>JASPKZ010005284.1:0-1285000 GCA_030220185.1 Diploptera punctata | reverse complement strand
TTTAATAAAGTGCAAACAGTGGTTTCTCTTTTTCATGGTATAATCAATTATTACAAATGTTTTTATATTATCTCTCGCATTAGCTTTCTGTTGACATGCATGCACTATAGCCTATATATACAAACTGGTAGCCGTATTTCTTAGAGAGTCAGTCACTGCAAAATAATGCTATGACCTATTCAGAATGTTAAAAGGGTGGTGCTTTCTTTATTATGATAAACTTTAGTTGGTAAATTTTAGGCGAAATACGACTGTGATTGGTTGTAAATAAAATATCATTGAAATATGATTGGTCGTTAACTCCCATTTGGGGCATGAGTTAAATAGTCATAGAGAACTCAGTGTGAGAAGAATGAGATAATTAAACAACTAGGCCAAGCATACTGAAAATTAATAGTGGAGAGGATGAACTGGACATTTTTGTGTGCATTTCAGTTATTATTATACTAATGAACTCATTTGGCACAATCGAAACCTTAGGTATGGACAGAGCAGACATAAGCACTCCATTGGTTTCATACCTATCCTGAGTTATTTTCCAATTATCCCCTGTCCAATTTACCTCCATACCTAGTTATTCTCCAACGACATTCTTCGGTTATCTACAGGGCGCTTCTCCTCTGGTTTCCCTACATGGAGTTTCTCTCCTTCTATTTCATTCCCTATTCGTGCCACATGTCCTGCCAATCCTATTCTACCAGACTTGATTATTGTTATTATAACTGGTTTTCCATAAAGATCGCGTAGCTCACAGTTATGTCTTTTCCATTCACCTATCTGTTCGCTTCTCTCTTTGGCCCAAAATGTTTCCAAATAAATTTATTCTCAAATACTAGTAATATTTTCGCCTATATTAAAGAGATCGTGTTTCGCATCCACATAATTTAAATGAAAGAAAAGACTAACAATTTTATATAGGATGCTATAAAATTACCCTTACAAACTTCCAGGACTTGTAGAGGGAACTGAGTTGATAATATTTAGAATTGGAAACCATGTCCGGAAACTTACCGTTTCCGTGCTACAGCCGTTAGAAAACATGTTTTTAACGCGACTACTTTTACAAGTAGGCCTAATTTATTATGAGTCGTGACACAGTACATCACTTGTTTTACAATTCAATTCATTAATAACCAAACAAACAAAATGGAAACTAAATCATGGCTTGCATTAATAATCCCGAATACACCATCCACAATCAATTTTTGCAGTTTTCAAAATTTTGAAAAATTTTGACATTTAAAAAAAAAACACCAAATCTTGGAATACTCGATAGGAAAATTTTCGATTTAGATGAATCGCGAAGCTACTACTTGTTGAGACACGTGATATACGTTGAGACAATGCTTGTTTTCAAACGGCTATAGCACGGAAACGGTAAGTTTCTGGACATGGTTTTCAATTCTAAATAGGCTATTATCAACTCAGTCCCCTCTACAAGTCCTAGAAGTTTGTAAGGGGAATTTTAGAGCATTTTCAGTTTAACTTTTTTCTTAGAGAAGTTGAGATGAAAAGAGGCTCTGCAACGCGTAATAGCATGCATTTCGAGAACAGAACCTACGTTAATTTCTTTCTGCACCTCATTCAAGTTTGTAATTACTGTTCCTAGATATTTTTCTTCAGCCACTTCTTCAAAATTTTATTTATTTGTCATTGGCAGTTCATTTCCATTATTCAATGTAGGCCTATTTCTGTGTTTTATCATATAGCCTATTTAGTTTATTGATGTTTACTTCCAGTCCCCCTTACTAACGTCACTTAATACAATGTGCATTTTGGTCTTTAGTATCTCCTCACTTCTACATCATCAGCGTACTAACAACTTATTAATAGTGAGTAGTGGGTCTTCTTCATCTTCTGAAGATTTGATACCATGCTCTAGTACAAAACTTATAAGCAGAGGAGACATATCTTCCTCCTAAAAGATCATTGTGTATTTTAAAGGATTGTCAAGGCCTATAGGCCTATAATAATATAATAAGGGTAAAGGAAGGATTTTTCTTCTTTTTTTATTAATTCTTCAATAGGCCTATAGCTTATTGCAGTGTATTCATAGAGGTTGGTCTACCATTCTCGTTCTTTCTTTATTTTTCATGATATTATTATTATTATTATTATTATTATTATTATTATTATTATTATTGAATCTCCAATAATATGAACCCTATTTCACCATTCGGTATTTAGGGTTTCAGTTACAATACAATTAATTATTTACAGTAATTTAGAGTGTGGTTAATTTCTAACGTTACATAATAACGTAATATGAACAAATAAATTAATTAATTAGCAAACCCGAGAAAAAACTAACTCAAAGTCTCTTAAAAATATGATGGATAAACTCACACAGCTTTCTATAGCAACACTTCTTGCATAAAATATTTGACAAAGTCAGTTGAAATCTATTATGGCAATAACTTAATTTTTTAATAAATTCACGTCTTTTGGAATCAAATGCGGGACACTCAAATAACAGGTGTGAGATAGTCTGACTGAAGTTTTTGCAAATACAGGTATCTGTACTTATTTTAAATCGTTCCAAATAATGTCCAAATTTACCGTGCCCAGTCATAAATTGTGTTAATATTTTCATGATATTGTATTGCTATATAAAAACAGAGAGATGACAGTTAACACCATTGTATTTTAATTCCATGTAAAAATTGCCGGTTAGTTGATTATTTTTCATAATTACGTAGGCCTATGGTTCAGTGCTTTTGGAATCTATTGTTGTCTAGTGCACGTATCAGTAGCTGACAAATCGATAAATTAGTGGCTACAATGATGGAGCAACACAAGCAAAGATTAAACTTATGCCGAGCGTAGAGTCAGTCTACTCCGATGACTAGATGTCTCTTGAATGTTTCCGCTGCAAACGCTTCCATAGAGACCACGCAGTCAATATATTCTTGGTATTCATTTCCGAGACGAAATTTCAGCGTATTTCGGTGTCTGAGAGATGTGCACAGATTAAACGGATCGTTAACTTTAACAGACAAGTAAATTACCAGATAGTTTCGAGAAATCCGACATTCATCCATCAATTATTAATTTATCCTATATAAGAAGATTACTATATAGCATAAAGCATCGTTTTCCAACCTGTAGTTCGCGAACCCCCCGGGGGGGGTCGCTAAATATTTCAAGGGGTTCGCCAAAACTTTTCCGTAATGACGGGTTTCGAGGTTAGGTCTATTATTGTTTCCTTCATTTCTGCAGCATTCTAATAATAATAATAATAATATTAATAATAATAATAATAATAATAATAATAATAATAATAATAATAATAATAATAATAATAATAATAATAACAATAATAATAATAATAACAATAATAATAATAATAACAATAATAACAATAGTAATAATAATAATAATAATAACAATAGTAATAATAACAATAATAATAATAGTAATAATAACAATAATAATAATAATAATAATTGCAAACTAGGCTATATGGGTAAGAAACTAGATGAATAATAATTTACTGAAGATGGGGTATAACAATTAATTATAATGAAACAGATTATATGAGCACAGATCTTTCTGAGGAATTAGAAATAAATGGAATAAAGATTAAAACAGTAGAATATTTTAAGTAGGCCTCTTTGGGATCAATAATTCATCAAGATGATTATCTGAATTAGACATCGAAAGAATAATAAGACAAAGAAAGTTATTGGCATATTAAATTCTATTTTATGGTGTAACTGTATAATCAAGAGGACTAAATTATTAATATATAATCAATTGAGTTGGTGTTTACTTGATGAAAATCCATATTTATTAATTAAATAAAAATAAAACGTAGTTTTATTTGATTTTCATATTTATTATATAATTCAGTGACAGCTGTTTCGGTACACTGTACCTTCTTCAGACATGTTAACAAATTATGAATTGTGTTCCAACTGATCTAAGCAACAATACAACAATATTTATTTAAATTTTTAAATTTAACAAAGGGGATTCATTCAAATCAAGTTGAGAATTTAACAGTTTTTTACTACTTTTAAACTTATTAATTTCTACAGCCTCCAAAAGATCTAACTTCTTACCCTTATCACAAATATGTAAAATTTCAAAATTTGGATCGAAAAATAAAAATTTAAATAAATATTGTTGTATTGTTGCTTAGATCAGTTGGAACACAATTCATAATTTGTTAACATGTCTGAAGAAGGTACAGTGTACCGAAACAGCTGTCACTGAATTATATAATAAATATGAAAATCAAATAAAACTACGTTTTATTTTTATTTAATTAATATTAATATATAACACAGTTGTGAAGAGTATTTTATTATATGGTGCAGAAATATGGACGCTGAAGCAAAAACACAAAAATAAATTATTAGTCACAAAAAATGGACTTTTTAAGAAGATCGGCAAGAATGTCAGAATTGGATAAAGTAAGAAATAATACATAACTGTATTATAATTAATGTAGAAAAGGATATTATACAAGAGATTGAAGAAATCCAACTAAGGTGGTATTGATATATAATGAGAAGAAGGGACACAGAAACAAAAAAAAAACAAGTTTTCAAATGGATACCTCGTGGATGATGGAAACTTGGTAGGCCAAAGCCAACGTGGATAAAAGAAATTCAAGACAACATGAAGAAGATAAATATGACAGAAGCAAACACGCAAGACCGGGAAGTGTGGAAGAAAAAAAAAAGTATATTTTGGTTGAGGATACCTGTGTAAATAACAGAAACAATCCTGAAATAATAATAATAATAATAATAATAATAATAATAATAATAATAATAATAATAATATATTTTAAAATTAAATTAACCCTATAATGCCCCTTGTTGCATATGTGTAACATCGGAAATTTATCACATTATTTCCACAATAAATTGATATTTGCCGCGAATGCCTGATTTAGGCCTACAGTTATGTACCAACGTTAAGAATGCATTTGATTTCGCTATAACTAGGTCTACGTAGTTTAACGCCGTAACTAGAGTAACTTTAAGTTTTAAACGTTAAGGGTTATATTAATTTAAGATTATTAAACCTTTTGCTTGGAATTAAATTGTATGCATATCTATTGTAGCCTATGTATATTTTGTTGTGCATGAGGTTTGCGAGTCGAAAAAGGTTGGGAACCGCTGGCATAAGGTAATACTTAGCGAAAAATTATCCAGTATTTTGTTTAAAACAACTGGTTAGATACGAACTAATAAACAACATAACTTATTTTGCTTTAATTAATTATATGTAAGGAAGTTAAAAAATTATAATAAATTATTTATAACTTTTAATATTTTTATATTATCATACTCAAATTGTATTAGGCCTATTAGCTATAGAATCAGATGCAATTATTTCTCAATTAGGTTCCACATCTTGCAGTATTTAAAACTTTGTAGAAAACTAAACTAATGAAAAATAACATTAATCACCCTTTACATTTGAAGATAAGATATCACAGGGATAAGATAAAACATAACAGTCTTATCACTCCTAACTAAAATACTGTTATACGCTCTAGCGCGCTTGTGTCATAAAATCTCACAAATAACTAGAATTATATTTTATATTCCCCTACGCCATTTTGCGATCAATTCCCAATAAATTAGGGGGAGTAATTGCCATCGTAATATCCATTGCGTCGATTTTAGCCATTTGTACAGTTAATAAATGCATTGGTTTAAATATTAATTGAAACGTCGATTATTATTAAAACCCTGCTTATAGGGAGAGAGTAGACTAATAATAAAAACACTTATAGAAGATAAAAATAAAACGTAGTTTTGATTTTCATATTTATTATATAATTCAGTGACAGCTGTTTCGGTACGCTGTATGTTCTACAGACATGTTAACAAATTATAACATAATTCTAACATAATTTAACATGTCTGAAGAAGGTTCAGTGTACCGAAACAGCTGTCACTGAATTATATAATAAATATGAAAATCAAATAAAACTACGTTTTATTTTTATTTAATTAATAAATACGGATTTTCATCAAGTAAACACCAACTCAATTGATTACTTATAGAAGAGTCATTATTCATTACGTTTGACATGTAAATTACGAGTAATATAAACAATTAGGCCTATGTAGGCCTACTTTATTAGAATAAAAACATGGTTACAACTTGGACCGGTTAAACGGAAACCTACTCTTAATATTTATTTTTGAACACCGTTGAGGTTAAAATTATTTCAATTCTAAAGATTTTTGTACCTTATAGCATATAACACAGTCGTCCTCAACTAGCCTATAATAATTTCTGTTATAATCTTTGTTATATTATTAAAATTCAAAGATTTTTGAAGTCATGCTTCATCTTCAGGAACCTTCTTGATACTAAAATTATTGATCCATCCATAGTAATTCTGCCCGAAGGCAGGTCCTTCACTGCAATCATAGCATTTTCATGCTATGCTTGCAGCTTTACTAGAGAATTGTGTAGGTGTGGTAGCTTCCCGTTGCTTTCCAAACCGGTGAAGGATGATGATGATGATGAAGATGATGATGAAGATGATGGCCATATGATTTCGGGGACCGTTTGGGCCTTAAAGTTTTCCTGACATTTGTCTTACAGGTGAGGAAAAACTCCGATAAAAACCTCACCCAGAAAAACTGCCCCGACCGGGGATCGAACCCGGGCCCGCTGCGTGACAAGGCAGCACGCTACCTCGAGACCACAGCGGTGGACATAATTATTGATAAGTCTATATATTTTTTTTATACGGGACTTTGGTTATTAGGTGCATTTTCATTTAATACATTTTTAGCGCGATAGTGCGTTTTGTCGTAATTACAGCAATGGCGACCATGATTGAAAGTTCTATTTCCTACATTTCGGGATTGCCAACCTAAATAACTATACTGTAATATTACATTTACACCTACGTGCGGGCAGTAAAACCACTGTCCTCTATGTATACTACGTACAATGTATATACTCGTACAAAAAATATCAAAAATTTAGTGTTAATATACTTTATATGAAACAAATCACTGCATTTTAAATCAACTGAACTTTTTTTGGAACAATATAAAACAATAAATACGTAGGCCCTACTTGCAGCCATGCTATCAATAATTATTATCAAGGCCTCCTGTAGTCTACTTTCAGTTAATAAACATTGCCCACACTGTTAACGTTAATCAATTGTTTATAATGAACGCACATATTTCCAACAAAGATATTATTTTACTACTATTTATTATTTTGAAAACACCATCGCGCAAAAAAAAAGTACAACGCACGTTTATAAAGTGTTTTCCTCCATTCTGTAAATACTACTTTCCAACCTTGCATCGTAATATAGGCCTACTATTATTCTCTGCTTCTTTGATGATTTCAATTTCTTTCAAAATATTAATCTTTTGTTTACTATTTTCTCTGTGTATTATTGCCAATGCTTCATCTATTTTGCCAAATTGATGTCCGGTTTCCGAAATGTGCCCTACAAAACATAATCTTCCTTCCATTTTAATAAAGTCCGAAAAATGTTCATTAATTTTTTTTTAAAACTTCTTGATGTTCTGCCTATATAAAGTTTTTCATAGGCGTTACATTTGAGTTTATATACACCTTCATTTTCAAATATAACGACTGTGAAAAATGTTATATAGGTAGAACATCAAGAAGTTTTAAAATAAGATTTAATGAAAATATTTGCACGGTTGTGCGTTTTGTCGTACTTACCAGAAATGGCGACAATTATTGAAAGTTCAACTTCCTACATTTCGGGGTTGCCAACCTAAATAACTATAGGCCTACTGTAATATTGCATTTGCACCCACGTGCGGGAAGTAAAACCACTGCCCTCTACGTATACTATGTACAATGTATATAAAGAAAATATCAAAAAGGTGATGTTAATATACATTATACGAAACAAATCACTGCATTTTAAATGAACTGAACTTTATTTGAAACAATATAAAACAATAAATACCTACTTGCGGCCATGTTATCGATAGGCCTAATTGTTCTCAAGACCTCCTGTTGTTTCAACTAATAAACATTGCCCACACTGTTAACGTTAGTCAATTGTTTATAATGAACGCAAATATTTCCAACAAAGATATTATTTTACTATTTTGAAAACACCATCGCGCAAAAAAATAATGTACAACGCACGTTTGTGAAGTGTTTTGCAGAATCTCGGAAATTAAAAACCTGGCTATCTCTGGGTTTTTAAACCTTTTTCCTTGGTTCTGTAAAAACCACTTCCCAACCTTGCATCGTAATATACTTTATTAAAAAAGGAAGGAAGATCAAGTTTTGCAGGGCACATTTCGGAAACCGGACATCAATTTGGCAAAATAGATAAAGCATTGGCAATAATGCAAAGGAAACAGTTGGCCTAAATAAAAATTAATATTTTGGAAAAAATTGATATCATCAAAGAAGCAGAGAATAAAATTTATTAAATGAAAATACACCTAATAACCAAAGCCCCCTATATAAAATAGGTCTGTATTAATAAATTGCTGAAGTTGAAGAATGTCTTCGAAAAGCTTTGCATTTTAATAATATAACAAAGATTATAGTTGAGGCCGACTGTTTTATATAAGGTACAAAAAACATTGTATTATTAAAATACAAAAAACAGTCCTACACATTTGGCACATTTATTTTTGTATAACATTATTTACTAGGCCTAATCATTTGACAACATTCAACTGAGAGGTATATTTTTGTTCGTTTATCAGCCAATAAAATAGTAAACTAAATTTTTTTGCCCTCAAGTGCGGCGAGTAATACGTTAAACTTTTTTTTTGGCCGATATGACTAATTTCTTCTTCTTCACTTCCTGGTTTAGGCAAGAGTTGCCTGTTCTGTCTTCACTAATATATCTAATACCATATCTTCCGAGGACGTCCGACATCTCTTCTTCCTATTGGAAAATAATGGAAGATTTTATTTGGTAATCTTCTTTCTTCCATTCTTTCTACATGTTCTTTCCACTGTATCCTGTTAAATATATTTTCTTTTATGGAGTAGATCTGCAGTTCTTCACGGATATCCTCGTTTCTTATTTGGTCCATTCTAGTGCAGCCTTTTACTCTTCTTAAAAATTTCATCTCGGCTGCTTGGATTGTACTTTCTTGTTTAGTAGTGATAATCCAAGATTCACTCCCATACAAAAGGACAGGGACAGCCATTGTTTTATAAAATTTTAATTTTGTTTGTTTATGGGCTTTATTATTCAATGCTATATTTATTGTACCACAAATAGCTTGAAACTGATGTGTTTTGTGTTCAATATCTTTATCATACCCATAGCTGACGTCACATCCTAAAATAATTTCGTCTCTAATTACCATTTTTGCACGCAGAGTATTTCTTCCACAAAATGCCATTACTTTTGTTTTACTTATTGAAATTTTAAAATTATAATCGCTACATGTTGCATTTAGTTTGTAAGCAGCCAATTGTAACAGATCTTCATCATGGTGTAGTAAGACTAAATCATCGGCGAAAATTAAGTTATTAATACTTGAGTTATTGTTCAATATAAGGCCTTTGTCCATTATAATTTTCCATTGTTTCATAATGTCGTCGATATATATATTACTCTGTCAAAGGCCTTTTCAAAATCAATGAACAACAAATATGTTGGCAGGTTAAATTCTCTTCTCTTTTCAATCAGTCTCTTTATAATAAACACATTATCACTACAGCATCTTCCTTTTCTAAACCCTGCTTGTTCTTCTTCTAGGAGTGTGTCAGATATCTATTATTTATTATTTTTGCATATAATTTATAAGTGGAGTTCAATAAGCTGATACTTCTATCTTCCAATTTTCAGGTATTTTACATCTCTTCCAACATTCGTTTATTAAGTTTAATAATCTTATTTCTGCAAATAAACCTGCATACTTTATCAGATCATTGTTTATACCATCTATACCTGGTGCTTTTCTATATTTCATTTCTTTCAATGCCTCTCTCATTTCGCTTAGAGTACTTCTGTCTATTTCTGATTTATTTTCACTTTCAGAAGGACGTTTTATAACTAATTCTTCTTCATTGCACCATAATTCTCTGTAGTGCTTCTCCCATGTCTTCAGATCATTGGTATTTAATTTTACAGTATATTTTTCTGTTGTATTTAGCCTAATTGTTTCATTACTTTAAATGCTAATGATTGTCTGCCATGTACATCGTGCTCTATATTGGAAATAAATCTTTTCCAGGAATCTTTATGAGCTGTTCGAGTTATTTGTTTTGTTTGATTTCTTTTTTGTTCATATATAGTTCTAGATTCTTCAGTTTTCTTTTGTAAGTACTCTAAATAAGCTAATTTTTTGTCTCGCACAGCCTCCTCTATTTCGTCATTCCATATCTGTAATCCTCTTTTGTTGCGAATATTTTTCTTCTTTCCTATAGCTTCATTTGCAGCATTTATAATACATATTTTCATATTTTCCCACTCTTCATTTAGATTATCATTAATTGCTTGTCTTTCTAAGTGTTCTTGTAGCCTTTTTTGGTATAATTGTCTTATACTTTCTTCTTCTAAAAAATATACTTTAAAAACTTCTTCTTTTATTCTTTCTTGAGTTTTTGGTTCTTTCCATATGGATATTATAAGTATCGTGGCTACCAATAGATAGTGGTCTGTATATATGTCACATCCTCTGTATACTCTTACATCTTGTATTTGATTCCTGAGTCTATCATTAATCATTATATAATCTATTAAAGATCTTTGGTTTCTAGCGCACCATTGTATACTTGTGTATGTCCTTTTTCCTATAGAAAGTATTCGTGATTTTTAGTTTATTATAGGTAGCAAATTGTCGAAGTTCTTCCCCGTTTCTATTTATTACATCTTCTCCAAACATACCTACTATTCCTGGGATTGGGAGATTACCAACTCTGGCGTTTAAATCACCTCCTAAGATTACCTCTGGTCCCGAGGGTCGCGGGTTCTAACCAGGCCGGGGTCGATGGATTTTTTAGGATGGAAAAATGCAAGGACCAAGTCCTCCGGGAGGAAGGACTTTAAGCCGTGGTACCCGAGTCTGAAGATTTTGAGGATCGTAAAAGATCCTTAAGCCTAAATGAAAAGGCCTCTAAGCAAAATTTACCGAATTTTCCCGTCCTAGTACTACCTTGGTTTCCTAGGTGTCAGTATGAGGCGGAACGCTAACCACGGACCACTCAAATGACATCTATACGAAAACAAGTGTAACTAAATTAGTATGGTTCAAATTCCTTCCTATAGGGGGAGAGCGCCTAAATCTCTGTTAAGGGAAACATGGGCTTACATGATACAAGATACAAGATATTTCACGTTCATGTTATATTTTTACATAGGCTATTCCAGTTAATACTATCCCTAAATTTTAAATATTGGCCTAATTTCATACTTTCACATACTATGTTTAATGCTTAGTTGAATACACAGGTCTATTTGCTTAAGTATTCACAAGTCATGTTCTGTGATATGTTGAGCAATCGTTATCACTGAAAGAAAATGTTCATCGACAAAAATTGGCTTCTGTAAATATCGAGAAATATAAGCCCATAGTGACTTAGTATTTTTCGTGACATAATGTTCTTTAGGATTGTAACAAATCTGATGGGACATATGCCTACTATATTTAGGCCCTGTGTTTATAATCTGAGTAAAATCATTTAGGCCCTATCGCGCTTTTTAGTTAGCCTATAAAAAAATTAAAAACTTGTAATCGCTTGGAAAAATTATGAATGTCATGTTCCGGCCATTAGAATAAGTAAATAAAATATTTTTAATGCCTCTTTGTAATTTAGATATGGCTTTTGTTACTTATTGATGTATCATAGGCTACATGTTTCATAGGAAAATACTAATTAAAAATCCGGTCTCTCCTCATCACAGTTGTGACCAAAGATACTGGTTATGTCCCATTTAATGACATTAAATCTACTGAAGGCGGAAGTCTCTTTCTTTTTTTTACCGCATTGAGAATCGGATTCCATTTGAACACACATTAAGTTATTATTATTATTTTATTAATGACATAGGCCCCTTTTATCAAACGTAGATCTAGCCTACTATATATTAATGATGATTTATTTTAATTAGTCTATTTATTACTTCCAATATTTGTTAAAACTTTTGTAATTTCAATCGAACTCATTGGATTTAATCGTGCACATTAGGGAAAGGAAATGAACTGGAACAATATTAGGAAATTAAAACTCATAGGCCTAATGAATGAATGAATGAATGAATGAATGTAGCCACTATGCCCCATGAAGGGCTAGGGCCTCCTACAAGAGCGAGGTTCAATTTTAAAGTTCTAAGTGGTTCACGTGGTAAGCTAAATTTATAGCAATGTAGCTTCTAGTATTATCCTATGAAATATGTAACAAAATATGTAGTAAATACGCCTATGTAATATAAAAATTACAAAGATATGTTAAAAATATGTAATTAATAGATTTAGGCCTATAGGGCCTATATTCTAATGACGGGAACATTAAGTTTTTAAATCATTTTATACAACCAGAAAGGTGAAAAATTACACAAACTGATTATGCCTGTGCTACATAAATATGGTAGGCCATACGTTCCATCAGATTGGGACTATCATGGCACAAAACCCAATGAGCCACTCTATATTTCTCGACATTTTCAGGAATTAGTTTTTGTGGATGAACAGAAATTGTCTTCTTATATTGTGAAAATGTCCATCGCTGTGGTCTCGAGGTAGCGTGCTGCCTTGTCACGCAACGGGCCCGGGTTCGATCCCCGGTCGGGGCAGTTTTTCTGGGTGAGGTTTTTATCGGGGTTTTTCCTCACCTGTAAGACAAATGTCAGGACAACTTTAAGGCCCAAACGGTCCCCGAAATCATATGGCCATCATCATCATCCTTCACCGGTGTGGAAAGCAACAGGAAGCTACCACACCTACAATTCCCTAATAAAGCTGCAAGCAGAGCATGAAAATGCTATGATTGCAGTGAAAGACCTGCCCTCGGACAGAATTACTATGGATGGATGGATTGTGAAAATTATCGCTCATCATGACAACACCATTAGTGAATACTTTAGGCAGATGGGTGTGCATTAGGCCTATATTAAGCATTTGACATAATATGTAAAATAGGCCTACATTTAAATACGTTTAAAATGTGTAGGCCTAGTATAAACCAGAATATGTGAAAATTTTTAACATGAACATGAAATATAACGGCCCTGGTAACGTTATTCGTTAACATTTTAAATTATGACATCAGACTGATACATAGAAATCCAGACTCATAATAGGCCTACAGCCGCGACAGCGACTTCCTGCTTCAACGGGTAGAATCGCTTGCTGCCAGTCTCTTTTGATGTCTGTGGACGTGACGTATTAGGTCAAATATCGAATAATAGGGACCAGCCTGGTCTATCACAATCGTGCAGCTTATAGTGTTAGTAATGTGAAGTAGGGGGTTACAATTCACAGCAGGATGGCTATTAGACAAGTTAAAATCTGTTTTAAGCTGTAACCCCTTGTCTTGTATCCCGGTGTTTTCTTTTTTAACAAGTTTACTGAACTTTATTATGACTTTTATAATAGAGAAGGGGACGTAGTGTTAAGTATCATCCTGTCTTGATAGTACATTAGCGCAGGAGGGGAAGAGACTACTGGTGGTAATTTGTGCAGCAAACAGCACTAAATAAGACATAATGTCACTCAATATACCTATTTATACTATGAAATCTAGGCCAGAAAATCTTTATTTCATATTCCAAAAAACATGTAATCATTGCATAAAATACATGTGCAGATTCACCAACAAATGTTAAGACTTAAGAAATTGTAACACTGTTTTAAAATGTTAAATTATGTTATAACAACAATTAATCAATAGTAATATTCACATAACTTATCATAAGTAATGCCACGAGTGATTTCTAAATTATCGATAAATTCACGACTCACGAAGTGAGGAGTGATAAATTCTAGAGATAAATTCTAGAGAATAAAATTCTAGAGAATAAAATTAAGCTCTTTACTCACAAATCATTGTTTAACTATAGTTATTTTAAAATATTTATATATTTAATGTAAACGGTGATGTTTGAAAACAAATCAGAAATGTGAGGTTATGTTCAGTCACTGCTGCTTGATCATATTATTTATTGCCAAATAAGATCGCAATATTGTAAGAGTGCACCCAAGTGGAGAAATAATGAAACACATCAAACTATATATCATAATCAACATTACGGGTTAGGCCTATTCATTTATTTTTTTAGTAAACAACTCAGTGAAATCAAGGAAATATTTTCATTATTTGCTATATTCAATGTATTTGTTGGAGAAAAATAATGCTTTGACCTGCTCAGAACATTAAAAAGGAGGAGCTTTCTTTATCACAAAAGCAGGAGCTGATAAAGATAAATCGATAAGGAGCGAGTTGAAACACGACTGTCATTGGTTGTAAAACAAAATTCATTGAAACGTGATTGGTCTTTGACCAGCATTTGTGGCATGAGTTAAATAGTCTATGTAAATTATTAACAAATTTATTGTTATTAATCCATATTTACTTGCAAACATAACTAGGCTATATGTAATATAATTTAATAAACGTTCTATGATATTTTATCCACAAATATTATTTTTTGTATGAAAGTGCGTTCTGTCGTACTTACAGGAATGGCGGCCATGATCGAAAGTTCAATTTCCTAAATTTCAGGGTTGCCAACCTATAATGACTAAATAACTATAGGCCTACTGTAATATTACAAATTATCTACCTAGAGCGGAAGTAAAACCACTGCCCTTTATATATACTACGTAAAATGTGGACCTGTACAAAAATATATGCAAATGGTAGTGTTAATATACATTATATGAAAGAAATCACTGCATTTTAAATGAACCGAACTTTATTTGAAACAAAATTAAAAGTTGACTAAACTGGAGACTTTAATGTTTTACTCTTGAGCACGAAATAGGCAACCATACTTTTTTTCACTTACAGTACAATTCTTCTCCTCCAGCCACTTTTTGAATGAAATTTATGTTTTTTTCATACCTTGATTTAGATTTCTCTGTCACTAAAGAAGCACACCCAACTTCCCACGCTTCTTCACTTTCGTCATTTTGATTGCCATCATTCATACTTGTCGCCATTTTATACCTGATTTGTGTCACAGTGTACTGTAGTTGCAATTAAATTATTTTCGGTATTTAGCGTATATACCCTACATACATTAGCCAGATTGCTAACGTCAATCAATTGTTTATATTGAACGCAAATATTTCCAACAAAGATATTATTTTACTACTATTTATTATTTTGATAACACCATCGTGCAAAAAATATTGTACAACACACGTTTGTGAAGTGTTTTAGAGAATCCCAGAAATTAAAAACCGAGCGATAGCAAGGTTTTTAATCATTTCCTCACTTCTGTAAAAACCACTACCCAACTTCGCATAGTAATATAACTTACTATTTAACCATGTGCATGCTGAATTAGCAAACACATTTCTGTTAAACGATAGCACATTGTTATCTGTTGGAAAATGGCTGCCATAAATAATGTATCTGAAGCAGATTTTTTTGTAGAGTAAAACCTGTCTAAGAAGGAGCATGACGTTTCCTTAAATATTTTTCCGTCTTGGCAGTTTTCCTTCTTATAAAGGGTTCCCAAATTACAAGCAAATTATTTAGAGCACTACAGTATCTGCACCACAAATATAGTGAATAAAAAGTAAAAAAAAAAAATAGATTACTCACATTTTTAGTTAATTTCACTTCCTCCGTAGCTTTAGTAAAGTAGGCTGCCTAGTTTTAGGTACAGCATGGGCAAGTATGTGGTTCTCTACATCTTGCAAGAGGTCCATCAAAGCAGGATCGTCGCGCGAAGCAGCAAATTCTTGGAGATCATTCACATTCAACAATGATTTTTTGTAGCTAAATATATTCAGCTCTCGTGGGGCATCTTCTTCCTCTTCTTTTACTTCTTCGGAAATTTGAGTTCCTTCACATTTCGAGGATTACCCTGTCGTTTCTTTCAAAGAATCGACGGCCCGTTCTATATTTTGTGTTGTTGCCAAATCATTGTCGAAATTTATAACTTCTTCAATCTAAATTGCAGGTTCCACGTCTTTAATTAGGTCGGCAATGACTGTAAGCAGCAAGGAAAAGCGAGGGATTCCCCGCTGTCACACATAAGCAAGGGTATCCCCGCAATACAATGGCAACAAATGCAGTAGCGCCATATGCAGAATTTACACGTATGGTTATTAATACTGTAATTAGAGCGTGCTTAAGAATAATTTTCCGTCTTATGAAGGTAAAAATGAACTTTGGTACTTTAAAAACCATTCTGTTTCCGCGTTATGAAGGTTTCCAGCTTATACAGGACGATTTTACATAGCCTATAAAATCGTACCGATCTGGAGATTTTTTATTTTTCCGTCTCTACAAGTTTCCTTCTTATAAAGGTTCTGGCTAAGACATTTTTTACTGTATTTGGTAGTCCTGCACTATTGTTAGTAAAAGTGCGACTGTTTACAATACACAGAAGATATATAATTTATACAGCAGTCGTTACAAGAAATATAATTGCGCAACAATGCGTAGTGGTTAAGACACTGAGCTACAAGCCGGAGGGTCGAGGGTTCAAGTCCCGTTGGGGTCAGGATTTTTAAACTGACCAAAACCCTCTGGCGGCACTATGGCCCTGGGGTCGACTCAGCCTCTAACGGAAATGAGTACCAGACGCTTGTTCTGGGGGTAAAGGCGGCCGTCACGCAGTGCTGACAACCCGGCTGACATAAAGTGCAGATTGTCTAGAAAAAAGTGGGAGCCTTAACCTTCTACTACCCCAAGGATCTCCGGGCCTGTTGTGGGATCACTTTTACTTTACTAACATTTTTTACTGTTTAATATCATATACTTAGATGCCATTATGGTCCGCCATGTGAGCTCAGATGCTAGCTCGTTTGATTGTTCTTCCGCGGATCCGAGCTAGAATCTCGGTGGAGTAATATTTGTTTAGTAATATCAAGTGACAATTAATAATTTATAATCACTAGGTTAAGAGGTGGAAAGCCCTTGGCTTACTAGCCGGCTACTGACCTCATATCCACAGGTGTCTCTGGAAAGCCCTTGGCTTACTAGCCGGCTACTGACCTCATATCCACAGGTGTCTCTGGAAAGCCCTTGGCTTACTAGCCGGCTACTGACCTCATATCCACAGGTGTCTCTGGAAAGCCCTTGGCTTACTAGCCGGCTACTGACCTCATATCCACAGGTGTCTCTGGAAAGCCCTTGGCTTACTAGCCGGCTACTGACCTCATATCCACAGGTGTCTCTGGAAAGCCCTTGGCTTACTAGCCGGCTACTGACCTCATATCCACAGGTGTCTCTGGAAAGCCCTTGGCTTACTAGCCGGCTACTGACCTCATATCCACAGGTGTCTCTGGAAAGCCCTTGGCTTACTAGCCGGCTACTGACCTCATATCCACAGGTGTCTCTGGAAAGCCCTTGGCTTACTAGCCGGCTACTGACCTCATATCCACAGGTGTCTCTGGAAAGCCCTTGGCTTACTAGCCGGCTACTGACCTCATATCCACAGGTGTCTCTGGAAAGCCCTTGGCTTACTAGCCGGCTACTGACCTCATATCCACAGGTGTCTCTGGAAAGCCCTTGGCTTACTAGCCGGCTACTGACCTCATATCCACAGGTGTCAACTACAGCGGTAGACGATCGTCTAGCCAGCATAGAGGCATGTTGTCAGCATATCGGGTCTCAGCCGTTATAACTAGTTTTCTCAACTTGTAGCAGCTACTTATTGCAGCTATCTAAATTCCTCCTGATGATAGTTTGCACTGTTCCCATATTGGCCAAATTCATCCCCACGAGAAGTAAACTCATTTTTTTAGATTTGTGGTACGTAAAAGAACCTCAAGCCTGAATAATGTCTCTGCACTAAGACATAACTTGAACCGCTCGCAACGCGCTGGACTAAAATTAATTTGCCGACAGCAAATGGTGTTACCAAATGGTTGCCTATTCATATACTAACCTCGCCAAAAGTTGCTTAACTTCGTGATCGGAAGAGAACGGTGTTTTATACATGGTATGGTCGTTAATTGATTCAGGATCACTGAAATAATTATCAAAACGAGTAAGTAGTAATCACAGAAACAGAATGGACATTATAGGGCTAATGTTTGATATGGAATATGAAATAAATACATTTTATTACTGAATATACTTAAAATTTATTAGGGTTAATTTTGAAAATGTCGGCCGCTGTGGGTTAGTGGTTATGTTCTTTATCTCTGGACCTAAGGGTCGCGGGTTCAAAACCGGCCGAGGTCGATGCATTTTTATAGGATTGAAAAATCGAAGGAGCAAGTCCTCCGGGACTTTATGCCGTGGGTCCCGAGTCTGAAGATTTTCTGACTCGTAAAAGTTCCTTAAGCCTGAATAAAAAGGCCTCTAAGTAAAATTTACGGACCTCAGTATCCTTATCTTAGTTTCCTGCTAGATGTTTCATTGGGTCGGTATGTTGACCGCGTACCATTCATGACATCTGTGGACAAATGAGCCTAAGATAAATAAATTAACTTGGTCTAGTAACTCCCAACAAAGAAGAGACTATGGCCCAATATTGGGCTACGCCATTATAGATAGAATTTTCAAAATATAGTGTAATACACATATTGATCCTTGCTCTGGAACATGCGCTGATCGAATCATCACAGAGGAAGATGTTTTCTCATGGTATTCCGGTCGTTAGGCTATGAGACCAGTCACCACAAGCATCGTGACGAATTTAGGCAGGTATAATAAATAAGTTAGTTGCCCCTACATTGAAAAAAAAAACTATAAGGGCGTATGATACGACAACCTGACCATATAGCACCACTACACTGACTGCAAGAGCGAACATCACTATAAATTGGACATTTGGATGTGAGGTCAGAAGCCGGCTAGTTAGCCAAGGGCTTTCTAGACTTGTCACCATAGTTCTTACCGTTTTCATGTACTGTAGACCTAGGTCTAAGTCATATGATTCATGGATTGTTTCGTGCAGGATAGAGAATGGCGATAGAAGGGAGAGGCCCTTGTCAAACTGCATAAAATATATAATTAGGGAAAGCTAAATATATAGCAAGCTGTAACGTGCAAATAAGCGTGTAACTTATTAAAAGGGAAGTCTGTAATTTCACTTCACGCAAAGAGAGAGGAAAACCGATGTTCAACGTGGTCATGTGAAATCGATATTGGATAAACGCAAGGTGTGTCAAAGTGGTTTTAACAGCGTAGAGCAGTCTAGTGATTATTTTACTGTGTCCATCCTCTCACAATATACTCTACTACACTATAGGCCTATTATTTCCTCGTTAGCAATCATTTTAAAAAATAAGTAATTCGTTAGAGAATGACTGGGGCGAATCTGAGGATGAGCTCTTAGACTCTACAAAAGGCTCCAAATAGTCAGCGCAAAATATAGCCTCTCTCTACCAAACCCTTCCATCTACCTTCACGTGGTGGGACTGTTTTTACTGAAGATGGAGGGTGAATGGCGAGTTTCTGGCGCCATAAAACCGGATGCTCGGGGCAGACAGAGCTCTGTAAAGCCTTGTAAGGCAGTCTGTCTGGGAGAAAGACAACTCCGAAATTAAACTCTAGTCCTCCAGGTTGGGGGTTTTGCGGTTGGACTGGTACCCACCCAAGTAAAAAAAAAAAAAGATAGCTATCACTCAGAAGTCTCAAGTGCGAATACGAAACCCGGACATATTCAATGGATACAACTTACGCAATGAAGCTGGAGATATTTTCAATAGTTGATATAGTACCAATGGAAATAACATTTAGACAGAATGGACAATACAAGATTACCCAAAAAGATCAACACCTACAGACCACATGGAAAAAATATATTTGGGACGGCCAAGGAAACTATGGACTTGAGACCGGAATAGGTCGCATTGACCTAATCCTGGTAAGGAAGAAGAAGAAGAAGAAGAATTCGTAGGCCTATGGCTTATAAAATTATTGGGTCTATTTTTGAAGTAAACTGTCAACATTTGCATGCCGAAACCCACCTTGAAATGTCTCCCAAATAAGTGCTGTGATGTACCAATGCTGTGTCCAAAGAAATATCTGCTGTTTTTAATTGCAAGACACAAAAATCGAAGCCAGAATTCAGCAATGTCAACCCAATATACGGAACAGATGGAGTAAGATGAGTAAGAGCGGAGTGAAATGAGGTGGGATGTGGCGAGGACGGCAGGTAGTGAGAGGGTTATCCAATATACCAATCCAGGTGTTGTATTACTTCCCTGTAGTTTAAATGAGAGATTTGGCGCAGGATTCTAGTGCTTTGCAATTTAAAATGGGAGATACGTTTATGGACACGGACTTTGTACATCACAACGCATCTCTGGAAGAAATTTCAAGGTAGGTTTCAGCATGCAATGGTTGACAGTTCCCTTGTAAAAAACAATCCTCAAATTTCTGCTAGTTTGATATAAATCATTAGCATGTAGTTCAAGTTGGAATTTCTGATTTGTTTTTAAATTTTACTTGACAGATAGGGCCAAATTTCTTCTTCTTCATTTTGTAGCTTTCGTCCTTTTTGTATGATTTACTTGAGCGGGCGCTTGTAGGTTGGGAACAGGTAGACTATGCTACTCTAATTTGGTTAAGACAGTACCAAGGTCGCCGCTAGACAAGGAGCACACCTAAATCAAGGCGGTGATTTAAAATCCCAGTTAGAAATCAACGCCAGGCCGTGTGAATGGAAGGAGGGACTCCATCGAATTTATTATGGTATACTGCAAGTTGCTATAGAACTGTTTTAAACCGTATTTTTAATCGACCGTATTTCATCGACATTAAAGATTGCGACCTCGATGTTGGATTAATAGTATAAGTGTAGCAGCTTAAATAATAGATATGTTCAACCTTTAAATTCTTGCATGATCTGAGTTCAAACCGGCGTGAGAAGTCACCCGTAGTTTACATCTCGACAAATGTGGTTAACTCTATTACATCCCTGTTCAATATTAGGGCAATAGTGTATTGCGAGGAAAATTCTGGTAATGAGTTGGATTATTAGACACAGCCCTAATAAAGATCCAACATTTCATCATCATCATTATCACTCCAGGGATTAGGCAATTGCCCGTTCCGACTTCATAATGCATCAGCCCAACGTCTTCTAGGTCTTCCAACATCACGTCTTCCTCTTGCTTGATAATTTCTTGCTAACAATGGATATCTCTCCTTACTCATTCCATCCATATGATCAATCCATTTCTGTCTGTAATTCGTGACCTTATCCAATAAAGGCTGTACTTTCAATTCTTCTCTTATATCCTCATTTCTTATTCTATCAAGTCTTGTACATCCTTTTACTTGTCTTAGGAACCTCATCTCCTCCGTCTGTATTCTATCCTTCTGTTTTTTTTTATTGGAGCCCAAGTTTCACAAGCATACAATATTGTGGGAACCGCCATAACATTATACATTTTTATCTTGGTTTCTTTTCTAATTTTATTTTTGAATGTTCTGTGTATTGTTCCACACACCGTCTGAAATTTATTTATTTTGGAGTCAATATCTCTTTCCACATTGTAGCCAACATCACAGCCCAAATATTTGAAACTAGACACCTGTTCTATACTTTGTTTTTCTAAAATAATTTTGGATCTCACTGGATCTCTTCCTCTAAAAGCCATGGTCTTCGTTTTCCTTACAGAAATCTTTAGATCATATAATTTACATAGGCTATTTAATTTAATGCATGCATAGCCAAAATTCCATCTCTTCTAATATTAGAGGGGGATGGAAAGTCAACTAAGGCGTTATTAGCAATTTTAAGTAATGGGTGGCTAACTCGTAATGTGATAACAAAATATGAATCATTGAGCACTGTTATTGTATGAATGTGTAGTCAGCCGTTTGAAATATTAGTTAGGCCTACTTGTAACAAATGTGTTATTAAACAAGTTAAGCTTTTCCAGTTCCATCATTGACAATATCATCACAACCCAAATCGGGCTCTGGGCTCCTAGGTATCCAGTCATCTCTATTATAAGTTATGCCGAAACCGTCCATTTCTTTCACCGTATTAATTAAAATATTTCGAATTTAACAATGTCCAGCCCTGATTCAGGCAGTACAGATCAATGCTACCAATTGACAAATTGAAATTCAGATTTTATTGTAACTTAACTGTTAAAATACATTTTTGTAATGTGAATTATTTTAGTTTTTATTAGCCGTATTATGAAATGATAAAAACATTAGGTAATATCAATTTTTTTAGGCCCTATATATAATTTCTATAAATTATTCTTTTTTGTTTAGGCCCTAATTGTAAAATTGTCAGTTAAGTTTGTCATGGTTTTATTCATATTTTGGTAAATGTTGTATCCGTTTTTTATAAATTTTACTGAAAGTCTTAGTGTCCTACATGGTACTGTAATGTCCCAGTATGCTGCCGTCTGCATGACACTTAGAGTTCCATTTCCGGGCTTTTTATGAAACATTGAAATAGGTCTACTTGAAATCAAACGTAGCCTAATTATTTTTCCGATGTACCGGGAAAAAAAGGTTGTGGCCCGGTAAAATCTTATCCATTAAACCACTCAATTCGGCGCATAGTTTTTTGAACTTCAATTACATAGTCTCTTACTTAATATACCGCAACATAGGACATCACATCACTCCATGTCATATACCATCTCCACTTCTCGCAACTGGAATTCCCTACCACAAGAAATAAGGGGCTGCCGGACATTGGCATCTTTTAAAAGAAATCTAAATTTATATTTGCTCTAAACTCGACTTCATTATTATCCCGTGTAAGATATATATATTAATTGGTGTTTCCCGTATAATGTATCATATTTATATTATTATTATTATTATTATTATTATTATTATTATTATTATTATCGTATCATTATTATTACCCTATAAAATGTTGTTTGTACATGACATTTACATTGCTACATTTATTGTATCTTTAACTGTTTATAATTAGTATAGGCCCTAGTGTATATCTATATTTGTCGAATATTTATTTGTATTTGTGCTGGTTGAGTGGAAGAGAGGGCCTTATGGCCTTAACTCTGCCAGAATAAATAAAGTATTATTATTATTATTATTATTATTATTATTATTATTATTATTATTATTATTATTATTACATTTGGAATAATCATCTGTCTTTGTAATGTGATATTGAAAATTATGTTCTTCTACCGCCACACATATCTGACGTCTTTTTAAAAAATTAATCTACAGTTTTACAAGTAAAACGAATGTGTATAAACTTAAACTTTTTTAAAAATAGGCCTATGTCTATGTCAGAAGTGTGTGGCGGTCCAAGAACGTAATTTTCAACACATCCGTGGCAGAGGTAGGTGATTATTATAACTTCTTATTCTTCTTCATCTTCTTGTTCTTCTTCACGGTTTAGGCTTATTTTCTAACCTGTTCCAAATTGCTGCTCTTTCTATCTTTTCCTTGGTCTTTCCAAACTTCTTCTTCCTCGTGGTGAATAGTTGTATGCTGCTTTTGGTATTCTATTCTCAGTCATCCTTGTAAAGTGTTCTTTCCAGTTTGTTCTGTATTTCTCTACTGTTCTGTTTAATTCCTCAACTTTTAGTTGTTGTCTCATTTCTGTGTTATGTTTTTTGTCTGTTCTTTGATATCCCGCTATTGGTCTGAGGAATCTCATTTCAGCAGCTTGTATTCCGGCAGATTGCTGTGTCGTCACTGTCCATGTTTCGGAGTAGCAATTTGGCTTTTAGTTAAATGCTATTATAACTGTTGGGCTAATTTGAGAAATCCGCGCACTTAAATTGAAGGGTTATGTATGCTAGACCTTATAACTGGGTACTTGTTTGCAGTCCGCCATTTGAACCTAACATCTTAAAATAAAGACATTATAGTAGCTTCTTCTTCTTTTTTTTTTCTTTTTCACTTCACGGGCTAGGCAAAATGTCTGTTCCGCCTCACTGTTGTTCTATCCATCTTTTCACTGGCCTTCCTACATTCCTTGAACCTTTTTTTTTATTTACATAAATGCTACAATCCGTGTTTCACCAATGGTATATCACCGGATATTTACAGTTTTACAATTGTTCAATTATTGTTCTAGTTGTTCTTGTAGTTGACGGAAGATCCTCGTAAAAAATTCTGTAACGTTGACTGTGTTAAAATGGAACTTCAGAATATTTGGCGGAGTAGCAATTTGGCTTGTAGTTAAATGCTATAGTAGCTTACGGATTAAAAAATCTTTCCCAGCCATGCCGTTTTGTGTTACTCAATGACATTCTTCTTCACTCCCCATTCCTATGCGCACAGGCTATCGCGGCGACTAACCTCTTCTCCTCAATCAATAAATAAACCCCGACACTAGTAAGAAGTGCACTAGAAATATGTCGATTAAAATTGAATCATTTATGGGAAGAACAATACTTTGTAGTATTTCACAATGGCACATTATGCCATTTAATTACTTCATAATGAGTTAATAGGCCTACTATAAACTCAGCCGGGGTCGATGGATTTTTACGATTGAAAAATCCAAGGGGCAAGTCCTCCGGGAGGGACTTTAAGCCGTGGGTTCCGAGTCGAAAGATTTTCGAGCTCGTAAAAGAACCTCAAGTCTGAGTAAAAAGGTCTCTGATCAAAATTTAACCGGCATTCAACCAACTGAGTAATACCTTAGTTTCTTACTAGATGTCACCTCGAGGCGATGTACTAACCACATGTTACGATTCGCTGTCATATGTAGGGAAATAAGCGTAACTAAATTCATTTGATTAGGAAACACTAGAGAAGCACACAAGTCCCCGCAGAAAGACAAACGAGGATCCATCATCATCACGATATAATATTAGCGTGGATTTTTAATAACAGCAGTTTACTACTGAATGGTGGCCACATGTCATCAAATTTATTTCAAGAATAAAAAAATATAGCCTATATTTCCTCCACAAAGAAATGTTATTTAATTTTATAACCCTAATCCTAATTCATAAGTAATCCTGTATAACATCAAGTTCGAAGAACTATAGAATGTAATTTTTAAATAAGCAAGGAAATCCGAATGATCAAAGGTTTCAGTCCTAATATGTGATTCAGATAGGCTGTTTACAGAATGATGTTTTATTAAAAAAATATTTTTTTTATTGTTGCAGAAAAAAGATGGAACACATATTAAGTTCAGGTAGAACCACTTAACAAAAATAATTTAAGACGTGAATCCTGATGTAGAAAATCAGTTGAGAAAACCTTAAATAACTTGAATCCTACCCATTAGCTTTGGATAGTTTTCAGATTTGAAGGGTAGGCCTATCATTCAGTTAGCTGCGTACATTAGATATGTAGATTCTGAACTTGGAAGAGTTACTGGATCTGGTGTCCCATCAAGAGCATACTCATGGACATGATATGTTTTAAGTACTGTCTAAGATAGGGTGTCCATAATATTTTGAAAGTAAAAGAGGACGTGTACAAAAAATTAAAGGTAAAACCCGAGACATTTTATAAGAAGGTGAACATTAAAAAAATATAAAAAACCAGTTAGTTTCTTTTTACCACGACACTGTTGCCAATACAAATTTATAATAATCAACCATTGACAAATCAAAAACTACTAAAGTCATTGTTTATTTCGTTTAAAAATATTTATTAATCGCTGCAAGGGGTATAAAAATCCACTAACTAAATCTCTTTCATCTAATTTAATACACAAGTGATCTTCTTGGTGATAAAATATTAAAATATATATACAGTCAATATGCCCATTTCACCAATTAATGTTTTAAAATGGTCAACAAGTTTCCACAGCCAAGCTGTCATTCTCAAGACCAGATATTGACTTTCATCCAAGTTGAAATTGTATTTTTCCACCGCCAAAGTGCCAGAATCAGCAAGCAGGAAATCTGTCCATGGATTGACAATTTGAAAAATGTGCCAATTTCCAATATATGAGAGTGAAAAAAAAAAAAAAAAGATTATAGATCAAACAGTGCATCGTGGTCATACAACTGGCGCTTTCTAACGTTCATAGTAGAGAATAAAACGAAAATCGCTATTCATAAATACATTGACAAAGCATCATCCCAAAAGCGGGACATTTGAGCGTCCCCAAGAAAACTTTCGGGACAGCGGGACATTTTCCAAAAGATCAGGACTGTCCCGGGAAAAACGGGACGAGTGGACACCCTAGTCTAAGATATAACTTATGATAAAATTCATAATAAATTTCCATTGCGGTAAATAGTCACAAAGTAAAATACTGGTAGGCCTAAGTACCTGACTGATGCCGTCGCCCTCGACTAGATTTTTTAAGCTTTTAAGAATTGTAGGTTTCGGAAACCGGCTTCCATCCTCAACAGAAGGATAGAGCTACTAACTATTGTTACTGTTTTGCGATGTTTCTGGTATTAGCAATCTTCCACCGTCGTCGGAAGCTACAGGCAGGTGTTTGTAACTTCGTATAGAGGGTTGTCTACGTTAGCTGTGTTCTCATTTAAAATTAAATCGTTGTCTACTTCTTTTAGACTTCTAAGTTCCTCTAATATGTTTACCTTTGTCGGTGTCGGATTTCTTTCTTGTGGATTATAGTAAGAGCGTTTTCTATTGTTTCCGTGTGGTGCCCGGCGTTGATGACGTGTTTGGCGTAACTAGATTTTTGTTATGCGTAGGCCTACAAGAAGTCTTTAAAGTGTTCTTTGAATCATAAGTTAAAACTTCTGCTGGTTCTGAATATTTGCCGTTGTTTTACGTAGCTTATACATACCCTACATGTAGTTCTTAAAAGTTTTTTTAACCTACTTGAGGAGGACCACACCTGCCACTTACTTTAATATTTTATTTTGTAATGTCTATGTCATATTATAAATGTGAGTTATCTTTGGAGAAGCTAGTATCAGTTGCAACGGATGGTGCTCCCTCCATGGTAGATTATCGTACAAGTTTTGTTGGAAGCTGATAAAATTTTTAGCTGAATTTGGTCTGCTTCTAAATACTGTGAAAGTAATCTAATAATATTACTTCCACAGTATTTAGAAGGTATTGAGAAGCATATACAGGCTTTATGTGCACAGACAGCAACTTTGTCATAAGTAATGCCACGAGTGATTTCCAATTTATCTAGAGAATTTGGAAATCAAGAGTGGCATTTGTTAGGATTATTTAACGAATAAAATTAAGCTGTTTACTCACAATTATTTAAATATAGTTATTTTAAAATATTTATATATATTTAATGTAAATGGCGATGTTTGAAAACAAATGAGAAACGATTGGTACGCTTCATTTGCTTCTTTTGTTCGTCTCTTCAACCAGATCATATTATTTATTGCCAAAGGAACGCAATATTGTAAGAATGCACTCTAGTGGAGAAAAAATGAAACACATTAAACTGTAGGCCTATATTAATTCATGTCTGATGTCCTATGATGTAAATATGACAATTATATTTTTCTGAAAAAATACATTTAAGAAAGTGCAAACAGTGTTTATTTCTGTAATCACGTAGACTTTCACGGCCGGAGTTGCTATGATGATCCTGATGGCCGTGGTCGTGAGGCTTGTAGTTCTTTCTTTCTTTTTTTTTTTTTTTTGTATAATCAATTGCTACAAATGTTTTTATATTAACTCCCGCATGCTGTATGTGTTGACATTCATGCACTATATATAGGCCTACAATCTAGTAGCCGTATTTCTTAGTGAGTCAGTCACTGCAAAATAATGCTATGACCTATTCAGAATGTTAAAAAGGAGGTGCTTTCTTTATTATGAAAAACTTTAGTTGGTAAATTCTAGGCGAAACACAACTGTGATTGGTTGTAAATAAAAAAGCATTGTAACGTGATTGGTCATTGACTCCCATTTGGGGCATGGGTTAAATAGTCAATGTAATGTCAGTGAGAGTGAAAACAGTCAATCTTATTAAATATCACCCCCTACACCGCCATCAATTTTAAAGATATCTAGCAGATATTGGTAGTAACTATTATTATTCATGCCCAAATATACTGCCGCCAGGTCAGATATTTAAGGAGGGGAAAATAAGCTTAGACCAAACACAAGGTAAATGAAAGCTGAACCTCCACAGGGGTAGTGGTAATTAATGTTGTAGAAGTTATAGAAAATATTCCCTCTTACCCCTTAAGCTATTCCATATGAGTGTCCAGGAATGCTGGAAGTGTGAACAAAGAACTAGTGTAAGCAGATTGAGTGTAGCGATAATAAAATAGAGAGAGATAGAAAATCGGAGAGAGGATGATTTATGGGAAACACGTTAACCGTATTGTCGGATGCTTCAGCTTAAATATGATGTGAAGGAGGATTGCTTAAAGGTCTGTCAGCCAGGCTTTCAGTTATCCTGCGTCCAGTGTAATCGTTATTCAGTCTCCGCGAGAAAGTTGACCCATTTTTGAGAAGACAAGTTACTATATTTCCTCAGCTTTCTGATCCGGGTTTATGACCAACTTGTGTGACCATTTACACCACCCAAACACTGTAGGCTATTACAAGGGGAAAAAACTGGCAATCGTTGACATAATTGCCATAAAAGAATTTTGAATAAGTTGAAAGTCTGGAAGAATCAACATCAAAATATAGATTTCAATTGTTTTCCAAATTTGAAATCTGTCTTCAGTAATAATGTCCATTTGATACGTAAGCATCAGACACGATTCGAACCCCATTACATTGAGTTTAAAATAAGATTTGCCGAATTACTGGCAATAAAACCGGATAGGCCTATTTGCGTTTTTATTTGTTAGTCCAGTTGAACCTCCCCCTCATTATTTAAATCTAGAGATTATAGAATTGTAGGATAATGCCTCTCTGAGAAACTGCCGGAAGTATGTAGGGCTATTGTATGAATTGTTAGAGGGATAGGTCTGTAAATAGCCTAACTTCCCCGAAATTACGCAGTTTCTCTGGACCTTTAGCCTACCAACAATGTTCGAAGTAATGTACGTTTGCGAGCAGTTATCTTCACTTACGAATGTGAAGGGTATCACGTTGTCGTACTGCCACAGTAAACACGTGGATTTATCGAACAATTTGCATATCTGAGTGCGGTTAAACGCCTACAAAACCTGTGAAATCAGAGGAAAAATTTGTCTGGCGCTATTAGTTTCCGGGGTAGGCCTACCTATCAATACATCAGCTACATAACGCCCATCTGAATTTGTTATCTCATCAATTGTTTTATTAATACATTCGCATATTCGGTTTAACGTGTGTTCATAACACTTTTGTAGGTAGCTTTACGCAATGTTAATTCGTCTTGAATTGTATGATCAGTCTGACATTGAAGGAAATCCCATAATTTGGAATCCTTAATTTTCCTAACGGAATATTTGCATTAACAAACACTTCACATAACTCTTTATTAAGTGAAGATAACTTCTTACTTGATGTCCAAATATTTTCTTTTAAAATTAATTGAAACGCTTGTCTTCTTTTTTCACAATTTCAGTAGCTACTTTTTGTGCCCGACATGTTGTATGATGAACCGTTTGCAGCGACTTAAATTTCGCACAATTTACAGAACAATACAGTTCCATCAGTTGACGATATGTTTTCACCGAATTATGAAACAGTTTCAAATAGGATGCAATTGATTGCATTTGTGCCGTATAAGCTTCCCAATTTCACAGTACAGAAATGTTTTCGGCCGGGTGGGAGATGACAAGATTTTGATTTACCCACTCTAACACTACCTAATTGCAAAAAAATTAATGAAATACTATATTAAATGTATTTACCTGCGAGTCATAATTATAATTTATTTATTACACGCTTTATATTAGTTTGACCTGTATCTGTCTATGTAACGGAATCTTTCAACACGATTTTCACCCACTTAAAAACATTGGATCGACTTGAAACTTTGAATACTTGTAAAGGACCAATGACAATATAATAATTTCATAAATAATATATAATAGGTTGCGGACTTATCGACTTTTTAGTGCATCGTTGTAAGAAATTAATATTATATCCTCTGGTAGCTCAGTTGGTAGGGACTGTAGTGGTATATAATTTCAGTAATCCATAGGTCGCAGGTTCAAATCCGGCCCGGAGGATTTTTTTAGAAGAGTATTACTTTTAGCTCATACCCAATAGTATCGAATTTAAAGATATTTACATGTTTATCTTATTCTGTAAAATATTAATGACAATTTTGTAAACATAACACATTGTAATTTATTCAAAAAATATGAAGGATACGATTAACTGTAACTATAGATCTATATTAAAATATTGAAAAGTATTGTAATAATGTTAGATAATAATTTAAAAAATATAATTTTATTCGTGCCTAGACACTAAAAATATCGTAAGCAATTAAATTTTCATGGGATTATGGTTTGACAATCAATTAAACTAAAAATTAAAAAAATAAATAATAGTTTAAAAAACTAAAACAACACGCTTTATTTAGAAAACCAAACTAAAAAACAAAATTGTTTAAAAAACTGAAACAACACGCTTTATTAGAAAGCCAAACTAAAAAGTGAAAAACAATTTGAATATCCAACATGCTTGGGATAAAATTAAAGTGGTCAACAAAAAAATCATCTCCAACACATCTAGAATAAAACTAGAGTTTTCTACAAAAAACATAAGTTTTACCATCAAAAGCGTGGGGTGCTTTTTATGGTTTTTACGTTTTTCTTCTTAGTGACTTTACTTTTACTAATATCTGTTTCTTATCAAATATATTAATTGATAAAGAGCACCCCACGCTTTTGATGTTTTTTTTGTAGGTAACTCTAGTTTTATTCCAGATGTGTTAGAGATGATTTTTTGTTGACCACTTTAATTTTATCCCAAGCGTGTTGGAAATTATTTTTTTAATTTTTTAGTTCGGTTTTCTAATAAAGCGTGTTGTTTTAGTTTTTTTAAATTATCATTTATTTTACTCGTAAATATGAAAATAAAGTGGTACTATGTCCTGTCATGACCACTCAGGTTACAACAGTTATTCAAAATGGCCGTCATAAGCAGCGATAAACCACCGATTACCACACTTCTAACCAGCGATAAACCACCGACTACCACGCTCTAACCAGCGATAAACCACCGATGATCACAATTTATACATTAACCACTGATATCTGTGGATTCAACAAATTATGTCAGATTTTAAGTAAAATAATAAAAAGGGCGTTCCATCACCTAGGTTAGTGTAATTGATTTAGGTTACAGAAATTGAATTAGGTCACAGTAATTGAATTAGTTAGTTTAGGTTAGGTTCCTTGCATTTTAAATGTGATTTAATACGTAAAATAAATTACCTCTTCATCACAGTTATTCTATGAAAATTCAACATGTCTGACGGTTACAACGTACAATCATATTTCCACTAGTACATTTCATAATACTTACTTACTTCCTTACTTACTTACTCACTGGCACTATCGAACCCGTAGGTTCATGGCCGCACGGACATAAGCTCTCCATACATCCCTATCCTGAGCTAACGCTTTCCAATCATTCCCTGTATAATCTACTTCCCTCAAATCATAGTTAATGTTATTCTCCCACCTCATTCTTGGTCTACCAACTGGGCGTTTTCCCTCTGGCTTTCCTACAAGAAGCTTTCCTACAGAAGTCTTTCATTCCCCATACGTGCAACATGTCCTGCCCATCGCAGTCTACGAGACTTAACTGTTCTTATTATATCTGGCTTTCTATAAAGACCATGTAGTTAATTGTCATGTAGTCTTCTCCATTCACCTGTCTGTTCATCTTTCTTTGGTCCAAAAATTTTCCTAAGTACTTTATTCTCGAATACTCGTAATCTCCTTTCCTCCTTCCCATGTTTCGCACCCATATAATATAACTGGTAGAATAATAGTTTTATATATTTTCAGTTTAACGTTTTTTGAAAGGAGTTGGGACATCAAGAGTCTCTGCAAAGCATAATAGCACGCATTTCCAGAATTGAGCCTATGTTTAATTTCTTTGTGCATCTCATTCCTATTTGTGATTATTGTTCCTAGGTATTTCAATTCAGCCACTTCCTCAAAATTTCCCTTATTTGTCATCAGCTGTCCATTTCCGTTATATAATGTATTTCTACGTGTGACCATATATTTAGTTTTATTGATATTTACTTCCAGTCCTAATTTCTTAGTGTTACTCAGAAGTGTGTGCGTGTTGTCCTTTAGTATCTCCTCGCTATCGGTCAATAGTACTACATCATCAGCATAAACTAACAGCTTATTAATACCATTGAGTTGTAAGCCTTCCTCATTCTCTAAAGATTTAATGGCATGCTCTAGTATAAAATTAAATAGTAGAGGAGATAGAGCATCTCCTTGCTTCAACCCATCTTGGATTTCAAAAGTGTCCGAAAACTGTTTGCCTACACGCACCCTACTCTTTGTGCCATTTAGACACATTCGTATCAGTCTAACTAACTTTTTGGGAATTCCAAACTCCAGCAGGATACTATATAACTTCTCCCTCTTAATTGAATCATATGCTTTTTTGAAGTCTACATATAGTTGATGTACAGTACCATTATATTCCCATTTCTTTTCTAGAATCTGTCTTATACTAAAAATCTGATCTGTTGTAGACCTGTTTCTTCGAAATGCACATTGATGATCTCCTAGAATGTCAACAATATAGGGAGTAAGTCTGCTCACTAATATATTTGTTAGAATTTTGTACGAAGTTGAAAGTAATGAGATGCCCCTGTAGTTATTGCAATCAGTTTTATCTCCTTTCTTATAAATTGGTACGATAATTGATTCCTTCCATTCATCTGGAAGATCTTCTTTTTCCCAAATCATACTAAGCAACCAGCGTATCTTGTCCATCAATTTTTCTCCCCCTGATTTTATCAATTCTGCTGGGATCTCATCTGAACCTGATGCTTTATACATCTTCAATTTTTCAATCGCCATTTCAGCCTCTAATGCATTTGGTTCTGCGACTAGCATCTCTGCTGTCTGTAAAGTATCCTCCTCAATTTCCAGTTCTGTATGTACATTTAATAGCTGATTAAATAAATTTTCCATCTATTTAATATACTCCTGGAATCTGCAATCATATCCCCGTTTTCATTCCGAATTATGTTTGTTCTAGCCTGAAACCCTTTCTTCTCTATACTAATTCCCTGATATAATTCTCTAATGTTCCTATTTTTTGCGTTCATTTCAAGATCATTAATCTTCTCTCTCAAATTTTCCCTCTTAATTCATGAACATAATTTGACAATGGTAATCACTCGCTGATAAATGGTATCATGAACAGTTTGTAATACTATAAATTACATAAAATGGCATAAGTAGCGAAAGTAAAAAGCTTTTTTTTGTACAACCCCACCCTTTTTTCATATCACAGAATGTTTTTCACAGCACACAAATTTGCACGCTTCACAACAGGTTTATTTCGACACTTCTAGCCTCTGACTGATGAAATTCACACTGTGTGGACCACACGTACGTGTTATAAAATCTATGATTCCCCGGACTGAAGCGTCATACACACAAATGCATTAAGATCAAGTATAGATAAGATGGGTTTACGCTATGCGCGTTAATTCAGATGACTGCCTTACTTGTAGTTTTATAGAAATAATATAGAGTAAAAATGAACATTTATCATAGATTATGAAAACTGCACATTATGGAGTAGCCTATTCGTAAAATGAAATAAAATTATTTATAAATACATCTAGCCTAAACATTAAAAAGGTTATATTATGGGAAATGTGAAACAAATGCATTTTGGATACCTTTAAAAATAACATGTAGCTCAGAAAAAAGACGGACCCTACTTAGGCCTATGAATTATGTTAGGGGCTAAACATGAGGATGCCTTGATATTATTAAAAATAAGTCATAGGTTCCAAATTGATATAAACTTCATAATCTAGGATAATTACTTTATATCTCTAGAATTAGCGATTTTATTATCTTCTGATCTGAGGTTGAAAGTGTCTTAAATCAAACCAGATGGGGCCTATTAACAATATGGTAGGCCTAACTAAAAATTGGTTGTTATTGTTAGCCTACACAAGCAAAAATACCCGTATTAGGCAAATGTGTGTTTCGAATAAAATGTAGCCTATTTACAAAAGTATCGCACTCTATTATTCTATAAAACTAACAGACCGTCATTGCAACAGTAGCCTATTCCTACTGTGACGTATGCATTACTCTCTTCACTCGTGGCGGAACGCGGTATTATCACTTACTAAAGATAATGTGATAAAGCATTGCACTATTCAACGGTATGTTTAATTTAGCTAAACGATTAAAACGAAGTGTTAGACAATCTTGTCTCTCCACATCGTAAATCCATTCGCAGCCACTTACAATGAATTCCTCTAAATGAGACAGGAAGTAGTGCTGATGGATTTGATGTGACACACTGTACGTCACCCAGATGAAATAACTATAGGCTGTAGTTAACCTCGGAGCATCGGAGCTATCGCGTAACGGAATTTATCATTATATTGTTTATTAACTGTCTATCAAAATTTGATAGGAAACAGACTTACAGTAGCTTCTTTTGACGCAGTGATGATTATTTAAGTAAAATTGAAGCTCAAGGTTTATATTTTGTATCATTGTTTCTTTGTTTTAGGACGTAATGTGACATTGAAGGTTGCAACGTATGACTTTTCAATGAGTTAACTTCAATTTCTGAGACTCCCTGTAGGTCTAAATATGCTGCTAGTTCTCGGTAAGTTATCAATACCATACCATTGAAATAACCTTTTATCTTTTTATATATTGGTCTACATGTTTGTGTAGATTTCAAGATGAGATATCTAAGCTTTCTGAACAATTAGGCTATGTGATTTGATTGCTACAATTGTAATTATATCATTTACCTATTAATAATAAATTGTTGTTTCGTGTTTATTGATTGAGGCATTGACATGGTAAAGGTAGTCAGTCATAAAAAAAATACAGGGGAAGCAAAAAAACAATTTTGACACTTTTACATTTAAATATAGGCTATTTTGTAAAACTAATATGGATATTGTGTAACTATTTTCAAATAGCCTACAATTTCTTGTTTGTAGTATCAAAATTATATTAAAATTTATGTTGGAAACATTTTTTTATGCTTTCTCTGTAAATTTTTTCTTCTTATGACTTAATACCTTTCCCATGTCAACGCTCAATTATAGGCCTACATTTTCTGAGATCTTTAGACCTAAATTGTTCCACGGTAGGCTTACTGAAAAATGGCAGAAAATTTTAACACTAAACTTCTATACTAGGCCTATATATGTTCCTTGTAGCTAAAATCGCATCTCATTCAGACCTAAGAAAGCATTTTGACAGGATAAAAGGTGACGGGTATATTAAGATATACCTTTCGATATCCCCTGATATCGGATTAACGGGGTCACTATCACGATTGGAGTTTAGGCAATGGTCATATTATTGAAATAATCAAGCAGCTACGTAATTTTAAGTTTACATGGAAAGAAAATAGTTAACTCTCGTTTTTAATTAGTTTATTAACTCGAAATAAAAGTTACATAAAATTCAATTGGAATTCATATCGGATATGATTCATAATGGACGCTTATATATTCAACTGTTATGTTCTGATGAGTTTGTATGATATTCCAGTAAGCCTTTGTATAACCTTTAGTTGATACGTAGTTTTAAGTGGTTTCTTTGATAGGTAATATAGCTGATTTGTGTCCATTCATTGCAGATAATTCATGATTTCGTCTGAGTTCGAATGTTTTCTATTGCTAATAGGCCTATTTGAGAATTTTAATGTTTCTCTTATAGGCCTGATATCTCTTTTTTTTTTTTTGTCCAGGCTGGTTAGATCTAATAGTGGGAGCAGAAATCTCGTTTGGGCTGTTTCAAATTCCGATTTTTATTTAGAGTTAATGTACAGTTTTTGCTGCTATAGGCCTCTAGTCTTCTTTTAAACCTGCAATAAGCATGTAAAATCAGCTAAAATTCCACAGTTGCTACATAATTAACAAGTGGGTCTGTTAGTAGGTTCGGTACTGTAGACCAATGTAGGGATTCTCCTTTTTCAAATAGATCTATAGGCCTATTACTGTTAAAATAAGACAGTCTAATGCAAAATAGTCTGTAAATTTGAATAGGCCTACTTGAAATCCCGTTGATTTATTATTCGACAAGTCTATTGATATAAATGTAGGCCCACATTTCGTATTTTCAACGAAGAAGTACAAGTAAGAATTTTTTTCAAGTGTGGTTACACTACCATCTTCATTTTTATAATTTATAGGGTATAGCTAAGTGTACTTCAAAACACGGGAAAGTGGAGTTACACAGCTTCTAACATACGTATTCATGATTATAAAAGCATTACATTTCCAAGTACAGTGCTTCTCAGTTGAAAATAAAGTAAACGCAATAGTGTTAGTAATAGACCTACAGTACAGTGTAGAGGAAATTATACCTGCTTCAAGAGTTAATTTTGCTTTTATTGTTGCGGAATCCATGTCAACTTTTCTTTTTTAAATTTTATCAAGGTTGACAACCCCGTTAATTCTTCATAATTAATGTTGCCTAGGCCTATATAATCTGAATTAAGTAAACTGAATCAGTGAAGACTTATGCCTACTGTCAGATATTAATATAACATTATTGGTGAACATCATCATCTGTAGGCTATAGGTAGGCCTATATAGCGTACAGTATCTAAGTTATACAAAGAGATCTATATCATTAGGGTATAATATGTAGGACTATAAGATTAGGCTAATAGTACTCCGTCGAGCATTATGTAGGCCTAATGTAAGTTTAGTCTTTTGCATATTCATGAAATTATTTTGTTATTTTGTCACGCTTTATAATATTGTAACGACTACAGACTTGGTTGCAGAGTTCGCAGACATGTCTCTCCGTGTTCGTGAAATCTCTTCATTACAGATATTTTATGGTGAAATCCTGGTATGGCAGTTCGTGTTATGATGTGCAGCTGTTTCTGGGTCTCTCTCATCCAACATGGCGTCAGAGATGTCGAACTCTAGATCTATTTCCCGCCTTTTCCCCCCTTCATAGCTTGTACTTTGTTGTGCTTGGCAGGAGTTTTGTCAGCCTAAGGTCGTCTATGAAATAGGTATTTTGGCCAGTTCTTAAATTAGTCTGGAGGGAACTGTCATTCCTATTCTTAGTGCTCCTTTCAAGTCTCATACTTTGACTTTTTTAATTTTCCCGATGTCACTGCCGAATGGATTTTCCCATGTTAGCTCTAGACCTATGCCACAAGTCGCTATTTGTGATGTCGCAGAGTTGAACAGTGTAATTGCAGTGTCTAAGGATAACATGTATCGTCGATGCTGGAGATAGCTTTGATTGCAGCAGCTTTTCTCTCTTGTAATATGGTAGTGGAACGATGTCATTTCCGTTTGGAGTGTGACGCCTTGATATTTGAATCTATTAACGATTTCCAATGATTATTGTATATTGACAAAAATTAAGAATCCATCCATCCATAGTAATTCTGCCCGAGGGTAGGTCTTTCACTGCAATCATAGCATTTTCATACTATGCTTTGCAGCTTTACTAGGGAATTGTCGGTGTGGTAGAATATAGAAAATAATGAAGACTGTTATTCCACGAACACTTAACACTTCGTAAAGCATTCATGCACACGTTCCTAAAGGGGCTATGTAAGACTTCGTTTCATTTCGTGGTTCTTTGCCAAATATTCGCTATCTACTTATAAATAAGCAAGTAGGCTATAGGCATAGGTTACTGTGTATTAAAACAGGAAAACCTATTCAAATATCGGTTATTAAAGAAATAAAACCAAAACTGTTTCTGTATTTTCGTAGTCGTAAAATTAAGGGCCACGTATTTTTAGAGGTTGCATGGAATAGAAAATGTAGGGCCCATCATGATGTGTTTTAGTACGCGCAATATAAATACGAAACAAACTACCGTTACCATAATCAAGTCATTTAAAATCAGATATTTTTTTTTTACTAAAATTGAAATAGGTCTACACTTCTTCACGAAAATTCGATAGATACAACAGATTGTCTACTTGAAATTATTGTAGGCTAATTATTGTAAAAGTACAATTTTCAAGTAGGCCTGTATTGTCATTTTCAAATAACGCAGTAGGCTATTGCAAATTATTTTAAAAGTTAGGCTGAAATGAATAGCTGCATAGCCAACAAATTGTTTTGTTCAGATAAACTTTCATTAATCTGTAACATAGGCCTAACAAATAAACATTAAAGCACTTGTTTTATGTTTTATTTTGCATTATAAGATCTAGTAGACTTAGGCCTATAGCCTATATCCCAGGACCTTAGGACACACATACTATATTGACAAGGGTCGAATGTTTGAACGCATTAGACAGTAAAAGGCGTTCTCTGCTGATAAAGTTTTATTCAAACACATTTTTCTTACTCAGAAATCTATTCACGCGGTAATAATTGTAAGCTACCTGACAAGGTACCTTAAGATCGTAGCTCAAGATATAAACTTGTGAAAATCCCGAAGGGAACCGATGGTAACCGATGTAGTTTGAAACTTATCCAAGATGTCGGACCTTGAAGACTTCGATCATGTTTTCGGTATACGCGGAGAAGAGGAATTTGATAGAGTCTACCAAAGAATTCAACTGGAAGAACAGGAGAATCGGCGTAATATTGCGCGTCGTAGACGTGTTTGTATACGGTATTATTTACGGGATGCAAGCATAAATGCATTCCTCTATAGCAGACGAAAATAACGGAAGTGGTTTTATCGCTGAGAATTCTGGGTAATTCGTTGTCAATATTACGAAAACGTCAACATTCATGCATGACCGGTAAGGCGGCCGTTAATTCGATCTCAGCTCACCAGTGATTGGAAGTAATTTGAGTAGAGACTAATGTATTTGCATACGACCCTAAGTTTAACAAACCTCAGGATTTAGAAAATTCCGATGACGTTGATTTAAATTCTTAAAAGAATTCTGCAGGCTTACCTACAGTGCTATCAGTTTGGCAATACAATATTAAGACTAATCTCACAATAGCGAAATGATCAGGCACCACCCAAAAAAAAGCCTAAATAAGCCTAGTTCTGTTGAAAATGAGAGTGATCGAAAAGACATTCACTTTAACTACGGAATTCATCTTATGGGTCCTTTCAACATAAGTAGCCTAATTCATATTTACGCCTATTCTAAATTAAATTTGTTTTATATTTTAGAGTCTATTTTAAAAATGTGGATTTGGTTAATTTCCGAATTAAAAAAATAGTTGCTGTTTCCCAGACTGGTCCTAGAGTTCTCAGATTCTTGTAAAGAAGTGGACTACAGTAGTCCCTGTAGGAAAATTTCCTGGAGGTAAAAACGTAGGACTAACCTTCCTACAAACATCTAATAGGCCTAATTATAGTTCCTTTCGTTCGCGCCTCCTTGGACTTCTTTGGTCTCTTTTATTGTAACTTTATCTTTAAAACTAAACTGTAAGTTTGGGTTCGGAACCTTATCTCAATGCAGTAAGATCAATAGACCTTCATTTGTGTAGGTGAACGCACACGCACTCCATGCATGCACACTCCCCTTTCAACTCCCAAGCACGGAATCTCCTGGTTGATGTGGAAAGGGACCGCCTGTAATCCATCAGCGGTTACCTGTCAGTTTTCCACGAGATTCGTTTCAGTGCTATGGTAACCGCACGATTACTAGTTAACGCGGATATTTGTCAGTGAGCTTAGTCAAGCTTATGCTACCGAGCGGAAGTCACAACACACTATATTAGGCTAGTGATTATTGATAGGGCCTACAAATGCTATGGTGGTTAATATTTGTATAATAGCCTATTTTGTTTAACTACGCTGCGATGGTTATAATTTCGTAGGCTATGTAAATTTTATTCGGAAAAAAATTAGATAGGCTATGTTCTCGGATTAGATTTTAGTTACGATTTTCAATATTACGATTTAATTATTTGGCTTACAATTAGCCTAAATTCAGTTAGATCTACAAGGATATTTGTAATAAATAGGCTTAGGCCTACTTACTTACTCACTGGCACTATCGAACCCGTAGGTTCATGGCCGCGCGGACATAAGCTCTCCATACATCCCTATCCTGCGCTAATGCTTTCCAATCATTCCCTGTATAATATACTTCCCTCAAATCATAGTTAATGTTGTTCTCCCACCTCATTATTGGTCTACCAACTGGGCGTTTTCCTTCTGGCTTTCCTACAAGAAGTTTCCATGCATGTCTTTCATTCCCCATACGCGCAACATGTCCTGACCATCGCAGTCTACGAGACTTAACTGTTCTTATTATATCTGGCTTTCTATAAAGACCATGTAGTACATTGTTATGTAGGCCTAGTCTTCTCCATTCACCTGTCCCTTCATAACAAATAGGCTAGGTAGACCAAAATAAAATAAATAGGCCTATGAGTTTTTAACGACAACTCTGAACAAAAAGGCCCTAAAAATGATGCAATCAAACAATTTAAAGATACCTTAGGCCTATCTTCTTTGACACCCTCATGTAATAAACGCGTATGAATACTAAAAATGTATTTTCTTCTATTTGTATATAGGCCTATATGCCTATCTTATACTTCAAATAATTGTATACAAATATAAACGCACGGCTGTTCAGAAAATTAGGAGTAGGCCTAAAGTCATATTCCACAATATTCTACTCAGATTTTTGTAATAAGCCTATAGCCACTCAAAGTTACTAACACTAAAAACAAGAACTATCCTAGTCTAGGCTTAGGCCAATACTGAATGAAAACTTTTATGGTTTTATAGGGCTCTCCGAAGGGCGTTCTAAATAAATCGGTATCTTGATAATATCTTTGGATAGGTAGCGGGCCGAGGACTACATACATATAGGCTATGGGAATTTATGAGGTGAAGTCAGGACTTCCAATAAGAATTCAGGTTACTTACACTCTACATAAAAGAAAGTCAAGGGTTACAAAGAGTTTAATAAAACTATGAGTAAAATATTAGCAAGACGAAATACGAATTTATATGAGAACATGTCAACATATGAAAAGTATAAGATATAATCTGTCATAATTAATATTTATTTTAGATGCGACATTAGTTAATAGTTCAGTTTAAGAAAGAGATTAAGGACTGTTTATCTTTAGAGCTTACGTTTTGTGTTAAACAATTAAATACGTAATTGAACATTCCTGAGAGTATGAGAAAACTCTACTTACGTACGTAACCGTTCCGCAGGACGGCTGACGTGTCACCGGGACGTAGTCCGGGACCTCACTGTCCCTAGCCCTCTCTGGTTCAGTTTTTTATAGTATTCTTCCAGCATATTCTCTTGAGTTCATTTTAAAATTTCCTAACTCTTGTCGCAAGATAAACATATTATTTCTGGAATAACTTTCGCTATTATATAAACATATTTCTGAATCTTTCTTCGCTACAAATTGTTTGTTCAGTAGAAGCTACAGAATGATTTAAGATTTAATATCCGGTTAAACCCGTGGTTTATCAAGTTAAGCCCTATCTCAACAAAAACTCTTTCTTTCAGTAACACTTGAAACAGAAAACAGCGTAGAAGTAGCTTACAGGTCTATAGGGCCATTGGCTTATTTTCATTTTATCTAAAATTGTATTTTTATTATCTAGTGTTTTTAATATAGCATATGATTCAATTAAGAGGGAGAAGTTATATAGTATCCTGCTGGAGTTCGGAATTCCTAAAAAAGTTAGTTAGACTTTATACGAATGTGTCTAAATGGCTCAAAGAGTAGGGTGCGTGTAGGCAAACAGTTTTCAGACACTTTTGAGATCCAGAATGGGTTGAAGCAAGGAGATGCACTGTCTCCTCTACTATTTAATTTTGTACTAGAGCATGCCATTAAATCTTTAGAGAATGAGGAAGGCTTACAACTGAATGGTATTAATAAGCTGTTAGTTTATGCTGATGATGTAGTACTACTGGCCGATAGCGAGGCGATACTAAAGGCCAACACGCACACACTATTGAGTAACACTAAGAAATTAGGACTGGAAGTAAATATCAGTAAAACTAAATATATGGTCACACGTAGAAATTCAGTATATAATGGAAATGGACAGCTAATGACAAATGAGGGAAATTTTGAGGAAGTGGCTGAATTCAAATACTTAGGAACAATAATCACAAATAGGAATGAGCTGCACAAAGAAATTAAACATAGGCTCAATTCTGGAAATGCATGCTATTATGCATTGCAGAGACTTTTGATGTCCCAACTCCTTTCAAAAAACGTTAAGCTGAAAATATATAAAACTATTATTCTACCAGTTATATTATATGGGTGCGAAACATGGACTCTTACTTTAAGGGGGAGGAAAGGAGATTACGAGTATTTGAGAATAAAGTTCTTAGGAAAATTTTTGGACCAAAGAGAGATGAACAGACAGGTGAATGGAGAAGACTACATAACAATGAACTACATGGTCTTTATAGGAAGCCAGATATAATAAGAACAGTTAAGTCTCGTAGACTGCGATGGGCAGGACATGTTGCGCGTATGGGGAATGAAAGACGTGCATGGAAACTTCTTGTAGGAAAGCCAGAAGGAAAACGCCCTGTTGGTAGACCAAGAATGAGGTGGGAGAACAACATTAACTATGATTTGAGGGAAGTAGATTATACAGGAAATGATTGGAAAGCATTAGCTCGGGATAGGGATGTATGGAGAGCTTATGTCCGCACGGCCATGAACCTACGGGTTCGATAGTGCCAGTGAGTAAGTAAGTAAGTGTTTTTAATATTGTTCTGTCAAATGTTTACTTATGACGATTAGGCCCTATTGATTTAATTTTAGGATATGACCTAATAAAAGACATTAAGAAACAAAACTAATCAAAAGATTAGGAACTCTAAGTTGCGGTAGGCTCATAGTCTCATTGATCCAAACACTATTATAGCCAAAGTGATAGGCCTATGTGGAAAAGTATTAGATGAATGGGTTTATGACAGCCGACAACCAAAGGAGAGAACACACTTTATTAACTTATCACTGGACGGTCTAAATCAGCGTTTTAACATCACACGCTTCGTTTAACATAAGCACTACGATCAAACGACAGACTAGTCCTTTTCGTATAGGCCTAACTTATAACGCCAGTTGACTGTCATTGGACTTTATTAGAAATAAGGCACAGATATAAGTATCGACTTTTTAAAGAAATTACTTGATGCCAAACTCCCAACTGTGACTCACATGCTTAATGCCTCAAACGTGTTTTCAACTTACCTAGAACTTTGGAAATAAAGCTGTAGTGAGACAATTCCCGAAAATTAAATTACCTGTTACACCTAACGACTATTGTCCTATCAGTATCCCCAGATCTTTCTAAGGCCTTCGAGCGCAATGGACAATTCACTGATTTTCTCAATACACATGACATAGGCCTAATCGACCTATACCAGTTAGGTTTTAAGACAGGCCACAGTACAGCAACTGCTCTTCTTAAAGTAATCAAATATGTGCGGGACTCCAATGGAATCCATATAGACAGATTACAATATTATTTTACTTGATCTTTCAAGTACAAACTTCGGACATCCCTATCGACAACTGACATAGGCCTACTAATATCATAAAATATGCACTCTACACTTTTTTCGGGGTCAATGCTATGAAGTGACTTGGAATCCACCTTCATTCTTTTTTAAATTTCTAAGTTAATATTTCCTTTATTTCATATTTATCTTTGGGTTTGTCAGCAATATGTAGGCTACCCAATGTAGATCATTTTCATCATCTTGTCTGGCTAATCTCTGAAGGGTGGTGTCCCACCAAGGATCCGTGTGTTCGGGGACCACTTACTTTTTCTATCTATATCAACGACATTTCCCATTAGGTCTTAATTATTATCGACAATACCTAAACGTTTGACGACCTTGCAAATTCACATTCCACCTCTATTCCCGGACCCTATGTCCCGTGATGTTACTAGACAAACTAAACACTGACTTAGCGTAGGATATTATTATATCTTCATTTCCCAATGGCCAACGAAAGATACTTAATCATAATAGCGTACAAGATAAATGCATAATTAGAGTCCATTGACGAAAGCAGAAACATTAAAAATTACTAAAATGTCTCGACTATTCCTCCACAATAACAAAAATGTCCCCCTCAGATCTCCGTTGTAAAAAAAATCGGTACCTATGTGTCTGTGTACTGTTAAAATGGAAAACCCAGGAGAAGAGTAGGGTCTACTTCGCCAGAATATGTTTCTCAACTTCTTCACTCCCTAAATATAATTTAAAATTTTCTCCTTCACTATGAAACTAAATACACCTTGTATAGATTGTTGTATTGCCGTCAATGGCCCCATTTCGTTTACTGCGACATATTACTGACTCCTCTGATAACTGACCTAAGTGACAGACTACAGTGTGCTCATAATTCGTACATACGATTTGTATTCATGGCTACGTCTAAACGACCAAAGAACTCTTCATTCACATGTTTTGTTAACTTAAGCCTATTTCAAATTTTGTACAAATATTTACCAAGTCGTTTATCAACGTGTTTTCATAATTTATCGGCTCATCAGAATTCAGGCACAACAAAAGATACTAGGCCTATTTTAGTTTCTATACCATAGCACAGGACATGCTCATACTCTGAATGTTTCACAATATCTACAACTGGAGCATGCAACTCATTTCCCAGTCAGATCAGGGACTGTCAACCACTATCATTATTTATATCTAAATTAGCTGATATTTTGAGTAACACATAATGAAAATACCACATGCATAACAACTTATTCACACTTTGCATAAAGCCTACCTATAAATATTGATCTAGGATTCTTTCCTTACTTAATTTTATTCTATATTTTATTAGTGTTAGTTACCTAATATTAGACCACTATCGCATTGTGGATTGTTTAGTCTATGTTTTAATAACATTTTAAAATTGTAATGAGTGAACAAATTTTGCATTATTTCATATTTCGCTGGGTCCACCGCTGTGGTCTCGAGGTAGCGTGCTGCCTTGTCGCGCAGCGTGCCTGGGTTCGATCCCCGGTCGGGACAGTTTTTCTGGGTGAGGTTTTTTTATCGGGGTTTTTCCTCACCTGTAAGACAAATGTCAGGAAAACTTTAAGGCCCAAACGGTCCCCGAAATCATATGGCCATCGCAATCGACATCATTCATATTAATCTTAGATTAAGCTTAGTGATGCGCCAGGACTGTCCTTAATCCTAATCATATCATCGGGACCCATCATCATCGGGACAATGTAAGCCCGCCTTCCAGGTGCCCCAACCTCAGAAGTGGGTTACAAGTACGCCATGCCAGGAGAAAATGCCAGGAATGTCGAAAGACAAACTGGGACATTTGCAAATATATATATATATATGTATAGGCCTATAGGCCTATATTTTTTTTTCGCTGGTTAAGTAGAAGAGAAAGCCTTAAGGCCTTAACTCTGCCAGCTTAAATAAAACATTATTATTATTATTATTATTATTATTATTATTATTAACTTATTATTATTATTATTATTATTATTATTAGGGCCTATTACTATTATTATTATTTTATTATTATTATTATTATTATTATTATTATTATTATTATTATTGTGATATATTGTGACAAAATCGTGATTCTGTGACATTGTAGGCAATATTCTACATTTAATAAATTTTCAATCCTGAATTTGCCTCGATAATTGAGGAAAATTGAAATAAAAAAATCTCAGGTTGGTTAGCACCGTGGTTTGAATCCGGGACCTTCAGTTTACAGTTTCGAAAAATGCCGCCTGTGTCATCTTTCTATGTAGGCCTACCTATAGTCTTGTATCATTATGCGGGATGTGATTCAATGAAACAGACCTGTAATAAATTGACTTCACTAAAAGCTAGTCGTAACAAACGTACAGTCAAACTTCTGAATAACGGACAGCTATGGGAGAAATAAAAATGATCGCTGTTAACAATTGTCCGCTATATAGAAAAATAAATAAAAATACAAAACACTACAGTATGCAGTAGTGTAGTAGAAAGAAAATTACAGTAGGCCCTACGTATGTAAATTAATGAACATTTTTCTTTATTTGAATACAATAGATCTATAAAATCTGAATGGTAGCCTACAGTACAGTATCAATGTGGAGGCATAGGCCTACAGTTGAAAATTACATTATTTACAATAGGCCCCTATGTCTACACAAATTACTACAATAATTTTCTTTGTAGTTATACCGACTTTAATTGGAGGATTCGGAAATTGATTGGTTCACTTAATTTACACTAACGGTACTGCAGGCTACTTTATAAATTTATGCAAAATATTTAAATTCCGGAAGGGTGGCTTAAAATAATCCTGTATTTATTTCTGGGGGCACGCCGTAGCGTAGTGGTTAAGGCACTGCGCTACAACCCGGAAGGTCGAGGGTTCAAGTCCCGGTGGGGTCAGGTTTTTTAAAACTGGCCCAAACCTTCTGGCGGCACTATGACCCTGGGGTCGACTCAGCCTCTAACGGAAATGAGTATCAGACGCTTGTTCTGGGGTAAAGGCGGCCGTCACGCAGGGCTGACAACCTGGCTGACATCAAGTGCCGATTGTCTAGAAATAGTGTGAGCCTTAACCTCCCACTACCCCAAAGGCCTCCTGAGGCCTGTAGTGGGAATACTTTACTTTATTTATTTCTGGACAAGAGGGTCATTTAGAATTGATTCTCAATAAGTTTCAACCGCACACGTTAAACAAAGCCCCTCTTCATTATTCTTCATTAAAAAGTAGCCTACTGTATCATTTTTTTTTACCTTTTCGTAGACATTGATAGGCTTATAGGGCTAATCTCTAACTTTTCATCTAAGTGTTAATCGTTGGCGTTTATGTGACATGTCACAAATACATCGTTTGAAGACCACAACCAGTGTGCACATTAATATGCTGCTCCCGAGACTAGAGTTAAAAAATATGCTATAATACGTTCAAAATGCACGATAATGTTTATTGTTACAAATAATTAGATGGCATCATCATCATCTTCATGGTAGGCCGTCGGCCTGTTCCGCTCTCAGAATTCATCTTCCCATCGTCTTCTAGGACGTCCCACATCTCTATAGTCTTGAGATTGGTACAACAGTGCTTGTTTTGTTAGCCTAGAAGAGCCCATTCTTAAAATATGTTGATGCCATTTTTGTTTATTGTTTTGTATTTTTCATTTGGATTCAAAATTTGTAGTTCTTGCCTAATTGTTTCACTAGGAATGTGGTCTCTTAGAGTAGGCCTATATCCTGTAACGTATCAGAGGAACTTCATCTCTGACGTTTCTAGTAATCTTCTGTCTGATCTATTCATGGCCCAATTCTCTTATCCATATGTCACAGTGGGAACTGCCATTACCTTATAAAACTTTAGCATTGTTTCTTTTGTTGTTTTGTTTGTAGTGTTTTTTAATTAGATAGTTTAGGCTATAGGCCCTACAGTATAAAATTTTCACTTCTCACGCTGTCCGTTATTCGGAAGTTTTAATTGTCATTCGGGGATACGATTTTGTGTCCGTGTCTGTTATTGAGAATACCCGCTATTGGGAAGGTGTTTTACCATAAGAACCATTTTTTTTGCAGCAATTTTTTTAAATGTCCGTTATAGAGTGTCGTCCGCTATTTGGGAAGTCTCTGTTAAAGAACATTTTACTGTATTTAAAAACCTACCGGTGAATCTTAATTAGGCAGTACCAGAGTATTATTAAATAAATTGTGCTTAGGCTTATGTTAAGTGCCTCTAAGAATATTCCATAACTTTTCCGAAGTAAAGGCTATTTTAGGTATTTTCAAATGTTGGTATGAGAGATATGATGTAGGTATAACGTAATCCTAGTCCCGTGCCGTAGCCGAGCGGTTAAGGCAGGGAGCCTTGGCGCAGAGCTACGGGACTTGCGCTGGTTCGAGTCTCCATGGGGGAAGAAATTTTCTCATGGTGATTCGGCCGGTGCCCACCCAGCATCGTGATGCATTTAGGTAGCTACAATAAGTAGCGGCTCCAGGTTGAGAAAACCAGCTATAACGGCTGGGGGACTCGACATGCTGACCACATGTCACCCCTACATTGGCTGATTATCATCTACCTCTGTGATTGACACATGTGGATGTGAGGTCAGCAGCCGGCTGGTCGGCTAAGGGTCTTGTAGGCCTGTCGCGCCAGGAATTTTTATAACGTAATCCTATAAAAACATGCTAATAGGCTATTATCAAATAATTAGGCCTATATAGTTATAATATATGCAAAATTAAAACCAAAAGTAGCAAAACACTTATTGGCCTATAGGCTAATATTTTTCATAAGTAATGCCACAAGTGATTTCCAAATTATCGATAAATTCACAACTCACGAAGTGAAGAGTGAATTTATCTAGAGAATTTGGAAATCAAGAGTGGCATTTGTAAGGACTATTTAACGAATAAAATTAAGCTCTTTACTCACAAATAATTATTTAAATATAGTTATTTTAAAATATTAATATATTTAATGTAAACGGCGATGTTTGAAAACAAATGAGGAACGTAATGTTTAATTTGTTCATCACTGCAACCAGATCATATTTATTGCCAAATAGATTCGCTATATTGTAAGAATGCACCCTAGTGGAGAAATAATGAATCACATCATTACAGATTATTAATTAATTTCTGATCTCCTATGATGTAAATATGTTAATTATACGCTATTTTCCTGCAAAATTAATTCCAGAGAAATAATACGTTTAAGAAAGTGCAAACAGTGGTTTCTTATTTTTTTATGGCATAATCAATTGCTACGAATGTTTTTCTATTATATCTCGCAAGCAGAAGCTGGTTTAATTCGTGCACTATATCATATAGGCCTATACAATGTGGAAGCCACTTGATAAAATGAAAGCGATAAAATGAAAGTGATAAAATCGAGGTGAAAAACTACTGTGATTGGTTGTAAATCAAAATTCATTGAAATGTGATTGGTCATTGACAGCCATTTGGGACATGAGTTAAATAGTCATCTTAAAATAATGTACACAGACCTAGATTTACATCTACAGAGCTAAGATAATTTAGTAGCTACGTCTGTATTTTCTTCTATTCTAAAATTGTAAGCATACTCTCTTTCTTATAGGCCTATGGTTAGGCCAATTGCAAATATTTTAGTGATTATACTCTAGTTTTATTCGTCCACTATGCTCAAGCTTAAATCAGTTAGGCCTAGGCCTATTTCTTGGGAGTTTTGTTGGCTGTTTTTTAATAAGAATGAAGCTTTCCTTGCTCTTTTCTTTAAATCTATTTTCTTCTTCTTCTTCTTTTTTTTATTCTATGGCTCTACAGCCCGATGTCGGGCCTTGGCCTCCTGTAAAGATCATAGCCTATTAGCTTATCTCTTGCAATACGGTAAGGATCTCACTGCTACAGGTTTGTTGAGAGCTTTTGTGTTCCAGCTATCAAAAGCATAATCCATAGGTATATTTCTTTGCTTAAGTCGTCTTCTGTATTTCTCAATCTCCTTCTAAGTTCCATATAATATTTTTTTTTATTGTATCAGATTATTATCAGTCTCATGCCCAACCCCCAACCTGGAGGACCAGAAAATCTCTTTTTCGTCTGGATCATCAGTTCGTAATGGGAGACCCTACCAGTTGCTAAGCTACTGCCGACATAGATCTCGGGATTATTTGACCACTCAAGCCCCACCCCCTCCATTCAGCAAAGTAATGATAACTTACCTTCGAGAGGGAACCCTATTTAGGGCTATGAATAGTTTATGGGTTAGATATCTACTTCTTAATATATATTTAATTTCTGAGACCTATCAGTGTTTCATACATAGTAATTCTGCCCGAGGGCAGGTCTTTCACTGCAATCATAGCATCGTGAGATGCTTTGCAGCTTTACTAGGGAATTATAGGTGTGGTAGCTTCCCGTTGCTTTCCACACCGATGAAGGGTATTGATGATAATGATAAAGATGATGATGATGGCCGGATGATTTTCGGGGTCTGTTGGATCCTAAGCTTCCTGACATTTGTCTTACAGGTGAGGAAAAACCCCGAAAAAACCTCACCCAGGAGCCTGTCCAGACCGGGAATCGAACTCGAGCCCGCTACATGACAAGGCAGCACGCTACCTCGAGTCCACAGCGGTGGACCTATTAGTGTTAATCTTACAAATTCTCTACATCAGGGCCGTCCAAAATACGGCCCGCGGGCCACATCCGGCCCGCAATGGGTTTTCGTATGGCCCGCGTAAGCACTGAAATTAACAAATTAATTTTATATGTTTAAGTTAGATTTTAAAATGTAACGTCTAGTTTGGACATCCCTGTGTGAAATTCATCTCTCTGGAATGTGGATTTGAGGAGGTGTCACCGCTTCTCTTGACAAAGTACTGTCCACAGACGAAGTGAATGAAAGCAGTAGGTATTTCATACGTCATGAGTGTTCCTTTATTCTCAGGTAGTATGCCATTGTATCGCTTGCAATTCCCCGTGCCCCCTCTTCGTCCGTGGACTATAGTAGAGATGATTCATCCCCTATTTACCGTTTTCTCCTCACTCCAAACTTTGAACATTGTTTCGCTTGTATTGTCAATCAAACAGTAGCATGTGCACGGAATAGTTGTAAAAATAGTGTTAACGTGAGAAAATGCTTTCAAAAAAACGGAAAGTTGATTCCGAGTGTAGGAAGTTTAACGAATCCTGCCTGGACCAGCAAGTACTTTGTGATGGAGCATGGAAATAAAGTGTTAGGCCTATGTGTTATTTGTAACGATGTTATTGCAGTTGTGAAAGAATATAACATTAAAAGACATTACCAAACAAAGCATAGCCATTTTGATAAATTTAATAGAGATGATCGATCGGTTGTTACCTTTAAGAAGCCAGCTCCACTCATCTCATTAGATAAATATATTCATTTTTGTACCAATTTTTTTTTTTTACAATTTTAATTGCAGCATGGTGTTACAAATGTTTTACATTCTTCTGTATGATAGGCCCTAATGTAATTTTATTTTAGTAATAATAATAATAATAATTATAATAATAATTATAATAATAGAAGCAGCAGTAGCAACAGTAATAGTAACGATATTTATGTTCTGGCCCGCGATCAATTGCACGATCAGTTATTGGCCCGACCCATTAAAAAGTTTGGGCGGCCCTGCTCTACATTGTTTAAGAATTAAACTAAAGCTAAACTCGATGGCGCGACAGGCCTATAAGGTCTTTGACTTACTAGCTGATTGCTTGCCTCACATCCACATGTATTAATCTCAGAGATGGATGATTATCCGCCAGTATGGGAGTCATCATATCGAATCATCCAGCTGTTATAACGATAGAACAGGGGATGGTCGGTGGATCTGCGATGCTCCCAAGCAAAGCAGTCCTTCCTGCCAGGTTCATGGAGCCCTTGAACCAACTGTGGGGTGGTCAGAGTTGAGCGTTCTGACGTACTACGTAGCTCAGCAATTTCCACGAAGTTGCGACTCCAGCACTCTCTCCCGGGGTGTTGGTTTTATTGCCCGTGAACTTGAATATGTGATCGCGAAGTAGATAAAGGAGGAGAAGTCTGAGACTTGGGAGTATGGTCGAAGTGACCGAGGTATCCGAAGGGGTGGAGGATGGGTTCAGATGTTATAGCTGGTTTCTTCAACTAGGATCCGCTATTTATTGTAGCTACCGAAATTTCTCACGATGCTGGGTGGGCACCGGCCCCATGAGAACATTTCTTCCCTTTGAGGACTCGAATCATCGCAAGTTCCGCTGTTTCGCACCAGATACATCACAACGGAAATTTTATTAGCGTTAGGCCTATGTCTTTAGAGGATCAGCTGGAGTTCACATCTTGTTCTGATCGTATGTTATATCTGGCTAGGCCTATAGGCCTAAACTTACATATAACGTTGGGGGACACGTTCACCCTTGCGGCAATTTTTTAACCAAGCTAATTTCAATTAATTAGGCCTACACTTATTGCCCTACAGATGTCAACGAGTGACAAGTTAACTCATCGCCTCAAGAGCACATCTAGTAGGTAACTAAGGCATTACTTGTATGGTAAAGGCCGATTAAATTTTACTGGGATACTCTAATGTGGGCATGAGATTATTTTACGAGCCCAGAAATCTTGGTATTCGTGATCCTCTCGGAGGACTTGTCCCCTAGATTTTTCCATCCTAAAAAAATTAATTGACCCATTTCGGGTTCAAACCCACGGTCCTCACGACCAGAGACATGAAATTTAACCCCTAGACCACCGAGTTGGATGCAGGCATATTTGATAAAGGCTAGCTAGAGGCATTTACTGCTCTTGTAAAATAATTAGGCTATGCCTAGGCTATATTTTTTTCGAGTCCCACTTACAATTAGTAGGCAAGTTATAGCCTAGGCCTAGCTACTATTCTCGCCATGGACTTAATTTCAATAGACATATTGTTATTCTGTTTTTATCCTTTGCCCATAGGTCTAGCCCTCTCTGCAATAATACAATAAAGGGCTTGCTAGGGTCCTGTAGATCGAAAGTATAGCCCTTATGATTGTCGATATTCGTATAGGCCTATCAATAGCTGTTCGTTTTTAATTGTTTCCTTAAAGTCCATGCTTCGCTGCCATAACTTAGTGCACAGTGTGAAAATTGTCTTACACATAGAAATCACACGTGGATATACGCACATTATAATTTGTTATGGTAGTTATGCATGGATTTAAAGACAAGGGACAATAGAACAGGCCTAAGTTAACTGTTGCTCACATTGCATGCCGAAACCTACCTTGAAATTTCTAGCAGATAATCGTTGTGATGTATCAAGGCCGTGTTAAAAAAGCTGCCGCTTTTAACTGCAAGGCACAGAAATTGTAGCCAGAATCCTGCAATGGCAACCCACTGTACGGAACAGATGGACTCACTGCATTAGTAAGAACTGAGTAGAGTGAGGCGGGACGCGGAGCGGACGGCAGGTAGTGATGGTTATCCAGTCTATCAATTCTAGAGTTGTATCACTTCCCTATAGCTTAAATGAGATATTTGGCGCTGTATTTCAGTGTCTTGTAGTTAAAAACGGCAGATGTTTATTTGGACATGGCCTTCGTAAGCTACATCACAATACTTCTCTGGAAGAAATTTCAAGATTGGTTTTGGCATGCATTTGTTGACAGTTCCCTTGCGAGAGAAAGTTTATGGGCAGTAGGTTACTGCTGTATATTTGAGTGGGATATGAAGAAAGATTTCCAAAATTATTGCTAAATTATATACCGCACGGAAGGAAAAATGTTGGACGCCCACACAGAAGATGGTCTGAACAATTTTAACAATTCTAGCTTTCATGAAACCGGAACGAGCCAAGAGGCTTAATCCCTGGATGATGATGATGATGATGAAAATAAACGAAGCATTGTTTTTAGAGGAATTGAAAATGCAACCTTCAGAACAAATGACAACATAAAGAAAGGATTGACTGAGCCGAATTCCTAAAGCCACAATGGGATATGCCTTAGCATCAGAAGTTACAAGATTGGATAGTTGTCTAAAAATAAGATTTCGGGAAAATTCAGGACATTATAATAGGCCATAAGGCCTAATGTTACGATATTATTTTATTTGACGACGTTCTTTAACAGCTTAGGTAATTAGCACCGTAATTAAAATGTGGTCATGAAGGTTTAACGAATTTCGCTCACAGTCTGTTTTTTCAGGCTTTAGGTTCTTTTACGTGCCGTTAATCTATGACATAGGATTCATAGCTTTAGTTCCTTTCCGAAGGAACTCATACGCAGGATTTTTATCCCTGCCGGGTTTCAACGTTCGAACTTCGGAACCAGAGACCATCATGATAATCACTAGTACACCAGGACCGACCTTAAGACCTTATGCGTATATCAGATGATGATGATTCTCAACATAAGATGAAGACCTGTTTCTAATAGGGATGCAATTTAAAGGCTAAAAATTAGACAACTGAGTTGAGATTACTTATAAGCCGGATAACATGCTTATCATTTCTACTCACCTGGTATTACCTAAGCATTAGATGAACATTTAGTGTACGTGACATTTACATCCAGTAGCTAGAAGAGTTTGGAGTGGGGGTACTAATCCCCACTACTGTAGTTGACGATGACGTAAGAGCGGTTCGTTGAATCTGATTGGCTAGTGGGTGTGGCTTCGAAGGCGGGGTCGATATAGGCTTCAAACAATTCGTTTTACCCATAATGCTTTGCAGCTCGGAAGATCCCAGCCAGGCTTGTGAGGACCCTGTGTGAAGGGAGTATAGAGTTGAACTGTGTTGGGGACGGAGGTTCTCTGTACACGCTCCCTTCGTAAATCTGCTATATCAGTATTTATGTGGCAAACTGAGGTATTATCATGATCTCAGCAATATTGTGCTTATGTGTAGTGTGAATTATCGTACCTAATACTCATGTGGACATATATTTTATGTGTGTGAATGTGCCGGTATATTCAATCAAGTGTCATTTAACGGTATGACCTTATTGGAGTTGGCTGTTAATAAACCTCGATTCACTTTGTGAGGTAAGCTATGCATGTTTTAAAAATTATCTTGCCTGTTTAATTGAGAAATATAAATATATTTTGTTATAGGTTATATTTATATAATTAAATATTGATGGGGGCGTAAACTCTGCCCCCTGTAGACATCACGCAGTTGAGTTAGTTGTCCTTTCTCTTTCACTCTCCCCTTCAGTGGTATCTGTCGCTCTCTCCCCCTCTGGAATATTGACAAAACATACCATTGCAGCCGTCGTTGCCACTGCTCAAGCGGGGGGATGCTTTTTTTACTCCGGAGGCAATTTTCTATCCCTCTCGCTTTCTCTTTCTCTTTCCCTCCTGCTAAGGGTCATATTCCCTTGGCATGTTTGGTTTTTGTTGTTGCTACGTCGCCCTTGACGGCTCTGAAGTGCTCCCCTACAGTCCAAATTCCATTGTATCGACCACCCTATGCAGCTGTAATCAGTAAAGCGAGCGAAAGAGAGAGCGTAAAGGTTGAGTGAGAAGAGAGAGCGAGAGAGAGAGAGTGTACTACAGAGTATGTTACGTGTTCTCTCCTATGCTTTATCGGTTAGCTAGTATGTGTGTATTTGTGTGGAAGTTGCTCTGCGCATGCACAATGTTGCCACATGTAGCACAGCCATGCACTTAATGTATAGTTGAGCGTGGGAAGTAGAAAACGTGGCAACGCTGCGATGTCTCGCGATGGGTTGGAGCTGCTGGTTTCTACCGCTGTTATGTATGTAAGCGAGAGTCGGTGCATTTCATGAATGGAAAATAATGCTGCACCTTCTACGCTACTACACATTGTATTAAATAAATGTTCGGAAATAATTATATTAATGAAGCAATATATAATAAACGTATGTAAGCAGGTGGCCTGCATTACTACACAATAATTATGCGGAATTAAAAGTCCAAAACTTGAAACAACAGCTGTCGATAATAATTTAGACATGCTCTAACCTTATTAACCTCTTCACCTGCTGTATTAATATAAGTGCATTTAGGTTTGTAGCATGTGTTATTGTAGCAGGTGTTGTGACGTCTCACCGAATATAAATCAAGACTTCTTTGAATCTCGTACTCGTCATATTCTGATATTTAACAAATATATTTTATAAACTATCACAATTGTAAATTTAAATTATCGTATTTAAATAATATGCTTATTAATGGGAATTGTAGACCCAATACAATAATGATAAAAATGTAAATACATTTCCGTTATACTTAGATAAATAGGGGCCCTACAAATGTTCATATGTTCTTAAGGTTTCAAAATTGATTCGTACATTACAATATATATATATATATATATATATATATTAAATACTAATATTACATTAAATAATAAGTTAATATCGAGGACTAATAAAACCTAAGTTACTTAAGACATTTTAATATTAATCAAGAAATCGTAATTAGCTGATTACGTTATTTTATAAACTATCACAATTGTGAATTTAAATTAAAATCCTTTAATAGGCTTATTAGTGGAAATTGTAGACCTAATATCTCTACAATGACAGTAATAATAATAATAATAATAGACCAAATAAATTTTCATTAGGGCCTATATGATACTTAGATATTATATACAAATTTTGAGATTTCAAAATAGATTCATACATTGCAATAATTAAATTCTAATATCAAGGACTTATCCTAATAAAACCTCAGTTACTGAAGAAATTTTAAAGTTTATTAAGAAATCGTAATTACTTAATTTTTATTCTTATCATTTTGGGAATTTCTTCTGTTTCATTCTCTTTTAATATATATAAAATTTACTACCAGCAAGAATTTTACCTGTCTCGTGCATTTTTATCTTTGTGCCTGCAATTCCAAGACCTATATTAATTTATTTAGAGAATTTTTCAACTGGGATGTCTATACCTTTCTAGATCTTTTGTTAGATATCTTTATATGATGACAATAACAATAAAAGGATTAAATTAAATTGTTCACTGCCATATTTTTATAGTAAAATCCCAATTTTTTTCTCCATTTACAAAATATAAAGGCTACAGAACAGTTTTTATTTCATTAACTCAAACCAATTATTATTGATGATTTAAATAATAAAGTAATTAACCTATCACTTTGTATAAAATTAATCTTCCCACATCAATAATGGATAAGTAGGCCCTATAGTAGGTTTACAGTTTTTACAATTTCTTAGAATTGTTAACCACTGCCAAGCCTATGAATTTAACGACGTCTTTTTTAATTTTCTAGTTTTTATTTCGTACATTGTATTTGTTCATTTCTGTGCAAGTTATTAACGTGATTCTTATTGGTACAGCTTATTTCTTTTATTTAGATGTGCTTACTTTATTAAGCCCAAATTTACAAACAAAAGGTAAGTATGACCTAATTGTATTACAATTTTTGTAGAGTCAAATAAATGAATGATGATTTTTAATCTAATATTGTTTTGAACGATTTTTAGAAAATGTGTAAAATGTAAGGTGATGATTATTACGCCTACGTGCTTCTAAAAGTGTCAGATAACATTTACAAATTGACAGTGTGCTTAAGTGTTACGTGGGCGTGTGTGTAATAAACTGCCAGTACAGTCTAATGTTTTAACAAGTGTCAGAGACTGTTTTCACAATGTGTTCAAAATGTGGGTGGTCGAATTCAGCTATGTATATTAACAGTATACATGGGAGTTCTTCTTACGATAAACTAGTAAAGACAGGCTATTAAACTTTTATACTAACCAGATCTTTGTGTTGTGTTAGTGTCATAAACGTAAAAGGATTTGGTAATAAACTGTTCATACATCTTTATTAAGTAGATCTGCACGATGCCCTAATTAGTTAGGATCTGAAACAGTATTTTCTGAGGAAAAATGGACGTTAACGAGACAATTAAGCATATATACATTTTGGGAAATAAACAATTGAAGTGGTTTGGACACTTGAAGAAGAAGAAGAAGAAGAAGAAGAAGAAGAAGAAGAAGAAGAAGAAGAATGAAGATATATTGCCAGTTAGGAGTTCGGAGTGGATTCCAAATAAGACGAAACGAAGAGGGAGGCCTAAGAAGATATGGATAGATGGAATTACGTATTTGATGAAGGACAGGGGACTGCAGGATGATAACTGGAAGGATAGAGATGAATGGAGGAAGAGAATCAAAACTTAATATTGGGAGAAGGAAGGTGTATGTACATTTAATACCCGTTAAATAGGGTCTAATAATTATGTAAAGTAAACATATTGAGAATTGAAGAGTGTGATTCCAAAATTAGCTTAGTAGATTAGGCCTACAGTTTTTTTATTATTTTGTTTTTTTTATATATGCTTCCGTTCTTATTATTCATTTTATATAACTTGATATCTACCGTGAGCTATGAGAGCGTATCCTACAACCCAATAGAGAAGTATTGTAAGAAAATGAGCAAATATCAAACAGAAACAAAAAAATGGACTAAGCGAATTTTGGAATCGTAGGCTTCAACCATCTAGTATTGCACCATTGAGTAGGAATTTTGTTTAATATAGGTCATGATAGGCTATATTAAAATTTTGCGAATTATAGCCCATTTATTATTAATGAATTGTCAAATAACAGGTTAGTTTATTTATAGGAATTTGTGTTAGTTTAGCATTACATTGGCAAAAATAAGTTATAACTTGGCTGCAGTTGAATGTGCTTTTGTGCTTAATTTAATTTAATTTAATTTAATGATTTCCCTAATTAGAACAAAAGGGTTTATTTACTGTCAGTGGTATACATATTTTTGTTTTCTTAATTTTATTTTTCTTTACGTAAGTTTAACCACTCCCTTTTTTAGGCACTTTTACGTGACCCACAACACACGTACCTTACAGACATGACCTGTAGGAAGAGAATTTGAAATTCTTGATAACACGCTTACTTTTTGGCCACACCTCCTCGGATTAGTGATTAGCTCCGAGACAACTTGTACATTTAAGATACACCATTCACTCATAGGCCTACGTTCGTATTAAACATGGTGAATATGATATGGATGACTGCGATTAGGGGATGATGTTTGGAGACTGTTTGGGGCATTTGTCTTACAGGTGAGGAAAAGCCTGTTAAAGCTGACTCGGAAAATTGTCCTGATCAAGGATCGAACCCGCGCTCGCTGCGTACAAGGCAACGACGTTACCACGTGGCCACAGTGGTGAATTAATTTTTAATTTAGCTGAAGATAATGTGGCACATTTATTAATCAGGACCTTTTTTAATTGATGGATAGGGTACGAGTATAGGTTTCTTCACACTCCGATAGAAATGCAATAAAACTTTTAAGATTTAGGCTATGCCCAAAGAATTATACACCGTGTATTTTATTTAAGTAGGCCCTAGGCCTATATGCTAGTGGTGCGATATATTAACTTATTATTTTTGTAATCCTTAACTTCTTTCCATTGGCTACAAATGTCTCTTATAAAGTAATCTAAGTTCTTTGTTATTACATTACGTTAAGACAAAATAATGCGTGGAGACCTTAATGGTTTGAAAATAACATTGCTATTAAAATGCATCTTTAATACTTTGTGAAACACTGAAAGTGTTAGACTATGTGAGAATTTAAAACGGTTTTAAAATATACACTTCTCGTAAGTTAATGAATCATACAGGCTACTCCACGATTGATTAAATATTATAGCCTAATCGCTCCTTGGAAATTCCTATAATTAAACATACTTTCTTATAAACATAATGTTTGCCTATAAGACATTAATAAAGTAAGATTATCAATATTATTTGTGTATTTTGCGTAATATTTAGTCATATTTCCACCTGAAAATACTTTTTTTTTTACAGACATTTATTACCAGGATTTAATTTTACAAATAGTTTTGTTCTACTATTTATTTAAATACGACTACTTTCTTTTTATGCAAAAGTTGTTAATTTGACCGAAAATTAGCCTTACAATACAAGTGGCATGTTTTATACACAAGCCTTAATTAATAAGTTAACCTTTTTTTTTTATTCTGAAATAGAGCTTACAATTAGTGTTTTTTGTATTGCTTAGAGGTTGCTGTTAATTATACCTCGTGTTTGTATATTGGTTTCTCATATTATCTTTTCCAGAGCTACATTGCCTACTTAATAAACATGCTAGAGTAGGCCTGTAACCTTGCTTTCAACCATTTTTGACATTTATAGGTTCTGCAAGTCTGCTTTATTTTTATACGACATTCAGCTGTTCGTTATAGGCCTAGTTACTATTGCACAGTAATATAATGTACGGTTAAAAACTATAAAATAGTTACCTTGTAGGTCCGTCTACTCAAGTTCTTTTAAAACTCTGTAGGCTTTTCGGGACTAGTCCCATCATCAGCAGAATGCATTAGGTCCGTTCTTGTTGACCCTTGTTGAAGTGCTTCAACAAGGGTCAACAAGAATGGACCTAATGCATTCTGCTGATGATGGGACTAGTCCCGAAAGGCCTACAAAGTTTCAAAAGAACTTAAGTTGAGGAGACGGACCTACAAGGTAACTATTTTATAGTTTTTAACCGTACATTATATTACTGTTAATTAATACCTCAACGGAAACTTACCATGAATTTTACTGTTGTTAATCTTTATTAAACTTTTTGTGAAATTCTAACTTCCTCCATAGCTCTTTACAGTCGTGGTATATTTACGATATCATAGCATACTAAAGTTTATGAGATAAATAATTTCCATTTTATACTCTCGTTTTTCCAGTTGGCCTATTTGTTTTATTTTAAATATTTGATCTAGTCTCTAGTGGATTTTCCTATTTTTAATAGGCCTACTGGTCTAAAATTTTCTATGATCTTCTCTGCGTAAGTTATGGCTAGGGAGCATATAGAGAAATAATTAAAATCGCATTTTAAAATATCTGAGGGAAATGACCATTAGGAGCATCCAGATATGTAGACTTAAATAGGCCTAACGATTTTATTATGTTGAATGTTATTTAATATTGGGAAAGGATCAGTAGGCTAAATGTAGAAATGTCAATTCAGCAGCTAAGAATTTTCATATTTTTCAATACTCTATTATAATAATAATAATAATAATAATAATAATAATAATAATAATAATAATAATAATAATAATAATAGCTTTCTAGCTTTCATGAAACCGGAACGAGCCAACAGGCTTAATCCCTGGATGATGATGATGATGATGATAATAATAATAATAATAATAATAATAATAATAATAATAATAATAATAATGCCCGAAGGAAGTAGAAGAATAGGCAGACCGAAGTTGAAACTTTTAGATGGACAAGAATAAGATCTTACCGGTAATAAGCTTGGTGTAAAATGTTGGAGAAGGAAGGCATTGGGCAGATGAATAGAGGAAAATCCTATCAGAGATCAGAATGGACTGCAGTGCCATCTATGACGATGATAATAATAATCTATAAGCTTTTAAGAATGAAAACAAAGATCTCTCTATGAGAACTGGAGGAGGAGAATAAGCAGACGGCAAGTTACGAAAACTCTAAGCAAATAAATCACTATGGTAGTAACAGAATGAGAACAATGCGGGTATTAAAATTGTTCAAATGGCTTAGACCTATTATACAATAGTTTATGTAGCGATGTAAAGTTCGTGTTAGTATGACAAACCATTATTTTGAAAGTTGTTTCTTAGAAAACGAATAACTTAACAATTAAATAGGCTATTTTACCCAAATGTTTACATTACCTCATCAAAGTTCCATGGACTTTAAACACGTTCAGATCCGTAATATTCCATGGTCTATATCAGGGCCGCCCAAACATTTTAATGGGCCGGGCCAATAACTGATTGTGCAATTGATCGCGGGCCGGAACAACTTCTTGGCAACAGCAATCAGACACCTTTTCACAAATTTGCCATCAGAAAACGGTTTTCCGTTTTCAGCAATTAGTTTCGAAACTTCATAACTCGCTTCGGTAACATTTCTTTGTCTTACACCACCACCCTGAATTAATAACTGCTGTTGTGCCGTAACTTTAGAAAGGAGCTCGTTCGCTTTTTCAATACGCACCTCTCCATTAAGTTTATCAAAATGGCTTTGCTTTATTTGGTAATGTTATTTAATGTTATATTCTTTCACAACTGCAATAACATCGTTACAAATAACACATAACACTTTGTTTCCATGCTCCTTCACGAAGTATTTGCTGGTCCAGGATTAGTTAAACTCCCTACACTCGGAATCAACTTCGCGTTTTTTTGAAAGTATTTTCTCACTTTAACACTATTTTTACAACTAGTCCGTGATTGACAATATAACAAGCGAAACAATTAATGTTCAAAGTTTGGAGTGGGGAAGAAAACGGTAAATAAGGGATGAATCATCTCTATTACTTTGTCAAGAGAAGCGGTGACACCTCAAATCCACATTTCAGAGAGATGAATTTCACACAGGGATGTCCAAACTAGATGTTACATTGTAAAGTCTAAATTAAAAATATAAAATTAATTTGTTCATTTAAGTCCTTACACAGGCCGTACGAAAAACCATGGCGGGCCGGATATGGCCCGCGGGCCGTAATTTGGACGGCTCTGGTCTATATTGTAAGATTGGTGGGCTTGATATTAAATTACGAATACCATATAGCACTCTTAACCTATTAGTAACTTAGCTTCATACTCGTATTACTGCAAGAATATTTACATTCAGTTCAACAATGTATTGTCATGATCATGGATTGAGTCCAATATCTGTTACGTAACATCTCATTTCCGTCGTTCGGCATCATATTACTCACCTTAGTACGTTATAGTCTTTCTGCTGATGGGCATCTGCATAAATCTTTATCTATTTATTTTCTTACATGTTTTTAGACAAATGGGAAAGCAACAGGGGTTGATGGAATCCCCATTGAATTGGTTAAATACTTGGGTGAAGGAAAGAAGGACATTCTGCTTTTATGCAACAAGATATATAAAGAAGGTGAATGGCCCGTAGAATTGACTGAGACAGTGTTAATACCAATACCGAAGAAAAATAATGCTAAGAAATGTAAAGAGTTCAGGACTCTCAGCTTGATATCACACTCTGCAAAGATTCTCATGTAAATACTGAATCGACGTTTACGTTCTACGATGGAAAGCGATTTGGAAGAACATTTTGGCTTCAGGAAGGGAAAGGGTACGAGAGATGCAATTGGTTTGATTCGAACAATAGGATAAAATATAGGCAGAAAAAGATAAAGAAGTTTATGCAGTGTTTGTTGACCTGGAAAAGGCCGTTGACAGAGTGGATTGGAATAAACTCATGAGGATCTGGAAAAAAAATTGGCGTGAACTGGAAAGAGAAGAGGCTCATAAGTAATACTCGTATTTATATGAAACAGCGAATAAAAGTGAAGATAGAAGAAGAAATGTCAGAGGGAAGGGAAATTGGAAGGGGGTAAGGCAAGGATGTCCTCTATCACCTACTCTTTTCAACAACTACCTGGAAGACCTAATGAAGAACTGCTTCAGGAATACGGGAGGCGTAAACATGGGAGAAAGAAGAATTAGCCTAAGTGCCTAAGATTTGCTGATGATATTACTTTACTAGCAGAAGATGCAATGACACTGAGGAACATGCTGATGGAGCTAAATGACAAGTGCGAGGATTATGGAATGAAGATAAATGTAAATAAGACGAAGGCCATGATTCTAGGAAGAAAACAAAGCAAGATAAACATGAGGAATAAAGATGAGGCCATTGAGCAAGTGGAGAGCTTCAAATACTTGATTGTACTATCAGCAGTAACATGAACTGTGGTCAAGAAGTAAAGCAGAGGATAGCAATGGCCAAAGAAGCTTTTAACAAGAAGAGAAGCATTTTCTGCAGACCTTTGGCAAAATAATTACGGAAGAGGCTAGTGAAGTGCTTTGTGTGGAGTGTAGCATTGTATGGTGCAGAGACTTGGACATTACGACGTAATGAGGAAAAGCGACTGGAAGCTATTGAGATGTGGATATGGGGAAGGATGGAACATATAAAATGGACAGACAAAATTAAAACTAAAGATGTGCTAGACAGAGTGGGTGAAGGAAGAACAATGCTGGAACTTATAAAGAAGAGGAAAAGAAATTGGATTGGCCACTGGCTAAGAAAAAACTGCCTGCTGACGGATGTCATAGAAAAAATTGTCAATGGAAATAAAGTTAGAGGCAGAAAAAAGACATCCGATGATAGACAATATCAAAATAAATGGTTCGTTTGTGGATACAAAAAGGAAAGCTGAGTTAAGGAAAGAGTGGAGAATGTTGAGTTTGCAGTGAAAGACCTGCTCTTGGGCACAATACCATGAATGAATGAAAATATTTATAGACTTTTTTATCACCTGTCCTATTCAACACGTAGAATATATTAACAAAATCATACAATATTACAAATAACTAATTCAACATGGAATCCAAATCTCAAGGAACAGAACGTTACAAAGGGGAACTTTTCAATTAAGCAATAACTTACAGCTAAAATTTATAATATGAAAATCTGTTAACAAGCCAAAAGCTATGGGAATGTGCGAAAAAGAATTTAATGAGGGTTAAAATAGAAGTGGTTGCGAATATTATTGAACAAATACCCGAATATCCTTTGAGACTTAGTTTTTGAAGCAAGAACATTATATAGAGTTCCAAGTACACGAATAGGCCTATAGGCTACTAAATACATGGAATTATTAAACGACAGTTTGGGAAACAAAGTACATAGGAAACATATTACGCTGACACAATATAACAGCAAAAGTCTCCTTAAATATAACAGTGAAAATTGGATTTTGAATTCCAGATATAAAATAAAATTACAACTGCACATATGATTTTTGCGTCCTCTTTTATGTTACAGTCGATTGAATAAAAAGAGAAGTTCTGACATTCGTGAAAGGGTAAAAAGTTCAAAACTTAGTTGATGTCCTAAAATATCAAAATAATTTGTTTAAACAGTTCCACAGTGAATTTAAATCGTTTTTCAAAAAATGTATTCCAATATCAACCTAAAATAGCCTACACAGTCAGAGGAAGACCTAGAGAATTCAAGAAAAATCTTGGAATATATTAACAGGCTCAGCTGAGCCTGAACCTAAAATATGAATGATGATCTTATTCCCATCTGGAGACGATAGGTATTTAAGGTTCTTTTGGGAAGGAAATTAGCATTGATTCCTTGTCGTAAATTTTGGAATACGTAAAAATAACCTGAAGCCTGAAATAAGGACCCTCTGAGCAAAAATATTGAAGCCCTTTTACACTCAACCAATCTGGAATGTTAAAAAACGCCGCCATTAATTAAAATACTATTTTTAATTGAGAAATATTAGTAGAATGGAATTTTATCAATAGGCCTATTTATTCTGGATACGTATTTTAATTTCTTTGTTCCTGGTTGTCTATCTTTGAATTAAGGCCTGCTCGAAAAATTTATCTCAACGTAAATATGTTGCTTCTAATCTTATGATCTTGAAAACCATCTTTAACTTCCATATTTGAAATTGACTGATTACTATAATGGCGCACTAAGATATTGTGTGTTTCTAGTTGGTATTTATTTTAATAAAGCTCTTTAATAGCTCAGGCCATTGCCGTCGCAGTTGAAATCTGGGTGTCAAAGGGTTGACAAATTTTCCTCAGGCACACTTCATATCAGACTTTGCTTTTTATGTGGCGTAAATCTACGAGTACCCACGGCTTTACTTCCCTTCCAAAAGAAGTCATGCTCCGGATTTTTATGCTTCTAAAACTCCATTGACTCCGGCCGAGTTTGAACCCGCGATCCTTGTAGCCAGAGGAAGCATGGTAATCACTAGTCCAGTGGGACAGATGTGTCTCATACTGACACAGGGAACTAATAGGCCTATTGGGAATTAGTTCTACAGTATAAAATAGAACTGTAATAACGGTTGTTAGTACGTCCAACTTATTAAATGCTGACAATAGACCTAGATAGACAAAGTTTTATACAGTCTAAGAATTTTTTTCTATCTCTCTATTCTACCAGTTATATTATATGGGTGCGAAACATGGATTGTAACTTTAAGGGAGGAAAGGAGATTATAAGTTGCCTATTTGAGAATAAAGTAGGCTACTTAGGAAAATTTTTGGACCAAAGAGAGAAGAACAGACAGATGAATGGAGAAGACTAAATAACAATGAACTACATGGTCTTTATAGGAAGCCAGATATAGGGAATAAGAACAGTTAAGTCTCGACTGCGATGGGCAGGACATGTTGCACGTATGGGGAATGAAATACATGCATGGAAGCTTCTTGTAGGAAAGCCGGAGGGAAGGCGCCCAGTTGGTAGACCAATAATGAGGTGGGAGAATAACATTGAGTATGATTTGAGGAAAGTAGATTATACGGGAAATGATTGGAAGGCATTAGCTCAGGATAGGATGTATGGAGAGCTTATGTCCGCGCTGCCATGAACTTATGCGTTCGATAGTGCCAGTAAGTAAGTAAGTATCTCTCTGAAGTAAGATTTCATTAATGAATACCAAAAATTGTACTTAATTACAAACCAAAAGAAACAGGAATGTTGGTAGACCGAAAAAGAGATGGATCTAACTTTTTGAATGAGAATCCATGAGACCGGAACAAGCTACATGGGCTTAATGCATGAATGATGATGGTGATGAATATGATGTAGATTGTAGCAAATGAAAGCTTATTGGGAATGCTACCCTTTATCTGTAAACATTCTCATTTCTTACTGTCCATAATTTATTATGTTCATTACAGATTTCTCCATGTTTTAAAATTATGAAACACTAAAAAATCGAGTAATTAATGTATGATAGGTCTAAATTAATTAACTTATTTACATCCGCATTCAGAACTGTATCTAGATGTTGAAATCCGAGTGGAAAATCTAATCTTTTATTGGAATTAATTTCCGACAAAAAAAAATGTTCCCACCTCCGTATCTGTCGTAAATTATTTTTCCCACATTGCCGAATAGGCCTAATAATTTTGGCGATGTGGTAGTTTATAAATGTGCCTACAGGAACACACACACTTGCAGAAATATCTGTATATCACGAATTTATTAAGGTTGATATTGTTATAGGAATGTTTCCTTCTTTAGGCCTATAGGCCTAGGAACTAACTCACTGGCACTATCGAACCCTTAGATTCATATCCGTTCGGACATAAGCTATCCATACATTCCTATTTTGAGCTGCTATTTTCCAATCATCCTCAGTACAATTTACCTCCCTAAAATCATTATTAATATTTTCTATCATCTCATTTCGCCTGCCTAGTGGGCGCTTTCCCTCTGGTTTTCCTGCAAAGTGTTTCCATGCCCCTCTTCTATTCCCTATTCGTGTCACATGTCTTGCCCATGGCAGTTTACGTAATGTAACTGTTATTATTACATCTGGCTTCCTATAAAGATACGGTAGATCGCTGTTATGCAGTCTTCTACTTCCCATAAATCATAGTTTGTTATTCTTCCACCACATTCTTGTCTACCTACTGGGCGCCTTCCCTTTGGTTGTCCTATAATGAGTTTCCATCTCCCTCTTTTGTTCTCCATTCGTACCACAGATTATAATCTATCCATCGCAGTCTACGAAAGTTAACTATTCCTACTTGTTATCAGGTTTCCCATAAAGATCATGTAGTCGTCTCCATTCGCCTATTCATCTCTTTTTCTTAATATTATAGGGCTACACGTAAACATTTCTGCTTCCTAATAGTAAGAGTCCATGTTTTGCATCCATAAGCCTATAATATAACTGGAAAACTAACAGTTTTATATGTTTTCAGTTCAATGTTTTTTTTGGAGAAATTGAGAGAACAAGAAACGCCTCTGTCATTGGTCAAATCACATGTCTGTTTGAGTCGCATAATAGACTGTTTAGAGTCCACCGCTGTGGTCTCAAGGTAGCGTGCTGCCTTGTTACTCAGCGGGCCCGGGTTCGATCCGCGGTCGGGACAGTTTTTCTGGGTGAGGTTTTTATCGGGGTGTTTCCTCACCTGGACGACAAATGTCAGGAAAACTTTAAGGCCCAAACGATCCCCGAAATCATATGGCCATCGCAATCATCATCATTCATATTCATCTTAGATTAAGCTTAGGATTAGGGACTCTCCTGGCGCACCATTATCATCATCACCCATCGTATCATCGGGGCAACATAATCCCGCCTTCCAGGCGCCCCAACCTTAGAAGTGGGTTACACGTACGCCATGCCAAGTGAGAACACCAGGAATGTCGAAAGACAACCTGGAGCATTTGCAAAAAAAAAAAAAAAAAAAAGGTGACTGTTTAGACTTTAGACTATGACTATCGTTATAATTAGGCCTGTATTACTGTGTAGGCTTTACAATTGTTATATATATATATATATATATATAGTGTGTGTGTGTTTATTGTGTAAATTCATTAAATGAGAGAATAGCCTATTGGTATCCGTGAAGGTCAAAAGCCACTATTTAATAGAGTTTGGCTCTATGGAGCATACTTGGTGATTCATTTAAGTAACGAAATTTATTGAATAGGCAATTAATCTTTTATTAGGACTACATATGAAATGGTGATTAAGGTTGAAATGGATCGTGATAATGAAATTAGGCCTACAACTCATGCAACTGCTAAACAAAACATTTCCCGGAAAATCATGAAAAAAATCTTTCAGGTTGGTCGATCCCGGGATTTGATTTTGGAGACTTCCAAGAATACGAATCTTAAATACCACCTGAACCATCGCATTCGGTGACACAGTGTTGAAAATTCCCACTGAATTTTTAGCTTTCAGTTTAATCAATACTTCTATTGATTCCATATTTCTGATTAATAAACTTGATTTTACTTTTTTATTCAAAATGCATTTCTCTTTTATGTTTCAATGGCTTATAACGAGTGTCATTAGAAAAATTGCTGCCACTAAAGCATTTTTTTTCTCAGTTTTCACTTCAGATTAATGTCCGGTTTTACTGGTTAAAGAAATCGATTTTACTTAATTCATTGTTATAGCCTTGCCTATGCAGAATTTGATTACGTAAAATAAAAATTGCGGTCGTAATTGGATAAAATGCACATAAACACACACACACACACACACACACACACACACACACACACCTATATAGCCTATATATATATATATATATGTATGTCCTATTTTTTCTTGATAATTTTACTGATTATCAAGTACTATCGGTGAAAATTTGTATTTTTTTTTTCAAAAATATTTTCGTGAGTATCTCTACAGTCTCATCTCCGGAGTTCGCTAAAAATGAGTAAAGTTCGTAATTCTGTTACTCCATTGTAATATATTTGGTAGGCCTATCTTAAAAACAAATGGAGTAGGCCTGATTTAAATCGGGAGTATAGAATTTACAACTATTTTTTTAAAGAAAATTTTAAAAAAATGGACAAAAATTCTTAAATTCTTGTTTTCATGTTTGGCAGTTTCAAGTCGTAAAATGAAATGCTGTTAAAATAGACCTACTTTGTGAAATATAAGGAATTATAAAATTACTAAGAACAGGGCCCTGTTATAGTGATTGGACCTTGCATCGTGAAATATTTTTTTTATAATATTTGGCACATTTATATGTAGAATAAGTATTCTTTTTTACAGCATATATGCCTGTTATTTCTTTACTTACTATAAAACATCCTAGACCAGTTAATATTTCTAAATAAGTTGGTTAATTTTTAAATAAAACCAAATGACATGCCGAAGATAGAACATGTTTCTGAAAGGCCTACATGGTTTTAACTATTTGACGACAATTTTTAAGCAGAAATTCATTTTAGTTGAGGACGACTGATACAATTTTAATATTTTAACATTTTACTACAAAACCCCAACAGTGATTTACAATGCATTTTGGAAGTATTGACAAGCTAATGTAGCTCACCTGGAGGGACCCTTGTAGGCAGGGTGCAGGAAAAACTTATATTAGACAGATGTCCGCCGCTGTGGTCTCGGGGTAGCGTCGCTACATCGTGCGCAGAGGGTCCGGGTTCGATTCCCGTACGGGACAAATTTCCTGGGTGATGTATTGACTTAGGCTTTCGCGGCCGGAGTTACTATGATGATCTTGAAGATTTCCGGGCTGTGTGCCGTGGTCTTGAGGCTTGAAGTTCCCCGACGTTTCGCCAGAGACGTTTGGCATCCTCAAGTGTTGTCTTGAGACTGGCAATTTTGCAAACCTATGTCTATGCGTGGGAATTGCTGAAAGCGGCTACAATAACAATGTGCTGAAGCGGCTACGTTCATCCCTTTTGGATGGTCTAAGCCATCTGCGGGTTCCAAGGCTGTTGCCTTTTTGTCCGCTAATTTTTTGAACAGTTGGCCGAAAGAATTCAAAGTAATGTGTAGGCCTATAATATGTATGAATGACCATGGCAGAGATGTAGAATTGGTGATTGGTGTTCTTCGGAGTAGTGAGCAGCGGTTTTATCCGTGGTGATTGAAGATAACGTGGTGTAAAAGTGTTGATTGTCTGAGAAATAGTGGTTGGTTTTGGTGTTAAGTGTTGTTGTGTGGTAACGCTGTCGTGGTGTCCGGATCCTTCAAGTTGGGTTCCGAAATGAAATCCTCTTTGGTAATCACAACTCCCTTTCCCCCTGGCAATTTTGTCCACTGTCTGTCCTCTTTATACCGTTCACCGCGGTATAAATAGGGCAGACAGTGGACAAAATTGCCAGTCTCAAGACAACCCTTGGTCCCGCGCCGTAGCCGAGTGGTTAAGGCAGGAAGCCTTGGCGCAGAGCTACGGGACTTGCGCTGGTTCGAGTCTCCATGGGGGAAGAAATTTCCTCATGGTATTTCGGCCAGTATGGGACCAGTGCCCACCCAGCATCGTGAGGCATTTGGGTAGCTACAATAAGTAGCGGCTCCAGGTCGAGAAAACCAGCTATAACGGCTGGGGGACTCGACATGCTGACCACATGTTACCCCAACACTGGCTGGATGATCATCTATCTCTGTGACTGACACATGTGGATGTGAGGCCAGCAGCCGGCTGGTAGGCTAAAGACCTTCCAGGCCTGTCGCGCCAGGAGTTTTTTTAAGACAACCCTTAAGGATGCCAGACGCAGTCTCTGGCGAACGTCGGGGAACTTCAAGCCTCAAGACCACGGCCCGGAAATCCTATTCAAGATCATCTTCCTGGGTGATGCTTTTGTTTTAAGGGTTTTTCCTCATCTGTAAGACAAAATTAACATGAGGAAAGTTTAAGGCTCAAACTGTCCCCGAAAATTATCTGACCATCATATCCATCGTTATTATATTCCCCAAGTTTAATTTGAATGTGTGTGTGAAAGTCATGTTTTGGCTTAATGTTGTGTGGCCTCGGGGGAGGCCCTGACATTGAGCTGATCTCTCGATGAGGCTCTCCATGTCCTTATGTGGTCAAGAAATTATACATGTGATCCATAGTAAAAAAATCCCTCTCCCGACAGATCGTGTCACTGTAAGGCTCGTGTGGCGTTGTAGTACGTAAAAGTACCTATAAGGCGAGAGGTTAAACTGCGTTAATGGTATGGAATATTAGTGGGAAGTCTTCCAAGGCCATAGCTGAACACACGATAGGACAAGACAAAGAATACACATTCATGCTCAAGTGCAGAAAATTTAAAATCTGCTACCGACAATCGATCCTGGGCTGTTTGAATAGAAGGCAAGGACACTGATGACCATGTCAAGGCGACCGGAATAATTATATAACCTATTTAATTGTATTTTATTACAGATTTATGATAGGTCTGTTTTCTTAATTTAATATTTCATAATAATCAGAACTCAGGTTATGTCGATTACTAAAAGCGTTGATGTAATAAAGTAGGCCTAAGGTAAATTATTATAGGCTAAGTGTTAGCCTATTCATTAAGTTCGATGAACGGCTTTTTATTATAAGCTTTAAGAAAATTTTAATTGGCAATATTTATAAACGAAAAAACATAAAATCATTAAGCGATAAAATACACTTAAGTTACTATATCGACAGGAATGGTATGACGTTTTATCGGTAGCTGTAGGCTATTGTATTTCTCTCAGTAACCTAATGCTTATATCAAAGTGAATTAAATTGCCCGCTTTTAATGCCCAATGACCTTCAAGTTCTCGTAACAATTTTATTGTTGATTTTTATAGGGGTAGACATCACAGTTATACTGCCATCAAATTCTTGGTTAACAGATATTAGAGCTTTTTAACTTGTATTTTATTTTATTACGTTAAATACTAACAGTTTTAAATATCTAGGTTTCAATTTATCATATGTTAAAATTAAAAATATTAATGACAAAAATAAATAAATTTAATCCAATGTGTGGCACTATTAAAAGAACCCTTAAAAAACAAAAAAAAGAAACAAAAATTAAATTTTATAAAATAATGGCTGTTACTGTATTGATGTATGGATCAGAATGTTGGACGATCACTAAAAGACAAGAACAAAGTTTGGAAGCAGCTGAGATGCGATTTTTAAGAAATATAGCAGGATATACTCTGCTGGATAAGAAAAGAAACGAAGATATAAGAAAGGAACTAAATATTTTCAAACTTACAGACCGAATAATTAAATATAGGAACGACTGGAAAGAACGCATTGATAGAATGCCAGAAGGAAGATTTCCAAAAGTATTGCTAAATTATAAACCGTACGGAAGGAGAAATGTTGGTCGCCCACACAGATGATGGTCTGAACAATTTTAACAATTCTAGCTTTCATGAAATCGGAACAAGCCAATTGGCTTAATCCCTGGAAGATGATGACGATGATGATGATGATACGTTATTACGTTGTAACGATTGAAGGTAGGGTTTTAAGGACAACTTCAGATAATTATGACTGAGGCGTAGCTGAGACAGGAATTTCGAAACTAATTTCTAAAACACTTTCAATATTTGCAATATAAACTATTTTAATCAATTGATTTGGTGTTTTTGTTAATTAAATAAAAATAAAACTTGGTTTTATATGATTTTCATATTTATTAAAATACAAATTCGTAACAGTTGTTTCAGTACTTTGTACTTCTTCAGACGAATTGTATCATGGTTAAAAATTAATTTTGTTATTATAATATATAAACTTCAGTACATAACATCTGTAACTATGCAACTGGAGGTAAACAAACAAATTTTAACCAACAGTATCTTATTATAAATCTAAAAGAGGCGATTCATTTAAATCTAGATGAGAATTTAACAGCCTATTGCTATTCTTCAATTTATTTATCTCGACAATTTCTAAAAGATCTAATTTCCCTTTCTCACAAACATGTAAAACTTGTTTTGGAGGAATATATTGCTAATAATAGACAAAAGAAAAAAATGTAGGACCTATAATGTAAATAAGGCATAATTTTAATTCTGGTGATTAAAAACTAACATGTCTAAACTGATATTCAAAGATAAATTTTCGGTAACGGTTTGCTAAATGTATAGTAGCCTATATATAAAAAACTGAATAGTCTTGGGAATTCGGGAAACAAAATACTGATTATCCATCCATAGTAATTCTGCCCGAAGGCAGGTCCTTCACTGCAATCATAGCATTTCCATGCTATGTTTGCAGCTTTACTAGGGAATTGTAGGTGTGGTAGCTTCCCGTTGCTTTCCACACCGGTGAAGGATGATGATGATGACCGTATGATTTCGGGGACCGTTTGAGCCTTAAAGTTTTCCTGACATTTGTCTTACAGGTGAGGAAAAACCCCGATAAAAACCTCACCCAGAAAAAACTGTCCCGACCGGGGATCGAACCCGGGCCCGCTACGTGACAAGGCAGCACGCTACCTCGAGACCACAGCGATGACTATACTGATTATAAATACAAATATATGAAGATTGAGGACCATTATATGCCCAGAACTTAATAGAATGATATGGTAATATCCTATAGTTAGTGTGCACAAAAATCAGAGTAGGAAATTTACAACTTGCTACTTACATGGAAGAGTCTGCTGCGCTGGTTCATCTGCTAACTGTGTATAGATCCGGGTTCGTTAACTGCGGGAATACAAATTTTAATTGGAAACTTTTCATTCTTAGAATTAGTGGAGTGATGTACAATTTTAATCACTAGATTGTGTATCTGATACCCGAATTATAATCCATATTATACTGTCTGAGGAATGACTTGAGAAGGCTACCTGCTTCGTTTTCCTGGAGTTGGGGGTAGGATTTGTCATTTGTCATTGTCTTCTGGACATGGAAATCGACCCCGTAAAGCAGCCCCTTTGCTGTTTCTTTCTAAAATCCTGTCTCAGGTTGTTCATTTTAGACTATACATATGTAGGCCCTACATGTGGCACGGTAGATAGCAATTTGACCGTTCGCGTTGGTTCGGAACGGGCGATCCCTTTGGTGCTTTCGACAGGAATAGCGTACTTGATAGCACCTTCTTCTCAATCGCCATAACTCCCACAACAGGTTTACACTACATGACAATTTAAAAGTATTGACTTACACTGCTCATAAAAATTCAAACTCTATAGGCCTACATTTACTTAAATGTGGTTTGCCAAAATGGTAATTAAATAAAATAAATATGTCAAATTAACGACATAGGCCTATAACACGAAGGATTACGTTCTAAGATTGCAATATGTAAACATTATTAAGTTATAAATTAATAAGTAGAGTTTCAATGGTTTAGAACTAATTTGGATTAGTAACATTTGACTGGAGAAAATACAGTAACAAATAGCATTTTCAGTTTCGCTCTCTCTCTCTCTCTCTCTCTCTCTCTCTCTCTCTCTCTCTCTCTCTCTCTCTCTCTCTCTCTCTCTCTCTCTCTCTCTCTCTCCGTATTTGTCCTGCTAACACCTCTCTGGGAGAGGTCAGAATCGGGGGTGATGGCAATTTCGAATAGGAAACAGAAATTGCGTTCACTAAGCTAATCTAGCCTCTTTTTTTGCTCTCTCTGCTCTCAGTTAATCAAACTGTTTTTTCTTTGTTGGTTGACATAGAAGACGCTGATGTTCAGAGATAGCCTATCTGACGGTTGTGGAAACCATAAGTTATAACTAGAGACTGGATGTTAGGGAAATGCCTATAGTTATATGTTATAGATATTATAAAAGTGACTTCATATAGGCTAAGTTCACACCAACCCTAGAGTTGTTTTCCATGAAGTTAATTTTGCCTATAAATGCCTATTTCAGCTTGTAATGCCTATAAATGCATTTTTGCAATTTTTTTCTCGCAATTAACTCAGTATTTCAATTAAATCGATTGAAATGGACAAACTTAAAATAATTTCATAGAAGTTTTTACGTGTCCTTTTTATTAATTTCTTTAGAATATTTTAGGATAATAGTGACAGTAACGTAGCAGGTAGATGGTTTTCCCCTCAATGCACTCCCGTTAGGTAATTATTGTATTATTCCACCTCATGCATTCTGTTAAGCAAAATAGCCCGAAGCTATTGCCCATTGCATTATACTCCGGCTCTATGTTTGAACGCATTAGACAGTAAAAGGCGTTCTCTGTTGATAAAGTTTTTATTCAAACACATTTTTCTTACTCAGAAATCTATTCACGCGGTAATAATTGTAAGCTACCTGACAAAGTACCTTAAGATCGTAGCTCAAGATATAAACTTATGTGAAAATCCCGAAGGGAACCGATGTAGTTTGAAACTTATCCAAGATGTCGGACCTTGAAGACTTCGATCATGTTTTCGGTATACGCGGAGAAGAGGAATATGATAGAGTCTACCAAAGAATTCAACTGGAAGAACAGGAGAATCGGCGTAATATTGCGCGTTGCAGACGTGTTTGTATACGGTATTATTTACGGGATGCAAGCATAAATGCATTCCTCTATAGCAGACGAGAATAACGGAAGTGGTTTTTCGCTGAGAATTCTGGGTAATTCGTTGCGAATATTACGAAAACGTCAACATTCATGCATGACCGTTAAGGCGGCCGTTAATTCGATCTCAGCTCACCAGTGATTGGAAGTAATTTGAGTAGAGACTAATGTATTTGTATACGACCCTAAAGGCTCGGAGAAAAGTTCTTTGCTCCTTATCAATACAAACATTGCTGAGTGACAAAGAGGGTAGATGGCTCAAGCTTTCTTTCTCTGTCTCACACCTGGTGCTGAAACCAGCAATATTATTTTTGATGTTGGTAACACTGAATTCAGTCTGCAATCCTCATTCACAGACAGGTGATTCAAAGACAAAGTGGACTTAGGGTGTTATATAAAAGAACAGTCTTTTTAAGATACCTAAAGAGCGGACGACAGTAAAATACAATTTCGTGAAATTTTCGTAATTTGGCACGGAAATATTCTCAAGTGACGGTTCTGTTCTTTGTAAAAAGGCAAAACAAATTCCAAAAGCATCTCTGGTATCTTCGCTTGCTATTGATAGCATACGTTTATATTCTTAACGTAAGACTGTAAAAAGTTATGTTGTTGTCCATTTTTTGTAAGAGCCTATTTTGAATTTTTAGTGCCTATATTCATGATTTTAATGCCTTTTTGCCTGCCTATTTTTAATTTTTTAAGTGCCTAACATCCGGACTATAGAACATATCAGACAGGCATCCTATCTGAAACAGTAAAAAGAGTAGAAGTAAGACCAAGATAATTATGGAGGAATGGAATAATTGAAGGTGTAATAATGTTCTTATGGATATTTTTGGACCAAAGAGAGATGAACAGACAGGCGAATGGAGAAGTCTACATCAGTAAGCTATATGACTTTATGAGAAACCGTATAGACTATAAGTCTCATTGACTACGTTAGGTAAGACATAGGCACGAATGGGGAATGAAGGTGGGGGCATAGAGACTCCTTGTAGGAAAACCAGAAGGAAAGCACCCAGTTGGTAGCCAGAGAATGAGGTGGGAGAATAGAATTAACCGTGGTTTGTGCAAAGCAGATTATACAGGGGATGATTAGAAAACATTAGCTCAGAATTGGGATGTATGGAGAGTTTTCTGCGCGGCCATGATTCCACAGGTTTGATAGTGCCAATTAATGAGCAACCCGAAAGAGGCCCTAAATTATTTCAGATTCAGGATATCATTAGCTAGCTAACTAATTCACTAGTACTATCGAACCCGTAGGTTCATGGCCGCGCAGACATAAGTTCTCCACACATCCCTATCCTGAGCCAATGTCTTCCAATCATCCCCTGTATAATCTACTTCCTCAAATCATAGTTAATGTTATTCTCTCACCTCATTCTTGGTCTACCAACTGGGCGATATCATTAGCTAGGCAGATATTTTTGGTTATTGCTTTTATTAGGAACAATCCATACGGAACCAGATTAAGAGAAAAACAAGGAACAAGATGGTGGAATTGTGTACAAGCAGATGTGAAATCATTTTAGAATAAAGAATTGGATGGAGTTGGCGATGGATAGAGAAGGATGGAAGAAGGCCATGCAGAAGGTTAAGGACCACTCGGGCTGTAACACCAAATTAGAATAGGCCTAATAAGAGGAAGAAGACTTATTAGGAATCGCAAGTGAGTAATATAAAAACTCCGTTAAAACTATGAGCTTACAATATTACTTGGCCACTTAGTTCAGTGTGAGGATGCGCCTACAGTTCTTGGTAGCGTCGATTTTTAATTAATTATTTTCTAAAAATAAAAACACACAATTTATCTTAAATTCTAAACACTATTTTTTTCTAATAAACGCGTGGTGTTAAAATTTGATACGTCAGCAAATTATAGACCTTCTTTTCTCATTCAAAAACGTTGTCTTTGGTGTGGGTATAATTTAGAGATATTGAATATTTCGCGGAGCAAATTAGCTTGGTGGTAAAATAAATACGCATTTTGCAGGCAATGGGTCGAAATTCTATTGCCAACCAATATTAAAATAGTTTTTGACAGTCACTGTAGACGAATATAGTTTTTTAAAATAACATTTCATCATCCCCATGCACTCCTGTGCCTTGTGTTTAAGTTTCCATGCTTCCTTCTGGCGGGGACTACTGAGTCGTCTAGAAGTCACTCCATGCGCTCGTCTCAAAAGAGTTCTAGAAATTATATTTTTACACAGCTAGGCCTACTGGGTTGTAGCGTATGTTTCACAATAAAATGACATGAAATTTGAAGAAAAAACAAAGAAGAAATAAATAACTTTCGAGCAATCGCATTGCTTTTATCCAGTGTAATGACATTTATGGACTACTATAAATTATCGAAATGGAATAAAATACAAATAGAATGAGAGTTTTAAAATTAAACCATAAACACACTGAAGGACTTCTGAAAGTCATATCAGTACCAATATTCTTGATCTCATATAGAGCAGGCGGGTTTGTTAATATCTCTAATTGCATGTCCATTATTTTCAATTCGAAACGAGACTGACAGTTTAATTTATTATTATTATTATTATTATTATTATTTATTTATTTATTTATATACGGAATTTTAATATTTACACATTTTTCTGTGCCTAGAGTTTTATTTTTCTTCTCCACTCGTCTCTCTCCATCCAATCCATGTCCCTTGCTCTCATTCCAGTTCTTATTTCCTGCATCCAAGAGTTTCGAGGTCTTCCTCTCCTCCTCCTTCCAGGTGGACACCATTCCAATATTTTCCTGGGTAATCTTTCTTCTTGCATTCGTCGTACGTGCCCATAACAATTTAATTGCTTATACTGTATATAATCTACTATTGAATAACCAATATTCATTTTTTCTCTTATGACAATATTATTATAATTATTAGATAAAATAGGATTCGCAGGTAAAAAGTCGAGAATTATTATAGTCTAGGCAATAATTAAATATAAGCTATCGATCTATTGCTTAAGGTTAAAAATGTGAGATTTTGAAGCAGTTTAGAATTATAATATTGCTTATTTTTCACCCATATCCTGAAATTAAAAATTACGCAACTTATCCGTTATGGAGGTCGCTCTACAGGCCTTAGGGGTGGTAGGAGGTTCAGACTCGCAACTTTCCTAGACAATCGGCACGAAATATCTAGAATTAACGCCTGATACTCCGGATATAGGCTATGTCATAAAAATGAGATGAGATGTCAGCCAGGTTGTCAGCCCTGCATGACGATCATCTTTAATCCAGAACAAATGTCTGGCATTCAGGTTATCTATATAGCCTATAGTCCACTGCTGTGGTCTCGAGGTAGCGTGCTGCCTTGTCACGCAGCGGGCCTGGGTTCGATCCCTGGTCGGGGCAGTTTTTCTGGGCGAGTTTTTTATAGGGGGTTTTTCCTCATCTGTAAGACAAATGTCAGGAAAACTTTAAGGCCGAAACGGTCCCCGAAATCATATGGCCATCATCATCATCATCATCCTTATCATTATCACCATCATCATCATCATCATCCTTCACCGGTGTGGAAAGCAACGGGAAGCTACCACACCTACAATTCCCTAGTAAATCTGCAAGCATAACATGATAATGCTATGATTGCAGTGAAGGACCTGCCTTCGGGCAGAATTACTATGGATGGATATAGCCTATAGTCTATAAAAACGAATGTATGTCTGTCTATCTCCCCTTTATACACTTCTAAATCGTTGAACCAATCTTCGTGAAAATGTGTATACCTATACAGGTTTACAGGTGCGGCTAGTGTTTAGCCGTAATCTATTAATGTTATAATATCATTAAATATAGGAGTTTACCTGATACAAAAATTTAAAAATCGCTGTATCCGTCGCAATTTTCGATGTTTAACAACAAAACTCGGAATATCCTATAAAAACCGAGCTATGCATTATCCAAAAATCAGCGAAATCCGACCATTAGAAGTGGGAGTTTAGGGGTTTACCTGAAATTTGAAATTAAGAATTTACTCTAGCAATCGCCATGTTTGGTTCGTCGCAGTATACCATAGGCCTATAATTAATTAACCCACAATATTTAATTTATTTAGGCGTAGCAGCGCACGCCGGATATTAGCTAGTAGCTTATGTTATAAAAAAAGGCTGAAATTTCATAACATAGGCATATATAACTTGGGCCTGTATACAGGGTTGAAGAAATAGGCCTATAAGTGCATTGATTTTAAGTATGCATTGCTTGTGGCATAGAGTAAACTTAGACAAGTTCGTGATACAGGTAAACTCGTGATACTTTTATATACACATTTTATCTATGATTAGCAAATATCAGGACATCGCCATAGGACATCATAATGTAAAATACACAGTTTTGGAGCACTAGAAATAACTTTTTTTTTTTCACTTGACAGAATCCAAATTTCTTCACAGGAAAAAAAATCTGCACATCCAATACGTCTTCCTCCGAGGAGAGATTTTGGAAATAAACAGAATGAAAATCCTACAAATTAAGTTTAAGAAGAAGAAAAATCTTGTCACTTTTGTTATAGATTGTGTCCAAATATTTTGTATCTTCCACATCACACTGAGCCATTGCATATCTTTTGTTAAGTCTTCTGTTAACAATTTTTCGTTTTTCTCTTAAAGATTTTCGTAATTTATACTAATGGATAATTTGTTAATCACTTTTATCTTATTTCTTATAGATTGTCCTCTTTGCTATCCCATACTTCAATATCACCTTAGCAACAATATTCTTGAATGTTCAGTACATTTGGAAATAGTTACAGATGGGCTGGTTGAGCACATAGACCCATTAAGTCACCCATCTAGCTGGAGAGTATGAGTTTTACTTAGACGCTTTTGCACTCTCTAGTAAATCAAACCTATACCAATAATTCCTTTATGTAGGAAAATTTTGTGTTAGCTTCCAGTAATACTCAGGTTTAAGACGGACTTGTTTTAATTATGGGCATTAGATTGAAAAACATTATTAATTCACTGATACAAGAACCTGTCATTAAATACATACATAAATACCTGAACAACTGGATGAATCATTTGCAACGAATGAGTTCAAATAGAGTTCCCAAAGCCATGCTTCGTTATAGTCCAAGGAAAGGCTGGATACAAAATCCATCGGTGAGATCGTAACAGGGCTGTAGGTCTAATATTTAGTTGGAGGAAGAAGTAGTACATAATAAAGAAAATCCATTAAATGGTGTCTGTTTGAATTTGACTGTATAAATATTTGATCGTGAGTTATTAATCCTTATATGAATGTTGTAAGTTATCTTAAAGCAGTAAAATGCATTTCATTTCTGTTCTGTAGTAGGCCTATAAATAAAAGTGTTATAACTGGAACTCTCTTCTCTGAACCAGAAAGTTGGTAATTTCATTCCATTCCGATCATCCTGGTTGTATCTTCGTGTGGGTTTCATGCATCGATGACGACTATACTATAATATTAAATAATTCCGTATTAGAAACATTAATTAATGTTAAAAACAAGTAAAAAAGATCAAATTTAAGATCTGCTTTTAATCCTTAAATTAGCAAGGATACATCAATTTTTTTAATGTATTTAATAGTTATAATAAAACAGAAGAAAGCTAACGATAAGAAATTACTGAAATGTGTGTGAAATTACACAATATAGGCTACTTAATAATAACAATTTTGCACGATTTCGTTTTTAATGCGGTCCGGCATATTTAAATAACTGAAAGAAGAAATTATGTTTTGCCAATTTAAGGGTTATCTTTTTAACTTTAATAAAAATACATCGTTACCTAACAGATTGAAAATTCCATAAATATTTTGTACAGAATTATTTCTAAAAATATGAATTAACAGCATTAATCATTGGAACGTATAAAATATTTCAAAACGGGTTCCGCAATTCGTGATATAAAAGTTTCTCATTTCCGAGTCTGTAGTAATTTTTATTTGCGCCATTGTTTCTTGCTCAAACATCCAAATTTCTTCATATCCGTTTCATGCCAATTCTCAATCACTCTGGTTAATTGGAATTCTTCTGTTAAACAATTGATTGTATTGTGTAGGTATATTTCTGGCGCCAGTGTGATGCTTTGAGAAGGCGCCTTGACGAAGCGTCGCTAATTGTATATTCCGTGTCGGCCAAAGCAACTGAGCTGTAGGTAGCTTAAATAAAAATGTTTTATTCGAAAGAATAATTATTACTCTTACAGTTAGACTAAAACCTTATTGGATAATAAACGCGAGTAACGTAGTTTCGCAAATATAGCTGATTCATTAGTTTTACTCTGTACAGAATCACGAGTTTGAAAATAGGTGCAGTTACATTAATTTTTTAGTCTGATAACCCATTGGTTTAGGCTTTATTGTTCAAATTTGAAATAGTTCTAGATTTTTCCTTTAGTTATGACCTCTGAAACACAAAGACCAACATTAACCTACGTTTTATCTTTATAACAAATAAGTTATCACTACTTTTTGTGTAATTTCATATTTTTATTGAGTGGGTCTTAAAGCTGAATATTTAGATCCATTCCTATAATTTGTTAGGCTATAATAAATGTTAGTTAAATAGAAGTTATTTGAAATAAATAGGCTTATATACCTAATTGTTTATTAAAAAACAATGGTAACTCACTGACAGTATCGAATCCGTAAGATCATGGCCGCGCGGACATAAGCTATCCATACATCCCTATCCTCAGCTAGTGTTTTCCAATCATTCCCTGTATAATCTACCTCCCTCAAATTATAGTTAATATTATTCTCCCTCCTCATTCTTGGTTTACCAACTGGGCGTTTTCCCTCTGATTTTTCTACAAGAAGCTTCCATGCACGTTTTTCATTCCCCATTCGTGCCAAATATCCTGCCCATCGCAGTCTATGAGACTCAACTGTTCTTATTATATATGGCTTCCTATAAAGACCATGTAGTTCACTGATATGTAGTCTTATCCATTCACCTGTCTGTTCATCTCTCCTTGGTCCAAAATTTTTCCTAAGAACTTTATTCTTAAAGCTCATTTTCTCCCTTAAAGTAAGAGTCCATGTTTCGCACCCATATAGCCTAATATAACTGGTAGAATAATAGTTTTATATATTTTCAGTTTAACGTTTTTTGAAAGGAGCCGGGGCGTTAGAAGTCTCTGTAATGCATAATAGCACGCATTTCCAGAATTGAGTTTATGTTTAATGGTATAGTTTGAAATCTCAAATGGGGACCTATTTATAAAAAAAATATTTAATGCTATTAATGAGTGTAGATTCCCTCCATGGTATCTTTACCTTGTCGTGGTGGAGTGGCTTGCGTGCTTAAATGATCCTGAGAGCTATGCCGGCGGTAGCATTGCTGCCGATAGGGTTACCCATGCCGGACTGGTCGAAGGTGATAAGCCAGACGAAAAAAGTACCTTGGGCGAAAGAGTGACGATCTTTCACCGTAAAAATACAACCGTCAAGAAATGCGGACATGGGTTCATCTGGGGTAAAATTTTCCGGAGGTCAAATAGTCCCCCATTCGGTTCTCCGGGCGGGGACTACTTCAGGGAACCCATGCCAAAGGCTCAAACACAGGGACATGTTCCTAGGAACATGGAATGTTAGGACTTTATACAATAGCGGGGCACTAGAGATATTAACGCGGGAATTGGATAAATCGCCCTTGGATATAGTCGCTTTACAGGAAGTTAGGTGGCCAGGAGAAGGTAGTCAGGAATCAGGAAGCTTTGCATTATACTATGGGGGTGCAGAAAGACCTGCATTTGGAACGGGTTTTTTAGTCAGAAGGAGGATCCTATCCGCTATCCGAGATATTAAGTTTGTTAGTGATAGGATATCATACATAATTCTAAAGGGTAAACGACATGATTTTATAATTGTAAATGTACATGCCCCCACAGAAGATAAAGATGACAAGATCAAGGATGAGTTCTATGAAGAATTAGAATGCTTATTTGATAGCCTTTCACGATATCATATGAAAATTGTCTTAGGAGATTTTAATGCAAAAGTGGGGCGGGAAGATATATTCAAACCAACAATAGGCAAATTCAGTCTTCATGAAGATAGTAACGACAACGGGGTTAGATTAGTCACATTTGCCACATCAAAGAATCTCATTGTTAAGAGCACAACATTTCAGCATAAGGATATTCATAAATACACCTGGACGTCCCCAGATGGAGAAACTCGGAACCAGATAGATCATGTATTAGTGGATAAACGCTGGCACAGTAGCATCATTGATGTTAGATCAGTTAGAGGGACAGACTGCAATTCAGATCATCATCTGGTCAGAGTGAAAATCAGACAACGGCTATCGCTTATGAGAGGAACAAACGCTAAAGATGATTCTGTAAAATATGAATTAAAAAACTTGAAAAATGATGAAATGCGGCAAGAATACCAAATCAAAATTGCTAATAGATTTGAAGTACTGGAATCTTCAGATGACAATGTGGCAAACGAAGAAGAAACTGATATAAATAAAGAATGGGAGGCTATAAGAGATACTATTAAATTGTCAGCATCAGAAAGCATTGGTTGTTTAAAAAAGAGGCAAAACAAGAAATGGTTTGATGAGGAATGTGCCGACATTGTAAAGAAAAGAAAGCTAGCAAAAATGAAATGGTTACACGAGCCAAATGAGGTAAATTTAGAGCAATTGGGTAGTGTTAGACGGGAAACCACCAAGTTACTAAAGAGTAAAAAGAGGGAATATTTGAGAGAGAAGATTAATGATCTTGAAATGAATGCAAAAAATAGGAACATTAGAGAATTATATCAGGGAATTAGTATAGAGAAGAAAGGGTTTCAGGCTAGAACAAACATAATTCGGAATGAAAATGGGGATATGATTGCAGATTCCAAGAGTATATTAAATAGATGGAAAAGTTACTTTAATCAGCTATTAAATGTACATACAGAACAGGACATTGAGGAGGATAAGTTACAGACAGCAGAAATGCTAGTCGCAGAGCCAAGTGCATTAGAGGTTGAAATGGCAATTGAAAAATTGAAGATGTATAAAGCATCAGGTTCAGATGAGATCCCAGCAGAACTGATAAAATCAGGGGGAGAAAAATTGATGGACAAGATACGCTGGTTGCTTAGTATGATTTGGGAAAAAGAAGCTCTTCCAGATGAATGGAAGGAATCAATTATCGTACCAATTTATAAGAAAGGAGATAAAACTGATTGCAACAACTACAGGGGCATCTCATTACTTTCAACTTCGTACAAAATTCTAACAAATATATTAGTAAGCAGACTTACTCCCTATATTGATGACATTCTAGGAGATCATCAATGTGCATTTAGAAGAAACAGGTCTACAACAGATCAGATTTTTAGTATAAGACAGATTTTAGAAAAGAAATGGGAATATAATGGTACTGTACATCAACTATATGTAGACTTCAAAAAAGCATATGATTCAATTAAGAGGGAGAAGTTATATAGTATCCTGCTGGAGTTCGGAATTCCTAAAAAGTTAGTTAGACTTATACGAATGTGTCTAAATGGCTCAAAGAGTAGGGTGCGTGTAGGCAAACAGTTTTCAGACACTTTTGAAATCCAGAATGGGTTGAAGCAAGGAGATGCACTATCTCCTCTACTATTTAATTTTGTACTAGAGCATGCCATTAAATCTTTAGAGAATGAGGAAGGCTTACAACTGAATGGTATTAATAAGCTGTTAGTTTATGCTGATGATGTAGTACTACTGGCCGATAGCGAGGAGATACTAAAGGCCAACACGCACACACTATTGAGTAACACTAAGAAATTAGGACTGGAAGTAAATATCAGTAAAACTAAATATATGGTCACACGTAGAAATTCAGTATATAATGGAAATGGACAGCTAATGACAAATGAGGGAAATTTTGAGGAAGTGGCTGAATTCAAATACCTAGGAACAATAATCACAAATAGGAATGAGATGCACAAAGAAATTAAACATAGGCTCAATTCTGGAAATGCATGCTATTATGCATTGCAGAGACTTTTGATGTCCCAACTCCTTTCAAAAAACGTTAAGCTGAAAATATATAAAACTATTATTCTACCAGTTATATTATATGGGTGCGAAACATGGACTCTTACTTTAAGGGAGGAAAGGAGATTACGAGTATTTGAGAATAAAGTTCTTAGGAAATTTTTTGGACCAAAGAGAGATGAACAGACAGGTGAATGGAGAAGACTACATAACAATGAACTACATGGTCTTTATAGGAAGCCAGATATAATAAGAACAGTTAAGTCTCGTAGACTGCGATGGGCAGGACATGTTGCACGTATGGGGAATGAAAGACGTGCCTGGAAACTTCTTGTCGGAAAGCCAGAAGGAAATAGCCCAGTTGGTAGACCAAGAATGAGGTGGGAGAACAACATTAACTATGATTTGAGGGAAGTAGATTATACAGGGAATGATTGGAAAGCATTAGCTCAGGATAGGGATGTATGGAGAGCTTATGTCCGCGCGGCCATGAACCTAAGGGTTCCATAGTGCCAGTGAGTGAGTGTGAGTGAGTGAGTGAATGAGTGTAGATTAATCTGATATTCACATTTCAAAATAGTATTTGAATCTTTCTACAGGCAATGAATTCGAATGTCTTGATTCTTTGTGGTCGAAAAGCATGTTTGTATAATTTGTAATAAATAGTTGTAGGCCTACTGGATTTTTATTTTAAATATATATCTATTAAAATTTTAAATAAGTAGATCAAAATAAATGTACATGTCACATGACGTCTGAAATGTATATGATGATTGGAGTTAATCTGAATCAATTGCTACTTACAATTCGCACAGTAAATGTCTCCACTCTGGTGATAGGAGATAATGTCGACAATTGTTAAATGAAAATAAAGCTATAAAAATAATTAGACTAAATAATTGGTATGAGTGACCTACGTAATTTATAGTAAAATAAGAATATTTTATTTATAATACAATATAAATGGATAAACTTTAAAACACGTGACGCGACTTTTTTAATTCCTTCATAAACTCCTGTCAAATGTTATTCTTAGGGTTCCATTTTTCAAATTATTTCCCACCATTTGCAATGATTCTTCACATATTTTCTAACGATTATTTCAATATATTTTTGTATGATATTTAACTGGGCTAGATATGTAACATGAAGACGTGGCAGCCATATTGATTTTAACGAATATTCGATGCAATAACAAAGACGTGTTCCAGTGCAGCCAACATAGAGTAGGCCTATGTACAAATTAAATGTACACATATACTTCAGAATTTCAGAAGTTACTATTTATTTTTGGGTGTTGCATTCTTTCACAGGTTAGAGTGCTTAAATTGCGTTAGGTTGGTATTTAGAATGGTCTTTCACAGGTTAGTGTACTTAAATTGCGTTAGGTTAGCTCTTAGGTTCGTTGAATAGGCATATCGTGTATATGTTGGCTCCATCCCGTGATTCATATTGTAAACAGTTTCATGTTTATTGGCGCATGCGCATGGTGTATGATTGGAATTTAGAAAATTGTGTCGCGTCACATGTTGTAAAGTAGAAAAAAAATCATATCACATAGGCTATTGTAAAGTATTTCCATATAAATTAGCGACTAAAATTTAATTCATACTGTGAAAGAGAACATTGATAACCTTCAAATAATTTGATTTTCTTTTGTAACTACTTAGACTTGGCATCTCGTCAAACCTAACTTTCTTCGATCCTTAGAAAGAGGTAACTATACTCTCGAGTGGACCACCTTATCCTGTCATATGTATAGGCGCCCTGTAAGGAGCTGAAGACACAGCCAGTTTTATATTTGACGTCCAACGAGAATCTGAAGCCACTGCTTATCGCAACCTATAGGACGTATTGCATTTAATAGCTATCTATGATGAAAAAAAGTAGGTCTAAAATGAAAATTGCTCTTTGATGTAAATATGGAATTTTACGTAAGCTAAGTAGACCGCAAAATCTAAAAAAAGAAAATGAATGCTGAAATTAAAATAGGCCTATTATAATCTGCGCTGACAAGATTACCTACAAATTAATAAAACACATAAATTCCATTCCGATTCGTCATTATTACCTTGACCTATTCTTATGTGAAGTCCCGCCCCGTAGTCGAGCGGTTTAAGGAATGATGTCTTGGCACAGAGCACGGGACTTATGGTGGTTCGAGTCCCCATGGGGGGGAGAAATCGCATGTATGGGGACCTGTGTCCACCCACCATCGTGAGGAATTTTGATCGCTACAATAAGTAGCGGCTCCAGGTTGAGAAAACCAAGTATTACAGTATTACACCTGGGGGAACCCGGCATGCTGACCACATATTACTCCTATATTGACTGGATGATCGTCCACCTATGTGTTTAACATATGTAGATGTGACTCGAGTACCGGTTGGTTGGCCAAACCTTTCTAGGCCTGTCGCGCTGTGACCAAGGGCCGTTATCGTTCATTCTCACACAACGTCCGAAGTTATAATGTACAGTCTGATCTATTTTTCCTGATTAAAATTTTACTAAAAGCGGCTCCGTAGCGCAAGAGGTTAAACGCTCTTCGAGTCGAGTCTCGGTCACTCCATGTGAGTTTCATGGTGGACGAAACGGAGTTTGGGCAGGTTTTTTCTCGGGGTTAAACTCCTCTTTTAACTTTGTGACTACTTAAATATGTTCACTAAATAATAAGGGAAATAAAAAAAAAGCTTAAAACCCATAAAAAATATTAAATAATTTAAAGATAAAGGTAAAAGCTTTTTGTTCTCCCGTTTTCCCTGCCACAATTTCATTTCTCCATACTCATCTCATCAATTTCATTTCGTTCATCTACCCCTGTGATGGCGCGTCATGCTCTTGTCATTCACAGACCTCTATATATAGGGGTTCATCTCATCCCTCGATCCGACCCAGAGTTGGACACGAGTTGAGGATATTTATTTAGGATATTTATTTTAGATTTTACAGAACTGTCTTCAATTGTAAGGCAGATTCAGAAAACTCAAACCAACAACCTTGAAAAATCATCATCATCTTCTTCTTATTCTTCTTCTTCCTCTTCCTTTCCAGGATTAGGTCAATGTGACCTGTTCCGGTCTCAAGTCCATCGTTTCCTTGGCCGTCCCAAAGATAATATCCCACGTGGTTTGTAGGTGTTGATCGTTTTGGGTAATCTTGTATTGTCCATTCTGTCTAAATGTTCTTTCCATTGGTATTTGTGCTCTTCTAGTTTATCAACTATTGAAAATATCTCCAGTTCAATACTTATTGATTCATTGTGTAATCTATCCATGCGTGTACATCCTTTTACAGATCTTAAAAAATTCATTTCAGTGGCTTGAATATGTGATATACATTTTTTGTAAGTACCCAAGATTTAGAGAAAAATCATCGATCTCATAATTATTAGGTGTACTGAAGACAGTGTCCGATCATCCAATGCCGCCAAGTAGGCCTATAGCAGACGCTATAGTTTATCACGCCGAATGCTGTGATACTGAGAAAGCACTCCAATTGGTATTTCATACAACTCGTGTCGGTGCCGATGGACTATTTAACATATTCGCCTCAGGTCCCGAGATTCGCAGATAAAAACCTGGTAGGATATATATATATATATATATAGGCTGCATTTTTTAGGGGACAGAAACGTGTACATGACTTGCTTCAGAAGGATATTAAAGCCGTGGGTTCCATGTCGTGGATTTACGACACGAAAAAGAATCTTCTTCTTCTTCACTTCACGGGCTAGGCAAATTGCCTGTTCCGTCTCACAGTTGTTCTGTCCATCTTTTCACTGGCCTCCCTACATTCCTTGAACCTCTTGATTGTAGTTACTTGCTGCTTTTTGTAATCTTGTTACATTTATTCTTTCTATATATCGAAACCATTTATCTCTATATTCTTTGATTTTATCATTCAATGGATATCCTATATGTTTAACTCTGTTCATATATCTTCATTCTTTATTCGATCAAGTCTTGTGCAGCCTTTTATTCTGCTAAGGAAGTTCATTTCTACGCTTTGTATTCTGCTTTGTAATTTTTTGGTCATTAGCCAAGTTTCACTCCCATAAAGTAATGCAGGAACTGCCAATGTTTTATAAAACTTCAAACTAGTATCTCTTCTTGTTTTGTTCTTTAATGTTATTGCAAAAGAACCTCAATCCAGAAATAAATTACGCTCTTACGTACAGATTTTAATTCCTAAACTAATAAACGTAGGTGTTAAAGAGCGTCATTAAATAAATGTACCCTCCTATCTACGTACCAATCACGTGCATCTGGGACGAAAGAAAATGTGTAATTTCACAGACTAGTCTCATATTAAGAGACATAAAGGCCTGCTCCACAATATAAGCCATGATTTTAACATTGTAGATAAAACAACTAGGCCAATAGACAACTTTGAATAAGAGTGAGGAAAAGTTAGTGTGTGTAGGAAAGAATAATGTTCATTATGGGAAACTCCCGGAGTGATAGAATCGCGTGAGATTGTAGCACTGTTACGCTAACAATTTCCCGTTATTTTATAACGTTTCGCGAGTCAGGACGCACCAACAACATAAGCTTCCACGTTGTGAAATTAAAGTCACAAAGTACTGCCTATTATAGCGTAATAATGTTAATTACTCAACCAAGTAGCTCTGTGATTAGAATGCTAAAGATTATTGGTTTGAGCGTAACGTCTGACAAGCGTTTTGTCATAATTTTCCATACTCCTTGAGGAGAACTTTGGATTAGAATTTATTTTCTACAAACTCCAAAGTTTTAGCGAATTCCGAACGAATGAAACTATAGAGATTTTTCTCATGAAAATATTTAAATAAAAAAAACTTTCACCGATCATATTTAGTAGCACCGAAAATGACCATGACCAAAATTTATAATTACATATGGCTATATACCTACACTATGCTATACCGCGGTGATCATGTTTCTTGCCTTTAATCCCGAGGGTCGCAGGTTCAAACGCGGCCTAGGTCAATGGATTTTTAGGATGGAAAAATCCAAGGAACGAGTCCTCTGGGAGTCGGAGGGTCTATAAGCCATGGATTCCGAGCCTGAATGAAAAGGCCTCCAAACAAAATCTAACCGACTTTCATCTATCCAAGTAATAGGCCTACCTTAGTTTTCTATAGACTATGCTAGACCTCGGTGGTCATGTTCCTTACCTCTAATCCCGAGGTTCAAACGCCCAACGTGCTGACCGTATGCCATCCTTATACAGGCGGGTTTATCGCCCACCTCTGTAATCCACACATGTGGATGTAAGACACTTTATTAATAGCAGGCTAGGGTAACTGCTTTAATATTAAATTTTGGAAAATGTTGATAGACGGACTACTAGGATCTGTCGCGCCGTGGAGGTTTTCTTTTTTTAGAATAATACCCTGTCTGGTCGCCTGTAGACAATGTGAAAAGTACGCTACACAACGACGGTTAACGAGTGGTTAACGATAGGCCTATACCAAGAGGACCACCCAATACAGTATAATACAAGGCACATGCACCCAGATCTAAGATTAGAATTTAAAATCCCAATCTTTGCCGGGAATGGAACCTTAGGGTCTACCCGCCTGAGTGAAAAAGTTGGGACTTCAGCGACTGTGCATTGACAGCAGGGCATTAGGCTGGCTGATCATTGAATCATGATTGACAGAGATTAGCTTTTTATCTTTCTGATAAAATAAAAATGTATCTAGTTACTTGTAAAGTATTTAATGTTATATCAGAGACTTGGCTTCCTATTCCAGGATACATAGCACATTTTATGACACGAGGTTAATCCGGACATCATAATCTTAACCATCACTTGGAACTTTTCAGGAATAATTTCCTTATTTGAGATTTCTATCATATACTACTTATCTGTGTTGAAATATCATTTCATCTTATTTTTCCCAATGAGAGTCCAAATCTTGAATTTTCGTCACCGAAAACAAAATCAAATTTTCAGATGAAAATATGGCAACCGAAGAAAAAAGTGATAGGCCTATATATAAGAGATGTTATTAAATTGTCAGTGTCAGAGAGCGTGGGTTATTTAAAAAAGAGACCAAACAAGAAATGGTTTGATGTGAAATGTGCTGGCATTGTAAGGAAAAGAAAGCTAGCAAAAATGAATTGTTTAAACTAGCCAAATGAAGTAAATTTAGAAAGTTGGGTAATGTCAAACGGAAAACCACTAAGTTTTAGAGAGATAAAGGAGGGAATATTTGTGAGAAGATGATCTTAAAATTAACGGTAAAAAATAGGAACATCAGAGAAAACTAGAGAGAAAGCGTCCAGGTAGGCCAGGAATGAGATGGGAGAATAACACCAACCATGATTGACTAAAGTTGATTAGGCCTATATAGGGGTGATTAGAAAACTTTAGGGATGTAGAGAGAATTTATGTCAGCGCGGCCATGAACCTACGGGTTCGATAGTGCCAGTTAGTTAGACATTGACTCATGACCATCCAATTGACAGACGGATGCGCTGCCTTGGATACCAAGACCGACAGATCGCAACTAAGTCTTAAATTCAGTGAATTTTATATAATTTAGATAAATTTTCATAGGAATAAAAATATGATAATTCGGCCTTACTAGACGGCAGGCAAATTGTATTCGCCTATGGTAGTATTGTAGCCTAAAATATAATGTTTTGAATGTCGTGAAATTATTACAAATCTTTTCAAGGAAGTTCTTTTAATCCTCGGTCTATATTATATTCTTTAAATACCATTTCTTAATGTTTCATTATTTACGTAGCGTATTCACATTCTAATGGCGAGTTCTTATCTTTTGATTTAGTAGACCTGTGGTGTATTTCATTCCCTTATTTTAGGTAAAAACCATCCAAAAAAATAATTTATTAATAGAGCCTAATCCTATTTGTGGTTTCTAACTTCTCACAACACCAACAATATTGTTAATCTGACTACTTAATATTTGCGTGTTTTTTCCCCCTGATTTTATTCTTTATCTTTCCTTTAAATATATTTCTATATTCATCGTAGGATATTGCTAACATCCGAACGAGTCAATTGCCTCATAATAATAGGCTACTTCCTTACTAGTAAAGGGAAAAAAAATCATTAATTTCTCGAAAATTGAGAAATTTTAATCTGAAACGCGGAAGGTTCATTGCATAATTTTATAAAATATTACATTAAGATTTAATGAAAACGAAAATGTGCCATAGGCCTATTTCAAGTTGATTATTTCCATGTGAATTAAGCAATAGTTCTTGACTAAACAATTGTCTTCTTGTATCTTGTAAGCCCATGTTTCCCTTAACAGAGATTTAGGCGCTCTCCCCCTACAGGGAAGAATTTGAATCATACTAATTTAGTTACACTTGTTTTCGTATAGATGTCATTTGAGTGGTGAAATTTCAAAATTATTTTTTTAATTAAATATAAGTTAATTTATTTCTAGTTCTCAGCAACGTTTAAAAATATTCAAAATCCTTATTTGAAAAATGTATGATTTTAGGCTAGTTTCATTTGGAGAGAAAGGAAGAATGTTTGTTTATAAAATTAGTAAATTTTGAGTCTTAATATTGATATTAACGATCAGTTTACCTGAAGAATTTCCGGCATAATAGTCGAATTGTCTAAAGGACCATGCCTCGGCACAGAACTACGGGGTGAATCTTAAATATGGCTATACATTTGATCGCGAAGTGTGATGAAAATATTACCATTACAGGAAATATGAAATTACCTTTGAAAAGGCAATTATTCAAATTACAATGGAATAAAACAAAACAGTGTAGAGCTCACGTCATTAGTCAAAATGGCGTTGAATATGCAACAGCAAATTACAATTGCTGCTTGGACAATAACGTATGCTAGTGATCGTGAGGCCGCAAGACGGGCAAGACGCGAGTTTGACATAGCATTGCAGCCGTCGACTGTGGGGAAGTGGAGAAAACGACTGATGGAAACGGGAAGGATGCAGAAAATCAAACCTCCTCGAAGGCCTCGCATTAGTACGGATGCAGAAACAACGAAGAGAATTGTGGAGCAGTTCGACGCTAGCCCACAAAAATCAACCCGCCAAGCTGCATGTGAACAGTGATTTGTTTTGTTCTATTATTGTAATTTGAAGGATTCCCTTTCCAATGATAACATCATATTGCCTTAAATAATAATATTTTCGTCACAAAATGCGATTAAACGTATAGCCATATTTCTGAATCACTCTGTACGATGGCCTTTACGCCCTTGTTGGAGTCCCCTGTCTCAAGGTGGAAAAATGTTTATAGAATATTGGTCAGTGTAGAGAGTCACTGATCATCCAGCATCCTCAAGAATTTGGGTACCAATAATAAAAAGCAGCTCAAGTTGAGAAAACCAGCTATGACGGAGGTGGTTCCGAGATGCTAATCACATTTCACCCTATTATTTCTAGATGATCGTTCACTTCTAGATTGATGCATAGCCTATGGAGAAAGACTACAGTCGGCTCATTCTACATCTGTCGCGCTGTGCCGAAATTAGTTTATCCGAAGAACATGACAACAATTCTGCGTCAATTTATACTTCGAAAATTTTGCAATTTTCGGATTTAAAACCTAACTGATGGTAACATGTTCCTTTGCATTAATATTTGTGATTTAAAGTCAATTTTCATAGTCAATAAAATAAGTTATTAGTTTAAAAATAGTTATTCTCTAGATTTTAATACGTAGGCCTGGACTAATTTTTGGAGGCAATGCCCGCTTGGAAGAGACAGTTAACAACAAATGAGTCAAATTTTGAAAAAGTGGCGGAATTAATATACCTAATGGAAATGGACAATTAATGACTTCCCACTTGATGTGAAAACATGTCAAAAGGCCTAATTTCATCAAGTAGAAGAAGAGAAGACAATTAATGACAAACGAGGAAAATTTTGAAGAAGTGGCTGAATTAAAGAAGGCCTACCTATGAACAATAATTACCAACAGGAATGAGGTACCCCATTCTACATATTTTTGTCAAAGTTTAAAAAGCGACATTTTGTAAAAGTCTACAATTTGTATAGAAAGCTTAAAATGAGAACGTAAAGTATGAAATACTAAACTATTTCATACGGTTTCTGGGAATTTCATAGAATAACAAAATTGATGTAAGTAATTTTAATTTACACTACATTTATTTCTTATTTAACTCAATGCCTAAATAATGTAAAGTAATTTTGTGTGCTAAATAAAATATAATGCAATTAGGCATATAATTATTGTATTATTCACCTCTCCCATGTTGCAGCCAATAAGACTTTTTGATTTTGGCAATTTCATATTTTAAATATTTTCATTAATTTAAAAGAGAATGTTGTTTGCTAAAAATACTTTAGACAATTTAACATTAAAGTTCAAAATCGATGGATTAATTCTAGCAAAATGCTCATAACTTAGTGTTAAATGTATTTACTTTGTTTCTGTTTCTGTATTAATTTTGTTACTTTAGCGTGAAAAAGTTTAACAAAATTATAATGACCAGGAGATAGGCTACATATCCTAAATTTATTCGTACAGTATTAGGAAAAGTATAAACACATTTTAAAAAGAGCGTAATTTTATAATCGTCTGGCATGCGTAGGGCCTGTATGATTTCATACTTTATGTTTAATAACGTGCCACACGCCTATTGATGCTCCTGGAACGAAACCGTGTCCAAAAATTCTAAAGAATTCTTAATTTTAAAGCCAGTCGTTATGCCCCTGACCACCAAGGAAAACTTCCCCAAGAAACATAGCTTACATTGGAATTTTCTAAACTATTTTTTTTTCGCTATAAGTCGTTACGAGAATTCATAAAAAAAAGGTAGGCCTACTTATTTTTAACTCGACCCAAATAGGTCTGCTATAGGAAAAATGGTAATATGATTATATTTTGACACTATTTATGCCTATAGTATTATATTACGCACACGTACATTACGTAATCGCCAGTTGGGTATTGTGTAGAAAAGTTAAATTTTCTTAATGATAAGAATGAGCATATTTTCATAAGTTTCAAATAAAGTAATCTAAAGAGACGTGAGTAGAAATAAGGTCGGAAACAACACAAAGAAGGGAGACCGCAGTGCGTGACGAACAATTGTTCTGGGGAAGCGTTTCTTTAAAAAACAGAGATGAAAAAATTCACCAACCTTGTAGTTATCTAAGTAATATTTTTATAAAATCTCCTGAGCATTATTAGGCTATAGACCCTATATCAAATGGTATTCTTTTCCACAAAAGTTAATAGTCTCATAAATAGGCCTATACAATTTTAATTAACTCACTCTCTATCACTAAGGAATTCATAGGTTCGTGACCGCGAGGACATAAGCCTCCATATGTCCATATCTTGAGCTAATATTTTCCACTCATCCACTGTATAATACGCTCCTCTCAAATCATGGTTAATGTTATTCTCCCATTTCATTCTTGGCCTGCCTACTAGGCGCTTTTTCTCTGGTTTCCCTACAAGGAATTTCCATGCACCTCTTTAATTCCCATTCGTACCACATCTCCTGCTCATCGCAGTCTATGAGACTTAGGGCCGCATGCAAGTACATTAGTTTCTACTCAAATTACTTCCAATCACTGGTGAGCTGACTCACCGTGAGCAAGTGCAAAGATCGAATTAGCTACCCACTAACTGTTCATGTATGAAAGTCGTCGTTTTCGTAATATTGGCAAGAAATTACCCAGAATTCTCAGCGATAAAATCGATTCCGATTGAGGGTCTTTCCACTTTTCAGCGGTTGCCCTTTTACCAGCCGGCTGCTGGCCCTTCACATCCACATGTATCAATCACAGAGGTAGATGATCAACAGCCAGTGTAGGGGTGACATGTGGTTAGCATGTCGAGTCCCCCAGCCGTTATAGCTGGTTCCTCAACCTGGAGCCGCTACTTATTGTAGCTACCCAATTGCCTCACGATGCTGGGTGGGCACCGGTCCCATACTGGCCGAAATACCATGAGAAAATTTCTTCCCCCATGGAGACTCGAACCAGCGCAAGTCCCGTAGCTCTGCGCCAAGGCTTCCTACCTTAACCGCTCGGCTACGGCGCGGGACGCGATAAAACCACTTCCGTTATTTTCGTCTGCCATATGATTTCGGGGACCATTTGGGCCCTAAAGTTTTCCTGACATTTGTCTTACAGGTGAGGAAAAACCCCGATAAAAACCTCACCCAGAAAAACTGCCCCGACCGGGGATCGAACCCGGGTCCGCTGCGAGACAAGGCAGCACGCTACACAGCGTGGACGATTTCACTATAAACATACAAAAAGTTTTAATTTATAGTCATATGACCTATATTAAGACACATTGCGCACTGTACGATGTAAAATCTGTACTTCCCCGACACTGCTTATGCAGCTGAATCAGCAAAACACAAATAGCTAACTTAATGAATTCCTTTAAGATAACTTTTGTGTTCTAAAATGAATGGTACAAGGAGAGGTAGGCCTATAATAGGTAAATCACTTATTCTTTTTTTTTTTTTTTCGAAATGGAGTTAGAGGTGTCGTTAGATTCTCCTTGGAAAGAACTTTGAAGTGTGAAAGAGTAAAATATGCATAATGTTGAGTGATTCCGGGTTATGTGGCCGTGGTCCATTACTGGTGTTCCTACCAGACGTTTCTCCCTCAACTGCGGAGGGCATCTTCAGTGGCGAGTACTTCTAGGCGTGTTTCCTGGTCGGAGGCTCGACTGTGAATGTGTCACTCAACATTACCATTACTGGCGTGAAAGCCTGCATTCAACTAATAAAATATACAGTTCAGACATGGGGTTATTAACCTCCAAAGTTTGGCATTCCGGTAAGAAAGTATAATAGGCTACTTCAAGTACTGAAAGTACGTTTCAAAGAAAAAAATGCTTACCTGATTCTTTCTCTGTTCCTCTTCTAGGATTACACCTGATGGTCTGTTCCGACTCAAAATTGGTAACGCCATTAATCAGTCCATTAAGTACATTTGAGAATCTCAGTAAGAAAATGTTCCCTTACCGCGTTACAGGCGCTACGCAGGGTAAGGACAGTGATGTGGCTGCCATCTCCAAGCTTGTGTCCTATTGTTTATGTTATAACTAGGGCAAGGCAATTAATGATTCTGCATCTTTTTCTTATGAAGGTTGAAACATTGCTTGCATATATGAAAATGTACGGCATTAAAAAACGGATTAAATAAAAGCAATTTGTTAGGGCATATTTTTTTTGCATATTCTTAACTTTTTTAGGGAGAGGTCAATTTTTGACAACTTTAAGGTTATTTTGAGCATTTTTTACACTTTTCCGGAAGGCTGTGACATTATTTGACATTAAGATTTTTATTATAATTCAGTATTTTTCCTTGTCAATACAATTTCTTGGAATTAAGTAGTTGTTTTGCTAACTACTACCCCTATTTTACAAGGTATGTGCATAATGAGCTTGCCCACTGCTAGGAATTTTATTCAATTTTTTAGAGCTTATGCTAGCTTCTACCCTTATTCTGTTTGTTAACTACAATTCAAAATTGCTGTAAAAGTGCACTGTGTAATTGAAATGGATTTTCTGCATTAAAAGGTACTGTAACATGTATTTTTTATACTTTCCTTTTAATATTTTGATGTTAAGTTAAATTTTATGTAATTCAGTAATCAAGTGAGTACTTAATCTAATAAATAGGCCCTAGTATTTTTATTGGTAATTCTTAACGCCGTAGCGTAGTGGTTAAGGCACTGAGCTACAAGCCGGAGGGTCGAGGGTTCAAGTCCCGTTGGAGTCAGGATTTTTAAACTGACCCAAACCCTCTGGCGGCACTATGGCCCTGGGGTCAACTCAGCCTCTAACGGAAATGAGTACCAGACGCTTGTTCTGGGGTAAAGGCGGCCGTCATGCAGGGCTGACAACCCGGCTGACATGAAGTGCCGATTGTCTAGAAAAAGTGGGAGCCTTAACCTCCTACTACCCCAAGGACCTCCGGGTCTGTTGTGGGATCACTTTACTTTACTTTACTTAATTCTTAACTTTTTATTTGTCATTTTTTTATTTTGCATTTTTTACCAATTTATAGGTCATTAAATTCCTTGCCCTAGTTATAACATTAATAGTAAGAAAGGTATGAAAAGATATGAAATGGGTAATAAACAAGGCTAGGATATCTGTATAAGTAGGCCTATATATTTGTTTTTATGTTAGTTAAAGTTATAATTTCGTTATAATTTAAGGTATTTGGGGTGGTTGTGGTTTAAGACACATTTTGTTTTCATATTTGTCGATATTTCAGTGCATAGAACATATTTTTACATATTTCAGAAAATATCACACGTCTTTACATAACTGAATATTTTACTTTAAAAATGTTCCATTTTTTAAAGTTTCAAAGTTATTCTTGTCAGATAATTGATTAAAAATTATTTAGTTTGTTGCTGATCCTCCGCTTTGTCATTGTCAATTAACCCCTAGTGTCAATATAATTCCTTATACCTGACCACAGCATGTCTGTTCCGGACAATTAGCAGACCCATTGTTTAGTAGGGTTTAGTATAACATGTTCTGTTGAGTAGTTCACGAACTAGGAACTCATATTAACCGTCGCGTTTTAGTTCACGAACTAGGAACTCATATTAACCGTCGCGTTTTAGTTCACGAACTAGGAACTCATATTAACCGTCGCGTTTTAGTTCACGAACTAGGAACTCATATTAACCGTCGCGTTTTAGTTCACGAACTAGGAACTCATATTAACCGTCGCGTTTTAGTTCCACGAACTAGGAACTCGTATTAACCGTCGCGTTTTAGTTCACGAACTAGGAACTCATATTAACCGTCGCGTTTTAGTTCACGAACTAGGAACTCATATTAACCGTCGCGTTTTAGTTCACGAACTAGGAACTCATATTAACCGTCGCGTTTTAGTTCACGAACTAGGAACTCATATTAACCGTCGCGTTTTAGTTCACGAACTAGGAACTCATATTAACCGTCGCGTTTTAGTTCACGAACTAGGAACTCATATTAACCGTCGCGTTTTAGTTCACGAACTAGGAACTCATATTAACCGTCGCGTTTTAGTTCACGAACTAGGAACTCATATTAACCGTCGCGTTGTTTATGATCTTTGAGTATATTCAGTGCATATTATATTTGTTCATTCGATATATTAAAATATCACCAAATCATAATCTGTATAATTACAAATGTATAAAGTGATTACCTGAATGAAATATTTATAAACAAATGGTCTCAAGACAACCCTTGAGGATGCCAGACGCAGTCTCTGGCGAAACGTCGGGGAACAAACCTCACGACCACGGTCTACAGCCCGAAAATCTTCTTCAAGATCATCAAATGGCAACTGCATTTTTGTAATGCAATCTTTAGTCCATATGTATGTTCACATTTTTACGAGTATTATATATATAAATCCTAGCCCTGGTAATAAGAAAATCAATACCGTATGTTATGCGGATGACATTATTAATTAGGTCTCTGAGGATAATCTCAACACTTGTATAAATTTATGAATGGATGTCAAAAATACAATATAAAAAAATTAAATTGAAAAAATCTGTAGTGGTTTTTAAAGAACCACGACGTTGTCGGTCAAATTAGAAATTGAAGGGAGATGTCTAGATCAGGCTATGCATTTTATGTATTTACGTACAGAACTTACGAACAATGGAATTTTACAGTCAGAGATCACAAAAAAAAAGAACAAAGCAGCAAGAATTGCGGGAATAAAAAACTATGTAGGCTAAGTTGGAAGAACAGAAACTAAGGTACGAATTTATAAATCTGTACTACGACCTGTCCTCACTTATGCTTCTGAAACGAAGGCTTAAACCACCAAAAACAAAAGAAAAGAAATGTTAGAAACACAATTGATGATGCCACTTATAAAAGTAATGAAGATAACAAGTCATGAGAGAATCAGAAATGAATACCTCCGGGAACAATACGAAATTCATCAAATAAATGTGTGAACCAGGAATCGAACCGTGGACCTCTAGTTATCCAGACTAGTGTGCAGCCCACTACACCATTTCACACCTAGACCAAATACTAACAATTCTTTCCACATATACAAATCTATAATTCTCGTTTTGTCCGCTCTCGATTCCTGGTTCACACATTAATTTTTTCTTTTCACAATATCATTATAATATTATAATATGATCCATTATTGGAACTGTGTTAAAATAACAGTATTGGAAAATGTTAAATAATTACCTTGTCTCAAAAAATGAGTGATGATAGGCTAGCAAAACTCATAAACTACGTAATAATATTCCAACTGGCAGGAAATTTCCGGGAAGACCACAACAAATATGCAAAAACTCGCTTCCCAAACAGGCTGCAAGCCTGGATTCAAGAGAATAGCAACAATAGGTGAATATACGAAGTGAGAGACATATAAGCAAAATTTATCGGCCTCTTTCTTTACCAGACTTGAATTGACACGCTAATTACTTGAGCTATTAGAGAGCGTCGTTAAATGCAATACTAACTACATTGAAAAAGAGTAAAAATGTAGAATATCAGGTGTATGCTGTAGAGGTACAATGGAATATCTATCCACGCACCTCTTAGGTACGGTAGACCTATAATAAATTGAAAATTCACTGTTTGAATCCAGTTAATTCCCATAGTTTTTATTTTCATTGCTTTTGATGTTATTTTAGTTCTTGTCTATATAATTTTAAATTAAATCTAAGAGATTATTTGTACATAATCGTATAACTTACTATTTGATGGAAACTGAAGAAAAAAAAGTACATTTCATCCATTTATCCTATATTAAATGAATTCATTAGTTCAATTATTTCCTTTATTTAGTTCAGTTTCTTATATTTTAGTAGTAAGATGACTATCCGCAGTTTCGGTCAATTTTTTCACCAGGAAAGTTACGTTTTATAGCAGAATAAACAGACTCACAATGCCAGGGCCTAAACGAAAGTTAACGAATTCTTTATCCTCCGCTGCCCAGGTTTGAACCTGAACCATCCAGTCCAATATTCAGATTTCTTGCCTTCTGCGTGTAAATATAGACTAGGCCTATACTGTAAGTTACAGGTATGCAAGCGTCACAATACACTGGAACTATCGAACCCATACATTGAAGGGGGCGCGGATACATTACTGTAGGCTACAAAGCTAATATTCCTATCAACCCCTGCATAATTTACCTCCCTAAAATCATGGTTAATGTCATTTTCCCACATCATTTTTGACGTACCTTCTGGTTGCTTTAGGACGCTTTCCCTCTGATTTACCTGCAAGGAGTTTCCAAGCCCATCTTTATTGGCACATGTCTTGCCGAACGCAATCTATGTAACTTTACTGTTCTTATTTCATCTGGTTTCCATGAAGATCATGTGACTCTCTGTTAAGAAGTCTTCTCTATTCACTTGTCTGTTCATCTCTTTTTGGTCCAAAAAATGTCCTGAGAACTTATTCTCAAATACTCGTAATTTTTTCTCCTCTCTTGAAGTGAGAGTCCATTTTTTGCATCCATATATTATAACTGGAGGAATAACTGTTTTTATAAGTCTGTATTTTTAGTATAGCTTTTTTTAAGAGTTGCGATGACAGGAATCCCTTAGGTTTACATGCAAATAAACCTTATAAACATTAATTTATTATTATTATTATTATTATTGTTATTATTATTATTATTATTATTATTATTATTATTATTATTATTATTATTATTATTATTATTATTATTATTATTATTATTATTATTATTATTACTCGGAACCAGATAGATAATGTATTAGTGGATAAACGCTGGCACAGTAGCATCATCGATGTTAAATCAGTTAGAGGGACAGACTGCAATTCGGATCATCATCTGGTCAGAGTGAAAATCAGACAACGGCTATCGCTTATGAGAGGAACAAACGCTAAAGATGATTCTGTAAAATTTGAATTAAAAAACTTGAAAAATGATGAAATGCGGCAAGAATACCAAATCAAAATTGCTAATAGATTTGAAGTACTGGAATCTTCAGATGACAATGTGGCAAACGAAGAAGAAACTGATATAAATAAAGAATGGGGAAGCGTATGACGAGATACTATTAAATTGTCAGCATCAGAAAGCAGGGTTTGTTTAAAAAAGAGGCAACACAAGAAATGGTTTTATGAGGAATGTGCCCCCGGACATTGTAAATAAAAGAACGCTAGCAAAAATGAAATGGTTTACATCACGAACCAAATGAGGTAAATTTAGAGCAGTTGGTTAGTATTAGATAGCGGGCAACCCCCAAGCTAACTAAAGAGTAAAAAGAGGAATAAAAATTTTGAGAGAGCAGATTAATGATCTTGAAATGAAATCAAAAAATCGGAACCCTTAGAGAATTATATCAGGGAATTAGTATAGCGAAGAAAGGGCTTCCGGCTAGAACAAACATAATTCGTAATGAAAATGGAAATATGATTGCAGATTCCAGGAGTATATTAACTAGATGGAAAGTTTACTTTAATTCAGCTATTAAATGTCCATACAGAACAGGACATTGAGTAGGATAATTTACAGACAGCAAGAAATGCTAGTCGGCCAGAGCCAAGTGCGTTTGAGGTTTGAAAACTGGCGATTGGAACAATTGAAGATGTAGAAAGCATCAGGTTCAGATGAGATCCCATCCCCGCATAACTTATAAAATCATGATGGGGAGAAAGATTGATGGACAAGATACGCTGGTTGCTTAGTATGATTTGGGAAAAGAAGCTCTTCCAGATGAATGGAAGGAATCAATTATTGTACCAATTTATAAGAAAGGAGATAAAACTGATTGCAACAACTACAGGGGCATCTCATTACTTTCAACTTCGTACAAAATTCTAACAAATATATTAGTAAGACTTACTCCCTATATTGATGACATTCTAGGAGATCATCAATGTGCATTTAGAAGAAACAGGTCTACAACAGATCAGATTTTTAGTATAAGACAGATTTTAGAAAAGAAATGGGAATATAATGGTACTGTACATCAACTGTATGTAGACTTCAAAAAAGCATATGATTCAATTAAGAGGGAGAAGTTATATAGTATCCTGCTGGAGTTCGGAATTCCTAAAAAGTTAGTTAGACTTATAGGAATGTGTCTAAATGGCACAAAGAGTAGGGTGCGTGTAGGCAAACAGTTCTCGGACACTTTTGAAATCCAGAATGGGTTGAAGCAAGGAGATGCACTATCTCCTCTACTATTTAATTTTGTACTAGAGCATGCCATTAAATCTTTAGAGAATGTGGAAGGCTTACAACTGAATGGTATTAATAAGCTGTTAGTTTATGCTGATGATGTAGTACTACTGGCCGATAGCGAGGAGATACTAAAGGCCAACACGCACACACTATTGAGTAACACTAAGAAATTAGGACTGGAAGTAAATATCAATAAAACTTAATATATGGTCACACGTAGAAATTCATTAAATAATGGAAATGGACGGCTAATGACAAATCAGGGAAATTTTGAGGAAGTGGCTGAATTCAAATACCTAGGAACAATAATCACAAATAGGAATGAGATGCACAAAGAAATTAAACATAGGCTCAATTCTGGAAATGCATGCTATTATGCATTGCAGAGACTCTTGATGTCCCAACTCCTTTCAAAAAACGTTAAACTGAAAATATATAAAACTATTATTCTACCAGTTATATTATATGGGTGCGAAACATGGACTCTTACTTTAAGAGAGGAAAGGAGATTACAAGTATTTGAGAATAAAGTACTTAGGAAAATTTTTGGACCAAAGAGAGATGAACAGACAGGTGAATGGAGAAGACTACATAACAATGAACTACATGGTCTTTACAGGAAGCCAGATATACTAAGAACAGTTAAGTCTCGTAGACTGCGATGGGCAGGACATGTTGCACGTATGGGGAATGAAAGACTTGCATGGAAGCTTCTTGTAGGAAAGCCAGAGGGAAAACGCCCAGTTGATAGACCAAGAATGAGGTGGCAGAATAACATTAACTATGATTTGAGGGAAGTAGATTATACAGGGAATGATTGGAAAGCATTAACTCAGGATAGGGATGTATGGAGAGCTTATATCCGTGCGGCCATGAACCTACGGGTTCGATAGTGCCAGTGAGTGAGTAAGTAAGTATTATTATTATTATTATTATTATTATAATAATAAAGTAAAAAGTAAAGTGGTCCCACAACAGGCCCTGAGGCCCTTGGGGTAGTAGGAGGTTAAGGCTCCCACTTTTTCTAGACAATCGGCACTTTATGTCAGCAGGGTTGTCAGCCCTGCGTGACGGCCGCCTTTACCCCAGAACAAGCGTCTGGTACTCATTTCCATTAGAGGCTGAGTCGACCCCAGGGCCATAGTGCCGCCAGAGGGTTTGGGTCAGTTTAAAAATCCTGGCCCCAACGGGACTTGAACCCTCGACCCTCCGGCTTGTAGCTCAGTGCCTTAACCACGCTACGGCGTGCCCCATTATTATTATTATTATTATTATTATTATTATTGTTGAGATTAGTAATAGTAATGATAGTAGTAGTAATAGAAAACTTATGTAAGATTTCGTTACACATATACGGTACGCCGTATCTATCACCGCACCGTTAGAAAATGCATACATTTGTTTGTGGAATAAGCAATAAAAAATTGAGATAAGAATACAATGCAATGGACGTAATGTAATACTATCATTGTGAATCGGTCGTCACCCCTCGTCCCCTCATTCACCTATGAATGGCTTTGCAAAACACTCCGATAATACTGTACTGATGAGGAAGGGAATTGCATATTTAAATTAAATAAAACATAAAATTGTAACGATCTTTATTGTATTGCTTTAGCCCATTCGTCAATAGTTTTGTTCTGATTTTATCCTAGGCCTAAATTTAAATGATGTCACTTATGGTCTTTTTATGTTTGGTTTATTCGTTACAATAAATATGCCCTTATCTATCCGTAGTAAGTGGCCAATATTTATATTATATGTCACTTATGGTCGTTTTATGTTCGTCTTATTCGTGAAAATAAATATGTCCTTATCTATCCCTAGTAAATGGCCAATTAGTATTTAGGTTTTGAAATACATATTTTACTTAAGTACATAGTCCGAGAAGTTTGAATCCCTGTAAGGAGGAATAAATATTCTCGTGAAAATTGGGCATAGTGTGTGTAAATAAACAGGCATAGGCCCTATGCTTAGGGCCTATAGAAAAGAAGAAGGAAATTGGGCCACTGTATGAGAATGAACGTACCCAGCATGGTGATGAATTTTAGTAGCTATAGGCCTATTAGTAGTGACTTGGGATTTAGAAAACTTTCTTTAACACCTTGAGGACCACACATCACCGCTATAAGTCTATTGCTTGGATGGCCGTCTACTTATAATCAACATTGTGAAAATTTTAAATTTAAGGATCAGTTGAGCCTGTTCCTATACGGTATCTCACAATGCTTTTGATTTCTCCAGCATTGATTAGGTGTTCCATATCTTTACGTGTCCTTTAGGTTGATACAAGAATACTTTCTTCAGCAAACTATGTTGTCTAACTGTATGATTGACATAATGTGAATATGAAACCACGGTTAGTACGTAGACTAAGTAGGCCTACTTTCTAAGCTTGTTGCACCATGAATTTCAACCTATAGTTCGACAATTACATGAATTTATTCATTTGAATGGCTGAATGAAAAGTGATAATATTCTTTTTTTTTTTTTTTTTGCCTGCAAGTCTCATTGAAAAAGTTAGTGTAGGCCTAACTGCAATACGTATTAAAATATTTATTTATGTCAGAGTGTCTATTTATTTAATTTACTGGTGCTGGTCAAAGAACACTGAATGTAGACAAACATACGTCTAACGAAATTACAGAATTCAATTGAAAAAAGTTAAGTGATTAGAGAGTGAAATATTTTACTCAAGTGTGCCAATTTATAAAGCGAGACTGAATGATAAGATGCAATAAGAAGAAAATACGGGAAGCACTATAAATATAGATAGGCCCATCAAATTATAGAATAAGTTATATATGTGTGTGTGTGTATGTGTGTGTGTGTGTGTGTGTGTGTGTGAGTGTGTATATAGTCCACCGCTGTGTGTCTCGAGGTAGCGTGCTGCCTTGTCACGCAGCGGGCCCGGGTTCGATCCATGGTCGGGGCAGTTTTTCTGGGTGAGATTTTTATCGGGGTTTTCCCTCACCTGCAAGACAAATGTCAGGAAAACGTTAAGTCCCAAACGGTCCCCGAAATCATATGACCATCATCATCGTCGTCATCCTTATCATTATCATCATAATCATCCTTCACCGATGTGGAAAGCAACGGGAAGCTACCACACCTACAATTCCCTAGTAAAGCTGCAAGCATAGCATGAATATGATATGATTGCAGTGAAAGACCTGCCCTCGGCAGAATTACTATGGATGGATATATATATATATATATATATAGCCTATATGATATGATATGAAAAGAAAAATAAATGCTTCAGTTGGGATTTGAACCCGAGTCTCTAAACTCTGTACGTTTAGCCATGTGAGCCACTCAAGTATTTCCACACAAACATACATTTTTCTTATATAGGCCTATATGTAGTATTCTCAATTCACACAAGAGGTAGCGGAAGTCGTTCCAACTGACATCTAGTGGCCACCATAACAGGTGTATATATCCATACTTATGGTCCAAAGTCAACATTCTATACCTTCACTGTAATGCCGTATTATGAGTATCAAATATATGAAGGCGTAAGTTAGGTTATTTAAACTCCATGGCGCGATAGGTCTAGAAATCCTTGGCTTACCGGCCGGCTACCAAATCTGCTATTTACATCCAGCCAGTTTAGGGGTGATATGAGATCAGCAAATCGGGTTCCCTAGTCATTACGCGTAGGCCTATTGCTGGTTTTCTCAACCTTTAGCTGCTACTTTTTATAGCTACCCAAATTCTTCACGATGTTGGATGGATGTGGGTCCCATACTGGCTGAAATTAAAAAAAAAAAATCTTCCCCATGGCAGCTCGAACGAGCTCATGTTCCATAGGTTTGCGCCAAGGTCTTATACCGTTCGACTTACGGTTTGAGACACAGATTTAAAACTCATAAATCAGGTATTTTTGGTCTGGGCCGCTGGCATCTCAAACTGATTATTCATAATTCCTCTATCAACTAGATACATTTATTCGTTTAATTCAGAAACATATTTTGTTTTATACCTATATCAGATATAGGCCTAAGCACAGAATTATTGTAGGCCCTAAATTGTTTTGATTTACTGATCAATAAACGGGCCGAATTGGTCAGTGAAATTAAAATTCTATAGAGAATTGCTTCCGTTGACGATTAGCATGTCTGATTAGTATCCTAGAGTCCCGGGATCGATTCTTAGTTGTACCATATGCATTGTTATTTCAGGTTTTGGTTTGATACGTACTACATAGGCCTATAGCCTATTGATAGTGGCTGAGTATCTAGCCTACTTGATACGAGACGAAATCTGGAAAAGAAAATTGAAACTAAGGCCGAGGGATGCTCCCTGATTTCCTGTATTGTATTATTGCTAGCCAGTGACAACCACTTCAGTTGGCCCTGGTTCTTTAATTATGTTATGTCACGGACTAATTTTATTTAGCGAATTCCTAAGGAATGCAGTTATTGACGGCGTTCTCATGAAAATATTTATTATTTTTTATACAAATCTTCATCGATTCCACTTAGTAGGGCCTAGTGTCCGAAAATCACCATAACACACACTCACATATATAGGCCCCTATAGTCCACTGCTGTGGTCTCGAGAAAGCGTGCTGCCTTGTCACGCAGCGGACCCGGTTCGATCCCCGGTCGGGACAAGCTTCCTGAGTGAGGTTTTTTTTGGGGTTTTTCCTCACCTGTAAGACAAATGTCAGGAAGCTTAGGGCCCAACGGCCCCGAAAATCATCCGGCCATCATCATCCTTATCATTATCATCACCATCCTTGAGCGGTGTGGAAAGCAACGGGAAGCTGCCACACCTATAATTCCCTAGTAAAGCTGCAAAGCATAGCATGAAAATGCTATGATTGCAGTGAAAGACCTGCCCTCGGGCAGAATTACTATGGATGGATATATATATATAGGCTATATATAATAGTCGAGTTTAACGAATTTAACCTTACTTTTGTTTTAATGGATTTCTATATGCCAAGATTGATTCAAGAGTTCAAAAATCACACATACACACACACACACATATAGGCCTATATATATATATATAGGGGAGCTATGTGTATAGGCTATGTAATTTTTGAATATATGCCCTATATAGGGAAGCTATGTGTATGTGTAACTTTTTAATATAGGCCCTATATGCCTATAGGGAAGTTATGTGTATGTATAATTTTTGAACTCTTGAATCAATCTTGGCATATAGAAATCCATTAAAAAACAGAAGTAAGGTCAAATTTGTTAAACCCGACCACTAGGAATGGGGTGAAACTGAAACGAAGATTTAAAAATCACTTTAGCGGCCGTAATTTTATTTTTTTTGCAACGAAACTAGGTATAAGTCTATGCAATTAAATAGGGTCTCCAAAACCAGCGAAATATGACAATTAAGAGTGTGTTTACCTGAAAATATTAATGTGAAAATCGGTAAAGCGGCCGCCATATTTGCTTTCTAATAACGAAAGTATAAAGGCCGCAAATCTGCAATATCGAACCATTAATTCAATTTGCTGAGAAATTCGCATAGTTTACGCAGTTCCTGTACTTCTAATGCAAGAATTTAATCATTCTTAGAATTATGTATCAAACTAACTCACCGGCACTATTGAACCCGGAGGTTCATGCCCGTGCGAAACATAACATCTCCATACATCCCTATAGTGAGCTAATGTTCTCCAATCAGAAGTTTGCAAGCCCACCTATCATTTCCCATTCGTGCCACATGTCCTAGCTATCGCAGTATTTAGACTTAGGGCCTAACTATTTTTATTGGATCTGGTTTCCCAACAAATAATGTAGGCTAGTTCACTGTTATCTAAATTGAAAATATATAAAACTATTATTCTACCAGTTATATTATACGGGTGCGAAACATGGACTCTTACTTTAAGGGAGGAAAGGAGATTACAAGCATTTGAGAATAAAGTACTTAAGAAAATTTTTGGACCAAAGAGAGATGAACAGACAGGTGAATGGAGAAGATTACATAACAATGAACTACATGGTCTTTATAGGAAGCCAGATATAGTAAGAACAGTTAAGTCTCGTAGACTGCGATGGGCTGGACATGTTGCACGTATGGGGAATGGAAGACATGCATGGAAGCTTCTTATAGGAAAACCAGAGGGAAAACGCCCAGTTGGTAGACCAAGAATGAGGTGGGAGAATAACATTAACTATGATTTGAGGGAACTAGATTATACAAGGAATGATTGGAAAGCATTAGTTCAGGATAGGGATGTATGGAGAGCTTATGTCCGCGCGGTCATGAACCTACGGGTTTGATAGAGCCAGTGAGTAAGTAAGTAAGTTGACTGTTATAAGTTTTTTTTTCGCGTGTCTGTTCATCTGTTTTCAATCCAAAAATTGTCCTAATACTTCATTCTGAAATACTCGTAATATTTTCTCCACCCTTAAACTACGATACCATGTTTCGCGTCCAAATAACATGACCGGAAGAACAATCCTTTTATGTTAGGCCTAATAGGCCTATTTCAGAGGAGTTGGGATGACAAGAGTCCTGTAATTCATGTGTTTAATAGCGTGTGTTTCCAGCGTTGAACTATGTTTATTTTCTTAGAATTACAATAGAAAAATAATTTGTAAACTCTAAATAAAAACTTGGAAGCATGCTGTCCTCCGACAGTACTATGACCCTTGGGTCAATTCAGTCTGTAATGGAAATGAGTGCTAAATGCTTGTTCTGGGGGAAAATCGGCCGTCAAGCAGGTTTGACAACTCGACTGACATTTCATACCGATTGTCTAGAAAGGTGGGAGCCTTGCCCTCATACTGTCCCAAGGGCTTGTAGTGAAAACTTTAACTTTTAAAAAATACAACAATGTTTTAGAAATTTAGGAAAATAGACAGTGAAAATCATATTTTCAAGAAAGAAAGGGAATTCGATTATTTGTTTATTCTTAATAATGACAAATAAATCTCAATACTTACCCTATCTACAGGTGTTGTTAATTCTTAAGGAAGACACAATAGCCTTCATAACAAATCATCAAAAGAAAGATGACTATTTCTGTGAGCCATGCAAAATAGTGATTAAACGACTAAAGAAGAAACTTAACAAGTAAAATAAAAAATAGGCCCAATTGGAAATATTACGAAATGCAAGAATTATTTATTTTGCCTTCCCATGTAGTTACTTATGAATTAATTAAAGCTATAAAGCCTTTGTCATACTGTGAATTTCTAAAACAATACGCAAATAAAGTGACTGAAACATTTATTGAGTGCTATAAGTGTAAAAGAAAAAATCAGTCAATATCTTTTTCAAAGCAGACCATGAACCAGGAGAACTGAAGATTTAAGTTTGCAGTTAACTGACAGCGTGAAATCTGTTGACTCTACTCTTTATTCTTGGCTGGAGATTTGGTGAAAGCACCGATATAACACATTTCAACTGCTTGTTTTTATCAACAGAGTGAGGAAAGATTTCAATGCCGTGCTATAGAAGAATTATGTTGTTGTTTCAAATGGCTGGAGATTGGTTTACACCATCAGTCCTCTTGCTTCCCAATAAAGCCCTACAATGTCTTTCCTGTCCTTTTTCTCGGGGTCAAGTCACCTGCAATTTAGCAAATGTTCCTTGCTTAGGAGAACATTTTCTCCACACAAGGAGCATCCCATAGTTCTAGGGACAATCGCCATTCTATGAAGGTGGTTATCCACACAATCATGGCCCGTTTCCAATCTGAAGAGCGTTACTGCTGTTCTTCTAGGGAGATGTTTTATTGTTTCAGCATATTTCGCTGTCTTCATATTTCATATTTTGAAGATATTTTATACCCTCAGGATTCCATATCTAGGGGATATGTGGATGGCGACCACAAGGCGCCCAAGCTGAGCATAACATTGTTTCCACTTACTTGTGTTTTGCTCCTTATTTTTATATTTTCTGTACATAGCCTCTCTTGGCTAATTCTTATTTTTTCGACTCTGATGGTATTAGAGCATTCGAGGCCTAAGAGACAATTCCCTAGTAAAGCTGCAAGCATGGCATGAAAATGCTATGATTGCAGTGAAGGACCTGCCTTCGGGCAGAATTACTATGGATGGGTCCGTGACATACTTTAAGTCACACGTGCTCGCTCCATGGACAGTGCTAAATTGACAACAAATATGGCAAGATGCTTCCTAAAGGAAATAATTCCTGAGATAAAAAGGCCCCTCATTCGGATCTCCGGGCAGGGACCACTTTAGGAGATGAAATTCGTACACTACATTGAAATATAGGAGGCATGTCCCAGTCTAAGAAGGTGGAAATAGACAACCTCTTAGAAGAATTATTGAAAGTTTGATCTACACTACCAAAAGGGAGGACATATTTAATACTGTAAAAGTCGCAGTGGAAGTATATGGTGGATTTGAAAAGTTGTATGCACTAGTGGTTGGGACTAAAAACGGTTTTGTTGGAACATTTAAAACAAAACATTTTTGTTCCTAACTTACAACTTAAGTTTATCAAGAAACTCGGTATGCAAAATTCATAAAACTGTCTGAGACAATGGCTGCTGTACTACAAATAACAAATGTACTTACAGGAAATCAGCATTATCTCACACATTGGAAGTTTGTTGCCTTCTTGGAGGAAATAGACTTGTGATATGGGGATCTATTTTTCCCATGCTGAATTTAGGTGGCGGAGAAAAATACTCGATACGATTTTTTTTTTCAATTGAGAAATGAAATATTTGATTTGCTATGCGGTAAACCTTTTACATTCATATGAGCTCCAGAACAAAAATAAAATATACTACATTCCTTCAAGATATAGTAGCATTTATGACAGATATTACTCAGTATTAAAATGCACTTAATTTACATTTGTTACAGTTGCAAAGAAAAAAACAGACAATTTTTGTAATTTGTAATTTTTTAATTTGTAAGTGGCCTCAAAAAGAAGTTAAATCTGTTCCAGCAAATATTGAAATCAATTTTTCGTTTTAAACAATAGTATTACGTAGAAGTAGTAGAATAAGAAAAAAAGTGGGCCTGTATTGAATTTGTTGAATACCTCATTTTAGAATTGAATAGTAGATTTCAAGATTTTGAAGTATTTCGATCGCAGATGCAACTCTTTAACAATACCTTGAAATGCAAAGTAGAGTGCCATCCCGAGGAACTGCATTTAGAATTATGTGAACTCTAGTGCGAACCTTCTCTTCATCAGCAGACACGACTGATATTAATTTTCAGAAACTCATTTAAAGATAATGTTATCCACATTTTAGAAATTGGACTTGACAACTTATTTCTTTATTTGGTACAAGGCCTACTTACATATGAAGGAAACAGGGAAAGAACCAGGTAAATCACTTCGAAATGGAATTTGAGTGTTATTAGTTTCTCCATTTATTATTTAGAAGCGTGAAACTGTAAAATACACAGTTTACTCATAACGCGAATTAATATGGATGTTGTATATTAAAAAAATACATTAAAAGTACGTTTTCAAGGTTTTAAGAAAAAAGTGAACTTACCTGGTTCTTTCCCTTTTCCCTTCATAAGTTTTCTCTGCAATGAAACTAGAGGAAACAAGGTCTAGAGGGAGAATAACTGATTCAATATTATCCAATATCCTAAGACTGCAACATCAGGCACGAAACTGGACTTTAATTCTGTAGTAAAAATATTGACAAACCGCAATGTTCCCATTAAAAAAGCAACATTTTTTCATTGTGCATTAAAACATTTCTGTTTTAATATTTGAGTAATGACAGAAGAACTTTACATTCACATACCTTACTATTCCAAATTCTGCACACATATTTACCAAGTTATTTAACAACACGTTTTCAAAATTTATCGGCTCATCACAATTTAGGAACAAGATCACAAGACTCTTCTTTACTTTTGATATCACAGCATAGTTCATGTCTATACTCTGAATCTTACACAATATCTATGACTAGAGCATGGAACTCACTTCCCAGTCATGTCAGGGACTGTCAATCGCTATCATTATTTAAATCCAAATTAACTGATATCTTAAGTTCGACGCCAGTGTAGGGGTGACATGTGGTCAGCATGTCGAGTCCCCCAGCCGTTATAGCTGGTTTTCTCAACCTGGAGCCGCTACTTATTGTAGCTACCCAAATGGTGGGCACCGGTCCCATACTGTCCGAAATATCATGAGAAAATGTCTTTCCCCATGGAGACTCGAACCAGCGCAAGTCCCGTAGCTCTGCGCCAAGGCTTCCTGCCTTAACCACTCGGCTACGGCGCAGGACAAACAACTATATACAGCTCAAATAAATAAAAATGAAATAAACTTAATTTAAAATAAAATAATAAAGAAGACACATCTATAAATAATCATCTAGGAATCTACTTACTTTATTTTATATTATTTTAATTTTAGTATATTCCATGTTTTGGGTTAGTATTAGCTAGTATTAGATCACATATTTAGTTTAGTCTGTATTTTAATAATATCTTAAAATTGTAATATGTATGTAATTTTTGTATAATTCTACTATTCGGTGGTTGAGTGGAAGAGAAGTCTTTATGGCCTGATCTCTGCCAGCTAAAATAAAGTATTATTATTATTATTATTATTATTAATATTATTATTATTATTATTAATGACATATGTTTTTAAATTGCCCTTGTTGTATATTTATTTTCATTATAATTATTTTTTTTATTTCCCTCCCCTCAAGTATGGTTCTTATTTTATCCAATAAATTACTAATTCGTCATCACTGGCCTAGAGCATTGGTTTAAAATCACATAGGGGTGTATGTTCTTTAATAATAATAATAATAATAATAATAATAATAATAATAATAATAATAATAATAATAGCAGTAAGATTAGCTAAAAATAAGAAAGATAATATAATAATAATAATCCTTCATTTGATAATCTGTGACGCAGAGAAGTGAGTTCTACGTTTTGGCAAGTGAAACAACGTAGGTCTAAGGGATGTTGAATAATTTTGTGGTTACAGGGTATAAGTTTTTAAGTAAAAAATGACTACTTAAAGTAAAGCATTTTTTAGCCGAGAACATATATATATATATATATGAGATACAAAAAAAAAACAAAATTCGGAAATTATTAGATTCCTGGCTCGCCATCTTCTTCACAGTGCGCAGACTGCGCGGAGATGATCCCAGTATATTCAACTCAAATGGGCCATAATTCGACTTAACAACGTAATACCCTCTGAATTAGGTCTATAGTGATGAAGAGTATAATGTCAATGTGCCAATGAGAAAGGATTCCTGAATGTTGGTTGATAGAATGTCCAATTAAACGGAATGATTTAATGATAAAGCGAAGATGTTTTACTACAAGTTGTTACAATGGAGTAAGAAGAAATGGATATTTGTTTGGTTTTCAAACGATGCCATGGTAATTATTCCAAGCGCGGTGTAACTTCATCAAATCTTTCAATATCACGAATAAAATAAACAAACAAATTATGAATACAATTAGACATTCCATTCATTCGTAGTTTTTGCGCAAGGACATGCCCTTCATTGCAATTTCAGTTTTTTTTCTCTTTGTTGTTTTTATCTTTCTGTCTGCATATAATCAACTTATTTTTATATTGTAAATCGTCTTGTATTTTCCCCGTCCATATATATAGGCCTATCCATCCATAGCAATTCTGCCCGAGGGCAGGTCTTTCACTGCAATCATAGCATTTTCATACTGCGCTTTGCAGCTTTACTAGGGAATTATAGGTGTGGTAGCTTCCTGTTGCTTTCCACAATATATATATATATATATATATATATATATATATATGGCCTATATGCTTCTTCATCCACCATTCCTTCTGAAATGCATAATTTAACAAGGAGTTTCTTGTCGTCAGTGGCCCAGTCATTTCTTTTCGTCTTTTTATAATTTCCATCATCGGCTTTATATAGGCTACATGTAGAAAGAATGAATGTAACAAGATTACCAAAAGCAACATTTAATTACAAGCCAAGAGGTTCAAGGAACGTAGGAAAACCAGTTAAAAGATGGACAGAACAACTGTGAGGCTGAACAGGCAACTCGCTTAGCCCGTGAAGTGAAGAAGAAGCCCTTATACCCATATCAATGATTAGGTCTATTAGTAGAATTCTGTTTTTTACCCTTTCACGCCTTCCATTCTTCTTCAAATCCCAATTCTAAAACTTGCAGCCTAATCGTCTCGTTGCATAATTTATAATAAAGAATTGCATCCCAAAATATTTTCGTAAACATAGACTTAAATAATTTACTGATGATTATTACAAATGGCTGGAGTAAGCCTACTCAGAAGAGATTTTTAATACTGTAATTAATAATCTCCATGGTGCGACATCCCTAGAAGATCCTTGGCCTACCAGCTGGTTGCTGGCGTCACTCTTACTTACTTACTCACTGGCACTATCGAACCCGTAGGTTCATGGCCGCGCGGACATAAGCTCTCCATACATCCCTATCCTGAGCTAATGTTTTCCAATCATTCCCTGTACAATCTACTTCCCTCAAATCATAGTTAATGTTATTCTCTCACCTCATTCTCGGTCTACCAACTGGGCGTTTTCCCTCTGGCTTTCCAACAAGAAGCTTCCATGCAAGTCTTTCATTTCCCATACGTGCAACATGTCCTGCCCATCGCAGTCTACGAGATTTAGCTGTTCTTATTATATCTGGCTTCCTATAAAGACCATGTAGTTAATTGTCATGTACTCTTCTCCATTCACCTGTCTGTTCGTCTCTCTTTGGTCCAAAAATTTTCCTAGGTACTTTATTCTCAAATACTTGTAATCTCCTTTCCCCCCTTAAAGTTAGAGTCCATATTTCGCGCCCATATAATATAACTGGTAGAATTATAGTTTTATATATTTTCAGTTTAATGTTTTTTGAAAGGAGTTGGGACATCAAGAGTCTCTGCAATGCATAATAGCATGCATTTCCAGAATTGAGCCTATGTTTAATTTCTTTGTGCACCTCATTCCTATTTGTGATTATTGTTCCTAGGTATTTGAATTCAGCCACTTCCTCAAAATTTCCCTCATGGCGCCACTCTATATTTATTAATCACAGATATGACGATTATCTAGTCAATATATTGATGACATTGGTCAACATGTCGGGTCTCTCAGGCGTTGTACCTAGTTTTCTCAACCTGGAGTAGCTTCTTATTGTAGCTACCTAAATTCTTCATGATGCTGGATACTCACCGGTCCCATAGTGGCAGTAATTTCATGACAAAATTTCTTCCCCCTTGGGGACTCGAACCAGCGCAAGTCCCGTAGCTCTGCGCCATGGCATCATGCATTAAACACTCGACCACGGCGCGGGACTTAGTACTGTAGGCCTAATAGACAATCAGATATATAATACGTGAGAGTTGGTATATGCGGTAGATCTAGAGACTCGTGTGTGTGAGTTCCCAGCTTCAAATCCTGGTACTAACCACCTGGTTGAGATTTTTTTTTTTAATTTGCCAATACAAATACTGGGATTGAAAATCAATACAATTTCGTAACATCATTAGAATTAAAATTAGTTAAATTACTCCGTATTAGTTAAATATGTTAATATTTCTATTTCCCTACAACAATAGAAACATAACATTTAGTTGTTGCACATAAAGAATCAATACGTGATATGACATCATATGTAAATTTTCTGAAATAAGAATGAATTAAAAATTGAAAACAATTGTTTAGTTTATCATAAATCTGATGCCTTTATTTTATTACACGCGTTATATTAGCTTGACCTGTATCTATCTATCTATGTAACGGAATCTTTCAACGCAATTTTCACCCACTTAAAATCATTGGATCGACTTGAAACTTTGTATAGGCTACTTGTAGAGGACCCGTGACAATACAATAATTTCATATTTATTTTTCTTTATATTTCTAAATATCGTAATCATTTACATAAAATATTACGCATGCTAAGGCTTATCTACGTAGACTCTAAGGTGTTTATATGGACTATAGATTCGGGTTCGATCCCGGGGCAGCAAACAATTGGAGATCTTTTTACACGCTTTATATTAGCTTGACCTGTATCTATCTATGTAACGGAATCTTTCAACGCGATTTTCACCCACTTAAAATCATTGCATCGACTTGAAACTTTGTATACTTGTAAAAGACCCGTGACAATACAATAATTTCATATTTTGTTTCTAAAATCATGGCCAGATTCATCAGAAAATCAAAACAAGTGTCTTTGTATCTATGTAACGGAATCTTTGAACACGATTTTCACCCACTTGGAAACATTGGATCGACTTGAAACTTTGTATAGGCCTACTTGGAAAGGACCCGTGACAATACAATAATTTCATATTTTGTTTCTAAAATCCTGGCCAGAATCATCAGAAGAAAAATGAAAACTGGCATAATAGGTTGCGAACTTTTTGACTTTTTAGTAAGAGCTCTGTTGGTAGAACGGTGAACTCTAGTGGTATATAATTTCAGTAATTCATAGGTCGCTGGTTAAAATCCGGCTGTGAGGTTTTTTTAGAAGAGTATTACTTTTAGCTCATACTACAATAGTATCGAATTTAAAGATATTTACATTTTTATCTTATTCTGTAAAATATTAAAACTAAAAAATAAAAAATAAATAATAGTTTTAAAAAACTAAAACATAACGCTTTATTAGAAAACCGAACTAAAAAAATGAAAAATAATTTTAATTTCCAACACGCTTGGGATAAATAATTTTACCATCAAAAGCGTGGGGTGCTTTTTATCAATTAATACATTTGATAATAAACAGATATTGGTAAAAGTAAAGTCTCTAAGAAGAAAATGTAAACATCATAAAAAGCACCCCACGCTTTTGATGGTAAAATTATTTATCCCAAGCGTGTTGGAAATTAAAATTATTTTTCATTTTTTTAGTTCTGTTTTTTAATAAGGCGTGATGTTTTAGTTTTTTAAAACTATTATTTATTTTTAAACACAATTATATCCTTACTATCTTATGTCTCCTAATATTAGATCCGAGAACATTCTTTGGGTGCAAAGTAGAATGGACAGGGAAGGAGTGAAGATTTTTATTCCTTAAGTCCAGGCTTCCTCTCAAGCTAAAATAAAACAAGTACCTTGTAATTATTGGGGGTTGGCTTACATTCGGATTGGCTAGCCCTGACGCATGTATTCTCCATTATTGACCTTCATGGACTTTCAAGCATATCTATTTTTATGTAGACCTATCAATTAAATTGTTGGGAAGTGCAAAGTAACGAGAAAAAGAAATCGGTAAAATAAAATATATGCCTACTTAAAATAAGTTGATAAAACAAATAACACAATAATAATAATAATACTAATAATAATAAAAATAATAATAATAATAATAAAAGAAAATAATAATAATAATAATAATAATAATAATAATAATAATAATAATAAATAATAATAATAATAATAATAATAATAACTCATTGGCACTATCGAACCCGTAGGTTCATGGCCGCGCGAACATAAGCTCTCCATATATCCCTATCCTGAGCCAATGTTTTCCAATCATCCCCTGTATAATCTACTTCCTCGTAGTTAGTGTTATTTTCCCACCTCATTCTTGGTCTACCAACTGGGCGTTTTCCCTCTGGTTTTCCTACATGAAGTTTCCATGCACATCTTTCATTCCCCATTCGTGCCACATGTCCTGCCCATCGCAGTCTACGAGACTTAACTGTTCTCATTATATATGGCTTCCTATAAAGACCGTGTAATTCACTGTTAAGTAGTCTTCTCCATTCACCTGTCTGTTCATCTCTCTTTGGTCCAAAATTTTTCCTAAGAACTTTATTCTCAAATACTCGCAATCTCCTTTCCTCCCTTAAAGTAAGAGTCCATGTTTCGCATCCATATAATATAATTGGTAGAATAATAGTGTAATAATAGGCCTAATAATACTGTAATAATAATACTAATAGTAGTAGTAGTAGTAGTAGTAGTAGTAGTAGTAGTAGTAGTAATAATAATAATAATTAATAATGCTTTATTTAATTTGGCAGAATTAAGGCCGTGAAGTCTTCTCTTCCTCTCAAACAGCTAATAATAAAATCATACAAAAATTACGTAGGCTACTTAATACAATTTAAAATATTATTAAAATGAAAACTAAACAAAAGACAATGCCGATGTGGTCTAATATTAGCTAATTAACAAAATGCGGAATAAAATAAAATAAGGTAAGAAAAGCTTCCTAAATGAATATTTAATGTACGTACAAAATGCTGAATATAGTTGGTAACATTTTCATTGTGTAAAACTTAAGATATGTTATCAGGTAATTTGATTTAAGTAATGATAGTGATTGACAGTCCCTTAGGCCTAAATACTGAAGGAACACAGATTAAAAACATGAATTCAATAATTATACTCTTCAGTATTATTTTTTTATTCAATGCCCCAGGGTGTCATTTCGACATTGGTATTCTCTCCTGGCATTGGTGTAATTTGTAACCCACTTCTGAAGTCGGGGCGCCTCGAAGGCGGAGTTACGTTGCCCCGACGACATGAGAGTTGATGATAATGATGCGCCAGGAGAGTTCTTAACCTAAACTTAACCTAAATTCCAGATCATGGGCAACCACAGCAATAATTCCTTTAAAGGAAAAATACCTATGGTTTAACCGGGAATCGAACTCGGGATCTCATAGTTTTAACGTAATGAATGATATTGGGCATATTTATCTTGGCCTTTGCAATTACGCATAATTTGCTTAAACTTTATTTCAGACTAGTTGAATGAAGGATTTCACGGCCGGTAATCCTGATCTTAAGAGATTCCAGGCTATGTACCCGTGGTCCATTACTGGTGTTTATTCCTCAACTGCGGAGGGCATACCGGTATTCAGTGGCGAGTACTTCAGGTAGTGTTCAGATAGTCGGAGGCTCGACTGTGAATGGGCATATTCAGTGGCGAGTACTTGAGGTTGTGTTCCCTGGTCGGAGGCTGTGGAATATTAACAGTCGAGCCTTCGACCAGGGAACACTACCTCAAGTACTCGCCACTGAATATGCCCATTCACAGTCGAGGGAAAAACGTATGGAATAAACACCAGTAATCGATCACGGCCACATAGCCCGGAATCGTTTATAATAGTTCAGACTATAAAATAAAATAAGTTAAAATATACCTTCTTAGGTAAAATTCGTCGTCCTCAACTTATAAAATGTGTAATCTTTATGCCTGTAGGCCTTTCAGAACATCCGTTCCATCTTCAGCAGGTCACTCTTCGCTACAACATCCAGTATGATGGTTGATGCTGCTGGTCCTAATGTGGCTTTTTCGTGACTCGCATTAGGACCAGCAGCATCAACCATCATACTGGATGTTGTAGCGAAGAGTGACCTGCTGAAGATGGAACGGATGTTCTGAAAGGCCTGAAGGCATAAAGATTACATATTTTATAAGTTGAGGATGACGGATTTTACCTAAGAATGTATATTTTAACTTATTTTATTTTATGACTCTCCACCTCAACGGTTTTAACAATGAATTTTATTAGTATTGATTCAGACTATTTGTTGCTTTTGCACTTAATGTTCTTGTGTTAGTTGATGATTTATGTATAATTTAATAATAATAGTAATAATAATAATATTATTATTATTATTATTATTATTATTATTATTATTTCTGTCATAGGCTGTTATAACATTTAGGTAAATTGTTTGATGTAGGCTTAAGTTATGTTGGCCCCTACTATGTTTAGTAGGGTCTATATATAAATATGAGGTAGGCCTGTACAGCCTATTTTATATAATTTGTAATACGGTACGTATTTTATAATCTATTATAGGCCTATAATAAGCTTATGTAACCTATTTGTCATTTCACTTTCTGTTTTGCCTATTTGCGTTGGTTGAGTAAAAGAGAATGCTTATGGCCTTGTCTCTGCCAGAATAAGTAAAACATAATAATAATTATTATTAATATTATTATTGCATTATATCATCCATCCATAGTAATTCTGCCCGAGGGTTAGGTCTTTCACTGCAATCATGGCAGTTTCATGCTTTGCTTTGCAGCTTTACTACGGAATTGTAGTTGTGGTAGCTTCCCGTTGCTTTCCACACCGGTGAAGGACGATGATGATAATGATAAGGATGATGTTGATTATGTTGGCCATATGATTTCGGGGACCGTTTGGGCCTTAAAGTTTTCCTGACATTTGTCTTACAGGTGTGGAAAAACCCCGATAAAAACCTCACCCAGAAAAACTGTCCCGATCGGGGATCGAACCCGGGCCCGTTGCGTGACAAGGCAGCACGCTACCTCGAGACCACAGCGGTGGACATATTACGTTATAATGTCATTTATTTTATCAACCTACTTTTTTATCATGTCTACCTTCATTTTTTCAATTTGTTTATCTTTTTGTGCTCTTTTTAACATCTAAAGTAACTTTTTCTTGTGGTAAGTTAAGTTTCAGATTTAAATTGCGTGATATGTTGCAATATTTCTCCATTCCGCTGGAATAGGATCAAAATATTACATGCATGACAGTTTGTGAAAGCAGTATTTGATGCGTTGAAATAATTATTATCAATACGATGGCTCGGTTACTTGTTACATTTTTTATATCCTGTTTTACATGCAAATCTCGTGACATTTATTTCTCTACTATATCATTAGCAATTTTTGCCTTATGTCGCGAAAGTTTGGTTTATTTTATACAGATCCTAGGCCTATATTTATGTCATACATAATTTTCGGTCTTCTCTTCCATATGGCAAAATTAAAAATGATAAGGTAAGCTCGGGTAAGTCGAGACAAAAATAAGACAATTTGTAATATAGGTTTCATTATCGGTAAGACATTTATATGTTTTTACTTCATTATTTAATATAATCTTTGGTCAACATTTTGTACCAGTTATAGTTCTATCAATCAATTGCATAAGGAATTATTGACATTTACACTGTGTTCCAAAATGATGGACGATTTCAAAGTTGTTTAATTTTCCTTACATTATACATATGAGAACGAAACTTACATGGGATTAAACAGAAACTCTTCGAGTTTTCATAACATACTTTATAAGTGTTCGGTGTGAGCATAGCCAATAGTCGAATTCCTCCCAACCTTGGTCAGCATATTTGGAGTAATGGATTCAACAGAAACAATACTACTACTTCTTCTTCTCAAGTCTGGAAGGTCGATGGGAAGTGGTAGTACGTACACATGGTCCTTCACATATCCCCACAGGAAGAAATCATAAGGTGTGAGATCAAGAGATCGTGGAGGCCATCGGGAATAAACCATGCCATCCGGACCGGCGCGTCGTATCCATCATCGGGGAACATTACCGTTCAACCACTGTCGCACATCATTAAGGAAATGAGGTGGAGCGCCGTCTTGTTGCCAAATGAAGTCCATCGACGGGTACTCTTATCTGTGGGAGGATCAATTCCAAGTTGCCTTCGGGAGCTCGCTGCACTGCAACAATGGAACCAGACCTCACAAATTACACTATTAGACCCTGTCTGGTTGAGACCGAAACAGGGTAACATTGTTCTATATTCATGAATGTTTCATGATATTATTATTATTATTCTAGCGTAGTGGTTAAGGCAGTGCGCTACAAACCAGAAGGTCGAGGGTTCTAGTCCCGGTGAGTCAGGATTTTTAAACTGACCCAAACCTTCTGGTGGCACCATGGCCCTGGGGTCGACTCAGCCTCTAACTGAAATGAGTACCAGATGCTTGTTCTGGGAGTAAAGGCGGCCGTCATGAAGGGCTGACAACCCGGCTAACATCAAGTGCTGATTGTCTAGAAAAAGTGGGAGCCTTAACATTCTACTACCCCAAGGGCCTCCCGAGGCCTGTAGAGGGAACACTACTTTATTTAATTTTATTCAATGCCACCAAGTTGTCATTTTGACTTTCCTGACATGGCGTTATTGTAACCCATTTCTGAGGTTGGGGCGCTTGGAAGGAGGAGTTACGCTGCCCCGATGATATACGAGTATGATAGGCGATGATGGCATTATTGCACCAGGAGATGTCTTAAAATCCTAAACTTAATGAATATGTTAATAATGATAGTGATGGCCAGATCATGTTCGGGGACTGTTTGGGCCTTAAAGTTTCCTGACATTTGTCTTATAGGTGAAGAAAAACCCTGAAAAAAAACCCAGGAAACTTGTCCCGACCGGAGATCAAACCCGGGCCCGCAGCACGCTACCTCGAGACCACGGCTGTGGACTTATTATTATTATTATTATTATTATTATTATTATTATTATTATTATTATTATTATTATTATTATTATTATAGAAATTATTAAACAAATTTATAAAGAAAACTCCGCTTATGTTAAAATTGGAAATATAATGTCTAATCCTATAAAAACCACAAAGGGATTGAAACAAGGGTGCAGTCTATCACCAATTTTATTTAATATTTATGTAGAATTTATATTAATGAAATGGAAAGAAAGCTGCAAAGGTATGGGGATCCCAATAGGCAACAGAGTTTTGCTGACATTGCAATTTGCCGATGATCAACTGGTTTTAGCGCAAGACAAATTTGATATGGAATTCATGATAAACAGGTTGAAAAACACATATGAATCATGGGGTCTCACAGTAGATTAAAAAAAAAACAGAATATCTGGCAGTAAATAGCAATGAAAGAGAAAATTTAATTTTGGAAGAAGGAATCCAAATAAAGCAAGCGAAACAAACTAAATATTTCGGAATAATTATGGATAACATTGAAGGTATAGGCAAAGAGAACACAAAACATAGAATTGAATTGAGTAGCAAAATAATATCATCGTTAAATTCCATATGGTGGGATAAGCATATTTGGAAAGACACAAAAAATATATTCGTAAAACATTGGTGGAATCTGTTGCAATGTATGGAAGTGAGGTATGGACAATCAATAAGTCATCATCATCATCCTCATCACTCCAGGGATTAGGCAATTGCCCGTTCCTACTTCATAATGCATCAGCCCAACGTCTTCTAGGTCTTCCAACATTACGTCTCCCTATTGCTTGATAATTTCTTGCTAACAATGGATATCTCTCCTTACTCATTCCATCCATACGATCAATCCATTTCTGTCTGTAATTCATGATCTTATCCAATAAAGGCTGTACTTTAAATTCTTCTCTTATATCCTCATTTCTTATTCTATCAAGTCTTGTACGTCTTTTTACTTGTCTTAGGAACCTCATCTCCGCCGTCTGTATTCTATCCTTCTGTTTTTTCTTTGGAGCCCAAATTTCATCATCCATACAATATTGTGGGAACCGCCATAACATTATACATTTTTATCTTGGTTTCTTTTCTAATTTTATTTTTGAATGTTCTCTGTATTGTTCCACACACCGTCTGAAATGTATTTATTTTGGAGTCAATATCTCTTTTCACATTGTAGCCAACATCACAGCCCAAATATTTGAAACTAGACACCTGTTGTATACTTTGATTTTCTAAAATAATTTTGGATCTCACTGGATCTCTTCCTCTAAAAGCCATGGTCTTCGTTTTCCTTACAGAAATCTTTAGATCATATAATTTACATATTTCATTTAATGCATGCATAGCTTTCTGTAAGTCGTCTTCATTTTTCTGTATTATGATTACATCGTCAGCAAATAGAAGATTATTTATGCACACTTTCTTATCTATTCTTATTCCTGGAATTACTAAAACTTTCCATTTATTTAAAATATCGTATATATATATATATATATATATATTAAACAAAGTGGGTGATAAACTACACCCTTGTCGTAATCCAGTATTTGTTTTGATTGTATCTGTTCTTTTGAATTCGGTATCTATATTTATATTTGTGTCTTCATATAATTTCTTTATTGTTTCAACAAGGCACAGCGGGTATCCTTTCATTCGTAATATTTCCCATAATTTTTGTCTGTTTACTCGATCGAAGGCCTTATCCAAATCTATAAATCCTATGTGAGTTTCTAAGTTATGTTCTTTTCTCTTTTCTATGAGTTGTTTCAGTGTAAAGACATTGTCTATACATGACCTTCCCTTTCTGAATCCAGTTTGATTTTCATTTATCATTACTTCTGTTATGTTTCTCAATCTATTATTTATTATTTTCGTATATATCTTGTAGCCAGTATTCATTAAGCTAATCCCTCTGTAATTCTCGCAATTTCTCCGGTCTCCTGTTTTGAATATATTCTTCACAATTGCTGTTTTCCAAGTGGTTGGAATCTCATAGGTCTGCCAACATATATTAATTAAATGAAGTATTCATAGTTTACACAATATTCCACTATATTTATATTATCTAATCCTGTTGCTTCCCTATTCTTAGTGGTTTTCAGAGCCATTTATAATTCATTTATGTCTATTACATCAATATTTTCCACTTTTATTTCTTCCTCTTTGTTCTCTTTTCCGTCACTTTCCTCCTTTTTCCAAAGTTTTTCATAATGTTGTATCCATTCTTGTTCTGGGATTATATTCAATCTGGCAGAATCTTTCTCAGTTTGATTTAGATGTTTCACTAATTTATAACCTATTTCTTGTTTTCCGTACATATTATGTTCTACTGTGCTTATAAATTTATCCTATGACTCCTGGTGGGCTTTTCTTATAAGGCTTTTAGCAATTCTCCTATTCATTTTATATTCTCGTAAGATTCTTCTGTTTTCAGTCGTAAGTATGTATGATATGCTTTTTGTTTTTCATTCACTGCATTTTGTATATTCGCATTCCAAGTTCTCAAGCCCTTCCTATTTCTTGTTCTATTTTTCTTTCCTAATATCTCATTTGCTGTTTTATGTATTACATTTGATATATTTTCCCATTCAATATTTAAATCTTCTGACGTCGCTATCTCTGATATATATTTATTCATTCTGCTTTCATAATGTTATCTAATACTTTGATCTTGTAATAAATATACTTTATATACTTCTTCTTGGCTTCTTTTGTTCTTTATGTTATTTTTCCGCCATTTAGCTATTATGTTTATTTTACTTATCACGAGATAGTGATCAGAGTATATATCGCTGCCTCTATGTACTCTCACATCTGTTACCAAGGCTCCAAGCTTGTTGTTTACGATTAAATAGTCAATTATTGATCTTGAGTTATATCCACTTCTTGTATATTTATGTATGTCCTTTTTTCGGAGATAGGTATTCATTATCTTTAATTGATTATAGGTTGAAAACTGTCTCAAATCCTGTACATTATCATTTATTGTTATTTCTCCATTATTTCCTATTACATTTGGTATAGGGACATTACCCACTCTGGCATTTAAGTCTCCACTTATAATTAAATGATGATCTTTTGTATATTTATCAAGTAATGTTTGTAATGTTTTATAACATTTTTTTTTTTTGTTTCTTCTTTCTTACCTCTTTCAATTTGGCTATCAGGATTCTTTCATATATAAACTCATAGCTATTCAATTTGTTCTTCCATTTTTCATCTATTAAAATTGCTACTCCACACTGCGCTCTTGTTGTCTGTTCTACTCCGCTACACAACATAGTATAGTTCTTTAAGTCCTTTGTTCCTTTTAGTTTCTTTTTTGTTTCTGTTATTGTTGCTATATTTATTTCTTTTTTCTCTAATTCTCTTTCTAATTCTTCTTCTTTTGTATTTATTCCCCTTACGTTCCAATTTCCTAATTTCAAAATGTCCTTTATTCCAAATCGTATCCTTTTATCTTGCTTGGGTCGGTTCCTTTTATGACAATCCGGCTGATTTCCATGAAGCTTTTCAGTAAGATGAATGTCTCCTGGAAGCGTTACGAGCGCTTCGCAGGACAAGGATGGTGGAAGGGCTGCTTCCTCTGAGCCTCCAAACATGCTCCTCTGGGTATCCACCCCCAGAGAGGGCTGCTTCTTCCGCTCTTCAAGCCCTACAAGTTTAGCTGTGCTATTCCTTGTCGCCCTGTTGACCGTTGAAGACTTGACGAAGATGTGGCCGCCCAATATGGATACAGACGCCATTCCCTCGTTGTGAGCTATACTTAGTTCCCCTCGCCTCTTGCCCACCAGCAAGATTAACCTAAGTCAGTCTTCCCCAGTAGGGTCGTCTGGTTCATCGGGTACTATGCCTCCCCCACCACGTCTATCAATAAGTACTACAAGAAGAGACTAATAGCTCTAGAAATTGATTATTTACGCAGAAGTGCCAAAAAGTCTAAATTAGAACATGTCACAAATAAGGAAATTAGAAACATAATGGAAGCAGAAGAAAGCATAATTGAAAGAATTGTGGAGAAGGAATTAAAGTGGTTAGGACATGTTTTAAGAATGGAAGATGAGCGATGGCCGAAGCAACTATATGAATTGCATCCGAACAGAAAGAAGAAAAGAGGGCGACCAAAGTTACCATGGAAGGAAAACATACAGACAGTAATGCAAGTTAGAGGGCTAAGCATCGAAGATGCCCAAGATCGTAGGCTTTGTAGGTTTGGCACGGGAAGACGGCAGCAGCTGTAAAAACCCGAAGATAGATAGATGATGATGATTATTATTATTATTATTATTATTATTATTATTATTATTATTATTATTATTATTATTATTATTATTATTTATTATTATGTAGTTCCCATAGGTATGCGATAATCGTGTTTGACAGAGCTGTGGGTAAATGCGTGCGAAAAGTGTCAGCTCAATTAATGGTGCCTCCTGTTGCATTAGCGACCGCAAGGCGTCGTATCGACTGAAACGTGTTCCGCACTACAAATTTGCTCCGTTACAGCGTAATTGATCCCATGTGCTGATGCTACAGTAAATATGTATATGCCTACACTATCTTTATCGTTAACTTTGATTCAAATGGAGTTCATTTGTAAAGTCTAGAATTTTTACTCTCCCCCCCCCCATATGTTACATTCACTCGGACGACCTCCTCAGTGGTGTAAATGTTAGCTTTTCTGACTGGTTTCTCAGGGATCTAGGTTCGATTCCCAGTTATTCCATGGACATTTTTTTTTAGAAAAGATAATGGAACGAGATCCACCCAACTTTCTTAAGATAAATGAGTAACTAAGTAGGGCCGTTTTAAAATATGCGTGTGTATTCTAACGTCACCCATTACATTATTCGTATTTCGGGTTCCTAACTCAGTAGATAGTGAACGTTTGTGTAGTTTATTTTCAATCTGTGCACTATTTTGGCGACCTTGTTACGTGCTATGTGTTGAATTTTTAAAAGTTATTAGTTAATACCCGGCGTGTACTGCTACAACTTACTTACTTACTGGCACTATCGAACCCGTAAGTTCATGACCGCGCGGACATAAGCTCTCCATACATCCCTATCCTGAGCTAATCCTTTCCCTGTATAATCTACTTCCCTCAAATCATAGTTAATGTTATTTTCCCACCTCATTCTTGGTCTACCAACTGGGCGTTTTCCCTCTGGCTTTTCCTACAAGAAGCTTCCATGCAAATCTTTCATTCCCCATACGTGCAACATGTCCTGACCATCGCAGTCTACGAGACTTAACTGTTCTTATTATATCTGGCCTCCTATAAAGACCATGTAGTTCATTGTTATGTAAGTCTTCTCCATTCACCTGTCTGTTCATCTCTCTTTGGTCCAAAAATGTTCCTAAGTACTTTATTCTCAAATACTTGAAATCTCCTTTCCTCCCTTAAAGTAAGAGTCCATGTTTCGCACCCATATAATATAACTGGTAGAATAATAGTTTTATATATTTTCCGTTTACGTTTTTTGAAAGGAGTTGGGACGTCAAGAGTCTCTGCAATGCATACTGCTTCAACTAAATAAATTAAATGTGTTTTATGTTTAATTCAATGAGTAATAAGAAAAATAATTACAAATGTGTACCATAATTATTTTTAGATACCCCATGCTGATTACCAAGCGTTGCTCTTAACCCCCACATAGCAAACTCATGCCAAAAAAGGACTGTCCTTATTCAACGTATGAAGTTATTGCATTTACAAAAAACATTTATCTTTTGCATACAAACTTCTTTAATTCAAGTTAGGAAAGACATAGTTGATTATTTTTAGATAAATAGTTATTGTACAACATGTTTTAACATACATATTAAATTTAGGCCTAATTCATTATATTTTATTATCTTAGTTTTTGAAATCCGCTTACGAAAACTAAAAATAACGTTGAAGCGTTGCATCACTCTAATCACGTGACAAAACTGTCCTTGGCTTTTAGGAACTGTTGTACCAGTAAATGTGAAGGGATACCTCCAAAGTCCTTAGAAGGTCTTTGAGGTTCTGACCTTTCTAGATAATCGACACAAGATCTCGATCTAGTTGACAGCCCTGCGTGAAGGCGCCTTTACCCCAGAACAAACGTAGGTACTCATTTGCGTTTGAAGCAGAGTGGACCCCAGGGCTATGGTGCTGCCAGATATTTAGACCAGTTAAAAAAAATCCTGGCTCCACCGATACTCAACCCCCGTCCTTCCGGCTTGTAGCGTATTGCCTGAGCCAATTACGATACCGCGTTTTCTCTGTTATGCCACGTATGCGATTTAATTCAATAGTAGGCCCTAATTAGGACTAAGAACAGCAGGCCTATCAGATTTTACTTTCAAAATAATTGTCTAAAGCGGACAGGTAGCCGATAATTCGAACGTTTTAATCCCGCAAGTTTCTGTTAATACCCCAATCTATTAGAAATACACCGTGTCCACAAATATAGTTTCATACTTTAAACTACTACTACGTCGCTTTGGATAATCGTATCTAAATGAAATTGGTGACAATCAAAAGAGAAACTCAAAAAGTTTTGTGCAATGTCAATAATGGAGAATAACGGACAACAATACAGAAACTAAACTAAATTTAATCATGTTTTTGTGGTCGATATGAGTTCATTGTTGGATATTTAATATATATATATATATATATTATTTATTTAGCCTGGTGGAGTTAAGGCCATGTGGCCTTCTCTTCCACTCACCAGGGCAAACATATATTACATCAGAATATAACAATCACAATGAACTCTAATATTAAATACTAAATAAAAATTTGATCAAAAGATAATATCTATTATATTATGATCTATAATGCAACTAGTTAATGTTAGTTAAAATTAAGACTAAAACTAATAATAAAATGTATACAATCAAGACATATTAAATTGTCCCTGTCTAATGTATATATAAAACAAAGAAAAATAATTAGGTATAGAAAACTAATTTTACGTTTGTACAATATTTAAAACAAAACAAAAGAAAATATTTGTTAATCTTAATATTATTTTCATAGATAATTAAATTTATCAATTGTTAAAAGAATACTATCAGTGAGGTGTATAAGTTAGTTTGTTATTAAATAATTCTTTAATTTGTTTTTGAAGGATGTTATAGTTTGACAGTCTCTGACATAGGGCGGAAGGGAATTCCATGTTTTGGTAAGTGAGACCGTAAAAGATAATGAATAATATACTGTGTGATGAGGATTTAGGGCCAGTTTCACCAAGAGAGGTAACTGTATTACGCCAGTTTTCCCCATGTATAATGCATAGCTTAAACTGGCGTAATACAGTTACCTCTCTTGGTGAAACTGGCCCTTAGTAGACAGGTTAAAATTGACGTCTGCAGCGTCACTCGTGGGGGCCACATTTAATGTCTATGATGTATAGCAAACACTTTTTGAGTTTCTCTTTTGTCACCAATTTCATTTAGATACGATTATCCAAAGCGACGTAGTAGTAGTGTAAAGTATGATACTATATTTGTGGACACGGTGTATATCCTATCACTTGATACATTGCACTTATTTTTTTAATTAATCCCTACTAAACATTTACCCTATCTTACATTCTGTCGTTTGGCCCTGAGACATTTCATCCTCTGTAAACAATTACCCGATCATACAGTTATCCAAAATTATTGTAAAACTATTAGTTTGGCCTAGATACATGTCCATTTTTCATATTCATCCACAATAAATAATTGTCCCTTGCTGTTTTGGGTTCAAAGTATAAGACTTACGGTAGGTCTACATTTGACAAGAAATAAGTCTTTTTAGAATAACAGTATATTACAATACGAGGTTGGGAAGGGATATTCACAGAATTGAGGAAAATGTTTAAAAACCGAGCGATAGCGAGATTTTTAATTTCCGATATTCTGTAAAACACTTCACAAACGTGCGTTGTACATTATTTTTTGGGCGATGGTATTTTCGAAGTAATAAATAATAGTAAAATAATAAAATCTTTGTTGGAAATATTTGCGTTCATTCTAAACAATTGACTGACGTTAGCAGTCTGGCCAATGTAAATATGCTAAATGCCGAAAATAATTGAGATTACAGCAGGCCCTTATATCAATCTCGGATAAAATGGCTGCAAGTTTGAATTATTGTAATCAAAACGACGAAATTGAAGTTGAGTGTGCTTTAGTGCCAGAGAAATCTAAATTAAAATATGAAAAAGCATAATTTTATTCAGAAAGTGGTTGGAGGAGAAGAATTGTAGTGTAGGCTAATTGGAACAAAGTATGGTTGCTTATTTCGTGCTTAGGAGCGGAACATTAAAGTCTCCAGTTTGTGGTCAGAATATTCAATGCTGATGACGATGACAAATTTAAAAGAAGGTATCAATATTACACAAGTTAGCTTCCTCAAAAATAATAATATTGGACGTAAAGCTAAAAAGTCTAAAAGTTTTCAGTAGAATTTTGTTAAGACAACTTTCAATATTATTTCAAATAAAGTTCAGTTCATTTAAAATGCAGTGATTTCTTTCATATAATATATTATTAATACTACCTTTTGGATATTATTTTGTATATACATAAATGGCGTGGTTTTTCTTTCCGCACGTAGGTTGTAAAATGTAATATTACAGTATAGTTATTTAGGTTGGCAACCCCGAAATGTAGGAAGTTGAACTTTCAATCATGGTCGCCATTGCTGGTATGTACGACAAAACACACTAACTATCGCATAAAATTAATGTTTTTACCTGTTCCACAATTAATTGTTTTTTTAGCAGACATCCCTTTTTTTCCCAAAGACACCTAATTAAATATGTGTTTGTTGATAAAAAAATAAGGATACGTAGTAGTGAATATCCCTATGTTCTATGTTCGATTCGCTAAAGCTCTCTCATGGTCTCCATTCTCATCCAACTGAATGAAAGTCATTTCCGATATCCATTTCTCTAAGATCCGTTCGTATATTACTATGTCATGTACGCTGAAGTCTTTCGAATGTTTCTTCTTCAAGGATTTCGTAATAAAGTTTTGAAAGTAATTGTATTATCCAATCGAGGTAGGTTACATGACCTGTTCTTCTCAATCTTTCAGACTTAATGACCCTGATATATTAGGATAATTAGAAAATTAAAGAACTCCTCATTGTAAAGTTCCCTCCATTTTCATTCCTTATGGAATCGAATACTATACTCATTATCTTACTATTATATTTTTCGAATATTGTTTAAATTAAGGCCTTTCTCTATGTACCGTTTTTTTAATCTAGTTAATTTCCTTGCATGATTTCTTCTATCTTGTTATTTTTGCTTCATTGTCTCCTCTCATAATCACGTCATCGGCATAGGCCAAACCTGAAGAATGTCATTCATACTTACTTACTTACTTACTCACTGGCACTATCGAACCCGTAGGTTCATGGCCGCACGGACATAAGCTCTCCATACATCCCTATCCTGAGCTAATGCTTTCCAATCATTTCCTGTATAATCTACTTCCCTCAAATCATAGTTAATGTTGTTCTCCCACCTCATTCTTGGTCTACCAACTGGGCGTTTTCCTTCTGGCTTTCCTACAAGAAGTTTCCATGCACGTCTTTCATTCCCCATACGCGCAACATGTCCTGCCCATCGCAGTCTACGGGACTTAACTGTTCTTATTATATCTGGCTTCCTATAAAGACCATGTAGTTCATTGTTATGTAGTCTTCTCCATTCACCTGTCTGTTCATCTCTCTTTGGTCCAAAAATTTTCCTAAGAACTTTATTCTCAAATACTCGTAATCTCCTTTCCTCCCTTGAAGTAAGAGTCCATGTTTCGCACCCATATAATATAACTGGTAGAATAATAGTTTTATATATTTTCAGCTTAATGTTTTTTGAAAGGAGTTGGGACATCAAAAGTCTCTGCAATGCATAATAGCATGCATTTCCAGAATTGAGCCTATGTTTAATTTCTTTGTGCATCTCATTCCTATTTGTGATTAATTGTTCCTAGGTATTTGAATTCAGCCAATTCCTCAAAATTTCCCTCATTTGTCATTAGCTGTCCATTTCCATTATATAATGTATTTCTACGTGTGACCATATATTTAGTTTTACTGATATTTACTTCCAGTCCTAATTTCTTAGTGTTACTCAATAGTGTGTGCGTGTTGGCCTTTAGTATCTCCTCGCTATCGGCCAGTAGTAACACATCATCAGCATAAACTAACAGCTTATTAATACCATTCAGTTGTAAGCCTTCCTTATTCTCTAAAGATTTAATGGCATGCTCTAGTACAAAATTAAATAGTAGAGGAGATAGTGCATCTCCTTGCTTCAACCCATTCTGGATTTCAAAAGTGTCTGAAAACTGTTTGCCTACACGCACCCTACTATTTGAGCCATTTAGACATATTCGTATAAGTCTAACTAACTTTTTGGGAATTCCGAACTCCAGCAGGATACTATATAACTTATCCCTCTTAATTGAATCATATGCTTTTTTGAAGTCTACATATAGTTGATGTACAGTACCATTATATTCCCATTTCTTTTCTAAAATCTGTCTTATACTAAAAATCTGATCTGTTGTAGACCTGTTTCTTCTAAATGCACATTGATGATCTCCTAGAATGTCATCAATATAGGGAGCAAGTCTGCTTACTAATATATTTGTTAGAATTTTGTACGAAGTTGAAAGTAATGAGATGCCCCTATAGTTGTTGCAATCAGTTTTATCTCCTTTCTTATAAATTGGTACGATAATTGATTCCTTCCATTCATCTGGAATGTCATTCATACCTAAACCTAAATAGCCTATTTCTCGATAGTTTTCCTAACGGCATATTCAAGAGGGAAATTGAATAGCAGTGGTAATAAATGCATTTCCTTGTTTCATTTCACTCTCAATGAAGACTATAGTTGACATAGCTATGCTTTTACCAATTCGTACTATACGGGGGGGTTCCATCCAAGCATATAGGATACATTCATTAATATAGAACAAAATGCAAACAGAATTTTGTAAAGAGTAGGCCTACCTGTCCTGAGTCATAAGTTTTCTGAAATATAAAAATAACTAGTGCATGTCTTATTGCATTCTCTTTCTTTTTTCCTAAAATTTTCTAGTTACTGGAAATGTTTTCAATTTTATTGTTGTTCATTTTGCCTAAAGCCGCACTGGAAATACCTTGTAATTGCATTTGCTTACTTACTTACTTACTCACTGGCACTATCGAACCCGTAGATCCGTGGCCGCGCGGACATAAGCTCTCCATACATCCCTAACCTGAGCTAATGCTTTCCAATCATTCCCTGTATAATCTACTTCCCTCAAATCATAGTTAATGTTATTCTCCCACCTCATTCTTGGTCTACCAACTGGGCGTTCTTCCTTTGGCTTTCCTACAAGAAGCTTCCATGCAAGTCTTTCATTCCCCATACGCGCAACATGTCCTGCCCATCGCAGTCTATGAGACTTAACTGTTCTTATTATATATGACTTCCAATAAAGACCATGTAGTTCATTATTATGTAGTCTTCTCCATTCACCTGTTTGTTCATCTCTCTTTGGTCCAAAAATGTTCCTAAGTACTTCATTTTCAGGGGGCACGCCATAGCGTAGTGGTTAAGGCACTGAGCTACAAGCCGGAGGGTCGAGGGTTCAAGTCCCGTTGGGGTCAGGATTTTTAAACTGACCCAAACCCTCTGGCGGCACTATGGCCCTGGGGTCGACTCAGCCTCTAACGGAAATGAGTACCAGACGCTTGTTCTGGGGGTAAAGGCGGCCGTCACACAGGGTTGACAACCCGGCTGACATAAAGTGCCGATTGTCTAGAAAAAGTGGGAGCCTTAACCTCCTACTACCCCAAGGGCCCCCGGGCCTGTTGTGGGATTACTTTACTTTTTTTACTTTTACTTCATTTTCAAATACTTGTAATCTCCTTTCCTCCCTTAAAGTAAGAGTCCATGTTTCGCACCCATATAATATAACTGGTAGAATAATAGTTTTAGGCCTAAATATTTTCCGTTTAACGTTTTTTGAAAGGAGTTGGGACATAAAGAGTCTCTGCAATGCATAATAACACGCATTTCCAGAATTGATCCTATGTTTAATTTATTTGTGCATCTCATCTCATTCCTATTTGTGATTATTGTTCCTAGGTATTTGAATTCAGCCACTTCCTCAAAATTTCCCTCATTTCTCATTAGCTGTCCATTTCCATTATATAATGTATTTCTATGTGTGACCATTATTTAGTTTTATTGATATTTGCACATGGGTTAATCTCGCTAAATGATTGTCGAATAAAACTTATAATTTTATGTATCAGTAGAAGAAGAGTTCCAGGATAATTATTAAACGGGTTTGTCAAGGAAACAATACAAATTATAAAATAGTCTGAAACTTAGTCTTTGAATTGTTGGATAGCCTGTTTTTTTTTAAATCTCGTAACAAATGCAAATAAATTATTATATAGGAGTAGGTATAGGCCTACGTTTTGAATGAGATATGCAAATGGACAATATAGCCTCATAATTTAAATTCAAGCGTTCTAATTACACACTCGCTTGCAAAAGTTTCACATGTCTACATTCAATTAAGATTTGTTTTTGCTTGAAACGCAGCTCCATTAATCTTAAAAACGTCTTTAAGTATCAAGTTATGGCTCTGCATTTCCTGTGCAGCGTACCCAACAGAGAATTATTATGTTCGTTACACGACCAAAACAACGCATTTGAATATAGTGTTACTTACTTTTTTTTATTATTTGTAGACTCTTTAACTTCCAAGGTTACATCGGGACTAATTTTAAAAAAGTGCTAATAGGACTATGCAACGGTTAATAAGATGAAATGAATCCTGACAGTGAAATTCCAACTTATAATTGATGAGTGAGGAGAAATCAAGAAGAAATCTGAGTCAGGTTGGTCAGAACCCGGGAGCAACCACATACGAATCTCATACGTTCCCACTTAAACCAAACCTCCTAGTAAACCATGATGGTAATGTATTATATCATCTTCCTTCCATGTTCTCGTGTCATCTCATTCTCGAACGATCCAATAATTTCTTGTCATGTAGAAAACAAAGATTACACTAAATTCTAACACTATGTTAGGTTAGATTTTATTACATAGGCCCTCGCCATAAGGAGAGCCGGAGAAAATAGTTTTAGTGATTAGGAGAGAAGGGAGTCAACAAGGGTCAAAATCCCATCCTGTTATAGGCATATTTCCACAAATTTCTCTGGCAATCATGAATGCAGTTTAAAACTGGCGTCACATTCAGAGAATCCAATATATAACCTATTCAATGTATATTATTATTATTATTATTATTATTATTATTATTATTATTATTATTATTATTATTATTATTATTATAGTTTCTTGATTTATTTTGTCACTTGAAGAACGTGTAGACTCAGATTATGCAGCCTTCTTGATAGTTTCAAATATTTTATTGTGTTGATACTGTATTCTTTATTTGCTAGTTTTCTCTCGATATTTCGTTCTCCGACAAGATTATATTAATTATCTTAAGCTTATCTTTGGACAGAACAGCTATCGTCGTTATTTTCTTTCTGAGCACTAACCAGTTATGCCATCTTTCTTATTTTAGTACTTCTCTATATCTTTACGAATCGTGGTAGCCATTATTCTTAAAAGATGAAAATTTTATTTTTAGTCCTTCACGTTTCCGTGCTACGTGAACAATTAGACCCTATTCTTTTCTTCATTCAAATTGAAATCTCGAAATTTTCATTTAGGCCTAGGCCTGATCCTTCGTTTGGTCTCAAACGATGTACAAAATCATTTGATGTGTTCCTTCTATTTTTTCGATAACGTCTAAATTTCGCCTGTTTTCTATTTCCTTAAATCTCTTGCTAACTTATTTATTGATTTTTAGCTAGCTATTGCTTCGCTTTCTTATAAACATTTTGGTAATAACCACTCATTGCATTATATGTGAGAATGGGCTGAATATAATGGGTTTATTATTATTATTATTATTATTGTTTTTTACAAATCATTGACTTTCTCTGAGCAAATATTCAGATTATATAGGTAAGCTATATTTAGGCTAACCTTATATTTCTTAAATGTTTAAGTAGGCGTACACAGTATTTTATTTAACACCTCAGGTCATTACTATCGCAGTTCAAATCTGGGCATGAAAGGACCAATACATTTTACTCACAGGGCTTTTTTTTTTCAAGCTTGAGATTATTTTACGTGACGTAGATCTATAACTAAGGACAGTTTTACTTCACCTTCTGGACAAAGCTATAACTTACTCCATCGACCCCAGCGTGTTTTAATCCGAGAACTTTGGAAAACGAGGCGAGATGGTAACTACTGCTTCATAGGGACCGACTTGAGTGTTTAATATATATAAATGATTCCATATAAAATTATTTAATAGATCTACATTTATTGAGATCCGAAAACTTACTTAACGGCTGTTTTTATACACCTATTTACGTCCAGGTTCTCTTAAAAATAACAAGGCAAAATTTCATTCCTGTAAAGTCAGTCAACCATAGGTTAAAGTTTGGAATGTCTTCTCTATTCAGCCATTTCTGAGTACCTGTGTGTTCACATTACACATGGACTTCATGGACAATGACCGGGATATATTTATCTTTAACATAGATCTACTTGAAATACCTGTAGTCCTACCTGTGAGTGGATTTGAACAAATTTATCTCATAACTTAGAGTCGTTTGACCGAAGGAAATAATCCGATTCCGATTGAGGGTCTTTCCACTTTTCAGCGGTTGCCCTTTTACCAGCCGGCTGCTGGCTCTTCACATCCACATGTGTCAATCACAGAGGTAGATGATCAACAGCCAGTGTAGGGGTGACATGTGGTTAGCATGTCGAGTCCCCCAGCCGTTATAGCTGGTTCCTCAACCTGGAGCCGCTACTTATTGTAGCTACCCAATTGCCCCACGATGCTGGGTGGGCACCGGTCCCATACTGGACGAAATACCATGAGAAAATTTCTTCCCCCATGGAGACTCGAACCAGCGCAAGTCCCGTAGCTCTGCGCCAAGGCTTCCTACCTTAACCGCTCGGCTACGGCGCGGGACATAATAACAATATTTATTTTATACCATGCAGCTTTGAGGCCCAAAAGGTCCCCGAACATCATCTGGTCATCATCATCATCATCATCATCATTCCTATGTAGGGCCTATATCCAAATTTACACTGGCATATGAACTCTCAGGAGAGACCTTCTTCATAGAACCGATGCGAATGCTGATACTCTTACCATCCACCGCAGCCTACCAAGACCTCCTAGGAGAGCTCCAAGCTAAGAAAAAGTAAATCTGTGTAGAATTTTACGCAACAGAAGCAATGGTAAATCGAACGTGGATGGCTACAAACCAAGATCTTCGCCAATTTGTAAATTCTCTAGCAGCACATGGATACCATCACAAAGTGTGTAAAGTGAAGACCTACTACGACCCAAACGCAACATCCATAGGCCCTATGCGAATTTTATGAACTGTCGTGTGATCATTACCACGTCACAGCATGTAAAAAATACCCAAATCATTAATTGAGACCTGAACAGATTCATAACAACTGTAGAAGCAAAGTGAACTAGTTAACTCTATGCACAACTTGTGCGCATTTTTTGTTTAATAATAACAATTCCCAGACCAGCGTTCCTGACTACTGTTCCTGAGGTCGCGGTTTCGATTCCCGGTCAAACCATAGGAATTTTTCCTTAAAGGGAATCATTCCTGTGGTTGCCTATGGTCTGGAATTTAGGTTAAGTTTAGGTTAACAACTCTCCTGGCGCTTCATTATCATTTATCACCCATCATATCATCGGGGTAACGTAACTCCGCCTTCCAGGCGCCCCAATTTCAGAAGTGGGTTACAATAAAGCCAATGCCAGGAGAGAACACCAGAAATGTCGAAATGACAACCTGGGGCATTGGGGGGAAAAAAATAATAATTCCCTATGAAAGGTGCAAAGCATAGCATGAAAATGCTATGATTGCAGTAAAAGACTTGCCCTAGGGCAGAAAACTGTAAATAAAAAAATGTTTATTTCTCCCTCCATGGCATTACAGTTGTAGAATGTCCTAAAACTAACAGCCGGGTGCTAGCCTCGTATTCACATATACCTTTTCAGAGACGACAATCATCCAATCAGTATAGGGTGACATGTGTCAGCATGTCGAGTTCTCAGCAGCCATAACAGTTTTCTCAATCTGGAGCCTGTGTTCATTGCAGCCACCTAAATTCCTCTAGATGAGATACTAGGTGAGGCACTGTTGCCATATGGGCCGAAATTCCAAGAGAAAATTTTGTTTCCATGTGAACTCGAACTAATGCAAGTCCCATAGTTCTGCATCATTTCACTGGGTTATGGCGTGGGATACCTCAAGTGAAGTTAAAAAAGAACACTAGAACTGAGAGGGTCTTAAAATAAACTTGCAGTAAAACACATCACATTGTAATACACATGGCAGCAGCAAATTTCTGTGCAAAAAACGTTAACAAAACTTCTTAACGGAAATGGCTTTTTCTATATCGGGACAGTAAACAAAAATACAAATAAAAGCATATTAAAAAATGCTCATGGCGGTCTTATTATTTGAAATTTTGAATAATGAGTGTCTAATTCGTATAGGTTTATTCACTAATTTATTTGACGTAGTGGGCCCTTAAAGATTTCAATTTATTTTTACTGATTTATTATAATATTTAATGGATTTCAGGATTACCTACGAGAATTTTTTAAAAACTATTATAAAAAATAGTCCCGCTGTGGTCTCGAGGTACCGTGCTGCCTTGTCACGCAGCGGACCCGGGTTCGATCCCCGGTCGGGACATGCTCCTGGGTGAGTTTTTTCGGGGTTTTTCCCACCTGTAAGACAAATGTCAGGAAGCTGAAAATCATCCAGCCATCATCATAATCCTTATCATTATCATCATCATCCTTCATCGGTGTGGAAAGCAACGGGAAGCTACCACACCTATAATTCCCTAGTAAAGCTGCAAAGCATAGCATGAAAATGCTATGATTGCAGTGAAAGACCTGCCCTCGGGCAGAATTACAATGGATGGATATAAAAAATTCAAAATTGGTGTATTTAAAACACGAATGATTGCCTATCGAGTTGGCTGAAATTGATATTCAGGATATCGCAAATTCAAATTCCAGGCTTGAATGTGATTCTTCGTGGTTTTTCTCAGTCGCCATATATAATGCTCGTAATTTTTTTCATTACAACTCATTTTTTCTATTAATCATTTCATAATAGGCTGTCACTACAGTAATTCAACCAGCTAACGTATAGAATACATCCAAAAGTAGAAATACATACCATTCTGATAACTACCGTTCTTTTTTTTATCGCGTCCGGCTGACGGTGCGTCTGTAAAAATTAATTACAGTTGGATACCATCAAATCTTTATAGAGGGAAGAAGGCCTACAACTCAATGGTATTAATAAGCTGTTAGTTTATGCTGATGATGTAGTAGTACTGGCCGATAGCGAGGAGATACTAAAGGCCAACACGCACACACTACTGAGTAACAATAAGAAATTGGGACTGGAAGTAAATATCAATAAAACTAAATATATGGTCACACATAAAAATACATTATACAATGGAAATGGGCAACTAATGACAAATGAGGGAAATTCTGTTGAAGTGGCTGAATTCAAATACCTAGGAACAATAATCACAAACAGGAATGAGATGCACAAGGAAATTAAACATAGGCTCAATTCTGGAAATGCATATTATTATGCATTACAGAGACTCTTGACTTCCCAATTCCTTTCAAAATACGTTAAAGTGAAAATATATAAAACTTTTATTCTACCATGCGAAACATGGACTCTTACTTTAAGGGAGGAAAGGAGATTACGAGTATTTGAGAATAAAGTTCTTAGGAAAATTTTTGGACCAAAGAGAGATGAACAGAGGTGAATGGAGAAGACTGCATAACAGTGAATTACATGGTCTTTATAGGAAGTCAGATATAATGAGAACAGTTAAGTCTCGTAGACTGCGATGGGCAGGACATGTGGCACGAATGGGGAATGAAAGACTTGCATGGAAGCTTCTTGTAGGAAGACTAGAGGGAAAACGCCCAGTTGGTAGACCAATAATGAGGAGGGAGAATAACATTAACTATGATTTGGGGGAAGTAGATTATACAGGGGATGATTGGAAAACATTGGCTCCGGATAGGGATATATTGAGAGCTTATGTCCGCGCATTCATGAACCTACTAGTTCGATAGTGCCAGTGAGTTAGTTAGTGGATACATAATACAAATTTTATAATTGTGATACATAATACAAGCCATTTGTAGCATACAAATGATTGTTAATGACAGACACTCAATACACTCACACTCACCCTGATGAGGGCTACCTTACAGAAGGATGCATATGAACAGTCACATAGTTAACAAATAAAATACTTTTTATGTGTGAAAGAAAGATTTGCTTTCTCTAGAAGAATGCCATGTGGCACGAGACTTTTCATTCTGTTTGTTTTTAAGATGTTTTGCGAAGGATATAGAGAAAATTGCTCTTGGAATATTATGAAGAATATTAAAGAAGTGTTTAATTAGCATTGGTTACAAATTAATTGACTAACTTACATAACACAGCTCGAAAAAAAAATGTTGCCCTGGATATCTCTGCGAATTTCTACGTTTTCAAGTGCACAGTTTACGAATATATTCATGAAAGTGCTGAATGTGCTCTAAAAATTATAGAAGGAAATCTTATAAAATTGACATTATAAAAATATCTGTTATTTTTCATATTTTCCGATTTTTTAGTGTAAAATGAAAATAAAGATTAAGAAAAACAGAGCAAATCTTCCAAAATCATTGATAGTTTCATTAATTGTGAGCATAAATATATCCGAAATTAATCTTATATCAAGGGCAACAAAACCACTATTGACCAGTGTAATTAAAGTTCAAAATGAAATTGAGTTTTTTTAATAAACCAAGGATCAGCACATAAAATTTTGATTTAAAGAGACACATTCTAAAAGTAAGATTTGATTCATATAATGTCTATAGAGTTGGGCTCTGTGATCTAATGGTTATGTTACTTGCCTCTAGTCCCGAGAGTCGCGGGTTCATACCCGGAATGGATGGATTTTTAGGGTGCAAAAGGACAAGAAAGACAAGCTCCCCGGGAGGGTTTTTAAGCCGTGGGTCCTCAGTCTCAAGATTTTCAGTCTCGTAAAAGAACCGCAAATTGAGAAAAAAGGACCCTGTGCGAAATTTAACTGATCTTCATCCATTCATCGTTGCCTACTAGATGTTTCATTGAGGCAATGTGCCAATCACATGTTACTCGTTGACATCTGTAAGTAAATACGCTTGTTAAGAAATTCCCGCTAGGGAGCACCCGTGTCCCCTGTGGGACGTATGGTATATATTCATAAACATAGTGTCTATAGGCTTAATTCCATTAAATGAAATATATCTATGTATTCTGTGAATTTTGCTCTAAGCATCATAACCCGGACGGGGAAAACGGGTTTGATAAGCCTTCTCATATTTACATAGGACCCATTTCCTCACATGTGAAATAATAATGATTTGAAATTAAGTTTACAGCCTTAAAATAGAGTTACTCAGCTCAGATTCTGTGTATAGACTGTATTGTTTTAATGTATGCTGTCACTGAGTATTTTTCAAACTATGGAATAGCATTTTCTTCTAAACATAAGCTTAACGTTATAAAGTTTACATGCATTAACTTGAAATACAGTACAGTCAATAACCTACTTTTAAAATTCAATTTAACGTAATAAAATATTAAAATAGTCCCGCGCCGTAGCCGAGCGGTTAAGGTAGGAAGCCTTGGCGCAGAGCTACGGGACTTGCGCTGGTTCGAGTCTCCATGGGGGAAGAAATTTTCTCATGGTATTTCGGCCAGTATGGGACCGGTGCCCACCCAGCATCGTGAGGCAATTGGGTAGCTACAATAATTAGCGGCTCCAGGTTGAGGAACCAGCTATAACGGCTGGGGGACTCGACATGCTAACCACATGTCACCCCTACACTGGCTGTTGATCATCTACCTCTGTGATTGACACATGTGGATGTGAAGGGCCAGCAGCCGGCTGGTAAAAGGGCAACTGCTGAAAAGTGGAAAGACCCTCAATCGGAAAAATATTAAAATATAAAATTAGAACCTAAAATAAAGTTTTGTTAGAAAACTTCAAGTTGTTAAAATATGAACGCCTTTCAAAACAATGTTTCATCTTCTGAATTTCAACTGGTACTAAAAATGCAGAATGGTCTTCCATTCTTCGGAAATGGTTTCTTCAAAATCCTGGAAACCATCATTCTGAGTTCTTTTGTTTTGAAAGACCATATTTTAACTACTTGATGAAGTTTTCTAACAGAACTTCATTTTAGTTGTAAACAACTGATTTATCAGGTACTAATTTTACATTTTTAATGTTTTATTGAAATGCAATAATTCGCACCTAAACTGGGTTTGATTCCATAATCTCCAACTTTACTCTCTGGAGTTCTACCATTAAGCTATTTAGGCGCGCCTTGCGGAGCAAACATATATCCCCTCAATAGTAGAAATGTGTACACACAGCCAGCATTAAGGGGGATGTTTCTATAGCAAGAAGCCATTAAAATGACATTTGTTAATTATAAACTTGATAATCAGATGTTTAAGCCATAGAATAGTTAATAATTACAGATCCAGTGTTTGAACCCAAGATTTCTGTCTTTACTCATTGATGTTTTACCTTTTAACTACTTAGGTATATTTTTTTATTGCGGTTGAAATTCTAAGAATGGTACATGACGCATCAAGGACACATTTGCTTACGCTGATAGGGTCATGCATGAACGGACAGATGAACTTGTCAAATCTATCTACCTTCACTAGAAATCCTGCAATATAAGAATATATACTAGAGCCCTATACTTATGTGTTATGTATAAAATAATTTATACACTATTTAAAACAAATATTCTGCATATAAAATATTTTTTTCTAGATCATCAATGTGGATTTAGAAGAAACAGGTCTACAACAGATCAGATTTTTAGTATAAGACAGACTTTAGAAAAGAAATGGGAATATAATGGTACTGTACGTCATCAACTATACGTAGACTTAAAAAAAAAACATACGATTCAATTAAGAGGGAGAAGTTATATAGTATCCTGCTGGAGTTCGGAATTCCTAAAAAGTTAGTTAGACTTATACGAATGTGTCTAATAGGCACAAAGAGTAGGGTGCGTGTAGGCAAACAGTTTTCGGACTCTTTTGAAATCCAGAATGGGTTGAAGCAAGCATCTGCACTATCTCCTCTACTATTTAATTTTGTACTAGAGCATGCCATCAAATCTCTAGAGGGTGAAGAAGGCCTACAACTCAATGGTATTAATAAGCTGTTAGTTTTTGCTGATGTTATAATACTATTGGCCGATAGCGAGGAAATACTAAAGGACAACACGCACACACTATTGAGTAACACTAAGAAATTGGGACTGGAAGTAAATATCAATAAAACTAAATATATGGTCACACGTAGAAATGCATTATATAATGGAAATGGTCAGCTAATGACAAATGAGGGAAATTTTGAGGAAGTGGCTGAATTCAAATAGGCCTACCTAGAAACAATATTCACAAATAAGAATGAGACGCACAAAGAAATTAAACATAGGCTCAATTATGGAAATGCGTGCTATTATGCATTACAGAAACTTTTGACGTCCCAACTCCTTTCAAAAAACGTTAAACTGAAAATATATAAAACTATTATTCTACAAGTTAGGGTCTATATTATATGGATGCCAAACATGGACTCTTACTTTAAGGGAGGAAAGGAGATTACAAGTATTTTAGAATAAAGTACTTAGGAAAAATTCTAGACCAAAGAGAGATGAACAGACAAGTGAATGGAGAAGACTACATAACAATGAACTACATGTTCTTTATAGGAAGTCAGATATATTAAGAACAGTTAAGTCTCGTAGGTACTATGGGTAGGACATGTGGCACGTATGGAGAATGAAAGACGTGCATGGAAGCATCTTGTAGGAAAACCAGAGGGAAAACACCCAGTTAGTAGACCAAGAATGAGGTGGGAGAATAACATTAACTATGATTTGAGAAAGTAGATTATGCAGGGAATGATTGAAAAGCATTGGCTCAGGATAGGGATGTGTGGAGAGCTTATGTCCGCGCGGCCATGAATCTGCGGGTTCGATAGTGCCAGTGAGTAAGTAAGTAGGCCTATGTAAAATATTTTGGACCCACACTCATACTGATCGGAGGTGCTGGTAAAGTAAACGTCAATTGTACTTTTTGTTAGGCTATATGTATATTGCCGTATCATCGATGTTCACAAATCATCATCATAAATGTCAATAATTAGGTATTTTGGTCCGTTCTGTCTCAAAGTAGTTATTCATGTCATCTCTTGAAAGGTTGGCTCATATTTCTTTTTCCTTTTATTCCAAATTCTGCACACATATTTACCAACTTATTTAACAACACGTTTTCAAAACTTATCGGCTCATCACAATTTAGGAACAAGATCACAAGACTCTTCTTTACTTTTGATACCACAACACAGGACCTGTATATACTCTGAATCTTACACAATATCTATGGCTAGAGCATGGAACTCACTTCCCAGTCATGTCAGGGACTGTCAATCGCTGTCATTATTTAAATCCAAATTAACTGATACCTTAAGTTCGACACAATGAAAACGTTAACTGCATAACAACTATATAGAGCATTCCATTAATAATCATCTAGGAAGCTATTTACTTTATTTTATATCATCTTAATTTTATTATATTCTATGTTTTTGTTACTATTAGCTAGTATTAGATTACATCATCATTGCATTTTGTTTAGTCTGTATTTTAATAATATCTTAAAATTGTGATATGTATGTAATTTTTGTATAATTTTACTATTCGCTGGTTGAGTGGAAGAGAAGGCCTTATGGCCTTAACTCTGCCAGCTAAAATAAATTATAATAATAATAATAATTATTATTATTATTAAGTTAGTCTAGAACAGATTTCGATATAAGCGCAAATGCTCGTTACATTTGCCTATTTAAATCTCTATAAGCGTATGTAACATGCCAAATAAATCTGTGCAAAAATTAAAGAAATCAAACAAGCCTGTTTAAAAATTATTTATGTTAGACTATGCAGGCTATTTGCATAATAGGTATTTTAGTAAGAAGACCAGCTGGCTTCCTAGCTCAAGTGGTTAAACATTCGCTCTTCATCCCTTGGTCTGGAATTCGCGTCTCGGTTACTTCATAAAGGATTCAGTGGTGGTCAAATCGAAGCCAGGAAAGATTTTTCTCGGGTTTCTTCCATTTCTTCCCTGTCAAAATCTTCATTCCACCACTTTCTGACTCCTGCCATGCAGTTTGTCCCATTTGATTTCATCTTATCCTTGTGATGTTGCGACGTATCTGATTAGCCGGTTTCCTTATGTGACCTATATAGGCCTAACAAGACCTTCAGTAATATAGTCTATATCTTGACTGATCCCTCGACCTGGTATCTCGCCGAACATGAATTTATTAGACAACTTTATAAATAACTTACAAATCTGAAAGTTATAACAGGTGAATTATTGTTTAAAAGTAGTTTTTATACAGTAGATCTACATCTAGACTGTAATTAAATGTTCAATTGCGTTTTTATGAAATAATTTTTGACCTTGTGATTATATATCGACGTAAAATCAATCATTAATTTTCTCTAGAACATAAAAATTTTAATTGGCAATAACTTCAAACTTGTTCTTAGTTATTTGAGAATTACAAATTTAATTGCTTTATAATTAATAAACAATTAGGCCTAGTCTACATGATATAAAAACTGAATTTGTATTGGCTGTTGAATGTCACGTGCCAAATATATAGCCTAACTTATAGCTTAATTTACTTGACTTTCTTACAATCGATAAGTTTATTGGCAAATGGAAATCGAAAATTATATAAAGTGAAATTAATAATATTTTGATAAAGACGGGGATAAAATAAAAATAGGCCCTAAGTAGATAATGCTATTTCCGACAAGATTTTTTATATACACCTTATATAGGCCTAATATTTGTGTCACGACAAAACCAAGATACATTACTTTAAAAAAGTCGTTTTATGGTAGTAAATGGTAGTACGATTGCGAAAACGATCTTTTAGTGTTAATTTCAAGTATCGTAACTGAATGGAACACCGATATCTTAAAATAATTGAAGACTACGCCAATTTTGGAATATATTAAACAGTACCAACTATCATTCTCAAGACCAGATATTGACTCAGTCAATATCTGGTCTTGAGAATGACAGCTTGGCTGTAGAAACTTGTTGACCATTTTAAAACATTAATTGGTGAAATGGGCATATTGACTACATATATATTTTAATATTATATCACCAAGAAGATCACTTGTGTATTAAATTAAAGTACCAACTAAATTGGAAACACCATCTTGAAATAATGAATTCAAATCGGATCCCCAAAGCTGTTTAAAATTATATACCAAGAGGACGAAGACCACTGGGCCGTCCTATGAAACACTGGAGAGAAAATGTTCTATAGGATCGTAACAGGCCTTGGCCTAATACTTGGAAGGAAGAACTAACTGAATTTAACTAACCACTTTTCACAATAAGTTCAGCATGAATTTCGAACCGGATCTTTTAGGCCTACCCAAAGGAAACATTTGTAAAATAGATGGAATATTAGTAAAACGCACTAAATGTTACCCCTAAGAAATGAACTCAAACACTTTTAACTTATAAGCCTAAAAATTTATAAAAATATATTTAAATATCTCAATAAAACCATTTCCAAAATTACATTTTCACTCAAATTGTGTAGGCCTATTCTCCATGTAAGTTGATTGTGACGTGACAGAAATTTCGAAGCCCCATTCAACCTTACAAAGTAACTTAATATGCCCACAGTAATTTCATAGAAATAAGATGTTAGCTATGTACCAATATTACAATTTAGGCTTAAACTTAATGATTACAAAATTTCTGATAATGGAGATCAAAACTTTTGGTTAATTCAATGGAATATTTTATACACTAGAACATCAAGAATGCAGTACCAGCCAGTAGCCGAGTGGTCTAGTGTGTGCATGTTGGAGTGACGAAGCAGGCCTGCTTCACCAGAGAAAGTGAACCACGTATTTGCGTTAAGGTGTTCATGTAGGATCAGCGATAAAAGTAATGATAAACGATAAAACCAAAGCGAAAGAAAGTAGGAACATTTATTTTCTTTGCTCTCATAAAACCAGAGAATATAACGACTTTTTTTAATCGTTGCATCCAAATTGTAATTGACAATAAACCATTATAAAATGTAATAAATATATTAAGCAAAAATTGATAATGATAAATTAATCAGTTGTACATATTTGCATGAAGCGATGTGGGACCATAAAAATAAATCTCATTATAATATATAATTATGTTGGATAAATTATGGAATGAGATCGCGTTGGAAAATTAATTCAACACGTTTGAATAATTTATATTTATGATTGTTTGAAAATATCAACATTTCAATTTATTTAAGTTAACATTTAATTGTGACAATGGTTAAGGGATATGAATAGCCATTAGGCCTACTTATCAATATAACATGGAAAAAGCTTGTGAGTGTGAAATAAATGAGAATTAAACAAATTGTTAACGTTCTTCTGTCATTTTTGGTTTTCCATAGGAAGTATTCCATTCCTTTGATAGCAAATCGTCTATTTTATCGCGTTTGTTGTCAAACGTTTTTGCACCCATCCTCACATAGGGCCTAATCGATTTTTTTTTTCAAGATGTTCTCTTAAATTCTTGCGCAAGTGATGAAATTCGCCATTTATCTGTGTTTTTACTTTGGGGGTTAACGTATTTTGTTGTTTACAATTTAGCATTACAAACTATAATTTGACTAATGAACTTTCAAGAATAATATCTTCTTCAGATTCGTACATCTTTCAGTTTATGTAGCCTATATGTAGACGATAAACCAAGTATTAAAAAAAAAAGCGTGCGAACGTAAATATACTCTAATGAGAAGAATTTGAACTAGAAAATACGGTCTTTGGTACTATAATCATGGACTTTTATCGTCGCTCCAATATGCACACCTAGGGCACCGTACCTTGGCCCAATAAGAACATCAAAGTTGGATTTCTCAACTGAAGTCTAAACCACGACCGCGGTTTTCCGATTATTTATTGTTTCCATAACAACCATAAAAATGACTGAAAATTCACAGAAATTGTTAAAAACCATAGACATGATTCAGACATTTGTTTTAGGAATTAACAGCAGTTGATTTTCAGTTTTTATGTTTATGGAAACAATAAAAAATAGGAAAACCGCGGTCGTCGTTTAGACTTCGGTTGAGAAATCCACCCGAAGAATCTAATACTGTACAATTGCCGAGTGCTATAAGACACCATACCTTGGCGTAAAGCTAAGGGACAAGCGCTGGTTCGATTCTTCATTCTTATGGAATATCGGGCAGTGTGAAACCGGTGCTCACTCAGTGCCATGAGAAATTTGGATAGTTAACATTAAGTAGCGGCTCTAGATTGAGAAAACTAGCTATAACGATTGAGGGCATCGAAGTCCTCTTCACATGTCAACTCTATACTGGTCGGATGATTGTTCACTTCTGTAAAGATAACCAATGCGAATGTGAGCCAGGAATCGACTGATAATCCAAGGGTTTTATAAGCCGGTAGCCGCGTAGAGTTTTAAAAATCAATAATCTAATTTATGCCGTAGGCCTATTAAGATTAGGAGAATATTGCATCGATCTTTCAGTGCCTAATGTAGCTCTGTAGGTTAGAAATTTACAATAATGAAAAAGGCCTAGACTTGCTAATCCGATTATTACTTGCACATAGGTATGCCGAATAAACGAAAATGCTAGAGTAATAAGTGTCTGAAATTTCGTTTTATAAAGATGGTGCAAGTGTTAGACTCTAGGGCTTCATCTCTGGGTTCGAGATCGCGTCTCGGTCACTCCATGTGGGATTCGTGATAACTGAAACGGAGTCGGGGTAGGATTTTCTTGGCATTCTAGTAGGGGCTATATCCTTATCTTAGACCTTCAATAATAGAGATCTCATTTTACCTCATTTTGTAACCTGGCATTACGTCGAACACGAGTAAAATTACAATGTATTAGGTCCAAAATTGTTCGTTTTTATTTAAACTTTTAGATACAGTAAAATAAAATACTCTAGAAAAAACTGGAAAGAACATGTTCAAAGAATGAAAGATGAACGCATACAAAAAATTATACTTAGTTACCCAATCCAAAAGGAGACAGAAATTTTGCTAGACTGAAAAAGAAATGGATTCAACTTTTTGAATGAGAATAGGCCTATATGAAGGGTCTAACTGCAAAACTCACATTCTCCACTTTTGGGCGAAATTCATTTTTTGTTGAATCCCTGCTCTAAATGTTGATCTCCATGTGAATCAAGTCAAATTATGTAGATAAATTCATGAAAATTACAGAATAAGTTCAAATTAATGTTTGTTTTCATTGGTATGAGTTTTTTTTTCTATTTACTTGAAATTTTAAGAAGTGGACAATATGAGTTTAGCAGTTAGACCCTTCATATGAGACCGGAACAAGCCACATGGGCTTAAGCCGGGATTGTTGATGATGATATCGTAAAAATGCGCAAGTCCAATATTGTAGTTCCACTCAGCCTTATTCATCTTAGTATTTCCAATGTTTTCTTCAGTTTAAACACCCATCTATCCATAATAATTCTGCCCGAGGGCAGGTCTTTCACTGCGATCATAGCATTTTCATGCTATGTTTTGCAGCTTTACTAGGGAATTGTAGGTGTGGTAGCTACCCGTTGCTTTCCACACCGGTGAAGGATGATGATGAGATGATAATGATAAGGAGGATGATGATGATGATGATGGCCATATGATTTCGGGGACCGTTTGGGCCTTAAAGTTTTCCTGACATTTGTCTTACAGGTGAGGAAAAACCCCGATAAAAACCTCACCCAGAAAAACTGCCCCGACCGGGGATCGAACCCGGGCCTGCTGCGTGACCAGGCAGCACGTTACCTCGAGACCACAGCGGTGGACAGTTCTAACATGTGTTTATATTTTCTAATCCATGAACTTGTAACTTAAACCACAATTTGACGTATGTTTGAGCAGTTACAGTTCTCAAACTCATTGACATGTTATTGGCGTACAAATTATTGAGTTTGCTTTTGTAAAGTGTATCATCATCATCATCATCCGGTATGGCAGCTGCCGCCGTCTTCTGAGAACCAAACGTCATTCATCTCCTAGGGTGTTTATCCGAGGCATGATGTTTGGTTTTTTAACATTTTTTTTTTCTTTTTATGATGAACGAGGAGCTGGCTAATATGAAATAACATCAGAGAGTGCGACATATTGTTATAATTTTCTACCCTTCATGAATAGAATGTATTAGTCTACAGTTTATTGCCCAACCTTTAAAATATCACGCCAAAGTATAGACTTCAGTATTAACGTAGGTCTACCTAAAGTATCTGATTTCATTAATTAATAATTTCAAATTACTAGAGATAGAAACACTTGGCGTTCGTCCTAATAGCATTAGGATCACTTCAAAATGAGTTCCTCTAGTATCTCGTAGGATGTCTAATGCCAGTTTTCTCCACGTGTCCGGTATCATGTCGGGAGGGAAACATTCCATCTCTGACCCTTCCGCTATGGAGAACGTGGGAATTGCTGAATGCGGCAGCAGCAACAATGTGCTGATGCGGCTACAGACATCCCTTTAGGATGGACGAAGCCATCCACGGGTTCCAAGGCTTTCGCCTTTTTGCCCCGTTAATTTTGAAGTTTGAGCCGAAAGAGAATATACTGAGTGTATAAAGTGTAGAACCATGGCAGTTGTGTGTTGGTGTTCGTGACGTGTATCTGAGTTGTTATTGTGAGTTGACCCTTTGAAGTCCGCGCATCCACAAGAAGTTGGTGAAGGCAGTATTTCCAGCCCCAGAAATGAAGTTCCAATCACATCCGCTTTCCCGGCTCGATGATGAAAGATTGAATTTACTGGTGGGGGCTAGGGGACTACTCCGGCATTTGTCTTAGCGCTATGGAAACCACCGAAACCATTAGCAGAGTACCTTAATAAAATAAAATTTAGTTATGAGTATGTCGAAAAGTTTATGAGTTTTAGGTTTCGAAGATTAATTTTGATCATTTACCCATAAATTTAGAATTTAGAATAAATTTGGGAGGCTGATGACAGTGAATCGTCCAGTAAAGGAAAATGGAACTTGGAGGTTAAGAAGGAATAACGAATTATACCTCAAGAATAATAAAGAAAATATAGTTAGTTTCATCAAATCCAAAAGATTACAATGGTTTGGACATAACCTACACTAAGAATGCCAAAAGGAAGATTGCCGAATGATATTTTAAATTGGAAGCCACAGGGAACAAGACCAAGAGGAAGACCCAAAGATCGATGGGAGGATGCCGTAATTGAAGATTTGAGAGAGATGGGGATTTTTTATTTGAAATCTACTGCACAAGATAGGAAGAAATGGCGTAAACTAGTTGAGAAGGCCAAGACATTCCACTGGAAGTCGTAGAGCCTGACGAAGAAGAAGAAGAAAGATGACAGTGAATCTACTGTTGGAGATTAGGGACCTACTCCGACATTTGTCTTCACGCCAAGGAAAACCACCGAAAACCATAGCAGAGTAGGGGTGAATTTAAGTGAAAAAGTTTAAAAAAATGGCCGAAATCGATCAGGGCTGTCCGGTTCTTAAGGTGAATAGCCGGTAAATCACCTATTTGCGACGGAATGATCCATCATGTCAGGTTGGTGCGTTAGCGCCTGGGAGGAAAGGTCTAGATAAGTATAACGTCACAACCGATTAATGTTTTACCTTCCCAATTAAAACAAATGTGAAGGAAAGCATTTTCTTTGCAGTCAGAGATAGGTTTCTCTAGAGCAGCAAAGATTTGATGTGGAATGTCATCATCCGGTTTACGCTCATATGTTGACCCTTCCCTTCAGTTCTTGAAGCTTTTATATGACAGAAACTCCCTACTTCACTTGCCTTCATGCGCCACCAAAAAGTGGACACTGCGTTGCTTGTTACATTAAAATCACCACATGTAGAATAATAAAATGAACGGAATGAATAACACTGTATTCTTTTTACATATTAGATAAGTTTACAAAATATATAGTGGATCCATAGACTTTATTTGATCACAAGGAATGTCTTCAGATTTCGCTTAGGCCAATAAGGCAAGAGAAGAAATTACCATAGAATATTTTACAATGTTGCAACATTGTTAGTCTGTAATATCCTATCTTCCAGTTGTTGCACTTGAAAGTTATAGGCCTAACGCCTAACCTCTTCTATCGTTGTGAAGACTAACTAACGCCTTTCTTGAACCTGCTGTATAGCAAACTCTCATATTAGTGTTAATATCCTTGTTCGGTGTTCCTATCTTTTGACTCCCCGTGGTTCTCATTCAAATACGGTCTACCTTATTATTATTATTATTATTATTATTATTATTATTATTATTATTATTATTATTATTATTATTAAAAACGCCCAGTTCATAGACCACGAATAAGGTGGGAGAATAACATTAACCATGATTTGAGGCAAGATTGTACAGGAATGATTGGAAAACATTAACTCAGAATACGAATGTACTGCTCGGGACCCAGCTCCTTGTGTCTGAAAGGAATTTGCTGACTCAGCTGTTAGTATATGAGAAGCATAGAAGTGTACCTCCTCCCACTCCCCACACTTCTCCCCGCAAACACACAGAGCTTGGTCTCGAGCTGTATGTAGAGCTTATATCCGCGCGGCTATGAACCTACGGGTTCGAGTGTGCCAATGAGTTTATCAGTATTATTATTATTATTATTATTATTATTATTATTATTACTATTACTATTCTTTTTATTTCAGGATTGTTTCTGTTATTTACACAGGTATCCTCAACCAAAATATACAATTGTTTTCTTCCACACTTCCCGGTCTTGCGTGTCTGCTTCTGTCATATTTCTCTTCTTCATGTTTTCTTGAATTCCCTTTATCCACGTTGGCTTTGGTCTACCACGTTTCCCTTTTCCTGGAGGTATCCATTTCAATACTTCTTTGTTTGTCTCTGTCTCTCTTCTTCTCATTGTATGTCCATACCATCTTAGTAGGATTTATTCAATCTCTTGAACAATATCCATTTCTTCGTTCATTATTTATCTTATTGTATCATTTCTTACTTTATCCAATTTTGATATTCTTGCCGATCATCTTAAAAAGTCCGTTTCTGTGACTAATAATTTATTTCTGTGTTTTTGATTCAACGTCCATGTTTCTGCTCCATATAATAAAATACTCTTCACAATATTGTATTATATATTAATAATTTAGTCCTATTATTATTATTATTATTATTATCATCATCATCATCATACACGCATATCGATCAGCCATATAATGGACTCAGTCATATATATATATATATATATATATAGCCTACATATCCATCCATCCATAGTAATTCTGCCCGAGGGCAAGTCTTTCGCTGCAATCATAGCATTTTCATGCTATTATTTGCAGCTTTACCAGGGAATTGTAGGTGTGGTAGCTTCCCGTTGCTTTCCACACCGGTGAAGGATGATGATTTGATGATGATGGCCATATGATTTCGGGAACCGTTTGGGCCTTAAAGTTTTCCTGACATTTGTCTTACAGGTGAGGAAAACCTCCGATAAAAACCTCACCCAGAAAAACTGTCCCGCTGCGTGACAAGGCAGCAAACTACCTCGAGACCACATCGGTGGACTATATATATATTGCAATCTTTCACTGACTTCCTTTCTCTTACACTTTTCATCTCGGAAAACCCATCTTCTACCTTTTACTCTTCCGACAGATACGTTACTTCCTCTTGAAAACTTGTCTGTTCTACATATTTTCCTATTCTTGCATTCCCTTAAATCTTTATGAATGTCTGCTACTTATGGTCTGTTTTCTTGAGATGAGAGAATCTGATTTAGGCCTACACTTTTTTTATTCCATTTCTCATGTCATCATGTGTGTCCATAGAGATCAGTATTCATCTTTTCTTGATTTGAATAATATCTGAACATATTTTGTGTCGAACTCTTTCTAGGCCTGTATAAGGCCAAACTTACATAAACCCATTTTTTCTAATTTGAGATCCAACTTATGATAGGCCTATAATTTTCCATTTTTTAAATCACTTATTAGTTTCTGTTTCACCTACATATTCTTCTCTAACTAATGGTTTATGCCTATTAGGCCTATACTTTCTGAATTTGAATAAAGTAGGGATATACATTTATAAATCTGGATATGAGTCATATTCTTCGTAGCCCTAAGGTCCAATGTAAAACTTGGCTTCCCTCACAACAGCCTTCCATGTGCTCTATCCTTAGCTTTAATTTTCCAATTATTCAATCCCAACTTACAATGTCCTTTTCTATGTTGTTTATCCATCTTTGTCTTGAACGTCCTGTCTTCCTCCCCCCCATTCTGATCACCAGTAATAATTTTAGAAGTCTTTTGTTTTGCATTCGTACTATAAGACCAAGCCACCTTCATCTCATCGACTGAAAAAAACTCTCCTAGTAACTCATCAGTTTTCTTATTTGATATTAACCTCTAGTGACTATTTACATATAGGCCTAGGTGTACTGGGTCAATATTCTCCTTACAATTTTCCTTTCGAAGACACGAATTGTTATTTAATAATAAACTAACTTATACACCTCACTGATAGTATTCTTTTAACAATTAATGCATTTAATTATTTATGAAAATAACATTAAGAATAGCAAATATTTTCATTTGTTTTGTTTTAAATATTGTAAAATCGTAAAATTAGTTTTCTGTATCTCATTATTTTTCTTTGTTTTTATATACATTAGACAGGGACAAACTAACATTAACTGGTTGCATTATAGATCGCAATATAATAGATATCATCTTTTTGATCAAATTTTTATTTAGTATTTAATATTAGAGTTAATTGAGATTGTTATATTCTGATGTAATATATGTTTGTCCTAGTGAGTGGAAGAGAAGGCCACATGGCCTTAACTCCACCAGGCTAAATAAATATAATCTAATCTAAGATGATTTTCATGTGTTTTCATTGCTCATATTTCTAAACTAGGGCCTATATATGGCCACTGCGCGATTTATATATGTTATATATAGTGTAAGTTTTGTTCTTTTAGATATAACTTTTTTATTTAAACAGATGAAAAAATGAGAAGTAAACTCTGTTTTTCATCATTATCGATTTCTTTATTTCAATTTCCATTTTGATTCCGTTGTCTAAGATGGGTGATAAACTCTTTAATATTTTCAAAATTATATTTTTAATTAATAGATTTTGTTGTGTTCCATTTCCGTGCTTGCATAGTTCCATGTAAGCTATTTTGTTTTAGTTTAATTCACTTTTAAGCCAATCTGTTTTCAGGAATACTTCTTCCAATGCCATCAGCAAATCCATAGACATGTTTTGATTTGCAGGTTATAGTTCAAATAACTTCTATTTGAGTATTTACTTTGTACAATACTAAATTAAAGAGAGTAGTAGATAGACTATAGCAGGCACTGTTAATAAGTGCTCACTAGTTGTGACAATACGCCCATCCTCCTCTTATTCAACCCTACGTCGGATAAGCTGACAAGGTAAGACACTACTACTCACATGTCAGTTGTGTTGTTTCATTGGGAGTGAACCTGTATGCAGGAGAAGGGGTAACAGTCTTTTTACACCTAGTGAGCACTTATTAACAGCCCTGGGCTCTAGGAGTCTCCTTGGCTCACACCTGATGCTGTTAAAAATGTTCCTGAGGTTTGATTTCCAACTATTACTTTCGTCTGTATCTTGTCCAATGTAATTTTAATTAATCTTAATAATTTACAAGGAGTGCCAAACTATTCCAATATATTGTAAATTTCATCCATATTTATACTGTCAAATTTTTGTTAAAAATCACTGAAAAGAATTATGTATATAAATATTACATTAAACAATTATCTAGATGTGATTATTATTATTATTATTATTATTATTATTATTATTATTATTATTATTATTATTATTCTAATAACGTATTACTGGACTGTGAAAATTTCGTAAAGAAACTTTGAGGCTTAGCTAATACATAGCCTATATTATCATAAATAAAAGTTGATTAGCCCTAGACTAATTGCTATTTGCGTTATCTTCTATCGCCATGCCTATGGTAGACTTTGAACGAATTTTAAAATACTTAAAATAAATTCTAGAAGTTTAGGAGATTCTATAGAAAGTCATAATTTGTCGAGAATTATAACCAGTTTTCGAATTTATTTCTTCCTACCCACACAAATTCAAATTCACACATAAGTTAAGGTTCATACTATACCATATATGATTCAGCCTTACATTCCTTTTATTGTTGTTACTTACTTATACAATACATTTCCTTAGATGTCAATACGTCCAGGTAAAAGCAGAAGTATCTCCAACTCGTTCAGGTAGGTCAATAGTTATTCCTAAATAATATCCTTGGAAATAACTTTCCTTGAATGAAACATGTTATATTCCTCTAATAATAAACGAAAAAGCACACAAATTGGGCATGGAACTAACTAGAATTAGAGTCTTCCTACACTTTGTTTTAACAGTATTATTAATTGCATGCCGCAACTATTGACTTGGGTAGTTTTTTTTTACGTGCTGTAATGTGGTAACGATCACAAGATAGTTTACAAAGTTCACATACACATGTTGAGTTGGGGTCGTGGTAGGTCTTCACATTACATACTTTGTGGAGATACCCATGCGTTGCTAGGGAATTTACAAAGTGGCGTAGATCTTGGTTGGTTTTCATCCACGTTCTATTTACCATTGCTTCTGTAGCATACAATTCGGGCCAGATCTCTTGTCTTCTCAGGTAAAAGCAGAAGTATCTCCAACTCGTTCAGGTAGGCCAATAGTTATTCCTAAATAATCTCCTTGGAAATAACTTTCCTTGAATGAAACATGTTATATTCCTCTAATAATAAACGAAAAAGCACACAAATTGGGCATGGAACTAACTAGAATTAGAGTCTTCCTACACTTTGTTTTAACAGTATTATTAATTGCATGCCGCAACTATTGACTTGGGTAGTTTTTTTTTACGTGCTGTAATGTGGTAACGATCACAAGATAGTTTACAAAGTTCACATACACATGTTGAGTTGGGGTCGTGGTAGGTCTTCACATTACATACTTTGTGGAGATACCCATGCGTTGCTAGGGAATTTACAAAGTGGCGTAGATCTTGGTTGGTTTTCATCCACGTTCTATTTACCATTGCTTCTGTAGAATACAATTCGGGCCAGATCTCTTGTCTTCTCATATCCATTAGCTTTCCCCAGTTCTCCGTAAATGGTAGGTTAAATTTGGTCCTGAGATCTTCTATTAGGAAGGTCTCTCTGACAAGTTCGTAAAGGAGTCGAATCGGGTGTGTTTGGATAATCCTAGTACTGACTTCAGGAACCGGGCTTTCACGGCCTCTATCGTTGAAAGGTCTTTTATTCCTAGTTTTTTTTCCCAGATTATATTCCTTTAAAAAATTGTTTCTTGCTACATGAAAATTTGCTTTCTGTCTTGAGACTCTAACTATGAGCTTTTATCCACAGATAAATGAAGGTGATTTTGATGATAGATTTTGAACATAGGAATGCCTTCATTCTATATCAGTTTCTCATAGCGCAGAAATAGTGGTAAATCTGAATTCTAAGTTTAACCGTATAGGATATCGAACCAGGCCATTAAAAAAAGGCACATAATCTCTGCAATGATCTAACTTACTGGCACTATCGAACCCATAGGTTCATGACTGCCCGAACATAAGCTCTCCATACTGCCCTATCCTGAACCAATGCTTTTCAATCGTAACCAGTATAATCTACTTCGCTCAAATCATCTTTAATATTATTTTCTCACCTGATTCTTGGTCTATTAACTAGGCATTTTCCTCTGATTTTCCTACAAGAAGCTTCCATGAACCTCAGTCATTCCCCATTCTTGCTACATGTTCTGCCATTGCAAGTCTATGGCACTTAGGCCTATCTGTTCTTATTATATCTGGCTTCTTATATTGACCATGTAGTTCACAGTTTTGTAGTCTTCTCCATTCACATGCCTGTTCATGTCTTTTTGGTCCAAAAATTTTCTTAAGAACTTTATTCTAAATACTCGGAATTTTTTCTCCTCCCTTAAAGTAAAAGTCCATGTTTCGCATCCATGTAATATAACTGAGAGAATGACAGTTTTATATATTTTCGTTAAACGTTTTTTGAAAGGAGTTGGGACAACAAGCGTCCCTTTAATACATAATAGCATGCATTTCCAGAATTGAACCTATGTTTAATTTCTTTCTGCATCTCATTCCTATTTGTAATTATTGTTCTCCATGTTCTACGCAATTAATTTATTAATATAAGGATTTTTAAAGTTGATGAAACATCAAAAAATAGCTTTAGAATTTTTACCTTACTCGATTACAATGCTAAATTTACGATTTGTCTTTTTAGTATGAACGTTGACGCATTTTTGTCGAGTATTGTGAAGTGAGAGAACCCGCTTAAATATTTGATCCTATTACAGCGTAGTAGTGTTTTCATTTCACTATCGAATCCGCGGTGTCGATATTGCAATGTAAGCATGCGCAAAAGAGACCGGGTGACTGAACCAGAAGCATCAAGATAACCGCCAAGGGACTGAAACTTCCCATCCTTACAAATTTTATTTTCTTCTGTCAGGTTATTTGCAATAGAGTTGCTTTAGAACAACACTTTTATGTTTTCCCCACTTGACTGGCATTTCTCCCCCCTTGCCTTCCCCATCCCGAATGTCATAACAATTCTGCCTTTGTACTGACACTTCACAAACCACACGTCTTGTTAAATTAAATGCGCGTCACTCTGAAAATATCATTAAGGGAAGCGGCTTATTTTTAAATTAAAAATGTGATGACAAGTAGAGGTTTTTGTCTGGGAACTGTGATACAAATATTGTGCATTCAGAGGAATGTTAGTGGATCGCATAATACACGAGTCTTGCTCTCCTGCTATGCCAGTGGATGAGTCCATGTTGCATGCTACGCAGAGGGGTGGAGGGTAGTGGTTCTGCCTGAGGCACGCGCACTGTGCGGCGGCTAAGTTATAAACAGTTCGATATCACGAGAGAGAGAGAGAAAGAGAGACAGAGAGAAGAACAAGCGAGGCATGTTCCCGTGCTGACAAGAGACAAGGGTGCCCACTGCACATCGCTTTTGACTCGCGAGTCTATCGCCACTAACGAGCCTCTCTCGATTCATTCATCTCGCTCATTCATTGCGTTTCTTTAAATAGAGCAATTAACTGGAAATTGAATACCTGAACTACAATCAGGGTGACTACCTTTCTTAATTATTGCGAATGTTATTCCACCAAAGATTTTCTTACACTGTACATTTTAAAATTTCTATAAAAAGAAATTGCTAATTGAAGTCATAGTTAACGATATAAAATTTATAATGAGCAATTAAATTAATTAATTATTTTTCTTTGTTTATTTGAATAATTAAATGGTTTTAAATAGTCAGACAATACAGTTTCACAAGAAAATAAATGTTATGTTAAACAGCAATTGAACAGATTTGTAAATATTATTTTTATCCTCAGTATAAGTTTATATTTAAAGTAAAACAAGTTTAGACTACGTCGAATAAATTATCTTACGTTATGAGGACTTCAAAATAAAACATGAGATGTGAAAAATTTCGTACATCGAAAACAATCCAGTTTTTAGATTATCTACGCTACGCAGAGTAGTGTACATTTGTTTCCTAATAAAGATGTATTATAGAATTTAGGTAACAAAAATGTAGTTTTGCCTGAAATAATTATATTCTGACAAATTTATTCCTGCATTACCTCAGCCTTCAGAATCGAGACTCACGGCTTAAAGTTTCTCGTGGAGGGCTTTTCCCTTAGATTTTTCCACCGTAAAATCCATGGAGCCGGCCGGGTTTGAACCCGCGTACAGGTGCACTAGTGAAGCAAAACAATCATAACTCAGGTAAGTGTTCGAATGTCTTGTTATAATTTCAAAAACTTAATTGCGGTATGTGTAGTTGCGACTTAATGATAGTAAGAACTTTAAATATAAACTGTGTGTCCCACGCAGAAGACTGGAAATGTTCATTGTTTCCATTACAAAGTGGAAACTGCTAACATATAGTCAGATTTATAAAGGCTCAACGGCTGGGAGATCTTATAAGAATGGATGATAATTGCCTCCCAAAGAATTACGTGGAAGAGTAGACTTTATTCGAGAAGAAGAAAGGGATGTCCTTGAACTAGATGGATGGATAGATGGATGGATGGATGGTGTGGAGGAGAATCTTGCTGCTATGAGGATGGAGAACTATGGCAGAGATAGAGATGTTTGGAGACTTCTAGTGGAGGAGGCCAAGACTCACACCGAGATGTAGTGCCCAATGAAGCAGAAGAAAAAGATGAAGGTCCATCGGGAGTGAATTCTTTGTCTGTTGAAAGGCATATTTCCAGTAAGAGCCCAGAGCAAATCAGAAGTCGACTGAAATGTTTGTTCGACTGCAAGAAGATGACGAAAGAAAAGGAAACGGCAAAAATCAAATTTATGACGTTAGATGAGTTTCTTTCTGAACCTCAAGAAAAGGAAAAAATTGATAAATCAAGAAGAAGCATTGAAACGCTAGAAATCGGCTCCTACGAGAGTTCAGATGAAGATGTTAAGGGCGAAGAATACGTCGTTGAAGACCAGATTTGCAGTCCATGCACTGAGAGAAGTATTTAAATGATATTCGTGGTAAATCGTGGATTTCTAGCCAGAAGTACAGTAACATGGCAGAATTTACCAACAGTGCTGCTCCTGAGCAATTAATTTGCTTCATATTAAAAAAAATAAAACATGCATTTCTCTATCCAATATCGGGCACTTACTCCTCTCTCTCTCTCTCTCTCTCTCTCTCTCTCTCTCTCTCTCTCTCTCTCTCTCTCTCTCTCTCCATGACGTGATAGGCCTAGAAGCTCCTTAATATCCGGATGCTGGCCTCACATCCACATGTGATAATCACAGATATAGATGATCATCCTGCATGTCACGTGGTCAGCATGTCGCCCTTCCCCCTTCGCTACTTATTGTAGCTACTGAAATTCCTCACGATGTTGGGTGGGCACCGGTCACATACTGGCAGAAATTCCATGGGAAAATTCCTTTCTCCATGGGGACTGGAACCAGCGCATGTCCCGTAGCTCTGCGCCAAGGCTCTAGCCTTAACCATTCGGCTACGGCGCGGGACTATTTATAAAACATCAATTGCAATTTTCATGCTCGGGTGATATGAATTACATTTTATGAAGTATACTGAAGAATAGGCAGAACATTTGAATTCACTATTACATTTAGGCCCCTGTGAACGATATTGGATATTTGAGAGTAGGACTATATTATTTTGAACGAGTTCTTGTGTACACTAATTATTTAATTGTGTAACTTAATATTATTCACCAGATAATCTATAACCCTACTTTACTCATTATTGTATTAACCATTTGTTTTTCCGAATTGGTATTAAAATAATAGTTTTGCATTAAAAATTATGTGCAAAAGTGGTCTCTTTCCTTTTTTTATAAAACAATATGTCCTACATTTTTTTATTCAAAGTTGAGAGGTTAAAATTATTTTTATTGCCATGACTCCAAGGAGTTATTGACATCTACACTATATTACTTTCACTGTATGCGAAAAATGAGCTGTAGCCTACAGTTTACAATCTGTGGGACCTAAAGGCCACCCCAGGATCTTAAAAATATGAATGTTCCTTTATTTATCTCGTATGGACTTCTAAACTGCCTCACACAGAACGATCTGCATGAAATTTTCTACTTACAGGTTTTTTCAGGTACGGCGAGTATTTAGCCGCTGACTATTAAGCTCTAAAACTATTAAACGTAGGAGTTCACCTGAAACGAAAATTTAAAAATCGCTCTAGCAGTCGTAATTTTCTATGTTTCGCAACCGAACTCAGGGATTGCTATTAAAATAAACTGAAGTAGGTATTATCAAAAAGTTACCGAAATCCGATTATTAGAAGCGAGAGTTTACCTGAAATCCGAAATTAAAAATGTACTCTTAACAACCGCCATGTTCGGTTTTTGACAATGCATACCATATATTTTAATTAACCCTTAAATCGATAATGTAAGAAATAGGTCTAAGATACATTAGTTTATTTAAACCGCTCACCCAATATTTATAGAAATTGTACGTACAGGTATATAGGTACAGATAATTGCCAGAAGGCGTCACTAAGTGCAACTTCCTGCACGGGGTATCTAAAAAGGTGTACGATTTAATGTATAATTAATTTTCTTTTTACTCATTCAACTAAAAATAACACATATTTAATTTATTTAGGCGTTGCAGCGCTGCCGGGACCTAGCATTAAATAATTTTCAAAGGTATCATATTTACTCAGCAGGATTTTTCACTTTTTCTTTACTGCAAATAGACTCTCCAATGCTAATTAAACCCATGTAAACTCTATTAAAACATAAAGAGCTTTCCTGTATGATAGCCTCTATCTATACGCGTCTAAAATATTTCTTGATGGCCTGTATTACACTAATAATTAATAGGATCCACGAATTTACCATACATGTTAGGCCTTTTCCTGTTATTGCTTTTAATCACTTTATAATCTTCATAAAAAGCAGAGAAAATACCAAGAGGTTGCCGTACAACTTGACAATTTGGGAAAGTGATATCACCTATGTCTCCAAAATGCTATACTCTAGTTTATAGTCTTTGAACTTACATAACCACACACAAACTCTGTTACAGAAGGCAGATTTTATTAATACTTGTCACGCAATTATGATCGTTCCCCAAGCCCTGTACGTCAACATAATTATACGATCCGAAGTTCAATATGATCATGATCACGATGGAATTTGAAATGCCTAATTGATAGCCTATCTGTTCTGTTTATTAGCTGTCACTGTAACACAGTGATAACTGATAAAATGTGAAGGTTTGCATCTTATTGCGAGTAATTCGAACACATATTTGTCTTTCCACGGTTTTAACCTGACGTTTATAGGTAGAATTTAACTTAGATGGTGATTGTAGGAGTATTATTTATTATTATTATTATTATTATTATTATCATCATTATTATTATCATTATCATTATTAGTATTATTACCGCTGTGGTCTCGAGGTAGCATGCTGCCTTGTCACGCAGCGGGCCCGGGTTCGATCCCCGCTCGGGACAGTTTTTCTGGGTGAGGTTTTTATCGGGATTTTTCCTCACCTGTAAGACAAATGTCAGGACAACGTTAAGGCCCAAACGGTCCCCGAAATCATATGGCCATCCTCATCATCATCATCATCCTTCACCGGTGTGGAAAGCAACGGGAAGCTACCACACCTATAATTCCCTAGTAAAGCTGCAAAGCATAGCATGAAAATGCTATGATTACAGTGAAATTCCTGCCCTCGGGCAGAATTACTGTGGATGGATTATTATTATTATTATTACTATTAGTAGTAATAATAGTAGTAGTAACATACAGTTAGGTTAAACATTATTTAAAATTGACGTTTACAGTAGATTTAAGTAGTTTAACTGTAGGCCTAATTAATACTCAAGCATTATTATGCATTATAATCACGTAAGTTATATATTACAGTGGGTGGATTTTTACCCAGAATTTTTTTTTTACTATTGCTTGTCCTATAGGTTTAACAGAATGAATAAGTGATAAATAAACAATTTTCTTCACTTTGGTGAAAGAAGAACACATTTTTAAGTTTTACTTCTTGCTTATTTGAAGTTGCTTTAACATGCAAGGGATATTTCATTTAGATTCTTTTGGTTGTATCCAGTAAGCCTAGATTGTAGGTAGGCTATCTATTTACTGTAGTCACATGTTCTTCTGAAAATTAGCCTAACTAAACTCCATGGCACATCAGATCTAGAAGGCCTTAGCCTACCATCCGGCCGCTGGTTTCACATCTACTTGCCATTTACAGAGGTGGAGCAGCTGTTATAGCTGGTTTTCTCAACTTGGAGCCGCTACTTACTGTAGCTACCCAAATTCGTCACGAGGGCATGGTAGGCATCGGTCCCATACTGGCCGAAATTCCATGAGAAAGGAAGTTTTCCCATGGAGATTCGTACCATAACTTTGCAGCAAGACATCATACCTTAAACCTCTCGGGTATAGCGCGGGACTTGATCTACGTAATGTTTATAATTATATTATGAAACGATGATGAAATTCCAACTTACAGTTTTTGTCTTGACGGATAAAATTCAGGAAAGAATTTGTCATGTTGATTGACACCGGATTTTGAACTCGGGATCTTTTGAATTCGAGTCTCAAACGTTATCGTCTGAGTCAACTCACTCAGTAAGTTTCTCTTGAAACATTAATATTTCCAATTCATGACATGAAACTTCTTTGCCGTCTATAATAATTTATTAATCACTAGCCTATAGACATAACGTGTCTACTGACACTATTTATTGTACAAATCACTTTAACAAAACATCGTCACAAAAGAGAGCATTATAGATACTACTAACTAACCAACTAACTCTCTGGTATTATCGAACCCGTAGGTTCAAGGCCGCGTGGACATAAGCTCTTCACACATCCCAATTCTGAGCTAATGTTTTCCAATCATTCCCTGTGTAATCTACTACCCTCAAATCATGATTAATATTATTCTCCCACCTCATTCTTGGTGTACCAACTAGGCGTTTTCCCTCTGGTTTTCCTGCAAGAAGCTCCCTGTCTCTCTTTCATTCCACATTCCCACATTCGCGTCACATGTCCTGCAGTCTACGAGACTTAACTGTTCTTATATCTGGTTTCCATCGGCCGCGGTGGACTAGTGGTTATGCTCCTTGCCTCTGGTCCCGAGGGTCGCGGGTTCAAACCCGGTCGGGGTCGATGGATTTTTTAGGACGGAAAAATCCAAGGAGCAAGTCCTCCGGGAGGGACTTTAAGCCGTGGGTCCCGAGTCTGAAGATTTTCAGGCTCGTAAAAGATCCTTAAGCCTGAATGAAAAGGCCTCTAAGCAAAATTTACCGAATTTTCCCGTCCTAGTACTACCTTGGAGTCCCAGATGTCAGTATGAGGCGGAACGCTGACCACGGACCACTAAAAAAATGACATCTATACGAAAACAAGCGTAACTAAATTAGTATGGTTCAAATTCTTCCCTATAGGGGGAGAGCGCCTAAATCTCTGTAAAGGGAAAACATGGGCTTACAAAAAAGAAATCTGGTTTCCTATAAACATCATGTAGCTCAACTCCGTAGCGTAGTGGTTAAGGCACTGCGCTACAAGCCGGAAGGTCGAGGGTTCGAGTCCCGGTGGGGTCAGGATTTTTAAACTGACCCAAACCTTCTGGCGGCACTATGGCCCTGGGGTCGACTCAGCCTCTAACTGAAATGAGTACCAGACGCTTGTTCTGGGGTAAAGGCGGCCGTCACGCAGGGCTGACAACCCGGCTGACATCAAGTGCCGATTGTCAAGGAAAAGTGGGAGCCTTAACCTCCTACTACCCCAAGGGCCTCCTGAGGCCTGTAGTGGGATCACTTTACCTTTACCTTTACCTTTTAGTACTACCTTGGTTTCCCAGATGTCAGTATGAGGCGGAACGCTGACCACGGACCACTAAAAAAATGACATCTATACGAAAACAAGCGTAACTAAATTAGTATGGTTCAAATTCTTCCCTATAGGGGGAGAGCGCCTAAATCTCTGTAAAGGGAAAACATGGGCTTACAAAAAAGAAATCTGGTTTCCTATAAACATCATGTAGCTCAACTCTCTTTGATCCAAACATTTTCCAAGAACTTTATTCTCAAATACTCGTAATCTTTTCACCTTCCTTGAAGTAATAGGCTATTTCATATTGTCCAACAAAATCTTGAATTGTTTTAGAATTTAAAGATCCTTCTAAAAAAGACAACCATAGATAAGATAATAAAAAATAGTGTTATAATTAATATTATAAAAATATTTATCTTGTAAGTACAAACTTTTTGATTGGAAGTCAAATATACTAAATATATTAGATAACTATGTCCACCGCTGTGGTCTCGAGGTAGAGTGCTGCCTTGTCACCTGTAAGACAAATGTCAGGAAAACTTTAAGGCCCAAACGGTCCCCGAAATCATATGCTTATCATCACCATCATCTGTCACCGGTGTGGAAAGCAACGGGAAGCTACCACACCTACACAATTCCCTAGTAAAGCTGCAAGCATAGCATGAAAATCCTATGATTGCAGTGAAGGACCTGCCTTCGGGCAGAATTACTATGGATGGATTAGATAACTAGTATTTATCTTCGCATCCATATAATAGAATAACAGTTTTATATATTTTCAGTTTAACGTTTTTTGAGAGAAGTCCCTGCAATGCATAATAGTGTGAGTAAAAATTCGCCCCTTAACTTTCATAATTAAATACAAAGCGAGTGTTATGATGACTGATTTTTTTAATATCCTAAATGTACAAACCCTGTTTTACCTAAGGTACATTAGGGTTATATTTTGTCAAATTTGTGTCAATGATAACTGATTGGGGTACCGTTATATACCACTGAATGGTAAGGTGGCAATGCTCAATAACGCTCCTGTGGTGACAAAACCCAGATTTTTATGAACACTTAAAAATGGCATTGGGGTGAATTTTCATAAATGATAGTATTTAAGGATGAACTTTAAAATAATTTGCTGCAATATTCCAAGTACTTTAATAAAATCAAAAGTAAACCTGATAGTTTAGAAATATCGTTATGATTTGTTCTGATTTACGCAGGAAGTAAATTGAATTCACTGCTTTAGAAGCAAGTGTTTTATGTTTGGTATGCGCCCTGTTGGATAAGATCGCCGATCTCTGACTCTTAACTTATAATTTGCATAAGTTGTTATGTTGAATGTAAGGAGGGGGTAATTTATTTTCACTCGTCGTCAGGGGGACAAGGAGTGGAGTCTTGTAGATTTTATCATACTCAGACTAATGCCTCATTCCTGTTACTGACATACCTGACTTTCCCCAGAACCCACTCATATATCCACCCTTGTTTTACAAATTTAAATCCAAAAATAACTAATAATTGGTTCCAAAACTGTAAGTTATTTGGCGTTTCATTGCGTCTCATTATTTACTACTAATAATGATAAATTAATAGATTTTATTGCAGGGAAGACTTTTTTTTTCAGCGAGATTTTCTAGTTTTAAACAGCTAATTCATTGCATTATTGAACCCGGAAATTCATGGCCCCGCGGACATAAGCTCTGCATACATTTCTCTAGACCCAATCATAAAAAAATAAATTATCATTTTCATACAAATATATAATTCCCACTGTCGGCCGCGGTAGACTAGTGGTTATGCTCCTTCCCTCTGGTCCCGAGGGTCGCGGGTTCAAACCCGGCCGGGGTCGATGGATTTTTTTAGGATGGAAAAATTCAAGGAGCAAGTCCTCCGGGAGGGACTTTAAGCCGTGGGTCCCTAGTCTGAAGATTTTCAGGCTCGTAAAAGATCCTTAAGCCTGAATGAAAAGGCCTCTAAGCAAAATTTACCTATTATCCCGTCCTAGTACTATCTTGGTTTCCTAGATGTCAGTATGAGGCGGAACACTGACCACGGACCACTCAAATGACATCTATACAAAAACAAGTGTAACTAAATAAGTATGGCTCAAATTCTTCCCTGTGGGGGGGAGAGCGCCTAAATCTCTGTTAAGGGAAACATGGGCTTAAATATACAAGAATATATAATTCCCACTAATTGACTATCCATAGCTAATACTTTCCATTATCCTCTATATAATTTACCTCAAATCATGATTAATATTATTATCTTATTAAATTCTTGGCCTTACCTATTGGGAGCTTGCCCTCTGGATTTCCGCAAGAAGTTTTCATGCTTCTCTTTTATTCCGTTTTTGTGCCATAAGTCTTACCCATCGCTATATTACATCTGGTTTCCCATATGGATCATATGCATACCCACTGTTATGGAGCCTTCTCCATTCACCTATTTATACGTCTGTTTTTGGTCCAAAAAATTCTCAAGTACAACTACTCGTAATTTTTTCTCCTCTCTTAAAGTAAGAGTCCATGTTTGAGATCCATATAATATTTCTGTAAAAAATAATAGATATATTTTTAGTTTAACTTTTTTTTTGAGATTTTGTGATGACAAGAAAGAGTCCGTTTTATGCGTCTGATTTCTTCCTGCGTCTCATTCTTGTTTGAAACAATTGTCCCAAGGTATTTGAATTCAGCCATTATTTTAAAATTTCCCTTATTATTAATTAACTGTCTTTTTCTGTTAGTACATAATATATTTCTTTGTGTGACCATATAACTTATTTAGTTTTATTGATATTTACTTCTTTCTCCAGAGACCAACCTCATGGTCAGCGTTCCTGACTACTGTTCATGAGGTCGCGGGTTCGATTCCCGGTCAAACCATAGGAATTTTTCCTTAAAGGGAATCATTCCTGTGGTTGCCCATGGTCTGGAATTTAGGTTAAGTTTAGGTTAAGAACTCTCCTGGCGCTTCATTATCATTTATCACCCATCATATCATCGGGGCAACGTAACTCCACCGACCAGGCGCCCCAACTTCAGAAGTGGGTTACAATAAACCTAATGCCAGGAGAGAACACCAGAAATGTCAAAATGACAACCTGGAGCATTGGGGGAAAAAAAAAAATCTTCTTGCTCCAGTTTCTTGATGTTACTCAGTAAATGTGAGTGTTGGCCCTTAATATCTCCTCATTATCACCCGAAAATACTACTACATCATCAGCATACATAAAAATGGCTTATTGTTAACATTGAATTGTAGTTCTTCTTTACCTTCTATAAGATTTGATTGCATGCTCTAGTACAAAATTAAATACCTTCGCCATTCAAAAGCGGGCCTGAACGGATCATACAAATTTTCCACAGAGTCCTCTTATTTTAAGTTAGAGATTATTCAATGTGATGCATATCTTTATTACTGGGCCCATAGCATGACTTCTCTTTTGAAGGAATTTTTACGCCATAAAAATCCCAAGGATTCGCCCTGGGTAAGGCCGTTGTCTCGAGCGTAGTAGACCCGAGTTAGATCGCCGGCCAGGACAAGTTTCCTGGGTGAGTTCTTCGGATTTTCCCTCACCCCTGAGACAAATTTAAGAAAACGCTACGGTCCGAATACTCCCCTCGAAACCCTAATCACCCCCAATATATTCACTTTTTTTTTTTGTATGAATGTATGAATACTTAGTGTGTCTTGTCTTAAATGTTCATGTTGTCACGAAGATGGGTCTGGCTCTGAGCTGATCATTAATAAAGAGAGACTTTTTATATCCTTGTACTATCAAAAAAAATGCGTGTGTTTTAGAACTTTTAAATAATCTCTTGATAAGGTGTGTCTCTGTAAAGCCTATAGGCAGGAACACGTAAAAGTATCAATAAAGAGAGAGGTTAAACGAAAGGAAAAAGAAATTAAAGAAGCTATATGCACAAGGGACCCTCCATGGTATCTTTACCTTGTCGTGGTGGAGTGGCTTGCGTGCTTAAATGATCCTGAGAGCTATGCCGGCGGTAGCATTGCTGCCGATAGGGTTACCCATGCCGGACTGGTCGAAGGTGATAAGCCAGACGAAAAAAGTACCTTGGGCGAAAGAGTGACGATCTTTCACCGTAAAAATACAATTGTCAAGAAATGCGGACATGGGTTCATCTGGGGTAAAATTTTCCGGAGGTCAAATAGTCCCCCATTCGGTTCTCCGGGCGGGGACTACTTCAGGGAACCCATGCCAAAGGCTCAAACACAGGGACATGTTCCTAGGAACATGGAATGTTAGGACTTTATACAATAGCGGGGCACTAGAGATATTAACGCGGGAATTGGATAAATCGCCCTTGGATATAGTCGCTTTACAGGAAGTTAGGTGGCCAGGAGAAGGTAGTCAGGAATCAGGAAGCTTTGCATTATACTAGGGGGTGCAGAAAGACCTGCATTTGGAACGGGTTTTTTAGTCAGAAGGAGGATCCTATCCGCTATCCGAGATATTAAATTTGTTAGTGATAGGATATCATACATAATTCTAAAGGGTAAACGACATGATTTTATAATTGTAAATGTACATGCCCCCACAGAAGATAAAGATGACAAGATCAAGGATGAGTTCTATGAAGAATTAGAATGCTTATTTGATAGCCTTTCACGATATCATATGAAAATTGTCTTAGGAGATTTTAATGCAAAAGTGGGGCGGGAAGATATATTCAAACCAACAATAGGCAAATTCAGTCTTCATGAAGGTAGTAACGACAACGGGGTTAGATTAGTCACATTTGCCACATCAAAGAATCTCATTCTTAAGAGCACAACATTTCAGCATAAGGATATTCATAAATACACCTGGACGTCCCCAGATGGAGAAACTCGGAACCAGATAGATCATGTATTAGTGGATAAACGCTGGCACAGTAGCATCATTGATGTTAGATCAGTTAGAGGGACAGACTGCAATTCGGATCATCATCTGGTCAGAGTGAAAATCAGACAACGGCTATCGCTTATGAGAGGAACGAACGCTAAAGATGATTCTGTAAAATATGAATTAAAAAACTTGAAAAATGATGATGAAATGCAGCAAGAATACCAAATCAAAATAGCTAATAGATTTGAAGTACTGGAATCTTCAGATGACAATGTGGCAAACGAAGAAGAAACTGATATAAATAAAGAATGGGAGGCTATAAGAGATACTATTAAATTGTCAGCATCAGAAAGCATTGGTTGTTTAAAAAAGAGGCAAAACAAGAAATGGTTTGATGAGGAATGTGCCGACATTGTAAAGAAAAGAAAGCTAGCAAAAATGAAATGGTTACACGAGCCAAATGAGGTAAATTTAGAGCAATTGGGTAGTGTTAGACGTGAAACCACTAAGTTACTAAAGAGTAAAAAGAGGGAATATTTGAGAGAGAAGATTAATGATCTTGAAATGAATGCAAAAAATAGGAACATTAGAGAATTATATCAGGGAATTAGTATAGAGAAGAAGGGGTTTCAGGCTAGAACAAACATAATTCGGAATGAAAATGGGGATATGATTGCAGATTCTAGGAGTATATTAAATAGATGGAAAGGTTACTTTAATCAGCTATTAAATGTACATACAGAACAGGACATTGAGGAGGATAAGTTAGAGACAGCAGAAATGCTAGTCGCAGAGCCAAGTGCATTAGAGGTTGAAATGGCGATTGAAAAATTGAAGATGTATAAAGCATCAGGTTCAGATGAGATCCCAGCAGAACTGATAAAATCAGGGGGAGAAAAATTGATGGACAAGATACGCTGGTTGCTTAGTATGATTTGGGAAAAAGAAGCTCTTCCAGATGAATGGAAGGAATCAATTATCGTACCAATTTATAAGAAAGGAGATAAAACTGATTGCAACAACTACAGGGGCATCTCATTACTTTCAACTTCGTACAAAATTCTAACAAATATATTAGTAAGCAGACTTACTCCCTATATTGATGACATTCTAGGAGATCATCAATGTGCATTTAGAAGAAACAGGTCTACAACAGATCAGATTTTCAGTATAAGACAGATTTTAGAGAAGAAATGGGAATATAATGGTACTGTACATCAACTATATGTAGACTTCAAAAAAGCATATGATTCAATTAAGAGGGAGAAGTTATATAGTATCCTGCTGGAGTTCGGAATTCCTAAAAAGTTGGTTAGACTTATACGAATGTGTCTAAATGGCTCAAAGAGTAGGGTGCGTGTAGGCAAACAGTTTTCAGACACTTTTGAAATCCAGAATGGGTTGAAGCAAGGAGATGCACTATCTCCTCTACTATTTAATTTTGTACTAGAGCATGCCATTAAATCTTTAGAGAATGAGGAAGGCTTACAACTGAATGGTATTAATAAGCTGTTAGTTTATGCTGATGATGTAGTACTACTGGCCGATAGCGAGGAGATACTAAAGGCCAACACGCACACACTATTGAGTAACACTAAGAAATTAGGACTGGAAGTAAATATCACTAAAACTAAATATATGGTCACACGTAGAAATTCAGTATATAATGGAAATGGACAGCTAATGACAAATGAGGGAAATTTTAGAGGAAGTGGCTGCTGAATTCAAATACCTAGGAACAATAATCACAAATAGGAATGAGATGCACAAAGAAATTAAACATAGGCTCAATTCTGGAAATGCATGCTATTATGCATTGCAGAGACTTTTGATGTCCCAACTCCTTTCAAAAAAACGTTAAGCTGAAGATATATAAAACTATTATTCTACCAGTTATATTATATGGGTGCGAAACATGAACTCTTACTTTAAGGGAGGAAAGGAGATTACGAGTATTTGAGAATAAAGTTCTTAGGAAAATTTTTGGACCAAAGAGAGATGAACAGACAGGTGAATGGAGAAGACTACATAACAATGAACTACATGGTCTTTATAGGAAGCCAGATATAATAAGAACAGTTAAGTCTCGTAGACTGCGATGGGCAGGACATGTTGCACGTATGGGGAATGAAAGACGTGCATGGAAGCTTCTTGTAGGAAAGCCAGAGGGAAAACGCCCAGTTGGTAGGCCAAGAATGAGGTGGGAGAACAACATTAACTATGATTTGAGGGAAGTAGATTATACAGGGAATGATTGGAAAGCATTAGCTCAGGATAGGGATGTATGGAGAGCTTATGTCCGCGCGGCCATGAACCTTCGGGTTCGATAGTGCCAGTGAGTAAGTAAGTATATGCACAAGGGAATTGTCAATCATTGCATGCCGAAACCTACTTTGAAATTTCTTCCAGAGAGGCGCTGTGATGTTATCAAGGCCGTGTTCAAAAAATTATCTTCCTTTTTAACTACAAGTTACTAAAATTCAGCCACAAATCTCTCATTTACACTATAGGGAAGTAATACAACTTCTGATAAGTAGATTGCCTCATTTCCACTCTTACTCATGCAGGGAGTCCATTTTCTCTGTACAGTGGGTCGCCATTGCTAGATTCTGGCTTCAATATCTGTACCTTGTAGTTAAAAAAGGCAGACTTTTTTTACACTACCTTGGTACATCGCAGCGCTTCTCTGAGAGAAATTTCAAGGTGGGTTTCGACATGTAATGTTTGACAGTTCCCTTGCCAGAATAGGCCTATGTGTATAAAAATCGATTTAATTGCCTTCGGCCACGTTTGAACTCATAAACCTCTGAACAGAATCTTCTGTGACCAGTAGATAAAGGGATAAGCCTACAAGAGTTAATGAAGATGAATGAAGTTTGGAACATAATTTAAATAATTCTTTAGAAATAAATGTGATCTACACAGTAAAGATTAATATTTTGCATATCGTATCATAGATGAAATTAGGCCCGTTTTAGATTAGAGAATTGGAATGCTGTTGTGAGGGAAGACGATTTTATTTTGGATCGTAGAGCGAAGAAGAATGATACTGTTTAGGAATACATTTATTAGCAGTCATGGCGATAGTAGTAGGTAGTAGTAGTAGTAGTAGTAGTAGTAGTAACAGTAGAGGAAGTTCGGATGTGGACCCTTCTGTATGAGTGGACCCTGTTAATATCTAATTTTTTTTTAATTTTTTTATTGGTGCTGCCCTGGAACAGAAAATATTTTAATTTCTTCCCCTCATCAACTTTGTCGTGTTCAAGGCCAGTTTCTTTTGTTCTTTGTGCGAAGAAGGGTTTATTCGTGATATTTATGAAAACGACCATTTAAAAGTTTTTTAAGCTAAGAACTAATTCTTAATTTCTGCTATTGAATATTACAAATGTTAGAAAAACTCCTAAATATATTATATATTATGTAGACGCTGTTTTATATACTGACGGGTTTCGAAGCTATGGAAATGATTTTTTTAATTCTTACAGAATGCTACAATGTTAATAGTAATTTTCCCTTTAATTTTTTTAATCCCCCTATGTTTTATAGTGAATTATTGATTTATTCAGTCTGTAATTTTTATTACTATTTTTATATTTATAGGTTTGATATTATGTGACGGCTGCTGTATAAAGTAGCCTAATTAAAGATAACAGAGGAATTCGATTAATGTAAACCCTCCACGATGCGGTTAAAGTTGGCCTGGGTCCACTTTACACGAATACGTGTTTTATCAACAAGGGTGCTGTATGTAAAAGTCATACACTTAATTAATTTTATTTAATATCTTTGTAATTTTACGTAAACCTAAACCCAAAGAACGTCGCTGTCTGCAGATGAATGACATGTGAATGTTATATTCAACGATAATTTTTCAAAACATTAAATAAATATCAACGCTTTTTAATTACGATCAGCCATAAATAGGCCTACATACTTTCAGATTAATTTGTGCCTGTTTGTATTAATGAATAGAGCAAATAAACTTAAAATAGTCTAAAGGCTAGGATGGTTGATAAAGTGGACCTTTCTTGTATTGTAAAAAGTTTATAAATTATGAAGATGTTTCCATATTTGAATAAAATAACAATGCCAATTCATAGTTATAACACTAATGATAATCATTGTAATTAAAGAAAATTCAAATCCCCTAATTAAAAGAAGAAAAACAAATTCAAAATAGGGGTCCAATTACCTGAAGTTTCTCTAGTAGTAAAAGTTGTGATTTATTTAACGATACACTTTACATCAGAAGTCATTACTGTCGTTATTCAAAGTAGATCGCCCCCCGTCGAAACCCAGCGGTTTGATGCTGCAGAGTTCCAGAATTTGCGCTGGTTCGAGTCCCGATGTGGAAATAAATGATTTCATGAAATTTAGGCCAGTATGGAACCGGTGTCTACCCAGCTTCGCGAGAAATTTGGGCAGCTGTAACAAGTGCGGCTCCTGGTTAAAAAAAGTTAGCTATAACGAATGAGGCAACCGATGTGCTGACCACATGTCACCCCTATAGTAGCTGGGTGATATTCCACTTGACACATGTGAATGTGACGTCATCAGCCGAATGGTATGCCATATACGTTCTAGGTCTGTCGTGCCATGGAATTTTTTCGAAGTAGGTCATGAGAGATATGACAATGTTTTTTTTTTTTTTTTCTGATGTAACTTGTTTGAGAATACAGGTTATTTTACTAGCCGTAAAAGCATTACTTTGGGCTGGCGGTTTACTTTCTTTCCAAGCGAAGTAGTAGCCCTCAAAATTTAAAATATTGAAAAGAATCCAAGGAACCGTCTAGATTTGTATCCCTGGAACAGGTGCGAACATGTTAGCCATGAAACTAGGCCTACATGGTACGACAAGCCTAGAAGGCCCTTTGCATCACATCCACAATGTGTCAAAACATAGGTGGATAATTACATTAGTCAATATGATTTTTGTCTCATGAGTACCAATAGTTGTACTTTATGCAGTTTTTTTATCGTGTTTTCAAATATGTATTCGGAATTTCTCCATCACCCACAGTTTTTTTATTTAATTTTCAATTAATGGTTTTAAATAATTATTTTTTTTAAAAAACTTTTTTCGTCCATTTGTCCATTGTAAAATAAAACGGGGAACACTTTCATCAGGAGATTTCAGATATGGAAAAGAGAAATCAAGTCAAATGGAATATGCTGGCCGATTATTGTTGGACCATCAAGAGGGATGCTCCACAGGCGAAATATAGCAGAAAATCGTCATTTTTTACTTTCTAGGTGAGTCCGAATGTTCGAATATTGTGTAGTTACGAATGTAGAAAATATTAAAATGTTTGAAATTATAAATTCCTGCCTCTCGGAAACCTTGCGTGATGGAGAAAAAACCGATATCATATTTGAATTCAGGAGAAAAAATACTATCAGAATCGCATATTTTTCTTTATGAGACAAAAAAAAAGTTTCTTTTTTGTTGCTCAGTGTTATTCATCATTGATAGCGGAGGCAAGCGGTCAGCAAGTTGGGTTGCCCAACTGTTAGAACAAAACTTGTTTCGCCAATCTGGAGCTGTTACTTATTGTATCTACAAAAATTTCTCTTTCTTTATTCTCACATAGACACGAGGACAGGACACACACACCCAGACCCAAGGTGGAGATTTAAAATCCCCAACCCCGCCAGGGATCGAACCCGGTTGCCGGAGTGGAAGGTAGGGACTCTACCGACTACGCTACGGCGACGGACTTGAACCTCTTGGCTTGTAGTTGAATGCTGCTCTTGGTAATCTTGATACATTCATTCTTTCCACATGTGTAAACAATTTCTCTCTATATTCTCTGATTTTCTCATCCAATGGATATATATTTAACTCTGTTCTTAGAGCTTCATTCCTTATCCGATCCAATCTTGTGCAGCCTTTTGTTCTTCTAAGGAAGTTCGTTTCTGCGCTTTGTATTCTTCTTTGCAATTTTTTGCTCATTACCCAAGTTTCGCTCCCATAAAGTAATGCAGGAATTGCCAATGTTTTATAAAACTTCAAGGAATGTAGGAAGGCAAGTCAAAAGATGGACAGAACAACTGTGAGGCGGAACAGGCAATTTGCCTAGCCCGTGAAGTGAAGAAGAAGAAGACGAAGAAGAAGATTTTTCTTGATGCATGATGGGAACCTGTCCCGTTCACTGCCGAAGTTACATGAGAAAATTTCATCTTCCGGAGGACACGGAACCAATATCCGTCCTGTGGATCTATGGCATGGCAAGATCCCCTTGATTGCTGGGTCCCGGTGCCTAGATAGCCATTAAAAAATGTATTGTGAATTCACATCTAAATGGAATAGGAATAATATGAAAGCATTCAAGACTGAAAATGTATAAAACCCTAGCTCTTCCAACTCTTTTGTATGGTAGCGAAGTATGGACGTTGAAACAGAAGGATATACAGAGACTTAGATCTGCTGAAATGAGATATCTTCGGAGGACTGCAAGATACACACTACTAGATCACAAAAAAAATGAAGACATCTTAGAAGAATTACACATGGAATCTTTAGAAAACAAAATTTCTGATTATAAGTCAAGATGGATGCAACATGTTCATCGAATGGAAGATCGCAGAATACCCAAACAAATGTTAAGATATCAATCTGCAGGAAGAAGAAGACCAGGACGTCCACTCAAAAGACTTCTGGATGGTGTTTCTCTTGAGGCCGAAACAGGTCAACAAATGACCTAAATTCGTGAATGTACTATGATGATGATGAATTATTCATTTGTAGGCCTTTAATAATTATTATAAGAGGGTAATGTTGATTTCCTACAGTAAGGCAGATTATGTTATTGCTTTTATTCCAGATTATGTTAATTTCTCCAGATTTAATAAAAATAACTTCATAAAATAATAGAAATGAAATTCAATATATATATATATATATATATATATATATATATATATATATATATATATAATGTCCACCGCTGTGGTCTCGAGGTAGCGTGCTGCCTTATCACGCAGAGGGCCCGGGTTCGATCCCCGGTCGGGGCAGTTTTTCTGGGTGAGGTTTTTCCTCACCTGTAAGACAAATGTCAGGAAAACTTTAAGGCCCAAACGGTCCCCGAAATCATATGGTCATCCTTATCCTTATCATTATCATCATCCTTCACCGGTGTGGAAAGCAACGGGAAGCTACCACACCTACAATTCCCTAGTAAAGCTGCAAACATAGCATGATAATGCTATGATTGCAGTGAAGGATCTGTCTTCGGGCAGAATTACTATGGATGGAGATATATATAGGCCTATAGGGCCTATATATACACATAATGGGCAGCAGTAAAGTTCCTCCAGTGTAGTCTGCTTCCAGCCAGCCATTTCACTTCTTTCCAGCTTTTCCCTCTTTCCTTTGCTTCCTCCTCTACTGATCGCTTCCAAGTTTTCCTAGGTTGTCCCCTCTTTCTAACTCCTTGCGGATTGCAATCTACTACTGCAAGTCTTCTCGACGGCTCCATCTCGTTTTCTCAATGTGTGGTCTTTGAATTTCACTTTCTTTGTTTTATTTGGTGACATATCTGAGATTTGTTGGTTTTTCTCCACAGTTCTTCATTTGATAGAATTATTTCCGGCCATCTTATATTTAAAATACGCCTCAGACATCTGTTACAAAGGCCTGCAACTTTTTATTTGTTGCTTGCGTAACTTTCCATGTTTCGCAACCATAGAGGAGATCTGATTTTACGTTGGTGTTGAACAATCTAATTAAATAAGATAGGGTCTAAAGATTCCATGGAGCGTTAGGCGTTGAATACCCTAAGCGTGCCATCTGGCTGCTGGCCTCACATCCACATGTGTTGACGGATAATCATTTAGCCTTATAGCCAGCCGTTATAACTGGGTTTCTCAACCTGAAGCCGATATATATTGTATTCTATGCATATTTCTCACTATGTTCGATTGTCACCGATACCATACAGTATTGACTGAAATTCACGAGAAAAAAATTTCCCCCATGGGGACTCGAACCAGCGCAAGTCCCGTAGCTCTGCATCAAGGCCTTAAACTGCTCGGCTAGAGCGCGGTACTAGGTATCTATAGTGTTCAAAAGTAACAAAATAACTGAAGATTTATTCCCAGGTTCAGTGAATTCTTTAAGACTATGAGAGTTAATGATTAATCACGTTTCAATAAATTTTGTTTTTCAAACAATGACAATCGTGTTTCACCTCACTCTTTACCGAATTCTCTTAACCACCCCCTGCTTTTGTGATAAAGAAAGCTCCTCTTTATTAATATTCCGAACAGGTCAGAGCATTATTTTGCAGTGTCTGACTCTCCAACAAAGTTCGATAGGTTTGAATGTACAAAATGGCAGACACAAGATTTGTCTGCGCTTCAAATGAAGTTATAGATGAAATAATCCAGCAATCTAAGCCTCAAAACACTCAGAATTATAGGAAATAGCCTATATTTGGAGTCAGTTCTACTACACATTTCATAATTGTGTGTTCAAATTTGTGTTTTTAATTAGTAAATAGTAACCAATATGTCCACCGCTGTGGTCTCGAGGTAGCGTGCTGCCTTGTCACGCAGCGGGCCCGGGTTCGATCCCCGGTCGGGGCAGTTTTTGTGGGTGAGGTTTTTATCGGGTTTTTTCCTCACCTGTAAGACAAATGTCAGGAAAACTTTAAGGCCCAAACGATCCCCGAAATCATATGGCCATCATCATCATCATCCTCCGCCTCACCCTTATCATTATCATCATCATCATCATCATCATCATCCTTCACCGGTGTGGAAAGCAACGGGAAGCTACCACACCTACAATTTCCTAGTAAAGCTGCAAGCATAGCATGAAAGTGCTATGATTGCAGTGAAGGGCCTGCCTTTGGGCAGAATTACTATGGATGGATAGTAACCGTCCCGCGCCGTAGGCGAGTGGTTAAGGCAGGAATCCTTGGCGCAGAGCTACGGGACTTGCGCTGGTTCGAGTCTCCATGGGGGAAGAAATTTTCTCATGGTATTTCGGCCAGTATGGGACCGGTGGCCACCCAGCATCGTGACGCATCTGGGTAGCTACAGTAAGTAGCGGCTCTAGGTTGAGAAAACCAGCTATAACAGCTGGGGGACTCGACATGCTGACCACATGTCACCCCTACACTGGCTGATTATCATCTACCTCTGTGATTAACACATGTGGATGTGAGGCCAGCAGCTGGCTGGTAGGCTAAGGGCCTTGTAGGCCTGTCGCGCCAGGAGTTGTTTTGGATAGTAACCAATAGGACCTAATGGTTTTACTGAGTTGTTTACTAAAAAAATTAATAACTATGGAGCTGATTTTTATGTTCTAAAAGATAAGATTGCAACATAGTATAGCCATACATTTAATTTATAAGTCTTTTGTAGCAATATTAGACTACATTTATATTGTTACGTCTTACTTTTAAATTAAAAAAAGAAATAATGTAAATAGAATACTATTTCTTTTTAATTTAAAAGTAAAATGTGTAATATAAATGTAATAATGCTAGATTCCAAACAAAAATCATTAAGAAACGTTTTTGTAAGTTATGTTATTAAAAAAATGAGTTAATTGTATATAAAGAGCTTATTACATTATTTTTATCCCTATACTTAGTTGCAATCTTCACTCTTAGAACATAAAAATCCGCTCCCTATTAATAACCTATTATGTTGGCTATAATAGCCTATACAGTTTGATGTGTTCATTTTTTTCTTCACTGGTGTGCTTTCTTACAATATTGCAATCCTTTTTTGAAGTTTCCGTCGCCAGATGACAATAAATATTATTACATGATGAAGTTGCACTGGATAAATAAATGAAACATAGCCACTCAATTTTGATTTGTTTTCTAACATCGCATATCTTCAACATCTATAAAGATAATGAAATCTCTGTTAAACAAGATGACAAATTATCTTCTTGGGAAAAGATCAACACTGGACTTTCACCGGTGCTTTTCATTATATATATATATCCATCCATAGTAATTCTGCCCGAAGGCAGGTCCTTCACTGCAATCATAGCATTTTCATGCTATGCTTGCAGCTTTACTAGGGAATTGTGTAGGTGTGGTAGCTTCCCGTTGCTTTCCACACCGGTGAAGGATGATGATGATAATGATAATGGTAAGGATGATAATGATAAGGATGATGGCCATATGATTTCGGGGACCGTTTGGGCCTTAAAGTTTTCCTGACATTTGTCTTACAGGTGAGGAAAAACCCCGATAAAAACCTCACCCAGAAAAACTGCCCCGACCGGGGATCGAACCCGGGCCCGTTGCGTGACAAGGCAGCACGCTACCTCGAGACCACAGCAGTGGACATATATATATATATATATATATATGAATAAATTAATAAACGAATGGAGGAAAACACAACGGGGATATATATCCAACAATAGGAACCTCAAACTCGATGCTATTCTTTTTGCAGACGATTTAGCTCTTCTGGCACTTTCCGAAAATGATTTGCAACGATCAATTTATAATTTACAAAAATAGCTGCCAAATTTAATATGGCAATATCAATTAACACAATTAAAATTATGGCATTTCATGGGAAGGACCCCATACAAAGTAAAATCTGTCTCCAGAATAAAATTTTTGAGAGATCAAATCAATTTAAATATCTTTGATATTATCTCTCTATCTGGGATGAAAAGGATATCCCTGAAAAAAATTACTAGTTATAATAAAAGTTTGGGAATTATTAATCAAGTTATGAAACCATCCCTTGTACAAAAAAACACCAGATTACTTTGGCTAGACTAGTGTTGACCTATGGTAGTGAAGCATGGACACTAAAAAGACAACATGAAAGCAGAATAACGGCTTGTGAAATGAGATTCATGCGCAGAACAGCGGGTTACACCGGATGGGATCGGAAAAGGAACACCGATATCTTAAAAGAATTGAAGATTACGACAATTTTGGAATATATTAAACAGTACCAACTAAATTGGAAACACCATCTAGAAAGAATGAGTTCAAATCGGATCCCCAAAGCTGTTTATAATTTTATACCAAGAGGACGAAGATCACTGGGCCGTCCTATGAAACGCTGGAGGGAAAATTTTCTATAGTATCGTAACAGCCCTTGGCCTAATACTTGGAAGGAAGAAGAAGAAGAAGAAGACATCGCCGTTTACATTAAATATATAAATATTTTAAAATAACTATGTTTAAATAATGGTTTTTGAGTAAACAGCTTAATTTTATTCGTTAAATAGCCCTAACAAATTCCACTCTTGATTTCCAAATACCCTAGTTAAATTCAGGAAGTCACTTCGTGAGTTTGTCTATTATATGGAAATCACTCGTCACATTATTTATGATAATTCTCTATGTTAACTGCTAAACTAGATTATTGTAACTTCAGTACGTATTGTACTTACGTGTGGTCTGAACGTTGGTATAATAGAACAAAGCAAGTATCGAATTACTCTATATCAGCACAATAATACATATATATTACTTCAACGGAAGTGGCCTGACCTTAACGACTTAACCGAATGCATAAGCGGAGACCATTATAGTTCCTGATTGCGAGGCATATTCATTACGTCAGCATATTTTGTCAAACCGTACATTCAGCACATTTTATTATTGCTTTGTAATAGTTTTAAACATGATTTTATTTTGAAACTGTGGAGGGAACGAAATGGTTTATTGAAGAAATAAATTTTTCCATAAAAGCTTATAGTCCACAGCTGTGGTCTCGAGGTAGCGTGCTGCCATGTCGCGCAGCGGTTCCGGACAGGCTCCTGGGTGAGGTTTGTTTCGGGTTTTTCCTCACCTGTAAGACAAATGTCAGGAAGCTAACGGTCCCCGAAAAATCACCCGGCCATCATTATCATCATCAATAACAAGGATTAAGCCCAATGGCCTGTTTCGATCTCATTATAGGTCGAATTGGTCCTTCCATCTCTTCAATGGTCTTCCCAACATTCTTCTCCCTTTTGGTTTATAATTATACATTCTACTTGGTATGCGCTGTTCATCCTTTGCTTTGAGATTAATCAGTAATAATAAATGTCCCCTGTCCGCGTTACGAGCGCTGGGCAGGGTAAGGATAATGACAGGGCTGCTGTCTCAGAGCATCTATCCATTCTCCTCTAAGTATTAACACCTTTAGAGAGGGTTGCTGTTTCCGCCCCTTGAGCCGTTGTGATGATGGCCTGGTATCACGTCGTCTTGTAGACCGTTGCAGACTTCTTGGTCGAAGTAAACCTTCTGGCAGACGTCTCCGACGTTGCGGATTATTCTTAGTTTCCGCTCATCTCTAACCAATCGGCAAGTTAGCAAAGCTAAACTTCCCCGATTTGGTCGTCTGGTTCATTGAGTACTCGGTGCCCTCACCACGTCGAGGTAATAGTCCACGGGGGGACTATTATCATCATCATCATCATCATCCTTCACCGGTGTGGAAAGCAACGGGAAGCTACCACACCTAAAATTCCCTAGTAAAGCTGCAAAACATAGCATGAAAATGCTATGATTGCAGTAAAATACCTGTGCTCGAGCAGAATAACTATGGATGGATGGATGGATGGATAAAAACTTAATATAATGTGAAATGTGTAAATGTGAATTAATAATTCCACGCGCAACATCTCACTTTTATAATGCATTTCACAACAAATCTTCTGGTTTATAACGTATTATGGATTTTAATGTGAATTTTGACCTCATTATCCAATAGTAAAGTTATAGATCGTTAAGATGATTAAAAAGAAACATGCTCTATGTCAGTCATTAACGAACTATTTGGCTATTCTAGCGCAGATATCCATTTATGAATGACTAGAACGACCACATATATTACAAACTGCTTCTATCACATCGTATGTTGCCAAATATTTCCAATAGGGAAATATTTCAAAGTTAGGGTTAGATTTTTGTTAAAATATTTAAGTTTGATTACAAATTATAGTAACTTGGCGGATTTACAAAATATTTTCATGTTACGTCTAAAGTCATCATCGGTATCATCTTGAGGCACTACAACTTCAAAATTAAATGTTTTGCCTTTTAAATAATCTTCCTCCATACTCTTCTATCTTCTGCCAATTTCAGGTTTGTCACTCTCATCGTCTTTAAATCCTCCCAAACATCATCCTGCCATTTCATCTTAGGTCTATCAACAGTTATAGTTCCTGTAGGCTTCCATTTATATGATTTTTTTAACTAATCTCTTTTGAGTGAATGGACATAATTCATTGGAAGAAGAAGCTGAATAAAGAATTCTAAATGGAAGTAAGGCGTATTTTACATATTTAACATCATTTAAAAGTAAACTAATACCTAAATCTGCCAAACCAAGATTATACAAAACACTAATAAGACTAATAGTGAAACTTGAACTCTCAAAGAAACAATCAAACAAAAATTGTTAATTTTTGAAACAAAAGATACAAAGAAAGATTTTTTGGTCCAAATAAAGAACGAGACCAAATTTGGAAAATTAAAACATTAGTGAATCAAATAATATAATTAAAAATCAAAATATAGAAAATTATACCGTCTAAAGTTTCTACATTTTTCTGAGAAGTTGATGTCCTGTACTGCCCATAACACATTTTTGTTTCACACATGATTCATTGAGGACATGTTCAATTGTGTGAATATGGAGATTCTTTAGTTTATTTCTATTTTCACTTCTAGTTGATTTCTGTCTATATCTCGTACTTTTTCCGGACCAAAAAAACCACAAACACACACACACACACACACACACACATATTACTTGCTATTCATATTCTGCAATAACAATCATTATCACTTTTTTATAAAATATCTAGCTACTTGTGCTTGCATTGCAGGGACTCTTGTCCTAATTTCTTTGAAAAATACAATAAACTGAAAATATATAAATATTGTAATAGGCCTACTTCCAGCTGAATTAGGCCTATATGAATGCGAAACGGATTCTTTTTTTTAAGGGAGGTGAAAATATTACGAGTATTTAAGAATAAATTTATTAGAAAAAATTGACCAAAGAAAGATGAACAGACAAACTAATAGAGAAGACTACCTAACTAAAAATAAGCTACATAATGTTTGTTGGAAAACAGATATAATAAGAGGAAGTAGATTGCAAAGGGCAGGGCTTGTGGCACGAATGTGTAATGAGAAATGGACGTGGAAACTCGTAGGAAAACCAGACAGAAAGCACCAATAATGAGCTGAATAATAACATTAACCATGATTTGAGGGAAGTAGATAGTACAAGAAATGATTGGAAAACATTAGCTCAGCTTAGGGATGTATGGAGAGCTTATATCCGCGCGGCCATGAATCTACAAGTTCGATAGTTACAGGGAGTTAGTTTATTGAGTTAGGTAATTGTGCTTGAATCCCCAGATATTTATTCTTAAATAGGATGGGCTAATAACGTTTTTCTTGTAATCATTCTGTTCCATTATCATCTTAAGCGAGTATGATTTTTATCTTACAATGAGGTCAAAATTCAGAGGTCAAACCCATAATCCATTCTAAAGCATAAGCTAAAAATATATTGTAAATGCCATTCCTCCTCCACTTTCTTCTTCTGCTTCTTCTTAAATTGCAATACAGGCAAATGGGGAACTTGGCCTCGTTCAGTAACTTCTCCTGTCATCTAAGGTAAAACCTTCACTTTGTGATTTTTACATTTTCTAATATTATCTTATCTGGTTTTAGGTCTCCCTCTTTGACTCTTTTTCATATGGTTGATTAATAGGAAACTTATTTTCCTCCATTCTATTCACAAACCCTATAGGCCTCAATAGTAAAATTATTCATGCAATAAATCCCACAACAGGCCTTATAAGCCTCTAGGGATAGTAGGAGGTTTTTCTAGACAATCAGCACATGAATTCAGCCGGACAGCCGGGTTTTCAGCCCTGCGTGAAGGCCGCTTTTATCTCCAGAAAAAGCTTCCAGCTTATTTCTGTTAGAGGTTGAGTTGTTCCCAGAGTCATCGTACCGTCAGAAGTTTGGGTCAGTTTAAAATTTTGACTCCACCTGTACTGGAACCTTCGATCTTCCGGCTTGTAGCGTCTTACCTTCACCAATTACGCTATGGCATACTCCCATTCTTACAATATGGCGATAAAAAGAATTGATGAATATAAAGAAGAATTGATAAATATAAATCTCGAGAAATGGAGCGAGTGGTCTCGGTTGCTTCACTGTGATAGTAGCCTATAAGTCCCGATAGTTTGGATATGATGGCAAAAGTAATTATCACATATAAGCTACTAGTGTGTTTATTTTATTTAATCTTGGTTTTTATTAAGTGTATAATCATGAATAATGCAAACTATTATTAAAGACGACTCGTCTCAATTTGTTAAACAATTTATCATAAGTAATGCCACGAGTGATTTCCAAATCATCGATAAATTCACGACTCACGAAGTGAGGAGTGAATTTATCTAGAGAATTTGGAAATCAAGAGTGGCATTTGTTAGGACTATTTAACGAATAAAATTAAGCTGTTTACTCACAAATCATTATTTAACTATAGTTATTTAAAAATATGTATGTATTTAATGTAAACGGTGATGTTTGAAAACAAATGAGAAACGATTGATACGCTTTATTTGCTTATTTTGTTCATCACTACAACCGGATCGTATGATTTGTTGCCAAAGGATCACAATATTGTAAGAATGCACCCTGGTGGAGAAATTTATAACCAACATTATAGGTATTAATTAATTTCTGATGTCATATGATGTAAGTATGTCAATTATATTTTTTCTGCAACGTTATTTCCTGGAAAATAATTCGTTTAAAAAAGTGCAAACAGTGGTTTCTTTTTCTTTTTTTTTTGGTGGTATAATCAATTGCTACAAATGTTTTTATATTTTCTCCCGCAAGCGCTAATTGCTGACATTCGTGCACTATAGAATTATACAATCTGGTAGCCGTATGCGATTACTGCAAAATAATGCTATGGCCAATTCAAAAAATGTTAAAAAGGAGGGGCTTGATTTCAAAGTGATTAAATTAAACTGATAAAATTCCAGGTGATAAACGACTGTGATTTGTTGTAAATAAAAAATAATTGAAATGTGATTGGTCATTGACTCCCATTTGGGGCATGCGTTAATTAGTCAACAAACGTATTGCACATATTTTGTTCATGAATCCACTTCTTGCACATGACACATTCAGTCCAATCAATTACTGAGGATCATAGTAATTTACTTTGCAAAACAACACAATCATTTTTATATTCCATTCTTCTTTTGCTTGTTGTCCCTCCATTTTTTCTTTTTTACTTCGCAATTTGGCATCTTTCAAATGAGCATAATCTGTCAGTACATTAATTATCTATGAAGTAAAAGCTCCTTATTCGCGGGGGATATGTTCCTCAAATATGCCGCGAATACAGAAACCGCGAGAATATGGAATGGTAATATGTATAAAATAACTCCTGGCGCGACAGGCCTACAAGGCCCTTAGCCTACCAGCCGGCTGCTGGCCTCACATCCACATGTGTCAATCACAGAGGTAGATGATAATCAGCCAGTGTAGGGGTGACATGTGGTCAGCATGTAGAGTCCCCCACCCGTTATAGCTGATTTTCTCAACCTGGAGTCGCTACTTATTGTAGCTACTAAATGCATCACGATGCTGGGTGGGCACCGGTCCCATACTGGCCGAAATACCATGAGAAAATTTCTCCCCCCATGGAGACTCGAACCAGCGCAAGTCCCGTAGCTCTGCGCCAAGGCTTCCTGCCTTAACCACTCAACTACGGCGCGGGACGGTAATATGTTTGGGTAGGCTATATAAGGGATTCGTTCCAAGATTACAAAATAAAATTATCAAAATAAAATCAATTAATGAGAGATTTTGAACAATATCTATTAATTATTACTGTTAGGTTTAGGCAAGGGCTTAAATAATTTAGTAATTTGTTTCCTGTTTTGCCGTTTTTAAAATATATTTCAATTAAGATTGATATTCAGTTGTGAATTCTGTGATAGAATTCCTTATTTTGTCTTCGGATTTCTTGATTCATTAACATTGAAACAATGTGATATAGACGCAAACGACTCGCCAACGCGTAAACAGCCAAGCATTTATATTTTTGCTTTAAGCGGCAAAACTACTTTTTTCTGCTTCGTAACTAATTTTCTTTCTTTTTACACGACATTATAAATTGGCAACAAAGCAGAAGAGACACGTGTTATTCAATCAAAATGATTACAACGAATGATAAGTTGAAACAATAAAACACCAATCGTGGCGAGGGCGGCATTTATCAACGGACGTAGCGGAATGTGAAATACTGCGGCGGTGACTTTTAACAACGAACTTTAGGCTTATTGATAATAAGGTTTGTTTTACTTTGGCATTAATTTGTCTATTTGGTTTGAAACAATCTTTATAAAAGCCGCCTTGGTACGTGCCTGCAGTAAAAAAGTTGCCGATGCGTTAATAAAGGATACTAATCCTTCTAATATACCGACTGGATCCGCGAATAAAGAAAATTTTAACCGCGAATACAGAAACTGTGTCTCAATTTTTTAACCCGCGAATAAGGAGATTTTACTGTAATAAATTAAGAAAACGTAAATCTCGTAAAAAATTGGCATCTTACTTCGAAAATATTAGTGTCCTTCCAAGTATTGGGGTAAAATGCCTAATTAGTTTTGTAAACTAATGTACCAGAACAAGGTCAGTGCTCGTTGACAATAGGATCTTTGGAATCTCCACTACATCATATTTGAGAGGTTTTATAATGCTATAATATAATAAAGAGGTATGAGAATTTTATAATTACCTTTGCAATCATTTCACTACATAAGAATGAACTCGATTCCTTTGTTTTGTTCTCTAACAGCATGAATACGTGTCAAAACGTGTCTACGTCCACTTTCAATAAATACAGCTGTTTCAATGCACACATGTGGCATTCTCTCTTGATGGAATTTATATAACTATAAAGAAATAGGCATTTTCTGCCATGTCATCTTAGCCCATTCTCTCTATATCTTACCAAAATATGAAGATTCAGGAAGAAAACAAAATAGAGTAAAGAGTTATCTCAGCGTATTATTAGAATCAAACTTTGGGAAGAGAGAAAAAATAGAGACTGACATTAAGTTTCAGAAATCGAACCCATTCTCATATATGGATGGGAGAGTTGGTCAGCTGGATAGCCTACAAGGAGTTATCAAGATTCACAGCGGTACAGATGAAGGCAATGAGACATATTACTGAAAAGAAAAGTAGAGCTCAAATTACGAGTGAGCGTATCAGGGAGGAAGTGAATCAGGAATATGTGACTGAGAGACTGGAGAATAAAAGTGGAATTGTTTGGGCATGTAACTCGAATATATGTAATGTATAGCGGTTCCCACAATATTGTATGGATGTGAAACTTGGGCTCCAGTGAAAAGACAGAAGGATAGAATACAGACGGCAGAGATGCGGTTCCTAAGACAAGTAAAAGGATGTACAAGACTTGATAGAATAAGAAATGAGGATATAAGAGAAGAATTGAAAGTACAGCCTTTATTGGATAAAGTCACGAATTACAGACAGAAATGGATTGATCACATGGATGGAATGAGTAAGGAGAGATATCCATTGTTAGCAAGAAATTATCAAGCAAGAGGAAGGCGTGATGTTGGAAGACCTAGAAGACGTTGGGCTGATGCAATATGAAGTCGGAACGGGCAATTGCCTAATCCCTGGAGTGATGATGATGATGATGATGTAACTCGAATGAATGAGGAGAGGAAACGACACAGTTTTCGGAAGTGAAAGTGAAGGGAAATAGTCCAAGACGGCGACATAGTAAAACATGGGAAGATCGAATAGAAGACATTGGACGAATATGAGGAAATACAATGAGAAAGCTCAAGGATATAGTTAGCCTTAATGGCGTCAAGGGCTGTTAAAGAAGAATAAGAAAACTGAAGAATTGGAAGACTTAATTCTCGCTGGATTTATGGAATTCTCGAGGATGTTATGAAGTTGAAGAAAATAAATTAATGGGATGTGGCCAGGGAGAGATCAGCTTGGAGAGAATCTTTCGGAAAACACATTAATAGTACAATTAATACATTTATGTTGATGTCGGTGCTGTTTGTAATTAGCGATGCGCTATTGACATAGATTAAGTAGTGATACATGGTAGTGGAATGCAGGCTTTCACGGCCGGTAATCATGGTAATAAAAGATTCCGGGCTATGTGGCCGTGGTCTATAACTGGCGTTTCTTCCAGACGTTTCTCCCTCAACTGCGGAGGGCATCTTCAGTGGCGAGCGCTTCCAACTGTTGTTTCCCTGTCGTAGACTCGACTGCGAATTCGAGTCTACGACAGGGAAACAACAGCTGGAAGCGCTCGCCACTGAAGATGCCCTCCGCAGTTGAGGGAGAAACGTCTGGAAGAAACGCCAGTTATAGACCACGGCCACATAGCCCGGAATCTTTTATTACCAGTGATACATGGTGCCTCGAATAACCGTCTTGAAATGAAAATAGACCTTTAAGTTGTTGTAGCCATACTTGTATATTGCAGGCGTGACATATAAGGCAAGCGATGGTTACGTTGAATGAAAAACATTACAATTCTACCTTATAACACAATTCTATCCTTCAACAGTAGATCATTACTTGAATGGACCATATCATGTGGACCTATGCCTACTGTAGCTGAACGATTCATCTCTTCAGGATTTTTTCCCATCTTTGGTTGCCGTAAACAAGTTCGTAGCACCCAGCTTCATTTCTTCAACGAAGTTAACTATTAAGAGAAAGATTACGAGCATTTGAGAATAAAGTTCTTCAGAACATTTTTGGACCAAAGAGAGATGAACAGACAGGCGAATTAATAGTGTGCTACATGATCTTTATAGGAAGCCAGATATAATAAGAACAGTTAAGTCTCATAGACTGCGATGGACAGGATATGTGGTACAAATGAGGAATGAAAGAGGGGCATGGAAACTTATTGTAGGAAAACCAGAGGGAAAGCGCCCAGTTGGTAGACTAAGAATGACGTGGGAGAATAATATTAACCCATTCGCATCAAAAGACGAGGTAGACTCGCCGGCAGTTAAATGACCTTTAATTTAGAAGATGACGTACAGTCGCTTAACACTGTTGTTATACATTTTTCAATATTTTGCACATCCCTGGCAGGGTAATCTTTTGTTAACATTTATGAATAGAAGAGGAATGTGTTTTTGCCTTCACCCTTAATGTGAACTCAAGAACCGTTGTCATTTGTTTGTTTTGAATGTTTGAAAATGTACAATACAATTTACAGTAACTTAAATCCGATCTCTGGGAAAATGCATGGAGCATTTAAACCTGAAGCGAATTGATTAAACATGATTTGAGGGAAGTATATTATACAGGGGTTGATGGGAAAACATTAGCTTAGGATATGTGTGTGTGTGTGTCCACAGCTGTGGTCTGGAGGTAGCGTGCTGCCTTGTCACGCAGCGAGCCTGGGTTCGATTCCCGGTCGGGGCAGTTTTTCTGGGTGAGGTATTTATCGGGTTTTTTCCTCACCTGTAAAACAAATGTCAGGAAAACTTTAAGGCCCAAACGGTCCCCGAAATCATATGGCCATTATCATCCTTCACCGGTGTGGAAAGCAACGGGAAGCTACCACACCTACAAATTCCCTAGTAAAGCTGCAAGCATAGCATGAAAATGCTATAATTGCAGTGAAGCCCCTGCCTTCGGGCAGAATTACTATGGATGGATATATATGTGTGTGTGTGCGCGTGCGTGTGTGTGTGTGTGTGTGTGTGTGTGTGTGTGTGTGTGTGTGTGTGTGTGTGTGTGTGTGTGTGTGTGTGTGTGTGTGTGTGTGTGTGTGTGTGTGTGTGGAGAACTTATGTCCACGCGGCCATGAACCTACGGGTTGGGTAGTGCCAGTTAGTTTTATTCAGTGGATCATATGCCACATTAAATTTACAATATTGGCTCCTTTTATGTTTGGCAAACATCGTAGTGCTGTAATACGAAGACTGCCGAATTTCTGCTGCTCCCAATGTTTTGTAACTTACTGGACATCGTTTCATCGGTGTGAAATAAGTGGTTTGATGGATATCAACACAAGATACAAATCTGATTTAACAGTTATTTAATTTTTATAGAAGTCTTACACTTTAATTATATAAGCCTATGTAGTAGTTCAAAATTATTATAGATTGTAGGAGATTCGGTGTCCCGCACTGTAGTCGAACTGTCTAGGCCCAAAGGCATCATGCCTTGGCGCAGTGTCAAATGGTAGATAAGGATTCAGATAAATAAACTAAATCTGTTATAGTAAGTTCAATAACTCGATGCACTGGAAAGTCCGAAAAAAAAAATCACAAAATTTTCGAAAAGTAGCCCAAAAATGTAAATTTTTCGCGAGACATGCGCTGGTTCGAGTCACCATAAGAGAAAAAAAATCTCATGGAATTTCTGCCTGTATGTGATCTATGTTCACCAAGCATAGTGATGGATTTACGTAGATAGGTGTATAGCCTAAAACAATAAGTAGGTGCTCCAGGTGGAGAAAACCAGGTATAACCGCTGGGAAACCCGTTCTGCTGACCATATTACGTCACCCTTATAGGGACGATCGTCCACCGTTGTGATTGGTAATTGTATGTGTGAGATCAGAAGCGAGCTGATAGGCCAAGGACGTTCTAATCCATGAAGCCGCACCATGAAGTTTTGTTTTAGAGATGACCCGAACCCGGAGGCAAACATTTTCGGCAATACGCTGATAACAAGAATTTAAGATTTCAAAATTTACGTTCGCAATCTTATTGACATTGATGACGTCTAAAGTTAACTGTTGTCAGCAGTCGTAAATTTCTTGCGAGAAGTAGGCCCTTTGGTGAGAATCTTGGAAGAAATGTTTTAACAGGACGACGACGCAAGAATATGTAGATCTAAACACTTTTTTAATTTTTCATCCGATCTCATATCCACCGAAGTTTTGGGGTGAATATTTCGAGATGGATCTATTATTTGATTTATTGTTCCAGGAGAAGTGGAAATTTTGTATTGTAAGCCTATTTTTTCCCTTTACAGAGATTTAGGCGCTCTCCCCCTACAGGGAAGAATTTGAACCATACTAATTTAGTTACACTTGTTTTTGTATAGATGTCATTTTGAGTGGTACGTGGTCAGCGTTCCGCCTCATACTGACATTTAGGAAACCAAGGTAGTACTAGGACGGGAAAATTCGGTAAATTTTGCTTAGAGGCCTTTTCATTCAGGCTTAAGGATTTTGTACGAGCTTGAAAATCTTCAGACTCGGGATCCACGGCTTAAAGTCCCTCCTTGGATTTTTCGTCCTAAAAATCCATCGACTCCGGCCGGGTTTGAACCCGCGACTCTCGGGACCAGAGGCAAGGAGCATAACCACTAGTCCACCGCGGCCGACGGAAATTTTGTTTCGATCTTATTATTAATCTCTAGAATGGAAACCTTCCGATACGGATCCCTTATTAAAAATTATGTATCAAGTCTGCTCTATAATCCCAGAAGTGTGCAGACCTAATAGATATTGTGTTCACGTAGACTTTCACGGCCGCAGTTGCTAAGATGATCTTGATGAAGATTTTTCGGGCTGTAGGCCGTGGTCGTGAGGCTTGTAGTTCCCCGACGTTTCGTGAGAGACTGCGTCTGGCATCAATCCTTTGAGGATGCCAGACGCAGTCTCTGGCGAAACGTCGGGGAACTACAAGCCTCACGACCACGGCCTACAGCCCGAAAATCTTCATCAAGATCATCATAGATATTATTATTAGGTCTGTGTAATGATTTTAAATGTTACCTAATTGTAAGAATGTGAACACAACGTTTGAAGAATGTTTAAGAAATCTTAAATGTTCTATTTAATATTAAAATATTGATCTTTAAAAGAAAAAAGAAAAGTTAGCAGTAACTGCAAATATATGTTTACTATAAAATAAATATAGGTCTAGGTCACATTTATATATCTCTGTCTTCCATCCCTCTCCGTCCTTCCATTTATCCAACAATCTATCTATCTATGCGTATGTATCTACCTGCCTATGTATAGGTCTAACCAGTTAAGAGCTCTTGTTTTTAGTAACGCAAAACACGTCGTGAAAGAATTATAGTGAAGTAAATTAGAGAACTGCGTTTTAATGAATGCGGGAAACTGGACGCATTGTGCAGTGAGTGCAATCAATATCTGAAATCCGGGTAATAAAACAGATTAGTGTACGTACTGACTCTCACTGACATGTAATTTGTAGTTACTCCTAATTACTCTAATGAACCCACAGAGCTTCATGTTAATGTGTTAATGTAGATCATCTAAATCTCCTTACCAGATGCGAGTTTTGAAAACGTTCCAATTACTTGGAATGACAGTAAGTACTGAAATTCATAAGAATAGGATCAAGTGGGGAATATCTATCACTTTAGCAAGAAGTCAAGTAAGTGTAATATTATTCGTTAAACGGAATGCTGTAAGAATTAAAAAAATCTTTACCATATGTTCAAATCATAGAAACTAAAATCGATATAGCCTAATGCCTCTTCGCATAAGAAAAAGTTAGAAACACTATATAAACAAGAGAATACAAGAAATAAATTTGATTGGTTTCAACATACACAAAGAATGCCAAATAATCATTTAACAAAACAGCTGCTTCATTATAGGCCTCTAGGCCGAAGAAATGTAGGAAGACCAAAACGTCGTTGGAAAGACGACCTGCACCTGCAGCATATAGTGCACCGGGGAGCGGAACGGGCCAACAGGCCCATATCTTGAAGAAGAAGAAGATATATTTTTCTGGTCGTGATTTTAGCTTACTTACTTACTTACTGGCACTATCGAACCCGTAGGTTCATGGCCGCGCGGACATAAGCTCTACATTTCCTGAGCTAATGTTTTCCATTAATTCCCTGTATAATCTACTTCCCTCAAATCATAGTTAATGTTATTCTCCCACCGCATTCTTGGTCTACCAACTGGGTGTTTTCCCTCTGGCTTTCCTACAAGAAGCTTCCATGCAAGTCTTTCATTCCCCATACGTGCATCATGTCCTGCCCATCGCAGTCTACGAGACTTAACTGTTCTTATTATATCTGGCTTCCTATAAAGACCATGTAGTTCATTGTTATGTAATCTTCTCCATTCACCTGTCTGTTCATCTCTCTTTGGTCCAAAAATTTTCCTAAGTACTTTATTCTCAAATACTTGTAATCTCCTTTCCTCCCTGAAAGTAAGAGTTTATCCAAGGACGATTTATCTAATTCCCGCGTTAATATCTCTAGTGTCCCGCTATTGTATAAAGTCCTAACATTCCATGTTCCTAGGAACATGTCCCTGTTTTTGAGCCTTTGGCATGGGTTCCCTGAAGTAGTCCCCGCCTGGAGAACCGAATGGGGGACTATTTGACCTCCGGAAAATTTTACCCCAGTTGAACCCATGTCCACATTTCTTGACGGTTGTATTTTTACGGTGAAAGATCGTCACTCTTTCGACCAAGGTACTTTTTTCGTCTGGCTTATCACCTTCGACCAGTCCGGCATGGGTAACCCTATCGGCAGCAATGCTACCACCGGCATAGCTCTCAGGATCATTTAAGCACACAAGCCACTCCACCACGACAAGGTAAAGATACCATGGAGGGCGTGATTTTAGCTAAAATTTTGAATTATAGTATTTTGTATACAATCTTAAATAGACTATATGTTAGTTTTGAATTACTATATCTTAAACGTTATAATAAGATTGAACTTGTCCTTAAACTGAAACGAAGTGCCCTTAAACTGTGAAACCTATAGCATGCTAAGCTAGACTACTGCAGCATGAGTCGATGAACAGATCATGAATAGTTAATAGCAGAAATCAATATTGATGCAATTCTGTTGACATCTGGCAGACGTCGTTTCTAATGTAAAAATTTCGATGACATCTAAGAGTAATGACGAAGCTGAAAAAAAAAAAAATCGCACACACAATGTTTATTAGTTGACTTTGCATGTTTTAAACAAGGGGAGTGGCTTATGGTGGCGTCACATCAACACCTGACGTGTCATATCCCCCCCCTCTGTCAGCAGTTTGTCCATCCCCTAGACAATTATCTGTCGGTAACGGAAGTGTAGTGAGATGGGGTGGAAAGAGGCTTGGCAATATACTACTGCAGCAGTTCTAGCGATAATCTGAATCTGCAGATTTGTTTTACAGATATTCTTAATGAATAATGTATTAGCGCGTTTCCATAGTTTATTTTACACTTCTTTTTGAGGTTTCTATCTCAATATCGAAATGTGTACAACCCAAAATAATAGTACAATATTCCTTCAGCTTGTATTATTGTTTACAACTTCAGTCTATAGGAGAAGGTCTATTGCATACTGAACGTGTTAATACAGTTCTATGCTCTAAGTTTAAAAGATCGTTTGCAGCGTTTAATGTACAGTAGAGGAGGTTAAAAAAAAAGACACTTTCATATACCAAAAATCTTGAAATGTTAATTTTTACTATTAAAAACATGTTATAGACCCTACTTATCATGACGTCATTGATAAAATAGTCAATCATATTGTTATTATCTTATCTACAGAGTGATTCAGAAATATGGCTGTACGTTGGTCACATTTTGTGACGAAAATATTATTATTAAAGGAAATAACGATGTTATCATTGGAAAGGGAATCCTTCAAATTACAACAATGGAACAAAACAAAATAAATCACTGCTCACGTGCAGCTTGGTGGGTTGATTTTTGTGGGCTAGTGTCGAACGCCTCCACAATTCTCTTCGCATCCGTGCTAATGCGAGGCCTTCCAGGAGATTTGATTTTGTGCATCCTTCCCGTTTCCAGCAGTCGTTTTCTCCACTTCCCCACAGTCGACGGCTGCAATGCTACGTTAAACTCACGTCTTGCCGTCTCACGATCATTAGCATACGTTATTGCCCATGCAGCAATTGTAATTTGCTGTTGCATATTCAACGTCATTTCGACTAATGACCTAAATTCCACACTGTTTTGTTTTATTCCATTGTTGTAATTTGAATAATTGCCTTTCCAACGGTAATTTCATATTTCCTGTAATCGTAATATTTTCATCACACATCGCGATCAAACGTATAGCCATATTTATGATTCACCCCGTATAAACAATAACTATTTCTTCTTCTTCTTCCTTTGGCTGTACAGTCCTCTAAGAACCTTGGTCTCCTTCATAACATCTGCCCATTCTTCATAAAGAGTAACTTGCCTATATTACTAGCCTATAGTGGCGTAGGCAAATCTTGAGCTATAGCCTCTTCTTGTTAGCAGTTACTAAGTCAAGTTAATTTAGTTGCGCTTAGTCATAGGTCCCACGCCATAGCCGAGTGGTTAAGGCAAAATGCCTTCACGCAGAGCTACGGGACTTGCACTGGTTCGAGTCTCCAGGGGGGATGAAATCTTTTCATGGTATATTAGCTAGTATGGGATAGGTGCCCACCCAGCATCGTGAGACATATGGGTAGCTATAGTAGCGGCTCCAGGCTAAGAAAACCAGCTATAATGGCTGTGGGACCCGACATGCTAACCACATGTCACCTCTACACTAGCTGGATGGTTTTCTACCTCTGTGGTTAGCACATGTTGATGTGAGGCCAGCAGCCGGCTGGTAGGCCAAGGACATTCTAAGCTTGTCGCGCCATGGATTTTATTTGCCCACAGATGTCATGAATGGAATGCGATCAACATACCGACCCAATGAGACATCTAGCAGGCAACTAAAATATTATTAGGATGATGAGGTCGGTATGCCTAAATTTTATTTAGAGGTCTTTTTTTCAGGCTTAAGGATCTTTTTCAAGCCTGAGAATCTTCAGACTCGGGACCCACGGCTTAAAGTCCCTCCCGGAGGTTTCCTCCTTGGATTTTTCCATCCTAAAAAATCCATCGCCCCCGACCGGGTTTCAACACGCGACCCTCGGGACCAGAGACAAGGAGCGTAACTACTAGTCCAAAGTTACAGAATAAACGATGTTGTAATTTTTGAAAACGAATAAAGGATGTAGAATAATTAAAAGGTGGCTTCTTGTTTTTGTTTTAGATTTTACGTTCAACATTTGTGCTTAGTATTTTTAACCAAGAATGAATCATGTTTATTTGCATTTGAAACCATCGTGAATTGTCTTCACAAGGATTTATTTAAGAATTTCGGATTATGTGGACCCCTATTTTGATTTTTCTTTTAATTAAGGGATTTTAATTTTGTATAATTACAGTGATTATCATTAGTGTTATAACTATGAAATAATTATTTTACGCAAATGTGGTAACATATTTTTGCATTACAAGAAAGGTCCACTTTAACCTCCATATTCCTGTAAAGTGGACCCCAGAGTCCATCCTAGCTTTTAGTCTATTTTTAAGTTTATTTACTCTATTAATGTATACTGACAGGCACAAATAAATCTGAAAGTATTTATGGCTGATCGAAATTAAAAAGAGTTGATATTTATGTATTGTTTTCAAAAAAAATGTTATAACATTCACGCGTCATTCATCTGCCGACAGCGACAGTTTTTCGGTTTAGTATAATTACCAGGATATTAAATAAAATTAATTAAGTGAATATCTTTTACAGATAGCATCCTCATTAATAAAATATACGTAGGGCCTATTCGTGTAATGTGGACCCAGACCCACTTTAACCGCCTCATGAAGGTCCACATTAAACGAATTCCATAATTATGTTTAATTATTCTATAGTCCTACAGCCGCCACGTCACATGTATTAAACCAAACCCGTCAGCTATATTATAACAGCACCTAATTAATATAACATAGGCCTATTTAGGAGATTTTCCAATATTTATAATATTCAATAGCAGAAATTAAGAATTAATTCTTAGCTTGAAAACTTTAAAAATGGCATTTTCATAAATAGGTCACATCACTAATAAACCCTTCGCACAAAGAATAAAAGAAACTGGTCTTGAACACGTTAAAGTTAATGAGGCGAAAAAGTTAAAATTTTTCTGTTCGAGGGCAGCACCAATTAAATAAGATATTAACAGGGTCCACTTAAACCGAAGAGTCCACATAACCCGAACTTCCCTATAATATTAACTAGTTGTGGTAATTGCATTCACATACCTCCCATCTGACTGCCATGATTGTAAATTTTAATAATTATAAAATTTTAAATCTCTAGGTTAGGAGTAGTGATGACGTACAGTATTTAATCGTAAGATTGTGGATTAAATTCGAAATGTGTCGAGAATGCAAATGGTAACTTACTGTTGATAGCGATTCGTCTTTGGGATGGGGACCTTTATAGAACTAAAAATGAAAAAAAAATGTAACTATTTCGGAGTGACTGTGTTCTGCTGAGAGAAAATGTTTAATTGAATTATATAGTTTGTTTAGGGAGTGGAATTTGTCGTTTGCAATAATCATGTTAATAAAAATACTATTTTGAGTTATTTTTCTTGGGTGTGTTGTAAATTAATTATTTTTTCTGGATATTCCCTTCGTACTTTTCGACAGAAATAGTCAATATGCCGGCCTGGATTCCCTTCTCCCTTCTCCTCGTTATTACACCTCTCTAATAAACACATACACAGCGGAAACGGATATAAATAACGAACTAAATTAGTTTAATTATATAACAGGAACACTAAAAAGAACTTCGAAAAATAAAGCCAGAAAAGACTCTATAATGAAATTATACAAGACAATGGAAGTGCATATTATTACTTATAGATCCGAAACATGGACAGTGACAACACAACAGTCTGCCAGAATACAAGCTGCTGAAATGAAATTCCTCAGACCAATAGCAGGATATCAAAGAACAGACAAAAAACATAACAGAAATAAAACAGCAACTAAAAGTAAAGGAATTAAACACAACAATAGTGAAATACAGAACCAACTGGAAAGAACACTTGGCAAGGATTACTGAGAATAGAATATCAAAAGCAGCATACAGCTATTCACCACGAGGAAGAAGTAGTTTGAGAAGACCAAGGAAAGATGGAAAGAGCAGCAATTTGGAGCCGGAACAGGCTAGTAAATAAGCCTAAACCGTGATGAAGAAGAAGAAGAAGAAGAATAAACACTTATACGAACAAGCGCTTAAATATCACTCATTCTGCGCTCCTCACTTTACATAAACATCACTTACAAAATGTGTTATGCGGAACTGGTGGTTAAACATTGAAAATAGGCCTAGACGACGTCAGTGCTGTTTATCCGCCCAGTGTGGAACGCGAAGCACGAATAAGGAACACACAATTCATTTAACAAGGCTAAATATGTAATAGCTGAAATATGGAGTTACATCTAAATATAAAGTAAACAGTGTTAACCTTAAATTCACAATGTATCCTAAAGGATACATCAATTGTTTTAATTTATCTAATAGTTTTAATTAAACAGAAGAAAGCTAACGATAAGAAATTACTGAAATGTGTGTGGAATTACACAATATCCCTAATAATAACAGTTATGCACGATTTAGTTTTCAGTGCGGTCCGCCACATCTAAATAACTGATACGAGAATGTACTCATCATCATCCCCGTTATACACGAGGATCGCAGAGCTTCACAACCTAGCACAGATGCCCTATATTGCGACTAAAATTGAAGAAAAAGTAAATGACATGTATCATGTTATTTCAAATCATGGCAACCCAATTGTTCGTAATATAGGACATATGCTACAGCGACGTGCTGTTCACCGAAGCATATTCCCTCGGGATGGACCCAGGAATGTGGGATGAGTACTGTAAAACAGCCAAAGTGGCGTGGCTCATTCCGTGTTACTGGCTTTCGGACTCTCTGCTTGTCTGGCGGCACGGTTTCTGACGCCCCGCTTTGGATAGTGGAACACCTCATCTCTACCCAATACTACTTCAACATATAAGAAAAATATCAATGCCCTAACAATGGAGCTGAACTAGTGAGTGAACCCTATATTGATAAACACTAGGGAACTTGGCTGTCATGGGGCCAATGTAGCTCCAGAGCAGCACCCTGGGCGATGCACAGTCATTGCCATCACTCAGCAGCAGCAGATCATCATCATCATCATCCATGCAAGTATTAGGCCGTGTGGCTTGTTAAGGTCTCAAAGAGGAATTTTCCATCCAGCGCTTTTTTGGACGTCCCAGCGATCTTTTGCCTTGGGGGCAGTAGCGAAATATGGATTTTGGAATTCTATGAGACGGCATTCGTTGAAGAGGGGCTTTCCAGTTGTTCTGGTAGTTTTGTATATGGTGAAGAAAGGGTTCTACATCCAACTCTTGCATAATTTCATTTCTTTTATGGTCCAACTTTGTGTAGCCTGCTGTACGGCGCAGAAATCGCATCTCATTTGCTGTTTACATTTGCTTTCAAGTCTCAAACGAGAATTTACTGTTTTGCCAATTTAAGGGTTAAAATACAATGGTAGGCCTATTTACCCTACTGAGACATTTTGCTTCCGGCCCTAGGCTATTATTCTTGAGTTTAATGTCTACATATTAACTAACTAAAAATAACTCTCTGGCATTATCGAACCCATAGGTTCATGACCGGACGGACATAAGCTCTCCATACATCTCTATTCTGAGTCCATGTTCCTAGGAATATGTCCTGTGTTTGATCTCGGGAAAATTTTACTACAGTGAAACCCATGTCTGCGTTTCTTGACGGTTGTATTTTTACGGTGTAACATCGCCATTTTTTCGACCAAGGTAGGCCTATGAACTTTTTTCGACTGGCTTATCGCCTTCGATCTGTCCGGCATAGAACACTTTCGGCAGCAATGCTACCGCCGGCATAGCTCTCGGGATCATTTAAGCACGCAAGCCACTCCACCACCACAAGATAAAGGTACTATGGAGGGAATTCCAAGTAGCCTATTACTATACTGAATTGCCAGTAGTGTAGATCTTTATAGTAGATACTTTGACATTTTTTGAAGGTTTTAAAGGCCTAATTCGTATGATTTATGCTGAAAAATTTAATTATGATTTAGGCTATTGTACGAGCCTACCAATTGAACCTTAGACTACGAATCCCATTTGGTACTGTTCTCCTCAAATAAAAACGTAGTAGGATAACATTGAGTTTTGTTCAGGTCTGTTTTGCCCATGTGCTGGGGCTACTTTGACATCACATTTGTTTTCACTATAATATAATTCAAAGTAGACCCACTGTAGGTACTACTTTGACACCAATTTATCTTTTTATAAATATTTTTTATTGTAAAGAACCTTACTACAAATGTTTTTATAACTGTAATTTGACAAAATAAACTTAAACTTCTTTATCAATTCTGACACGCAACAGAACACAAAAATTATATAATTTTTGTAGTTAGACAATCAGGAATTAATTAGAAAACATGAATTTTTTAAACATCAGTAGAAAAAAGAACAGATTTTCACATCTCATCTTCACATTCATATTGAGAATTGTTCGATCCTCTTTTACACATACCACAGACCCAGAGCTTGCATCTTACACAACAAATACAGTCCTTACCCCTGTAAAACCGAAAATCACAATTTTATCCTTGCTGGGAATTCATTGTTGCTGAAAGTGACACAGATCTGTCTCCAAAAATTAACATCCTCTTTTAAAACAACATAATTATTTGTGCGCCTTCAAGGAAATATCTACTCCATTGAATTGTTGTCAAAATAGCCCAAAACACGCAAGAAGTTTAAAATGTCAAAAAATCCCCAATTCTGTCAAAGTAGCCCCTCGAGTCAAAGTAACCCCGTTTTACGGTAAGTTACAGTTAAATGTCGAACATTCTTAAAATGCAATCAGGCGTCATAATAGCATCATACACGAATTACATTACCGTGATCTGCTTAATGTTACAATAGTAAAATATAGGCCTACCATTAAAAACTATAAAATAGTCACCTTAGGTCCGTCTCCTCAACTTAAAATGTTTTAACACTCTGTAAGCCTTTCGGGACTAGTCCCATCATCAGCAGAACGAAGTAGGTCTGTATTTGTTGACCCTCGTTGAAGCATTGACTTAGTTGTGATTATTTTGTATAGAGGATTGTGTGAACTGGGTATGTTCTCATTCAAAATCAGGTTGTTATCGATTTCTCTTAGAACTGCAATCTCTTCCAGTATATTTATCTTCGTTGGTAGGCCTATGTTTTCTCTATGTAATATTGTCAGTGCGTTATCGATGTTATGCATATGGTGTCCTCCTTGAATTATATGTTTTGTGTAACTCGACTTTCCTCCATCATAAAACAAAATAAAATGTTCTTTAAATCTAACGTTAAAGCTTCTGCTAGTTTTTACAATTAAGCTTTAACGTTAGATTTAAAGAACATTTTAGAGATTTTGTTTATGATGGAGGAAAGTCCAGTTACGCAAAACATATAATTCAAGCAGGACACCATATGCATAACATCGATAACGCCGTCACAATATTACATAGAGAAAACATGCCAATGGGGATAAATAGACCTATACTGGAAGAAATTGCAATTCTAAGAGAAATCGGTAACAACCTGATTTTGAATGAGAACATACCCAGTTCACACAATCTTCTATACAAAATAATCACAACTTAGTGCTTAAACGAGGATCAACAAATACAGACCTACTTTGTTCTGCTGATGATGGGACTAGTCCCAAAAGGCCTACAAGAGTGTTAAACATTTTAAGTTGAGGAGACGGATCTATAAGGTGACTATTTTATAGTTTTATTCGTATATTTTAGGCCTATTATTGTGGCTTAATATCTCAACGGAATCTTACCATGAATTTTACTAGTACGTTACTTAATGTTAGATCGAATATGAATCTAGGATCGCGTATTCCATGTTCTGTACCTTCAGCATGAAGTCTATCCTGATCAGCGTCAATTGTTCTCACGATAAAACCTTCTGCTCCAATAACCCTAGGCCTATTGACAAAGATTCGCCTTTGTCCTTGCCACTAGCATTAAAAAATCTAGAATTATTCCTAAGAGGAGAGATATTTTCATTTTTTAAATTATCTTATAGTTTTTATATAACTGGTCGCCCTTTTATTGCAGATTTGTTCATACCCATAACTTCTGCCTAGGCCTAATTGATTGTGTCCGAAAATCGCTCTAATCCATGTTGTGAAACTGGCTGCCCGCAGGCTGCAAACGGACCTTTGCATATTTTTTTATCAGTCCATCTCCATTGAAATATATAGGCCTAACTGAAACTAACTCACTGGCTCGATCGAACCCGTAGGCTCATCACCGCACGGACATAAGCTCTCCTTACATCCTAAACCTGAGCTAATGTTGTCTATCATTCCCTGTATAATCTATTGCCTTGAAATCATGGATATTGTTATTCTCCCACCTCATTCTTGGTCTACCAACTGAGTGTTTTTATTTTTGATTTCCTACAAAAAGCTTCATGCACCTCTTTCATTCTCCGTTCGTATCATATGTCCTGCCCATCGCAGTCTACGAGACTTAACTGTTCTTATAATAATTGGTTTCCCTAACATGTAGCTCTCCATTCACATGTCTGTTCATCTCTTTATGGCCCAAAAATTTTCCTAAGAACTTTATTCTCAAATACTCCCTTAAGGTAAGAGTCCATGTTTCGCTTCCATATAACTGGTAGAATAACAGTTTTATATATTATGTTTAATTTCTTTGTGCATCTCATTCCTATTTGTAATTATTGTCCCTAGATAACTTATTTGAATTCAGCCACTTCAAAATTTCTCTCATTTGTCATTAGTTGTTCATACTCCAAGCGAGACAGGCCTAGAAGGTCTTTGGCCTACCAATCGACTGCTGGCCTCACATCCACATGCGTTAATCGCAGAGGTAGACGATCATAAGCCAGTACAGGGGTGGCATATGGTCAGCATGTCGGGTCCCCCAGACGTTATAGCTGGTCTTCTCAACCTGGAGTCGCTACTAATTGTAGCTACCCAAATGCCTCACGATGCTGGGTGGGCACCGGTCCCTTACTGGCCGAAATTCCATGAGAAAAATTTCTTCCCCCATGGGACCCGAACCAGTGCAAGTCCCGAAGCTCTGCGCCAAGGTATCTTGCCATAACCACTCGAACCATTAGGCCTAGTTGTTCATTTCCATTAAATAATGCATTTCTATGTGTGGACATATACTTAGTTTTATTGATGTTTACTTCCAGTTCCAATTTCTTAGTGTTACTCAATAGAGTGTGCGTGTTGACCTTTAGTAGGCCTATAACCTCGCTATCGCTCAATAATACGTATAAAAGGGTATAGGCCTAATGAATGTTATTTTAGACCTAGGTCCTCATCCTAAATTAAGATATTTAGTCCGTAAAATTGAGTGATTCAATAAAAATGTCATACCGAGGTGAACATTTTGAAAATGACGCAGTAATAATTTTGATGATGTAATATAGGCTCATAGCCTATCTTTAAACATCACATTTTCTGATTCTATAAGCTAATGTTTCAAATGGGTATTATTTTAATCTAATATTAGTGGTAGAACTTGTCATATTCCAAACCTGTAAAAACACGCAGCATTTTACCAATCTGTTGTTTAATGATTCGGTCATATTAAATCGTTTTAGTATTTTACAAACTTTTTTTGTTAAACCATACGTTTGGTCCTTTTTAGTTCGTAAATGCAATACTTTTTTTTTTGTTCAATGCCACCTGTTTGTCATTCGACATTTCAGGTATTCTCTCCTGGCATTGGCGTATTGTAACCCACTTCTGCGGTTGGGGCGCCTGGAAGGCGGGGTTACGCTGCCCCAATGATATGATGGGTGATAACGATGGGTAATGATGCGCCAGGAGAGGCCTTAAACCTAAACTTAATCTAATGAGGTGAATATGATATTGATGATAATAATGGCCAGATGGTGTTCGGGTACCGTTTGGGCCTTAAAGTATCCTGACATTTGTCTTACAGGTGAGGAAAAACCCCGAAAAACAACCTCACCCAGGAAACTTGTCCCGAGCGGGGATCGAACCCGGGCCCGCTGCGTGACAAGGCAGCACGCTACCTCGAGAACACAGCGGTGGACAATGCAATGTTATTAATTGTATTCTAATGTTCTATGTACATATCGTATTATCTAGTTTCATAGTATTTCTGTTACATAATTGTTAACTGTAATCTATGGGCAATCAGTTACGGAGCAACGTATAAAAATTACTGTACACAATATAATAATTAAAATTGATGGATTAAAATGTCCTCTTGGATTCTACGTTATCGGTACACAACTAACAAAAAGTGTTGATGACATTTTCTTGTATTACTCGACAACGTTATATATATCTTTCAATGCAGATAAACTGGGAACTAAAAGAATGTGGTTAGGGTGAGTAGGGGTTGGAGGTAGTAGACCCTTGTCTCAGGTTGCAGTGGCAGTATTTATTATCCGTCAGTCATGTACAGTCGTTGTTAGTGACAATATCATCATCATCCGGTATCATGGCAGCTGCCGCCGTCTTCCGGAAACCAAACGCCATTCCTCTCTGTCCATCCATTGATCTTCCTCCAATCCTCTCATATTCGTAGCTGCTTGTATCCCTTCTATCCAAGTTTCTTCGGTCTTCCTCTCTTCCTCCTTTCCATTGGGATCCATTCCTTTACTATTTTAGGCAATCTTTGCTCTGGCATTCTTTTGACATGGCCATACCACTGTAATCTTTTCTTTTCTATAAAGTCTATGATGCCCGGCTCCTCTTGTACACCCATAATTCCCTTATTTATTTATTTATTTCGTATTCTATCCATTCTAGATTTTCCAGCTGATCTTCTTAAAACATCCATTTTTGTACTTAACTTTCTTTTCATTTCCCTGGTAGAAATTTGCCAGACTTCAGCACCATATGTTAAAATGCTCTGAACTATGGTTTGATATATTTGTAATTTTCTATTTTTTTGTAATATTTTTGCTCCACCAAACAGAGTCTAAAGCATGTATTGCTTGTTTTGTTTGTGCGATTCTATTTTTAATTTCTACTGTGTTATTGCCTGAATGGTCTAATTTTGTTCCTGAATAAGTGCATTCAATATTAGGTTTTAGTTCTTCTCCATTGTTGAAATTTATATTTTCCATTTCTTCTCCTATACGCAGGTATTTAGTTAATGTAAAGTGCGAAAGTTAGACCCTTTATTCACAGTTTATACACATTTAAGTCTGCCAGACAGTTTTTGGAAGTCAGAGCTGATTTAATTTGTCTGTACGTCACATCTAGAAACCCGTAGGCATACAACCTCCGATGATCTTTCATTAGATTCATCTCCTATTTCAAATAGGTCTACTACTAGGGTATATTTTGCCACTGATTATAACACTTGCCCAGTCATTCGCTTGTACCAACGGTGGAAGGAGACACATTTCCCCTCTTCAACACTAGCGCCATTGCTTACCCTCACCGGCTAAAAAGTTAATGGGGTTGAGTAATAAAGTCATTATTTTTCAGCTAGTCTTTTTTTTTTTTTTTTTTTTTGTCTGCACCTGCACTTTCTGATATACGTTGCTGATGAGAAGATATCTTTTTTCGTGGGTATTAATTGAGTAATATTTCAATTTTTTTTAACATTTAGTTCAATATTAGGATGGTGATTATCAGATTTTAGTTAACTGTTACTTGGCTGCATTATAAAATAATTTTTAGGTTAATGGTCATTGCGTCTCAACACGTGTTGTAAAAAATTAGAGTATAGGCCTATAACTTGTGTAAGCTATGGTGGAAGTGTTGAATTGTGTCACTTAAGTGTATTATAAATTCCTTTTTTATGTTATTTACTTTTCTTTATTTCTGTACATTAGATTGTTTATTAGTTCTTGTGCCCTCCATGGTATCTTTACCTTGTCGTGGTGGAGTGGCTTGCGTGCTTAAATGATCCCGAGAGCTATGCCGGCGGTAGCATTGCTGCCGATAGGTTTACCCATGTCGGACTGGTCGAAGGTGACAATCCAGACGAAAAAAGTACCTTGGTCGAAAGAGTGACGATCTTTCACCTTAAAAATACAACCGCCAAGAAATGCGGACATGGGTTCCATTGGGGTAAAATTTTCCGAGGGTCAAATAGTCTCCCATTCGGTTCTCCGGGCGGGGCTACTTCAGGGAACCCATGCCAAAGCCTCAAACACAGGGACATGTTCCTAGGAACATTGAATATTAGGACTTTATACAATAGCGGGGCGCTAGAGGTATGAACACGGGAATTAAATAAATCACCCCTTGGATATAGTCGCTTTACAGGAAGTTAGGTGGGCAGGACATGTGGCACGAAAGGGGAATGAAAGGCGTGAATGGAAGCTTCTTGTAGGAAAACCAGAGGGAAAACGCCCAGTTGGTAGACCATGAATGAGATGGGAGAATAACATTAACCATGATTTGTTGAAGTAGATTATACAGAGGATGATTGGAAAACATTAGCTTAGGATAGGGATGTATGGAGAGCTTATGTCCGCGCGGCCATGAACCTACGGGTTCGATAGTGCCAATGAGTTAGTTAGTCCCGTTACTGACAGACTTTTCGTCATCTCGCTTATAACTTATTGCTAATACGCATGGCGCAGTCAGTTGCTTGCTGCACTTCGCTGAGGATTAACATAAACACGGAAATCGGGTAGACTGTTCGGTTCAGCTTTTTCCATAAAATAATTACTGGCCCTTCTTCTGTGTCAATTTGAGCTAAAAGGTAATCAGCGGAAGCATTTAAATATATTCGGGAGGTTGTAGTAAATGAAGCAGCCATACTTGTGGTTTCTGAGAAAATTATACCTATGAGATCAGGTAGTTCATTGGAACAATAAGAATATCTCAATATCAACTGCTGTTGCCTAGTTTAGATGGAAGATGACAGAAACGTTCAGAATAAATACTAGGTTCTAGTGTCAGGTTATGTGACACATTTCAAATATGCTATAGATGTTTTATAAGGTAAAGGTAAAGTAAAGGTAAAGTGATCCCACTACAGGCCTCAGGAGGCCCTTGGGGTAGTAGGAGGTTAGGGCTCCCACTTTTTCTTGACAATCGGCACTTGATGTCAGCCGGGGTGTCAGCCCTGCGTGACGGCCGCCTTTACCCCCAGAACAAGCGTCTGGTACTCATTTTAGTTAGAGGCTGAGTCGACCCCAGGGCCATAGTGCCGCCAGAAGGTTTGGGTCAGTTTAAAAATCCTGACCCCACCGGGACTCGAACCCTCGACCCTCCGGCTTGTAGTTCAGTGCCTTAACCACTACGCTACGGCGTGCCCCCGATGTTTGATAAGTGTATTCTGAACTGTAAGAACTTCTTCCAAAACTTGAGGTGATAAAAATTGTTGGTTCGAGCAGCAGGTGCTTAGAAATAGGCCTATACATTTAGCAATGTGACACTGATTAACTTGCATATTTGGATTTTGACATAAAATAGAATTTTTTTGAGTCATACCATGGAAATATCCAATTGGCGGTCAAGTAAAAAGGATGGCACGGATGTGTGAAAAATCGGGAAAGAAGATACAAAATGGCGCAGATTTCTGTAATGTGAGCTGTAATACTAACCAAAATGATAGTAGAAGAAGGAGAAAATTTTCTAGAAAAACAATTTGAACATCGTTCAGCTATCACGGACTCATTGCGTTTACAACGTGAAAGCTTTGGATCCGTTTGTTATAGAGTATGCACAACTGTCAAACAAACGAACAACGCAACCGATTTATAAGTTCGTGTTAAAAAAAATTGAATGGCGCGACAGACCTAGAAAGCCCTTGGCCTACCAGCCGGCCTCTGATCTCACATCCAAATATATCAATGGCAGAGATGGACAATGTATAGAGGTGATATGTGGTCAGCATGTCGGATACTCCAGCCATTATGACTTGTTTTCTCAACTGCAGCAGCTAAATATTGTAGCTGTCCAAATTCTTCAAGATTCCGGGCGGCACCAGTCCCATTGTGGCCGAAATTCCATGAGAAAATTTATTCTCTCACGGGGGTTGAACCAGTGACCTCTATTAAGGCATCTTGACACAAAAAATTTAGCTACAGCGTAGGACTTCGTATGTGACAGGAAACATTCTTTTTTTTTAATTATGGGAGTGAAATAATAACTGCATAAGCGAATTTCATATATCGATGTTATGAAGTGAGTCACCAGAAGATTGTTGTGTAGGGCTCATGATAGTTTTGTTTTTATAATTGAGTTTACAAATATAATTTACTGCCTCAGCAATTGCACAGCTTACTCGTGTGATATATAGCCTAATAATTTGTTTTGAAAATATATGACTCTGATAAATAACTACGTTCTGGAAGACATATTAAGAACTCCATCTTAGTATTTTTTATTTCAATGGTTCAATCTAGAAATCAGAAATATTAAACCTTACATCAGGTAAATTGTAATCAGTTAGGCCCTACTATATAAACTGTCATGGCGGATTGTGAATAAGAGTGAAACTGGTTGCTCGTGTTTTTGCACAATTTTCAGCAGGTGTTAGTTTGTTTTTGTAAACGTAATATCGATATTGTGAATTTATTTTGTTTGTTGCTTAATTTTACGCATAATGGCTCCACGTAAAGCAAGAAATTGTGAGAAATAACTAAGCGTGTGGTCCAAGAATGTTTGCGGGATCCAGCCATGTTGCAGCTGTTGAAGGACTCCGTGCGTGAGGCTATTGTATCGGAGCTAAAGGTAACTATAGACCGTAATACGGAAGTTATTAGGCAGTTGGAACTCTCGCTTCAGGAGAGGGACAACAAAATATTAAAACTGGAACAACAGTTAAGTGAGAAAACCGACTCGCTAGAGCAATACCAACGTCGACAGTGTCTACGTATTTTCGGTGTACCTGAACAGGATGGTGAAGATACGGACAATATAGCAATCGACGTGGCCTCCAAAATTGGAGTTAAATTAGAAACCTGTGATATCGACAGGAGTCACAGGGTTGGGAAAAAGTCGGATCGACCACGGCCTGTTATTGTTAAGTTTATCAGTTATAGAAAGAGAAGGGAGGTCTTCCAAAATAAAAAACAATTGAAAGGCAGTGGGATCACAGTAAGAGAAGATCTCACCCAAATTAGATATAAATTGTTAAAGGACTGCATCACAAAATTTGGCGTCATTTGTGGACAATTGATGGCGCAATACATGTGAAAAATGGAGATACCAAACGCATCATCACCCGGGCCTCTGATATGTAAATCTACCTAGTGCAAACACGCCCAGTGATACCATATCCCCAATTTAGCACTTTTATATAAATTATTAAAATTATATTTAGAAATTTCACATTAATTATTAGTATTATATTTAGAAATTTTACTTTATTTATTAATTTAATATTTGAATAAGATATTAGTGACTTGTTCTTTTCTTATAATTCTAGTTAAAATATTTTTAAAATTTTCCATCCAAATAATGCTATTCATTTGGCGGTCTCTGACAGGTTAGAGGACACTACCCTTCTCAAACCCCTTCCAAACAACAATAATGCAAGACAGGTTCTAGAAACAGCATTCTCCCCCTTCCCGTCTTCCCTACATGTGGTTCACTTGAACGCACAAAGCTTAACTGCACATACAGACGAGATTAGAATGATTTTCTCTTCTTCCAATATTCATGCTATTCTCGTATCAGAAACATGGCTCACTCCCTCCATTAATTCTAGTTTAATTGACATGGATGGTTATACTTTTCTTAGACATGATCGTGTACATAGTCGAGGGGGCGGTGTTGGTGTCTTCGTTAGGACAGACCTTTGCCCTAAGTCTGTATACTTTTCTAATAACGAGACATCTCCTGAAATTATGTTTATAGAAATATACGCAAGCTTCAAAAAATGCCTTCTTTGTGTAGTGTACCAACCCCCTAAAATGAAAAAAATAGCAGAAATAGAATCCGCTCTACAAAACGCACGTATACAATATGAACACGTTATCGTCATGGGTGACTTTAATATAAATATACTAGACACTGACAACAGACATACACAAACAGCTTATGTCTGCGTTCCAAGTTTGTGATATGACTATCCTTCCCTTACAGCCTACACATCACACCAATCATTCTGAGACTTTACTTGACTTAATTGCTACTAATAATCCAGACAGAGTACTAACCCACGGGCAACTGTCAGCTCCCGGAATATCAGCACATGATATTATATTCTTAGCATATTCACTGCAGTGCCCTAAACTAGCTCGTAACACTATCACATATAGAGACCTAAAACATATAAACAATGCAGCTCTACTTGAAGACGCTATAAAATTACCCTGGCATACTATATGGACGTTGCATTCTGTTGACGAAAAAGTTGAGGCATTAAATAACCTTATATTACAACTATATGACAGACACGCTCCACTGAAAACTAAACTAGTGAAACGACACCCTGCTCCCTGGATGTCTGCTAACATTCGTGACTTGATGACTGAAAGAGACGCAGCATATCGGAAATATAGAGTCGACAAAACTGATATAAATCTTAATCACTATACACGGTTACGAAACAAGACTACACAAACTATCAGAAACGCCAAACTTAGACATCTATACAGCCTTACTGAACCTAATAACAATAACCCGGATATTTGAAAAAATCTGAATAAAATGGGTGTAAGAAGGAAAGACACACAGGTAGAAAAAACTACCTGTTTCTCTGAACACACTTAATAACCATTTTACAAGCACATTCTTTACTCCTAAAGACAAAACACATACAATAAGTGAACTACTATTGACAAATCCACCAGACAGAGAACATTTCCATTTTTCATATCTTACAGAAAATGACATAAAGAAAGCTCTCAAACGAATAAAAACAAAAGCAGAAGGTACTGACCGTATAAATATCACTCTACTTAACAAAATAATCGACGTTATACTACCTACCATAACTCATGTTTTCAACTCCTCACTACAAACCTCTATATATCCCACATTATGGAAGCAAGCAATTGTACGCCCACTCCCGAAAGTAAAAACTCCCTTAACTCCTAACGATTTTCGACCCATTAGTATTTTACCTACCCTTTCAAAAGCTTTGGAACGATTAGTCCACAAACAACTGACTGACTACCTAACTGAACACGACCTTTTAGATCAATACCAATCAGGCTTTAGGACAGGACACAATACAAATACTGCTCTACTAAATATATGTGAAGACATACGCGAAACATCTGATAATCGAAAACTTACTATTCTTACACTACTTGACTTTAGTAAAGCATTTGACACGGTAGACTTGGACTTATTGTTGCTTAAACTAAAAAAACTCTCACTTTCTGACAGTGTCACGCAATGGTTCAACTCCTACCTTCGTGAGCGCCAGCAATATGTTGTAGGAAATTCTACATTACGCTCTTCTTGGACCTACCGTAAAGCTGGAGTTCCACAGGGCTCGGTGCTCGGCCCATTGCTTTTTTCAATCTATATAAACGACATATCTGACTCCCTAAAACATTGCAAACATCATTTATTTGCGGACGACATGCAGATCTACCTTCACTCAGACAAATATTCTTTAAATGACGCGGTAACCAAAATTAATGAGGACCTTGACTCGCTAACGGCGTGGACAGAGAAATATGGACTTGAATTAAATCCTAGAAAGACACAAGCAATCATTATGGGCCATCAGAGACAATTATCCTCAATTAACACAAATGCAGTATTACATGTGTCACTTAATGGGGTTCAGATCCCTTATAGTGAGACAGTAAAAAATCTAGGAGTGTTTATGGATAAACATTTAATTTGGAATAAACAAATAAATAACATTTGCAAAACTATCTTCTCAATAATACACTCATTAAATCGTATAAGAAATTGTTTACCGTTTTCTCTAAGAAAAATGCTAGTAGAAACACTCGCAATGCCCCATTTTGATTATTGTGATACTCTTTTTACTGACCTAAATACTATTCTTACCCAAAGACTTCAACGTGTTCACAATTCTTGCATACGTTTTATTTGTGGTATACGTAGATTTGATCACGTTACACCATCCCTGGAACAATTGTCATGGCTTCGTCTTCAAGATTGTAGAACCATCCATTCCCTTTGCCTACTCTTTAACATATTACACACATCTTTACCTTATTATTTATCACACCGCTTCACTAAACTCTCTGATACACATAACTTAGATACCCGATCCCTTGAGCACAGTGTCCTTTATATCCCTCCTCATCATACTACCTATTATTCGAAATCTTTTACAGTTTGTCTTTGCTAGAACATGGAATTCACTTCCACCCTATGTCAGAGACTGCCAAACTTTACCATCTTTCAGAAATAAATTGAAAATAAAATCACTAACAGAAACAACTCACTAATACTACTTTTTAAGAATTAATAATGCGTTTTTGCATTATTTAATAAAAATAGACTTAGGATTTGTTAATATATTTACCTAATGCCTTGTATAAAAAGCGTAGATTAATTCATTGTAGTGTATTTTTTTTCTCTTCTTTTTATGCATAGTAGATTCGAGCTGTTATTCCTTTTTTTATTCATTGTATCATTAATTTAATTTTAATTGTATTTAGTTTCATTCTATTATTAGACATTAATTTCATTATTATTCAATATGACAGATAATTAATTGTTCAATGACTATTATTGTAACTTTTTTTTGTATTCATATGTAACATGTTTGTCCTGTCTAATATGACTACTATTGTAATTTTTTTGTATTCATACTAACATATGTTTGTCCTGTTTTATATGACTATTATTGTATTTTTTTTGTATTCATATGTAACATATGCTTGTTCTGGTGAGTGGAAGAGAAGGCCACATGGCCTTAACTCCACCAGGCTAAATAAATCTATTCTATTCTAAAAAATTCTAAATATATAACTTATATACACACGATTATAGTACATATTTAACAACAGGGAAAGCCCTTTGTTTTTGAGTAGGCCTATTTAATATTTTTGTTATTTTTTATAATTTAAAATGGTACACGGTAAACGAGTTAATTTAATTGTATTATTGATTTGAATTAGTCTAATAATTATTTTACAGTAGGCCTACAATTAAATGTATCATTTTTCATAGAGCCGCTAAAGTAGGCCTATTTGTAGTTGTTTTTAATCTCCGTTACATTTGTGTAATATTTGCATTTTGAAATTCTAAGTTAAATAAAATTCAGATATGTCAGTCAGATATAAAATCAAGTCAGTCAGTCACACATTACATATTAGGTCATAGCTCCGGTCTTAATTCTGATTTAGATTTCATTGTTTTATTCAGAACGTAACATGAAATGTGCCCTCCAAACGGCATTTCGGAAATTTTAATTAGGAATGACACTTCAGGGAATGATGTAGATTAACATGTTAAGCTGCACGATGAGTTGACATTTATGTCAGTCAGTCAGTCACACATACTTTGATAGATAATAAATAACATTGTTTTTCTTCAGAAGTTGTACGTTATATACAGTCTTAATCGCACACTTTTCCTCTATCATATCACGTAGAAAACACCCCTAATTTCAATCAATTGTAATATTTATGCAATCATTTTGCTGCAAAAGTGTATTTGTAAATGTCAATCAGTCATAGGCCTATAAGGGATTGCTCTATTACTAAAAAAAAAACACATATTAGAACAGACTTGTATAGACCTACATAACCTTACAGTTATTTTTACATAAATTTACTTATTTTTTAGATGTTTAAATTATTTATGTACAATTCTCAAAATACAGTAGGCCTTCTTACAGTTTTCTTGCACTTCAACAATTTGCTTAGTGTACTACAAGGCGTATAGGCTTACAACACTATTTTACCGTCTTTGGTAAAGGCCGTTCTTGATAGTTATCCACGACCGATTTTTTTTTTTTTTTTTTTGCAGATAACGATGAGACAGTCGAAGCCACTTTCATCGGCGTTCACTGATATTCAATCACAACAATAAAGGCCTACTGAATCAAAACTTAAAAAAAACTGAAAATTGTCAAATGAAATCAGAATATTCCACACTTAATTTCGTGCACCATATTTGTGTTCTGTCCTGATATTCCTCACTCCATCCCAGAATATCAAAGCAGTGGAAAATATTTTGTATATTCTTAAAATTTATTCTTAAGGAAAACATGATATAACGGAGCACCCTGTTTGGATTCTATAGTGTTCTACCCTGGGTAGGTCCTACACTTCATATTTTCATGCTATGTTTTGCAGTTTTACTAGGGAATTATAGGTGTGGTAGCTTCCCGTTGCATTCCACACCGTTGAAGGATGTTGATGGCAAGATGATAGCCTATTCGGGGACCATTTGGGCCTCAAAGCTATTTGACATAGCTATGTCTTACAGGTGAGGGGAAACCCCGGAAAATATCCTCACTCAGGAAGCTTGTCCTGACCGGGGATCGAATCTGGGCCTGCTGCGTGACAAGGCAGCACGCTACCTCGAGACCACAGCTGTGGACCTGTTTGGGTTATGCTGCTATAATTAGAAATAGAAATTATTCAACTTCTCACTCACCCTCGTACTCACTCCTCATGATGATGGGGGAGGTGGAGGCAAATTTTTAAAAACATTTTAATCGATTTTGAAAGATACGAAAAATAACTCAGACTAAGGTTTTCCAAGAAAACTGTTAACCTTAATGGAGGTTTGCATTTTGTTAAATTGTGGGATTTTTCATGTAATTTTTTCCTAGAAAACTTTAAAGTGTTTGCATTGTGTTCCAATGTGAAGTGACTTTGTCAGCAGATTGACTAGACGAAGTATAGTGATATGACTGTGACCTGTCAATCATGTGAGCCTCCAAACAGAGTTGAGAACAAATCATACAGAAATTTTACCTGTTTACTGACACTGTTATGGACACGTAAGAAGAAGGCAGGATGGAAGACTGCCAAAGGCCGTCTATGCGTGGAAAATTGAAAGAAGGAACAGAAAAGGAAGACCAAGAATAACCTGGAAGAACAACATTCAAAATTCAATGAGGAAATTTGATGTAATAGATGAAGATACAGAGGACAGAGATCGATGGAGAACTTTAATTAAGGGAAATTTGTGAATGTTTGTTGCAAACTGATAGTCTCTAAGTCCGTAGTCATTTACATTTATCTATTTATTTTTAAATCATGTTAATTGCTAATATTGGTTGGAGAAAACCCTCAATGATGAGGAAAATTCTCAAAATGAATCAATTGGCACTGTGCACAAACATTTTGTGAACTTAACATATCACGACCATTTTATGTAAAAAGTATGTAGGCCTAATATTCTAATAAATATGTATTGTCTATCTAAGGGATCTGTGCCCCCGCAAGCTATGAAAACTAAAGTCTGTTTCCTTATCTGCCTCGGCAAATCATTTCCCTCCCTGCATTTCTGTCTCTCTCTCTTGCACTTGCACTCCAGTGTTGTCAACTCAACTGCAACTTTGCATTATTCAATATTCAAGAGTCATGACACTGGGAGAAGTTTGCTGTTTGATGTAGTGGGAGGAGAGTGCGGTTAAATGGCGTGAGTATAGATGTGTACTTTTCTAAGAACGATGTCAGCGCTATAGGGGTACAGATCCGTTGGTCCGAGTATAGTAGTGAGTAAAATATGTAGAAATATGTAATATAAAACTTGAGTATAAGGTAGGGTGTCCATTCGTCTCGTTTTTCCCGGGACAGTCCTGCTCTTTTGGAAAATGTCCCGCTGTCCCGAAAGTTTTCTTGGGGACGCTCAAATGTCTCGCTTTTGGGATCATGCTTTGTCAATGTATTTATTATACATCCAAGTTAACTATGCACGGGCGGAGGAGAAGAGTTTTTAGCGCTAGTGTCGCCGATCTACTGAATCTGTGGAAGGGATGTAGAAGAAAACTGTACATCCGATCACGTATTGAAATTTTTCAACTTCAAATGTGGGGGGAGAATCTCTAAACACGTGTGAAAGATCTTAACATGGTTGTCAAATTAATAATTTAAGCACGGAACATCAAGCGGTCGGATCATTTAAAATCACAGTATTTGTCGTCTCACTGTTACCAGCTTCACAATAAATCACAAGCAGCAACATGTAATGAGAAGTTCAAGGAACGGACAGCTCATTCCTAGACGTAACCCCAAAAGTAATAGGGTTGTCAAGTTAGTCATTCTGCCACTGAACGCGCAGAACGACGGAACATTAAAATAGGCCCTACATAGTATTTGTCAGCTCTCCACCTGCCAATCAAACAATATAATTTAAAGGACAGGAAGTGGCAACATAGTAAGGAAGAGAAAGAGAAAGACAGTTTGTTAGTTAACATATTTTCCGCCTGCATAAAACACTTAGAGGAGTAATATGAATGGTGAATTTCGTTTTGTTCTATACTATGTAATTATAAATATGAACGTAAGAAAGCGGCAGTTGTATGACCACGATGCAATGTTTGGTCTATAAATCTTTTTTTTTTATTTTACTCTCATATAGGCTATTGGTAACTGGTACATTTTTCAAATTGTCAATCCATGGAGAGTGCAGCCAATGTCGGAGAGTTTCTGCTGATTCTGGTACTTTGGCGGTGGAGAAATACAATTTTAACTTGGATGAAAGAGGTTTAGTTAGTGGATTTTTATCCCCCTTGCAGCAATAAATAGATATTTTAAAATGTAATAAACAATGACTTTGGCAGTTTTTAATTTGTGAACGGTTGATTCTTATAACTTTCTATTTGCAACAGTGTCACGGTAAACGAAAATAACTGTTTTTTTTTAACATTTTGTTAATGCCCCACCTTTTCTATAAAATCTTCCAGATTCTTCCTTTAATTTTTTGTACATGTCCCCTTTTACTTGGAAATTATTATGGACACCCTAGTATAAGGTCTAGTTTATGAGAATCGTCAACATTTTCGATTATTATGAAAGAACATGCCAAGGAGAAAAAAAAAATGTAATTAGTCTACATACGAATTCGGACTCTAATCATAAGGTATGGATTCTTTCCATGTGAGTTTCTTATAGGCTATAGGAGGTCTAGACTTTTAAAACCAAACTCCATGGAACGGCCTAGAAAGCCCTTATACCGGCTACTGGATATATATTCAAATATGCCTACATCAGTCACAGGGGTGGATAGCCAACCAGTTAGTACAGGGATGACACGGTCAGCATGTTGGTGCTCCAGCTGTTATCCATGGTTTTGCTGCCCAAAATTTTCACGAAGCTGACTGGGTAACGTACATGAAAACATTTATTTTCCGGTGGGGACTCGAAATAGTACGCGCCCCGTAGTTTTATGCCAAGGCACCGCTGCGGCGGCACACTATGTGGGATCTTCTAAACTTTACATTTCGCAAATTCTTTCATGTCTTTTTAAAAAGTGTAAGTCTTACTATGATTTCCTTTGAATAATGAGTAGGCTCTACTAGAATATTTGACTGTGATTTAATAATCCCTAGTCTATGTTTTTGTTTTTGGACGTAGCCGAGTGGTTTAAGGCATCATGCCTTGGTGCAAAGTTACTGGATCTGCACTGGTTCGAGGCCCCATATAGGAAGAAACCTTCTCATGGAATTTAAACTAGTATGGGACCGGTGCCCATCCACAACGTGAAGAATTTCGGTAGCTACAATATGTAGAGGCTCCAGGATAAGAAAACCAGCTACAACGGCTATGGCTCCCAATATGCTAACCATATGTTATCACAATACTCTTTGAGATCGGCCTCCTCTGTAATTAACACATGTGGATGTGAGGCTAGCAGCCTGTGGTAAGCGAAGGGGCTTCTAACTCTGTCGAAACATGTAGTTTTAGTTTTTAGTGTATATTTTTAAAAATGGTTTTATTTTGAGCAGACAGTTTTAAGTTATATTTTTAAATTACATGGAGAACATTTTACTGATTCAATTCAGTAAAAGCTCGTTATTCACGGTTCAGTTAATTGCAGATAAAAATGCGACAGAATTCCTGTATTCCCGGCTGAAAAGTCCTTTATTCGCGGATTAGAAGGATTATTATTCTTTATTAACGAATCTACTTTTATTATTATTTTTTTTTACTGCAGGCTCGTGCCAAGGCTGCATTTACAAAGAGCGATTCAACCAAATAGACAAATAAATATCAAATTATTACTTTCACTAAGCCTAACGTTCGCTGTTAAAAGCCGTTGCCGCCGTATTTCACGTGCCGCTATGTCCGTTGATAAATACAGCTCTCGCTACGATCGGTGTTTTATTGTTTCAACTTCTCACTCGTTGCAATAATTTTGATTGAATAATACGTGTCTCTTCTGCTTTATCCCAATTTATAAAGTCAAGTAGGCTTAAAAGGAAAGAAAAATTTAGTTCCGAAGCGGAGGGCAAAAAAAAAAAAATAGTATTGTCGCTTAAAGTAAACATAGAAATGTTTTACCATTTACGCGATGGCGAGTCGTTTGCATCCAAATCTAGCTGTTTCAATGTCGCGGAATATTAATTTGATTTGAAATACCTTTTAAAAGCGGCAGAACAGGGGGAAAAAAAAAAAATAAAAAAAAATAAATAAATAAACTAAGTCTTTAAACCGTTGCCTAAGCCTGACAATAATAATTTGGAAATTGTTCAAAATATCTCATTAAATTTATTTTATTTTATTTTGTAACCTTGGGACATATCCTCTATAGGATACAAATTATCATTCCATATTCACGGTTTCTATATTCGCGGAATATTTACGGCCATATCCCCAGCGAATAAGCTTTTACTGTATTCAACATAATCGTCATAGCGAAGTAGGTCTATATCAAGATAGATTAACGTAGATTTGTATGAAAAAGAGTTGTGATGTCAATCCTTAAGAAAACAAATTTGAGACATAGGGCCTAACGCATGTCAAATATTGCTCTAGGACATGCAACTGACTCCTGTGATATGAGCTTCCACTCCTCTCCGTAAAGTTTACTGCCTCAACTCGTAAAATGAGCATACCACGTTCAATATAGCCCACTGGGTTGGTAAGAACCTAAATTTGAAACTTCTGGCCTATGTCTGTGATAGAAGTTGACACATTTTCACTAAAATATCAATGGGTGGATTTCTCAACCGAAGTCTAAACCACGACCGCGGTTTTCTGATTTTTTTATTGTTTCCATAACACCTCTAAAAATTACTAAAAATCACAGAAATTGTTATGAAACCATAGACATGATTCAGACATTTGTTTTAGGAATTAACAGCCGTAGATTTTCAGTTTTTATGGTTGTTATGGAAACAATAAAAAAATCGGAAAACCGCGCTCGTGGTATAGACTTCGGTTGAGAAATCCACCTAATGTTTCGGCTTAAAATACATAGATAGGCTATAGAGAGACATAAGTTAAAAAAATAGGGCTTGCAGTAGAGTGAAAGAAGAAATATGGTGTAGATAAGTTATGATAAATTAAATAACCAACCAATCAATCGACTATGAGTTATGGTAATGGGGTCATATGCCTCATTCACTATTTATTTACTCACTGGCACTATCGAACCCGTAGGTTCATGGCCGCGCGGACACAAGCTCTCCATACATCCCTATCCTGAGCTAATGCTTTCCAATCAATTCCTGTATAATCTACTTCCCTCAAATCATAGTTAACGTTATTCTCCCACCTCATTCTTGGTCTACCAACTGGGCGTTTTCCCTCTGGCTTTCCTACAAGAAGCTTCCATGCAAGTCTATCATTCCCCATAGGTGCACCATCTTTACCTTGTCGTGGTGGAGTGGCTTGCATGCTTAAATGATCCTGAGAGCTATGCCGGCGATAGCATTGCTGCCGATAGGGTTACCCATGCCGGACTGGTCGAAGGTGATAAGCCAGACGAAAAAAGTACCTTGGTCGATAGAGTGACGATCTTTCACCGTAAAAATACAACCGTCAAGAAATGCGGACATGCGTTCAACTGGGGTAAAATTTTCCGGAGGTCAAATAGTCCCCCATTCGGTTCTCCGGGCGGGGACTACTTCAGGGAACCCATGCCAAAGGCTCAAACACAGGGATATGTTCCTAGGAACATGGAATGTTAGGACTTTATACAATAGCGGGGCACTAGAGATATTAACGCGGGAATTAGATAAATTGCCCTTGGATATAGTCGCTTTACAGGGAGTTAGGTGGCCAGGAGAAGGTAGTCAGGAATCAGGAAGCTTTGCATTATAGGATACTATGGGGGTGCAGAAAGACCTGCATTTGGAACGGGTTTTTTAGTCAGAAGGAGGATCATATCCGCTATCCGAGATATTAAGTTTGTTAGTGATAGGATATCATATATAATTCTAAAGGGTAAACGACATGATTTTATAATTGAAAAATGTACATGCCCCCACAGAAGATTTGCCTCATTCACTATGCTTGTCCAAATGTCTTAGCCTAAGTTGTAAATAAATTTAGTTTAGGCTTATAACTTCCATTTCCGTAAAATTTCTCCAAGGGTTTCGCAATAAATTATGAATGAATTTCTGCTTCCTCTCGCTCTAGTTACACGATCTACCCATTTCATTATCAGGATTTAATAACCCTGATTGTATTAATGATTCAATTGCAAGAACAAAATTCTAACCGCGGCCGTGGTTTTACTACTATTTATTGTTGCATAAAATCTGAAGCATAGTCACGGTTTTATAAGCATAACAATTTCCATTGTTTCACAATTACAAGAAATGAAAATTAGCCCTACAAAAATAAAATATGAATCATTGTCATGATTTCGTCACCATTGCAATATTTATTCTTCCATATTCTATCTATAAAGAAATAAATTACAAAAATGAAATCTGAACCGTAGCCTATATTTTTAGGCTGTAACCATTACAATAATATAATTGAGTAGGCCTATATATAAAAAAAAACGAAAATTAAAGAAATAAAAAATGAACCAAACCGTGGTTTTATAACCATTGCCATAAAAACTATTTTTTGTTGTTGTCATGAACGAAGCAATTTTTTTTTTGCAAATGCCCCAGGTTGTCTTACGACATTCTTGGTTTCTCTCCTGGCATGGCGTACTTGTAACCCACTTCTGAGGTTGGGGCGCCTGGCAGGCGGGGTTACGTTGCTCCGATGATATGGGTGATGATGATGATAGTGATGCGCCAGGATAGTCCCTAATCCTTAGCTTAATCCAAAGATGAATATGAATGATGATGATTGCGATGGCCATATGATTTCGGGGACCGTTTGGGCCTTAAAGTTTTCCTGACATTTGTCTTACAGATGAGGAAAAACCCGGATAAAAATCTCACCAAGAAAAAGTGTCCCGATCGGGGATCGAACCCGGGCTCGCTCCGTGACAAGGCAGCACGCTACCTCGAGACCACAGCGGTGGACTACGAAACAAATATAAAACAGTAGTAATGGTTTCGGATTTTGTGATTGAAATTTACCGAAAGAGTTTATCATTGCTAATCTTTCTTCATTATCATTCCGAATACTGAGACTTAAGCTCTTAATAATGCAGGGCCTACTTTAATATTTAATATTTTAATTCATAATATAAAAATATATTCCTAATTCATATCATAGTCTAAATGTCATAAATTTGCTGCAAAAATCTAATAAAATAAAATAAAATGCTCATGAACAAACTGTATCAGCTCTTTTACGCCCAGCCTTAAATTGAGATGGTAATGATCTTGAGTTTTGAAGAGTATCGTAAATAAAATATTACTGGTGAACCTATTAATTTACTGTGTAATTTGTAGAAATTGTGCTTTATTAGCCATCAAAAATCTCCTTTGGCAAGTTAGGTGTGTGCTTAATATTTTATGATGCCTAAAGTCTGAGAGTTATAACTTGGCACAAGTACCTGCCTGGGTTTAAGGACAGAAGAGTAGATTGGGCCGGCCGGACCTAAACTAAAGGGCCCTTTGCTTGCAAGTACATAGGCTATTTTCTTTAATCAGCTCTAAGCATGTGGCCCTCTAATCTCATTGCTCAGATGACGAACCGGCCAGCCCAACTCACTCCTCTGTCCTAGAAGGTATGCTTGTGCCAAGTTAAAGCTCACAGACTTTTGATTAAACAGACCATTTAATTACGCCTAGGCCTATTATGTGTGAATAAGTTATTGGGGTAAGTTATATATTGATGGACAGATAAAATCACACTGGCATATCTACATTAAGTTACCATGCCGACAAAACAAAGGAATCTGATAAGGGAAATGGCGTATAAGAAAGGAAAGTTTTTAAAATTATCCCCAGTAGGCCTAATTTGTCAATATCGCATAGTGAAAGATGAAGCCTTAAAAAACGACTTTCCTTTCAAATTTTATAGAAAGTTTTTTTTTTTAATTTAAAGTCTAATGTGTCATTATTAAAAAATGGCGTGCTGAAAACTTAATTAATTGGCTTTAAAATAATTCTTATAATAAAAAAAATAATAAATAGGCCTACATACCGAACATTAAAATAATTTATCTTAAATAAACTTGGACGCCTATGCAACCTATAATTCCTGATTAATTATAGCCTACATAGTAAGCTATCTAGTAACTTACTAGACCTGTGCCTACTTGCGTATGCACAATACTCAATTCGGAACTTTTATAAATATGTTTAGCTCTATCAAATGAGCTCGAGACTAGATAAATTAACGCTACTTTAATTATATATAAAGTTTCTGGGCCTTCTATGTAGTCATCATCATCATAGTACATTTACGAATTTAGGCCATTTGTTGACCTGTTTCGGCCTCAAGAGAAACACCATCCAGAAGTCTTTTGAGTGGACGTCCTGGTCTTCTTCTTCCTGCAGGTTGATATCTTAACATTAGTTTGGGTATTCTGTGATCTTCCATTCGATGGACATGTTGTATCCATCTTGACTTATAATCAGAAATTTTGTTTTCTAAAGATTCCATGTGTAATTCTTCTAAGATGTCTTCATTTTTTTTGTGATCTAGTAGTGTGTATCCTGCAGTCTTCCGAAGATATCTCATTTCAGCAGATCTAAGTCTCTGTAGGCCTATATCCTTCTGTTTCAACGTCCATACTCCGCTACCATACAAAAGAGTTGGAAGAGCCAGTGTTTTATACACTTTCAGTCTTGAATGCTTTTGGACACTGTGGCTTGAAGATAGAATTTATTAACCCTAAAATTCTTAAAAATTTAGATATTTTTGCATTTACATCCTTTTCTTCTTCATATGAGATATTGCATCCTAGATATGTAAAATTATTCACCTGCTCCAAAATTTTATTGACCAGTACAATTTTACTTCTGACAGGATCTACACCTTGAAATGTAGTCTATATTTTAACTTCTTGTAGGTTAACGGCTTTTTTAGGGAATTCATTAAAATATTATCGATTATTAATTAAATTATCATATAGACCTACCTAAACTATCCCATGTAAGGTAAATATAGCCTAATAATTAGGCCTGCTTATTTTATGTTCTTTTACCTGACATAATAATATTTCAGCTAATAATTCTCATAAAACTTATTTTATGCTGGGGAAGTGAAGCGTGAAGTGTAAGTCTAAAGCAAGGAGACAGCAGTAAAATTAAAACCAGCGAGATGAAGTTTAAGCAGCGAAATGTAGACAAAATAAAAGTACCTATAGGTATATTTTACAGTTTACAGGTGTCGATTGTTGATAATTATTGGATTAGGTCAATGCTCACAACTACCAAATTAATTGGCCACATCATCGCAATCTGGATGACCAAAGTTAAGATCTCTAAGTATTAGTAGGTCCTATATATTGTAAGCCTACGCCTAATTGAAAAAGATCGCTGGGAGTTTTTGAAGCCTCTTCTAGACCTGTCGTTCCATTGAGTTTGGAGAATTATTGAAAATCGCGAAAAGAAGAAAGAAGATGCTCTTCAGAGACTAAAATTTTCCGACATGGGAAGAGATTGTGGCCAAATCAAATATGAGATTGTTTGAAAATCCAGCTTTCAGATGGAATAGATTACTGAACTTTAAGTCTACTTGTTAGAAAGACGATGGATTTAGATAACTTTGCATAACCATATATTAATCACTTCAATACCAAAGCCATGATATTTGTTCTAAATTAGTGTACTGAAGAAAATGAAAAGTTTTGTCACAGGTGACTGTAATCCGAGGTGACCCGTAGTTGTTTCGAGTTGGTATGCCTACGACATTCACTATCTAACTATAATGGCGTAGCCCATTGTTGAGCCATAACCTCTCTTTTATAATGCGTTACTAGACCAAGTGAATTTTTAGTTACCTTATTTGCTCATAGATGTCATGGATGACATGCGGTTAACTCACCGACCCAATGATACATCTAACAGGCAACTAAGGTATTACTAGGGCGTTGATGCCGGTAAATTTTACATAGAGGCCTCTTTATTCAGGCTTGAGAATCTTTACGAACCTGAAAATCTTCAGACTCGGGACCCATGGCTTAAAGTCCCTCCAGGAGGACTTGATCCTTGGATTTTTCCGTCGTAAAAAAATCCATTGACTCCGGCCGAGTTTGAGCCCGCGACCCTCGGAACATTTGCTTTTGAGATCCTTGCCAACCCGTTACCTTTTCGTGGTTTTCCTTAGTCAAATTATGAATTGAATTTTCTTTATCATGAGTCATTTCGCTATTAATCATTGCCTAATTCGCTAAAATGTGTTCAGTGAACATCTAGACTCTATTCGCTAAAATGTATTCAGTGAACATCTAGACTCTATTCGCTAAAATGTATTCAGTGAACATCTAGACTCTATTCGCTAAAATGTATTCAGTGAACATCTAGACTCTATTCGCTAAAATGTATTCAGTGAACATCTAGACTCTATTCGCTAAAATGTATTCAGTGAACATCTAGACTCTATTCGCTAAAATGTATTCAGTGAACATCTAGACTCTATTCGCTAAAATGTATTCAGTGAACATCTAGACTCTATTCGCTAAAATGTATTCAGTGAACATCTAGACTCTATTCGCTAAAATGTATTCAGTGAACATCTAGACTCTATTCGCTAAAATGTATTCAGTGAACATCTAGACTCTATTCGCTAAAATGTATTCAGTGAACATCTAGACTCTATTCGCTAAAATGTATTCAGTGAACATCTAGACTCTATTCGCTAAAATGTATTCAGTGAACATCTAGACTCTATTCGCTAAAATGTATTCAGTGAACATCTAGACTCTATTCGCTAAAATGTATTCAGTGAACATCTAGACTCTATTCGCTAAAATGTATTCAGTGAACATCTAGACTCTATTCGCTAAAATGTATTCAGTGAACATCTAGACTCTATTCGCTAAAATGTATTCAGTGAACATCTAGACTCTATTCGCTAAAATGTATTCAGTGAACATCTAGACTCTATTCGCTAAAATGTATTCAGTGAACATCTAGACTCTATTCGCTAAAATGTATTCAGTGAACATCTAGACTCTATTCGCTAAAATGTATTCAGTGAACATCTAGACTCTATTCGCTAAAATGTATTCAGTGAACATCTAGACTCTATTCGCTAAAATGTATTCAGTGAACATCTAGACTCTATTCGCTAAAATGTATTCAGTGAACATCTAGACTCTATTCGCTAAAATGTATTCAGTGAACATCTAGACTCTATTAAGTACATAACTTTACTGAATAGGTGTAAGTTAGGTCTACATACAAAGATCTAATACCGGTATTTGTTGATAAATATGTGGAAACACTACAACCAAATTTCAATTCGTAAAATTCTTACTTATTCATCAATTAATCACCTAGGATGAATAATTATAGCTATACTTCTAGGAGAAAATTTGTGATTGATCTATTTTAGTATTTATTCACTTCTAACCCTTGCAATTATTCTAATTATAAATTCTCTACAAATCTCTTTTATTAACCAAACCTTTTTAATTTAATCTGTGGGACCGATTAAGACAAGGCAAGTGAGGATATTTAAAATATTCAAATATTTGCTCTTTTTTTTGTAAAGGTAGACAAAATAAAACAAAAAATTACAGTAATTAACGTACATGTCCGTCTTTTAAGACATCGGGTCATTAGCCTCCCAATTCAAATGACTGTATAAATTGTAGTTACAGCTTATTTTAGTCTTAAAATTTTTTTACATTCCTAGATTGCTCCCTACGGAAGCAATCCAAACTCGGGGTTAGAACCCCGGAACTTCAGAATTAGAGACCACATGCTACAACAGTCCACTGGGATTGTCAGAGGCCTATGTAATTATAAGAAATCCTTAAATAATTTCTGCTTAGTGTACCTCTTCTTAATTTAGAAGATTATCAAACATCGTCTTCTTCATTTCAGGTCAGACCGTTCTGGTCTACCAAAAAAAAAATCGATATTTCCCTAGGCCGTCTCAGTGATATTTTACATTTGATTGGCACTTTAAAATTGGACGATGTTATCAACCGGCTAAGTGCCAGTTAAAAAAAATATTGATGCCATCTGTTGCACTGGCTCATGAAGCAAGTGTAACTTATGTATCCATACATCTTTAAATATAGCCTTATTATTAAAGGAAAATGTGAACGCCATCAGTCCTATCATTGTTTTGCAAAAAACGGCTTGAAACCAGATATTCGTAAATGCTAAATATAAATTCTGCATCATGCAGCTAACCGCCAATGTTCCCGCTCTTAGATTGTTGATGCAGAAGTGTCAAACAAGGAAAATAACTTGCAATATCCAATATGCTATTGTTAGTTTGGTGCTACAATATAGCCTATAGTGAAGATTGACTTTAAATGCATTTTTCTCGAAACTTAGATAATGACGCATAGCCGGTTAATGAATAATGCTGTGCAGTTGTCTTAGAAATCCTGGATGTGGACATGTTGGCGCTAGTTTTGTTGATGTGATGGATGTAATCTATTAAGGACACCATATTCAATTCTTCAAGATGCCATAATTATTCTGCGATCTCACCTTGTTCAGCCTGTTGTTCCACTCATGAACATGAAATAAAAATACTGAAAGGAAGTATTTGGTGATTAAGTCTATGATAAAACTGCAGCCATATTTAAGTCTAAGGATCAAAGTTAAGTTGAGAGCAGTATACAAAGAAACTGGTATTGGTGTCTAAAGGGCAAGGGGCAGCAGAAATATTATGAAGAGGCCTTTGTTGAACTTGAACTGTCTATCATAGAACCTGTTCCCCGAGGTGGTGGGGGGACAGCATGCACCTTGGTTCCCAATTAAGGCCGCCCGTCGGCTATCCACATAATTGCGGGGTGGAGCGAAGGGGAGGGGGAAGGGGCTCTTGTCCGAAAAGGGCAAGCTGGGGGCGGGCCAGGGGTTGAGTGGCAGCATAGGAAGGGGGACCCTCCTAGCCCCAATGACAGCTGTGCAGGGTATTGTATATAAATGAATGAGGGAGGGAAAGAGCAAGGATTTAGGGCTGGGTATATAAAAAGAGGAGGGGTGTTATGTGACACGGGAGACTTTGAATTGGGAAGTTGTTTAGTTCATACGAAACGGCGCAATCTCCCGAAAGGAATGAGGTGACGGAGAGTGAATACACAGTTACGGATGTCACTTTAGTCGTAAACACTGTAATAGCTTTGACCTTTCTAAAGTCAATGTAATTAACACTTTTCACCTACAATAACAGTTAGTTTATAGTCGCAGCGTTACTCCTGTCACACACATGATGGTTGAAAGGAGTTCCTTCTATTATTTTATTCAACTCGGATATAGCTGCTTGTCTATAGAATTATCTGATCTATGACATATTTAGATTATTGATAATTAATATTAGAGATGGATTATTTTTATTAGCCCCACCGTGTAATATCAAATATAGAACTTGGAGAAATCACTTCTTCGGTACAACACTAGAAAAACCTAAATAAGTAGAAGCAATACTATTCATGATTAATAATAATAATAATAATAATAATAATAATAATAATAATAATAATAATCTAATAAGCAGTGGTGTCGTAGTGAAAATATCACATGCTTAAAAAAATAATTACATTCAATTCGAATAAAAACTCCATGACGCAACAGGTTAGCCCTTGGCCTACCAGCCGTCTGTTGGCCTTTCATCTGCATGTGTTAATCAAAGAGGTGGATGATCATTAGCTTGTATAGGGGTGAAATGTTGGTCGCCCAGCAGTTATAGCTGGTTTTCTCGACCAGCAATAGCTATTTATTGTAGCTACCCAAAATCTTCACGATGCTGGGTGGGCTATAGTCCCTTCCTACACGCCGACTTTGCATGAGAAAATGTCTTCCACCATGTGGACTTGAACAAGCGTAAGCATCTCTGTTCTGAGCCAAGGCATCATGCCTTAAACCGCTCGGCTATGGCGCGGGACCAATTTGCAATAAACTAAGAATCCATGTTGTAAGATGCGTAGTTCTTCCCTGTCCTACCATCAGGCTGATGACCTCATATCGGCCTACACATTTGTCATTTACAGAGGTGGATGGTTATCCATCTAGATAGGGGTGGCATGTGGTCAACATGTCGTATCACTCAGCCGTTATTTCGGTTGTCTCAATCTGGATTTTTAATGATAGGCCTATACAGTGTGCCAGCAGAAAGATTCCATGGATATAACCTGGTATAGCGTTGTAGCAATTTTTCAATTTATACGAAACTGGTATCATTAGAAAGAGAAAGATTTTAGCATCTACTTAGAGACGCTCGATGTGATTGTTCTAATGCACTGTGTTCATGAACAGAATAATTTTGAATTGGAGATCAATGTCCATTATTGTTAGATCGACCTTCATAGCTGATTAAGTTAGGATCCCCGAATTCTGAATATGGTAGACAAAAACGTAGAACCTTGGAAATCGTGTAGCCTACTTAGAAATGTTTAACTGCTGACTAGCTCTACGCGCAGACTTTCGAGGATTACGTGCAAACGTCTCCCGCACCTGTTCTACACTTTCCGCACTTAAGACGGTTTCCCTGAGTGACCTTTCCTTTTATCACATGTGCATCTACACTCTACAAAAGCTCGATACCAATTTAGAATCGTTTTGTCTGTAGGTGCTTCATGATGAAAATTCCGTTTGAACGCTGGCTGCACCCTAATTACACTCCATGTAGGCCTACTGTGTTATTCCAACACACACTACATTCCTGTGGTTTCGCCATAACCTCTAATTGTTGTACGATTTACACACTTGAAAAAATTCACATTCATACAATTTCTTTGACACCAACAATGCCTTAATGACATGCGAAATAGCGAGAAATAGTTATTTTGTTTTTCTTGTGTTGCCATCCGTTGTTTCTGTCAACATCCATCCATCCCATCTATCCATAGTAATTCTGCCCGAAGGCAGGTCCTTCCCTGCAATCAAAGCATTTTCATGCTATGCTTGCAGCTTTACTAGGGAATTGTAGGTGTGGTAGCTTCCCGTTGCTTTCCACACCGATGAAGGGTGATGATGATGATAATGATAAGGATGATAATGACGATGACATTTGTCTTACAGATGAGGAAAAACCCCGATAAAAACCTCACCCAGAAAAACTGCCCCGATCGGGGATCGAACCCGGGGCCCGCTGCGTGACAAGGCAGCACGCTACCTCGAGACCACAGCGGTGGACTCTGTCAACATAGCAATTATAAATTCTTTCAGTTTATATTTTTAACGACATCAGTTTCGTACTAATTCATCAACTATTTGCGACGCTATTCCAAGTTTCTGTGGATGCATTGTATAGGCTAATTAGGCCTACAGGCACATTAACATCTACCAAACCCAATTTAATTTTACTTGCATACTAATAAATAAAAAAACTTGGCTTCCATAGATCCAGTTCAAAATATGTGCCTATTTTATACTGTGAGTCAAATTATTGTTCACCGTTGTGATTTAGGGATAATGTTGTTTGACTAGTCGGAAACTGGCACGAATTCGATTGTCAGATGGGACTGTTTCCTGGATGACGATTTTTTTTTACCAGTAAGACAAATGCCAGGAAAATTCCCAAATGTCCAAGAACTCAGTCATAATCGTGCTTAGCATAACCTTTATTACTGTTGATTTATGAATAGGTCAAATTGTGTGTTCGTTCTAAGTGTTTGTTTAATCTCGGAAATGTTCCAGCTTTAGGTTGTTCAATATAATTTGAGGAGGTCTTCCATGTTCTTATGTGGTCAAGAAAAGTATGTGATTCAGGGTTAAAGAATCCTCTCCCAACACGTCGTGTCCTTAGGCCTGGGATTCGAAGAAAGTATGCCTCATGTAAATAGAGACGTAAATTAATGCATAAAAGAAATAAAAACATTTTCTTTGGCATTTGTTTAATACATGAGCGGAACCTATATCTTACTGCCAGAGCTTAAACAATTGCATAAAGCTGTCATTTTGTTAATTGGCCATTGGTTTTAAGTCGAAGTTTTGTACTGCTGCTTCGATTCATAGAAATAGAGGTACGAGATTTCATTAGAGGCCTATAGGCTAATCTTATGTTAGGATGAGTTTTGTGATTTATTTTATTTTTACATTAGGCCTAAAATTTAGATTTAAATAAACAGTTCTGGAATACTACACCTAGAGGCCTAGGCCTAATAAATATTCCATAAATTGGTAGATCTAACCACACCTTCTATAGGAGTTCAAAGGCTTTCTTAGGGTGTCGTAATATAGAGTTAAAAGTTAGTGTAAAGTGCTACTTATAGCCTAGGCCTATATTATTAAAACGATTTTATTAATGTTGTAAATTTCGCTTATAGACTCTAAAAATGATAATTAGGCCTATATGATTCAGCTTGATCAGTGTCTGTATTTTTGGAAAAGGCGTAGGCTATGCCTACAATTTTTGTAAGAGAATCAAAGGAGAAGTTCGGTCTAAATATATCGTAACATATCATATGTTTGAAGACCAAATTTTGATAATCTAAAAAATAAGTTAGATCTAGGATATAGTGGATTACTTCACCTAGAGTTCTTATAGTGTTTTAACGTTTTAGGCCTGTGGACATAGTTGGAAATGGGATTTATTCAAACATTTTGACATTTTGTTAGATTGAGGAATCTTTATTTTGAAAGAGCTGATCCATTATGTTAATGATATGATTGTTTTAAGTAGCTATTAGATCTATTAATCAAGATAAATAATTAAAACAAAAATCCCAAAATCATGGGATAAAAATGAAAATACAGTAGACCTATCTTTTATCGTCCATCTAGGCTTACCATGTCATTAAATTTTTTGATGTGTGTTGTAATAAAATGTATAGGCCTACCGATCAATAAATTTGAACTTTGAAAACATAGCGAGAATATCGCTATGACTTTTTTAAGTTAGAAAAGAAAATGTTTAAGAATGTTCATAACTAATAGAATTTTCGTAAAGTAGGCCTACCTTCAGGACATGTGAAAGATAAGACTTATTTCCAGTTGCAAATAGGCCTATAGACCTATTAATAATCTTAGTTATGTATGCAGCAGTTGAAGAAGTAGGTAGCTTTGTCCCACGTTGTGGTGACATTTTGAAGCAGTAATTCTTTTCATGCCCGATGTTGTCGTAACATTTTGAAGAAGGATTTGTGTCCCGAAAAAGAATTACTGGTTCAGCTTGGGTTTAGGCTAATTTTCGGTAGAGCCGGATTCTCTTCTTAGGGTCGGAAGTTGGTGCACTGGATAGGAAAACACTTCAAAATTACTAAAAAAATGTTTCTTGTAGAAATAATTTCACATTTATTCACTTCTTAATTTTGCAGCAGATCAAGTATAGGCTATGTAGGTGGTATTATTCTTCACCGTCAACTAAAATTAAATTATTTTCTTTTACATTTTATCAGGAGATCTCTTTTTGCTTCTATCTTTGTTGAATGTTGTATGCAGAATGACTAGTGTAATTCTTCTATAATTTTAAAGAACATTATTACATCACATGATGTTATTTCAAATTCTATTGGTTAATAGTCCTTTAAGTATAAGGTTTAAATTGATTTGTTAAATAAGAAAGTTAATTGTTTTAACATCCAATCAGAGTTTAGTTTACTTTTATTTAAGAATATGAAGTTAAGCAGGTGTTCTTATTACAGTTATAACAGAAGGATTTATAATTTTGACAACAATGACTTAAAACAATTTTAAAAGCATTATTTACAAAGACTGTTATGTAATAGGCCTACAATTTATTTAATTATTACTGAGACATTTTTATTCAACAATAACTAACAATTAATTATTTAGATGATTTTATTTATTTAAGTTATATTTAAATAGGCCTATAAAAGAATTTTAAAATACAAAATTATTAACTTTAACTTTTATATTCATTATAATATTAAAATTCTGCTTTACAGTTCATTCAAAATTTGTTAAAATATTATTTTTACTGTAGGATGAAGTGTGAGAATATATATATCTTCATCAATTAGTCGAATAGGCCCAGGAACGTCGCTAGGGCATGCGGGGCCTGTAGCGAAGCCAAATGCAAGGCCTCAGTTTGAACTATTGCCAAAGGAGGGAGTAATTATGTTTAAAACAACATGTTTTCTTTATTATCCAATGTAATTATAGGTTTGTATAAAACACACAAAATCACGGAACGTAAGAACAAAACAGCACATTTCTACATTGTAAAATATTTGGCAATCAGCACATTAAACTAGACACCCGGAAACAATACAATTATCTTTGGGATAGTACGCTTATAAAACACAACTTTGTACACCATGTCTTATTTCTTCAGCTGAATTGCTTCATTACTTTCAATGGAGAGAATAGCTAGCCCGTTAAAGTGGTCCTGCACATAGTAGATCTCAGATAGTTCTTAATAAGTTTTAGTTTCGAAAAACTTATTTTCCCTGGCGCGACGGTGACACGTATAGTCAGCAAAACGCGATAGGCTGTGGTGACATTGGGATACGATTATTTGAATTGGCCTAAGTACTTCAGTGGGGCATCCAATACTGCCTTACTGTGGGAGAAATCGTAAACCGCATGAATTTTATTTCTGAGATGAGGTCAGATGTGTCTGAATCCTGTAAATCCCCCACATAACTCACTAATTTTTAACAACTCATTTCAATTTGCTCATTTTGCATGTCACGAAATTTGGACGAGTGAAAGAGAAATCCGAAGTATTCTGAATAAAGTAATCTCAGTGAACTTAGACCTGATGCTGCTTAAATCTTCATCACTACAGCCAAGACGTATTCGATCCTAAATCTTTCTTCTTCTTCTTCTTCTTCTTCTTCTTCCTGTTGTTTTTGTATCTCATCGGTGATAACATCTGGATCGCCTCCAGTCTCGTCGATAAATCGGTGCATCGAAAGTTGCGATTATTTCCATTAGCTTCAGGAAATTTCCATTTCGGCTAGGTAAATTATAGATGAAGAACCTCGAAACCGCTGAATTCGTTTGTGCTAAAATTGTACCGCCGCAATTAGTCTTGTTTTTCTTTCCTTGATTGATTCGTGTTTCGTTTATGTCATGAATGGTACAATTCTTTCTCAACCTTTGTTTGTCCACCCATTTTGTGAAGGATGAAAATGTGATCCTCTGAGCGTCCATGTTTTCGAAGGGCATCACTACAACGACTCCATGTGTTAAATCCTCCCGGTTTACATAGTTTTCTTGTAGGCGGCATTGATTTAGCGATGAATATTCGGCAACAGAAGCAGAAGGCAACATCTTTTGATTTAGAGTAAATGAGTCATATTCTGGAATTAATTTCTCCGTTTGATTATGTGTAACGTAGTAGCAAAAATCTTTGAGAAAGCGTCGGACTTCTTTGTTCCTTGGAAATTTGAGTGATGAAGGAATTTCCATAGGACCCTTTTCTACCAGAATTTTCGCGACTGAAGCGTTGATAATATCTGGTCATTTACCCGGGTCATTCAAATCAATTGTTCGTTCCAAGAACATGGCGAGGAGTGACCGAGGAAGCTACCGGTAGTGAATTTTCTTTCGAATCTAATTTTGGAGTTGCAGGTGATAAAACAAGCATTGTTTCAGATTTATCTTTAGAAGAAATAGACTGGTTGTCGTCTTCTCTCAAAATTTCTTACTCTGTAGTTTCTTTCTCTACGCTTTCACTCTTGTTTGCGTTGAATGACTCTGCCTCCAATGTGTGGTCAACCGACTGAGATGGATGGTTGCACAACAATTTTTCTAGGGCACCTTTTCGTGATTGTTGGAATTTTTCCCGTAATTTTCTTATGCGGCGTTTTCGAATTTTCGCCCTCAGTCTCTATCATGGCTTGCCATAATCACGTCTTGCCATAATCACGTATTTTATAAAAAAATAAACAGGAAAAAATATGACAATGAAACATTTTAAGCATTCTCTTATAATCAATCACAAATTGTACCAAAAATCAAAAAAAAAAAATCTACATTAAACACATGCTGTCGCTTAATCAAATCTATAGCCTATACATACGCAACGTGCAGATAAACTCAATGAAAGCATATAAAAAAACTCCACTCATATGATGATGATGATGATGATCAGAAAACCGCCAACTCTGTGCACCATCAAACTACGGGCGACGAGGATTACCAACGTTTCATATGCGACTAATATCCCTTCGTCAGGAATCGGTTCTTGTTAGATAAGGACCAAAGAGGAATAGACTAGCGATCTTACGAAAACAGTCTAAGCTGAGTGTAGCGCAGCACTGCGCGATAGTTCAAGTGTTGCGAGATTTTAAGGTTGGCTTCTGGGAGAGGCGGGAGGAGTCAGAGGACGAGATTAGATTTAGATACATTTGCTTAGTACCGCACTTCACAACAGGGATCGGTAGTCGATACAGTAACGTTATTCGTCAGTTTGTCACGCCGACACATTGACGTGACCGTTGGGTAATGTCATTAGGCCTACTTGGTTCCATACCGGCCATGTCAACATGAATATGAATATTTGGCCAACCCATAACGTTGCCGATCATTACTTCACACGCTCGACGCGAGGCCGCTGCAAGCGCCAGGCCTATAGCGACCGCTACAGCTGATACACCCTTGCAACGGCCCTGAATAGGCCTAACTGTAGGCTAATATTCGTAAAAGGAATTGAAAAAAAATTAGATTTCTTTACTGTTCTATTAGATATACTTACGTAGCCTATACATAAAAAAATATAAATATAGGCCTACTAACAGCTAACCTAAAAAAAATGTATTATAGCCTATTACCTGGGTTCGATCGGAGTTCCGCCGACGTTAGGTAATTCCGATCACCTTATTCAAAACTAAAGAACATGCTGAAATACTACATCGGCTAGGGGACGACAACTTGTCACTGCTATGCTCGTTGAATGCTCATCCACCTGTTCTCTGATTAACACGTGAGAATGTGAGGTCAGCAGCCTGTGGCGAGCCAAAGGCCTTCTTGAGTTTCTCGCGCCATGGAGTTTTAATAGTTGGTGAATGTTGTAAAGTTTCATATTGCCTAATCTAGTTGTTATCTTTTTATTGTTAGATTGGCAAATAGAGATTCTACTTATCATTCAACATTTCATAATTAGGACGTAATTTAGAAGAGGAGAATTTGCATATATATATTTTTAGTTAATAGGGAATTTTAAAGTCATTCTTGAGTTTAGGAGCGTATCTTTTACTGTCTTCTGGTAACATAGATCCTAGGAGGCTCGCCACTTTGTAGACTAGCCCTTCTATTTGATGTGTGGTTCAAAAGTGTATTTTTATGTTCCTACAGGCGACTCGTTTTAGGGTAATTGTTTAGGCCTATAAGTAGATCTACAACATAATGATTTAGGATGAAACAACGAACGAGAAGAAAGGTAAGAAGAAGAAATAAGTAAGTAAGCCTAAATGGCTACGGAAGTGAATTAGATCCCTATGCGTATTACAGCAGTTTTACTTCATTTTTACACGCTTTATATTAGCTTGACCTGTATCTGTCTATCTAGGCCTATGTAACGGAATCTTTTAACATGATTTTCACCCACTACAAAACATTGGATCGACTTGAAACTTTGTATACTTATAAAGGACCAATGGCAATACAATAATTCCATAATTTTTTCTAAGATCCTGGCCAGAATCATCAGGACATTAAAAAAATAAAGACCGGTATAATAGGTTGAGGACGTATCGACTTTTTAGTCCATCGTAAGAAATTAATATTAGGCCCTATATCCTCTGTTAGCTCAGTTGGTAGAGCGGTGGACTGTAGTGGTAGGCCTATATAATTTCAGTAATCCACAGGTCGCTGGTTCAAATCCGGCCCGGAGGATTTTTTTAAGAAGAGTATACTACTACTTTAGCTCATACTACAATAGTATCGAATTTAAAGATATTTACATTTTTATCTTATTCTGTAAAATATTTATGGCAATTTTGTAAACTTACCACATTGTAATTTATCCGAAAAATATGAGAAGGATACGATTAACTGTAACTATTTATCTATATTAAAATATTCTATATTAAAATACTCTGAAGATAAATTATATTAAAACAGAATATAGCCTATGGTAATCGGAGGAAATTCAGAAGACCTACAAATAAATAATAGGCCTATGATAATTAAACGTGTTGAAGAATTTAAATATCTTGGATCTATAATAGATAATCTGGTACTTGTGAAAAAGATATTATTAACAGAGTAAATTGTGCAAGGAAGGCGATTAGATCCCTGAATGGTCTTTTATGGAATAGAAATTTGACCAGAAAAAGAAAAAAAGGGATTATAGGCCTACAGACAATAATAGAAAGTATACTTACATATGGATCAGAAAGCTGGACAATAAATGAAAAGACGCAGAAAATAATCTTGGCGACAGAAATGGATTGATTACGGAGAAGTATGAGAATATCCAGGCTACAACATATTCGAAATACATAGGCCTATATAAGACAAGAAATGGATGCACAAGAAACTGTTATCGATAGGATAACAAAGAGAGCTCTACAATGGTATGGACATGTACAACGGATGCCGGAAGACCAGTGGCCTAAACAGGTGTTGGATTGGATGGTACCAGGCAGAAGGAGAAGGGGAAGAAGTAGAATAGCATGGTATGAGGGAATATATGATGCCATGTTGAAGAGGGGTATGGAAGATGGACAATGGGAAGATAGGAATCTCTGGAAAGCAGGAATCAAAGGCAAACTGCTGTAAAGTGGAAAGCCTTGATTAAGTATTAAGTAAGTTAAATATTAAGATATAATAATGTTAGATAATAATAATAATAATTTAAAAAAATATAATTATATTCGTGTGTAGACACTAAAAATACTGTAAGCAATTAAATTTTCATGGGATTCCGGATTATGACAATCAGTTAAACTAAAAAATAAAAAAATAAGTAATAGTTTAAAAAACTAAAACAACACGCTTTATTAGAAAACTGAACTAAAAAATGAAAAATAATTTTAATTTCCAACGCGCTTGGGATAAAATTAATGTTGTCAACAAAGAAATCATCTCCAACATATCTAGAGTAAAACTAGAGTTATCTACAAAAAAAATAATTTTGCCATCAAAAGCGTGGGGTGCTCTTTGTCAATTAATATATTTGATAATAAATAGATATTGGTAAAAGTAAAGTCTCTAAGAAGAAAACGTAAAAACCACAAAAAGCACCCCACGCTTTTGATGGTAAAATCATTTTTTTTGTAGATAACTCTAGTTTTGTTCTAGATGTGTTGGAGATGATTTTTTTGTTGACCACTTTAATTTTATCCCAAGCGCGTTGGGAATTAAAATTATTTTTCATTTTTTAATTCGGTTTTCTAATAAAGCGTGTTATTTCAGTTTTTTAACTATTATTTATTATTTCATAAATGTTGTAGGCCTAATTTATCAACTGCTGTAAGCTAATCTAGGCCTAGAGCAATGTCATTGCTTTGGACAGTTTTGATCTCGGCTCGGTATAAGACTAAGTTTCCTTGGTGAGACTTTTTCGGTATTATATGCCTAATTTCACTATAGGCTAATACAAATGTCATGAAATGTTTGTGTTCTAATGCCAACCACTGCACTTTTTGTGCTTCAGGATCCCTGCTGGGGGAATAGGTGGCGTTAATGTGGTCTATTTTAAATTTATGAACCATTTTTGCAGAACATTTTACGTTGTAGGCCTATTCTTGTATTTATAGAGAGGAGTAGACCTAGGTCTATAGGATGAGAGTATATTAACTTAGTGTGTTATATGAGGGATGATGACGGAGAGAAGGCAGAAAGCGAAACTCAGTGCCGGCTCGTAAATTACTCCTGACGAAAAGCACCAAGGGGGCCGCCAGGCTTGACGTCCCCATCCGGTAGACGAATCGCTATCAAAATTAGGCCTATCACATGGCTTGTCAACATATGTAGGCTACTGGAAGAGATTTTCAGTTTAATGCAGGAATCTCATACGGAATCTAGCGATTAAAAATTGTAGACCTAGTCCTACACCTTCATTCCTCCTGCCCCGAAATTGAAAGTTGTTTTAAGGCTCTGAATATTCCCGAACTGATTATACAAATCACATTTCGTCATACTTATGAATGTAGATTTTGAATGAAATTGTTGTCTTAAAAATATTCATAGGCTATTGTCTCACAGATAGCCCCGAAAATTGATTTGATCGCTCATCCGGAGAGGACAACTAGCACATGTGTGGTAAACACAAGATAAGATTAATAATTTAAATTAACTGATAAATAAGAATAATGTGGAATTTGAAATCACGAAGTAAATTAAAAAATAGGTCTATCTTATTTGGGAAATTTCCAGCGTCAGATCCCATGGTAGAACCCTTTATGAGAAAAGGGTCGTAAATATGTAGCCTTCAATTAGAGTAGAAATTCTTAATCTGAGTTTATTTGAAAACCTCACGTTTGGGAAAATCCAAGTTTCAAAATATAATGGCTAGCCTACGTGTGTAAAACCCCCAGGAAAACGCTCAAGAGAGCGTGAGAACCTACAAAGTAGGTGGCATTTTAATAAAATTAACGCCTCTTAAAGGGACGTGATTGGAAATTTAACCAATCAAGGATAAGGTTAGGATGTATGACCATATCCATCCATCTATAGTAATTCTGCCCGAATGCAGGCCCTTCACTGCAATCATAGCATTTTCATGCTATGCTTGCAGCTTTACTAGGGAATTGTAGGTGTGGTAGCTTCCCGTTGCTTTCTACACCGATGAAGGATGATGATGATGATAATGTTAAGGATGATGATGATGATGATAATGATGGCCATATGATTTCGGGGACCGTTTGGGCCTTAAAGTTTTCCTGACATTTGTCTTACAGGTGAGGAAAAACCCCGATAAAAACCTCACCCAGAAAAACTGCCCCGACCGGGGATCGAACCCGGGCCCGCTGCGTGACAAGGCAGCACGCTACCTTGAGACCACAGCGGTGGACGTATGACCATATAGGGAAATAAAATGTCCAGACTTCGATACCAAATTCATGAGGACAAACCAAATCAGGGTTGCCAATTTTAATTTAGCCATTTTGTGGCTAGATCTGGCCATTTTAAAAACGTAACTGGCTACAAATTTATGAAAAAGCTACTAATAGCTTTTTTGGTCCTTTGTCGTCTTTTCATTCGCCATTTTAGCCATTTTTTACAGTTAAATTATTTTATATAAATTCTGTAATTATAATTGATGGATATTAATATATTTTGCCACAACAAAAAGAAGAACATACACAAAGAAACGTGGACTTTCACTAATGGTGTTAATAATCAGATGGACCATGTATTAATGCTCAAATCTACAATTTTAAACATACGTACGATTGGAGTAGATAGTGATTCAAACTTCCCCTTAGTGAAAGTAAAATATAAACAAAGAATATTCCATAGAAATAGAATTTCTGGTGAGAATAAAATAAAAATATAACTTAGATAACCCTTAAAGAAAAATAAATGAAAGATAACTTTAAAATTCAGGATTACAAAATCTTTCGTAATGAGTAGGCTATAGCCTATATTTATTTCTTAAAATGACTTCACATTAATAATTTAGTTACTATATTTTAATTGCAGCAATTCCATTGGCGAAAAGAAAAAGTATTGCAAGAGATAGGCTACAAATATGTTTTTAAAATATAGCTTCCTCCTTGGATACAATTTGAATTTTAGGCATTTCTAGCCTTTTTGGTAGTCAATTTTAGCCACTTTTTCTCATTGGGTGTTTTCAAACCTGGTTATGTCCAATATTTCGTAGAGAGAGAGAGGATATTGCCGCTCACGGAAATAATATCTTGTATTTGAAAATGACGGAACTTAGTGAAATTTCTCCCAATAGGCCTATAACTATTCATGTAAATGAAGGTCCTCATGAATTTGATCTCGAATGTTCCATAACAGTTTATTTTTGTTGTAATTAAGTGCGATTTGTGTAATACGTTTATTAACTCAATAAAGTGATTAATACATTAACTGTTGTCTGCTTTCACGTAAATCTCCTCCGGACCCTGAATAGATAGAATCTCAGTGCTTCATCCTAAAGGAACCGACTAAACTGACGAGCTAGGGCCATCAAAAATTACTATTGCTCAAATAAGGACCTATGTGTATTCTCCTGCCCCAATTTAGGCCTAGGCCCTATATGATCAAGAGTTAAAAATTATATCCCAACAAATAGTTTCACTTACAGGCTATGCGAAGGAAAGGCTACATAGATAATATTAGGCCGACTTGGAAATGGAGAGGTTAAATGAAGACAGAGAGAGAGAGAGAGAGAGAGAGAGAGAGAGAGAGAGAGAGAGAGGGGGGGGGGAGAGAGAGAAATTGCAATTCATAATATTAGTAGTGAAAAATAAAAATTGTTTTTTTTATTAAGCCTACTTCTGGATTATGAAGACATAGGGGCCTATGTTTATTAGTCCTTAGCGTAGTGGTTAAGGCACTGTGCTACAAGCCGGAAGATCCAGTGTTCGAGTCCCAGTGGGGTCAGGATTTTTAAACTGACGCAAGCCTTCTGGCGGCACTATGACCTTGGGGTCGACTCAGCCTCTAACTGAAACGAGTACCAGACGCTTGTTCTGGGGATAAAGGCGGCCGTTACGCAGGGCTGACAACCCGGCTGACATCAAGTGCCGATTGTCTAGAAAAAAGTAGGAGCGTTAACCTTCCACTACCCCAAAGGGCCTCCTGAGGCCTATAGTGGGATCACTTTTGCTTTTCTTTATGTTCATTAGTAACTTATTTGTTGAATTTGTGTACGATTTGAGATCTATTAGCTATATATCATAAGTAAAAAAGTAACAAACAAACATTAGTAGGTAATTATATGATACATTAGAAACAAGAAAGACGATAACATAGTGTAATTAGGCCTATGCTGTATTTCGGCTGGCGAGAAAATGTCTTTATTGAGACGGTTGAACGTGAGAAGAGTAAGGGCGCCACGGTATCGATCTGCAAACTGACCAATCTAGACGTACAACCTCTTCATTCCTCACATTTCAAGAGTTTTCTGTTCAAAATAAGTATCCAGCAGCAAAAGAAACACACATTCCACATGTATTAATATAAGCCGATTGCCAGTATTTCGCCTCGTTAGTTATCGATGTGATATTGACAACTGCTAAATATTTTGCAGTTAGTCTATTTTAGGCTTTGTATCTATCAAAATGAATACTAAAAAAGCCCTATGGAATCGAAAACTGGACTATAAAAAATGGGGCATTACAATAGGCCTACTTAACTAACTCTGATTGGTTTCGTAAACACTATTAAATGGTAGTGTGATGTTTTGATGACCAGCCATCACTTAAAAAAAAATATTTTCATTGTTGTGATGTTCTGCCTTTATATTGTCTAAAAATCGCACATGCTATTATAGTTAGCTAAAATAGAATGTTGAAATTTGAAATGGAATCCTGCAATGGAATTATTGGCTCTCTGGAGTCCAATCATGGTAGACTAAGTTACTGTGATATAAAGTTGTTCCATACTTGTGGTGGATATCGTGGTTGCACAGCCCTCCATGCATCATGTGCTTTTCTACCACTACTTGAGTATGCAGAACAGCTAGCAATCCTCAAAGCGCTAGAGTATCTAGAAACTGTTCACCATCTTCCTATCCATATAAAAACAGCAGAAATATACTCAGAGAGCAAAATAACTTTAGATTCATTAGAACACAATAAGCATCAACAAAACCTAATAGTATCAATTAGAGACCAAACTAAAAACCTGGAAATGCAAAATTGGAAGATTCACTACGCATAGGTCAAGGCACACAACGGGAATGATGGCAACGAGAGAGCTGATAGACTAGCTAAACAAGCAGCAGGGAACAGAGAACTTCCAGTGTGTTACGACCGTAAACCAGCCAGCGTAGTTTTAAGTGAATTGCAATCAATAAGTGTATAAATAAATGGGAAAATGAATGGATAAGCACCACAAAAGGTGAAGTGACAATATCCTTTTTTTATCTAGTGTGAAGGAAAGATTGAAATTAAACTTACCTTTAAATTGGAAAAATTACTACTTTCTTAACAGGGCACGAGGGGGGAAGAAAGAAACAGTTATTATTACCGATTTAAAATAAAAGACAGTTCCTTGTGTACACCCTTAGACAAAAAAAAAAAGAGTCATCCGCTGATTCTATCAACCAATCGGGGAACTTCGTGAGCGCTCGCAAAAGCCGTATTCACATCAACACGTTTTCAATAATCGTTCTGGGTTGTTTGCTAGTTAACGCAGTTCACACTCAAGCAACATGAAAGAGAGTGCTTGGCTTAGTGTGTTTCCGTAGTCGAGAGATTTAACAGACATCATCTGCGTTCGTAACCTCACGGGTTCGATTCCCGTTTTACTTTTTTTTTAAACAGAATATTAGAATAGCATTTCGCCTGTAATATAGTTTCATATTTAATTTTATAGGGCCTATTTGAGTTTTATGGCTTTAATGTAGGCCTACACACAAAACACAGAAAAACATAAATTAAAACCTTCTTCTAATAAATAAATGAGAAAAGAAAATAATATCTTCTAAAATGAAAAGTTTAACAAAAACAAAATCAATATCGGGTGTATGAACCCTCTGCACCTATTATCGCTGTCAATCTGCGGGATATTGAGATTGCCTTGTGCCTATGTTCTTGTGTGTGCGCTGAGCCATGGTAAAACTCAGTATAATTCATTATAAACAAATTTTTTAGAGGCTGTTGATTTTGCGCAGATTCTGCGCATCGCAGTCTATGGAATGCAATACATTGAAATTACCTAGAACAAACCCTGAATGTGGTAAATATAATTGTTACAATAACGACATTAACATTCATTTAATTCAAATTTCAAAATAAAATGTTGCAAATAATTCATAGAACATTTTAATACAAATATCACGAGATAAAAAAATGCATAATTGAGGACGCGAACCTGCGACCTTCATTAACAGAAACAGTGACTTCATGCTTTACCGCTGACGTAACAGAACACGTAGGAGTGTCCACAGTTCATGCCACATAACACAGTAGCTCAGGGACTGCACAATTATGACTAGTTTCCTAGTTTGAACCCAGCGCTGTGCCAAGTATGACTAGGAAGAAATGTGCGTTCTAGAGATGACTCTTTTTTTTTGTCTAAGGATGTACATGCGGAAACGCAGAACAAACGATATACAATATATTATTTATAAACAACACGATTAACAAATATGGTAACTTAAATGGACATTCAATAAAATAAGACTAGTACAGGATTACACACTTTAATTAATCTCATATTTAAGTCAATAGATTTAGACAGATTATAGAGTAAAACAAAGCCAATTAAATTAAATATTTGATGTTATATTGGGTAAGATAAGTGGAACAAGTAGATCATAACTTTACAATTGGCCATGGAACGTGAATGAAAACATAGGTAAATTGTGCAAATAATTTTGTATAGGGGCTAATAACGCATATAGCATTACTTTCTTTATGATGGAACATACTGTAAATAACATTTTTATAAATGGGTATGAATTCAAAGAGGTATTTTGGTAGGCCTACATTAGTATTACTAACATATCAACATGTATTTTGAACGTCATCTATAGGAATAAGTGACTAGGCCTATGTGAAATGGTAGAGTTATAGGCTAGAGATGTTCATAAATAAGATAGAAGAAAATACACCTCTTTAATTTTCCTAATCATAAGACAAAAAACTGTCAAAAAAATTGTGCCCTGAATAATTAAGTGAACCGTAAAAAGCTGAAGAAATGATATTGGTAACTTCGTACCAACCGTAAATATAGGGCCTACTTTCAGATGCACACGAACAATGTTCTGTTGGTGGAAAATATAAGAATAATATATACCTTATCGCTTCCTAAGTCATATACGAGTCATGTTTTTCCACGTGTTAAGTTTATGACATGCCAATCTAAAGTTACTGCAACAATTTATATTACGATTCCGATTTTTATTAACTACCCTTTTTAGGTTAATCAATTTATTTGGTATTTACTTGATGAAAACCCATATTTATTTAATTAAATAAAAATAAAACTTAAAGTTTTATATGATTTTCATATTTAAAATGTATATATTTATGACTAAGATATATAGGCCTATTGGGTAGACTAATGACAAAAAAATTATAAAGTAGAATACAAAGCGTAGAAATGAACTTCATTAGAAGATCAAAAGGCTGCACAAGAATGGATCGGCTAAAGAATGAGGATATAAGAACAGAGTTAAATATAGGCCTAATTATATCCATTAAATGATGAAATCGAAGAATATAGAGAAAAAGGTTTGGACATGTAGAAAGAATGAACGTGACAAGATTCCAAAAGCAGCATTTAACTACAAGCCAAGAGGTTCAAGAAATGAGGAAGGCCAGTGAAAAGATGGACAGAACAACTGTGAGGTGGAACAGGCATTTTGTCTAGACTCTAGCCCATGAAGTGAAGAAGAAGAAGATATTTGTATATTTAAGTTATTTTAATTATACCGTTTTGCTACTTTTTTAAAAATAATAATTAAATTCCATGGCGTGTCAGGCCTGGAAGTCCCTTGGCATACCAACCGGCTGCTGGCCTCATCCATATGTGTCAATTACAGAGGTGTACAATCATCCAGCCAGTATAGGGATAAGTAGTTAGCAGGACGGGTCCCCCAGCCATTATAGCTGGTTTTTCCTCAATTTGAAACCACTACTTACCGTAGGTACCAAATTCCTCACGATTCTGTACCAAACATTAAACCTCTCGGCTACGGTACGGCAATTAGGGCTATTAATAATATGTTTTGTATTTTTTTTCGAGTGGACGTTCGTGAGCTGTTACCTTTCTTTTAACTTTGAACGTCGGCAAAATTTGTCATGTAGACGCTGAGAACTTCCATCCTTAAAAATATCTGTGTGCTTTAGATCACTAAGTTTTTTTTGTAACGAAAGGGAATTTTATCAATATTTCTATTTAATCCTATTGGGTTATTTGATCCTGTTTGGTGTAAGAATAATAAATGAATTATTATTTAGCCTTACTCGCCTCTCTGCACATCTCCAATAGGCCTATAATTTTTCTACATTTCTGCTTCTGGAATTAAAATTATAGGTATAGGCTTATAGGCCTAGGTTACAAACCTATTGTGGATCAATAAGATATTTTCTGCGATAATAGTCCTACATTTGTTATAGACCTATTGGCAACTTTTCAGTGGATTTATAAATCTTCTTCTTCTTCTTCTTCACTTCACGGGCTAGGCAAAAATTGCCTGTTCCACCTCATAGTTGTTCTGTCCATCTTTTCACTGGCCTTCCTACATTCCTTGAACCTCTTAGCTTGTAGTTGAATTCTGCTCTTGGTAATCTTGTTAGGCCTACATTAATTCTTTCCATATGTGTAAACCATTTATCTCTATATTCTCTGATTTTCTCATTCAATGGATATATATTTAACTCTGTTCTTATATCTTCATTCTTTATCCGATCCAATCTTGTGCAGCCTTTTGTTCTTCTAAGGAAGTTCATTTCTACGCTTTGTATTCTACTTTGCAATATTTTGGACATTACCCAAGTTTCGCTCCCATAAAGTAATGCAGGAACTGCCAATGTTTTATAAAACTTCAATCTAGTATCTCTTCTTGTTTTATTCTTTAATGTTTTATGTATAGTTCCGCATATCATTTGAAATTTCGACAGTTTCATATGTATGTCTCTTTCAGTTTTTGTGTTTATAGTAAAATTACAACCCAAATAATTAAAATTTGTTACTTGTTCCAGAGGTTTGTTGTCTATTACGATTTTTGATCTTATATGTTCGTTTCCCCAAAATGCCATTATTTTCGTTTTTTCTTTTGATATTTTAAAATTATATTCTTGGCATAACTGATTTAATTGATGTAAAGAGTACTGCAAATTATTTTCATTTTCTTGAATAATAACCACATCGTCAGCATACATTAAAACGTTTAATATTTTAAAACGGTCCATTCTTATACCTATATTAACAATACTTTTCCAATTTTGGATGATGTCATTAATATATAGATTAAAAAGAGTAGGTGATAAACTACACCCTTGTCTTACACCTCTATTTATTAAAATAGCTTCGGTCTTTGATGTGCCTATATTTATTATAATTTGAGACTTTACATACAAACTTTTTATCACATAAATTAATTTTGCGGGGTAGCCATGTATTTCCATAATTTTCCATAACTTATCTCTATCAACACGATCAAATGCCTTCTCAAAATCAATAAAAGCAACATGCTTCTTTACGTTATGTTCTCTTCTTTTTCAAATATTTGCTGTAATATGAATAAATTATCTGTTGTTGATCGCCCCGTTCTAAAGCCATTTTGTTCTTCTTCTAGTAGGTATTGCTTCTGCGATTATTTTAAGTCTTTTATTTATAACCCTTGCAAAGATTTTATAAATTGAATTAAATGGGCTAATTCCTCTATACTTCTTACATTCTCCTTTTACATTCTCCTTTTTAAATAACGATATGACTTCAGCTGTAGGCCTATTCCAACTTTCTGGTATTCTGCAGTTTCTCCAACATTCATTAAATAAATTAAATATTCTCCAATGTTGAAATATTCCACCATATTTTAGAAGCTCCATATTTATCTGATCAGGACCAGCTGCTTTTCTGTTTTTGGTGTCTTTTAAGGATTCTTGAAGTTCATCAAATGTAATCATATCAGTTTAAATTTCTCCTGTTTCAATATCTGGATACGATTCTTGTTTTTCTTCGTCTTCTTCTTTTTCTTCTTTACACCATATATTTTGTGTAGTATTCTATCCATCTTTCTTTGTTAATAACATCTATCTTTGCAGCATCCTTTTCTGATTTATTTAAAAGTTTTATAACTTTGTATGCAATGAATATCGGTTTCTATTTCACTTATAAAATTATTCCAAGAATGTTGATGAGCTGTCCTAATAATTTGTTTTGCTATAGGCCTATTCCTTTTTTTTTCTACATATTGTTGTCTCGATTCTTCTGTTTTTTGTTGAAGCCACTGTTTATATGAATTTTGTTTTTCTTTAATTGTCAGATTTATAAATAATAGCTTAAAATATCTGTCAGATAAAAAAAATAATGTCTTGCTTTGGATTCTATAGACCTCGTAGAATGCTGCGTCGTTAAACAATTTGTAGTGATCATGGCGGTCGAGATTTAGAAAAGTCGCTTTGAACTAAGAAACATTATGGTCTACGTACAGTATTAGAGTGCACAATGTAGGCCTGCTGTACAGTATAGAGTTTAAACACAAGTAGGCCTATGATTTTGTTTTTGGTTTGGTTTACTAGACTACTCATTTAATTTGTGCAATGTTTATATTGGATTTTATGCATTTTTCAGTAGACTGCCTAATTCAGATGATGTTAGGTCTTAGTTGATTCATTTTTATTTCTTCCTTTGTAATCTATCAAAACACGTCATAAAAAGTTCCCAGGACATGCTACTTGTCTAACGCATCAAATTAGTTACACATCAGGCCCAATAAGTTACCGGAGACGATGGGTTTCTTAGGCTATACATAGCCTATAGCCTATAATCATCCAAAATCCCTGATGAACACCTTTGAAAGTTTGTCGTTAGAGTTTTTTGTTCCACACTGTATATAGTACTATTGGACATTTTTATTTTTGTATGTGGACATTAACCTCTGAACTTCTGTTCCATTAATAGGCCTATTTATGATGACCCTTTTCTTACATAGAGGCTTATATTTTACATTCAACCTCTTCAACAATAATAATAAGGATATAAAAATAGTAATAAAAATTATAGACTGAATAAATCAATAATTCACTATAAAACATAACATTTATGCCTTGGACATTAATTTGCATGACTCTTAGAAACAGTGATTTTAATTTAAAAACACTGAAACAATAACTTGTGAAATTAGATTTTGGGATCGTTTAAGTAATGATCTTGCATCAGAAACAGATTACACTGGACAACAGCTAAAAAGTAGTGACCGTTTCACATTAAGACGAAATTTCTAATTACGAACATGACAACTAAAATGATGGCAGTGGTCTGGTTTTTAAATTATCTGCATGTCTAGTGTTACTGTGCATGCTGTGAATATTGTAGTCAGTGTGAAGGTCAAGGAAACACCCTTATAAGAGGGGAGACAATGACAGCTGTATAATATAGATAAGATTTATCTTAAAGGGCCGGTGTTTACCCCAACAGGTTGTGAAATCAATTCAAGTGGAATTTCGTGAGTGAACAATGGTTCGTACCTTGATGTATAAGTTAGGCCTATATAGATGTGAGTTTTCTCGAGTAAAACACATGTGTGATATGTCTACATTTTCTCAGATAGGCCTACATTTTTAAAATTATACGCAGATATATGATTGCAATGTAATAAAAGCTAAAATACCACAAAATTATGTGTATAGTCCACATAACTTTTGTTATATTTGAAGAAATGTGACGTTCGCATCGCAAAAGCGACACATAACTCCATATATTAAGAAAGCGTACCAATCTTTATTTTGGCTGCAAAATAGAGGATCTTGATACATTTTACTCCACATATTTGCTACAATGGCATGTTCTGCAGATCATAGTGACTGGTTGAAAGGAAAGAAGAAATCACCATGATTTGGAGAGAACAAACTAATCATGTAAGTGATCTTATTTCTGCATGGTCCCATCAGTCAAATCTATTTCAAAGAAGAAGAAGAAGTCAGCCGTAAATTTTCCCAACATACCTTCAGCTACTCGTCGGTGCCACATTCTAAAGAGCTTCCTATTTATGTACCACCAGACTCCTATAATAATGATTCAGACGATGAAACGAAATCCAGACCATCCACACCCCATAATCGTGACTTCAATTCTGAAATTCCAGCTCGGTCACACAGAATGACTCAAGAGGAATTAAGTGATCTTGTCTGAGACTCTGAACTCTCAAAGGCCAAAGCAGATCTTCTGGCACTGCGACTAAGACAGTTTAAGTATCTTGGTGAGAATGTAAAGGTCCCTACAAATAGAACACACCAGAAGCCACTTGAGCAATTAAAAAAAAGAAGAAGACATATTCTGCAAGAATATACAATGTCTAATGTCTGCTATAGGTCAAATATCCAACACAGACCAGAAGAGTGCCGATTATTTTTAAATTCATCAAAGTTCAGACTTAAGGCAGTGTTACTGATGTGAGTGCATTTAGGTACTTGGTGGGAGTGCACATAGGTACTTACATTTCCGAGACTAAGTACAACTAAAATTAAGGAAGGTATTTTTAATAGTTCCTTGGTCAGAGAACTCTTGATAAACACTTTTCGGAACATTAAAAAAAATGCGTGGAATCATTCAGAGTAGCTACCTTAAATTTCTTGGGGAACCACGGGGCCCCAAACTACAGATAATGTGTGGACAATATGTTACTAGCTTATCGTGAAATGGGGTGCAATATGCCATTAAGAATTCATTTTGTCCACTCTCATTTGGACTTTTTCCTGAAAAACTGTGGCGCAGTTTCTGATGAACATGGAGAACATTTTCTTAAGACGATACCAAGGCAAGTAGAATCGCTACATCTATACTAGCCAACTATTGTTGGTCAGTGGTGGGAAATGTCCCCGATGCCCACTATAGCAGACAAGCTAAAAGGAAATGCCCATAACTGAAGTAAGCTAGTCTTAATATTACAAGATTTAAGGAGGGATTTTATTTTACTCAAAGATATTTGTCAAATTTACGAAAAAACTGGACCACTGCTGACAATTTCATTGTCATTTCCGTGTTCAGCATGAAAAATACATCAAAATATTGTCATTTCAATTCCGTAACTAATAAAAAGTTAACATTTGTTGTCCAGTGTTATGTATTATACAACTCAATAAGATATATTTATAATTACTGTTAGGCCTATGGCTTATGCCTGTATAGCCAATTTATTATATATTTTTTCTCTTTGTTTAACTTAACACTTTCTACAGAGAAGAAAACTTTAAAAATGTTTTCTTTGCTTTTAGTAAGAAATATGCTTGAGATTTTTTAGATGCAATTTTCATGATACAAAAGGAAGGAAAACATATTCTAAAATAATAAAAAAAAGGGGGACAAAAAGGTGCTATTACTTTTATAGTCCCGAATTTTGTCACGCAGCGGGCCCGGGTTCTAACCCCGGACTAATGATTATGTACTTTGCCCCTGGTTCCGGCCGGGATCGATGGATTTTTTTTTTTTTGACAGAAACATCCAAGGAACTAATCCTCCAGGAGGGATTTCAAGCCATGGATCTTCAGTCTGAAGACTTTCAGGCTCATAAAAATTCCTTAAGCATGAATAAAGAGGCCTCTAAGCAACATTTACCGACTTTCTTCATCCCAGTAATATCTAGTTGGTTATTATACAGGGTTATTCAGAATGAAGGAACAGACTTCAAACATTTATTTATTCCAAACTAAAAAAATAGAAACAATTCCAACGTTCCAGGAAAGAGAAAAGTTCAAATTTCACTATTTTATACATTCAATATGAGAACCATATGTCACACGACAAATATCAAATGGGTGCCTTTTTTCTTGCCACACACGAATCAACTGGTCTCTAGTTATCGAATTCACAACTTCAACAATTCGATGTAGCAGATTTTCAAGAGTGTCAGACGTAGGGGGGATAAAAACACGGTCTTTTACGTAATCCCACAGATAAAAATCACACGGGGTTAGGTCTGATGACCTGGGAGCCACCAGCGATGAAGTTCCTTCTCTTCCAATCCAACGTCCTGGAATAGTGTTATTCAGGTGACGTCGAATATGGTTAGAGAGATAAGGCGAGGCACCATCTTGCATAAAGATGAAGTCATCTTCAAGTTGTGGAAGTAATTTAACCAGTTTTCAAGCATGTCTAGATAGATTACTCCTGTCACCGTTTTCTCCAAAAAGAAGAAACTTTGTTTACAGACGTTAATCTGTAGGCCTAATAAATTTATTTGATGTTCAATAACTGACATAGGATTTTCACTTGCCCAAATTCTAACATTATGCCGATTAACTTTACCGGAAAGATGAAAAGTGGAATCATTGGAAAAAATTAATCGTTCAGAAAAATTGTCATCTTCCATATCATCTAGCATGCTAATGCAACATCTTTTGTTGTGGTCGTCTGGATGCAATGCATGTAGTAATTGCAGTTTGTACAGCTTCAAATAGTGAAATTTGAACTTTTCTCTTTCCAGAAACGTTGGAATCGTGCTTCTATTTTTTGTAGTTTGGAGGAAATAAATGTTTGAAGTCTGATCCTTCTTTCTGAATAGCCTGTATGTCTCATTGTGTCGATATGTTGACCACATATTATAGCCTCACTATGATCACTTTGTTTCCCCGCATCTATTATAGGGGTCTTTATAATTAAATAAAAAGATGCCGACTACCGGTACGTGAAAGTTAATCATTGTCAAGCCTTGTCGCTGCACCAGCTTTTATATAAACGAACAACCATCATAGTGGGACTATAATACCATTCATGACATCTTTAGGAAAGTAAGGGTAACTAAATTAACTTGGTCTAATAACGCATAACAAAGGAGAGGTTAAGGCGCAACATTGGAGGTGTTAAGTCATTGTAGATAGATAACTACCGGTATTATTTAATAGAAAATTGAAAGTGCACAAAAATAAAATGATGGCATTTGTAGGAAATGTAGCTTTTTAGATCACACCGTTGTATGAATGTAGGTCTATGAGTGAATGGTATCTTGTTTCAAATTATCTTGTTGTCTTGGAGGTGGCACTTGAATTGTGCTGATGATTCATCCAAGGAAGCTCTCTATGTCTTTGTGTGGTAAAAAAAATATAGGCCTATGTGTACTCTATGATCGAGCGTTTAAAATTCTTTCCCGAAGGTCGTGTCCCTGTAAAATTCGGGTGGTGTGGGATATGTACCTTCAAAGGATGAGATTAAACTGAGGTAAATAAAGAAAAAAATACCAAGTATAATAGGCCTAATGTTGATGTTCCAATAGAAATGCGTTGTATGATACTGTTTCGCTTTAGTTTATTATCCAATAATATTCCTGAATAACTAACAATGGCTCCATTCTTTCAGTGAAATCCTGCTTCAACTTCTGAACCAGAGTCACCTTCTATATGGCGAACACCAAACTTGTTATGCAGCAAGAAATGTAGATTCACAATCGGAACTGACCAAACAATCTGTTAATTTTTATTCCCTATTATAGTATTTTCAAATTTGAATCCCAATAAGACCCTCGGAGATGACTTGTCAACAAATAAAATGTGCAACTTCACTGCTACTGATTCCAGTTAAATTAAAAAAAGTGAAATGTTTGCATTTTACAATTTTGCTGTATTTAAATTTTGTTCAATCCTGTGTTCAGCGAAAGCCGACGGGTTCATTATTTCCATGTTCATATTTCAGTGATTTATTTACATAACGAAAAGTTGAGAAAACCTTCTATAAAGGGTGGGGATCCGATATGCTGACCACATGTCATCACCATATTGGCTGAATGATCATCCATCTTTATGATTAACACATGTGAAAGTGAAGCCAGCAGTAAGCTGGTAGGCCGAGGGTCTTCTAGGTCTGTCGCGCTATGGTTTTTTTCATATAGGCCCTATGACCTAGGTCTATATATCGTTGGTCGAATTGTTACGTATAGACCTACATATTAAGTTATGTATTAAAAATAATGAAATTTGACTAATATGAAATGTTACTCGCCGAAGTTAAATTTGCACGCGGAAAATATGCTAGAAATGTGCTGTCGATTTTTTTTTTTTTTTTTTTTTACTTTGTTGCTACTTCTTGTCCCTGTGTTGTACGTGTTAGGATATTTGACTGGGAGGGGACTGACAAATACTGTACTTTTTAAATGATCCGTCACCTACAGTAGTCGTTGACCAAATGAATAATCCGGAAACCATGTTACTACTGGGGAATGAGCTGTTCCTAAATTGCCTTCTTCATTACATGTTTGCCAGTTCCCGTCCAATGTTTTTTTTTTTTTTTTTTTTTTGAGGCTGGACAAACTCTGAGATTTTAAATGATTCCAAACCTTCAAAAGTTGCCGACTAACTTTAGTAATTTGACAACCATGTAATGTGGTACTATTGGGCGATAGCGAGGAGATGCTAAAGGGCAACACGCACACACTATTGAGTAACACTAAGGAATTAGGACTGGAAGTAAATATCATCATCATCACCAACAACAACAAGGATTAAACCCAATGGCCTGTTCGGATCTCATTATAGGTCGAATTGGTCCTTCCATCTCTTCAATGGTCTTCCCAACAATCTTCTCCCTTTCGGTTTATAATTATACATTGTTCTTGGTATGCGCTGTTCATTCATTCGTAATACGTGCTGCTGAAGGTAAGCATTTTGAGAGTGGGCCTATTTTATTCTTTCACAGAGATTAAATATATTAAGTTCTGTTCTTGTATCTTCGTTTTTCTTTTTATCGGTCCATTGGTATCCTGCTATTGCTATAACATCTTCATATCAATAAAACTAAATGTGTGGCCACACATAGAAGTAGGCCTACATTATATAATGGAAATGGACAGCTAATGACAAATGAGGGAAATTTTGAGGAAGTGGCTGAATTCAAATACCTAGGAACAATAATCACAAATAGGAATTAGATGCACAAAGAAATTAAACATAGGCTCAATTCTGGAAATGCGTGTTATTATGCATTAAAGAGACTCTTGACGTCCCACCCACCTCCTTTCAAAAAAATATTAAACTGAAAATATATAAGTTACAACTATTATTCTATCAGTTATATTATATGAATGAGAAACATGGACTCTCATTTTAAGGGAGGAAGGGAGATTACGAGTAGACCTATTTGAGAATAAAGTTCATAGGGAAATTTTTGGACCAAAGAGAGATGAACAGACAGGTGACTTCTCTAGACTTACATAACAGTGAACTACATGGTCTTTATAGGAAGCCAGATATAATAAGAACAGTTAAGTCTCCTAGACTGCGGTAGGTAGGCCATGTGGCACGAATGGGAAATGAAAGACATGCATGGAAGCATCTTGTAAAAACCAGAGGGAAAACTCCCGGTTGGTAGACCAAGAATGAGGTAGGAGAATAACATTAATTATGATTTGAGAGAAGTTGATTATACAGGGGATGATTGGAAAACATTAGCTCAGGATAAGGATATATGGAGAGCTTATATCCGCGCGTCCATGAACCTACGGATTCGATAGTGTCAGTGAGTTAGTTAGTTAGACAATCATAATATTATAATGATATTGTGAAAAGAAAAATTAATTTCTGAACGAGGAATCGAACTGTGGACCTCTCGTTCTCCGTGCGAGTGTGTAGCCCACTACACCATTCTAGACACTGTCCACACATTAACAATTCTTTCCACATATACAAATCTATAATAATTCTCGTTTCGTCCGCTGCCAGATAGGTGTCACTACCAACGCCAACGGCCGGCTTCATTTAGAAGTAGGCTATCTATGTTTGAGAATTTTATACCACCACTTTTATAAGCAGTAATCGATGTTATTTAGTATTTTCCAATACTGTTATTTTGACACAGTTGCAATAATAGATCATATTATAATATTATAATAATATTGTGAAAAGAAAAATTAGGCTAATGTCTGACACCTAGGCCTACCTGGCAGCGGACGAAACGAGAATTATACGAGTAGATTTGTATATGTGGAAAGAATTTTTAATGTTTGTGACATGTCTAGAATGATGTAATGGGCTGCACACTCGTACGGAGAACGAGAGGTCCACGGTTCGATTCCTGATTCAGACATTAACTTTTCTTTTCACAATATCATAATATTATAATATGATCCATTATTGGAACTGTGTTAAAATACCAGTAACTTATTGGAAAATGTTAAAATAGACAACCATGTAATGATATTTCACATGTTTTTAGGGATTCTCGCTCTGTTAGAGAAATAGTTTGGCGTAACTAGCGCTAAACACTCCCCCCCCCCAGCCTGCAGACTTAACTTTGACGAATAATGCATTTAGATTTAACTTTTTTTGGAATTCGTCTCAGCTAGCTATATTTCGTCCGTAAACACCTTCAACTCATTCGTAAACCTCTCTTTCTATTTTTTATTTGTGTTGCATGTAGGCCTATAAAAATAGGCCATGTATCTATTGTAATTGACTAGGAGTGAGGAGAATTTACACCCCTGTTTGCAAGTACTTGACTTTGAGGAGCCCATTCCGACCGCACAACGTGAGAGAGCGCAAGTATCGCAGAGGTAGAACAAAAAGCGAGGGAGGCTGACGGAGAAAGAAACCTGATTATTGATGTTGCTGTTGAGATGCTATAAATTCTTGTGGAGTAAAAACAGGAAAGTAATGTGATTGCGATGCCACTACTGGCATTATTGTACTTTTTACTTTACGTACAATGCCAGACAGCAGATTTACTTCTTTCATTTGTACTCCGATACTCACCAGAAGTAACTTACATTTCAGTTAACATTCCGTTCATTAGTTGACCTAATATAGTCGGTGTTTCTTTGAGCAGTTCGTCCTATAAATACTGCCTCGATTTCAAAACATTCTTAATTAAAAATGACATAACTTAATAGTAGGCCCCTAATAAAAGTAGATTATGTAGTAGCTTCTGACAAGTTTTGAAATATTTTACATATTTTTTTTTCTTTCTGTTCCTACTGTTCGTCTTCTTGCGTTTGCTTTTTTTTTTCCCACCTTCTCTTTTGTTACCTTATTATATTACTTTCTTACTCACTGGCACTATCGAACCCATAGGTTCATGGCCGCGCGGACATAAGCTCTCCATATATCCCTATCCTGAGCTAATGCTTTCCAATCATTCCCTGTATAATCTGCTTCCATCAAATCATAGTTAATGTTGTTCTCCCACCTCATTCTTGGTCTACCAACTGGGCGTTTTCCTTCTGGCTTTCCAACAAGAAGTTTCCATCCACGTCTTTCATTCCCCATACGCGCAACATGTCCTGCCCATCGCAGTCAATGAGACTTAACTGATATTATTATATCTGGCTTCCTATAAAGACTATGTAGTTCATTGTTATGTAGTCTTCTCCATTCACCTATATTAGGCCTATATATAATTTCCCTTCTTCCTTTCCTTCTTATTGTTGTATCTTCATTCCCTTCTTCTTCCTTTTATTTATGTTCTATTTTTCATATTTTTATTTATTTCCAATCTTTTGTCGCTTCCTATCCTTCAACTTGTTTTCTTCTCATATGTTATTTACTTTCGCTCCCTCTTGTTCTTTATTTCATCTTCTTATATGGGCAGGAGGCACGAATGAAGAATGAAAGAGGGGCATGTAAGAGTACCAGAGGGAAAACGGCCAGTTGATAGATCAAGAATGAGGTGGGAGAATAACACTAACCATGATTTGAATGAAGTAGATTATATAGAGTATAATTGGAAAACATTAACTCATGATAGGGATGTGTGGAGAGCTTATGTCCGCTCGGTCATTAATCTACAGGTTCGATAGTGCCAATTAGTTAGTTATTTTACCTTCCTTCAACTTCCGTTAAGGAATTGAGTTGTCTATGCCACATGGCTCGAATTGGTGATTGTAGGCCTACTGAAGCTTTTAACATTTGCATTTTAATAAGAATACAATTAAATGTATGGTATGGGTATATGTGAAGAAAATATTCGGATGGATAACGGAGCTTATTAGGGAACGAAGATGGATTCAGTCAGCAGAGAATAGGATACGGAGGACAGTCTTAATTAATAACGCATTGAACCTGAGGATTTCATAAATGATAATTAGTTAGGGGGGAAATGGGGGAATCAGGCGTGGAAAAGGAACTTAACTTCTCTACCATTCCATCAGTCCGTCGGTAGATCTACTGAGATTTAACCTCTAATCTCGATGCCACTAAATTGCTACTCTATAATTTTAGGTGTGTTAAAATGTAGTTGGGTTCCAGTCGAAGTTAACAGTCACGATTGCAGCATGACTCGCATTTACTGCATTGTAGTCTCGTTCACGCTAAGATGAACAAGAGTATTGAAAATATAACTCTTTTTCTTGCCCAAAAACAATATTGGAACAATTAGTAGGCCTACTTACTAAACAACATTTTACACCGTGCCTCTCTGATGCTGTAACACTTGACTTCATAGCTTCTTTTTATGTTCTCTTCGTGGCCTGGTCAGTAAACTTAATATTGCTTCAACGTTTCTCCCCAAGAAGTGGTCGTAAAAGCCAAGTTTATGGTCTTATAGGTTCATTAAATATTAGGTTCATTTCATAATGAAACATTACTTCTACAATGAATCCTTTACTGCGGATATTTTATTACAAGTATAGGCCAACTAGTCTAGTTTGAAATTATTGAATTATTTTTAGGCACTATTCTTTAAGTTTATTTTAGAGAAGTAAATCCGTGGCACAACAACTTCAAAGGGCCAAAATAAATTTAAGTGTTTGCTCCCAGTACATGGAGTCACGTGGTTAGAGTAACTCTGTTCATCAATTTTAGCTTCCGTTTTCTTAATCGGATTTCGTATCAATTACTTAATTCAATTGTCTTCACGGGACCGAAGGGACTATCGAGGGAATGTTATGTCTTCAAATTATGCTCATTTGAAGAATCAACATAGACCTTAGTCAGGATCGAAATAACGAATCTTCTATTTGAAAGAGAACACAATACTCCGATATCATCAATGTTGACAATTGGCCTTTTCCACAAATTATTTCAAATAGGTATTTAAAAAAATAAATAATTGCAAATTCAGAAGATAATCTGCCGAAAGGTCTGTATGAACTTAACAAAATTACAGAAGAATAGACTATGGATTGAAGATATCTACAGAGAAAACGAAAATTATGGCATTTCAGGGTACAGATCCTGTCAGAAGTAAAATTGTACTTGACAATAACATTTTGGAGCAGGTGAATAATTTTACATATCTAGGATGCAATATCTCATTTGAAGAAGACAAGGATGTAAATGCAAAAATATCTAAATTTTTAAGAATTTTAGGGTTAATACATTCTATCCTCAAGCCACAGTTAGTCCAAAAATATTCAAGACTAAAAGTGTATAAAACGCTGGCTCTTCCAACTCTTTTGTATGGTAGTGAAGTATGGACGTTGAAACAGAAGGATGTGCAGATACTTAGATCTGCTGAAATGAGATACCTTCGGAGGACTGCAGGATACACACTACTAGATCACAAAAAAATTAAGACATCTTAGAAGAATTACACATGGAACCTTTAGAAAATAAAATTTCTGATTATAAGTCAAGATGGATGCAGCATCTTTATCGAATGGAAGATCGCAGGATACCCAAACAAATATTAAGATATCAACCTGCAGGAAGAAGAAGACCAGGACGTCCACTCAAAAGACTTTTGGATGGTGTTTCTCTTGAAGCCGAAACAGGTCAACAAATGGCCTAAATTCGTGAATGTACTATGATGATGTTGATGACGATTTAAAAAATCCTGAGTGGATCGGGGAAGATGCCTAACATTTTATTTGATTGGATTCAGAAATAATTAAAAGAAAAGTGTTTAATTCTTCTCCAAAAGAAGGACTAAATCGAATCAATAAATATACTCCCGCCGTAACTAAAGTTGACGAATGAACTAAGGCTGAAACGGGAGTAGGGGCCGCTGCGGTTCATATTGAAATAATATAATTCTATGATGCATTTGAAATGCTTTATAAGTTAAGTATCAAACTAAAACTATTAATCACTATGATTTTGTTAACGGTGAATGCATTATTTTCTTGCAGATTAGTCATCTTCCCCGATAGTTGGGGTAAAATGGCAAAAGCAATTATCACTTATACTACTGTGTTTATTTGATTTATCTTGGTTTTAAGTGTTTAACTATAACACTGGACAACAACAAAAAAGTTACGGAAGTAAAAGTGATCGCTTTTATATTAAGATGAAATTATCACCGCTGTGGTCTCGGGGTAGCGTGCTGCCTTGTCACGCAGCGGGCCCGGGTTCGATCCCCGGTCGGGACAGGTTTTCTGGCTGAGGTTTTTATCGGGGTTTTTCCTCACCTGTAAGACAAATGTCAGGAAAACTTTTAAGGCCCAAACGGTCCCCGAAATCATATCAATCATCATCATTCATATTCATCTTAGGTTAAGCTTAGAATTAGGGACTCTCCTGGCGCACCACTATCATCATCATCACCCATCATATCATCGGGGCAACGTAACCCCGCCTTCCAGGCGCCCCAACCTCAGAAGTGGGTTACAAGTACGCCATGCCAGGAGAGAAACCAGGAATGTCAAAAGACAAACCTGTGGCATTTGGGAGGGAAAAAATTAAGATGAAACTTACATCAAGGCACATAGCCGATTGATGTAAAACACCGTCCAATTCATCCCTACCATGAGAAATTCTCTATAGGATGTGTATTAACATATTATTATTATTATTATTATAGGCCTATTATTATTATTAGGCCTATTATTATTATTATTATTATTATTATTATTATTATTATTATTATTTCTATTGAAATAACCAAAACAGTGTAGAGTTCTTCTGTTTCGTGCCAATCAGATTGTTGCATGTGGACATTGTATCACAGAGCCGTAATATGCAGTTATTTGAAGAGCCGATCAAGTGAATGTACTAGTCAGGTTCAAGAACGATATTTTTCGGCTTTGGAGGTCGCGTGAATGGTATGTGCCGTGATTCGCACATCAAAGAGCGTGCTAACTGAATAATAATGATGGGCGGAGTGCTGTAACGTAATTTTATTCGCTTTTGTTTTCAGAACCAGATGCACTGCTGCATGCCAAAATAATTCAGACTGCAGTTAACATGTGAACGGAGACTTATTTGTTAATTAATAGTCTGTACATGTTGTGCAACTTTGATACATTAACCAAACTCAGGGGTTCTCAAACTTATTCATCTCTCATGTATATCTCAGAAAATTATTTTTCTTTAATTAAGAGGCCTATGTAGTTTTAAATATCTTTAACATATGCAGAAATATGTAAACATATGTAGGCCTACTGATAGACTTTTTTTTTAATTGTGATCCCGCACGAACTCTCTCTCTCTCTCTCTCTCTCTAACGATTTTCTCATCATTGAGTCATTACTTGTCATTAAATTTAGGGTTTGTATTTATTTACATGGGGGCACGCCGTAGCGTAGTGGTTAAGGCACTGAGCTACAAGCCGGAGGGTCGAGGGTTCAAGTCCCGTTGGGGTCAGGATTTTTAAACTGACCCAAACCCTCTGGCGGCACTATGGCCCTGGGGTCGACTCAGCCTCTAACTGAAATGAGTACCAGACGCTTGTTCTGGGGTAAAGGCGGCCGTCACGCAGGGCTGACAACCCGGCTGACATAAAGTGCCGATTGTCTAGAAAAAGTGGGAGCCTTAACCTCCTACTACCCCAAGGGCCTCCTGAGGCCTGTTGTGGGATCACAAAAAAAAATTTATTTACATATTCTTTTTCTTTACTTAAGCTATATACATAGCTAAAAATGACAAATATCCACGCATTACAAACCTAGGCCTACTTGTCGTAGCCTATATGAAAATTTAGACCTATCATTATAGACTATGTCCCCCACGAAGCCTTGGCGCAGAGCTACAGGACTTGCACTGGTTCGAGTCTCCAAGGGGGAAGAATTTTTCTCATGGTATTTCTGCCAGTATGGGACCGGTACCCACCCAGCATCGTGAGGCATTTGGGTAGCTACGATGAGTAACGGCTCCATGTTGAGAAAACCAGCTATAACGGCTCGGGGACTCGACATGTTGACTACACGTCACCCCTATACTGGCTAATGATCATCTTCCTCTGTGATTGACACATGTGGATGAGAGGCCAGCAGCCGGTTGGTAGGCTAAGGGCCTTCTAGTCGTGACGCGCCAGGAGTAAAAAAAGAGTATTGTAGACTATATTTTTACATATTTCATCAAAATTACACACTTCTGCATAGATTGTTCATGTAAAACTACATATTCTCCCTCTTAATTAAAGAAACATGATTTTTATAAGCGGAAAATAATTTAAAATCATTCTGTGTGACAATAATAGCTGATTGTATACTGAAATAGATTTTGGAACATATACAAAGGCTGGTGAGAAACAGCCAAAGAAGAATTCCATTTACTGGACACCATAAACATAGGTAGAGGAACGCACTGAAGACTTGGATATAGAATTCTCTTTTAAAACCTGAAGGATATCCTCTGTTTATGAACGAGAGAGTCGAGCTAAATATGTTGGGGGCATGCAATGGCATAGTTGATTAAGGCAGTATCCTTACAAACCTGAAGATTGCGGGTCGAGACCCGATAGGGTCAAGATTTTTAAACTGGCGTGCGCCATCATGACCTTGGAGTCGACTCAACCTCTAACGAAAATTAGTACCATGCTATGTTTGGTCAACTATAGATTGCGTTTTTACAATGGCCCAATTGGTAGAAAAAAGAAAAGAATTTAATTTACCCATGTAGCTATATAGCTTTTGTTGATTATACTAAAGCATTAGATAGTGTAAGTATAAATAAATTGTGAAAAATATTAGAAATGAAAGGAATTCCTCAACACCTTATAAGAGCCATTCAGAGTTTATATGTAGAAACAAATTTTAAAATAGACTGCGGAGATAAAATTAGTAAACAAAAAATAGAAATAAACCAGGGAGTAAGACAAGGGTCTCCGTTGACACCAGTATTAGCCTACTTAATTTGTACTTGGACCATGTCATAAATGAATGGCAAGAACAAATTAATATAAATAGTGTATTGACAACTCTGCTTTTTGCAGACGATCAAGTAATAATGACAGCATCAGAAAATGCTTTACAACAATTCCTTTATACTTTAAATAATCTCTCTCTAAAATACTATTTAAGAATATCTACATCTAAAACAAAAATATTAGCCCTGAAAGGAAAATGTGCAATAAGAACAAAAATAATGATAAACAATGTAATTATAGACCAAGTTCAGAATTTTAATTATTTAGGATGTCATTTAGATAATGACAGAAATTTAGATAAACACACTAAAATACAACGATTCGATTATCTATGTGGCACAATTAAACGTACTCTATTGAATAAAACTAGAAAATAAACTATTTTAAAATTTTACAAAGTATTGGCAGTTCCATCTCTTATCTATGGATGTGAAACCTGGACATTAACAAAGGCAGATAGTAAACAAATAGAGGCTGCAGAAATGAAGATGTTGAGAGCTATTGCAGGATACCAAAGGACCGATAAAAATAAAAACGAAGATATAAAAACATAACTTAATATAGGCCTATTTAATCTCTGCGGAGTGCGCAGAGGCATTATCGTGGTGCAACAGGATGCCCCTCAGCTCAGCTCTTGGACTCTTTTCTCGCAATTTTTTGAATACCTGTGGGAGGACAACTGTGGTGTACCACTATGCAGTCTCTGTCCTTTGATGCTCAAGTGATATTGTTGCCTCTTGACACTTGTAGCAAAGAGATTGAGCACCATTTTCTTCCCAACAGGTTTTGCTCTTTTCACTTTGACAGGTCGATCGTCATCAGGAAAGACCCATACCGACGACTGACGCTTTGTTTCTGATTCATATTGGTAAATCCAGGTCTCGTCACCTGTAATGATCTCAGAAATGCGGCGAGAGTTCCTATTGTTGAATCTCCGAAGCATTTCACGGCACCATTCCCTCGAATGACCTTTTGTCCTTCAGCGAGACTATGGCATCCAACGAGATGACACCTTGCTGACCCTAAGATAGCTGTGCAGAATTTTTTCAACACTACCCAATCCAATCCTTAGGGATGTCTCAATGCCTTTATAGGTGATACGGGCATGTTCTCGCACCATCTTCTCTACAGCATCGATGTTTTCCTCGGTCACTGCCATCGAGGGTCGCCCACTTCTCTCTTCATCTCCAAGAAAACCAATTAAAAACTGTGTCACGGGAAGAAGCAAGGTCCCCAAAAGCCTGTGTTAGCCTTTCAAATGATTGCGCCTGGCTTAAGCTACTTTTAAAATAATAGAACATAATTGCTCGAAAATGTTCTCACTGCAGTGCCATGCTGTAGACTGAGAGTTACTTTCACCCCTACCATTTGACCCTCAGCTGCTAAGGGATGAGGGTTGAGGGTTGAGGGCGGGTGGAAACTATGTCAGCTGACTAACAAAGGACCTCCCAACACGCTGCTGGCACTGTTATCTTTCTATTGCAAGCAGTACAGTCAGGTCTAAAAACTTTCTGAGTGATCCTCGTAAATATGTAGGCCTACATATTTTGCATGTTATATTAGGCTTACATAAAAATCCTAGCCTTACTTATCATAATTAACTGATACACTGGCAGTATCGAACCCTTAGGTTCATGGCCGCGAAGATATAAGCTCTCCATACATCCGTGTCCTGAGTTAATGATTTCCAATCATCTTTGTAAAATGTATCTACCTCAAACCATGATTATGTTTTTCTCCCATCTCATTCTTTGTCCCCCTACTGAGCACTTTCCCTTTGGTTTAATACAAGTTCCATGCCTCTATTTTATTCCCTATTTATGCCACATATCGTATCCATCGCAGTCTGTGAGACATAACTTTTCTTATTACATCTGGTTTCCCTCAAAGATCATGTAGCTCATTGTTATAAAGTTTTCTCCATCCACCTGTCTGTTCGTCTCTCTTTGATCCAAAAATGTTCCTAAAAATTTTATTCTCCAATACTCGTAATATTTTCTCCTCTCTTAAATTAAAGGTTCAAGGATTCAACTGGGAGAATAACAATTTATGTATTTTCAGGAGAATTTTTTTTTTTGTGAGAAGTTGGGATGACAAGAGTCACTGTAAAATGTAATAGCATGTATTTCCACAATATTTAGTCTATGTTTAATTTCTTTCTGTGCCCTATTCCTGTTTATAATTACTGTTCCTAGGTAGGCTATTTGATTTTAGTCACTACTTCAAAATTACCCTCATTTATCATTAACTGTTCATTTTCATTATATAGGCTTAATGAATTTCTATAGGCCTATATGACCATATATTTAGTTTCATTGATGTTTATTGATGTAGTTTCAAATTGAGTTCTTGCGGTATCTTATCATTCCTCGAATTGTTGGAACGTGCATTTCCTGTAGTTCGTCGCAGATATCTCATTTCTGCAGCTCTTATCCCGCTGATATATTTTTTTCTTAGAACTCTAACCTCCCATCTGTCGAGGAACATTTATAGTAAAGGAGTTTTATGTAATATAAATATCATATATGAATAGAGTGGGGCACGCCGTAGCGTAGTGGTTAAGGCACTGCGCTACAAGCCGGAAGGTCGAGGGTTCGAGTCCCGGTGGGGTCAGGATTTTTAAATTGACCCAAACCTTCTGGCGGCACTATGGCCCTGGGGTCGACTCAGCCTCTAACTGAAATGAGTACCAGACGCTTGTTCTGGGGTAAAGGCGGCCGTCACGCAGGGCTGACAACCCGGCTGACATCAAGTGCCGATTGTCAAGAAAAAGTGGGAGCCTTAACCTCCTACTACCCCAAGGGCCTCCTGAGGCCTGTAGTGGGATCACTTTACTTTACTTTACTTTATATGAATAGAGTAAATCAGCTTAGTTAATTAATTTATTAATGGTAGCGCTTGCTATAAAATATGTTATTATTAAGACATGCTCTCCTTCAATAAATAGGGTAATAAAAGGATCATAATTAATACATTTTAGGCATATGTATTGTTTGTATTAATACAATTTTTAATTAACGAAAGTTCGTATTATAGGTTTTTTATTATCTCATTTTATGGTTTTATTTATCTTTGTTTCATTTTATCCCACTAATGAAATCAATTATAGACTATTTGCATTATTAAATTTTTATAGCTACACTTAAGTTTTTACTTATCATGCCAACACGTGTAGGCCTATTGGAGTTTTCATGTAACGTTGGTTATTTTTAATGAATTATATAGATCCCTATAGGCCTACACGCCTAATATTTTCAAGTTACTCGCAGGAAACTTTTATTTCACTTTATTCTATTAATTATATTAATTCGCCAATCGTTGTTGTCTAATAGTGACGTCGTTGCCTCAGACGCAACGGTTCCGGATTCGAATCCCTGTCAGAACAAGTGTCCTGGGTGGATTTTTTTTTTCGAGGTTTCATATCACCTGCAAAGTAAATGTGAGAAAAATTTAAGGGCCAAATAGTTTCAGAGAACCATTTGTATGACTATCATAATCGTCCATTTTTAGTTAACTATGATTTGAGGGAAGTAGTTTATACAGAGAATGATTGGAAAGCATTAGCTCAGGATAGGGATGTATGGAGAGCTTATGTCAGCGCGGCCATGAACCTAGGGTTCGATAGTGCCAGTGAGTAAGTAAGTAAGTAAGTATGTTAATATATCGGCAAATATTCGTATATACAGGGTGATTACAAATGATTGGAGCGATTTCATGATTTTATGGTAGCTGTAGTATTCGACATATTTTCACGAACTTTTACAGATACATAGAGCAACTTCCCAGGTTTTTTTTGAGATGTTACAGGTGCTCCATATGCTCCCCCTTGGTGATTCTGCAGATATCAAGTCTGTAATCAAGTTCGTCCCATACTCGACGTAACATGTCCCTATTAATTTGTTCAAAGGCATTGATTATGCGAGCTCGCAGTTCTGGTAAGTCTACTGGTAAAGGAGGCACAAACACTGAATCTTTCACATACCCCCAAACAAAAAAATCGCACGGCGTCAAATCGGGGGAGCGTGGAGGCCATGACAACAATTTCTGATCATTCTCTCCACTGCGACCGATCCATCGGTTTGGCAATCTCATGTTTAAAATCGTGATGGAAGTGTGGTGGAGCACCATCCTGCTGGTAGATGAAGGTCTCACTGTCGGTCGTCAGCTGCGGCATGTCCAGGTACACGTGTCCTGTAACGTTCTGCTCGCAGAAGAAAAAAGGGCCATAAACTTTGAACTGAGAAACCGCACAGAACACACTAACTTTTGGGGAGTCGCGAATGTGCTGCACAATAACGCGGGGATTTTCTGTGCCCCAGATTCGCACATTGTGTTTGTTCACTTTGCCATTCACAAAGAATGTTGCTTCGTCACTGAAGACAAGTTTCTCACAAAAACCATCCTCATCCATAAACTGCTGCATTTGTGTACAAAATTCAAACCGACTCACTTTGTCAATGGGCGTAAGGGCTTGTAGAAATTGCAAGTGGTAAGGTTTATGCTTCAATCTTTCCGCAAGATCTTCCAAACGGTCGGTTGTGGAATGTTCAGCTCTCTGCTCGCTTTTCGTGTTGATTTCTGTGGGCTACGTGTGAAACTCATCCGCACACTCTCAACCTTTTCTTCACTCACTGAAGGACGACCCGTTGATTTCCTTTTACAGAGGCATCCTGTAGCTTTAAATTGCGCATACCATCGCCGAATGGAGTTGGCACTCGGTGCATCTTTCTCGAACTTCGTTCTGAAGTGTCGTTGCACAGTTATCACAGATTGAGTTGAATGAAATTCAAGCACAGCATATGCTTTCTCCTCGCCTGTCGCCATCTTTGATAACTGCTGCGCTCTCTCGGTTTAAAGCTGAAACACGGCTGCGAGAGAAAACAAAAAAAAACCTTATGAGTTTTTATACATAACTTTAAAGTTCTGTGAAGATATGTCAAATAAGATCGCTACAATAAAATCATGAAATCGCTCCAATCATTTGTAATCACCGTGTATATATATATATATATATCCATCCATAGTAATTCTGTCCGAAGGCAGGTCCTTCACTGCAATCATAGCATTTTCATGCTATGCTTGCAGCTTTACTAGGGAATTGTAGGTGTGGTAGCTTCCCGTTGCTTTCCACACCGGTGAATGATGATAAGGATGATGATGATGGCCATATGATTTCGGGGACCGTTTAGGCCTTAACGTTTTCCTGACATTTGTCTTACAGGTGAGGAAAAACCACGATAAAAACCTCACCCAGAAAAACTGCCCCGACCGGGGATCGAACCCGGGCCCGCTGCGTGGCAAGGCAGCACGCTACCTCGAGACCACAGCGGTGGACTATATATATATTATATATATATATATATATATATTTGCAAATGCCCCAGGTTGTCTTTCGACATTCTTGGTGTTCTCTCCTGGCATGGCGTAGGCCTACTTGTAATCCACTTCTGAAGTTGGGGCGCCTGGAAGGCGGGGTTACTTTGCCCCGATGATATGATGGATGATGATGATGATGATTGCAATGGCCATATGATTTCGGGGACCGTTTGGGCCTTAAAGTTTTCCAGACATTTGTCTTACAGGTGAGGAAAAACCCCGATAAAACTCACCCAGAAAAATTTGCCGGGATCGAACCCGGGCCCGCTGCGTGACAAGGCAGCACGCTACCTCGAGACCACGGCGGTGGACTATATAGGCCTCCATATATATATATATATATATATATATATATGTGTGTGTGTGTGTGTGTGTGTGTGTGTGTGTGTGTGTGTGTGTGTGTGTGTGTGTGTGTGTGATAATTGAACTCGACTTAATACGAGATAAAATATTGTAGGACTAAATTGCAAGACTTGAAAATGTTTTACCAATACAAATTAATTTCAACTCATTTGTAAAACCGCACTTTCAATTCTTGTAATGTAAATATACTTAGTAATAGCGGACAATAGACCAATTGTCTAAATGTTATAAAGTAAGGATGGTTTTTTTAATTTGTTGCAGATTACCAACTTACCGGATGGCGGGAACCGGGGGCAGGAAGCCCCGGGTTCGAGATCTGAACGCACATTTGATATGTGTCCTCTGCGGTGGTTACTATGTTGACGCAACGACCATTGTCGAGTGTCTTCATTCCTGTAAGTAATATTATTAATATTTGTGTAAAATTATTGAAAGAGTCATTTGTTACAAAGAATTTCAACAGTACAAATGTTGAGATCAAAACAAAATTTAAAACGCTGTTTATTGAAGCCTGTGTTAGAAGAAGCGTCACTAAGTAGGCCTACTGCGTCTTTAGAGATTAGTAGCCTATATGAGATATTGGATAGTCCCAGAGTTTAAAATCCTGTGATGTCTAAACTCTAACCAAGTATTTCCCCCCCCCCCTCGCAATCAAAGCAAATGCTCGATTGAAATTGTATTGTGGAATAACTAAAATCATTTTTATAACATAATACGAAATCTGTGGATCTTCTCTTATTGGATTTTTAAAACAAATAGGTCTAAATACACTTACTTATTTGAAATCACATTCAGGTACAGATAGGTGGACTGAAGATAAATTAGGCCTATATTAAAACAGAATATATGGTAATCGGAGGAAATTCAGAAGACCTACAAATAAATAATATGATAATTAAATGTGTTGAAGAATTTAAATATCTTGGATCTATAATAGATAAATCTGGTACTTGTGAAAAAGATATTAACAGAGTAAATTGTGTAAGGAAGGCGATTAGGTCCCTGAATGGTAGCCTATTTCATGGAATAGAAATTTGACTAGAAAAACAAAAAAAGAGATTATAGCTACAGACAATAATAGAAAGTATACTTACATATGGATCAGAAAGCTGGACAATAAATGAAAGGATGCAGAAAAGAATCTTGGCGACAGAAATGGATGGATTACGGAGAAGTATGAAATATCACCGCTGTAGTCTCGGGGTAGCGTGCTGCCTTGTCACGCAGCGGGCCCGGGTTCGATCCCCGGTCGGGACAGTTTTTCTGGGTGAGGTTTTTATCGGGGTTTTTCCTCACCTGTAAGACAAATGTCAGGAAAACTTTAAGGCCCAAACGGTCCCCGAAACCATATGGCCATCGCAATCATCATCATTCATATTCATCTTAGGTTAAGCTTAGGATTAGGGACTCTCCTGGCGCACCATTATCATCATCATCACCCATCATATCATCGGGCAACGTAACCCCGCCTTCCAGGCGCCCCAACCTCAGAAGTGGGTTACAAGTACGCCATGCCAGGAGAGAAACCAGGAATGTCGAAAGACAAACCTGGGGCATTTGGGGAAAAAAAACATTCATATAGGCCTATCAGACAAGAAATGGATGCACAAGAAACTGTTATCGATAGGATAATAAAAAGAGCTCTACAGTGGTATGGACATGTACAACGGATGTCGGAAGACCAGTGGCCTAAACAGGTGTTGGATTGGATGGTACCAGGCAGAAGGAAGAGGGGGAGAAGTAGAAGAGCATGGGAGGGAATATATGATGGCATGGGGAAGAGGGGTATGGAAGATGGTCAATGGGAAGATAGGAATCTCTGGAAAGCAGGAATCAAGGACAAACTGCTGTAAAGTGAAAAGCCTGTATTAAGTATTCAGGTACAGATACTTTAACATCTTAGAACTCATCCGTCTAGAATCTACGGTTGTAGGCTATTTCCAATCTGTAGGCCTACTATGTCTCTCTCTAATGGCCTGTCATGTGCTTTCTGTAAAATATAATTTATAGTAATTTTATCATGAAATGGTGATTGTCTGAAAACTGTTTCCCTACCAAATCCTACAATTTGTGTCGTTTATAAAAATTCGAATAGGCCTAAGTCTAACTAATATTTTAGGAATTCCGAAGTCCAGTTGGATAGCCTACTAATGCCTACAACTTGTCCTCGTAATTAAATCATACTCATTTTTTAAGTCTACATATAACCAAGTTGGTGTACAGTGCCATTATTTTCCCATTTCTTTTCCAAAATCTGTCTTATATGCCTACTAAAAATCTGACCAATTCTAGACATATTTCCTTTAAATACAAATTGATTATAACCTATATGCGCTCAGTCTGGATACTAATAATTATATTTGTTAGAATTTTGTACGAAGTTGAAGCAATGAGATGCCCCCTTTATTTTTTATGCAATGACTTTTATCTCTTTTCTTATAAATCCTTTCATTTAGAAGAGTCTTTCTCTCTATTTTTTTTTCAAATCATAATAAACAACCTGTAGGCCTATATCTTGTCCATCAATTTTTCTCCCCGTAATTTTATCAGGTCTCCAGAGATATCCCATCTGAACTTGATGCTTTTTATATCTTAATTATTTTATCACCATTTCATGCTCTAATGCTATTGACTGTGGGACTAATATTTCTGCTGTCTGCATCTAAATCATCGTCTTGAATAGCCTATCATGTTTTGCATGTAGCTACATTAATAGCTAATTACAATATTTTTTTCCATATATTTAGTGTGCTCAAAGAATCTGCAATCATATCCCCATTTCCATTTCTAATTATAGGCCTATTTGTTCTAGCCTGAAACTCTTTCCCTTCAATCCTAATTCCCAGATAGGCTATAATTATCTTATGTTCTTATTGTTTCCTTCATTTGAAAAACATTAATCTTTCACACATAGGCCTATTCCTTCTTTTAACTATTTAAAACCAATGGTTTCCCGCCTGATGTTACCCAATTATTGTAAATTTACTCCATTTGGGTCGTTTAACCAATTCGTTTTTGCTAGCTTTCTTTTCTCTGTAATGTCAACAGATTCCTCTTCAAACCATTTCTAATTTTGTCTCATTTTAAATAACCTGGCCTTCTGAAACTGACAATTTAATAGTAGGCCTGTTTCTTATACTTATTTATTATTATTATTATTATTATTATTATTATTAGTAGTAGTAGTAGTAGCAGTAGTAGTAATAGTAGTAGTGGTAGTAGTAGTAGTACTAGTAGTGGTAGTAGTAGTAATGGTAGTGGTAGTAATAGTAATGGTGGTAGTAGTAGTAGTAGTAATGAAAGTAGCAGTAGTGGTATAGTGGACTCAGTATTTTAGTTTTCAGGTTCTTTGTTTTGTAATTAGGTAGGTCAATTTTGCATATCAAGCGGCGTTGTCTCGTTTTATTCACTGGCACTAACATATGATATTATAATAGCACTGCAAAAGACAGCAGTTACCACTCTGTTAAGATAATTATATCAACGTGGAGACGTCATTTTACACATCAATTATAATGCGAAGACATTATTTGCAAAGAACTGTTTTCAGTTTTCGGTGATTGGAGCGGCGTCTTAGAAGCCTCTAACAACAATGCCTGACAGTAACAATGTATTTTTTTAAACTAGTGGGAAACAGTTGCCTTTGATGCCACCTTGAAACTAAAATACCGAGTCCACTATAGTATTAATGAACTGAAGAGAAAATAATTATTAAGACAAAACAGATGACCTAAAAATGTGGGATTCGTAACTTTTAATATAGGCAAGGCTGTGATTGGTAAGTAATTATGGTGAGCCGTTCATCTACTCAGCCTGTATTTAAGATATTCGGTTTGTTTTCGGACGAATCTATGTGATCCCATTAACCTCGGCGTTCGTTTTGAATATTTTAAACGTCGTTCATAGACTTGCCGCCAACAATGCTATGTTACGTATTTCATCGATTGTTGAGTAGGACGACGAGGACTCTCGTGCAGTAAGTTTTTCGTTTCTTCGAAAGATCGCGATAAATGCCGATAGTTCTCCATGAGCGATAACAAAAATAGATTGCACACATTTTTTCAAGTCGAATGTTAAAATAATGAATGGGAGAATGCTATTAATAGCCTATATATGGCTATTCAGAAAGACGGAACTTAGGCCTACTTACTTACTTACTCACTGGCACTATCGAACCCATAGGTTCATGGCCGCGCGGACATAAGCTCTCCATACATCCCTATTATGAGATAGTGCTTTCCAATCATTCCCTGTATAATCTACTTCCCTCAAATCATATTTAGGCCCCTAATGTTATTCTCCCACCTCATTCTTGGTCTACCGACTGAGCAAGAAGCTTTCCTACAGGAAGCTTCCATGCAAGTGTTTCATTCCCCATACGTGCAACATGTCCTGCCCATCGCAGTCTACGAGACTTAACTGTTCTTATTATATCTGGCTTCCTATAAAGACCATGTAGTTCATTGTTATGTAGTCTTCTCCATTCACCTGTCTGTTCATCTCTCTTTGGTCCAAAAATTTTCCTAGGTAGGGCTACTTTATTCTCAAATACTTGTAATCTCCTTTCCTCCCTTAAAGTAAGAGTCCATGTTTCGCACCCATATAATATAACTGGTAGAATAATAGTTTCATATATTTTCAGTGTAATGTTTTTTGAAAGGAGTTGGGACATGAAGAGTCTCTGCAATGCATAATAGCACGCATTTGCAGAATTGACCCTATGTTTAATTTCTTTGTGCATCTCATTCCTATTTGTGATTATTGTTCCTAGGAATTTGAATTCAGCCACTTCCTCAAAATTTCCCTCATTTGTCATTAGCTGTCCATTTCCATTATATAATGAATTTCTACGAGTGGCCATATATTTAGTTTTATTGGAACAAACTTCAAAAATGTATTTCTTTCAAACCACAAAAAATATAAACACAATTCCAACATTCCTGAAAAGAGAAAAGTTTGTAGTTCCTATCACGGCCGCATTGGCGCGGTAGCTTCTCATGTTGATTGTTTGTATTAAAATGACGACACCATAGGACGTAAGACCATAGACGATTGGAAGAGGAGGAGCAGAAGATCAACTTCATTACCGGTAGCCTCCCAGGTCACCAGATCTAACCCCGTGTGATTTTTATCTGTGGGGTTACCTAAAAGACCGTGTTTTTATCCCCCCTATGCCTGACACTCTTGGAAGTCTGCGACATCGAATTGTTGAAGCTGTGAATTCGATAACTAGAGACCAGCTGATTCGTGTGTAGAAAAAAATGAGCCACCGTTTTGACATGTGTCGTGTAACACATTGTGCTCATATTGAATGCATGAAATAGTTAAATTTGAACTTTTCTCTTTCCAGGAACGTTGGAATTGTGTTTTTACTTTTTGTAGTTTGGAAGAAATAAATGTTTGAAGTCTGTTCCTTCTTTCTGAATAGCACTGCATAGTGCACGAGATTTAATGTTATTGATAGCAAATAAGTATTTTGCTGCTTGACAATAACGCTTTTGTTATCTAATTCCTACGACTTGCGTATGAACGCTGACATCATCACTGTGTCATATCTTGCAGCGAGATATAATTTTGGACATTGGAAGCATGTGACAGCCATTAAGATTTAGAAATGTCAATCATATAGGCCTACATCTCACGCATTATATTTACTAAACTAAAACTATTTTTTTTACGCCTCGATTTAGTCTATTAGGAGTCTACATAAGAGGAGAGAATATATTATAGGCCTATGGAAAACAGGGTAACAGTCATCAGTTTCCTATTTCATCTTGTTTATAATATAGGCTACGTTTTAACATAGAAAAATTAACTACAGGCATAGAAAAAAGTATGCTAAAATGGTTTGGACATTCAAAAGAATGGAAAAGGAAAGACTACCATGTTAAATCTCAAGATACAAGGAAAACGACCACGAGGTATACCACGAGAAAGATGGATTAACCAAGCAAAGAAAAGACTACAAGACTGGGAAGAACTAAAAAGAAGCAAAGCATGGGGAGGTAGAGATGGTTGGAGACAGAGTTGGAATCGACCTTCCGAAAGGAGGACACGATAAGAGGATGGTTATGATTTAACATGTATGTCATAGGGTCCTTAGGGTCCTTTGGTGTAACCATTAGTGCCAGTGTTTCTGTTGTGTAGTCATAATGGCGAAAATCCATTGAATCTAAAACATTAACGTAACTTGGTATTTAAAATTAAAATATAAAATTATGGAATATTCACCTGAAAGATCCGTCTCCTCAACTTAATTAATTATTTAACTGTAGCGCTTTCGGGACTTGTCCCATCATCGTCAGGATTCAAAACTAGTGTTTCACTGAAGATCTGGTAGAGGGGGTTGCATGTATTGGGTTCGTTTTCGTTTATCAGATTGTCGTTGTTGTCAGCTGCTTTCATGATTTCCATCTCTTCGAGTACGTTTATCTTCGCTGGATTATTTTCTCTGTGCATTACTGTTAGGGTGTTTTCAATATTTCAGCGAAGATAAACGTACTCGAAGAGATGGAAATAATGAAAGCAGCTCACAACAACGGCAATCTGATAAACGAAAATGAACCCAACACACATAACCTCCTCTACCAGATCTTCAGTGAAACACCATGCCGATGATGGAACAAGTCCCGAAAGCGCTACAGTTAAATAATTAATTAAATTGAGGAGACGGACCTTTCAGGTTAATATTCCATAATTTTATATTTTAGTTTCGAATAATACCTCAACCGAACACATCATGAATCTTATAAAAGTTGACTTTGTATTTAACTTCTTAAAGATGCATTGAATTGGTTACCTACGTGTAAAACAACGTAGCTATGAAATAATAGGAAATTAAAAAAAATAGTTGTAATATTTTCCATTCATTGTTGCTTTTGAAGGAGCCATGAACCTATCGGAACGCAATTAAAACCTCCGTTTTACATTTTTTACACAATGTTTCGTGACACTCGTTGCTGTTTAAAACATGTGAACGGAATAGAAGGAATTTATTTGTGAGATGATTTCCTTTCTTCTATAACACTTTTATATAGCCTAAATCATAATCATATAAAGACTATTAATACAATAGAAGCATTTATTTTATAAGTTAGGTATTTGAGGTAAAAATGCATAGACAAAGTATTCAATGTAAAACTTAATTTTAATCACGAATATCTTATTCGTACAGATTAACCTTGTAATTCAAAATCTAACATATTTAAAATTCTGTGAGAGAGGATTTACTTAAATTAAGCTCATAATTCTTCATCTCGCGAAATTGAATTAACTCTCTGGCAGTATGGAACCGATAGGTTCATGCTCGCGCGGACATAAGCTCTCCACACTTTCCTATCCTGAGTCAATGTTTTCCAATCATTCCCTGCAAAATCTATTTCCCTCAAATCATGGTTAATGTAATTCTCCCACCTCATTCTTGGTCTACCAACTGCGCGTTTTCGCTCAGGTTTTCTTACAAGAAACTTCCATGCTCATCTTTCATTCCCACATTCGTGCCACATATCCTGCCTATCGCAGTCTACGAGACTTAACTGTTCTTATTATATCTGGCTTCCTACAAAGATCATGTAGCTTACTGTTAAGCGAAATTGAACAGATTTTTAAATTTAAATAATGGAGCGATGTAAAATAAGTTATCAATAGGATATGTGTGCTTTGTGCTCATTCATCTGAGCAAAATGTTTCTTTCTTTATTTTTTCACTTCAAAATACGTTTAAATACTGAATTTATATGGCGTAAGACACAAAAGTTGATATAATTATAGCATTAAGATGAATGTGTGCTCGTACCCTAATTTTAAACAGACTGCTAAAATGATTTTGCATTTTGTTAAAGGAGACCTATTTTAATTTTACCGTGAATGTTACTGCCTTAATAAACATTAAATGCTGTTAATATAATAAGCAACGTGGGTGTCTCATTACAGAATACGGTCTGTTGACTTTTGTTATGTGAGTTGTGTACTTTTGGGGATGGCTGACGTAACGCTGTTCGTGACACCAAGTGAAATATTATGATGGTTAAGTTGAAACCGGTTCTGCACGGACTCCCACTGTTGGACATAGGTTCAAGACCTGATAAAAATAAATTTGGCCTGACTTTGATAATTAGAGTCTGCATATTAAAGTCTGTAACTATTATATGCTAGAATAAATTATACCGTTCCATACCGAATTTTTACAAGTCATCATCATCATCATCATCATCATCATCATCATAGTACATTCACGAATTTAGGCCATTTGTTGACCTGTTTTGGCCTCAAGAGAAACACCATCCAAAAGTCTTTTGAGTGGACGTCCTGGTCTTCTTCTTCCTCCTGCAGGTTGATATCTTAACATTTGTTTGGGTATTCTGTGATCTTCCATTCGATGAACATGTTGCATCCATCTTGGCTTATAATCAGAAATTTTGTTTTCTAAAGGTTCCATGTGTAATTCTTCTAAGATGTCTTTTTTTTTTTTGTGATCTAGTAGTGTGTATCCTGCAGTCCTCCAAAGGTATCTACTATATAAATTGGTACAAAGGCATATAGTCTAGTCGAATTTGGAATATAATTATGTGCATTTTGGCATGCACCGCAAACGAATTTATCTGTTACGCTCCATAATTCCGTCGAATAAGTAACTATTTTTTTTATTCTGGATTTAACTGAATTTAATAGACCTAATTAAAAAGAAAAACATGTTTTTGCATCCGAGTCAGGATTAGATTTATGCCTTCGTACTTTTATCATTAAGCCTCATAGGAACATATTCCTTATCCAGGATTAATTAGGCCTATTATATATTTTCTTAATCCCTCTATAGTTCATCCATCCATAGTAATTTTTAAAATTTCTTGAACTATATGCTAACAAATTTTATAATTCTATCAGCTACACTGCCAGAATACAAGCTGCTGAAATGGGATTCCTTAGACCAATAGCAGAATATCAAAGAACAGACAAAAAAACATAGGCCTAACACAGAAATAAGACAACAACTAAAAGTAGAGGAATTAAACACAACAACAGAGAAATACAGAACAAACTGGAAAGAACACTTGGCAAGAATGGCTGAGAATAGAATACCAAAAGCAGCATACAGCTATTCACCACGGGGAAGAAGAAGAAGTTTGGGACCAAAGAAAAGATGGAAAGAGCAGCAATTTGGAGCCGGAAGCGGCTAGTAAATAAGCCTAAACCGTGAAGAAGAAGATCAGCTACACTATAGGAATATTTATACCTGCCCGAGGGTAGGTTTTTACTGCAATCATAGCTTTTTCATGCTGTGCTTTGCAAGCTTTATTAGGGGATTATATGTGTGGTAGCTTCCCGTTGCTTTCCACATCAGTGAAGGATGATGATGATGATGATGATGATAAGGATGATGATGATGGACCTCTGTAGTTAGGCCTATAGGTTAATAACATATCTATATAGCCTACGGACGAGTAGACTGGAAGCTATAATAGGCCTATCTTAATGAAATTTTCTTTACAGCAAAAATCTTAGAAATAAACATTTTGTGCTTAGTCGTTTTAAAAAAATATTTGAACATGTCTATTGGACCTCCTCTGTGGTGTAAAGGTTAGTCTGTCTGATTAGTAACCTAGAAGTCCGGCGTTCCATTCTCAACAGTGTTATAGATTTTTTCTTTCGGTATGTTATCTGATTGAGGACCCTCTCACCTTCGTAAAGACAACTATTACCCGTTCAAAGTATCTCTACAGGCGGAAGAATCAGGAAGCTCTATTTGTTGGTACACGTGACGTCATATAAGGCAGTGTACACTGTATGCGTCCCACGTCCCATTCCCCTTTGCACTCATAGATAGCAGTGTCACGTGGTCTATTCCTGCATAAACACGACTGCAGTACCCTCCGTCAACAACTGCGCTTACTCCTTAAACGGGTAATAAGAAGGTAGCTTACTTGATATGAGAAATAGCAAAATCCTGTTAAGGAAATGGAAACTAAGGTTCCGAGACTACGTCGCTCTAACCACCTGACTCCCTATAGGCCGTTATTCAGTGACGATAACCATTTAAGAAGACTTTTGTCTTCAGAGCTGTGGCACCATGGTTTTATGTAGGTCTTATTTACTTACTTACTTAGTCACTCATTGGCACTATCGAACCCGTAGGTTCATGGCCGCGCGGACATAAGCTATCCATACATCCCTATCCTGAGCTAATGTGTTACAATCATTGCCTGTATAATCTACTTCCCTCAAATCATAGTTAATGTTATTTTCCCACCTCATTCTTGGTCTACCAACTGGGTGTTTTCCCTCTGGTTTTTCCTACAAGAAGCTTCCATGCACGTCTTTCATCCCTCATTCGTGCCACATGTCCTGCCTATCATAGTCTACGAGTCTTAACTGTTCTTATTATATCTGGCTTCCTATAAAGACCATGTAGTTCATTGTTAGTAGTCTTCTCCATTCACCTGTCTGTTCATCTCTCTTTGGTCCAAAAAATTTCCCTAAGTAGGCTACTTTATTCTCAAATAGGCCTACTTGTAATCTCATTTCCTCCCTTAAAGTAACCACGTTTCGCACCCATATAATATAACTGGTAGAATAATAGTTTTATATATTTTCAGTTCAACGTTTTTTGAAAGGAGTTGGGACATCAAAAGTCTCTGCAATGCATAATAACACGCATTTCCAGAATTGTGCCAATATTTAATTTCTTTGTGCATCTCATTGCTATTTGTAATTATTGTTCCTAGATATTTGAATTCAGCCACTTCCTCAAAATTTCCCTCATTTTATGTAGGCCTACTTTATACAATTATTAGTCCAATTAAAAATAACTTCATGATTTTTATTCTTAAACTAAGGCTCATTATTCCTAGCTTAGATACTAGAGGCTGGATTTTTGAAGTCATAATTGATATCTAGGCCTGCTGACATAAATAACAGGCCCCTATTTATCGGAAAGAGAGGATTTTTTGTATTTCCTACAGGCTTATTGTAACATCAACGACACTACAGCCCATATTGAGACCTAGCCGCTGACAAGATCGTCTTCCATTCATCCCTATAACAAGGCTTTCCTTCTGCATCCTCTTACATCAAGTTTCTTAAGATCTTCTTCTATTCCATCTAAATATCTCTACTTCCATCTGCCTAATCTCAGGTGGCATGGAGCATATAGAATTGCCTACAAAGGAGAGGTTAAACTAAGATAAAGAAAGAAGGAAAGTTATGTACAGGACATTGTAAAGTAAATTAAATAGCAGAATTCGCTATATAAAATATTAAAAAAGAAAGAGCAAAAAAATGAGATACCAGAGAAAAGAAGGGGATAGTGTCAGAATGGGGGAAGAAGGGTCACAAAAAATGAGGGGAAAGAAAGGTGTTGGAAAATTGTCCCCCCCCCCCATTCTGAATTTTATTCGACATCTCCCTCATTAGTTTCTTTCATATAGGGCCTAGTTCTAGTTTGTCCTACGAAGAAAAGGTGCGCGTCTAAAAATCCTAAGCCTCCTTATTGGTCCACGTGTTCTGTTTAACGCATTGCTTCACAGTTTTATAGAGCTACATTTTATTTTTTGCGAAATACATTAAATAAGTCATTGATAGCTAATATGCCTATTGGATGAACCAAGAATAAAATAATGAGTCTGGAGTTTAATTTGACAGATCAAAACCTTCGGAAAAATATAGATATATAGCCCTAATGCATTAAAATATAACATTCTCCCCAAATATTATAGATAGGAGAGAAACTAAGTTCAAAGAGATAGCCTATAGGCCTATGCTTATGCCTGTCTAATATTTCCTCGTTGGAATTTAATGAGTTTTATAATAGCCTAATCTGCTGAAGTTTATGAGTAAGTTGGCAGTACCGGTACTGCTCTATGGTTCAGAAGCCTGGATACATAAAAAACAAGATCTAAGTAGGATAACGGCGGCAGAAATGAAATTTTTTGAGATCTGTTAAAGGGTGCACTAAGGAAGACAGAATCAAGAACACAGAAATAAGACAGGAACTTAAAATATTTTGCAATAACTGATAAAATAGATACATATAGACAAAAATGGAAGAAACACATATACAGTATGAATGAAGATAGATATCCAAAACAAATAACAAAATACAAACCTAAAGGCACCCGAGATGTGGGCAGACCTAGAAAGAGATGGGCTGAAGTCGGAACGAGTCAACAGACCTAATCCATGAATGCAGATGATGATGATAATAGCCTAATGCTTAACTGCAATTTTTATTCGTAATTTAATCCATTTACTTTGCTATAGCCTACATTATGTCATTTAATCTAATTTATTTCTGAAATTAATTAATTTAGTTCGTTAGTATATTTACTGGTTGAATGGAAGAGAAGGCCTTAAGGTCTTAACTCTGCCAGAATAAATGTATTATTATTATTAGTATTATTAGTATTATTATATTTGCAGGAAGAATATCTATAAGGGACACTAAACCCACGATGCCATAGAACTTCAACCTGTTGAATGCTTTGAACCTCTCTGACAGTAAACAACTAACTGTCAAATACGTAATTGCTTTCTTTTAATAAATAGGTGCGAAATTGACCTACTTAGGAGAGGTTGCTGGTTGATAATGGAGGTTTAATTACTTTAATTAATCAACATTTTGGGTATGGCGAAGGTGGAATGAACAAAATAGAATCAGTATTGGAGCTTATCGCTTGTCGTATATTTGAATTAAATTCATTATCATGAGTGTTATAATCGTGGGAAGATTTAGATGATTATTTACAAGCGAGATCGGGAAGTTTTAAAACTGCTAATGATAGGCCTAATTTCTTGGCTAAGATACAAGAGTACTACCAAATAATGTACCTCAGCGAAGATAATAATAATAATAATAATAATAATTAATAATAATAATAATTAATAATAATAATCTTCTTCTTCTTCTTCCTCTATGCATGAAAGTTGGCAGCTTGTTGCTTGTTCATTCATTTCAGGTCCGGAGTATGGTGACGTCCTTCCATCGTAGTTATGGTCTTCCTAAAGGCCTTTTCTGCTGAGGTGTTTCTTCACTAATCTACTGTTCTCCATTCTATATATGTGATTGTTCCAATTTTGTCTTCTATCACTTAATCAGAGGTTTATAGGTTCAATTTCACATTCTTCTCTAATAACAGAGCTGCGAATTTTCTCTCAGCGATTTTCCTTAAAACTTTCGTTACGGTTGTTTCATTAATATGTTTAGTTTTTTGAGTTTCTGTTCGGTATTCACAGTCATTTGTTAGAACTGGTCTTATAATATGACAGATTTGTATATTCTTACTTTTGTATTTGTTCTTAAATTTTTTATTTTTCCTATCAGTATTGTTTAAATATCCCAATATTTTGTTTGCATTAGGGCCTATTTGCTTGATGCAGGATTTCATCTGTTATTCTGTTGCTGCTATTAATTTCTATTCCTAAATATTTGAATTCCAAGACTGTTCTATACTTTTCCCTTCTATAATACTAATACTAGTAATAATAATAATAATAATAATAATAATAATAATAATAATAATAATAATAATAACGATTCAAAATCATCTATACATAATCTGTCGGAGAAGGTAATTATTAGAAAATAAATAACATATGTTTTACTTCATAGACCAACTAATTTCACTAAGCCTATTTTATAAAGTCTTATATAATGATCGGAAAATGGGACTAGGCACCTAGGCCTATAGTGGGCTTATAATATAATGTAATATTTAAAAAAATAATGCAACTTTCATCAACGTATAAATAACTTGATTAGTAATTTTAAAAGTAGACCAATATAAATAACCAATAGAAATAATAGACTATGGATAATAATATTTTTCTATAGGCCTATCAGATCTTATTTCATTATAAGGATAACTAATTAAGGAAGTAGGGGCTGTCACTTCAGAAATAAGTTCGCCTATTTTTAACTCTTCACAAATTCTGATAACATTTTATTTTCATTTGTCAACTAATTCCAAGCTAAGTTCCTGTTGTACAGTAACGTAAACAAACTTGCGTAAGTAATCAATTGAGTTGGTGTTTACTTGATGAAAATCGATTATTTATTTAATTATATAAAAATAAAATTTACAGTTGAACATTAATGTGGCATTTAAAACTAATAAAACTTTACAAAATATAATAAAAAACAATAAAACCAAAATAAAAAAGGAAAAATTATCAGGTGTATATACATTGAATTGTGGCACATGTGACAATGTCTATACAGGACAAACTGGCAGACCTTTTATCTCTCGTATAAAGGAACATATGAGAGCATATAACATAAATTTAGATAATTCAAAATATGCTAACTACCTACTCCGATATAGGCCTAATCATTATTTTGATCCAAATTTTAAAATTTTAAATTTGACAAAGGAAAGCAGTTGGACCTTCTAGAAGCTGTAGAAATAAATAAATTGAAAAGTGGGCATAAACTGTTAAATTCCCAACTAGATATGAATGAATCGCCCCTGTTAAATTTATAATATGGTACAGATTAGGCTATATATAAACAAATGTTGTTGCAAGGATACAGTTGTTATGTACTATAATAACACAATTCATTAATTTGTTAACATATCTGAAGAAGATAGTGTACCGAAACAGCTGTAACTAAATTATAGTCTATCTTAATAAATATGAAAATCAAATAAAACTGTAAGTTTTATTTTCATTTAATTAAATAAACTTGCATAAGGCATTATTCCGCCGACTCCGTCTATTGGACGAAATGTGTTACTACTGTTACCCGCCATATAAGAAAGTTGTATACGGAACTGTCAATGATAGAAACATTGTTCTTAGGCAACATCGTACTTTCCGGGAAATGTGACTGAACAGGCTTACAAAATAAGATGGTACCAATAATATGTAGGAATGTCCTCCATTTCTTATTTATTTATGACAAAAAAAATGTAGGCCTATCCCAAAACATTATCTATGTGCTCCCTATTCTGACGTTTACGCTTTTTCCTCTGGTGTCGATAGATATCCTTTATTTAAAATTTTATTACCAGCAAAATTTATGCTGACACAGCTGTAAATATTGCTGATATTTTTTCCACATGCTGAATGGCCAAAGTGTTTGAAGTAGCCTACTAAACCGTTTGAAAACATTAAACATAATTTGTTTCTCTCCGCTTTTCAAAGGCTTTCCTTTCAAATGTTTTAAAAATTCTACAGAAGTGTTTTATTTTAAACAATTGAAATTTCAGCATATTCTACATTACGAATGCGTAAGAATAAAACAATGCTTATTTAATCTATTAAGATTATAAATAGGCCTATAGTCTATAATTTTAAGATTCTCCCATATAACTTATAGCCTATAGACATGTGCTACAAAATATACCGATCCGATTGAGGGTCTTTCCACTTTTCAGCGGTTGCCCTTTTACCAGCCGGCTGCTGGCCCTTCACATCCACATGTGTTAATCACAGAGGTAAATGATCAACAGCCAGTGTAGGGGTGACATGTGGTTAGCATGTCGAGTCCCCCAGCCGTTATAGCTGGTTCCTCAACCTGGAGCCGCTACTTATTGTAGCTACCCAATTGCCTCACGATGCTGGGTGGGCACCGGTCCCATACTGGCCGAAATACCATGAGAAAATTTCTTCCCCCATGGAGACTCGAACCAGCGCAAGTCCCGTAGCTCTGCGCCAAGGCTCCCTACCTTAACCGCTCGGCTACGGCGCGGGACACAAAACATACACAGAATATACACAGTTCAAAAGAATTAGCGGAACATGTTTTTGAATCGCATGCCGCTCTGCATGGAAGAATAAACGACAACTATGCTACCAAATAAATCTTTATTCTTTACAAATGAAGTAGGCCCTACAGAAAAAAGTATAATTGTATTCCTGTTCATTTTCATAACAGATATTGTATTATCTACATGGTGGCGAAAACAAAGTGGTATAGCAAAGTCAGTTAATGAAGTCGTTTAGGGAAGGGTTACATCAGAGTTGGAGAGCTTCTGTATTGTGTATGCACTCCCCGATCATTTATCACAGCCCGACACCTACGTGGCATGCCCCTTATAAAGTCTACGGAGGTCTCTCTGTGGTATCCGTTCCCATTCTTCAATCGAGAGCATGTTTAGAGTTCTTGGAGAGTCTGACGGGTGCCCCAGGACGACCACGAACACGTCTGGCGAGCAGTATCCCACACAGTCTCGATTGGGATTCAGGTCGGGACTCACCGCTGGCCGTTGCAAATCACTAGAATTTCAAGCATTCGAAAGACACATCCATCGGTGAATATTGCCAACATGTGCTGTAGGATTATCGTGTATAAGAAGGACCCATCAGGGCCAACCACCGTATGCAGAAGACACCACTGGTGTTATGTTGTATAAGAATCTGGCTAAAATACTGCACGGTGGTAAGGTTGCCACGGACAATGACAAGATCCGTACGGCCCTCAATACAGATCCCACCTCATACCATCACAAAACCTTGTCCGAATCTGTCGACTTCCCGGATAACATGTGGCATGTACTGCTCACCACAGTGTCTCCAAACACGTACGCGTCCATCACATGCATCAGGGGAAATCTGGACTCGTCTGTGAATAAAACAGTTCTCTAGTGACGAAGTTGCCAGTTGATGTGGGTATGCGCAAACAGAAGGCGGGTTGCATGATGTTGCGGCGTTCAGCGAGGCACTTGAATAGGTCGTCTGAGTCGTAAAAACTGTTCTCGTAACCTTTTCCTTACTGTTTGATCGGACACCGTGATTCCAGTGGCCCTCCTGATGTCTTGCTGCAGTTGTCTAGCAGAGTCTGCACGACGCCGCAACACACAGGTGACCAGATACCTATCAACACGTGGGGTTGTAATGCGTCGACGACCTTATCCAACGCTTCTTGTGAACTGCCCCGTCTCAATGTTGTCATTCCACAATCTATGAATGACAGACGGAGACACATTGAGATCCTCGGCAGCACGACGGAAAGTCCATTCTTCCAAGATCAAAGTGACTGCCCTTGCGACCAGTACGTCGGTAAGATGTCGCATTGCAAGTGCTCAGTTCAATACAACAGACTACTTCAGTCTGTTTCCCTCTTGACGACACACTGACATACCAATATTCACTTTGTTTTGAGGAGTCAGCTGACAGATTATTGCATGGCTAAGCCTGTAGATGTAGCTTGCCTTAGGGCCTATCTATTACATAGACTGAGTAGCTGAGGTCTCGTGTTATGCAATAACATCACTGATACCGCTTGTACAAAAATAGGGATCTCATACCAGACATCCAAAAATGTGTTTCGCTAATTGTTTCTTTTTTCTCTGCTTCGAGTGTTAGAAAGCAAACTACATTTTTTACATGCTCAAACCATTATTTGACGAATGAAAACGCAGCCATACATCTATCTATAATGGCGTAACCCATTGCTGAGCCATACTCTCGCATTTGTAAGGAGTTAGGCCTATTAGACGTAGTTAACATTTATTTACCTTATTTACTCAGAGATATCATGGTTGGCATGCGGTCAAGACACCGACCCAATGAGACATCTAACAAGCAAATAAGGTATTACTAGGTCGTTGAGGTCGATAAATTTTGCTTAGAGGTGTCTTTATTCATGCTTAAGGATCTTTTCGCGATCCTTCAGACTTGGGAACAACGGCTTAAATTAAAGTCCCTCTTGGAGGACTTGCTCCTTGGATTTTTCCGTCCTAAGAAAATGGTTATGCGGTGAGCATAACCACTAGTTCACCGCGGCCGACCAGTCATACGTCCGCTTTGTTTAAAATACAACTGAAACTTAGCTCGAAATTAGTAGCCTATAGTAACGATTGAGTCAGCTATCACTTCTTTCATATTATAAGTAGGCCTAATAATGCAAATCACTGACTAGACATTCATAACTTTGAGTTTATGTAATGTTTTGTTAGCACATATACCTACAATATTTTGCGTAGGCATATTACTTTTATTCCTATTTCATTTTTAAATTACTCTATTTCTTAAATAACCTGAGCATTATATATGAGTCATTTTATTGTCACATACTTAGGAGTATCGCTTTATATCAGTGTTCGAATAGTTATGTAGACTCTTTAACTAACCCACTAGCACTGTAGAACACGGAGGTTCATGATCGCGCGACGTAAGCTCTTCATACATTCTTTCTGGAGCCAATATTTACAGTCATTCTCTGTATAATCAAATCATGGTTAATGTTATTCACCCACCTCATTCTTGGTCAAACTACTGGGCGATTTCCTTTTGGTTTTCCTACAAGAATTTTCCATGAGTCTCTTTCATTCTCCAATCATACCTCATGTCTGGCCCGTCACAATCTGCGAAGCTTAACTGTACTTACCTGGTTTTCCTTAAAATAATAGGCCTATAGCCGATAGTTATGTGCCCCGCACCGTAGCCGACTAGCCTACTTAAGGCAAGATCCTTGGCGCAGAGCTACGGGACTTGCGCTGGTTCGAGTCCCCATGGGGAAGAAATTTTCTCACGGAATTTCGGCCAGTATGGGACCAATGCCCATGAGGAATTTGGGTAGCTATTATAATTAGCGGCTCCAGGTTGAGAAAAACCAGCAATAACGGCTGGGGGACCCGACATACTGACCACTTATCATAACTACACTGGCTAGATGATCGTCTACATCTGCTATTAGCACATGTGGATGTGAGGCCAGCAGCCGGATGGTAGGCCAATAGCCTTCTAGCCTATCGCGCCATGGAGTTTAGTTTTAGTTTTTGATAGCTATAGGCCTGTAGTTTTCTGTCTATTCATCTCTTTTGGTCCAAAAATATCCTACGCACTTTGTTCTCAACTCTCTTAGGACCCAATTTTTTCTCCTCTTTAAAAGTATGAAACCATATTTTATATCCAATAGGTGGAAAAACCACCGATTTATATATTCGTATTTTAACAAATTTTTATAGAAATCGGGATGACGACAGTCTCTGTAATGCGTAATAGCACGCGTTTACAGAGTTGAACCTGTTTTCTCATGTTGTAATTATTATTGTTCCTAGCTATTTGACTCTGTCACTTCTTCAAACTTATTTTCATTTATTGTTATATGTCCATTCCCAATTATTAATCCACTTCTACAAGTGACCATAGACCAACATTTAATTTATTATAATCTACCAGCCTCTGATTCTTAGTTTATTTAATAAAATGTTTGCATTTCTTCATTATCACAAAATAATAAACCCTACATCATCAGCATATACCAGATGATTACTACCATTGTTATAATGTTTTGTTTATTTATTAAATAGTGAAATACGACATAATATGAAATTATTTTCTTTATCTTGCAACAACTGAAAACATTTTTTAAAATTATTCCAAATATTTTCTGAACTTAATCTGTAAACCCCCATATTCTGTCCATGTAATGTAGTCTATATAGCCCTAACTATGAATTTGCAGCTATATCCTTGGCGAACATTATAAGTAATGCCACGAGTGATTTCCAAATTATCGATAAATTCACGACTTACGAAGTGAGGAGTGAATTTATGTAGAGAATTTGTAAATCAAGAGTGGCGTTTGTTAGGACTATTTAACGAATAAAATTAAGCTGTTTACTCACAAATCATTATTTAACTGTAGTTATTTTAAAATATTTATATATTTAATGTAAACGGCGATGTTTGAAAACAATGAGAAACGATTGGTACGCTTCATTTGCTTCTTTTGTTCATCACTGCAACCTGATCATACTATTATTTATTGCCAATAGATCGCAATGTTGTAAGAATGCACCCTAGTGGAGAAATTTATAATCAACGTTATAGGTATTAATTAATTTCCGATGTCCTATGATGTAAATATGTCAATTATGTTTTTCTGCGTCCTTTCCTGGAAAATAATTCGTTTAAGAAAGTACAAACAGTGGTTTCTTTCTTCTTTTTTTTGTATAACAATTGTTACAAATGTTTTTATATTATATCTCGTATGCGCTTTCTGTTGACATTCATGCACTATATATACAATGTGGTAGCCGAATTAGCCTACTTGTAGAGTCAGTCACTGCAAAATAATGCTATGGCCTATTCAGAATGTTAAAAAGGAGGTGCTTTCTTTATTATGATAAACTTTAGTTGGTAAATTTTAGGCGAAACACGACTGTGATTGGTTGTAAATAAAACATAATTGAAATGTGATTGGTCATTGACTCCCATATGGGGCATGAGTTAAATAGTCAGTGATATTTACTCAGAAAAGATAGCAATGATTTGATATCATCAGCGATAATCATCTGGTGAATACAGTTGTGTGTATATATCGTTGGAAACATCGATTTTTGTAGTGACGAGTAGATTCTGGCGTTTTAACATACCTATCCACACCATTGGCAGGCCCCTACATGTGGCTTACATAACTAATTTGCGATTTTGTTTATGCATGAGTGGCGTTGTTCACCACCGCAATCACATAAACATTTGATGTAACGCAGAGTAATGAAAAAGTGCTGCATCCATCACTCCCCGATTCCCATTGATATCAGCCTGACAACAGGGCGGCGTCGCAATAGGAGAGCTTGGTATCGACCCAAGGTCGTCCGCTCCCTCCCTGCCTGCAACACAGTGCTTCTTGTCACAGCAGCAGCGGCTTCAATCCTCTCGCAGCATCCTCAGTGGCGTCCACCCCAATCTATCCAATTAGTTATGATGGACATGAAACCATCAACCAATTAGATTTGATAACAAGTACTATAACCAACTAACAAACTAACTCACTGGCACTATCGAGCCCGTAGGTTCATGGCCACGCGGACATAAGCTCTCCATACATCTCTATTCTGAGCTAATGTATCATTCCCTGTATAATCTACTTCCCTCAAATCCTAGTTAATGCTATTATCCCACCTCATTCTTGGTCTACCAACTGGACGTTTTCCCTCTGGTTTTCCTACAAGAAGATTCCATGCACGCCATTCATTCTCCATTCGTTACCACATGTTCTGCCCATCGCAGTCTATGAGACATAACTGTTCTTATTATATCTAGCTTCCTATAAAGTCCATGTAGTTCACTGTTATGTAGTCTGCTCCATTCACCTGTCTGTTCATCTCTCTTTGGTCCAAAGGGGCTGGGATAGCCGCCACATCTCCGGCTCTGAAGTTTAGGTTATACAAGCGGTAAAGGGAGAATTCACCCTCTACTGCCAATAAGGAAATGGTTTATGTGCGAGTAGATGTCTGCCACAACCAATCACTGCTCTTGACGCAGCTATAGGGCGCTAGTAAGGTTTGAAATTGTTGAGATGTTGTCAGCTGTATGTCTGCTAACCGCATACATAAAGGGGCCACTCCCACTGAATATCCTTATCGGCAACACTGTCGTGAAAACGTCAAGACCGAAAAATCAGTGGCTGCAGTATAAGAACTTTATTCTCAAATACTCGTAATCTCCTTTCCTCCCTTAAAGTAAAAGTCCATGTTTCACATCCATATAATCACAAGTACTATGCCGACATTTATTTAATTTATTTACGAAACAGGTTACCGTAAGGAAGATTGCAATTAAACCACGGTATATAATTGATCAGTGACCTTCAGTAGGTACAAATGGAATGACGTAATTTCAAGTTTCTACTATACTGCCAGCGCGGACAGGGCAAAAATCTATCCTTAGCAGTCCATAGAGTGAATATAACACAGTGCCCGCCTTTTGCTGTTCTCGCTCTACCTAGTCCAAAATGATTACATCACAGAACATCTTATTTAGTGTTGATTGTAAAAGACAACCAACTGGACATAGGGACCAAGGAAGACCAAAACATCGGTGGAAAGATCAAGACCATCTTCGCTAGGTTTACCGTACATGCCACATGGCCTAAAACGAATTTGTTCATCATGATGATGATGATGATGATGATGTAAAAGACAATTCATTGCTACTCAAAATGTTATACCAATAGCTTTATGTAGAAATTATTTTGTAGCGGGCTGTGCAAACTATTTTTTTTGTTATATATTAGAAGAGATATGTTTGAACATGCGCGAAGAGAGATTACCAAAGAACACAGTGACATTGAAAGTGGATGGTAAAATACCTGTAAGAAACCTACGATCAAGAAGAGACGATCATAGAATAATAAAAAGAAGAAGAAGTCTTAGGCGAGAAGTGAAGGAGATAAACACTGGGAAGATCGGAACAGATGCAAAATGTGGGATTCGATAGTTCATGATGATGACAATGATGATGATGATGATGATGACGATGACTGCATAATGCAGGGATTGGCCTATAGGTCTGTATGAAGCGGGATGTCACGTAAAACTTGTGAAGGGTTAGCGTGAGTTCAAAATGGTCCAATTTAGTCAACATATTTGAACACATGGATATATGTTTTGGCAGAATAATTAAAATACCCGTAATCATTTTGTGATCCATTATTCGTTATATTTTTCATTATTATAGCTATTTCTTTCCAATAGGTTTAAATCAGATATTTATATAAAAAGATTTGTCCACCGTTGTGGTCTCGAGTTAGTGTCACGTAGCGGGCCCAGGTTCGATCCCGGCCAGAACAAATTTCCTGGGTGATGTTTTTTCGGAGTTTTTCTTCACTTATAAGACAAATGTTAAGAAGCTTCAAAGCCTAAACGGTCCCCGAACGTCATACGGCCGACATAATTATCATCATTCATATTTACCTTAGATTAAGGACACTTGTAATCTTCATCGCCCATAATATCACCGGGGCAGCGTAATCCCGCCTTCCAGGCGCCCCAACCTCAGACGCAGGTTATAATTACGCCAATGCAAGGAAAGAAAACCAGAAATGTCGAAATGACAACCTGGAACATTGAACTGAAATATAAAAATATTTCAGATACATGTGATTTATGCTACATATTTAATATTTATCAGCTCTTGTAAATTGCCTTTTGACCGTTGCTACCTACTCAGTATGTGGCTACTGATAAGGACCGTTTAAAACTACACCCTGATATAACTTAAGAGGAAATTATTTGACTAGTTGTTCACAAGAATAAACATATCTCTTGTATTGCCGCAAATGTTTATCTTGTGCTAACAAATGATATCGTGATATTTCGGAAGTTATATCAAAAGAAGCGTAAAAGCTAAGAGATAGCCTAATCTTCTTTATAAGAGCCGCGACACCTACGCTTATGAGCTCTCATCATTCGGTAGCCGAATCCTCATATAACTAACCGTATAGACTTGGATCAATCTACATGCTGTAATTAAAATGTATGCAGTTATATTACTTGCGTAGTGACACATGTCTATGTCTTCAGATAGTGCTATAAATAATACTGTTCTGTATGGATTTTGTTTTTTTTAAATAAATGAGCGTTTCTGAATCACAATTTCACACTGATTGCAAAAACGAAATATGTTTTCGCGTACCACGTCAGAATTTTTTACAATTTAAAATGTTATGTTTTGAAAATTTTTCGTAATGTAGGCCTACTTAGTAATATTACAGTGTGCTTGACCCAACATTTTATAATTTCAATTTTATTAGTTAAAATGTGAAATAATATAACTATTATTATGTTTATATTTTAAATTGATGGGGCACGCCGTAGCGTAGTGGTTAAGGCACTGAGCTACAAGCCGGAGGGTCGAGGGTTCAAGTCCCGTTGGGGTCAGGATTTTTAAACTGACCCAAATCCTCTGGCGGCACTATGGCCCTGGGGTCGACTCAGCCTCTAACCGAAATGAGTACCAGACGCTTGTTCTGGGGGTAAAGGCGGCCGTCACGCAGGGCTGACAACCCGGCTGACATCAAGTGCCGATTGTCTAGAAAAAGTGGGAGCCTTAACTTCCTACTACCCCAAGGACCTCCGGGTCTGTTGTGGGATCACTTTACTTTACTTTTAAATTGATAAATGTGAATAAAATGAATGGGGGTAAACGAAGACATTTTGGTAAACAGATGAGGACAGAGACAAAACTAAGATTACATAACATCACATCAAAAGCTGCTCTAAAATATGGAAGTGAAATTTGGATTTTAAATAAAAGAAACTCTCATAAACTTCAAGTAAGCCAAATGCGCTTCTTACGATCATTGTTAGGAGTTAATAGACTGGATCACCAAAGGAACACTATTATCAGAGGAAAACTTGGAGTAACAAGTTTAAATGAAGATATACAAAGATACCAACAAGAATGGAAAAATCATCTGAGGAGATTGGCAAGAAAAAGACTTCCAAAATTGGCATTCCAATATACCCCAACTGGACATAGGGACCAAGGAAGACCAAAACATCGGTGGAAAGATCAAGACCATCTTCGATAGGTTTACCGTACAGGCCACATGGCCTAAAACGAATTTGTTCATGATGATGATGATGATGATATTTTAAATTATGTTTATATTTATTAAAACCTACTAACTACTCGTAAATCCGCCCTAGGTCCGTACAAACATTTGTGGTTGTGTAAATGATCCAAATCTGTTTTGCTATATAGGCCTATGTGGGTCATATACGTTAGTAAAACAAAGAATGTAACTGCTTTTGTAAAGAAAACTTACTTTTAATACTTTGGCATTAAGTTAGGAGACCAGGATAAATCGTGGTGCCTCACAAAGTGTGTTGCAAAGTTGAGGAATTGGAAAAATGGAAAGAAGAAGTCATTGCCCTTTGATATCCCCATGATTTGGAGGGAACCTACAAATCATGGAGACGATTGTTATTTTTGCACAGTTAAGGTAGCAGGATATAATGCTAAAAACAAGAAAGATATTGTATATCCTGACATTCCCTCTGCCATTCAGCCTATATCTCATTGAGAGATTTGCTGACCACATGTCATCACTCTCACCTGTAGGGAAATAGGCCTAAGTGTAACTAGGGGAGCACCCATACTCAAGAGGGACGTATGGGGTATACCTTTCGCCAAAAGTTAAGAATCTCACCACAGAGTACTTCCTCAAGTCAGCTATTAATTACATCTTCATACTCCCTTTTGTAGCCCTAAGCATTTTGGCTATGCCGCATCTTATTTCAGGAATATGCAGCCCTTTCTATTCTTGTATTTAAAAGCAGATTAATAAGGGTTGTCTTTTATTCGTTAGAATTTATGAGAGGAAGAGAGAGGGGATGAGTCCAATCTATTTCCTGGAACTGGGGTTCTTAAGTTTTGGCGAAAACTATATATATAGACCTATATCCATCCATAGTAATTCTGCCCGAGGGCAGGTCTTTCACTGCAATCATAGCATTTTCATGCTATGCTCGCAGCTTTACTAGGGATTTATATTTATAAGTGTGGTAGCTTCCCGTTGCTTTCCACATCGGCGAAGGATGATAATGAAGGCCGGATGATTTTCGGGGAACGTTGGGCCCTAAGTTTCCTGACGTGTGTCTTACAGGTGAGGAAAACCCCCGAAAAAAAGCGGCATCCAGGAGCCTGTTCCGCCCGGGAATAGACCTAACCCTATTAGATTGGACATTGGAAAATCTCTATACCCGTAGATTAAAACACTATTAGGGCCTATTTGATAAACCTCCTTTACTTTATTTGTAGCCTATGCACGAATTGATATTTCCGTAGAATAAGTTAAAAACTTTAAAAGAACATTTAAAAGAGGGGTGGTTCATCTGGCAGCAATTATGTGAGCAACATTATGACAATAAACTCTATTCTAAGAAATTTTATGATTTTTTTTTTCGTTTTGATTTAAACATTTTTATCACAGTTCTTTCTTTGGACCATGCATTTTTCAAATGATTTTACTAAGGAAACAATTATCCTAATACAACTGTAAGAGAAAAACAGTAAAACATCAGGTTTAAGAGTTTTGTGGATGAAGTTAATAAATTTGTTAGTATAGATAGGTTAAGAATGAAGTAGGTAATGTTATTAAACATGATTTGAGAGGTAAAATTATACTGGGTATGTTGGAATCTATCTTTCGGCAGTCTTATATGTAAGCCTCGGAATTTTTAGGTGTGCACCTTTTCTTTGTAGGGCAAATTGGAGCTCTCTGAAAGAAGCCAATGAGTGAGATGGTTCCTGAAATTGAGAATGGGGCCAATTTTATTTCACCTTTTTTTCCCCCTTTCTTTTTGTGACCTTTAGCCCTTCTTGGTTCATTCTGTTCATAATACAATTTTCCCTCTCCCTGATCTTTTTGTGTTATTTTATATTTTTATATAGTAAATTCTGGCCCTTAATCACTTTATAATGTCAAATATATATTAAATTATTATTATCATCCTCATCATTATCCGGTATCATGGCAGCTGCCGCCATCTTCCGGAAACCAAACGCCATTCCTCTCTGTCCATCCATTGATCTTCCTCCATTCCTCTGATATTCATAGCTGCTTGTACCCCTTCTATCCAAGTTTTCTTCGGTCTTCCCCTCTTCCTCCTTTCCATTGGGGTCCATTCCATAACAATTTTAGGCAATCTTTGTTCTGGCATTCTTTTGACATGGCCGTACCACTGTAATCTTTTCTTTTCTATAATGTCTATGATGTCCGGCTCCTCTTGTACACCCATAATTTCCCTTATTTATTTATTTCGTATTCTATCCATTCTAGATTTTCCAGCTGATCTTCTTAAAACATCCATTTCTATACTTAAAATTCTTTTCATTTCCCTGGTAGGAATTTGCAAGACTTCAGCACCATATGTTAAAATGCTCTGAATTATGGTTTGATATATTTATAATTTTCTATTTTTTGTTATATTTTTGCTCCACCAAACACAGTTTAAAGCATTTATTGCTTGTTTTGTTTGTGCGATTCTATTTTTAATTTCCTCTGTGTTATCGCCTGAGTGGTCTAATTTTGTTCCTAAATAAGTGCATTCAATACTAGGTTTTAGTTCTTCTCCATTGTTGAAATTTATATTTTCCATTTCTTCTCCTATACACAGGTATAGGAGAAGAAGTTAATTTATTTGACTTTACTAATTTTAATTGTTGATTAGTTAGCACTGAGTTTTATTCAGATTCGAATTTAAACATTATGTAATAGAGAATAGGATTCTTTTCTCTGTTCGCTTCCATTTATGAAGCTAAATTGCTTGCTGCTTAACATGTGTAGTGTTCACCATGACGAAGGCAGCTTTGTCCGAGATGTTCAAGCAGAATTTCGTCGAAAGAATGGAAACATTATAGCCTATGATCCAGTGTTTGTGATTCGGGAATCACGTATGACAAAGAAATACGAGACAGTATCCTACACACATTTATACTTTGAGGCATCGATATTTATATTGGATAAAAGTTTATTTACTTTTTTTTCTCATTTCTTTATTTATTCCTCACCTTAGTTTTAACTTCTCCCTTTGTGGGCAATTTAAGTTACATGCCCCACGATACACGAGCCTTACAGGGAACGATCTGTTGGAGAGATAGTTTTAAACTCTTTTGAATACAAACTTACTTTCTTGACCACACAAGAACATAGAGGGTCTCTCTGGATGTGTGCTCAGCTTTATGGCAGGCCACCTCCGAGACAACACGAGCATTTACGATAATACACACCATTCACTCGTACGTCCTACTAAACAAGCGGAATATGATATGGATGGTTTTCGGAAACTATTAAGGCCTTTTTCTGATATTTATCTTACACGTGAGAAAACCCCCTGTAAAAGTCACCCAAAAAACTTGTCCCGACCGGGGATCAAATTCGGACATTCTTTGTCTGAGGCTTCGACGTTACCACTAGATCACAATTGGGGGACTAAAAATCTTCCTTGCTTTGCAAATACTAGGAATTTATTTTGTACACTACCTGTAGCCTATATATTGTTTAATAAATAACAGTAAAGTAAAGTAAAGTGTTCCCACTACAGGCCTCGGGAGGCCCTTGGGGCAGTGGGATGATAAGGCTCCCACTTTTTCTAGACAATCGGCACTTGATGTCAGTCGGGTTATCAGCCCTGCGTGACGGCCGCCTTTACCCCTATAACAAGCGTCTGGTACTCATTTCAGTCAGAGGCTGAGTCGACCCCAGGGCCATGGTGCCACCAGAAGGTTTGGGTTAGTTTAAAAATCCTGATCCCACCGGGACTTGAACCCTCGACCTTCCGGTTTGTAGCGCAGTGCCTTAACCATTACGCTACGGCGTGCCCCCAAATAAATAACAGTTACGGACTATAGGCTAAATGAAATAGCAACATTTATCCCCCTTTTAGTTTATTTCAGTACATTTTTTCCTTCCTTTTTTTAATCATCAAAATTATACCAAAATACCTAAGCCTACTTAGGCTAAGTAGGTCTATATATGTTTTCAAATTATAGGCCTATAGAAATAGCATCTGTGAAGAAATTTATGTTTTCACACTTCCGATCATTGCGGCGTTATATAAATTGACCTATTGACCTAAACATCGACTTGTTCATTAGGCCTATGCTTGTGTTCCTTTCATTTTAAACGTTTTTTTTTGTACGTACTGAGTGTTCCCGTATAGGCTAATTTTAATCTTTCTTGACTTTGTTTTAGCGAAATATATGAATTGCAATCTCACTATTTTCAAACTCCTTCGCTCTTGCATTTCATATAATTGGCTTCCAGATTTGGGAAATTATCTTTTCACCATATTTTGACATTATGGCATAGATAAGTCTCCTAATAATGGCTCTTCACAAGACCACTTTTTTCTTCTTCTTTCACAGTAGCCAATGCCCATTTCCTCCTCAGATTATGAGGGTTTACCGCACATTTAAGTATTTTAACTGAAGTTCATGCAATTACTTGTTGGACAATTTATTTTCCTCTGTCAAACTATCCCATTGCTAGTTTTATTTTCATTTATTCTTTTTTATTTTACACTTTTTCTGTTGCATTCGTTAAATTTACTTAAATCAACTCATATTTTATGTAGGTATTATGTTGTAGGTATTTTATGTAGGTCTACCCATTTATTTTACCTAACTATTGTAACCTAAATAAGACTAATTTCATTGTTGTAAATTTATGTAACCTGGTTGAGCGGTAGAGAGGGCCTCAAGCCATTAACTCTCTAGGTGACGTAAAAATATTATTATTACGTCTATTACTTTATTATTATTCTTATCATTATTATTATTATTATTATTATTATTATTTCTCTCTTTACCTTGGTTTAACCTCTCCCTTTGTAGGTACTTTTCGTGTCTCAAGTCATCCGTACCTTACAGGAGTACGACCGGTCAGTAAAGGACTTGGAACACAAGATCACACATTTACTTTTTGACCACACAGAGACATGGAGGGCCCGCTTGGATGAGTGATCAGCTCAATGGCAGTGCCATATCCTAGACAAAGCAAACACTAGAAAATAAATGGAGGAAGATCTTGTCAGCGGCCAGGGCTCAAAATGAGCTGTAATGTCATCCATGATTAGGCCTATGTTTATTAATCTTCTTTTCTTCTTCTTTTCTTCTTCTTTTCTTCTTCTTCTTCTTCTGCTTCTTCTTCTTCTTCTTATTATTATTATTTTATCAATGCCTCAGATTGTCATTCGACATTTCTGTTTTCTCTCCTGGCATTGGCGTAATTGCAATCCACTTCTGAGGTTGGGGCACCTGGAAGGCGGGATTACGGCTACCGCTGTTGTCTCGAGGTAGTGTACTGCTTGTCACGCAGCGGGCCCGGGTTCGATCCCCAGACGGGACAAGTTTCCTGGGTGAAGTTTTTTTTCGGGATTTTTTTCCTCACTTGTAAGACAAAAATCAGGAAACTTTAAGGCCCAAACGATCCTCAAACATCATATGGCCACCATTTCTATGTCACACTCACATATTGGAATCTTCATAAAAGAAACGCTATGTGCCTACTTAGTCTCCATTCCATTTTACAATTTCCTCCATCGAGTTAGTAACTTAGAATTTTTAATTTGATCAATTTTCAGTTGACTTGCTCTTACTGAAATATAGACCCTAAGCTTAATTTTTTAATTAATAAATAATGTAAAAGTGTCTTATTTTCATCAAAACTCTTGGATGATTTGGTCGTAAAAACATATATTCTCAAGTAAACAGTTTGATAACGTGCATAACGTTTCAATTAATTTCATCTTATATTATAATTTTGTAGGAGGCTGAAGTAAATATCAATAAAACTAAATATATGGTCACACATGGAAATGCATTATATAGAGATAATTATCATCATCATTCATATTCGCGTTAGGATTAAGGACATTCCTGGCGCACGACTATCATCACCCATCATAAGCTATTATTATTATTATTATTATTATTATTATTATTATTATTATTATTATTAATTATTTTATAGTCTTCACTGTCCAAATGATTCAATTAATAAATCATACAATTTACTGGAAAATCTTGAGAAGAAAGGAAGTTGCAGACTTCCCTAAAGTAATCTTTTTTTTTTTGTCACGTCACTAACCTAATTTTAAATCGGTTTTCTTGGTTTTCTGTGTTTTTATAAAATATTTTATTTCATGTAATTACTTTAGATACAATTAGATCTAAATTCATGTATTGAAAACGTTGTAGTTCTGTAACTTAATATTTTGATTTGAAAACTGAAAAAAAAGTCCCAATAGTAAAAAAATAATGCACATTTCTATACATAAACTGCGCCACTGTTAGGAAATACTAGAAATGTGCTAGCGTAAAATTAAAATTTGAAAACTGTCCATTATCTGAGAATGGACGGAGAAATCGTGTTTTTACAATCGTTGGCGTGACGATGAAAAATTGTTAATTGGATCGTAATTCATAAGACATGAGCGACCTGAATGAGAAGTGGTTTCTTTTGTTGAGTGAACAGGGTTGTGCCTCATACATATCTAATTAAAGTGCACTAAAGCAGAGGGTGCAGGAGCCGGAACATCAGGGTGGGGACTGCATTCTGTTGACACCACTTATTATGCATACTCGCTTCGGTATGCAGGGATACTATGTCACACTCACATATTGGAATCTTCATAAAAGAAACGCTATATGCCTACTTAGTCTCCATTCCATTTTACAATTTCCTCCATCGAGTTAGTAACTTAGAATTTTTAATTTGATCAATTTTCAGTTGACTTGCTCTTACTAAAATATAAGCTTAATTTTTTAATTAATAAATAATGTAAAAGTGTCTTATTTTCATCAAAACTCTTGGATGATTTGGTCGTAAAAACATATATTCTCAAGTAAACAGTTTGATAACGTGCATAACGTTTCAATTAATTTCATCTTATATTATAATTTTGTAGGAGGCTGAAGTAAATATCAATAAAACTAAATATATGGTCACACATGGAAATGCATTATATAGAGATAATGGAAATGGACAGCTAATAACAAATGAGGGAAATTTTGAGAAAGTGGCTGAATTCTATTACCTAGAAACAATAATCACAAATAGGAATGAGATGCACAAATAAATTAAACATAGGCTCAATTCTGGAAATGCGTGCTGTTATGCATTACAGAGACTCTTGATGTCCCAACTCCTTTCAAAAAACGTTAAACTGAAAATAGGCCTATATAAAACTATTATTCTACCAGTTATATTATATGGGTGCGAAACATGGACTCTTACTTTAAGGGAGGAAAGGAGATTAGGCTACGAGTATTTGAAAATAATGTTCTTAGGAAAATGTTTGGACCGAAGAGAGATGAACAGACAGGTGAATGGAGAAAACTACATAATACTGTATTTTTATAGGAAACCAGGTATAGGCCCTAATGAGAACTGTTATGTCTCATAGACTGCGATGGGCAGGACATGTAGCACGAATGGGGAATGAAAGACGTGCATGGAAGCTTTTTATAGGAAAGCCAAGGGGAAAACGCCCAGTTGGTAGACCAAGAATGACATTAACTGTGATTTGAGGGAAATAGATTATACAGGGATGTATGGAGAGCTACGGGTTCGATAGTGCCAGTGAGTTAGTTAGTTAGGAAGCTGAGGAAGGGTTCTATGGCCAGTCGAGATACAAATTACCAGCAGGATCGAACCTGGGTCACAAAATCCTTACGAATACAGGTAGGCCTATATTACTTTTTTACTTACTAGTGGCATAGCTCATTGTTGAGCCATAGCCTGTCCTTTGTTAGTAGTTACTAGACCAAGTTCATTTTTAGTTAGGCCTACCTTATTTGCACCTAGAAGTCGTGAATGGCATGTGGTCGAGACACCTATTCAGTGAGACATCTAACAAGCAACTAAGGTATTACTAGGATGTTGAATCGGTAAATTTTGCTTAGAGGCCTCTTTATTCAAGCTTAAGGATCTTTTACGAGCCTGAAAATCTTCAGACTTCGGACCCACGGCTTAAAGTTCCTCCCGGAGGACTTTCTCCTGGATATATAGGTAGGCCTATATTGCCCAAAATTAAATACATAGACCAAATAGGCGTACATTTACTGTAGAGCCTATCATTTTGATGCTACTGAGTAGGTTTAAGCCTTAGTGATATAATAGGTTTAAATGTGGGTTAAATAATCCTGTTATCATTGATAATCCGCTCATTTATTTACTTTATAACCTAATTCCAATTGACAACAGTAGGCCTACATTCTGTTTAGGTAAGTTACCCTTAAATAAGAATAAATTTTATTTAAAAATACGAGTAAATTTTGTACATAGCATTGACACCCGAATGGACAAGTGCTCGTGTTCAGTTTAATTACAGAAATAATACAATTAGAATAGGCCTATAAGTTATAAGCCTACAATATAAGGTTAAGGGGAGAAGAAGAAAAGTACCTATGAATTTAAATTTAGGAACCAGTTTTAATATATAAAATAAATTATGAAACATAAAATAAATTAATACAAGGGAGAATAAAATAAACAAAACAATATAGAATAGAATAATAAAAAACTTAAGAAGGCAATTAAGGACATTAGGAAATAATATATAAACAAAACAAATTTAGGAAAAAAAATTCAAAATAGGCTATAAAATGCACTCAGACGCACAAAGAATTGATATAAAGGAGAATGATACAAGGGACCTACAAAAGCAATAGGCCTATGCCTATAACTATAATAGGCCTATATTAATATCAAACTGAATAAGGTAGACTAATTATACAGATTAGGAAATAATAATAGGCCTATATGTTAATATAAACCAAAATAGGTTACTATTTATTTAATATTTAAAAGTATTTAAATAATTTAATTAATGTAGGCCTAATTGCTTTCTTAAATCTATCTGTGTTTAGTTTGCTAAACTCTGGATAAGATCTAACTAATTCATTACAGTATATAATGTGGGTCCTAGATATATAATAGGCCTATGTTTACATCCAAAAGGTCCACCGCTGTGGTCTCGAGGTAGCGTGCTGCCTTGTCACGCAGCGGGCCCGGTCGGGACAGGCTCCTAGGTGAAGTTTTTTTTCGGGTTTTTTCTCACCTGTAAGACAAACGTCGGGAAATTTAGGGCCCAACGGTCCCCGAAAATCATCCGGTCATCTTCATTATCATTATCATCATCATCCTTCACCGGTGTGGAAAGCAACGGGAAGCAACCACACCTACAATTCCCTAGTAAAGCTGCAAAGCATAGCATTAAAATACTATGATTGCAGTGTAACACCTGCCTTCGGGCAGAATTGCTATGGATGGATATCCAAAAGTTGTGTTGAATGTTCCGATTGTGTTAGGCCTAATAGTAGAAGAATATAAAGAATGCTCAGGATATTTACTACCTTTAAAATTCATCTACCCGACCGCATCTGAACCTATGACTCTTGGAACCACTAGCTTATCAGGACCGATGATTCTCAGTTTCAATTTTTCAAATAATCTTCAAAAGAAATGTTCTACTTCCATCAAGTGTAGATGTAGGTCTATATGAAAGTCTTGGTGTCGGCCTTTAGAGATCTATGTTGAATCTTTATGTGTAGGCCTAATAGTGAAGAGAAAATATAAACAATACAATGAAAGAAACAAGAAGGGGACGAAAGCTATTAAATAGGAGGATAGAGAGATATAAACCAGCTAGCAATAAAAAAAGGTTAATAAAATAAAGTTACAGGATGTAATCGTACATTTTTCAAGTATGAACGGAAGCAGATAGGCCTACTAACAGCATTGAACAGGTTATTTCTCTAATAAATTAATACACATCTTGTATACTTGACTAGACCTTCATCATCAAATAGCCTATCTCACAAAAATACGGAAATGTGTATTGATTAATCAACAGAGAACTGAATGAACGTACAAGTTCTTTACTAGAGGAATGTAGGGCAAATTACCATAAGTAATGCCACGAGTGATTTCCAAATTAATGATAAATTCACGACTCACGAAGTGAGGAGTGAATTTATCTAGAGAATTTGGAAATCAAGAGTGGCATTTGTTAGGACTATTTAACGAAAAAAATTAAGCTGTTTACTCACAAATCATTATTTAACTAATAGTTATTTTAAAATATTTATATATATTTAATGTAAACGGCGATGTTTGAAAACAAATGAGAAGCGATAGGTACGCTTCATCTGCTTCTTTTGTTTATCACTGCAACCAGATCATACTATTTATTGCCAAAGGAACGCAATATTGTAAGAATCCTCTCTAGTGGAGAAAACATGAAACACATCAAACTGTATATTAATTCATTTCTGATGTCGTATGATGTAAATATGACAATTATATTTTTGCTGGATTGTTACCTGGGTAAAAATACATTTAAGAAAGTGCAAACAGTGGTTTATTTTTTCTGGTGGTATAATCAATTGCTACAAATGTTTTTATATTAACTCCCGAGTGCGGCATGTGTTGACATTCATGCACTATATATACAATCTGGTAGCCGTATTTCTCACAGGCTCAGTCACTGCAAAATAATGGTCAGACCTGTTCAGAATATTAAAAAGGTAATTATAGCACTGATAAATATTTCGTGAAACACAACTCTGATTGGTTGTAAAACAGAAATCATTGAAACGTGATTGGCCATTGAGTCCCATTTGGGGCATGAGTTAAATAGTCATTATTAGTAATAGGCCTAAGTTGATAGTTATGATAATAATAACACTGGTCAACAAAAATGAACTTTTTTCTTTCACAAGAATAAAAATATGAGATTTTAGAAGTATTTTTCATCCTGAATTTAAATATAATTTTAGTTTTTTTCCTATCAGGCCAGAGTTTTCTGTCATATTCATTTACATTTTTTATAATTTTTAATATAATCCATCAAACTCTAACTCTTTCTGACTTACCTAGAAAGTGGTAGATAGTGATTTTCGGGCATATTTTGCATCTGGAACATCTCTCTTCTTGGTCCAAGAGTAGTCAGCCAGAATATTAGATCTCCACTTGCCTTGGTACCTCTTTTGTGGAAATTTGCTGATGAAAATGCTCACCGTGCTAATCAGAGATAGCCCTTAAATACAGCTTGAATAAAATCGCTACATATAAGGTAAAGGTTCCTATCACAGGTCAAAGAGAATGCTAAAATCAATTTTAAAAAAGTAGCTGTCACAAAAAAAAAACTGTGCCCGATGGAAAAATTCTAACTACATAGCCTATCTGAATTCCGTATGAAAAAATGCACTAGATTCACTAATCAGATTTCTTGTGAAGTAAGCCTTGTCGGCCAGTGTAATTAACGTTACTTTATTAAGTTTAAGACTTCTTCCTCTTCACAAGGTTCATGGCCTGACAGTCTTAGAAGGCCCTTGGTCCACCAGCCGGCTGCTAGCCTCACATTCATAGGTATTAATGGCAGAGGTAGACGATCATCCAGCAAGTGTTGGGGTGGCATGTGGTTAGCATATCGGGTTTCCCAGCCGTTATGGCTGATTTCCTTAACTTGGAGTCGCTACTTATTGTAGCTAGCCAAATTCCCCACGATGCTGGGTGGACACTGGCCCCATACTGGCCGAGGCAAGTATGATAAGCAATAATACACCAACTCTAAATATGGGCTATTAGAGGTCTTTTTTGTTCAATGTCACCTGTTTGCCATTCGACATTTCAGGTATTCTCTCCTAGCATTGGCGTATTGTAATCCACTTCTGAGGTTGGGGCGCCAGGAGAGGCAATGAGGTGAATATGATATTGATGATAATGATGGCCAGATGATGTTCGGGGACCGTTTGGGCCTTAAAGTATCCTGACATTTGTCTTACACGTGAGGAAAAACCCCGAAAAAAGCCTCACCCAGGAAACTTGTCCCGACCGGGGACCCGGGCCCGCTGCGTGACAAGGCAGCACGCTACCTCGATACCACAGCGGTGAACTTAGTAGAGAATTATAAAAATAAGTATAGCCTAGAACTTGATTATATAAGAAGGTAAAGGTAAAGGTATCCCACTATAGGCCTCAGGAGGCCCTTGTTGTAGTGAACGGTTAAGGCTCCCACTTTTCTGGACAATCGGCACTTGATGTCAGCTGGGTTGTAGTCCTGCGTGACGGCCGTTTTTACCCCTAGAACAAGCGTTTGGTACTCATTTCCGTTAGAGGCTGAGTCGACCCCAGGGCTATAGTGCCGCCAGAGGGTTTGGGTCAATTTAAAAGTTCTGACCGGGACTCGAACCCTCGACCTTCTGGCTTGTAGTGCAGTGCCTTAACCACTACGCTACGGCGTGCCCCCACTTGAATATAAAGGGCTATTTATTTTTTCAAAGGAAGAGTTAAAAGCTTCTTTTCAATGGTTCACATTCAAAAAAGATTTTGATACAAGAGGACAGGAATTCCAGGTTCTGAATCCGAAACAAAGAGGAATGACTTTTTCATGCAGAGATACAGCTAGAATCAAGTTACTTCTTGATCGTGTGAAAATATTATGAAAATAACTAATTTAACAATAGCAGCAGAAAAGAGTGCATCCTAAAACCTGTGAAGCAATCTGCTTACTGCTGGATATCATGCTCGCGTACTTATTAAAAATGGACCATTCCATCGTAATGATCGTCATATTTTACATACACTTTTTTTTTATCTCTTATACTTTATAAGTGTCCACCGCTGTGGTCTCGAGGTAGCGTGCTGCCTTGTCACGCAGCGGGCCCGGGTTCGATCCCCGGTCGGGGCAGTTTTTCTGGGTGAGGTTTTTATCGGGGTTTTTCCTCACCTGTAAGACAAATGTCAGGAAAACTTTAAGGCCCAAACGGTCCCCGAAATCATATGGCCATCATCATCAACTTTATCATTATCATCATCATCATCCTTCACCGGTGTGGAAAGCAACGGGAAGCTACCATACCTACACAATTCCCTAGTAAAGCTGCAAGCATAACATGAACATGCTATGATTGCAGTGAAGGACCTGCCTTCGGGCAGAATTACTATGGATGGATACTTTATAAAAGAGGAATTTAAAGAATAAAAAAAAAATAGTTTATTTTTCTCAGTTAAATGAGTACCCATATCCTCCCGTCATTTTTATTAAATTTCTTCTTTCATTCACTTGCATTCTTCAATAGATAGTTTTTAGCCAACTTATTTTCCTTTTCTTTATTACTAAACTCCCTGGCGCGACAGGCCTAGAAGACACTTTGGACTACCAGCCTTCTATTGGCCTCGCATCCACACATGTTAATAACAGAAGTAGACGATCATCCAGCAAGTTAGCGGTGACAATGTGGTCAGCATGGCCTGTCCCTCAGCCGTTATAGCTGGTTTTCTCAGCTGGAGCTGCTACTTATTGGTAGGCCTACTACCGAAATACCTCACGATGCTGGGTGGTCACTGGCCGAAATTCCATGAGACATTTTCTTCCCCCATGGAGTCTTGAACCAGCGCAAGTCTCGTAGCTCTGCTCCAAGACATCTTCCATCTTGCGTATTTATTGTTGTTCTTCTTTCACCTAATGTTCTTAGTAGGTTACAACTTCGTTTCTTATTGTGTCCATCCATTTCACATATTCCATCTTTTCTCAGCGAGTCTCTAGTCCCATAAATTACAGAGCAGGTTACATTTCGGATAAATCGAAATATAACATGATAGGTTGCGTGACTTCAAATGGCTAAATTAATATTTAGCCTAGTTGTCAAATAAATGGAACTGGAAAGAGTTTTGAATAAGTATAGCCTATGTGTACATATCAAGACTAGTCTTAGCGTATTTAATCTGGTAGGGCCTACTACTCAGTCCCCCTCTAACCACCAAAGTTAGGTATATTTTTTTTTTCTTCTCGGTTTTTTATCTTCATCCCTCCCTGAGCACACACCCTTAAATGATCTAACAAATCTCATGCACAATCCTGTCTTCCCCTGACCTGACATTTACACAAATTAATAGGCCTAAGCATCACAACACTGACCTCGAACACCTAGGCCTACATAGACACATATGTAGCTTATATAAGCTGAAGAGGACAATTGATGTCCCTAAAACGGCGAGGGCAGGCCTATTACCTGCATCTCATGTCCACACATGCGGCCTTCTCCTCAAATTTATTTGAATCATTACATTTCGTCGTATAAATTACAAGACAATTTTACGCGAACTGCAAGTGAGGATTTTTGCAGTTTTTGAGTTTATTCGTAAATAATCTCCTCTCTTAAAGTAAAAGTCCATGTTTCGCATCCATAAAATATAAGTGGGAGAATAACAGTTTTATACATTTCCAGTTTAATGTTTTTTGAGAGAAGTTGGGGAACAAGAGTACTTGTAACTTAATGCATAATAACACGCATTTCCAGAATTGAGCCTATGTTTAATTTCTTTATGTAGGCCCTATCTCATTCCTATTTGTAATTATTGTTCCTAGGTATTTGAATTCAGACACTTCTTAAAATTTTCCCACATTTGCCATTATATAATATATTTTTATGTGTGAACATACATTTAGGTCTAGCTTAGGCCTACTTCAATTATTCAGCAATATTATTGTAGCCTAAATTAATTACTGTTCCTCCTATAGACCTATCTATTTCTAATGTGGAGTGTAGGCTTATGTTTTGCTTTATACGACCTAGGCTTCTCCAACGCTCTATCATTAAAACATGACTCTGCGACCCTGACTAAAACTGAAACAATCAAGTGAAGTTTGCACTTTCAAATGTAAGAGTTTCGAATTCTTTCCACAATGCCATGTTTTAACATATACTGTAATATTAGTCTATATAATGCAACATTTAGCTTAGCGATAAATTTAAGATTAGGCCTAAGATTATTCACACTGGAAATGTATCAACGTTCAGCCTGACTTGAAAAAGCAAGATTATGCAAAAATTAGACAAGAAATTGTTAAAAAATGCGAATGGAGAAGACTACATAACAGTGAGCTATATGATGGGCCTATTTACAGGAAACCAGGTAAATTATAGGCTAATGATAACAGTTAAGTCTCGTAGTTTACGATGGGCACGACATGTGGCACGAATACGGAATGAAAGAGGGCATTGAAAATTCTTGAAAGAAAACAAGAGGGAAAGTGCCAGTTGGTAGGTCTAAAATGTGGTGGGAGAATAACATTAACCATGGTTAGAGGGAGATAATTGGAAAATATTACCTCAGTATAGTATATCCGCGCGGACATGAACCTGCTGATTCGATAATGCGAGTGAGTTAGTTAGTTAATTTTAGGGCTAAAACAATTTTCGATTATGTAAAATGTAGACAACTGGAATAGTATGAATATTTGAAGGTGTACATAATATGATTTCATAAAATGTTTTGTGGTGAAGAGATTAATAAAAATGTTGATGAAGTTAATATTAATCAACAGTGGAAGATGAAAGAATGCCACATAGAGTTTTAAAATATATGATTAGCGAGGAGGCGAAGAGGTAGGGGTTTAGACCTCAATGCACATGGGTTGCAGGAAGTGAAGACTGAAGAAGAGAATGGAAGTTAAATAACAAAAGAGAGAATGGGAAGATGGAGACAGTTGGAAGAAAATAATATTTTGCGTGTATCAAGTGTTTAAACTGGGTCTTAAAGTCTACTTTGATCCCATGCCATTGCATTCTCTATTAAAAACCCATGTAAGAAATCAGGAATAAATGGAGATACAGTCCACTGATAATAATGGTGGTCTGAATAACTGAAACCATGCATGGTCACAAAAACATAAAATCGAAAGAAAGGCCAGGTTAATAAAACAAATAGAAAATCCTAAAGAGCTCACGGTTTGGGAAAAAAAATATGCATTAAAAAAACGGAAAGGGTAAATTAATGAACTTAGAAATTCCCGGGGAAAATTATTTGATTTCGAGGTTCTTCGGTCTACCAACAGCGAGCATGAGACGGCCCTTCAAGACGACATAACAACGGTCGTGAAAATACTGAGGATGGAACCGAAGAAGTTTCCGAAACCGGTCTAAGAAAAGGAAGAATAATATGAGGTGAGGTGATAAAATTTTACTTACATAAATAATACCTCATAGTGTTAATTCCTAAAAAGTTAATTGAAACAGTAGCCTACTTATTGTCCAGGCATTCTGAAGCACCTAAACGTCATCATGAAGCCAGAGATGGTTGCCAAATTTCCGTAATAGTAGACTCACTTTATTGTGTTATAAATTAAGTGAGAAATAAAAAATGTGGTGTAATTGGTCGGTAACGTGAACGCTGTGTTCTGAACTCGGATTAACATACAATAGATAATTCCAACTTGAATTATTATAAAAGTGTATTCTTTTGTTGGACTGTTAAATTACCACATCCCCTGCCACTAAGCATATTAAACATGGGGGTTCCCCTATCCTTCACCCCTATGACATAATGGCTGGTTACCCAAGGGAGAGAGAAAGAGAGGGAGAGAGAGAGACCTGTAAGAGATAGCAAATTGCCTCTCTCACTCACAGCATTAAGCTGTATCATATTGGCATATTCGTAAAGCTTCATTTACTTTGTATAGGCTGAGTAAACTGTGTTAGGCCGATTAAATACTTTGGAAAGAACATTTTAAGTTGTAGTTTTCAAGCCTCTTCTTCTTCACTTCCTGGTTTAGGCATTAGTTGTCTGTTCCGTCTTCACTAATAGATCTAAGGCCATCTCTTCCGAGGACGTCCGACATCTCTTCTTCCTCTCGGAAAATAATGTAAGATTTTATTTGGTAATCTACTTTCTTCCATTCTTTCTACATGCTCTTTCCACTGAATCTTGTTGTTAAATATATTTTCTTTTATGGAGTAGATCTGCAGTTCTTCACGGATATCCTTGTTTCTTATCTGGTCCATTCTAATGCATCCTTTTACTCTTCTTAAATATTTCAATTCGGCTGCTTGGATTTTATTTTCTTGTTTGGTAGTGATAATCCAAGATTCACTCCCATATAAAAGGACAGGGATTGCCATATAAAATTTTAATTTTGTTTGTTTATGGGCTTTTTTATTCAATGTTCTATTTATTGTGCCACAAATAGCCTGTAAGAGTAAATTTAGTTATTATTTACGAGTGGCAAGATTAGGAGATACATTTCACGATGAAGTAAATCTGTTTACTTTCGAGAGGCATACATTTTTTTCTCTACTGGCAACTAAAGTAATATTACAGTTAAATTAGTATTTTTTTATAAATGAAAGTTCTAATACATTTGGGATTGGGTGAAAGATATTGCTGTTGGATGTCATAGAGATTGAAAATAAATGACGATATTGAGTTAGTTGAAAATGAATAATCCTTTTGGATTGAAATGTTTAATGTTATTCTTTGCATTCGAAGCCATTTTGAGTGATGTTAACCCATTTTATCCCACTGTTTCATGTTTGGGTCAAATGGTTTAATGTTTTCTGTCATTAAGTACATTGTTTTGTATGTTTGTATGTTTGTCTTACTGAAGAGCTTGTACGATCTCTAAACTTCACTTAAAATTTGAAGTTGGTTTGACATTATTAGATCGGCAGTATAATATAATTTAAAATGTGGCCTCTAAGAAAAGATAAGCACATTCTTCTCCAATATTTCAATATCATATTACAGCACAATAACGTATACATAAATAATACTTTATTCATTATCACTTATCAATAATGTACAATAATGGCATATAACTGCAGGATTCATTTTTTGGAACAGTGGGATTGAATGGATGCATTGCAATGATAATAAGTCAAATGCTCGTGTGTGATTTTCAGCTTGATCTGTTAAAATTATAGACATACTAAAAGAGGATATGGATATCAGTGAGGCAGATGTTTATATTAAACCCCTGACAACCCATACCGGTCAGATGTGGACATAGATGAATGTGAGAGTGACATAATTCAGCTAAGTGATCAATTGCAGAAGCATCAGCAATAAAATAAGTTGATCGATAAATTGTTACTCAAGACATCTATCTACAGGAGTCAACAGAACCTACTTGCTCAATGTCTAGTGTCATATATTCTGAGGTGCTTCTTCAGAATTAAGTCTGTGAATTATCCAAGAGGAGAGATGATACAGAAAAATTGTATTCAGAAAGAGAGAGGAAATCTTGGCAACTTCTGAGTTTTTAGATTGATACCTATCATAAATAGGCCTACAGCCATTTTTTAAAACTTTTCTACGGAAGGCAGTAAGTGGAGTTTCTTGGTCCACATCACAAATAATTACACTCATCAGCATGGGAAAATGAACAAATGGAGAGATGAGAGTTGTACTTGTATACTTCTGTTGACAGGATGTAATTCTCCTCCTAGCTATAGAATGTATTCATAAATCATTGAAGACTGACACAATTTAGCTGTATTAAAAGCTGTGTTAATAAGATGATTTAAAAAAATGCCAAATATATGCATGCTTGTGACAATTTACCACAAAGTGACAATTTTTTCCGAAGTTCGATCTCTTTGGAGAATGCTTGCAGAGAGATATTTGGAATTCTTCAACAATGAAATGATGTTATGTATTGATGAAGCAATGATGCCATCATTAGAATGCTTACTATAACCTGAACCCTACTAAGTTGTTGAAACTGGAATTACTAGACCCGATTTATTTTTCGGCAGACCTGCAGTTCTAGATTTGGCATTGATATATCCAGATAGGATAAACAAGGCTATGATTTTTACTTTTTCACTTCATTACCTTTGCTAGATGCATTGAAAGAATCATGTTATACCGGAACTGCAATTTGATCAATTGATTTCTCGCTAAATGGTATTATAAATAGGCCTAATACTAGATTGTACTAGATGAAAACCACAGAACAAGACTATTCTTATGGATTTCTAGGTTTTATCAGATACACGATAAATTATTTCCAGAATATATAATGCGCTAATTGCCTGGAAATCCAATCACAATAAAAAAAAGCTGCACGGATATTCAATGATTTTCGATTTGATTGTCATGGCCATCTAATTTTACGTTTCAGTAAGCAATGTGGCCAATGGCCAATGTAAGAAGAAACTACAAAAGAGAGATGAAAGTGCATCGTACATCTGCATGCAAACTTTTCCATCCGTGAATATTTCTTGTAATAATATATTTATTTATTATGTGAACAGCATAACGATTTTTTTAAACTCTGTACAATCATGAACTATAGTCCACTGACGAGAAGAATGAAAACAAGCGACGAAGGGGAGCACGGGGAATTGCAAGCGATACAATGGCTTACTACCTGAGAATATAGGAACAGTCCATGATGTCACTTACATCTGTAGTTTATTTCGGGCGTATTCATTTTTATGTTTTATATTTTGCGTTTTACGATAATTAAATTTGCTCTTCTTGTTCAGTTTAGTTAGGCCTACTTTATATTTTAATGTTTCGTAGTTCACTGTGAGGTGAGGGTGATGATTAAAATTTTGAAGTGTTGTCCGTCAGACTCGGAACTAAAACGCCCGCTCAGCGTCTAAATGAAGGTAAGTTATAGTACAATCCTTCATGATATAATGTGCTGAGTATGAAATACCTACTGCTTTCATACACTTCGTCTGTGGACCGTACCTGTACCCGTTCGTTCCCACTGATTCATTTTTGGATTGTATATTTTTAGGTACTAAATGCATTGTTAGAATAGTACATCTATATATTTATGGGAGTATTTTTATTAAAACTATAAAATATTTAACAAAAACTTTAAATGGAAATTAAATGGGTTAAGATTGTTGCATGTACACTGTTCCTAATAATTGTTTTTACGTGTAGAAAATAGGCATATAAATTGTTGAATTATAACTGTATAAATAGAAGGCGCTTATTTCATGGAGTGAATTAAAATATTAAATTAGTAATAGAGCATGGGTCCACCGCTGTGGTCTCGAGGTAGCGTGTTTCCCTTGTCACGCAGCGGGTCCGGGTTCGATTCCCGGTCGGGACAGGCTCAGGGGTGAGGTTTTTTCGGGGTTTTTCCTCACCTGTAAGACAAATGTCAGGAAGCTTAGGACCCAACGGTCCTCAAAAATCATCCGGCCATCATCATCATCATCATCATCCTTATCATTATCCTTCACCGGTGTGGAAAGCAACAGGAAGCTACCACACCTATAATTCCCTAGTAAAGCTGCAAAGCATAGCATGGAAATGTGCAGTGAAAGACCTGCCCGCGGGCAGAATTACTATGGATGGATGGAAGAGCATAGATTAAATTTAAGTCGATTCTTGAATAACATTATTGTTGCCGATTCAGGAAGTAATAATGAACAAAATATTGTGAAACGACGAATGCTAGTCGGAAAACCATGGACCTTATGTTCATTTTTTTAAATCCATAAGATGTAATAGAATGGCATTGCAGAAGTGGATATTCTAATGAATCAGCCATTGTATTTAAAGAAAAAGGCTGTCAATTTTAACGACAAAACGTCAGTTTTAATACTGCTCTTTCAAAAATTAATCAATTAATTCTACTGAAGTTACTCCCGCATTGTACTCAATTGGCTTAAGGTGATGCTTGTTGGAAAGCTGCATGAAGTGCGCTGGTTCGAGTTCCCATTGAGGAAAAAATCTCATCATCATGCGCAAATTTACTGAATGCCACGCGAATCTAGGCTGTATTGTACACTTCGAAAACATAGTGTGTGACATAATTAAAAACTAATATAACGCAACTACAATGCTTACATAATATTTAATACAAAATTTAAAACTAGTGTGACATCATATGAGTGTAATAATATTATAATGGTATTGTGAAAAGAAAAATTAATGTCTGAACCAGGAATCGAACAGTGGACCTCTTGTATTCCGTACAAGCGTGCAAGACCACTACACTATACGAGACATGGTACAAACATTAACAATTCATTCCACATATAGGCCTACAAATCTATAATTCTCGTTTCGTCTGCTGCCAGGTAGGTGTCACTATCATCACCAACGGCCGGCTTCGTTTAGAAGTATCTATATTTGAGAATTTTACACCACCACTTTTATAAGCAGTAAGCGATGTTATTTAACATTTTTCAATACTGTTATTTTAACATTTTACGGAATACAAGAGGTCCACGGTTAGATTCCTGGTTCAGACATTAATTTTTCTTTTCACAATATCATTATAATATTATAATATGATCCATTATTGGAACTGTGTTAAAATGACAGCATTGGAAAATGTTAAATGAGTTTAATAGTTAAATTGACACAATAAATCTTGCTCGATATTAGGAATCAATTTGTTATGTATAGTACAACGAAACAACAATCGCCACATCATCACTAGCCAATAGTATTCAAGGAATCCACCTACATGTAAACTCAACATTGCCCGTTTCGCACTAGACCATCATCCCTGCGCGAATACTTCATTTTACTGGGAGTACAGTAACAAGTGCAGCATCAACTTCATGAAGTTCTCTTCATATGAAAGAAACTTCCATTGCTAGAGGCAAAAGGTCGTGTTTGGATTTTCCTGTTCATAAAATAGGCCTACTCAATTTGCACTTTATTGAATTGTCCCAAAAGTTGTTGGGACAGACATATATCAATGTTAATGTTGTAATTTTACTTGTGTTACAGTTTGTCGTAGCTGCATAGTACGTCATCTAGAAACCAGCAAATTCTGTCCTATCTGCGATGTACAAGTGCACAAAGCGAAGCCTCTCCACAGTATCCGGTGAGACATTGCCACACTGGCTAATTAATTTTGTCTTCACACTCCTTTTTAATGATGTTCCCATCTTATTGTTATTTACTCTGGGGATCACCAATCGAATACAGTAGATACTCTGTTTTAATCAAATTCTTAACCAATAACAGGATCAATGTAATGAATTAGTTAACTAGCAAAAGTTAAATTCCTGTAAAGAAAATTATAATTTTATAATTAAACATTAGTCTTATTATAGGCCTAAGATAAACATTAAAAATTAAAATATACCTGTTGGCAGGTCCCGTCGTCCTCAACTTTGTTAAAATGATGCATATAAAATATTAACTGTAGGCCTTTCGGAAGTTAACTTCCATCATCAGCAGGACGAGTATGCCCTACTATTAGCTAAGACGCTGTTTAAGACACTGTAGACGTTGCAGGTTCTGATGCGTCTCCAGTTTGGAACTGATTGGAACCTGCCAACAGGTACATTTTAATTTTTAATTTTTATCTTATGACTATTCACCTCAACAGAATTTGATATGAATTTTATTAATATTGGTTTTATTAGGCCTTTTAGCCTATCAACACCCAATTGAAAAGAGTCGATTTCACTGAATTAAATTTGAGAATCATACATTGAAGTTTTTAAGTCTTCCAAACTCTGGAAAATAGGTCCACGCATTTTTAATTTAGTAACACATCATTTATTTTATGCAATGATCATTGTAGTTATGAATTCCTTTCACGAGCACGCGTAGGATCAACATTTTTGATTTTGTAAAGCTTAAAAATGCACTTTAGAGGCTTGTTTTTCAAGAAAGATGAAGGACAGACTATTTTTAACGGAACATTAAAACAATAATTTGATGGGATTAACTGTATAGACTAGAGTCCTCCTCCGAGTAGTTTAGCGCTCAAAAGAATGTGGTGTGGGGATGGAAACTGAATGACAACACCAGTCAGGAAAGAAATACAATCATATTGAAAACATTCGCCCTATTTACGAAACCAGTATGCTTTAGACCTATTCAAAACCGCAAACTGAAAACTGCATATTTGTGAATGAATAATACTTCCCTTCGACTCGGCTGTAGGAACAAAATAAACTACATACAAGAGTAGTAAACCGAATGGCAAGAATACACTACCTCCCAGCGATAAACTCGTCGGAGGAGGACGGTAATTTTCAAACATACAAATAGTCTCTTCTCATTAAAATGTAAAGTTGAAAACTATAGGCCTTCATTACAATCTGTTTTGCTGAATTTGTCACAAATTAGGCCATTTTCTTTTAAAATGTTTATTTTATTTTTTAAAATTCAACTTATTCAAAATGACAAGTGAATTTTAAAAACTTAAAGGGAACTGTCAACCATTGCAATTCGAAACCTACCTTCAAATTTCTCCCAGACAAGCGTTGTGATGTACCAAGGCCGTGTCCAAAAAGAAAAAAATATGTGCCGTTTTAAAGTTCAAGGCACAGAAATCGAAGCCAGAATCCAGCAACGGTAGCCCACCAAACGGAGCAGAGTTAACCACAGAGTGGCAATACAGCACTTGTATTAGGCCACTTCCCCATAGTTTGAATGAGGAATTTGGCGCTTGATTTTAATCTTGCAGTTAGAAAGGAAGGTAATTTTTTGGGCACAGCCTTTTTACATTACAACGCTTCTGGAAGAAATTTCAAGGTAGATTTCGGCATGCAATGGTTGAAGTTCCCTTCTTAGCTTCTCATTTAGATAAGATAAATATATTTGTTTTCATACAACCTTATAACTAGAGACCGGATGTTAGGGAAAATGCCTATATTTATTTATTATAGATATTGTAAAAGTGACTTCTTATAAGTTCATACCATCGACCCTAGAGTTGTTTGCAATGAGGTTCATTTTGCCTATTAATGCCTATTTCAGCTTATAATGCCTATAAATGCCTATTTGCCATTTTTTCTCGAAATCAATGAAAACAATTGAAATGGACAAACTTCATGACACATATCATTTCATAGAAAATTTCAAGTGTTATTTTTACAAATTCTCTTAGAATATTTTAGGACAAGGGTGGCAAAAAGCCAATAAGCTAGCAGGTATGTCCCATTGTATTATGCTGCGGCTCTAAGGCTTGGAGAAAGTTCTATGGTACAGCTTTGCTTCTTATCAACACAAACATTGCTGAGTGACAAAGAGGATAGATAGCTCAAGCTTTCTTTCTCTGTCTCACACCTGGTGCTGAAACCTTAAGTGACTGACAATATTATTTTTGATGTTGGTAACACTGAATTCAGTCTGTAGTCCTCATTCACAGGCAGATGTTTCAAAGACAAAGTGGTGCGATAAGTGTATGTGACCTTTTTTATGCCTTTAGAACAGCTTTTTTACCATGCCTAAAGAGTGGACAACAGTAAAAGACAAACTGATCAATTTCGTGAAAGAATTTGGTGCGGAAATATTCTCAAGTGACAGTTCAACATTGTTCTGCAAAGTGCCATATTTAACAGCGAACATATCTGATCTTTGTAAAAAGACAAGACAAATTCCAAAAGCATCTCTGATACTTTTCATGGTATTGATAACATAAATATGTTTATATTATTAACGTAAGACTGTAAAAATGTAGCCTATGTTGTAGTCCATTTTTTGTAAGAGCCTATTTTGAATTTTTAGTGCCTATATTAATGGTTTTTAGTGCCTTTTGCCTGCCTATTTTGAATTTTTTAAGTGCCTAACATCCGGACTCTAGTTATAATTTTGTTGTTGGTCCAATCACATAGGCCTAATAGCCTGTATTAAAGAAAATATAATTAAATGAGCCTTCCAAAAATTGAACAATTCCGTTAAAACTTGATATAGGCTATCTAGTTCTCTAATGTAGATTACGGCTGTTGAATAAACGATTGTTTTACAGGACGGATCGGACTCTTCAGACTCTGGCATATAAACTGGTGCCGGGTCTGTACCAGGCCGAAATGCAGCGGAGGAGAGATTTCCATACTAGCAACGGCAGTGAAGGAGATATGCATTTGGATCCTGGTTTCTTCTCGTCAGAAGACAGTATCAGTCTGTCACTCGAGTATTATGAGAGGTGAGGCTAAACATGTTTCAAGATGTAAGTCTACGAGTAAATTTTCTTGAATTGTAAGTTACTTGTTTTCTTGATTGTTATCAATATGTAAGTTTTGGAAAGTTGTAATGTTGAGTGATTCCGGGTTATGTGGCCGTGGTCCATAGTTGGTGTTGATACCAGACGTTTCGCCCCCAACTGCGGAGGGCATCTTCAGTGGCGAGTGCTTCTAGGCGTGTTTCCTGGTCGGAAGATCTACAGATCTACAGATCTTCCGACCAGGAAACACGCCTAGAAGCACTCGCCACTGAAGATGCCCTCCGCAGTTGAGGGCGAAACGTCTGGTATCAACACCAACTATGGACCACGGCCACATAACCCGGAATCACTCAACATTATGATTACCGGCCGTGAAAGCCTGCATTCAACTATTTGGAAAGTTGTGTTAAAGCTTTTGAAGTAATAGACTAGTTAGAAATTTAAGAAAAAAAATGAGTACAACGACTTGTAACAGTGAATAGACCTATTAATGGGCCTCATTGTAATCATACCCTTGTTAAAAGCTTCTCTTTTTTCACACTGTACCGCAGATTCATTGTAGAGAGGTACCTCAGACTATAATATATGGTAGGCCTGTATTTATAGCTACCAATAAATCAGTGACATAGCAAAAATAATATTGTATATCAGGTGCGCTGGTTCGAGTCTCCATTGGGGAAGAAAATTTCTCATGGTATTTCGGCCAGTATGGGACCGGTGCCCACCCAGCAACGTGAGGCATTTGGGTAGCTACAATAAGTAGCGGTTCCAGGTTGAGAAAACCAGCTATAATGGCTGGGGGCTCGACATGCTGATCACATGTCACCCCTAAAGTGGCTAGATGATCATCTACTTCTATGATTCACACATGTGGATGTGAGGCCAGCAGCTGGATGGTAGGCTAAGGGTCTACTAAGCCTGTCGCGCCATGTAATTGTTATTATTAAGTTATATCAAGCGAATAGAGTGGGCCTATAGCTTTTTAGATAAACTTATACGCTAACTATTAATGATCATTAGATAATCTGCAGATAGATAAGCCTAGCGCATGACCTAGGTGGGGCATGCCGTATTGTAGATGGTTCAGGCAATGCGCTACAAATAGAAGGTCGAAAGTTCGAGTCCTGTTGGGGTCAATATTTTTAAACTGACCCAAACCTTCTGATGGCACCATGGCTCTGGAGTCGACTCAATCTCTAACGGAAATGAGTACCTACATGAGTACCAGAAGCTTATTCTGGAGTATAGGCAGCCGTCACGCAGGGCTGACAACCCGGTTGACAACTTGAGATTGTCTAAAAAAGTGGGAGCCTTAACTTCCTACTATCCCAAGGGTCTCCTATGGTCTGCAGCTGGATCACTTTACCCTTTCCTTTTAACCAAGGTATGAAGATAGGCAAGCAGGTAGATAGATATAGGCCTATAGATAGATAGATAGATAGATAGATAGGTAGGTCAGTAGGTGGCGGATGGATGGATGGATAGATAGATAGATAGGTAGATATATAGGTAGGTAGATAGATAGCTAGGTAGATAGATAGCTAGGTAGGTAGATAGATAGGTAGGTAGATAGATAGGTAGATAGATAGGTAGATAGATAGATAGATATATGATACATAGATAGATAGATAGATATATAGATAGATACATAGAAATATGTTAAATAGATATGGGTGGGCAGGTTCGAAAAAAAAATAAAGTTATCAAGCCTTTTTAGGTAGAAGAATGTTAAGGCTCCCAAATTTACAGACAATCAGGCGGTTGCCTTTATTCCCAAGTCATGCATCTGGTACTTATTTCTTTTAGAGACCAAATCAACCCCAGGACTACGATCCGCAGAAATATAGGTCAGTTTAAAAATATCAATCCCCATTGGAAATCAAACACGCGATTTTCGGATTGTAGCGTATTGCTTTAACCAATAACGTAAGATGAAACAAAAGACTCTTGTTAAGTTGGTCTACCGGGCTGAATGGCCGTGGTCAAGTTTTCTTTAAACTCGACGTTTCATCTACTGCTGCGGTAAACATCTTCAGGAGTTCACAGAGGGCACGCAGAATCTCCTTAACATGTCTACCGTAGTAGTAGCTGAAACTGAAAGTTTAACGAAAACTGGAACACGGGCCGTGAAAGCCTATAATCCTACAGAAAGAGAAGACTTTACGGCCTTCATCAAGTAAAAATAGGTAGGCATATTATTATTATTATTATTATTATTATTATTATTATTATTATTATTATTATTATTATTATTATTATTATTATTTGAGGGAAGAAAATGCTTTAGACAGGAACTAGCGACAAATCACTTTGGGTTAAAGGAGAAACACTGTACTGTGGAATATTCCTAAATAAAATATTATTATTGTTATTATTATTATTATTACTATTATTATTAGGCCTACTATTATTAGTAGTATAGTAGTATTAGTATTATGTTTAAACTTATCATCATCCAAAAGTTTACTGTGGATCACAATCACGCACAGAAAATCCATGGGCCCAGACCTACTTCAAATTTTACAGACGTAGCTCTTTGTCTTGAATCACTGAACTATAACCTTGTGTAATGTTCAGAATTTTCCCATCTAGGCCTATAGGCCCTATAAGAATTATTTTATTGTTGAACCTATTAATAATAGGTTATTATTATTATTATTATTATTATTATTATTATTATTATTATGTGTATATGGGCAGATAACTAGTTAAATATGTGTGTGTGTGTGTATGTGTGTGTGCAGAATGAATGAGCAGACAGAGGAATATGTAGGCCTATATAAATATTTTTTTAGGAAAATTAAATAAATATTTATAATTATAGAGTAGCATTACACGCTGCTAATTTATTTACGGAATAAAACAAACTGACCGCCACTGCATGGCAGCAAGTTGTATCTTCTGGGCTTGATATTTATATATCTGACGAAGATTATGCAAGTTGTTTCCTAGTCTTTTGCGTAGAAACCTCGTTCTGCCTGTTGAGTAAGTCAGTTCCAAAATTATCGTGCCTCATAGCATCCTTTCAATGCTGTTTCGCGTGCCAAGAGAGGGGCAATGTTTTTCAACCTGCACGTACGTCGTATTCATACAGGAAGTTAACCCCTTACGTAAGCTGTCTCCATGGTAACGTAGGGGGAGGGGAGCGAGATGAATAGAGTGGGGAACAAGTTTGTGGACAATGAGTAAAGGGGAACATGAAAAGAAAATGCGCTCACGAGAGAGAGTCAGATAGAGAGGGAGAGAAAGAGATGGGCAGTGAGATGGACAGTGAGAGGACTGAGTATGAAGAGAAAAAATGAAAGATGAGTTTATAATCGAACCTTCCTCACAATTGGTGGCCCGCGGGCCAATTCTGGCTTGGAAAATGTGAACTGAAGAATCTGGTTGGATGTCAAGAGCTTTCTAATATTATTCAAAATAAGAAGCACCTCCCATGATCAAAGTATTGTCACAACAATGTAATTTACTACTGTCTTCTTTCTCTATTTTAGTGCTTACCGACACGTCTCATTTTTAGTAATTTGTAAATTAGTATTTTATTTATTTCTCTAATCATTACGACTAAGGAAAACAGTAGGCTATAGGCTATCCTAGAACCTTCGCATACGTGTAGGCCTGTCTTATTTTATGCAACTAAAGCAGAAATTTATATTCCCTGAATAATAAAATCAAAGTTAATAAATAATTTTGTATTGTAAAACTCTTCTTTATATTTAAATTTAACTTTAAATAAAAACCTAAATATGTTTTGTTAGTTGTTGTAAAATAAAAAAAAATCTCTAAACTAAATTGATTGAAATTAAAAGCACTTAGCCTTCTTATATGACCAATCGAATTTAACCTTACATTTAATTAATTATTTCCCATATAAATTAAGACTAATGTCATGTGACGTAATAATGGATTTATATTAGCCTATAACATGTTGCATTTATTCATTCTGTATCAACGTTTTTATCTGAATGGAAGCAAGAAGTAGCTGTTCAGATAAAATGTTATAGTCTCCGATTCTGGAATTGAGAAGAGTTTCATCATCATCATCATCTTCTTCTTCACTTCACGGGCTAGGCAAATTTCCTGTTCCGCCTCATAGTTGTAGAATTTCATTTTACACTTAAAATGAAAATCAAATCAACGTTGTAAATAAGAAGAATTGATTCAAATATATGGCGAAGAATATTTTACCACCGGAATTGATCTTATTGGAACTCAAGACTTGAAATAAATCTGAATTATTTCTTCAAACTTTTTTTATGAAGCATCTCCTGTGTACCAACTTCCGACCCCTGAGAAAAGAATCCAACTCTACCGCAATTTACCTAAATTAATCCCGATCCAAACCTAAACCCAACCAGAAATCCTTGTGGGACATAAAATTCATCATAACTAGAACAGAAAAGACTCCTGCAATCGATAGACTGCAGTAGGCCTACTGTCTGTATTTCAACAACGTCAAGTTTTATGTAACTTACGCCTAATTATTTTTAATAACGTACTGAAAATTATTGCTTTACGTGTACTTGTTTACGTTACAATAGTTTGTTTTGCACTATTTTGTTTCCTCTGCAAGGTTAAAACAGCTTTATCACAACCAGAGTTGTACTGATTTTAAACAATAAAGTAGCCTAAATATTTGCATTGCAATTTCAGTCACGGAAGTTGATAGGTGGTTATTGTAAACAAAACCTACGTCACCACTTCTCCTTATCTGCATTACGTATTGTAGGCACATTCTGTTTACAATAACCAGCCACCCACTTCCACAACTGCAAGGTAGTCCTACAGTGCGTTCAAAGACATTAAAATATATGAATCTGGCATCATTGTAGATTTGCTAACGCAAGAAAGAATGTGGGCGTTTATTCAGGTAGGACTGTGTACCTTTGTATCATCTAGTCTATGTTATTTTTCAATATAAGCTATGAACAAAGCAACACTACAAACGACATAGACAAAATGAAAATGCGTTTGTCATACAGGGAATAGTAAATTTATTTTTGATTTACGTTTATACAGTATTGGCCGGCACCTGTAGAATCTACTACGTTTTCACCAAGAGCTGAATGTAAATAAGTTAAAGACCATTAACTAGAACGGAGAGTGATGTCCGTCGCCGTGCCGACCCGGGTTCGGTTCCCGACGGGGTAGGGGATTTTTAATCTCCACCTTGGGTCTGGGTGTGTCTTGCCCATGTGTCTATATGTGAGAATAACAGAAAGTTAACAAAAAAAGGTAAAACAAGAAGGAAAACAGTGTTTTTTTCTTCGTTTGATACTAGTTTTTCCTTATTGTTTTACCTTTTTCTTTGTTTATTTTACCTGTTTGTTAACTTTCTTTAATTCTCACTTAGACACAAGGACAGGACACACACACCCAGACCCAAGGTGGAGATTTAAAATCCCCTGCCCCGCCAGGAATCGAACCCGGGTCGCCGGAGTGGAAGGTAGGGACTCTACCGACTACGCCACGGCGACGGACCTTTTTTTTCCTCTTTTCATTTACACTGTTTTCCTTCTTGTTTTACCTTTTTTTATAAATTTATGTTATTCTCACATATAGGCCTAGACACAAGGAGAAGACACACACCCAGACCCAAGGTGGAGATTAAAAATCCCCTACCCCGCCGGGAATCGAACCCGGGTCGCCGGAGTGGAGGGTAGGGACTCTACCGACTACGCCACGGCGACGGACAAAATAATTGTTGATGTATAAAATAGGTAAAACAAGAAGGAATAAAAAAAAGAGAGTTGTTGATTCAGAGCTACCAGAAAGCATAAACGTAAACAAAAATGTTTCCGATCTACAAATCACCGGCTTTTCAATTAATTTTAATGTCTTCGAGCGTAGGCTCACATTTGAGTAAGAAAAAAGTAACAAACTAGTGCAACAATCACCATTGCCTTATTCGGAAATTTGATAGGCACAGATGTTAGGATAATCGTTGATAAAGACACACTTCCTCTCTCTCTCTCTCTCTCTCTCTCTCTCTCTCTCTCTCTCTCTCTCTCTCTCTCTCTCTCTCTCTCTCTCTCTCTCTCTCTCTCTCTCTCTCTCTCTCTCCCTCCCTCCCGCCCTCCCTCCCTCCCTCCCACCCTCCTTTCTCTATCTCTAAATTGACTACGCTTATTTTCAGCTCAGTTAGGGCCTATATGTAGGCCTACATTTCAGAAATAAGTAATGCCAACTGCAGTAGCCTATCCGTTGGGGAGGAACTGATTGGCAGCCGATTGATTGGAAAAATCAAGTGAAGGAAGCTCTAAAGTCGACCAGTAATTTGCACTTTAAAATTTCAGAAGTAATAATTTTAATTTCCAATACGCTTGGGATAAAATAAAGTGGTCAACAAAAAAACATCTCCAACACATATAGAATAAAATTAGTGTTATCAACAAAAAGAAAATAATTTTACCATCAAAATATATCAATTAATATATTTGATAATAAACAGATATTGATAAAAGTAAGCTCTCTAAGAAGAAAATGTAAAAATCATAAAAAACACCCCACGCTTTTAATGGTAAAATTATTTTCTTTTTGTTGATAACACTAATTTTATTCTTTATTTTATCCCAAGCGTATTGGAAATTAAAATTATTTTTCATTTTTTAGTTTTCTAATAAAGCGTGTTCTTTTAGTTTTTTAAAACTATTATTTATTTTTTATTTTTTAGTTTTAATATTTTACAGAATAAGATAAAAATGTAAATATCTTTAAATTCGATACTATTGTAGTATGAGCTAAAAGTAATACTCTTCTATAAAAAAACCCTCCCAGCCGGATTTGAACCAGCGACATATGGATTACTGAAATTGTATACCACTAAGATTTTAATGCTCTACCAACTGAGCTCTTACAACGATTGACTAAAAACTCGACAAGTCCGCAACCTATTATACCAGTTTTAACTTTTTTTTATTTTCGGATGATTCTGGCCAGAATTTTAGAAACAAAATATGAAATTATTGTATTGTCACGGGTCCTCTACACGTAGGCCTATACAAAGTTTCTAGTCAATCCAATGATTTTAAGTTGGTGAAAATCGCATTGAAAAATTCCGTTACATAGATAGATACAGGTCAAGCTAATATAAAGCATGTAAAAATAGTTATAGTTCGTAAAGACTTAGTTTCGAAAACAAAGTATGTCAATATACAGGTTCGTAATTATTTCTTGAAAACTCTTTTGGAGTATCAAAAACGATTTTGAAAAGGGAACACAGTTTTCAAAGTTAATTTCCAGCGACAATTGAAATCTGTCACCAAGTTAAATTAGCAAAGGCGAAAGATGTTAAGGAGTTAGAAAACTTGGAATACGATCGTTGGTCTTGATTGGTATGTGCCTGTTCTTGAATATATCATGTAGGCCTACAGAGAGTCTGAATCCAGGTGCGAAAACTCTGAAGAAGAGTGAAAATTGACTTACTAATTATGATTATTGTTAATGCATTCTAACATTAATGTTTAATTGTAGGAAGTAATATGTTAAGGTTACTTTAATTAAATTATTTTCAGTCTGATCATCTTACCTCAATGTTAATGTTGATTTGTTCTTGGACATGTTTCAAAACAATCCTGTTTTATCGTCAGCTTATCCAGGCTGTTACTGAATTTGTTAATGTATTTAGCTGTATATCTTTACATACTGCATAGGCTATAAATGTTGTCTTTTTATAAAAGGAAGTTATAAACTTAACTCTTCTGTTGTCTTTGTTTTAAGAATTTTGATAATTTTGTAAAGTATTGATTAAAGAACTCATTGTTATATTGATTTACATTTTTTAAAATTACTAATAAAAACCTTCCAAATCAATTGTAAACCAAGTAAAAATTTGCCAAGCACAACAATACAGAACAAAACGTGCCAATCCGTTTTTAATTGCTTCATACTGATTAATGCATAGTATACTGATTTCTAAAACATTTTCTATAAATATTCTATTACATTCTACTATTTACCTACACTATTAAAATTTCATAATCTTTCGGAATGTAACCAGAATCAGTTCTTTGCATTGTTCTCAAAACCACACATGAGAGCCTCATTTACCACAAAATTGTTATATTAAGACTTTTTAACTCATGCCACAAATGGGAGTCAATGACCAATCACATTTCGATGAATTTTGAATTACAACCAATCACAGTAGTTTTTCACCTCGATTTTATCAATTTAATTTATCACATTAAAATCAAGCTCCTACTTTTTAACATTCTGAATAGGTCAGAGTATTATTTTGCAGTGAGTGACTCTCTAAGAAATACGTTGAATATAACAATTTATATATTAAGATGTAATAATCCTGCAATGCAAGTGGCTCCCAGATTGTATATATAGTGCACGAATGTAACCAGATTCTGCTTGCGCGATATAATATAGCCTAAAATATTTATAGCGATTTATTATAAAACAACCGTTTGCACTTTCTTAAACGTATTATTTCCCAGGTTTTTACGTTCCAGAAAAATATAATTGACATATTTACATCATAGGACATCAGATATTAATTAATAACCTATAATGTTGGTTATGTCCACCGCTGTGGTCTCGAGGTAGCGTGCTGCCTTGTCACGCAGCGGGCCCGGGTTCCATCCCCGGTCGGGGCAGTTTTTCTGGGTGAGGTTTTTATCGGGTTTTTTTCCTAACCTGTAAGACAAATGTCAGGACAACTTAAAGGCCCAAACGGTCCCCAAAATCATATGGCCATCATCATCCTTATTATCATCATCATCATCATCATCATCATCCTTCACCGGTGTGGAAAGCAACGGGATCAAAATTTACCCTTCCTTCAACCATGCAAGTAATAGGGCCTACTTTAGTTGCCTACTAGATGTATCTTTGAGGCGATGTTCTAACCACATGCCACTCGTTGACATCTATCTGTAAATAAATAAGCGTAACTAAATTAGCCTGGCTAAGGAACTCCCGCTAAGATTAGGCCTATGTTGTTTCGCCCAGTCGTTCTCGCACAGTTTCACCTCATATTTTGTTGTACTTTCCAATTATGATAAGTTACTTCATTCTTACCGATCCATATTCATTTGTCAATAGATTTCAATCACTTCTTACAGTGAAGAATAATGATGAGGCCTATTGTACATTCCAATACATAGTTTTAACCAGTGTAAGAAATAGATTATTTTATTCTAGGCCTTAATCATTTTTTAGTATATCTTGTATTAACTTATTGTAGGGCCTACTATTTAACTTAATAAATGTTACATTCATGAAACATATCTTTATACTGTGATGTTGTTTCAGAGATGAAGCGGATGTCGAAGAAGAGACTGATAGCACGACTCAGAGTGAGATTGAAAAAGAAAAACATGGTGTAAGTAGTGTATAAAATTAACGGTCTTTAATCTTGAGTAATCTAGAATAAAAATGGGTAAAACTATTACATCACTTTTGGAGTTATTAATGTTTAAGACAAGGATGATTTTTTATCGCTGATCATATTCAAAATAAGCCTATATCTACAAAACGATTTAACACAGTGGACAAACAAGTATTCACCTGATTGGGTATAAAGGTTGGAGAAGATACGATTTATTCGTTACTATTTGCTGATGATCAGCTACTGATATCAGAAGATTACGAAGATTTAGAGTATGCCTACACGGCAAGAAAACTGAAGAAGGAATATGAAAAATGGGAATTAAAGATACATTTGGACTAATCGAAGTATATGGTAATGGGATATGAATCAAAAGATCTGATTTTAAAATAGCCTACGGACATGGAAAAAATAAGAGCTTGTGACGAAAACTGTATGTACATTTTGTGACAAACATTAGTGCAGATGGAAGTCATGATGCTGAAATTAATGTGAAGATAAATAAGGGTAAATCTGCAATATCTAAATTAAATGGTGTTTTATTTGATCATAATAATATAGGCCTAAGTTCTAAAAAATATATTTTTAATACAATAATAAGGAATACAATGACATACGGTACAGAAATACGGGAATTAAAATCTAGGAAAGAAAGTAATGTAAATTAAATTCTGCAGAAATTACATTTTGGAGGCGTTCATTTGGAATTTTTAGAAGAGATAAAAATAAGAAACAGCATAATTAAAGAAAATATGAATATTGGAACTTCAATTGTCGATTTAATAGAAAAACAAACAATTAAAATTGTATGGTCGTGTAAAAAAATGGTATGGTCATGTAAAAAATGGTAAGGTCATGTAAAAAAAGGTATGGCCATGTAAAAATGGTATGGGTATGGTCATGTAAAAATGGTATGGGCATGGTCATGTAAAAAAATGGTATGGTCATGTAAAAAAAGGTATGGTCATGTAAAAATTTTTATGGTGATGTAAAAAAATTGTATGGTCATGTAAAAAAAATGGTATGGCCATGTAAAAAGAATGACAAAAGACAGATTCCCAAAATGATTACTGGAATGGGCGACATTTGGTCGAAGAAGAAGAGGACGGCCAAAACCAACGTGGATGATGGTGTTTTGAGCAGCACGAGAGAAAACGAATTGGACGATGGAGGTGGAGATTGCATTGACAGAGAGATGTGAAGGAGAATGACAGTAGATTAAATGGGCGCAAGAAGGTGTTGTGAAACCTACTGAATACATAATTAAGTACCGGTAAATACATCTTTAATCTACTGAAATAGAAAATTAGATATTTTATTTGGCATAATAATCAATATTAGGTCTACTATCAGTTTCTACTTTAACGCATGTTTTAGTATTAACCAGGGAATGAAGAGAAATGTAACAAAACATTAAAAATAACACTGTTCACGCGGCTGATTTGTATTCGTGTTACCCCACAGTCATTGAAATTCCCCCCACTAGAAGCTTAAATGCGGTGCATTTATCTGCCATATTAAATGCAAACTGCATTAGTTGGAACGTTGGGAAATTATACCGACAGTTCTTTCTGCGGGGTATTAGAGCGTGAATTGTGGGTTCCGGGTTATTATAACCAAGAAAAACACAAACACAAATCAGAATTCTATTGGTTATGCAAATGAACGGAAACATTTAAACTCGACGAAATTATATATTTTCATCTAGATTATAGGCTTCTTCACTGGTTTTAATAAAAAAAACCAGGGCTCGAAAGGACTAGAAAACTCTTCACCTACCAGTCGGATGCTGTACTCACATGAACATGTATTAATCGCAGAGGTGGACGATCATATACCCAGTATAGGGGTGACATGTGGCCAGCATATCGTTTTCCCAGCCGTTATAGACGGTTTTCTCAACATTGAGCCGCTATTTATTGTAACTACAAAACATTAGGATGCTGGATGTGTATGGGTACCACACTGGCCGAAATTCCATGAGAAATAAATGTTCCCCTGTGGGACTTAAACCAGTGCAAGTCCTGTAACTCTGCACCAAGGAATCGTGCCTTAAACCGCTCGGTTAGCCTACTGTATGTAAAGATCCGCTCTTACTTATGCATTTGAAATAATAAATAGGATAACAAAAAATAGAACAAGTTACTCATAGCAAAAATGAGCATTTTTAGAACCGTGAAACTGGATTTGGTCATAAAGAATGATAGGTGGTAACCGAAGAGGAAGATTAAGCACTGGAATATCCCTCACAAGGTGGCTGGAGTCATATGAAGTTTAACAGGCCTAAGGCCTAAATATAAAACTATTATTCTACCAGTTATATTATATGGATGCGAAACATGGACTCTTACTTTAAGGGAGGAAAGGAGATTACGAGTATTTGAGAATAAAGTTCTTAGGAAAATTTTTGGACCAAAGAGAGATGAACAGACAGGTGAATGGAGAAGACCACATAACAATGAACTACATGGTCTTTATAGGAAGCCAGATATAATAATAACAGTTAAGTCTCGTAGACTGCGATGGGCAGGACATGTTGCACGTATGGGGAATGAAAGACGTGCATGGAAACTTCTTGTAGGAAAGCCAGAGGGAAAGCACCCAGTTGGTAACCAAGAATGAGGTGGGAAAACAACATTAACTATGATTTGAGGGAAGTAGATTATACAGGGAATGATTGGAAAGCATTAGCTCAGGATAGGGATGTATGGAGAGCTTATGTCCGCGCGGCCATGAACCTACGGGTTCGATAGTGCCAGTGAGTAAGTAAGTAAGGCCTACTAAGAAAGAAAGAGTTTAAAAATGATACCTGTTAGGCTATAAAAATTCAATCAAAATTTAACGTGACTGAGAAAAACCACGAGAAACCCTAGTCATTATATCCGACTCAGATTCTTCCCATTAGGCCTACGAACCCCAAAATATGCAGGCTTAATAATCCTAATTTATTAAATGAAATATAAATAATGACAAAAATAGAATTTTCGTTATAACGTTCAATATTATTTTACAGTAAATAAATATACGTCTGTCATAGTCAGTTGAATCCATACTTACCACTCCTGCGGCCTGGGTTCAATTCCTGGGGGGGGGATTGTGGATTGAAAATATCTATCTTTTATATAGCATAGGGTAGCGTTTTCTCTTCGTTTTATTTTTAATATTTTGTATCATCCCAAATTTTGAGGGACCTATATAATCAGAGCACACTTGCAGGACAATGCCCTGGATGCCTCACATGTAGGCCAGGGAATAGGAACTCTGAATTCCACCAGACAGATATAAAGAGTCTGCCTCCCAGGATCTGCGTCTATCAATAAGCCAGGGCCATGGACCAAGACGGCACATATACAAACCAAACATGTTTTTAAAGTCTCCTGCTCTTCTTGAAGGGGCACGCCGTAGCGTAATTGGTTAAGGCGGTACGCTACAAGCCGGAAGGTCTGGGATTCGAATCCTGAGGAGTCAGGATTTTTTTAACTGTCTCAATCCATCTAGCGGTACCATGGCCATGGGGTCGACTCAGCCTATAACGGAAATTAGTACCAGATTTTTGTTCTGGGTGTAAAGGCCGCCGTCACGCAGGGCTGAAAACCTAGCTGGAATCTCGTGCAGATTGTCCAAAAAGGCGAGAACCTTAAATTCCCACTACACCAAAAGCTTCTTGAGACCTATAGTGGGATCACTTTACCTTTTTACCCGTCATGGAACCGAATCCGGACCAGCGGAATGGAAGGTGAAGACCATTGGCATCACCACGGTAACATAATTATATATTTTTCAATAGTAAATATTAAATGATCGTCCACCGCTGTCGTCTCGGGGTAGCGTGCTGCCTTGTCACGCAGCGGCCCCAGGTTCGATCCCCGGTCGGGACAGTTTTTCTGGGTGAGGTTTTTATCGGGGTTTTTCCTCACCTGTAAGACAAATGTCAGGAAAACTTTAAGGCCCAAACGGTCCCCGAAATCATATGGCTATCGCAATCATCATCATTCATATTCATCTTAGGTTAAGCTTAGGATTAGGGACTCTCCTGGCGCACCATTATCATCATCATCACCTATATCATCGGGACAACTTAACCCCGCCTTCCAGGCGCCCCAACCTCAGGAGTAGGTTACAAGTACGCCATGCCAGGAGAAAAACCAGGAATGTCGAAAGAAAAACCTGGGGCATTTGAAAATAAATAAATAAATGATCCAGTTGAGAATAATTGGAATAGCCGAGATAATAACAAGCTAAGAATCGATACTGTAAGAGCCAGTTGTTCATATCTCTTACCTCCAGTTTATACACCCGTTATTTCTTCACAATTGTATTTTTAAAATTTTTCTTTCATTTCAGAAACGTCACCTACGTTACTTGAAGTGTCCGGCGGCTGTAACGATGAGACAGCTGAAAAAATTCATTAGGATGAAGTACGGATTGAGTTCTGAACACAGAGTTGATATTATCTACGAAGAAGAATGTTTGAGAGACGATTTCAGCCTCATGGATGTCGCATACACTTTCTCATGGAAAAGAGTAAGTATGAACTTGTAATAAAGCCTATGCTTTACAATATTTAGCCTACTTGCAAAATTACATTTGTGCAATGAATGGGAATTGCGTAGTGATATGATACAATATTATTCTTTCCTGACTAATTGTAATTCCTGCCTCAGTTTTCTTTATTTATGCGACATTCCATCGTAATAAACATATGTATTTTACCGACACTTTTCATCTCTTGAGCTTTAGGCATAGACCTATATATTCATGCGAGACTCTAAGCAATTAAAAAATAATATTGCTTACTTTTCCAAATGATACTGAGAACCCTCATCCTGAAATCCATAGTTTCATTACTCCTCTCCAGTAGATTATATATGTAAGTTATATATATATATATATATATATAGGCTATATAAAAGGTAAAGATAAAGTATCCCCACTATAGGCCTCAGGAGGCCCTTGGGGTAGTGGGAGGTTAAGGCTCCCACTTTTTCTGGACAATCGGCACTTGATGTCAGCCCTGCGTGACGGCCGCCTTTACCCCAGAACAAGCGTCTGGTACTCATTTCCGTTAGAGGCTGAGTCGACCCTAGGACCATAGTGCCGCCCAGAAGTTTTGGGTCAGTTTAAAAATCCTGACCCCACCGGAACTTGAACCCTCCACCTTCCGGCTTGTAGCGCAGTGCCTTTACCACTACGGCGTGCCCCATATATATATATAGGGCCTATATATATATATATATATATATATATATATCCTATATATATATATATATATATATATATATATACAGGCCTATATTAAATTATATCAAATGGCTTTTTAATCATACTTCAAAATTATATATTCGTTACAAAATTTAATATATAGGCCTATAGCCTATAGTCTGACCAACGGATCTGTGCTCCCGTATGATATGCGAACTAAACACTAATTCCTTTTTTGCCTCGGTAAATCATTACCCTCCCTGCATTCCAATCTCTCTCTCGTTTCTTTCGACCCTCCCACTACTCACAATTTTGAGCCTTCTTGAGGGACATATTATTTGCACTTGCAATCCAGTGTTGTCAACTCAACATGAAAACTGTAGCTCGGAGATGTGAAAGAAATATTACTAAACAAAAGTCAATCGGCGTCATTAGATCTACTTAAAAATGAAGAAATAATAATTAACCTTATATGATTCAATATGCAATAGCCATGAAACTGTTTGGGAGATGTTTGACAACATCCCTACTCGGTAAGTTATCCTCTGCCGTTTGACGTGGTGAGAGGAAACTTTTCTAAGAACGATTACAGCGCTAAAGGGGCACAGATCCGTTGGTTCGACAATATATAGGTATCAAGTAGTCATATATATATATAGGGCCTATATATATATAGGCCTATATATGCCTAGAAGAGGGAAGATAACAAATGTTGGTTTTAATAATAAGGGCGTGACCAACATCATGGGCTAGTGGTCAGCGTTTCTGATTCGATTGCCGGTCAAACCATAGGAATTTTTTCTTAAAGGGAATTGGGCTATTCGTGTGGTTGCCCATAGTCTGGAATTTAGGTTAAGAACTCTCCTGGCGCTTCATTATCATGTAATTATTATCCATCATATCATCGGGGTAGCATAACTCCGCCTTCCAGGTGCCCCATCCTAAGAAATGGATTAAAATTCCAGATAGAAAACCAGAAATGTCGTAAAAGTCAACCTGGTGGCATTAGATAAAAAAATAATAATAGGCCTAAGGGCGTACATTTATTGAAAAAAAAAAGTCGAATTTATTACATTTGAAAATTGCTTGGTATGCTTGATTTTACAAAGTACAACAAGGGTATAGCTCGCGCACTCTAAACTTGTGGGTTCGTGACATCATTGTTCTATTGAAAAAAAAAGAGGTGAATTGGTACTACTATCTGACTTAATAGGCCTACTGATTATATTCATAATAAAATTCCGTTGAGGTAAGTAGTTACAAGGAAAAATATTAAAATAGATAGGCCTATCTGGCAGGTGCCGTCGTCCTCGACTAGGTCTTTTTTTTTAATTTTAAGGACTGTAGGCCTTTCGGAAACCGGCTTCCATCATCAGCAGAAGGATATGCACTATTAACAGTTGTTGTTATGCGGCGCTTTTGACATCAGCGATAGCTACTGCTGGAAGCCTGTGTTCGAAAGGCCTACAATTATTAAAAGTTATAAAAAACTAAAGGCTCTCCGCTCTTAAAGTGGTCCTCATCAAAACAATACCATGTGACCTGCTCGGTTTTCATTGGTTATGGACACAGACTTACGAAAAAAGTAGTTCCCTTCATTACATTGTAATATGTCTTCTGAATAATATACTTCTTATTCTTCGTGAATGAAAACAATAATATTAAGAACATAGAAAATATTCTAAAATATACCTAGGCCTAATCAATAATTACAACTTAAAATAGAGTAGGCCTATTACTAGAGCTCGGACTTCATTGCTGATTCGCTTTCAAACAGTTGACTACACAGGTAGTTACTCCTGTCCCGTGCGCAGTGCCACAGTCAGTGGCGTCTTTGCTGTGCTGCTACAAGTATAGTATGCAGTCAAGTCATAATACCGATCACCACGATCTGACGAATGATTACAACATGCCGAAATCCAAACACACACAAGATGAATTCACTTGTACGTGAGTACGACCCTGAGTATTTTTGCCTAAAAGAAGATAAAATATTTTGTAAATTGTGTAATGTAGAGTTGAAAGGGGGGAGAAGAATTTTTATCAAGAGCCATTGCAAATCTAAAACACACATTGGGAATGTAAAACATAAGCTTGACGATGAAATACAGTCAAGGAGTTTCAGACACTTGTAATCATCGTGAATTTTAAAAGGATTTATGCGAAACGATGGTTTCCGCGAATATTCCTTTCAATAAAGTGCAAAATCCAGCTTGTACATTTTTGAGAAATATACGGGAAGAAAAATTCCTTGTGAAACAACTTTACGCAGATATTATTTATCTCCTTGTTATGAAGACGTTCTGAAATACATTAAAAATACTGTGGCAGATCATAAAATATGGTCGATTAAACCCAGGATGCGTCCAGAAGGTCTGTAGGAAATGTGATAGTGGGGATATTATCACCTGAAAACCCCGGGGATAAATTTTTGTTAACTACCGAGGTCTTAAATAAAGTCAACCATTCAGAAATCGACAATCTTTTTAAAAATTCTATGTCTCTTCTATGGCCCAATGAAATAAAAAGTGACAATGCTTTTCTATTTGTAACAGCGCACTTACTCTAACTTCATGTCCGAGCCCTATTTATTACATATGGGTAATGCATTTGAGTCATGTTTCAGTCGATTTGATGCAACAAAATGACTGAAGATGTTGAGTCTTCTGTTGCTGTGTCGCCATCTAAATGTTCAAAACACAAGTCTGGCAAAACTTTGACTAGTGATAAAAAGTTATTTTTAATGTTCTATTTCACAAGTTCAGTGAAAAATCTTACCAGCTTTCATGTAATCTACCCCATTCAACAGTCACATGTTTTATATACTTCACCCGTGCTCCCTCCCAATGTGACAGTGTTGTGACGCGAGTGGCGGAAGGATACAATTGGCGCTTTTTATGTTAGGATTATTCTAAGAACGGATAGGCCTAAGGTATAGTTGAGGACGACGGCACCTGCCAGGTATATTTACTTTAATATTTTACTTTGTAGCTGACTTGAAAATTCGGCTGACCTGAAGAGGTATTTCAAAAATGAATTTGTACTTACAAGTGATTCTAATACAAACTAAACTTAGGCCTATAACTAACTGCAAAATTAGCGCGTGTAGCACAGGACATCATCATTATCATTATCATCATCCTTCATCGGTGTGGAAAGCAACGGGAAACTACCACACCTACAATTCCCTAGTAAAGCTGCAAGCATAGCATGAAAATGCGATGATTGCAGTGAAGGACCTGCCTTCGGGCAGAATTACTGTGGATGGATATGTTTTAATTTCTTGTAAACAATATTTCCTATAAAGTGTCCAACGCTGTGGTCCTGCCTTGTCACGAAGCCGGCCCGGATTCGATTTCCGGTTTGGACAAATTTCCTGGGTGATTTTTTCGGGGTTTTTCCTCGCCTGCAAGACGTCAGGAAACTTTAAGGCCCAAACGATCCCCGAACGTCATCAGCCCATCATTATCATCATTCATTAAATTTAGGATTAAGACCTCTCCTGGCGCATCATTACCATCATCATCACCTAGCATAGGCCTATATCATCGGGGCAGCGTAAGCTAACTCTGCCTTCGAGGCTCCCCATCCTCAGATATGGGTTACAATAACGCCATGCCAGGAGAGAATACCAGAATGCCGAAATGACAACGTAGATGCATTGAATAAAAACAAATATTTTCTATAAACAATCGGTTTAATTATTCTGAAGAAGTTCAGTTAAACTTCCCGTTGATACATCAATAGTTGTTCCTTGATTTATTTCTTCAGGATGCATTATTAACATGCACAAAGTCCGACAAGTGTTATTACTAATAAAATAGAATACTGTAGTCATAAGATAAAAATTAAAAATTAAAAATCTAGGCCTACTTGTTGGCAGGTGCCGTCGTCCTCAACTTTGTTAAAATGATGTGTTTAAAATATTATTTGGAGGTATTTCGGAAGTTAATTCTCATCATCAGAAGGATAGCGAATACGTATTATGATGATGGAAGTTAACATCCGAAAGGCCTCCAAATAATATTTTAAATAGGCCTACATAATTTTAACAAAGTTGAGGACGACAGCACCTGCCAACAGGTACGTTTTTAATTTTTAATTTTTATTAATCTATTGATAGAAACATATTATTGATTCTGTATAAAACAAACCCTAAATGTAGAGTTAAATGTGATGTGGAACAACATAAAATGCTGTAAAATCTGTAATTGGCTGTTTTGCGAGAAACTAGCTGGTTGTTCTCCAAAGTGCGGAAAATCCACGCACGATGAACTGCGCACAGACTCTGATGGGATTTGGGTTTACGACACAGTCAACATTGCCGATGCAGTCTACGTCCACTGCAGAATTGTAAAGTGCAGTATAAATCAATGTTATCACCTGTAACGCAAACTAAATTATATGTTATTTACGTAACTGCTGTGATCTAATTTCACAAGGTCGAAAGCTACACAACATGCATATCAGTGTGTTGCATCAGCAAATTTTACTTTTATTAGTCTGACGTTTAAAAAAATAGTACACCTATTGTATTTTTTAATACTCCTCAACATAACATTTTAACATATAACTTTTCTATTAATCATCATCATCCGGTATCATGGCATCTGCCGTTGTCTTCCGGAAACCAAACGCCATTCCTCTCTGTTCATCCATTGATCTTCCTCCAATCCTCTGATATTCATAGCTGCTTGTACCCCTTCTATCCAAGTTTTCTTCGGTCTTCCTCTCTTCCTCCTTTCCATTGGGATCCATTCCATAACAATTTTAGGCAATCTTTGTTCTGGCATTCTTTTGACATGGCCATAGCACTGTAATTTTTTCTTTTCTATAATGTCTATGATGTCCGGCTCCTCTTGTACACCCATAATTTCCCTTATTTCTTTATTTCATATTCTATCCATTCTAGATTTTCCAGCTGATCTTCTTAAAACATCCATTTCTGTACTTAAAATTCTTTTCATTCCCTGGTAGGAATTTGCCAGACTTCAGCACCATATGTTAAAATGCTCTGAATTATTTATTTTTATTTTTTTTCAAATGCCCCAGGTTTGTCTTTCGACATTCCTGGTTTCTCTTCTGGCATGACGTACATGTAACCCACTTCTGAGGTTGGGGCGCCTGGAAGGCGGGGTTACGTTGCCCCGATGATATGATGGGTGATGATGATGATAATGGTTTGCCAGGAGAGTCCCTAATCCTAAGCTTAACCTAAGATGAATATGAATGATGATGATTGCGATGGCCATATGATTTCGGGGACCGTTTGGGCCTTCAAGTTTTCCTGACATTTGTCTTACAGGTGAGGAAAAACCCCGATAAAAACCTCACCCAGAAAAACTTTCCCGACCGGGGATCGAACCCGGGCCCGCTGCCTGAAAAGGCAGCACGCTACCCCGAGACCACAGCGGTGGACTGCTCTGAATTATGGTTTGATATATTTGTAATTTTATATTTTTTGTAATATTTTTGCTTCACCAAACAGAGTTTAAAGCATTTATTGCTTGTTTTGTTTGTGCGATTCTATTTTTAATTTCCACTGTGTTATCGCCTGAATGGTCTAATTTTGTTCCTAAATAAGTGCATTCAATACTAGGTTTTAGTTCTTCTCTATTGTTGAAATTTATATTTTCCATTTCTTCTTCTATACACAGGTATTTAATTTTCTCAATGTTTATATAAAGTCCCCATTTTTCATATTCTTCTTATAGTTTTTTAGCCATATATTCTATGTCATCGTGGTTGATTATCTAAAAGGAACAGTAGGCCTATGCAGACACAGATTTATGATTATTGCTATTTTATTGTAAGTTATTCTGAATTTACGTAAATTCCACTCCTTCGAGGCCATGATATTGACGTTATACCATATTTCACGTAACATTACGTCCGCTTTTGGATTCGATGCTTTCAGTTAAGCTCTCTACTGAATGAGTAGGCCTAATAGTGAGTTCAAGGAATTCGGTTGCTTATTGTATTGAAGACAAACTCCATGGCGGCGACAGGTCGAGAAGGTCTACCAGTCGGCTGCTGGCCTCATATCCACATGTCTTAATCACAGAGGTAGACTATCATCCAGCCAGTGTAGGGGTGACATGTGGTCAGCATGTCGGGTACCCCAGCCGTTATAGCTGGTTTTTCTCAACCTGGAGCCGCTACTTATATTAACTACCCAAATGCTGGGTGGGCACCGGTCCCATTATGGCCGAAATTCCATGAGAAAATTTCTTCCCCATGGAGACCCGAACCAGTTCAAGTCCCGTAGCTTAACCACTCGACTGCTGCTCGGGACATTGTATTGAAGAAGCTAAGCTAATACTTTGCTGAAACATAAAAATTTCACCTCTTGTATTCCCTCCTATGCCTACTCTTTCTCTTAGAATTATTTGATTATACATGTGGTGTTCTGTGCACAAGTGGCACAAGTTCATCTAGGATAGTTTAGAAGTAAAGACAAGATATTTAAAAAATGCTTGAAAAATTAATAAATTTATAAAACAGTTTGTTGAAATTTTATTGAAATATATATTGAATAGTATGAGCTGAAATTTATCCAAATATGTTACAACAATGATGATAATAATAATAATGATAATAATGATAATGATGATAATAATGATGATAATTTATTTATTTATATACAGAATTTTAATGTTTACCCGCCAAATCCTGTCCCAAGCCAGGTTAGAAAAGGGTGAGGGGGAGGAGTAACAACCTCGTTAAAAAACCAGGGTTCAGTACGCCCGGCTGATAGTACCCTGTGAGGGCCACTTATCTAGGGTACAGATACTGCTGCCTTGCAGTTCGTCATTGGTTTGACAAAGGCTAGAGGAAGAAAACCTTGACCAAAAATTACCTGGTCCTCCAGGTTGGGGGTTGATGCATCCAGCTCCCTGTTCGTCACAAAAAACATAACAATGCTAAAAAGCCTAATGATAATAATAATAATAATAATAATAATAATAATGATAATAATGATGATAATAATAATAATAATAATAATAATAATAATAATGAGATATAATACAAAAAATGGGGTTTACAGTTAAAATATAATAAAACAGAATATATTTCATTTGATAGAACAGATGAGCTAAAATGTAATTCAGGAAGAATACATAATGTTAAAAATATTAAATATTTTTAATCCATTTTAGATAAAATTGAGAATTCAACTACACAAATTGAAAGAAGAATAACTGATGGAAGAAGAACCATTGGTATGTTGATCTCAGTGCTTTGGAATAGAAATATAATATACAGAACGAAGAAAACTATATTTCAAGTTCTGATACAAAGTATTTTATTATATGGGTCCGAAACCTTGACAGTAAGTAGAAAACAAGCCAACAAGCTGTTACCAACAGAAATGGATTTTTGGAGGCGATCGACAAGAATTTCAAGAAGGGATAAGGTCAGAAATAGCACAATAAGGGGAATTATGCAAGTAAAAAAAAAATTGAAAAAATACAAGAAAAGACGTTTGAAATGGCATGGACACGTCATAAGAATGGAAGAAGAGAGAATACCAAAGAAGATCCTTAATTGAAAAGCTAATGGAAGAAGTGGAAGAGACAGACATTCAGAATGTTGGATAGATGGAGTGAGGAGAAGTATGGAAACTAGAGATTTGAAAGAAGAAGATTCTTTAGACGGGAACTTCTGGCGACAAATTACTTGGGTTGAAGAAGACACATTGTATTTGGGAATATTCCTAATATAAAAAAATAACAATATTACTAAGATTAAAAATAGGCATACAATAATTAGAGAAAAATACGGAGTTTCTTATTTTGTGCACCGAAGATCTTAACCCAGTTATTTTACAGTAATAAAGCTTGCAGTACATCAACAAAACATAGGTTCATCAATTTAATCTTAAGAAATTAGGTCTTGTGAATCCACTGACAGAAAAGAGAAAATGATGGCATATTTTTGAAATATGAATGATAGGTACTATGGAGGAGTATAAGAAAGAAGATCTTGGCTGCCATTACAAAACGACGTTACTGTTCTATTGATGACAGATTTTATAAATGTCTATCTCATTGGCATTTAAAAAATCATTATCACGGAATTCGTCATTTTGGCTGAATTTCTCTTGAACTGCATGGTAAATAGTTTTGTTTTCTCAAATTTCCTCTAACTTTCAAACACTGAAAATGATGTCCAAGTTTTCTAACTACTACACGGTTAAGTGTCTCCTTTCTGGACAAAAGTTCTGCCTTCTTCATTATCAGTATACAAACTGACACTTCTCTCTATTCTTACAATTTCTACCTAAGCATCCATCCCAGTTTATAATCGAGAAACAACAAATTTTCTATCGGCCTAAATCAATATTACAACTTCTCTACAAGTATTAGCCTGTTGCCTTAATACTAGCTTATCTTTTTTATGTTTTCAATTCAATTAAACAGAATTCTGCATCATTATAGCCTAGGCCCTATATGAAAATATGACCTGGAACCATGCATTTCTGGTCTACTTACTTCTTCTTCTTCACAGTTTAGGCTTATTTTCTAGCCTGTTCCGGCTCCAAATTGCTGCTCTTTCCATCTTTTCCTTGGTCTTCCCAAACTTCTTCTTCCTCGTGGTGAATAGTTGTATGCTGCTTTTGGTATTCTATTCTCAGTCATCCTTGCCAAGTGTTCTTTCCAGTTTGTTCTGTATTTCTCTACTGTTGTGTTTAATTCCTCTACTTTTAGTTGTCTTATTTCTGTGTTATGTTTTTTGTCTGTTCTTTGATATCCCGCTATTGGTCTGAGGAATCTCATTTCAGTAGTCTACTTACTTCCATTTTCATATTTCGGTCATGCAGTAACTTTAATAAGGGGGCACATGGATTCCTCAGCAAAACATGGTCTACTAAGCAACTCAAGCCTCAAGAAGTATGTAATAGGAATTCGAAAAACTCTATATTTAAATAGCAAAGAAATGGAATTTTAATGCTTCTGAAACTGACAACTAAAGACACAAATAGGCCTATCACTTTCTCAAGTTTCCAGTGAACAAGATCTGTGTGTTTTCGCATTTCTCTGTATTTTGTCTCTGTGCAAGGAATAGCTGTGAAGTCAAGTAATGTTTTCTAAAATAGGCCTGTATGAATTATGTTTGGTCTGCTGTAATGTAGGCCCTATGTTTTGGCATGGATAACGCATTCTGTTCCTAAATAACTTCCGTATTGTTTTCTTAAAAACTGTGGACTTATAGGCCTATTTGATAATATAAAGCGTGATGTAAGCCTACTATTTCGTGTTTGTATAGCGTATGAGGCATTATTCATGTTTCATATTTGGCAGGTCCATCTTGTTTTTATTATTATTATTATTATTGTTGTTATTATTATCATCATCATCATCATCGTCATCATTGTATAACATTGAAGGTTTAGGCAAAGAGAATATAAAACATAGAATTGAATTGAGTAGCAAAATAATATCATCGTTAAATCCCATATGGTGGGATAAGCATATTTAAAAAGATACAAAAAATAGATATTGGTAAAACAGTGATGGAATCTGTTGCAATGTATGGAAGTGAAGTATGGACAATCAATAAGTACTACAAGAATAGACTAATAGCTCTATAAATGGATTATTTACGCAGAAGTGCCAGAAAGTCAAAATTAGAACATGTCACAAATAAGGAAATTAGAAATATAATGGAAGCAGAAGAAAGCATAATTGAAAGAATTGAGGAGAAGGAATGAAAGTGGTTAGGTCATGTTTTAAGAATGGAAGATGAGCGATGGCCAAAGCAACTATATCAATGGCATCAGACCAGAAGGGGGAAGAGAGGGAGACCGAAGTTAACATGGAAGGAAAACATAAAGACATTAATGCAAGCAAGAGGGCTAAGCATTGAAGATGCCCAAGATCGTAGGCTTTGGAGGTTTGGCACGGGAAGACGGCAGCAGCTGTAAAAACCCGAAGATAGATAGATAGATCATCATCATTATCATAAAAAAATAAATACCGTTGTACGAGAAAAAAATGAATATTTGATATTCAATAGTAGATTATATAAGATACAAGCATGTACGGCGACTGCAAGAAGAAAGGTTACCCAGAAAAACAGTGAAATGGTGTCCACCTGAAAAAGATGGAAAGGAAGACCTCGAAACTCGTGGATGTAAGAAATAACTGGAATGAGAACAAGAGGACTGGAGGACATGGAGTGGATGGATAGAGACGAGTGGAGAAGGAAAATAAAACTTTAGGCACAGAAATATGTGTAAACATTGCAATTCTGTAGGCCTATATAAATAAAATTCTCATCATCACCATCGTAATTATCACATAAGCCTTCATGTCTATGTTTATTGTTACTGAAATATACTTACCACGTAGCCTGTGCTAGAAAAAAATTAACAATTTCAAATAATTATATCATCGCGTTATTTGACTAGGCCTATAAACGAATTACAATATAATTTCAAATAAATATGCCTAAATATGAATGACACTCTAACAATTGATTAATAGGCCTATTGATATGTTCATTATTACTGAATATGGTTTACTAATATTGTGCACTTATAGGCCTATTTGTCGAGAAATATTGATATTAAATTATGAATAGACTAGACTACGCTAGACTTCATTGTAAGAAAAATGACGAGGACTTCGCTGTAGCGTCACATTTATGACGAATAGCCTTCAAGTTGTAATGGGAAATAGAATAAGTCTCCATAAATGTCTTCATAAATTGTAGAACACAGTTTAAAGTATGCTGCTTTCTAACCACAAAGTGGTTTCCTCTTATCATAGTCTCCCTTGTTCACTATTTTCATAAATTAGACGCTACAGCTGTAATAAATACATGTATACTTCTTATAAACTGATTATTCTCAGTTGAAATGACTACACATATGTGCATATGTGACAATTTTTTTATTACATTGGCATATGTCTTGTTGCAATATTGCCTAATTTCATCTGTTATAATGTAGGCTAAATAATTATCTTAATTTTAAGTTGTATTTGCAATATAATCGCCGTAGCCGAGTGGTTAAGGCAATAAGCCTTGGCGCAGAGCTACTGATGGAAATAAGATTGAATATCACTTACGGTATGGCCATGTCAAATATTAAATAACCTGGGTTAATGTATTAGAATGTCCACCGCTGTGGTCTCGAGGTAGCGTGCTGCCTTGTCACGCAGCGGGCCCGGGTTCGATCCCCGGTGGGGCAGTTTTTCTGGGTGAGGTTTTCATCGGGGTTTTTCCTCACCTGTAAGACAAATGTCAGGAAAACTTTAAGGCCCAAACGGTCCCCGAAATCATATGGCCATCATCATAATCACCTTCACCGGTGTGGAAAGCAACGGGAAGCTACCACACCTACAATTCCCTAGTAAAGCTGCAAGCATAGCATGAAAATGCTATGATTGCAGTGAAGGACCTGCCTTCGGGCAGAATTACTATGGATGGATGGATTGTATTAGAAACAATCTAGAACATGAGGGAAATAATGAAAGAATATGTAGATGAAATTGATGAAATATGTATGATGTAAATTATGGAGATATATCATTACAACTTCTGTAATGGTCTGTATCAGAATGTATGAAATTAACGTTCTTAATTATTTGTCTGTATTACAATATGCTATGAAATTGGAAAACAGGACCTAGCAACCAATCTCCCTCGTTTAGAAGTGAACAAATTGATTCCGTCACATAGACATAAACATTATGTTACAATGTATTTATTACCTTAGTCTAATATGACTGACAATATAAGGATAATGTAATTAGATGTTTTATTATTTATAAGGAACAACGGAAGTTTGATAGGTATTATTATGGCATTGTAAGTAAAATCCCAAAAATAAATATAACCTAGTTCTATTGAACAAATTCTAATAGAAAATGTTATCCCCCATATAAATAATTTCTGCCGAACGTAAAATCTGTGAAATGAATCCGATACCGCCAACAGACTAATATAGAACTAGCCTATATATTTCATAGCTCGAATAATAAAATATGATCTTATGATAGGCTGTGGAATTACTAATTGAGTTACCGAAATTAACGTAATGTAATTTTGTGTTTTACAGATGGCACCAATGAGATTTAGCTACCGTATCTTCAATCCTCCAGTTTATATACCCATGCCAACACCACCTGTGGAGACTAATTTGGTTCATTCTGAACATCAGCAGAATCTAGGGAAAGACCAGCAATCTCACCAGGGACATCAGAACCAAGAAGCTCCAGTCTCCTCTTCAGATCATTCCCCAGTGCCGAAGACCTCAGAGACAGTGGAGACAGATACGGAGGATGTAAGCGGTCCACTAACTACTACAGAATCAAGAGAAGATCCTTCAGTAACTAATACTCCTATTTCCGATGAAGTAGTTCCAACGAATGAACCCGAAGATCACGTTCCCCAAGAGGAAATACGAGAACCTCCTACAAAAAAGGTAAAATTAAGTTCAGTAAATGTCGATAAAAAGTGTAAAAGCAGTTCAATAGAAGATAGTGCAGTGCGTGTAGAAAGTAAAATGGAGATAAAAACAAAAACCCGTGCAAAAGTAGAACAAAAACGTCAGAAAAGGAAACGCAAGAAATCCAGTAATAACGACATTGAAAGACGGAATAGTCGTGATAAAGAATTTATTATTCCAGCTATAGAAAACTCAAAAAGTTCTAGTACCGAAGAAATTGTTGAAGAATCTGTAGTTTCATCACCAAAGAGTGAAGTAACCAAGATAAATGAAGAGGAAGATTTGGATCAAACGGCAGAAGGAGACACAAAGGACAAAATCTGTGAAGAATCCGTACAGAACGAGACTTCATCGCCACCTGAAGTAATAGAGAATGATGAGGAAGAGGAAGAAGATGAAGAAGAAGGAGAAGCAGAAGCACAATTGTTACCCAAGAACAGGAAGGTACGTTAGAAGACTGTGATGATGGTAGAGAAGATAGAGAGAATAATGAGGAAAATAATTTAGTTGCAGTAGCTGATACTGAAGAACTTGCCACAGAGGATAATGAAGAAGATTTTACTTTACGCCTCTCGACATCTGAGGAAGAAATGCCCGAAGAAGATACAAGGATAATTACGAAACAGCTTGAAGTGAAAGAAGAAAAACACACAAAAGACGGAGAAGAACGGAAGAAAGTAAAAGGTAAAAGAGAAGGGCGCAAGAAGAGTAAGCACAAATCTAAGCATCACCATCAAGAAAGTTCAACTCGTAAAAGAAAAGCACATCGCACAGAGGCTACCCCTACAATTCTTCAATACCAAGAGGATGTAATGAAATTAAAGGTGAAACTTGGTCCCTTGAAACCACTTGTTTCACATCATCGTCATCACCATCATCATCACTCTAAACACAGTCGTAAATCGTTGCAGGAGCCCGAAGTGCCGACTACTACAATTAATTTACGATCGAATGGCGAACCAAGTACGAGTACTAGCAGTACTACGTCTACCAAAGAGCGTCTACTTCAAATGCGAGCGGTGAGACATAAGAGCATTACCAACAACAACAGTTCACCACCTCCCATTACATCCATTTCAGGGAAAGATGAAACTACTAGTAGAAGCAAGAAGACTGATATGATAATGCCCCCTTCCTCAATAACTGTCAGCAAAGTGAACATTGGTGAAAAACGTAAATTGGATAGTCAAAAATCCAATAGTAACAGTGGTTCGGGAGGGGAGGAGAATAAGAGACCTTCTCTTGAAATTATGTTAGTAAATGCGCCATCCCCAGCGGCAAATGCAACAGCATCTTCAACTCCTTCTCCACCTATTACAACGGTGAGTAATTCAACCTCGGATTCGTTTGTAACTGTGAAACAGAGTGCGTTAGATGGACCAAGCAGTTCCAATAAAATTCAGGAGCACAACAAACTAAGACCTCCGCCCCCTACAATTGTGAGAATTAAAAAGACTTCTGTAACGTCGATACGGCCACCATCCGGTTTGACTATTACTCCAAAGTTACCAACCACAACGTCAAGTCTTCCTACTAAAAGTTCCACTACAATTTCCAAAACTCCATTACCCAATAAAACAAGCACGGTGTCAGATATTGGAAAACAAACAAAAGGCGATGTTAATGTCCAATCTAGCAGTGGCGTGGAAGAAGATACAGCTATGAGACACGATGACATCGGTGCTCTGGATCTATCGGGTAAATCATCTAGAAAATCTGCAACAAGTCCAACCGCCTCTTCAAGTTTTCCTTCGCCATCTTCACCAGCAATGAAAAATCCTGTCCCTTCATCGTCCTCCACACATCAAAGCATTCTATCAATTGCACAGAGCTTGGTTCACAGACAACTGCAACAGCAGCAACATGGACTTCTGAACATTAGCTCTGTGACAAAAATTCAAAAATCTCCGGGTGGTGATAGTATAGTTAATGCGCATTCAGGTGCAGTGGCATCTCCTGTGTATGCGATGAGTAATCTAAAGACACTCTCCGATACTGCTGTGCGCATTCGGAATGAAATGGAGGCACAAGTCGATAAATCAAGGAGTGGCTCCGCAATAAAGCCTCAGTTACAACATAAACCAGCACCTATTTCAGTACAAATGAACGCAAGTGCAAGAACCAATTCGTCCCCGACAATGGCGGGACGTTCGCCGATCCCAGTCACATATGCGTCGAATAGCAGCCCTCGCAGTGGAGCGTCGCAATCACAATCTCGATCTCCCTCAGGTCCGCAGCAACATTACCATGTGATGGCAAATAACTCTATATCGCCTCTTCGTATACCCATACCTCCTACCGCTCTTTAACAAAGCTGGAGCTAGTCCTGCTCGTTCGAATAATATGCCGCGACTCCAAGAACTTTATCCGTCGTCACATAGTGCACTGGGCAGGGGTAGAGGCATAGGTGCGGGACTGCAGAATCGTAGCGGTATGAACAATCACACGAAGCCCGGACCCAACCAGGCAGTGCGTCATATTCCTAACCCGTCCGCATTGTTGTTTCGTCAACAGCAAACACAAAACAGACTGCAGCAACAGCAACAACAACAGAATAGTTCGGCGCAAAGCAGGCATCCTGCTGTTACAAAGACTCTGTTCAATAACTTCAACAACACGTCCACCACCGTAAAACCTGTGTCATCCACATCATTATTACCAACTTCCGCGACACCTGTGTCTTCTATACGCAAAATGGAGAACATGACGCGAAATATAGAGAAAGTGGCGGCAGGTCTGACAGTTCGGGCGGTAGAGGCGCATAGCAAATAAACGGTGTACATTGTAAAACTGTGGTATGAGTGTATGTGGGTAGTACATGTTATAGCAATTGGAATGGTTTTGTCATAATTCATTACTTTTGAATCTATCCCAGTATAACTTTATTCGTAGCAGAAGTGCAGTATCTTTATAGTATTAGGCCCTACTATGTTGTGCATTAACAAGAATTCTCGTCTGTCTTCAAATTCTTTGTTCTTTCACTTCTTATATATTGTTAACTTTTTAAATCGTTAATCATTACTGTATCGAAGTATGGTGGGAAAATATAGCGCTAGGGTAGATCTATAACAAATTCTTCTAATAATCCGAACTCGATTTAAAATCTTTCAGAATATATTTACCTATGTACAGTGCAATCCGGGCTTCCGATACGTAATTTTGTAGCGTAATGCGAGGTTGGGAAGTGTTTTTTACAGAAGGGAGGAAATGATTAAAACCCGAGCGATAGTGAGGTTTTTAATTTCCGAGATTCTTTAAAACACTTCACGAACGTGTGTTGTACATAATTTTTTGCGCGATGGTGTTTTCAAAATAATACATAATAGTAAAATAATAACATCTTTGTTGCAAATATTTGTGTCCATTATAAACAACTGACTAGCCAATGTATATACACTATAAATGCCGAAAATAATACAGTAGGCGGTGACACCAATCAGATATAAAATGGCGGCAAGTACGAATTTATTGTTTTATATTGTTTCAAGTAAAGTTCAGTTCATTTAAAATGCAATGATTTGTTTCGTATAATGTTTATTAACACTACCTTTTGGATATATTTTTGTAAATACATTGTACATAGTATACATAAAGGGAGTGGTTTTACTTCCCGCCCTAGGTAGGTAATTTGTAATATTACAATATAGTTATTTAGTTATTTATAGGTTGGCAACCTCGAAATGTAGGAAATTGAACTTTCAGTCATGGCCGCCATTCCTGTAAGTATGACAGAACGCACTATTGCGCAAAAAATATTTTTGTTGGATAAAATCCAAAAAATTGAATTAAATTTCGACTACTGTTTGAATGAATCAACAATAACGAATTTATTCAAGAAAGTGAATATATATTTAGAGGATAATCATCTTGATTGGCGTATTCATTAACTAGCAGTTAATTTCGTAATTAGAATTTTTAATACCTCGTGAAATAAATAGTCTTGAAACTGCAGAATTTATTTAAAAAATGCTTTCCTATTACCTAGAATGCTCTAAATATAACTATTGATTGTATTTCAACGTTAATTCAAAATATAGAGTAGCCTACAGCAAAATTGTCATAACATTTACAGGACTTAGCGGAACGTTTACCTGCAATCATAGTAGCACAGTTGATACGTCGCACGGACGTAGATACTAACCATCTAGCACCTATAGTCAGGAACAAATTACATTTTTCATCATTGCTAGTACTCCCCCATACAAACATTAATTGAAACTCACAGACTAACGTGAAGTGATTGTACCCGGGATTACATGGCATTAGTTCGAAAAAATATTCCACAAACGAAGCAGGTCCATGTTCCGCTGTGTCGTATAATACCCAAGTAAACAAGTCAATTTACATGTTCTTTTTCCAAGCGCGACAGGTCTAGAAGGCCCTTGGCCTCACATCCACACGTTTTAATCACAGAGGTAGACAATCATCTAGCCAATGTAGGGGTGACACATGGTCAGCATGTCGGATCCCCCAGCCCTTATAGCTGGTCTTCTCAACCTGAAGTAGCTACTTATTTTAGTTACCCAAATGCCTCACGATGCTGGGTGGGCACCGGTTCCATACTGTTCGAAATTCCATGAGAAAATTTCTTCCCCCATGGGGACTCGTACCAGCTCATGTCCCGTAGCTCTGCGCCAAGGCTTCTTGCCTTAACCACTCGGCTATGGCATGGGACCTATTTACATTTAGTTCTTTTTTATATAATCTATATTAGACCTACTTGTATAATATTTTCTCTCTATCCTTCAATTATCGTTAATTTTAAAATTAATTCGCAACATATTGTAATGTATTAGCCTATTAATATTTTATCAGTAACTATAATAAATTTATTATATTACGTAATTAATTTATATTTTACTTATATTACTTGTATCACATTTACACTCCGTCATTCAGTTATCATTAACTTTAAATTGATTCAAAATATAATGTAATGTAGCCTATTACTAATATTTTATCTATAGGCCAGTTACATTTATGAATTCATTATAATTACGTGATTAAAACTTAAGACATGATAGAGGCTGTTTCTAAATCATGTTTTTGTACTTTTTTACAATATATTATATTGATTAATATTTATCACAGTTTTTACGTTAAATTTAAACACTATTACTGTATTAGCATTAATTTTATTTTCCATGCTTTGGAGTTTAATTTCATTTCATAATCTTAAGAATTAACTACTATGTACTTCGTTTAATTTTGTGACAGTTCCGATTCCTTAGATTAGAGCATTTTATTTATGGAATAGACAAAGGTTTATTTGTCTAATAAAATATTTTAACAGTCTCAAAACAGTCATTTAGAAGTAACATTATAGAATAAAAAGTAGTTCAAATCTTAATAAATAAACCTGTTAGCCGCTATGTATAAGTTGAAAGCGCGTAACGGAACTTCTTATTAAATTAAATTGAGTACTTGTTTTCCTAGGACTCTTCTAAAAGTGCACCTAAGAAGTTATAGAAAAAGAGTGAAATCGCAAACATCCGAGAATAGTCGATAAATATCAAATTTCGCTTGTCTGAAAGGAAAGTTGAGAAGAACTGGCAATACTGGCAGTGTGTCCGCAAGGCCATTTCGAAACCTAGTTTATATGCCATACGTATAAACCAATTGATGCAACTTATTGGCATCGACATAAACGGACGTTTCAAATAGCCTATAACAGATAGCTATAGACTCGTTGGCATTAAAAAACAATGCTGTATCTCTTTCACAAAATGCTTTATTATTCGGGACATCATACTCTTAGCTAAACGATTATTGTTATTACAAAGGCTGCTATCTTGTTTCATGCCGCTCTCTTTTTTTAGTACTCTTACAGTATATTAAGGAAGTAGTATTTTATAATAGGCCTATTAGTACACTATATCTTATTAATGCTCTACATTTGAAGCCTTAATTTCAAATTACTAAATTGCATTTCTATTGATTTATACATAATTCCAATTAACTATCAGTGGTGTGTCTGAGATTTCTTGAGCCTCCTTCAAACAAGTTATGATATCAACCAAATGCAATAGGCCTGTGTTATAAAAATTAAGTCTGGAAGTAATTAAGAATTATTTTATAGTTGGCCTAATTTTAAAGATTTGGATCTCAATTTGTCACACTTTTTATTCAAATTTTGGTTAGGCTTGTATCTCGTTTCATATTGTAAATCTTAAAACAAAATATCCATGTTCACATCTTTCCACAATTTTTTTGTATATTTTGGTAAAAAAGAGACAATATATATATATATATATATTTTTTGTTCTCCACCCCTCAGTTGTCACCGCTGTGGTTTCGAGGTAGCGTGCTGCCTTGTCTCGCAGCGGACCCGGGTTCGATTTCCGGTCGGGACAGGCTCCTGGATGAAGTATTTCGGGGGTTTTCCTCACCTTTAAGACAAATGTCAGGAAGCTTAAGGCCCAACGGTCCCCAAAAATCATCCGGCCATCATCATAATCCTTATCATTATCATCATCATCCTTCACCGGTTTGGAAAGCAACGGGAAGCTACCCGCCTATAATTCCATAGTAAAGCTGCAAAGCATAGCATACAAATGATATGATTGCAGTGAAAGACCTGCCCTCGGGCAGAATTACTATGGAATGGAATCCCTTAGTTTGGGTACCCAGAAACTCCGCGAAATTAAGCAAGTTATTTAGATATGGTTTGTCTATAGCCTAATTAAATAAATCTAAATGAAAATGTTAACTGTAAAAATTAGCCCTCAGAGTGGGACATTATTACTTTGATTTCCACAGATCTAGTAGGCCTATTCATGAAGTTTATAGTAGCCTTCCCCCTTTTAACACAATCGTTAGCCATAAATTTCCTAATTTGTTATACCCTATAAGATACAATTAATTGCGAACTGCTATACAAATTACTCTACTGAAATTGGGAATTCTTTTTGATGCACAGAAACAGAATGTGAATTATCAAGTTATCATTATACACTTATTAAGTTTGTAGTACAGTGCGGTGACTTTTAAAACGCAAAGTAATGGTGATAGCTTTGCAAAATTAGGCCTAAAAAGTTATGCCTGTAAATTATATTACATTTCACATTTAAAATTGTATTTTCTAATGTAGGTTAATACTTTTCTTAACCCAATCGCTTCAGGTTTAAATGATCCATGCATTTCCCTACAAACTGGATTTAAGTTACCCTAAATTACATTGTATATTTTCAGGCATTAAAAACAAACAAATGATAACGGTACTTGAGATCACAATAAGGGAGAAGGCAAAACACATTCCTCTACTATTCATAAATGTTAACAAAATATTATCCTGCCAAGGGATGTACAAAATATTGTAAAATATATAAAAGCAAAATTAAGCTGTATCTCTCTTCTGAGTTGAAGGCTATTTAACTGCCGTCGAGTCTAACTCGTCTTTTGAGGCGAATGGGTTAAGAATACAAGATATTTAAGTCACAAGTTTTGCTTCAGATACCATAAGCAAGGAATTATGAAAGTAAATATGGAATGATTTTAAGAGGGTGTGGAATACCCTAGATCGGAAATATTAAAATACTTCTTATATAGTGAAAGTTTTCTCACAATTCACTGAATGAATTTGCTTCAAATTTTCAGGGAGAATATTTGACGATTTTTTGTACAATTCAGCACAGGGATATTTTTTACTGTTAGAATCGATTATTTTTAGATATACATATAAAATTTATACAATAATTCAGAAGAAAGTATATTAATGAAATCAAGAATAAAAGATCCCAGTGTTAAAATACAGTTAAGAGTTTTCATAATTAATATGTAAAAGTTTTATGCACCTCCTATGAACATGGTCTAACACTTTATAAGCAGTATTTAACATTACCGATATATAGCCTAGTAGATGATACAAATTTAAATTAATTCTCATAAGTAATGCCACGAGTGATTCCCAAATTATCGATAAATTCACGACTCACGAAGTGAGGAGTGAATTTTATTTAGACTATTTAACTCATGCCCCAAATGGGAGTCAATGACCAATCACATTTCAATGATTTTTTATTTACAAGCAATCACAGTCGTGTTTCGCCTAAAATTTACCAACTAAAGTTTATCGTAATATAGAAAGCACCTCCATTTTAACATTCTGAATAGGTCATAGCATTCATTATTTTGCAGTGACTGACCCTCTAAGAAATACGGCTACCAGATTGTATATATAGTGCATGAATGTCAGCAGAAAGCGCATGCGATAGATAATATAAACATATTTGTAACAATTGATTATACAAAAAAAAACACTATTTGCACTTTCTTAAACGAATTATTTTCCAGGAAATGACGTTGCAGAAAAATATAATTGACATATTTACATCATAGGACATCAGAAACCTATAACGTTGGTTATAAATTTCTCCACTAGGGTGCATTCTCATAATATTGCGATCCTTTGGCAATAAATAATATTATGATCTGGTTGCAGTGGTCAACAAAGAAAGGAAATGAAGCGTACGTATCGTTTCTCATTTGTTTTCAAACATCGCCGTTAACATTTAATATATAATTATATATGAATATTTCAAAATAACTATAGTTAAATAATGATTTGTGAGTAAACAGCTTAATTTTATTCGTTAAATAGACCTAACAAATGCCACTCTTGATTTCCAAATTCTCTAGATAAATTCACTCATCACTTCGTGAGTCGTGAATTTATCGATAATTTGGAAATCACTCGTGGCATTACTTATGAGAATTTGGAAATCAAGAGTGACATTTGTTAGGACTATTTAACGAATAAAATTAAGCTGTTTACTCACAAATCATTATTTAAATATAGTTATTTTAAAATATTTATATATTTAATGTAAACGGCGATGTTTGAAAACAATTGAGAAACGATTGGTACGCTTGATTTGCTTCTTTTGTTCGTCACTGCAACCAGATCATATTATTTATTGCCAAAGGAACGCAATATTGTAAGAATGCACTCTAGTGGAGAAAAAATGAAACACATCAGACTGTATATTAATTCATTTCTGATGTCCTATGATGTAAATATGACAATTATATTTTTCTGGGGAAAAATACATTTAAGAAAGTACAAACAGTGGTTTCTTTTTTTTTTTTTGGTGGTATAATCAATTGCTACAAATGTCTTTATATTAACACCCGCATGCGGTATGTGTTGACATTCATGCACTATATATACAATCTGGTAGCCGTATTTCTTCGTGAGTCAGTCACTGCAAAATAATGCTATGACGTATTCAGAATGTTAGAAAGGAGGTGCTTTCTTTATTATGATAAACTTTAGTTGGTAAATTCTAGGCGAAACACGACTGTGATTGGTTGTAAATAAAAAATCATTGTAACGTGATTGATCATTGACTCCCGTTTGGGGCATGAGTTAAAGCAAATCGATATTTTTACCCAGTATAATTACTAGCTTTCCGACCCCCAAAATATATGTTCTTTAATTTGAGCTATTTTGCTTATCCCATCCAAGTTACGTACTATTTTTTTTTCACTAATAGCTAAATAATTGGCTCGTCTAACAAATTTGGGAAATGTTACTACATGCTTCAATACATTTCAATAATTTCACTTCATTTGCCTACATTTCATATTAAAGGAATGAATGCGGAATTTACGTAGACCTTAATTAATCTTTACACATTTAAAATGTATTAGTCTACTTTAAAATTTGGTTTTGGAATCATTAAAACAATAACTGTGTTAAAGCCAATGCCAATATATAGGTAAGAGTTCAATGCTAATTTATGAATTGTATTCCATATTATTTTAAAACCATTCTATTAACGTTATACTAAATAAATCTGGTAAATGTAGCAATCACCATACTGATGAAAAATGATTCATTTGTTGTTCAGTGAGGATTAATTTTTAAACCAAGACGGATATTGAATAATAGAAGTTGTGTACAATAGTTATTATATGTTAGGAAATCGAATGGAAATTGAATGTGAAAAACATGGACCAATCATATGTTTGTATGTATGTAAGTTATGTAGTAGTTAATGGCTTATCTTGTTGTGTACTTAATATACGTAAATCGTCAGATTTTAATAACTTGTACAGTTACATAATTATACAATTGGATGCATTCATTATACGTTATTAAGCAATTGTGAATTTTGTTGTTGTTGTAACGTATTAAATTGATGTGTCTAAAATTTATCAAAAATTAATAGAGCATGCATATTTCAGTGTGCAATCCAAAATTTCCTAGTCTTTCCATAGTCCATTTTCCTTCTTTAAAAACATCCCTGTTCATAAAAACACTGAAAATGTAGAATGCAGGCTTTCAGGGCTTGAAATCATTATGTTGAATATTTCTGGCTAAAAAATAGGTGCCAAATTTAATACGGAAATATCAATTAACGAAACTAAAATTATGGCATTTCGTGGGAAAGACCCCATACAAAGTAAAATCTGTTTCGAGAATTAAATTTTAGAGAGATCTAATCAATTTAAATATCTTGGATATTATCTCTCTATCTGGGATGAAAAGGATATCCCTGAAAAAAATACCAGTTATAATAAAAGTTTGGGAATTATTAATCAAGTGTGATGAAACCATCCCTTGTACAAAAAAAAAAAACACCAGATTACATTTATATAACACTTTGTTTAGACCAGTGTTGACCTATAGCAGTGAAGCATGTGCACTAAAAAGACAACAAGAAAGCAGAATAACGGCTTTTGAAATGAGATTCATGCGCAGAACAGCGGGTTACACCAGATGGGATCTGAAAAGGAACACCGATATCTTAAAAGAATTGAAGACTACACCAATTTTGGAATATATTAAACAGTACCAACTAAATTGGAAACACCATCTTGAAAGAATGAGTTCAAATCGGATCCCCAAAGCTGTTTATAATTATAGCCTATACCAAGAGGACGAAGATCACTGGGCCGTCCTATGAAACGCTGGAGGGATCGTAACAGGCCTTGGCCCAATATTTGGAAGGATGAAGAAGAAGAAGAATATTTCGGGCTATAAGACCGTAGTCCATAACTAGTGCTTTTCCCAGATGTTTCTCCCTCGGCTACGGAGGAGGCATCTTCAGTGGTGAGTAGATGATGTTGCCTGGTCGGTAGCCTGAAACTTCAAATAGGCGTATCAATAACTGTAAATGTCTCGAATATAGGGAGGTTCTTAATTTGCAGTGCATAATTAAAATTCAGTGTTTCCTAGATATATTTGATCAAATTAGCACACAAACTGTAAAATAGTATACTTTGAGATAGAAAATCATAAATGTCCATTTCAAGCTCCATAGATGTTAAAAAATTAATAAAAGTAGTACATTTTTAAATGCTTCTGTGGTTTTATAAAATCTAAATTAAACCTCTATAGTTTCTTCTAATCATTCTTCTATTTTAATATTTATAGCTGTTCGGTAGCTACCGAGCCTATTTAAAATGTGATATAGGCCTATCATGTTCTTAAAATTCTGCTTGGCTCTATAACTTGTAAGTGTAGGCTTAATGCGAAAAACAGTAATTGTAGTAATTTAATTAGGTTTATTATTCTACTGTTCCTTAGTGCGACAGGACTAGAAAGTTCTTAGCCTAGAAAGTCAAATTGCTGGCCTCACATCCATATATGCCATTTACAGAGGTAAACGATAATTCAGCCAGTATAGAGGTTACATGTAGTCAGTATATCGAGTCTTTAGCAGTTATCTAAGCGTGTTGTAGCAATTTAAATTCCTCACAATGCTGGGTAGGCATTTACACATAAAACAAAGTTGAAGACGACGGCACCTACCAACAGATACAATTTAATTTTTAACTTTCATCATATTTGCACATAGGCTAAGTTGTTGTTCGACATTACACGAGAAAATGGCATTCCTCATGGGGAGTCGAACCATCACAAGTCCCACAAATATCTGGACTTTGTACCACTCGGCCACGGCGCGGGACTAATAATAATAATAATAATAATAATACATTAATAAAGCACCAAAATACCTGGAAACCAAATATGGAAAAATTAAACGAGTTTAACAATTTAAATATCTTGGTGAAATAATTCAGGAAAATGGAATTGCAACTAAAGCCAATAAAAGCAGATGCCAAAAAATGAAAACAGCATTTCGGCTTACTCACAACACTTATAATAAAAAATGCATATCTTTACATACAAAATTACGACACTATAACACTGTAATTAAACCAGAGTGCCTCTATGGAGCAGAAACATTAATTGTGAACAGAAAAAAGATCGAAAATATAGTGAAAAAAGAATGCAAAATTATAAGAAAAGTGTTGGGTCCATAAGTCATAGGGAAGCATTTATACTCAGAAGTAAAAAGGAAATAAAAATATATACAGACATTCATAGTGATATTAGAAAACGAAGGTTAAAATTGTATGGCCATATTAAACGAATGAACTCAAATAGGCTTACAAAACAGATAATCGAATTCTATGAAAACAGAAGTAAAGCTCCAGTGGATACTATGAAGTGGATTGATGTAATCAAAAATGACTTAAAATTGGCAGGAATTACTAAAGAAGATATCCCAAACAGAGATATATTTAGAATTAAGGTGAATAAATGGCAAGTTGACCAAGAGGACAAACCGAAGAATAAAACTGGAACAACTTGGACAGATGATAGAAAACAAGCTCATAGCAATAGAATGAAAGAAATTTGGGCTCAAAGGAAACGCCTCTAAGTACTTTGCGTAGTCCTACATGGGCTCATCCGCAATGAAAAAATAATAATACGTTCTAATAAAATAAATATCCTCAACTTGTATCCAACTCAAGGTCGGGTCGAGGAATGAGATGAGATGAAGGCCCTATGTTTATAGAGGTCTGTGAATAACAAGGATGCCAATCGACCATCCCTGACGCACCGTCACGGGGGCGGATAAACCAAATGGATAAGATGAGTAGGCCCTTCCTCCACCCCTTGGGATACCTCGGTCGTCATGACCATACTCCCAAGTCCTAGGTGCTTGTCCTCCCTATCCTATGTTCACGTCCACGTTCAAGTTCACAGTCCTTAAACCAACACCCCTAGGGAGAAGGTGTTGGAGTTGCAACTTCTGGGAATTGCTGAGCTTCGTAGTCGCCAGGTCGCTCATTCCTGACGACCCCACAGTTGGTCCACGGGCTCCATGAGCCTAGCCGGGAGGACTGCTGTCGCAGATCCACCGACCATTCCCCTGTTCTGCCTCCAGGGACGTGTCCTGCAGCCGTTGTGGGACCGGCTAGGGCTACAAGCCCAACAGTGTGAGACTTTTAGTACATCCAGGTGCTCATCTCCTGGCGACCCCACAGTTTGTCGACGAGCCTGTAGGCTGAGTCAGGAACCAGTACAGTTGCTCCCCTCTGTACTGGTCCGAGCCGAGCCCTGGTGTGCCCCAGGGACGCCTTCTGCTGCTGTTGTGGGCCAGCACGGAGCTCGCAGCCCGTTCGTAAGACTAAGCCTAGTCGTGTAGCTGCTGTGAGGCAGCCCACTGAGCAATATAGGCATCCAGAGTGCTCATCTCCCACGGTGCCCCCACAGATGGTCTCGGGTTCCATTGAACCAAGAGAAAGGAGCTTCTGATCTCCAGTCTCCCACCGCTCCACCAACAGCGGCCCATGGATAAGATGAATATGAAGAAATGGCGGAATGAAATTTGTGGCACGTAAATACGAGAGGAATCCCCAGAAAAACCTACCCAAGCTCCGTTTCGTCCACCGCCAAACCCACATGGAGTGACTCTTACTTTAAGGAAGGAAATGAGATTACGAGTTTTTGAGAATAAAGTTCTTAGGAAAATTTTTGGACCAAAGAGAGATGAACAGACAGGTGAATGGAGAAGACTTCATAACAATGAACTACATGGTCTTTTGTCCCGCGCCGTAGCCGAGTGGTTAAGGCACGAAGCCTTGGCGCAGAGCTACGGGACTTGCGCTGGTTCGAGTCTCCATGGGGGAAGAAATTTTCTCATGGTATTTCGGTCAGTATGGGACCGGTGCCCACCCAGCATCGTGATGCATTTGGGTAGCTACAATAAGTAGCGGCTCCAGGTTGAGAAAATCAGCTATAACGGCTGGGGGACTCGACATGCTGACCACATGTCACCCCTACACTGGCTGATTATCATCTACCTCTGTGATTGACACATGTGGATGTGAGGCAAGCAGCCGGCTGGTAGGCTAAGGGCCTTGTAGGCCTGTCGCGCCAGGAGTACAGGGTCTTTATAGGAAGCCAGATATAATAAGAACAGTTAAGTCTCGTAGACTGCGGTGGGCAGTACATGTTGCGCGTATGGGGAATGAAAGACGTGCATGGAAAGCCAGAGGGAAAACGCCCAGTTGGTAGGCCAAGAATGAGGTGGAAGAATAACATTAACTATGTTTTGAGGGAAGTAAATTATACAGGGAATGATTGGAAAGCATTAGCTCAGGATATGGATGTATGGAGAGCTTATGTCCGCGCGGCCATGAACCTACGGGTTCGATAGTACCAGTGAGTAAGTATTAGCCAAATTATATCATAGCTTCAGTACCGTGTATTGACCTCGGTTATAGTCTTCTGTCATTTATGTTTTATTTGTAGGCCTATCTGGAACATTTTGGAATAATTTTTCATATTATACATCTTCCCGCAGTTCTGTGCCCGAGCGGTCCAAGACATCCTGCTTTGATGTAGATCCGGATGACATGTGCTGGTTCGAATTTCTATAGACATTTTCATATGGAATTTCGAACAGCATCATGAGGAGTTTGTAAAGCTATAATAAATAGCAGCTCCATATTGAGAAAAATAGCTCTAATGATGGGTGATTCGATCACATGTTTATACCTATGGTGGTTGTATGGTCGTATACCTCTGTGTTTGACTGATGAGGATATGAGGTCAACTGGTTGGATAAGGGCCTTGTAGATTTGTTGTGTCATGAAGTGTAAATTTTACAAGAATCCATCTATCTGTATGCAGCTTCTATAATGTCGCTTATGGGATTTCAAGAAATTTCCAAATTTAAAAAGTTGTTTATTTTTCTCACGTAAATGAGCACCCATATCCTGCCATGCAAACTTTCTTATCTTAAATGCAGTGAATATCTAATTTCAATCAGATGTAAAATACAACATAGAAGAAGAAATGACAGAAGAAAATCTACTAACTTGCCAAGTAGGCCTATCACCTGCTGAATCCATCTACAGTGGTTTACATTTAAAATAGCCTACAGTTTTTTTTTTCATGAATTGCTATATTCCACGAATTTTGGTCATGTTAAAATGTTCTAATAGTTCCAATATAGCCTATATATATATATATATATATATATATATATATATATATATATATATATATATATATATACAAATTAATGTTTGTTTGTTTGTTCGTACTTTATGCGCGGTCATACCGTTGATCCGATTTTGATGGTTTTTTTTGCAAAATGTTCAGGAGATTCCCGGGATGAACATAGGCTATAAGAGAGTTGTGATACTCAACTCTTACACCCTTAAAAATCGCCCTTCGTAGTGGAAAACGTGAAAAGGTAGCTCTTTGGACGCTTGAATGGCTTACGCTGCCTAAACCATAAGAAATACACTAAATTAATGTACACAGAATTGAATACGTATCTCAAAAAGCTCTACAAAAAAGTCCGCGACAGCATATGTTAATCTCTTACGGATAACTCACAAAAACCATTTTTGTCTTTCATTGATACAAAGAGTCTCGCGCCTTAGCCGAGTGGTTAAGGCAAGAAGTCTTGGCGCAGAACTACGGGGCTTACGCTGGTTCGAGTCTCTACGGGGAAAGAAATTTTTCTCATGGAATGTCGGCCAGTATGGAACCGGTGCACAGTGGGTCAGAAATGAAATCTAGTATAGGCCTATATATATATATATATATATATATATATATATATATATAAACCGAAGAAACATAATCTGTCGATAAATTATGTTATATGCCTGTTGTTAGTCCTGGTCTGTTGGCTAATCATGATCATTTCGGAACCCGATCTTCATATTCGAAAAATATAAAAATTACGATATTTTCAAGCTCTTTCTTAATATTGCGATTATGTAATGTCCTTCTAGAAGCTGGATTTCTTTTTCTTTCCAACGATAAAACATTCTTAGGTTCGGTGAACTTGTTAATAATCTATCTATCTATCTTCGGGTTTTTACAGCTGCTGCAGTCTTCCCGTGCAAAACCTCCAAAGCATACGATCTTGGGCATCTTCGATGCTTAGCCCTCTTGCTTGCATTACTGTCATCATGTTTTCCTTCCATGTTAACTTTGGTCTCCCTCTTTTCTTTTTTCTGTTCGGATGCCATTCGTATAGTTGCTTCGGCCATCGCTCATCTTCCATTCTTAAAACACGTCCTACCCACTTTAATTCCTTCTCCTCAATTCTTTCAATTATGCTTTCTTCTGCTTCCATTTTGTTTCTAATTTCCTTAACTAGTTAATAAAAATAATAATAATAATAATAATAATAATAATAATATTTGGTGAATTCCATGTAAAATTTGACACAACACGTGAAAATTAAAATTTCTTCCCTACTTTCCAAAGTGGTAGGCATAGGCTATGGACTATTAAAATATTTTCAACTACCTACATCGCCAAATATTGTAGAACAAGAACAAACTCATAACGTCATAGGAAACAAAATAAAGACATGCTAGATAGAGCGGGTGAAGGAAGAACAATGCTGGAACTCGTAAAGAAGAGGAAAATAAACTGGATTGGTCATTGGCTAAGAACAAACTGCCTGCTGACGGATGCCCTAGAAGGAAGGGTCAATGGAAAGAAGGTTAGAGGCAGAAAAAGACATCACATTATAGATAGTATTAAAATAAATGATTTGTATGCGGATGCAAAAAGGAAGACTGAGTTAAGGAAAGAGTAGAGAATGCTGAGTTTGCGATAAAAGACCTGCTGTTGGGCAGACAACTATGTATGTATGTATATATATATATATATATATATATATATATATATATATATATACACACATATCTCTCTCTTACTTTTCTAACATTTATTTTGCAGCCTAAATAATTAAAAGATGATACTTCTCCTGCTTATTTATTGTCTATAATTATTTATGATCTGTCATAGTCATTAGTGTAGCAATTCAAATATGGGTATCAAAGGGCCCACAAATTTTGATCAGAGACATCTTTTTTCAAGCTTGTAATATAATTAGAAGTTAAAGGAAATATTTGTTCCTTTCTAAATATCTTAATTGCATCTCTAAATGGCTATAAGATACCAATAAATCCCACTTTATTTTTCGTTTCCAATGACTTTAGTTTCTTCCGAAGGAATCCTGAAAAAATGCATCGGTCTCAGCCAGGTTTGAACCCCAAATTTTGGAACCAGAAGCGAGCATGTTAACCACTAGACCACTAGACCTGTGATTTTGATTCTGCTAATATCGCATAAGTTCGATTTACATACAAATTCAAACTCGATATAATACGGTATTTGTAAATCAAAGACAATAGATTGGATTGTTGGTAGCAGCCTTAGCCGTTGTAGGGAGATTCTTCTTTACACAAGACTGACTACCGGATGCCCTGGGCGTGGTTCGAGCTCGCGTCCTTGTAGGCCACAAAACGACCGCAACCGCTAACAACTGTTACCATCAGTAAGTCACGATTACACTTTGTGACGTCCATCATAAACGCCACATCAAATATGTCAGGCATGTAGGTCCCTATTTCCCTTACTTTAAACCGAAATCTCGATTTAACAATATTCCAACATTATCTTCACAGCGTTTGAGGAACGATAGAGGAAGTTAAGAGGAAAACATATTTTCATGTGACAAAAATTAGTAGTTTGATTATTTGCCACTAGATAGGCTATGCTGATGATTTATTTATTTTGACTGGTGGTGTTGTCATTATCACTCACTCTGTCAGGACAAACAGTGCTGCATTAATAGGCCTATACAACAACCACGATACTATCTAGATAATTATGATTGAAATTTTGGTTAAACTGATATTGTAATAATAAATTTAATGATAATAAAATTAATGTCGTACATTATAGGCCCTATAATGGAAACGGCCAATTAATGACTAATGAGAGATATTTTAGAGAAGTGGCTGAATTCAGATAGGCCTACCTAGGAACAATAATTACAAATAGGAATGAGATGCACAAATAAATAAAACATCGGCTTAATTCAGGAAATGTGCATTATAGGGACTCTTTTGTTGTCCCAACTTCTCCCTAAAAACGTTAAACTGAAAACATAATTATAAAACTGTTATTCTCCCAGTTCTATTAGCCTATATGGATGCGAAACATAGACTTTAAGGGAGATTATGAGTATTTGAGAATAAAGTTCTTGGTAAACTTTTTGGACCAAAGTGAATAGAGATCACTACATTACAGTGAGCTACATGATCTTTATAGGAAACCAGATATAATAAGAACAGTTAAGTCTCGTAGACTGCAATGGGCTGGACATATGACACGAATGAGGAATGACAGAGGCGCATGGAAGTTTCTTGTATGATATCCAGTGGAACGCCCAGTTGGTATCCAAGAATTATATTAACCAAATTTGAGAGAAGTAGATTAAGTATACAGGACATGATTTTAAAATAATAATAATAATAATAATAATAATAATAATAATAATAATAATAATAATAATAATAATAGGCGGGGCACGCCGTAGCTTAGTGGTTAAGGCACTGAGCTACAAGCCGGAGGGTCGAGGGTTCAAGTCCCGTTGGGGTCAGGATTTTTAAAACTGACCCAAACCCTCTGGCGGCACTATGGCCCTGGGATCGACTCAGCCTCTAACGGAAATGAGTACCAGACGCTTGTTTTGGGGTAAAGGCGGCCGTCACGCAGGGCTGACAACCCGGCTGACATCAAGTGCCGATTGTCTAGAAAAAGTGGGAGCCTTAACCTCCTACTACCCCAAAGGCCTCCTGAGGCCTGTTGTGGGATCACTTTACCTTATAATAATAGGCCTACTTTATTTATTCTGGCAGAGTTAAGGCCATAAGGCCTTGTCTTCCACTCAACCAGCACAAATACAAATAAATATTTGACAAATATAAGATATACACTATACTAATTATAATCAGTTAAAGATAGGCCTACATTAAATGTAGCAATGTAAATTTCATGTACAAACAACATTTTATGCGATAATAACAATAATAGGCCTACTTACGATAATAATAATATAATAATAATAATATAAATATGATACATTATACGGGAAACACCAATTAATATATATATCTTACACTGGATAATAATGAAGTCGAGTTTAGAGCAAATATAAATTTAGATTTCTTTTAAAAGATGCCAATGTCCGGCAGCCCCTTATTTCTTGTGGTAGGGAATTCCAGTTGCGAGAAGTGGAGATGGTATATGACATGGAGTGATGTGATGTCCTATGTTGCGGTATATTAAGTAAGAGACTATGTTGTGATCTTGTGTTTAAGTTATGGTTTGAGGATAGATACTGGAAACAGGATGATAAATAATTGGGAATCGAGGTATGTAGGATCTTAAATAAGATAATTAGACAGTGCGATTTTCTTCTCTCTTTTAGATGTAGTCATGACAATTCGTGGAATAATGGAGAAATCTGATCGTATTTTCGAACATTAAATATGAATCTGATACACATATTATGGACCCGCTGCAGTTTGTCCGACAATCCGTCACTTATGTCAGTTAGTAGAACGTCACAATAGTCAAAATGCGGCATCACATTAGCCCAGGATAAGAATGTAGGCCTATGTGGAGCTTATGTCCACGCTGCCATGAACCCTCGGATTCGATAGTGCCAGTGAATTAGTTAGTTATAATAAAAATAAGGAAAATAAATAATTAGGCCTTATGATTAATAGTTCGTAATTAATAGACATGAAATCTAATTATCAACAAAGTAATTTACTGATCTATATTGAGATTGATAATAAATTACATCACGCGTTTTCTCAGTACTTCTTTCTTTTCTGCCATACTTGTAGTCTTACACAAGCAGTTTGACATAGAAAATCAGTTATCTTAATAGGCCTATATGAAAATTTCGTGTCACGTTGTTTGTCCGCGATGGAATCCTAAACTACTGAACCGATTTTAATAAAATTTTGCACACTGTGTGCAGTTTGATCCAACTTGAGACTTAGGGTAGTTTATAACTAAATTTATAGTCGCATTATTTTTTTATTGCAAATTATTTGTTTATTATTTAACAAAGAGTTATAATTATCTGTGAATTCCATACGATTCTAACAGATGGCGGTGTAATTATCTGTGAGTTCCACACGATTCTAAGAGATGGCGTTGTAAGGTAATTTGGTAAGGTCTTTGGTTAATTATTTAACAAAGAGAGATCCAGATGGCTGTGCTTTTTGTTACAACCGCGAATTTCAATTGAATTACAAATATTGATTATTTTATAACTTAAGTGTGTTCAGTGTTTATTTTATTTTCAATATTATTCATTTCGTGTGTAAGTATTAGTTTTAAGTAATCTGGCTGAAAGACAGCAACTTAATTTATATTTTTAACGTATACCTTAGCCACAGCAACGCGTGGCCGGGACTTCTAGTATTATATAGTTTTAGGAACATAAATAAGAAAATCTCATACTAACAAATAAGTACGAAAAATACAGTATGAACGTAATTTGTAAAATAAATAAACCCTCTACAACTGTGTTATTCAAGAATGCTGGCTGACCAAACCAGTCGTTCCATCCCAGGAGCAGATTAAATTAAATGGAACGAAATAGATGACATGAGTGTGGAGAAGTGGTGGAATGAAGTTTTTGGCAGGGGCAAAGAAAGAAACACTGAGAATATCTGCCCTGGTCCGATTCCAACACGAACCCCACATGCAGTAACCGAATGGCTAACTCGCGACCCAGAGGTGGACCGTCTTCATAAAATTTGTGCTAGATTAGTTTCAGATCTCATTAGAGATCCTAGGAAACCTGATTGTTAATAAAAGGTAACAATAGGCCCATATCGACGGTAGGCAATGGAAACCTCGTAACTCCATCAGTCATTGAAAACCACGTAACTCCAGTAGGCAGCACAGAAATAGGCCTATGTGATGCATAGCCTGTTGAGAACACGGACTACAAATTTATTAATAACTTGACTTGTATTCTGTAGTAAAATATGTGGGAACTATTGCCTATCAGCATAATTATTTAAAACAGTTATTTGTTTCTCCTGTAAAATTTACCAAAATGGAATTACGAGGTTTTCATTGCGCACCATCGATATGTTTTTTATTTATCGTCTTTAATATATTTTATGAATGAGTAAAAATCACTACAATATTAGACTTAAAGACGTCTTATTTCTAAAAATTGTTAGGCCCTAACCGGTTAACAGTCAGGATTCCAAATCTCATATTGGATTTGAATTCAAGTTAGTACAATATGTACTCCTGCTTTGCTTTATTAGTGTCAGGTTTTACCTGTGTAATTACCGGTAATTATGTAGCCTATAAGTAGCCGATTCTAAGAGGAGGAGCAACGGATTTACTTTTACATGAACAAGTGCTACTATATTTATACCCACTTAAGAAATTATTTTCATAAATATTCTGTTTACTTTTTGCCCCTATACTATTATTTGTTAAATAGGCCTATAGCACATGGCAATGTAGGTAGGGCCTAACAACGTGTAAAGAACCTGGGAAACCATCGGAATAGTAAAAGGAAGGATCCGCATATTCTCAGCCAATGAAACGAATAGGAAGGAAGAACGTTAGTCCTAATACCTGAATGATTTAACCTCAGGAAAATGTTCGATTTCCTTAATTTAGATAATTATTCCAGAGAAGAAATTTTAACAAATCAAGGAGTTCGACAAGGGTGTACATTATCATCTACATTATTTAATAGGCTATATAGCCTATTTGACGAGGTTATACGAAAATGGAAAAAAATCAAGCCCACTAGGAATACAAATTAACAAGGCAATGTAATTATATGAATATTTTAATGTATGCAGACGATCTGGTAATTATACAGACGTCAGAGGATGGTTTACAAAGAGCCATTTACATGTTGAATCAATTAGGACTCTATTATTATAATCTCAAAGTCTCAACTTCAAGAACTAAAATTATGGCTTTTCAGGGCAAAATGCCGGTCAGAGCAAAAATAGTAATCAATAATGAAATAATAGAATAGATAGCACACTTTAACTATCTTGGTTCAGATATAACATATAGCTGCAATTGGGATATACATAGGCCTAATAAATTAAACCGATATCAAATGATGTGTGGCAAGAAGAACCGTCTGAAAGACACGAAGAGAAACTCAGCTCAGGTTTTATACAATTATGGCTGTTCCTGTTATTTTGTATGGATCTGAATCTTGGGTACTTACAAAAAAAGATATCTCACACATTCAAGCCACTGAAATGAAATTTTTAAGATCCGTAAAGGGATGTACACGCATGGATAGATTACACAATGAATCAATAAGAAATGAACTGGAGACATTTTCAATAGTCGATAAACTAGAAGAGCACAAATACCAATGGAAAGAACATTTAGACATAATGGACAATACAAGATTACCCAAAAAGATCAACACCTACAAACCACATGGAATAATATCTTTGGGTCGGCCAAGGAAAGGATGGACTTGAGACCGGAACAGGTCGCATTGACTTAATCTTGGAAAGGAAGAAGAAGAAGAAGAAGAAGAAAATGTTCTATACTTACTTTAAAAGAGGCTTAATAGAGCCAAGACCTACTCTGGGAGAAACGAGCAAAGAAAAATTTTATCCATATGCTGTCCGATTTGACCTTGTCGTCCAGTAGACCCTACTTAGATGTTCTTCCGCCTGAGATACCTGTCCTATTATGAGTAAACGCACGCAATTAACAGGTCTTGAATACGTATGAAGGCGTGAAAGCAAACATACTATTCTTAGCTAACAGGTCTAGATTAAAGTACGATGGCTAGCCCACGCTCCGGTCTGCATCCTCTTGGAAATTTAATAAATAAAACTATCACAGTTTTGTATGAATTTATAAATTCTTGTCTTATTAAACATTCGTATCAGCTGTTTCTTCATCAGACGAATGACATAATTACGAATACATGTTCTATTTATGAGTATAGTCAACTATGTAAACAAATGTAATCCAGCAATAGGCCTACAGTAGAAATAAAAGGTAAACAAAGAATCCGCAGAGGAATGTATAGCCTAAAGTAAAATATTTATTTTATAAATTTAACACGGAGAATCATTCAGATCTAATTGGGAATTTAATGATTTATTACTTGTCTTTAATTTATTCATTTACTAGCGAACCCGGCAGACGTTGTCTTGCCCGAACGTTCAATTCTCGTGTCATGGCCTGACGATTAAAGTATACGTTGGCACGCCGTAGCGTAGTGGTTAAGGCACTGAGCTACAAGCCAGAGGGTCGAGGGTTCAAGTCCCGTTGGGGCCAGGATTTTTAAACTGACCCAAACCCTCTGGCGGTACTATGACCCTGGGGTCGACTCAGCCTCTAACGGAAATGAGTACCAGGCGCTTGTTCTGGGGTAAAGGCGGCCGTCAGGCAGGGCTGACAACCCGGCTGACATAAAGTGTCGATTGTCTAGAAAAAAAGTGGGAGCCTTAACCTCCTACTACCCCAAGAGCCTCCGGGCCTGTTGTGGGATCACTTTACTTTACTCACTTTACTTTTTTACTATAAAAGTTACTAGTTATAATAAAAGTTTAGGAATTATTAATCAAGTTATGAAACCATCCCTTGTACAAAAAAACACCAGATTACGTTTATATAACACTTTGGCTAGACCAGTGTTGAGCTATGGTAGTGAAGCATGCACACTAAAAAAACAACATGAAAGCAGAATAACGGCTTGTGAAATGAGATTCATGCGCAGAACAGCGGGTTACACCAGATGGGATCGGAAAAGGAACACCGATATCTTAAAAGAATTGAAGACTACGCCAATCTTGGAATATATTAAACAGTACCAACTAAATTGGAAACACCATCTTGAAAGAATGAGTTCAAATCGGATCCCCAAAGCTGTTTATAATTATATACCAAGAGGACGAAGATCACTGGGCCGTCCTATGAAACGCTGGAGGGAAAATTTTCTATAGGATCGTAACAGGCCTTGGCCTAATACTTGGAAGGAAGAAGAAGACTATAAATTCACTAATTTATAAGTTCGCAAGAAAAGTCCTCACTGCCATCTGTCGTGACTCAAAGAACGTTCTTTATGATGCCACATTGTTGTCGCGCGGAATATGTCGGTAATGCAAATGACTGTACATCTGTCATAAAAAAATCCTGTAACCCGATCGCAGCGCCACCTACCGGGTCCAATTGTGAATCCAAACCATCCAGGAACCCACTCAAAACACACACATAAAATTTCATCAAAATCGGTGCGGTCGTTTAGGCAGTTTAAATTTCGGATTTCAAGTAAACTTCCACTTATAATTGTCCAATTTCGCTCATTTTTGGTTTATTTTAATAGGATATACTGAGTTTCGTTATGAAACATCGAAAATTGTGAACGCTGGAGCGATTTTTAAATTTTCACTTCTGTTTTAATAAGATATTCTGAGTTTTGTTGTGAAACATCGAAAATTGCGATCGCTAGAGTGATTTTTAAACTTTCGTTTCAGGTGAACTCCTACACCGAATGATTTTAGAACAATAGATAACGGCTAAATACTCGCCGCATATGAAACCCTGCATAACTTATACATATTTTCACGAAGATCGGTTGAACGGTTTTAGAAGTCTATAAAGGATATGGGCTATAACTTATAGATTTCTAAAGGTTCTAAAATATTTAATTTCTTTTCCTACAAACATGTAAAACATTAAATCTCAATTAAAATAATGATCAAATTCAAGCACAGTAAGTGTTTAGCGTAGTTTGGAGTATCGAGATTTCTATTTATGCCCTCATACGTTCTTTTATACGAGAAATAGCAGTCTACCTATTTGGCCTGTAACTCACAGGCTAAACTTGTCGCATGTGTCACATACCAACATATATAGATTACACCTGGCAACTGTTCCTTTTTTTTTTTACTTTAGTTTTACTATTTTTATTACACTTTGTAAAGTTTTATTCGTCGTAAACGTCACATCGATGTTCACTTTTTTTAAACGTTTGGATATAGGCCCTATTATCAGAGAGTCATTATAAAATATTAATTAGTGTCCATTTAGACAGAGGAAAAACGTATTAATAGTTTTTTTATAACTAAGTTAATTTTCTTAATTAAATTATCTGTAATTGTATGATTGTAATTGTTATTTATAGCTAATTGTTTAATGGCATTCAACTCATATTTCAGGGGTGAAGAAGTAATATTTAAAAGTTTGTGAATGTAGCCTAACTATTAAAGGCTGCTATTTTATGAGCAGGGAGCGGGGTTCTAGTAATATTCAATGAAGTTAAGAATGCACTGAATATAAGGAAGAATGACGTACCTGTGACCGTGCAGTGTTCAGTATAAACAAAATGATGTTCGGTGGAAGGCATTACATCCTGCTTCAAAAAACAGTTATAGGCCTACCAAGATAAGGAATTATAGAAGTAAGCAAACAATCGTTTGTTTAGTTATTTGTAGTGTGCAATAAAACTACTTCATTCTGAATAAGGATTTAAAGTACAGAAATAGTTTCTTATACATCATGATTAGGCCTACAGTTATTGCAATGTGTTTCTGTAGGCATTTTTCTGTTAGTATCCTATATTTGTTTACGAAAGCTAGGATGTTGTGCTTAATTTAAAGGAATATCGGCTCTTATTAATGCATAACACAAATCCTCGAAAAATTCTGATCTATAGTTTGGGTCTGCGGAGGTTGAAGCTACACTTTCCTTTTTTTTTTTTTTTTTTTTTTTAATACAACATTTTCCTTGCGTTTTCTTGAATTACAGTGTTGTTTAACATGATGTTTAAAACTTCCTTTGAGCTGTATGTGACAAACCTTACATTTGATGGTTTCACCATTAGTGCCAAATTACTGTATAAACGATGCTAATTGTGATGATGATGATTTTGAGGTGTTACTCTATTTTGCTTTAGGCATATTGCCACAGTTCTTGACTGCATCGTATGCAGCGAATAAGTGAAACATTTTATAAGATTCATGATGTGTTCCGTTGAGGTATTATTCAAAATTAAAATATAAAATTATGGAATATTTACCTGAAAGGTCCGTCTCCTCAATTAATTATTTAACTGCAGAGCTTTCGGGACTTGTCCCATCATCGGCAGGATTCAAAACACCAGTTTTGAATCCTGCCGACGATGGGACAAGTCCCGAAAGCGCTACAGTTAAATAATTAATTAAGTTGAGGAGACGGACCTTTCAGGTGAATATTCCATAATTTTATATTTTAATTTTTAAGTGAAACAGTCGCTACGAAACACTCTGTTGTTGAGGAACGTATCCTGCGCAGTACATACTCCGTGTGCAGGTAATAAGAAGTGTCTGTTTACTTAATCAAACCTCGCTCCCTGTTTAGGAGTATGTGGGTGAAGGGAAGAACAATGGAGGCCTATCAGTACGAGACGGTTTGTGAAAGATGTCAAACTCCAGCTTATTATTAATGTGTTTTATTGATAATTCTAGGAAATTAATTCTATTGTTTGATTGCAATCCCATCGTGAAATTAATACTTTTGTGAATGTTATTAATAAAATTTAAAAATGAATCCAACTGTTTTTTAGTTCTCATGAAGGACATGATCCACATAACGATATCAAAATAATATGTTTTTAGCTACTGATTTTCGTGCCAAGAGAGAGCTCAATGGATCGTCCACAATCAAAGTGTCTTTTGCTATATAGGCCTACAATGAGTTATTAAATTTGAAATAGTTTTGGTGTAGGAATGTTTTAATGGCGTGTATTATTTCCTCAACCACAAAACCATTCATCCTAATGGCAAGTAACATTCCATGAACCATCTCTTTGACGTCAACAACTGGAACACTGTGCAAAAGGTTTTTTTACTTGAATTTTATAATTTTTTATTCAGATTTTAAAGTTTTAGATGTTTATAGAAAAAAAACTAGATAGGCCTATTTTAGAAACTTTAGAAGTAAATAAAGAAATTAGAAACAGGTAATAAAGTATTAAATTCCCAATTAGATCTGAATTATTTACCCTTGTTAGATTTATAAAAATGTATTTTACGTTTTTATACATTCTTATATAATATATGTGCGGCCTTGTCACGCAGCAGGCCCGGGCTCGATTCCCGGTCGGGACAGGCTCCTGGGTGAGGTTTTTTCGGGGTTTTTCCTCACCTGTAAGACAAATGTCAGGAAGCCTAGGGCCCAATGGTCCTCAAAAATCATCCGGCCACCTACATCATCCTTATCATTATCATCATCATCATCACCATCCTTGGTGTGGAACGCAATGGAAAGCTACCACACCTATAATTCCCTAGTAAAGCTGCAAAGCATAGCATGAAAATGCTATGATTGTGGTGAAAGGCTGCCCTCGGGCAGAATTACTATGGATGGATGGATATAATATATTTACTTTTTTTTAAAAATGTTGTATTGCTTGGTTACATATGTTTAGCCTACATAGTTGACTATACTCATAAATAGAAAAAAAAATTGTATTTATGACATTACGTGAAGCTACAGGGTATTGAAATAGCTGTTATGAATGTTTAATATAAGTATTTATGAAAAATCATATATGATAATGATAGTTTTATTTATTAAATGCATCGTGGATTTTCACGAAGTTAGCATAAAAAAATGTAATTGATTCCTTGGAAACCGATTATTCTAAAGGAAACTAAATGGATCAGTTAGCCCTATAAGTCTGTAGGAATATAGGAATGTAGGAATGAATAAAATTGTCTATTCCTCCACTACCTGGTTTGAACCCCGATCCACGTTAGGCAATTGTGCAGTAAAAACTTTATATTCTTATTCTTTGTATTTTAAACACAAAAATGTTTTTGAGACACTTTTTACGAAAAATTAGAGAAAAGAAGGAGTTTTTTAACTGATTTCTGTATTCCTTCAAAGCGAACAGAAAGAGAGGCGTTCCTCCCATAGTTCGGTGGCATACAAAAAAGAAGATGAAGCAGTTGGCCCGCCATTCATAAAGATGTTAGGAACATAAAAACTGACTTTTATAACTCTTGTTCACTCCTCTATCTAACAGCTTTAAAACTTCTTCATTTAAATTGAATCTCTTTCACACATATAAATCACGTAGAGTCTACCTCATTTCCTGAATCTTCTAATCTATTAAGTAACAGCTTTACGTGTCTCTAATTAATTTGTGCGATTTTATGATATTTTATTAACAGCTGGACTTAAAAGGCTAAAAGAGAGTTTGAAGTGTAGGGAGATCAAAGAAAAAAAAAAGTCCTTGAATAACTAGGTCAATCCTATATTTTAGTGTCGTATAATTTTTTTTTTTGCATCACATTTAATCCAAAGTTCTCCTTCCTAATGTTTTAACTAACTAACTCACTGGCACTATCGAACCCATAGGTTCATGACTGCGCGTAGATAAGCTCTCCATACATCCCTATCCTGAACCAATGTTTTCCAATCATTCCATGTAGGGCCTATAATCTACTTCAATCAAATAATTGTTAATGTTATTCTCCCACCTCATTCTTAGTCTACAAATTGGGCGTTTTCCTTCCGGTTTTCCTAATAGAAGCTTCCATGCACGTCTTTCATTCACTATTCGTGCCACATGTCCTGGCCATCGAAGTCTACGAGACTTAACTGTTCTTATTATATCTGGCTTTCTATAAAGACCATTTAGTTCACTATTATGTAATCTCCACCATTCACCTGTCTATTCATCTCTCTCTTAAGAACTTTATTTTCAAATCCTCGTAATCCCCTTTCCTCTCTTAAAGTTAGAGTCCATGTCTCGCATCCATATAACTGGTAGAATAACAGTTTTATACATTTATAGGACGCATTTGCTGAATTGAGTCTATATTTAATTCCTTTTGTGCGTCGCATATGCATTTGCGATTATTGTTCCTAGGTATTTGAATTCAGCCACTTCCTCAAAATTTCCTTCATTTGTCATTAGCTGTACATTTCCATTATATAATGTATTTCTATGTGTTTCCACATATTTAGTTTTATTGATATTTACTTCGAGTCCCAATTTCTTAATGTTACTCAATAATGAGTGCGTGTTGGCTTTAGTAGGCCTATCTCTTCGCTATCGCCCAATAGTAGGCTACTACATCATCGGCATAAACTAACTGCTTATTAATACCATTGAGTTGTAGGCCTTCTTCATCCTCTAAAGATACAATGGCATGCTCTAGTACAAAATTGAATAGTAGAGGAGAGAGTGCATCTCCATGCTTCAACCCATTCTGGATTTCAAAATTATCCGAAAACTGTTTGCCTACACGCACCCTACTCTTTGGGTTATTTAGACAAAGGCCTATTCATATAAGTCTATCTTACTTTTTAGGAATTTCGAACTCCAGCAGGATACTATATAACTTCTCCCTCTTAATTGAATCGTATGTCTTTTTGAAGTCTGTGTACAGTTGATGTACAATACCATTATATTCCCAATTTTTTTAAATCTGTCTTATAGCCCACTAAAAATCTGATCTGTTGTAGACCTGTTTCTTATAAATCCACATTGATGATCTCCTAGAATGTCATTAATACAAGGAGTAAGTCTGCTTACTAAAATATTTGTTATAATAGGCCTACATACATTATTTAAATTCATTTACAGTGTGATAGGCCTATAGTAAATTTTATTTTGTTGGTCCACAGCTGAGGCCTAGGTATAACAACCTTGTCTCAAATGTTGCGGGTTCGGGTTCGGTCCTAGATCGAGATGGGTTTCCTGTGTTTTTTTTTTCCGAAAAATTTCCTCATCTCTCAGACAAATTTGAAGAAATATAAAGAGCCATAAGTCTCCCCGAAAGGCTTAGGCTATATAATCGCCCTGTTACCTATGAATATAGGCCTATCTATCCATGTTCTCTCGGAGTTGATTCGGATAAGTTTTTCCATAGGAATATATGAAGGAATGTAAATGTGAACGAGAGTTAAGAATCCTTTCCCGACAGTTTGTGTCCCTGTAAGATGTGGGAGACGTGGGAAACGTAGTCTGTTATTTACTTAACAAGGATTGAAAATGAGGATTTACTGGTGAGTTGAGATGTTCATGGCCGAAGTTTTATTGAGCGTGGAATTTCGAAATGAATAATAAAACGTTTTCAATCCTTGCAACGTTTGTAATTTTATTTCGTATTTTGTCCAACGTCAATATCTAATAGGCCTATATAAAATTAATGTTTGTTTGTTTGTTCGTACTTTATGCGCGGCCATACCGTTGATCTGATTTTGATGGGGTTTTTGCAAAATGTTCAGGAGATTCCGGGGATGAACATAGGCTATAAGAGAGTTGTGATACTCAACTCCTACACCCATATAATTCGCCCTTTGTATGGAAAATGTTTTTAAAAAAATAGCACTTTGGACGCTTAAATGGCTTACGCTGCCTAAACCATAACATATAGGCTACACAAAATTAATGTATACAGAATTGAATATCTCAAAAAGCTCTACAAAAAAAGTCCGCGACAGCATACGTTTATCTCTTACGGATAACTCACAATGACCATTTTTGTCTTTCATTGATGCCAAGAAGATCGAGACAAGTACGTAGATTCCTTTGCAAGCATAGCAGCACATGGCGGGTATTCTTTTACTAATAACTCACAACGAATTTTGACTTTTAGCACATTTATGTCAAGAAGATCGAGATAACTATATTCCCGGGTAACACCAGATAATCAGCACGGGGAATCTTAAAATAATTACGATATACATTTATAATTTATTTTTCATTTTACTTATTCAACTAATCATAAGAAGTACATTAATTTTTATCTTTCAGCTCATTTATGCCAAGAAGATCGGGATGAGTAGATTCCCAGACAACGCTGGGTAAACAGCACGGGGTGTCTAAAAATAATCACGAAATAAATATTTGCATGTACTTATTTAACTAAACATAAAACCCATTAATTTTCGTATTACAGCTCATTTATGTCAAGAAGATCGGGATAAATAGATTCCCGGGTAACGCCGGGTAATCAGCACAGGGTATCCAAAAATATAAATTTATAATTATTTTTCCATTCGCTTATTCAACTAAACATAAAAGCACATTAATTTTCTTTTATTTAGGCGTAGTAGCGCACGCCGGGTATTAGCTAATAATAGCCTAATAATAATAGCTAGTTTTCAATAAATAAATATAGGGCCTGCATAATTTATTTAACCACTAAGCCTAATTCAGGACATCCTTAACTATGCTCAATCTCGGCTAATTTCATGATACTAAGCTTTTAGACTATTATACTTTAATATTATGAAAATTTCAGGTTAGAGACTTGAAAATATTAAAGTTAAGGACAGATGAATGAAATAGGCCCTATATAATGCTGAGTTGTCGAATACATATTTTATTTCATTACAAATACGACATAAATTATATAGCCTATCTACTTTTTCTGGAGGTTTCAAGAACTCGGTTGATTTCGTGATAGCAACTTTGTAATCACACTCTTGTGATTATCCAAAGTTCTCGAAATCCCATTTATAAACAATCAACCCTTAATCACTCTAACAACTCCTAGCATGAATGAAAACACTTCCTTTACTAGTTAACAAAATACACTCAAGGATTGTTCTTATCACAAATATGAAAACATGGCAAGAAAGTAGACTTTCTGCCATCTATGATAAAAAAAAATATTTTTCTCGGCAGTACAACTACGTTACAAACAGAAGGAAAAAAATAACGAAATTACCCATGTCACGAAATTAACCGAGTTTGTCTTATAGCACGAATGAGGAATGAAAAAGAAACTCCTTTTAGGGAAGTTAGAGGGAATGTGTGTGAGAAAGTGCAGTGAGGTGGGGGAATAACGTTAACCATAATTTGAGGGAAGTAAATTGTACAGAATATGATTGGAAAACATTACCTCACGATAGGAATTTATTGACAGCTTACGTCCGTGCGGCCATAAATCTACCGGTTTGATAGTCCCAGTGAGTTATTTATTTAGTTTTAGTTTTAATTATTAAACAAGTACGTATTGATGATATGAGAGGCACGGCTTAGCGTAGTTGATTAAAGCAATACGCTACAAACCGAAAGGTTCCAGTGGGGTCAGAATTTTTAAACTGGCTCAAATCTTCTGGTGGCACCATGGCCCAGGGGTGGGCTCAGCCTCTAACGGAAATGCATATCGGATGTTTGTTATAGGGTAAAGACGGCCGTCAAGCAGAGGTGTTAACCCGGCTGATATCAAGTCCCGATTGTCTAGAAACCTAAACTTCGCACTACCTCAGTTTGGGATAACGTTATCTTTATTGATTAGGGCCTATATGAAATTATTATTTATGCCTATATAATTTGTTTGTTATTGATTACGCTTGCTTGTTTACTTGAAAAAAATGTATTAAGATTATTAAATTTGTCGTGATGTTTTCATATGTTGGCAAAAGTTGTGTCCATTTTTGTATTGCGGTACATAGGATAATGTACTGAAATAAGACATGTTATGAAATAAAACTATCATAAGTAGGCCTAATGGCATTTGTTAGGACTATTTAACGAATAAAATTAAGCTGTTTAGTCACAAATCATTGTTTAACTATAGTTATTTTAAAATATTTATATATTTAATGTAAACGGCGATGTTTGAAAACAAATCAGAAATGTGAGGTTATGTTCAATCACTGCTGCTTGATCAAATTATTTATTGTCAAATAAGATCGCAATATTGTAAGAGTGCACCCAAGTGGAGAAATAATGAAACTCATCAAACTATATATCATAATCAACATTACGGGTTATTCATTTATTTTTTAGTAAACAACTCAGTAAAATCAAGGAATCTTTTCATTATTTGCTATATTCAACGTATTTGTTGGAGAAAAATAATGCTTTGACCTGTTCAGAACATTAAAAAGGAGGAGCTTTCTTTATCACAAAAGCAGGAGCTGATAAAGAGAAATCGATAAAGAGCGAGGTGAAACATGACTGTCATTGGTTGTAAAACAACATTCATTGAAACGTGATTGGTCATTGACTAGCATTTGTGGCATGAGTTAAATAGTCTACGAAATGTAGATGTTAATTAAGGAAGAGAGAAAGAGATAAACGTTTTAGTAGCCTATATTCAATCTTAGGACTACGTGTTCTGTACAAGAAATAGACCTACATAAACATGTTTGTTTTATAATGCAATGGAGGGGGAAAGGATTCCGATGAAGCTATTAATCTCGACATCAGTGCACAGGTACACTTAACTCTTATGGAAACAGTACAGTAAAGTACTGGACTAGTTTCAAGAGCGTTTTTTATTTTAGACTATTATTATTATTTTTAGTTCTTTTATAGATCCTATAAATAAATTTATGAAACTGATAATGTTAGGAATCGAGTTTTATTTTTAATAAACCGCATAACTACCGAAAGACTTGCAGAGTCATATTCCTGATCAGCCTCCAAATGACAGGTAAAATGATTAAACACATACGTAAGTAAGCTCTTCTTTATTTATTTTCTTTTTGCAATTGTACACAAAGAGTTTACAGCTATATTACGTGGATGCGAAACATGGGCTCTCACTTTAGAAAAGAAAACAATACGAGTATTTGAGAATAAAGTTCTTGGGAAAATTTTTGGACCAAAGGGAGATGTAAACAGGTGAATGGAGAAGAGTAAGTAACAGTGAATTACAAGAACTTTGTAGGAAACCAGGTATAATAATAGTTTCGTAGTTGCGATGGTAAGGACATGTGACACGAATGGGGAATGGAAGAGGGGCATGGAAATTTCTTTTAGGAAAACCAGATGGAAAACGCCGAGTTGGTAAACAAAGAACAAGATGGGAGAATAACATTAACCAAGATTTGAGGGATGTAGATTATACAGGGATAAATGGAAACATTAACTCAGGATAGGGGTGTATGAAGAGCTTATGTCCGCACGGCTATGAACCTATGGGTTCAGTAATGCCAGTGAGGTTTATAGAGATCTGGGGGATTTTAGCGCAAACGAATATATATGATAATCAAGAAAATAAAAAAACTATTGTTATAAAATGCGATTAGCGAATAATAATAATTTTTATTTATATACAGAATTTTAATGTTTACACATCTTTCTGTGCCTAAAGTTTTATTTTTCTTCTCCACTCGTCTCTCTCCATCCAATCCATGTCCTCCAGTCCTCTTGCTCTCATTCCAGTACTTATTTCCTGCATTAATAAGTTAATAATAATAATAATAATAATAATAATAATAATAATAATAATAATAATAATAATAATAATAATAATAATAGGCTATTACTATTATTGTTATTATTATAATTATTATTATTATTATTGTTATTATTGTTATTATTATTATTGTTATTATAATAATAATTATTATAAATTATTATTGTTATTATTATAATAATTATTACTATTATTGTTATTATTATAATTATTATTATTGTTATTATTATAATTATTATTATTGTTATTATTAATTATTATTATTATTATAATTATTATTGTTATTATTATAGGCCTAATTATTATTATTAGGCTATATATTATTTGTTATTTATTATGTTGAATTATGGATTTAATTGTAAATTTTCGTCGATAGGCCTATAGGGCCTATGTATGATAAAGTTTCTTGGGTTTCAATATGAAATATTCAAGGTTGGCCGCTGGTCACCAGTCACTAGTTCCGAACCACGGAAAACTCAAGAAACCTTTCTTTGTCATATAGGTCTATACACACACACACGCGCACGCACCGCGCGCACACACACACACACACACATATATATATATATATATATATAGGCCCCTATATATGCCTAGGCCTATATATGTAATAAAGGAACATCTTTAAAAGACATGATATAGGCTAAACCTTATGGATCGTTCTATGAATGATGGTTAAAATCAGAACTGCCAACTCATGCGAATATTCATGCTTTCTGCCGGTCATGTTGCCTCAGTTGGTTTTCGTAACGTTAACTATGAGCTAATTAATGACTCTTACCCATGGTATAATTATTGTTACACCATGCTCTTACGTAACCAAATCTAACGAAACATAACAAAATGTGCTTTAATGTAATGTAACTTAAGGCATTTAGATGGCCTACTTATACACACTTCTCGAAAGAAAATCTAATGAGGCGATATAGGATGAACTGAACGATACCAATATATGCCAGAAAAAAAAAAATGTTGGTGATTGGCTATGAGATGTAGGATACTGCATCCACTGATTCTCCGGCTTTGACGTTTTCAGGACAGTGTTGCCGATACGGATATTCAGTGGGAGTGGCCGCTTTATGTATGCGGTTAGCAGACATATAGCTGACAACATCTCAGCAATTTCAAACCTTACTAGCGCGCTATAGCCGTATCAAGAGCAGTGACTGGTTGTGGCAGACATGTACTCCCACATTAACCATATCGTTATTGGCAGTAGAGGGCGAATTCTACCGGTTCAACTGCACTTCTACTAGCGCTTGATTTTTCAGTTATATTGTTGTAAACTATAGCTCTTCTTCTGCATTTACTAACATTATTTCACATTTTAAAATTTTCCAAACAATTTTATAGCATTATTAGATAATTTTGAAGTATTTGTATAAATATGCAAATCACAATATTATGACACTGTTAGACAATATTGCTAACTGTTATTTTCTCCACAGAGTATATTACTTAGTCTATAATTTTTCCATCGCTGTTTTGGGTTATCGCTGGTTGGATCAGCGTTAGGGAGTGATAATTAAGTGTAGGCCTACACCCATTTGTAATAAACGTTTGGTCATTTTAATGTTATTAATATTTTTTTAAACATAGATTTGGGGATTTATTGCAAATATTGGTCATTTAAATCTCATAGCGACCGATAGTAACCGAGGATGATAATCGATATAATTGTTCGATTGTGGGGTATCGCTGGCTCTATAAACTCTGGCGCGTGCGAACTGGTGTTCTATAGGACTCAAAATATTTCACGCTAGTTTAAGTGCAGTTTTTCCATTTACCCCTCGTATAACCTAAACTTCAGAACCGGATATATGGCGGCTCGGGTATAGTAGAATATGTAAGCCTAATGGAAGGTAATCGATATCAGTCTATGGAACAGGCCTATGTAATATGTGGTCAGCTCTAACATGTATTTATAATTATTTGCGCTACAATATTACAGATATGTCCAGTGAGGTCTCATTTTTACGTAGCCTATTTTTAAAAAACTTAAAGAAACTTACGAAAATAAGTTGTAGTAATTAATACCTGGTAGGCTATAAACGTATACATTTTACGCAATCGTGATTAGCTGATGTGACACTGAATAAATGCTATCATAATATCTTCATAGGCCTACTACAAGCAACTCTGTAAGTTATATTGTGAATAGAAGTTCATGGCCATGGCTATATGGGAATTAAAAAAAAATTGTGCCTGCTCCTGGATTTCCCGAGTAGTTAAAATTGTAAGAACACCAGCGCGTAAAGCTCGACGTCTTGAGTTCAAATCCCAGTTCAGACAGAAAATTTTCTGTATAGTTGTATTAAAGAAACTAATTAACTTATAATCTAACTAATTAGCCTATAACGTTTAACCATAGTGGCAAAACGGCATCACTAAGATTTGGAGTTCATATTAAAATATGAATTTCATTACTCAAATAGGCCTAATTCTTATCTAAAAGCAGTTCTTTCATTACAATTAGATCTACTTTTAATCTAAAGTGACATAAAAAATTCGTACTCCGGTAAAAAGAATTGTCCACTGCTGTAAGGGAGCATGGCATAGAGTAGTTGGTTATGGCAATATGCCACAAGCTGGAAGATTTTAAGGTTCGAGTCCTGGTGGATTGAGGATTTTTAAACTGATCCAAACCTGACCATACCCCGGTCCTGGGGTCGACTCAACCTCTAACGGAAATGAGTACCATACGCTTATTCTGGGGTAAATGCAGTTGACACGCAGAGCTAAAATCCGGCTGACGTCAAGTACTGCACCTTTTCGTTCGTCGGTGGTCGATGAGTTCTCAATGTTCGGTAAAGCGATAGACTTTACAGTCAGGATCAATTAACATGCATGAAAGTTCTAGTTCTAAAGTAGTTTGAAGTATTTATTCTCATAACTTGTTTGCTGATACAGTTTTGTTTATTCAATAATGGAGGCGATTGAATTATTCAGATCATGGAAATGTTATTTTGTAAGATAGGCTGATAAAAAATCTTTAGTTATAGCCCATTCGATGTTCAATTTATTAAAGTAATTAGGCCTATAAATTAATTTTCTCGCATAGGCCTAGATAAAAAATGTTAAGTCCAAACTATTCTTAGTCAAAGTAAGTCTATTTTAAAGTTAATTTTCCAGAGAGATTAATTTTCTTATTAATTCGTAAAATTATGTTTTAAATTTTGTGCACGTGGCGGATGCTTCTACAGTAGTCGAAATGTTGAGTTTCGGCGATCACAGAACAGAGTGATACTTTGTTGTTCGTTTTCCCATTAGGAGAACGATAACCACGCCTATGGTTCTTGTGTTCTTTCACCCATTCCATTATTAATTGCAATTTGTTAATATATCAATATGCTTAATGATCGTTATCACAATTGAGATTATGTCATAAAATGTTATAAATAAAAATAGGTCTACGTTACCTTTTGTTTTATATGATGTTTTCGGTACGTGTAATTATGTAATACTGCGCAACCACTACATCATCGTGTCTTCATTCTTCAGTGATCTTAGTGAACAGTGCCAAATTCTCTCCAACACACCTCCCTTTTCTTTATGCGCCATGTGCTATTGCGCATCCTCCCCTCTGCTAGCAAGCCCTCAAATAAGCTGTGCTCATTAACATCAGGGTAACCATCTATTTAAGTTTCGACGAGTCAAGTCGATATAGCTCTAAAGAGCTTGTTTGGTTAATCGGTCCCTTAGGCCAGGGTAGGGCCACAAGGACCGTGTAGGCCTACCTTAACCCTTGGCGTGACTGGTGTGAGTGCAAGTCGATATAGCTCTAAAGAGCTTGTTTGGTTAATCGGTCCCTTAGGCCAGGGTAGGGCCACAAGGACCGTGTAGGCCTACCTTAACCCTTGGCGTGACTGGTGTGAGTGCAAGTCGATATAGCTCTAAAGAGCTTGTTTGGTTAATCGGTCCCTTAGGCCAGGGTAGGGCCACAAGGACCGTGTAGGCCTACCTTAACCCTTGGCGTGACTGGTGTGAGTGCAAGTCGATATAGCTCTAAAGAGCTTGTTTGGTTAATCGGTCCCTTAGGCCAGGGTAGGGCCACAAGGACCGTGTAGGCCTACCTTAACCCTTGGCGTGACTGGTGTGAGTGGAAGAGTGTACGTATGTTTATTATCATTATTGTTATACATTTTTGTTCAGATGACCAATAAGGTTATTATTTCTTTGTTAACTTATTTTTTCAATATCAAGAAAACTATATTTTATTATTTGTGTGTTATATCTGACTTTTTGACTCTTATTAAATATAAGCCATTTCTTTTTAGTTAACTTCTGTTTATTGATTGAGTAGCTAGTCATGTCAGATATTGATACAAAGTTCCAAAGCTTTCTCACGTGAATCTAATCTCCTCTTTCCTTAAAACTTCCACGATTGTGATCTGTATAGCATACGGTACTATATGCTTAACAATAAATGTATTAAGGAAATACGAATTTATCATTGCCTTTTATGGGCCCGGGCAAAGATAAGTTGATTTAAGCATTCTATATTTTCAAACTCAAAGTAATTATAAACGACATAAGTACGATCCAGCACGAACACGCGAGTGGAACGGTGCAATATTTGGTAGTAGCCAGCGTGGTTCGCTGCAATTTTTGGTTTGCAGAGCGTGGTTCGGTGCACCACTTCCTCAATTGGAATTGATTTTTAATAAAAAAATCTTTGTTAAATTATTAATCATGAAGGCCTTTCAAAAACATGTTTCATATATGTATATATATAGGCTATATATTATTGTCATCAGCATAGAATTTTAAAGGCTTACTTCTTGCTATGCAGTCAATAAGGTGGTATTGTTGACATTTTTGGTCGCATAGCTTGCATAAGCACTGGTTCGATGCGAGGTGGAACCCTTCGACCTGAACTATATCCTCTGGAACGTTGAAGGTCTGCGCTCTATAATGAAAAAACCCAGAAATGTTCCTACTGGATCAAGACCTACTAATACTTACAGAAACCTTCCTCCTAGAGCCCGTTCAACTAGAGGGCTACTACGCAATCCACGCATTAGCACAACTCGGACATGAGGGCAGACCCTCATGTGGTGTCTCATGTTCCTACAGACCAACCTTAGGAGAAGTGATCCATAAGTATACGGAAGAAAACACAGTGATCGCCGAGTTCCAGAATTTCACAGTTATCGGAATGTACATCAGACCTTCCACATCTACAGAAGCTGTAATAGACACTATCCTCCAGGCAATACATCGCGCGAAACCTGACTCCCCAATAATACTCGTTGGTGACTTCAACTGCCGAAGAGACAAGCCAGACAGCAAAGCCACAGCAGTATTCGAGACACTTGAGGAAGTAGGCTTCCATCTAGCCAACAACGACATAATAGCAACCTATATCTCATACAACGGATCCAGCATGACAGACCTCATCTTCTACAGAGGGCAAGAGATGACAATAAAACAGGTGGAACATATATGGGCACCTCTACGGAAACACGTACCAGTAAAGACAACTATTGCAACAGATAAGCAAAAAGCGGAAACCCCGGAAAAGTGTTGGACGCCGCGCCGAATCAATACAGAACTTCTTCAGAGAAAATTCAAAAAAGAGGACGCCAAACAACTAATCGAGCAAGAACGCATTAACGAAGCGCTAGATCTCATCAAAACTGCTCTTCTATCGTCCACAGAAAGAAAACCTTGGAAAAGGAAAATCAAATCCTGGTTCGATACAGAATGCTTCAAAAAAGGAAATCTGCACTGACGAAACTACACTCGTGGAGAGAGCTTAACACAGAGGATAGACTAAAAGAATACACACAAGAGAGGAAAAGATACAGAAACCTAATAAGAGAAAAGAGATTACAATTTGACAAAAAGAAGGAACTCGAAACCATAACGGAAGCGGAGATGTCCCCATACAAGATCCTAGAACCAAGAAGATGCAAGTCACACTCTCAAATCCCAATGAAAACATGGGAGGAACACATTTCTAAGATATTACAAAAGACCCAAATATCCATAGAACGAATAAATGAAACAGCGCAAGAAACATGGACATCAATATCAACGGAGGAAGTCTGGCACGCCTTCCAAGGATGCAAACGAAGAAAAGCTGCAGGACCCGACAACCCAACAAACGAAGTCCTAATGGACTCTCTACCAGTAACTCTCGAAACCTGGACGGCGATTATCAACAAATGCATTGACTTAAGCATCATACCAGGGAGTTGGAGAGAGTCCGACCTTCTAATACTGTATAAAGGGAAAGGGCCGAAAGACTCATCCGACGCTTACAGCGGAATTGCACTGGAATGTGCGCCTTTTAAAATTCTGACGAAGATTATACTACAACATATCCTTCCCCAAGCCAGCACATTCATTCCTGAGGAACAATACGGATTTGTGACGGGAAAATCCACGATACAAGCCATCGAGAGAGTGTTATCCATCATCTGGGAAGTAACAAGCACCGCAGGTGGCCACGTATACGCGGCTTTCATAGACATCTCCAAGGCGTTTGACAGCGTAAATAGAAACACATTATATATATATATATATATATGTGTGTGTGTGTGTGTGTGTGTGTGTCTTGAAGACAACCCTTGAGGATGCCGGAAGCAGTCTCTGGCGAAACTACAAGCCTCAAGACTACGGCCAACAGCCCGGAAATCTTCTTCAAGATCATCATAAAGTAATGAGACGTTACAATCGTTATTCATTTTCTATAGGCCTATATATAAAGGTAAAGGTATCCCTCTACAGGCCTCAGGAGGCCCTTGGGTAATAGAAGGTTAGGGCTCCCACTTTTCTGGACAATCGACACTTGATGTCAGCTGGGTTGTAAGCCCTGCGTGACGGCCGTCTTTACCCGTAGAACGAGCGTCTGGTACTCATTTCCGTTAGAGGCTGAGTCGACCCCAGGGTCATAGTGCCGCCAGAAGGTTTGGGTCAGTTTAAAAATCTGACTCCACCAGTACTCGAACCTTCGACCTTCCGGCTTGTAGTACAGTGCCTTAACCACTACGCTACGGCGTGCCCCATTCCTATATATATATATATATATATATATATGAGCTGTTTCCTTTAATACATTTATTTCCATATAGGCTATTCCTTTCCATATTAATTCTGCCCGGCGGCAGGAATCATTCCTTACTGTTTTTCGGCCTAACGGAATTCAGTGAATTAGGAGCTAATTTCTTTCTTTCTGCGTCTTTCTGCATTATAATTTTTTTTCCAGGAATTGTGTAGAAATATCCTTTAGTTTCCGCGTTGGACAGATTCCATTTTATGCAAAATAAATACATGTAAAATTACTATTATTTCGCCGGGACCAATAAATTTGTTCACATTGGACATATTTCTGCATTATTCACGTTCCGGATTAAACAAATTTTACTTTATCACTATTATTAGGCCCTAGGTATTATGATTAGGGGCTATCTACCGATTTATTTGTTCTACTTAATTTTCAATTTTTATTCCGGAACGCTTGGACAGACGTTTTTCTGTAGGCCTACATGGGCTTATATTTATCAAGTCTGTCATTATTTTGATTCTCCAGGGAAAATTTATTCTTAATTATATAATTGTTGTAGTTTATTATATAGCCCTACTGGTTCCGAAATCCGCAGGGGGGAGAGAGATTTGATGCATTTTTAATGCCCAAAAATTCTGAAGATGGCATCCTTCGGAAAGGAAATTAGGCTTTGGGTCTCGTCTTATATATTTAGGTCAGGTAATATAGCCTAATTGAAGTCTGATGTAAGACAACTCAGCATTAAAAAATGGGTCCTTCCGCGCCTAAATTTGAATTGCGACAATTTTTTAGAGGAATACTAATACTACAATCTATTCATAAATAATTGTTAGAGACTACCTGGTTCAATATTCTGTTAATAAGTTGTTTAGGCATATATATATATATAAACAAGTATAGCATATAGAGCTATATTTGAGATGAAATGGGTGAACGTTTGACGCACGAGCGAAAAATGAGTGTACTAATGTTCATGAATTTCTTAATACAAACATGAGTTATAGCATAGGCCTATAGGCTACGATACGAGTTATACAGGCTAGAACATTTTATGAAATTCTAGGATTATAAAATATGATATTTTATTACACATCCAATTAAATATTAATAAGTCTAATTCTTAGGCCCCTCAGGGGTCCTCATCTAGGGGATATGTGGATGGCGACCACAAGGTGCCCAAACTGAGCAAACATTTCTTCCACTTACTTGTGTTTTGCACTCTTTTAACTTTACTATCTAACCTCTCTTGGTTAACTCTTGTTTTTTCGATCCCGACGCTTTTAGGGCATCCGAGGGCTAGGGAGTCTTTCCTTTCTTCCATTTCTTCTTTCCTTTATTTTCTTTTCTTCTCCAGAAAAGCCTGACCAGAGGCTATAAGATGGTAGGCCCATCACTGGTCTTGCACCAATCGAAGGGACTATTATTATGCTTTCAAGTCTTAGGCTATACGAGAATTTTCCGGAAGACGCTGGAGGAAAAATTTTCTATAGGATCGTAACAGGCCTTGGCCTAATACTTGGAAGGAAGAAGAAGAAGAATTCTTAGGTAATAACTTTTTCCTGTTATCTTATTATGAAAGCTGATGTAATGGTTATGTAAGGCAACCGTTACTAAGGATAGCCTATTTGAAGGGGTAGACCTATATGGCATAGTGGTTATAAGTCAGTTTTTTTAATGAGAAAAGTACATGGTTGTAAATTAGAAACTGCATATTGTATTTCAGACACATCAATAATTAATACCAAACCTTAGGACAATAAATATCTCCATGATATTAGGTACCCTCCATGGTATCTTTATCTTGTCGTGGTGGAGTGGCTTGCGTGCTTAAATGATCCTGAGAGCTATGCCGGCGGTAGCATTGCTGCCGATAGGGTTACCCATGCCGGACTGGTCGAAGGTGATAAGCCAGACGAAAAAAGTACCTTGGGCGAAAGAGTGACGATCTTTCACCGTAAAAATACAACCGTCAAGAAATGCGGACATGGGTTCATCTGGGGTGATTGGAAAGCATTAGCTCTGGATAGGGATGTATGGAGAGCTTATGTCCGCGCGGCCATGAACCTACGGGTTCGATAGTGCCCAGTGAGTAAGTAAGTAAGTAATTAATGATATTAGGTAAGCTACGAGCTTAACGTAACTTGATTCCATGTAGGCTATAGTCGCTAACAAAACACTTTTTCTCAAAATAGGCTATGGAAAAATGATTTATACCACTATGCCATATAGTCTATCTCTTCGTTTATTAAACTGCAAACGATAGAATTGGAAACTGAAAGTATGGATAGTTTAAGTTTACCTGACGTAGTTTTTTTATGGAAAGACCGCGCAGACGAGGCTTTGTTAATTCCAGGGAAATCGAAATTATTTTATGAAAAAAAAAATCAAAAGTTTGGCCTAGACAAAAATTACAATAAATAAAACCATCTTGTTTCTCAACATATCAGAGCTGCTTGCTTATGACTTAAAATTTGAGGGATTTAGAACACAAATGGCGTAATTCCATTTTTCTTAAACTGGTGTGCTGTTGTCGTATTGAGAAAGGGACAATTATAGATCCACAGCTGTAGGCCTATTTAAGTAACTACTGCATTACAGAATAAGCAGCACTTCTTGCTTTGAATGTTGTTTTGTCAGAGAAATCCTTCCTTAATAGTTTCTGACAAGTTGGATGAACTTAATTCAGTGCTGTTAGTGTTAGTCGTTCAGGACAATATAGGGAAGGAGGAGGTATTCGCAGTCAGAAGTTCAAAACAAGAAATGTGCATGGAATAAAACGAGTAACAGCAGATTCCAAAAGCATACTCAATTTCCAACCTACCGATCAGAAAATAATGATAAGATATAGGCCTACATATGTACACGTGGGCTTAAAATAGAGGGAGATCGAGGTTCCCCATATTTTGTATCATGTGAAACACTTGAAAGAAAATGCATAAAATTGTTAAAGTAATGCTGCATATTCCAATTGATGGCAGGTCTATTGGACACAACAGAAATTGTAATGTTTCAGTTTATTAAAATTTCTGCATGGTCTAGACATGAAAGTAGAAGTAATATAGCCTACCTCAAATTCATGGTTCCAGATCCCAGTTTCGTACCTATCAATGCAGACTTTCCGGATTAATTGAATTAGCAAGTAATAAAAAAATAGCCGATACTTGACTATAAATTACAGTAGAAACAGGAATCCTTTTGTTATACATGTAATGTTCCACCGCTGTGGTCTCGAGGTAGCGTGCTGTCTTGTCACGCAGCGGGCCCGGGTTCGATCCCCGGTCGGGGCAGTTTTTCTGGGTGAGGTTTTTATCGGGATTTTTCCTCACCTGTAAGACAAATGTCAGGAAAACTTTAAGGCCCAAACGGTCCCCGAAATCATATGGCCATCATCCTTATCATTATCATCCTTACCATTACCATTATCATCATCATCCTTCACCGGTGTGGAAAGCAACGGGAAGCTACCACACCTACACAATTCCCTAGTAAAACTGCAAGCATAGCATGAAAATGCTATGATTGCAGTGAAGGACCTGCCTTCGGGCAGAATTACTATGGATGGATACATGTAATGAAGATGTATTAGTTTTTATCCATAAAGGAGACACTTAACCGTGTAGTTGTTCGAAGAAAAAAAAAAGTTTTTAATACACATCAGTTACATACAGTGTTTGAAAGTTAGATGCATGGAACTTGAAAAAAAACGAAACTATTTATAGGCTATGATATTGAAACAAAAATTCAGTTACTCACTGGCACTATCGAACCCGTAAGTTCATGGCCGCGCGGACATAAGCTCTCCATACATCCCTATCCTGAGCTAATGCTTTCCAATCATTACCTGTATAATCTACTTCCCTCAAATCATAGTTAATGTTATTCTCCCACCTCATTCTTGGTCTACCAACTGGGCGTTTTCCCTCTGGCTTTCCTACAAGAAGCTTCCATGTAACTCTTTCATTCCCCATATGTGCAATATGTCCTGCCCATCGCAGTCTATGAGACTTAACTGTTCTTATTATATCTGGCTTCCTATAAAGATCATGTAGTTCATTGTTCTCCATTCACCTGTCTGTTCATCTCTCTTTGGTCCAAAAATTTTCCTAAGAACTTTATTCTCAAATACTCGTAATCTCATTTCCTCCCTTAAAGTAAGAGTCCATGTTTCGCACCCATATAATATAGGCTAACTGGTAGAATAATAGTTTTATATATTTTCAGTTTAACGTTTTTTGAAAGGAGTTGGGACATCAAGAGTCTCTTACTTACTTACTTACTTACTTACTTACTTACTTACTTACTTACTTACTTACTTACTTACTTACTTACTTACTTACTTACTTACTTACTTACTTACTTACTTACTCACTGACACTATCGAACCCGTAGGTTGATACCCGCGCGGACATAAGCTCTCCATACATACCTATCCTGAGCTAATGTTTTCCAATCATTCCCTGTATAAACTACTTCCCTCAAATCATAGTTAATGTTGTTCTACCACCTCATTCTTGGTCTACCAACTGGGCGTTTTCCTTCTGGCTTTCCTACAAGAAGTTTCCATGCACGTCTTTCATTCTCCATACGCGCAACATGTCCTGCCCATCGCAGTCTACGAGACTTAACTGTTTTTATTATATCTGGTCCCCTATAAAGACCATGTAGTCTTCTCCATTCGCCTGTCTGTTCATCTGTGCTTAAATGATCCCGAGAGCTATGCCGGCGGTAGCATTGCTGCCGATAGGGTTGCCCATGCCGGACTGGTCGAAGGTGATAAGCCAGACGAAAAAAGTAGGCCTACCTTGGGCGAAAGGGTGACGATCTTTCACCGTAAAAATACAACCGTCAAGAAATGCGGACATGGGTTCATCTGGGGTGAAATTTTCCCGAGGTCAAATAGTGCCCCATTCGGTTCTCCGGGCGGGGACTACTTCAGGGAACCGATGCCAAAGGCTCAAACACAGGGACATGTTCCTAGGAACATGGAATGTTAGGATATCAAGAGTCTCTGCAATGCATAATAGCACGCAATTCCAGAATTGAGTCTATGTTTAATTTCTTTGTACATCTCATTCTTATTTGTGATTATTGTTCCTAGGTATTTGAATTCAGCCACTTCCTCAAAATTCCCTCAGTTGTCATTAGCTGTCCATATCCATTATAGCCTATAATGAATTTCTACGTGTGGTCATATAGCCTATTTAGTTTTATTGATATTTGCTTCCAGTCCTAATTTCTTAGTGTTAATCAATAGAGTGTCCTTTAGTATCTCCTCGCTCTCGGCCAATAATACTACATCATCAGCATAAACTAACAGCTTATTAATACCATTGAGTTGTAAGCCTTCCTCATTCTCTAAAGATTTAATGACATGCTCTTGTACAAAATTAAATAGTAGAGGAGATAGTGCATCTCCTTGCTTCAACCCATTCTGGATTTCAAAAGTGTCCGAAAACTGTTTTCCTGCTTCAACCCATTCTGGATTTCAAAAGTGTCCGAAAACTGTTTTCCTACACGCACCCTACTCTTTGTGCCATTTAGACACATTCGTATAAGTCTAACTAACTTTCTAGGAATTCCGAACTCCAGCGGGATACTGTAGGCCTATAACTTCTCCCTCTTAATTGAATCATATGCTTTTTTGAAGCCTACATATAGTTGATGTACAGTACCATTATATTCCCATTTATTTTCTAAAATCTGATCTGTTGTAGACCTGTCTCTTCTAAATCCACATTGATGATCTCCTAGAATGTCATCAATATAGGGAGTAAGTCTGCTTACTAATATATTTGTTAGAATTTTGTACGAAGTTGAAAGTAATGAGATGCCCCTGTAGTTGTTGCAATCAGTTTTATCTACTTTCTTATAAATTGGTACGATAATTGATTCCTTCCATTCATCTGGAAGAGCTTCTTTTTCCCAAATCATAATAAGCACCAGCGTATCTTGTCCATCAATTTTTCTCCCCCTGATTTTATCAGTTCTGCTGGGATCTCATCTGAACCTGATGCTTTATACAAACAATTCAGTTAAAATTACGAATTCCATAAAATGTATTTCTGTACTAAATACCAAAGAGGTAGACTTGCCATACGATAATAACTCGTTCTGCTGGAAGATTGATGTGGGAGAAAAATAAATGCATAGAGAGAAAGACTAACATTCTCCGCTTGACCGGAAATGTTTCTGTAGAAACTATAGCCTATCTAATTTAGAAGAAAACATTAGTTAGTAATTTCTGTTTTTGTGCGTGGCGAAATAAGTTTTGAGAAAGTGAACTTTTGCAATAATATCATATGTTTAATATATTTTTTTTTTCAAATGTCCCAGGTTGTCTTTCGACATTCCTCGTGTTCTCTCTTGGCATGGCGTACTTGTAACCCACTTCTGAGGTTGGGGCGCCTTGAAGGCGGGGTTACGTTGCCACGATGATATGGTGGGTGTTGATGATGATAGTGGTGCGCCAGGAGAGTCCTTAATCCTAAGCTTAATCTAAGATGAATATGAATGATGATGATTGCGATAGCCATATGATTTCGGGGACCGTTTGGGCCTTAAATTTTTCCTGACATTTGTCTTACAGGTGAGGAATAGCCCCGATAAAAACCTCACCCAGAAAAACTGTCCCGACCGGGGATCGAACCCGGGTCCGCTGCGTGACAAGGCAGCACGCTTCCTCGAGACCACAGCGGTGGACTATGTGTTTAAGGTTACATAAATTTAAATGTCTTACCAGAATATAATTTAGGCCTACTTTAAGTTTTGTATGTTCCACTGTGGCCCAAAAAGTCAATATGGTTACAGACGATAGTAGAGTAGCACGCAATATATCGTGTGACGTAGGTCGAGTGCAGTGTTATCGTGCGTCAGGTCCAGACTTCGACAAAATCTGTCATCAATAGAACAGAATCAGTTTGGAGAGCATCGAATATAGAACAGACAATCTCTCGGAATTTTTATGCGAGAGAATTCGAAACTGATGCCCTTAACCCATTCGCCTCAAAAGACGAGGTAGACTCGCCGATGGCCTTCAACTCAGAAGACGAGGTAGCCCTACACTTGCATAACCCGGATATATATTTTGCAATATTTTGTACATCCTTTAGCAGGGTAATATTTTGTTAACATTTATGAATAGTAGAGGAATGTGTTTTTGCCTTCACCAGTACTGAGATCTCAAGTACCGTTATATTTTGTTTGTTTTGAATGTTAATATAAACGATATAATAAATAAATAGTAATTCTGCCCGAAGGCAGGTCCTTTGCTGCAATCATAGCATTTTCATGCTATGCTTGCAGCTTTACAAGGGAATTGTGTAGGTGTGGTAGCTTCCCGTTGCTTTCCACGCCGGCCAAGGATGATGATGATAATGATAATGGTAAGGATGATAATGATAAGGATGATGGCCACATGATTTCGGGGACCGTTTGGGCCTTAAAGTTTTCCTGACATTTGTCTTACAGGTGAGGAAAAACCCCGACAAAAACCTCACTCAGAAAAACTGCCCCGACCGGAGATCGAAACCGGGCCCGCTGCGTGACAAGGCAGCACGCTACCTCGAGACCACAGCGGTGGACTAAACGATATAGTTTACGGTAACTTAAATCCGGTTTCTGTGGAAATGCATTGAGCATTTAGGCCGGTATTCAGGAATCAAGCTTAACGCAAAGAACGACTCTTTCCCCCCTCTCTATGACGGGGGGAAGGGTCGCTCTTTGCGTAAACCTTGGTTCCTGAATACCGGCTTTAAATATGAAGCCAATGGGTTAATATTCTTACCCTCACACAAATAAGAAGATTCGAGTCAGATATATCTAGAGTAGTGGTACTCACTAGAAATTACAAGAGAGCCAAATATAAGAAACCATTAGGCCTATCTGTTCGAGAGCCGCACCAAATTTCACAGTTCTCAGTCTTGGTAACACGCAACTTTTTTTTTTTTTACATTTATGGACAAAACACAATTACTGATTACTGTCATTTAATTTTTGTTAATAATTAATTGTTTATTATTTTATTATTACTATTATTATTACTACAGTGCTGTACATAATTTTAAGGCAACTTACAGTTGTGTAGATTAGGGCCTACTGCTGTGAAGTTGATGGTCGAACTCTGCTACTCTCCTGCACAATTTTGTCAATACGAGCTGGTTGGTTTTCCACACATATCCGCAGCAGGTTTTCCAAGTTCACATTGGTGAGACGAGATCTATGTTTACCTTGATGAACTTTATCTTACTGAAAGTCATTTCATAAACATACGTTGATCAAAAAAGACACAGAATTTTATATGCACACGACACCAAGTTTTCGAACTGTTTTTCTGGAACTGTATCCCAAAACTCTAAAATTGAATTCGTTTTTCGTTTCTCTTGAAAAATACCTTCCAGTTCTGAATCCTGCCGGGGATCAATAAGTTCATTTTTTAGATTTCAAATCTCAGGACCAAAAATTGACAACCCAGTTACATCTGTTGTCGTTATTGACCAGGGATTTTCAACTAATCGAAATGGGTTTCGAAACTTTCTACATTCATTAAATCTCGCGCTGAAATCATGGTGTAGTACAGTGAGCAATTCTATGGAGGGTTGCAAGTTTATTTCTTCCTCTGAATATTCTTCAATAAGATGTTGGAAACATGGGAAACTAGTGAAATCATTATTACTAAGTTCTTCTGTATACATTTTTAATTTTTCTTCTAAAGAAAAATTTGCACTTGTGAGCTGAGTAATAAGTTTATTTGTATCTTGCATTTTAATTTGGACATCATTCAGTATTCCTGTTATGTCAGCCAGGAAGTCAACTTTTAATCACCATGAAGAAGAGTCTAGTTCAGGGTATTCTTTATCTCGTTCACTTAAAAAGAGTTTTGTTTCATGGCGAAGATTAAAAAATCGTTCCAAAACTCTTCCTTTACTCAGCCACCTGACCTCACTGTGATAAATAACATCATCATACAGTTAATTAAGCTCTTTGAGAAATTCTATGAATTGCCTATGATTTAGTTCACGTGATCTAATGAAATTAACAATGTTAATTACTTTCTTCATCACAGATCTGAAAGTTTCGTCAAATTTAGCAGCAAGATTTGCTTGATGTAAAATGCAATGGTATGTTAATAAGTGGTCTCTATTTAAATGTTTTTTTTTTAACAGAGAAATGAATCCTGTATGTCAACCTACCATTGAGGGACAACCGTCAGTGCACACTGATGAAAATTTGTTTAGGTCTATTTTGTATTTGTCAAAAAAAGATTTAACTGTTTCAAAAAAATCTATTCCCCGTGTCTGACCTATCATAGGTATTAGGCCTACAGTTAAAAATTCTTCCTTTATAATCCCTGTCTTATTACGATATTTAACAAATAAAAGCAACTGAGAGGTGGAACTAATATCTGTGGACGAATCCAGAGCAAGGCTGAAATAGTCACATTCACGAATTTCAGCGAGGGTACAAAGGATCATGTCTACAGACATATCGTTAAATCTCACAAGTAAACACAAGTAAAGTAAAACACAAGTAGAATCGGAAAGTTGTAACTTTTGTATGTCACTTTTTATCTGTTTTGCATTTGGGAATTTAGAAAATAATGTGTCTCAAACGACTAGAAAACACTCCTCAAAAATCTCTGCATCGGCAAACGGTTTCATTTTGCGTGCTAAAATTTCTGCTACCTCATATGATGCTTTTGTTATCAATTTATTTTCACTTACGGTATCCAACATCATTTTCCGTTTAGACACTATTGACATTTTTAATGTTTTTAGTTTTTCTGCTCTCAATTTAGAATCTTTAGGATATTTGCACTCAAAATTTGAATGCACCGTTTTATAATGCCTATTAATATTAAATCGTTTATAACCTTGAACTACGTCTGGACATAATAAACACATCGCACTGCCTTCCTTTTTAGCAGGTATGAAGAAAAATTCATGCTCCCAAGTATCTTGAAAAATTTTTCCTTCATCTTCGAGTTTCCTCTTTTTCCCTTTCGAAAAAACACCAGCCATTATTAAACACTGAAATTCACTTCACTTCACTTCAACTGATTAGGTAACACACAGTATCCAGTAGCTTGTTCATAGAAACTAAATTGTATAATATTTCATTGTGAAAGATTCGGACGACAATGTAGAAGTTTAAACGGTTTTGAAAACAAACGTAGGTACACATATTCAAAACCAATAACACTAGCCAGGACATTGCATTGCATTGTTGAACACGTGCGGTACTGTACTGCTCCGAATGACACAGGGATATCCAAAGTTTTGTAGAATTTAAATAAAGATAATATTATTTTATACTTAGAATTTAAAATTTAAATTTAATGTAATGAAGGTAAAATTATTCCAAGAGCCTTAATAAATAACTTCAAGAGCCACATGCGGCCCGCGGGCCGCGTAATGAGTACCGCTGATCTACAGCGACTTAAGTATGACGAAAGAAGGTGTTTTGAGTGAAACCATCAGCGAGTATAAAGAACAGGACGATCAAATAAGTTGTGAAGGATGAGTCTTTATTAGCATCAAATTATATTGGTGAATAATTAGTGAAATTTTCTTAAGTAAATAAAGTTTTTTTTTTTTTTTCAAATGCCCCAGGTTTGTCTTTCGACATTCCTGGTTTATCTCCTGGCGAAGCGTACTTGTAACCCACTTCTGAGGCTGGGGAGCCTGGAAGGCGGGGTTACGTTGCCCCAAAGATATGATGGGTGATGATGATAATGGTGCGCCGGGAGAGTCCCTAATCCTGAGCTTAACCTATGATGAATATGAATGATGAGTGATTGCGATGGTCATATGATTTCGGGGACCGTTTGGGCCTTAAAAAGTTTTCCTGACATTTGTCTTACAGGTGAGGAAAAACCCTCATAAAAACCTCACCTGGGATCGAATCCGGGCCCGCTGCGTGACAAGGCAGCACGCTACCCCGAGACCACGGCGGTAAATAAAGTGAATTTGGAAATATTGCCTATTTAATTTCAGGACATTCCATCTGAATGTTTTGATTGATATTCCCTCCAATATGGTACGTTTCCCAATAGGCTACATATGTTGGAATATTTTCGAGAAAAATGTGTTTCTATTATTTACGATTCAACTCTTGCTTACACTCATAATACGTCGTTTGGGATTATGTCTTATGCCCCGCGCTGTAGCCGAGTGGTTAAGGCAAGATGCCTTGGCGCAGAGCTATAGGATTTGCGCTAGTTTGAATCTCTATGTGGGAAAAAATTTCTCATGAAATTTCGTAACAATAATTAGCTGTCATAGGTTGAGAATCAGCTATAATGGCTGGGGGACCCGAGAAGATGACCACACATTACCATAATACTGGCAGAATGCTCGTCTACCTATGTGATTAAAGCCTGTGGATGTGGTACCAGCAGCCGGCTGGTAAGCCAGTGAAATATACACAGTAACTGTAAAGTGTACCGTTTTCAGTAACAGGTGCTCTTTTTCTCTCACAAACTACATCTCCCCTTCTAGTGGAAAAATGCACTGTTTTATCGCTCTCCATTTGGAATCCTATTAGAAACTTGAATATTTTAAAATAATTTCTATACAAATGACATGGCCCGCGACACTCAGGCGACAGGCAGTCGTAAATCAAGGGAAAATTATATCAGTGAGCACTGCTGCAGTGTACAATTGCAGAAGTTGTGCTTCTATCTGTCTTTTTCTTTCTATACCCATACATACCTATATATCGGCCGCGGTGGACTAAGTGGTTATGCTCCTTGCCTCTGGTCCCGAGGGTCGCGGGTTCAAACCCGGCCGGGGTCGATGGATTTTTAGGACGGAAAAATCCAAGGAGCAAGTCCTCCGGGAGGGACTTTAAGCCATGGGTCCGGAGTCTGAAAATTTTCAGGCTCATAAAAAATCCTTAAGCCTGAATGAAAAGGCCTCTAAGCAAAATTTACCGATTTTTCCCGTCCTCGTACTACCTTGGTTTCCTAGATGTCACTATGAGGCGGAACGCTGACCACGGACCACTCAAAAATGACATCTATACGAAAACAAGTGTAACTAAATTAGTATGGTTCAAATTCTTCCCTGTAGGAGGAGAGTGCCTAAATAGGCTATCTGTAAAGGGAAAACATGGGTATTACAAACTTTTGGTTTTCTTAGGGCTTAAAGGACCTTCGGGACTTGGAATTTTGGTAGCATGAGGTTCAGCCGAGCGTTAGTATGTGGATGTATTAGTTATAAAGGCATACGTGTTTTTGAACATAAATAAATGGATTCTTGATTTAAATTATTTTATTTATAGAAAATAATGAACACAATAACCCTAAGTATTATAACCCTAAATAACTAATCTAAGCTTATATTAAGAAAACCTACATTCGAACTTTCTTAAGGTTTGAGAGAGGGAGATTAGGGTTTATCAATCTACCCTAATTTACATTTTAATAAGTATCTAATAATTCCTACACTTTGAAAAACAGTATTAAAATATTTAAGATACTTGAATTCTCTTTCTAATTGTCCTAGCAAATTTATTAAGAAAAATGGTAGACCTATGTAGACTTACCCATCAGCTACTCTTGCTTCCACAGACAGACAGAGTCCCATATTTTCAAGGTTTATATACTAAACTTCTGACCTACAGCTACCCTAACTTAACTGTACTAACATTCCATGCAGAGATTTTACAGTTAGCCTTGAAAACTTTGTTCTGCCATAATCAAAACTCAGTCCTGAAATATAATATGTCTAAATGCTTTATTTCAACAACTGTTTTTATTTGGAATAATTAAAATATTCTATGAAATAATTAAATATCTATGTAAAATACTCTATGTATTCGTAACAATGGTCTCACTATACTATAATTCCCATATGGGGCAAGGATGGTTCCTTGTAGGAGTATTTAATCACGATAATTTATTTCCCTACAAATGTCAGATAATGGTAATATCTCATCGCCTCAATGGAAACACAATAGGCAACTAAGGTACTGAATGGATGGAAAAGACAAATTCAATTTTGCACGTAGACTTCATAGGCTTGAGGTTATTTTATTAGCCTAAAAATCTTCAGACGCGAGACCCATGATTTATATTCCCTCCCGAAGGACATGTCTAAAAATGCATCGATCTCGGCCGGGTCTTAACCCACAACCGTCGGGAACACAGAGAAGTTACTTAACCCATAGAAAATAGAGGCCTACAGTAGGTATACTATATTCATAATTTGAAAAGTCTGGCAAATTCCTACCAGGGAAATGAAAAGAATTTTAAGTAAAGAAATGGATGTTTTAACAAGATCAGCTGGAAAATCTAGAATGGATAGAATACAAAATAAAGAAATAAGGGAAATTATTGGAGTACAAGAGGAGCCGGACATCATAGACATTATAGAAAAGAAAAGATTACAGTGGCATGGCCATGTCAAAAGAATGCCAGAGCAAAGATTGCCAAAAATTGTTATGGAATCGATCCCAATGGAAAGGAGGAAGACCGAAGAAAACTTCGATATAAGGCGTACAAGCAGCTATGAATATCAGAGGAATTGAGGAAGCTCAATGGATGGACAGAGAGGAATGGCGTTTGGTTTCCGGAAGACGGCGGCAGCTGCCATGATACCGGATGATGATGATAACATTTTTAAAAGAACTATTCTGTCTCTCCATTTACCTATAGAGAACCATTTATCCTCCCCCCTCTGTCTCTCTCTCTCTCTCTGTAGGCATATATATATATATATATATATATATATATATATATATCCACCGCTGTGGTCTCGAGGTAGCGTGCTGCATTGTCACGCAGCGGGCCCGGGTTCGAACCCCGGTCGGGGCAGTTTTTCTGGGTGAGATTTTTATCGGGGTTTTTCCTCACCTGTAAGACAAATGTCAGGAAAACTTTAAGGCCCAAACGGTCCCCGAAATCATATGACCATCATCATCATCACCCTTATCACTATCATCATCATCACCATCATCCTTCACCGGTGTGGAAAATAACGGGAAGCTTCCACACCTACACAATTCCCTAGTAAAGTTGCAAGCATAGCATGAAAATGCTATGATTGCAGTGAAGGACCTGCCTTCGGGCAGAATTACTATGGATGGATATATATATATATATATATATATATGGAGTGTGTGCACAGCTATGGTCTCGAGGTAGCGAGCTGCCTTGTCACGCAGCGGGCCCGGGATCGATCCCCGGTCGGGGCAGTTTTTCTGGGTGAGGTTTTTATCGTGGTTTTTCCTCACCTGTAAGGCAAACGTCAGGAAAACTTTAAGGCCCAAACGGTCCCCGAAATCATATGACCATCATCATCATCACCCTTATCACTATCATCATCATCATCACCATCATCCTTCACCGGTGTGGAAAACAACGGGAAGCTACCACACCTACACAATTCCCTAGTAAAGCTGCAAGCATAGCATGAAAATGCTATGATTGCAGTGAAGGACCTGCCTTCGGGCACAATTACTATGGATGGATATATATATATATATATATATATATATGGAGTGTGTGCACAGCTATGGTCTCGAGGTAGCAAGCTGCCTTGTCACGCAGCGGGCCCGGGATCGATCCCCGGTCGGGGCAGTTTTTCTGGGTGAGGTTTTTATCGTGGTTTTTCCTCACCTGTAAGTCAAACGTCAGAAAACTTTAAGGCCCAAACGGTACCCGAAATCATATGGCCATCATCATCCTTATCATTATCGTCATCATCCTTCACCGGTGTGGAAAGCAACGGGAAGCTACCACACCTACAATTCCCTAGTAAAGCTGCAAGCATATAATGAAAATGCTATGATTGCGGTGAAAGACCTGCTTTCGGGCAGATTTACTACGGATGGATATGGAGCATGTACGGCAGAGTTGTGTTCGAAGTCCAAAAACATCAATTGCGAAGCGAAGTTTACAAATTGGAATAGGTACCTAAGTGAAGAATTCAAAATGTGTTTACACAAGCGTTTATGTCTTCACGCTTACAAAATTCAGCTCAGGCATTACATTAAACCTACGGATCGAACCAAGTATTTTCACTTCGCAAATGACATGCTTAACAAAATTTATGATGACGATTTTTAAAACGTGCAATCTTCACAGATGAAGCTACATTTCATGTCAATGGTTGTGTCAACCGGCATAATTGTAGAACAACCCAATAGCATTTGTGAATATGTCAGATGTTCTCCAAAAGTAGGCTAAACGTGTAGTGCGGTTTGAAGCACCGTCAGGTCATTGACCATTTCTTTTTTATTGAACCGTCTATCACAGTAGATATTTACTTAGACGTGCTTGAACAGTATGTTTTTCCGCAAGTAGATGAAATTGAAGAAAACAATATCGTAATGTTATTCTTTCAACAAGATGACGCGTCCCCACACTTTTACCAACAAGTTCGAGACGCTCTGCGTGCAAGATTCCCTGATCTGTGGATTGGTAAGTCCGGCCCTATTCAATGGCCTCCTAAAAGCCTCTAGACTTTTTATATCATCATCAACAACAACAAGGATTAAGCCCAATGGCCAGTTCCGATCTCATTATAGGTCGAATTGGTCCTTCCATCTCTTCAATGGTCTTCCCAACATTCATCTCCCTTTTTATTTATAATTATACATTCTTCATGGTATGCGCTGTTCATTCATTCGTAATACGTGCTGAAGATAAGCATTTTGATAATATTTTATTCTTTCACAGAGATTAAATATATTAAGTTCTGTTCTTAAATCTTCGTTTTTCTTTTTATCGGTCCTTTGGTATCCTGCTATTGCTCTCAACATCTTCATTTCAGCAGCCTCTATTTGTTTACTATCTGCCTTTGGTAATGTCCAGGTTTCACATCCATAGATAAGAGATGGGACTGCCAATACTTTGTAGAACTTCAAAATAGTTTATTTTCTAACTTTTTTATATGGATACGTAAAAGACATTGTATACAGTGAACCGATCAGAAATATGCAACATTTAAGGCAAAGAATCACCGATGCTGTTGCAAAAAACACGTATGCGATGATCCAACGCTGTTAGGCCGATATCGACTATCGGCTGAATGTTTGCAGAGCAACCAACGGAACGCCCACAAAAGCATTATTTTTGAGTTGGTGAATTTAACAAAACAATACTGGTTTAAAATCTCAAATAGTTCCTGAGCTTTGATTGTTTGAAATTGCTGTAACCTTTTTCGATACCCTATATATACAGGGTGTAACAGGACCTCTCCGACAAAATGATAGGGATGATAGGCCATGCAGAGAGGATCACTTTTTCGTGAAGGAACATATAGTCACAAACACGTTGTTTATGAGTTATCCGCAGATGAAGTTGTTCACCCCTAAGGGTCGGAATTGAATACAAACAATTGTAGGCTATACGTAGCCTATAATTTTATTCAAAAAGACATGTTTTTTACAATAAGCGTTCAAACAGTCGACCCTGTGTCTCATTGCATGTATGATATCGTCGCAGCAACGATTGGCCAGCACGGCCGATCATGGCGGGATTCTTTTTGACGTCGTCAGAACACCTATTGTTTGAACACTCATTGTGAAAACATGTATTTTTCAATAAAATGATACATGTACAATCGTTTGTATTGAATTCCGACCCTTACCGGTGAACACCTTCATCTGCGCATAACTCATAAACGACGTGTTTGCGACTATATGTCCCTTCACAGAAAATGATCCTCTCTGCATGGCCCAATTTTGTCGGTGAGGTCCTGTTACACCCTGTATTTTAGGGTGATATTTATTTTCGACTTTTTTGTTTTTCTAATGCCTTAAACAAAGGAAATAAATAAATAAATAATAATCTTCAAATGCAGCAAGATTAATGAAATTAATTATTAACATCATAAATAATTAGGGCATAGGCCTATATACCATTTTTACCTCTTTTTTAGATCGCGGATGTCTAGCTCAATGAATGCGACACGGGTTCCTCTTCTTAATTTTCAACAAAATTTACTTCAAATTAATTCTTGTATTGTATTGTATTGTATTGTAAGCCTATGTTTTCCCTTTACAGAGATTTAGGCGCTCTCACCCTACAGGGAATAATTTAAACCATACTAATTTTGTTACACTTGTTTTCGTATAGATGTCATTTTGAATGGTCCATGGTCAGCGTTCCGCCTCATACTGACATCTAGGAAACCAAGATAGGCCTAGTACTTGGACGGGAAAATTCGGTAAATTTTGCGTAGAAGCCTTTTCATTCAGGCTTAAGGATTTTTTACGAGCCTGAAAATCTTCAGACTCGGGACCCACGACCTAAAGTCCCTCCCGGTGGACTAAAAAATCCATGGACCCCGGCCGGGTTTGAACCCTCGACCCTCGGGACCAGAGGCAAGGAGCATAACTACTAGTCCACCGCGGCTTACAAAAAAAAATAGAGGATGTGCGGAATTAAATAAGGAAAGTCGAAAATAAAGACCATCCTGATACCCTAGGCCTACATGTAGACCGCGGTGGACTAGTTATTATGCTGCTTGCCTCTGGTCCCGAGGGTCGCGGGTTCAAACTTGATCGTGGTCGATGGATTTTTAATGTTTATCCACTGCAACTTGATCATTTATTTTTGGCGAAATATTATCGCAATATTGTAAGAATGCACCCTAGTGGAGAAAAATTTAAACACATCAAACTACATATTATAACCAACATTATATATTATTATTTTTTTTAGTAAACTACTCAGTAAAACCATTATTTAAAAACACAAAATTATTGAACATATTATCAAATGTGTAGTTCAAAGGAATCTGTTCGTTATTTGTTACATTCAATATAATACTGTATTTGTTGGAGAGTCAGCCACTGCAAAATAATGCTCTGACCTGTTCAGGATGTTGAAGGAGGAGTTTTTGCCTATAGGATAGTAACGAAGCATAGCTTTTGGAACTCTGTCAGATGGTATTCGTTGAAGATGGGCTTTCGTGTAGTTCTGGTAGTTTTGTATAGCCTATGATGTAGAATGGATTCTACACAAAACTCATCCATAATTTCTTCACTTCTTTTATGGTCCCACTTTGTATAGCCTTCTGTACGGCACATAAATCGCATCTCATTAGCTAATTATTCGGTATTCATCTCTTCTTCGTATTGTCTATGCTTCACCACCATATAGCCTATTAGGCTAATGCGATCTTACAAGAACATTATAAAGTCGTAATATTGTACTCTTTTTTACTAAATAGATTTCCATATTACTATTAATTGGCCCTATTCCCGTTGTTATTGTGAATTTATTATTTCATTTCATCTTGAAATGTTAAATTATAACCCACAAATTAAATTCGTTTAGGCCTACCTGTCTTACAAATAACCATTGCACTGAAAATTCTTAAGTTAAAGTTCTGAGACCGATCTTTTACAGGTAGCGTTCTGAATTTACGGAATAAAGATGACTGAAATATTGTCATCAAACTTCTTCTTCTTAAACTTAATTTGTAGGATTTTCATCCTGTTTATTTCCAAAATCATTCCTCGGAGGAAGATGTATTGGATGTGCATTCACTGTCTATCCATCTCTTGGCTGGTCTTCCTCTTGTTTTTCTCCCGTCCATTGGCCTATCTTCTTTAGCTCTTTTGCAAGCCGGTTTTCTCCCATATTTTCGACGAAAAAGTGAAAGTAATTGAAGATAAAGAAAACTCTCAGTGCTTAAAATAATGACTAAATTTAGGTCCTAAATGTGGAAAACTCAAGTTTATGAGACTTTAAAACACAAACAAAAAATAATGAATGAATGGATGCAAGGAAGTTGTCAAATAAAGAAAGAAAAATAAAAAACAATAAAAATAAAAATAAATGAACGAAATAGTGTGGGAGTGTTTTACAAGTGCACGATCAAAAAATCTCCAAATTCAAGCTCTAGCTGCTGTTGCCTAAATCCCTAGGGAATAACGATTTCAAGGCATGCTCAAGTTGTCAGGACAGTTTTAATAGAAGACACAATGTAGTGTGGAATGAAATTTGCGCGGAATCAAAGGATGTGCACAAAAGTGTAGTTAGTGAGCGGAAACCGAAATTTACTTTCAGGATACGCGCCTAAGAGACATTTTTAACGCTGACGAAACGGGACTGTTTTTTTGCGCGTTACCGTCGAAGTCGCTCGTACTTACTACATTCCACTTTTCAACGGTACCGGAACTACGAGGCTCATCCAGAAAGTAAATTTCCCATTTTTTAAAATAAAGAAAACACAGTTACCTAAAAAAAAATATTGGCACCAGGTACAGCAATGTTTCAGCTATTTTTCAAGATATTTACCATCAGAATTTAGACACTTTTCATATCGTGGGATAAATTTTTGTATTCCTGGTTCATAGAAGTCTGCCGCCTGTGAATGGAACCCGTGTGTGGCAGTCGTCTTCAACCCTTTGTCGTTGTCAAAACGCTGACCAGAGGACAGGGATTTCTTTATATACAAGAAAAGATGGAAATCGCTGGGAACAAGATCAGGGCTGCATGGTGGATGATCAAGCAGCTCCCAGCCGAACTCCCGCAGAACAGTTGCCGTACCCCGAGCCGTATGTAGACGACCAATGTCATGGAGCAGCACAACACCTGCAGTAAGCATTTCACTCCTCTTGTTTTGAATGGCACGTCGCAATTTATGCAGTGTTTCACAGTAACGGTCAGCGTTCACTGTTTCACCTCTGGGCAGGAAGTCAATGGAAGTCAATGAGCAGAATGCCATTCCTGTCCCAGAACACCGTGCACATCACTTTCTGCACCGTCACAGTCTGTTTGAATTTCGTCTTGACCGGAGATCCACTGTGGCGCCAATGCATTGACTGCTACATGGTTTCCGGGGTAAAGTGCGAAATCCACGTCTCATCGCCCGTGACGATCCTGTCGAGGAACTCGTCGCCGTCATCATGATAACGCTGCAGAAATGTCAGTGCGTTTCGTTAGCAGGTGCTTAGTCACAATGTCATGCAGCAAGGATCGCGATATCTGTGGAAAACAGGTGCTGAGCTCCGTAATCATGAACCGACGGTTTTCAATGATGCACTGCCGCACCAGCTCAACAAGGCCATCATTGGTGAGGGAGGTCGCCCACTACGCTCTTCATCATGGACACTTTGACGACCTTGGGAAAAAAAGCCTACACCAGCGACGCACCATCTGTTTGCTCATGATGTCTGGTCCGTAAACCTGACAAACCTGACGATGAATTTAGATCGGCGCGATGTTTTGCGCGTTCAGGAACCTTATCACAGACCGAATTCAGGCCACTGCTGCCGCACTACTGATGCCACGGGACCACTGTCCGGCTGACATATGATTAATACGTCATAGATCTGTTGCGCATGCGCATTTTTCCGGCTAAATACGATTCCTATAAAGGAAATAAACTTGAGAAACTTACTTTCTGGATGGGCCTCGTACAATTAATCCTATACGTAAAAAACGTAAGGCTATACGGTATTCTATAATCTAGGATTATTAATAAGTTTTATTTTTTATAATGCGGAATTTTGTCTAAAGCGGAAAAAAATTGTCCCACGCGATTCCGCTATGAGCAAGTTTTACTGTACTTGAATTTTTTTTCGAGGTTCATACTAGGGTTGAGTTTTATTACCAGGATCTATTTCCTTGTAATCATTAACATTAAAATCATTTTTTTTATTTTTAGGAAATAAGATAGGACAAACTAACTAAATTTCTCACTGGTAATATCGAACACATAGGTTAGTGACCGCACGGACATAAGCTCTCCATACATCCTTATCCTGAGCTAATATTTTCCAATCAATATCTGTATAATCTACTTTCTCAAATCATGGTTAATGTTATGCTCCTACCTAATTCTTGCCCTACTTACTAGGAGCTTTCCCTCTGCAAAGTTCCCCATGTCCTGCCCATCTCAGTCAATGAGATTTAACTCTTGTTATTACATTTGATTTCCTATAAAGATCTTGTAGCTCACTGTTATGTAGTCTTCTCTAATATCCTGTTTGTTCATCTCCCTGTGGTCCAAAATTTTTTCAAAGAACTTTATCCTCAAATACTTGTAATATTTTCTCCTCCCTTAAAGTAAGAGTCCATGTTTCACATCTATATAACATAACTGAGAATATCAGCTTTTATATATTTTCAGTTTAACGTGTTCGGAGAGAATTTGGGACGACAAGAGTCCCTGTAATTCATAATTGCAAGCATTTCCAGAATTAAGCGAAGGCTATATTTAATTTCTTTGTGCACCTCATTCCTGTTTGTAATTAATTCCCTAATTTGTTAATAACAAATGTATATCCATCCATAGTAATTCTGCCCGAAGGCAGGACCTTCACTGCAATCATAGCATTTTCATGCTATGCTTGCAGCTTTTCTAGGGAATAGTAGGTGTGGTAGCTTCCCGTTGCTTTCCACACCGGCGTATATGATGATGATAATTAATGTTAAGGATGATGGCCATATGATTTCGGGGACCGTTTGGGCCTTAAAGTTTTCCTGACATTTGTCTTACAGGTGAGGAAAAACCCCGATAAAAACCTCAGCCAGGAAAACTGCCCCGACCGGGGAACGAACCCGGGCCCGCTGCGTGACAAGGCAGCACGCTACCCCGAGACCACAGCGGTGGACAAATATATATATATATATATATATATATATATATATATACACATTTCCATTATAGGCTGTAATGTAATAGGCTACATTATTGTGACCATATATTTAGTTTTATTGATGTTCACTTCAAATCCCAATGTTTTAGTGTTAGTCAATAGTGTGTGCATGTTGGCTCTTAGTATCTCTTCCCTTTCGCCTAGTAAAACTATATTTAGGCCTATCTATCTATCTATAATGGCGTAGCCCATTGTTGAGCCTAGCCTCTCCTTTGTAAAGAGTTACTAGAGCAAATCCATTATTAGTTACCGTATTTGCGCCTAGATGTCATGCGGTCAACACACCGACTCAATGAGACATCTAACAGGCCACTGAAACGTTAACGTCGGTTAATTTTGTTTAGAGGCCTCTTTATTCAGGCTTAAGGATCTCTTAAGAGCCCCTGAAAATCTTCAGACTCGGGACTCATGACTTAAAGTCCCTCCCGGAGGACTTGCTCCTTGGATTTTTCCATCGACCCCGGTTGGATTTGAACCCGCGAGCATCGGATCTAGAGGCAAGGAGCATAACAACTAGTCACCCGCGGCCGACAATAAAACTACCTGTATCATCAACATAAGCTAACCGCTTATTGACATCATTGCGTTGTAGGCTTTATTTAGCGTCTAATGTTTTGATGACACGTTCTAGTGAAAATTGAATAGTAGAGAAGATAATGAATCTCCTTGCTTTTTACGCCATTGTGAATTTAAAAAAAATACACTATTTGAAAACTATTTGCCTATACTTTGTGCCATTTAGACACATTCGAATATGTCTAATATTTTTTTCAGGAATTCAATATTCAAGAATTGTTAGTCCAAAAAAAAACATTCAAGATTAAACGCGTTGGCCTATAAAACGTTTGGTTCTTCTAACTCTTTTGTGTGGCAGCGAAATATGGACACAGAAACAGAAGAATAGGCCCTATACAGAGACTTAGATCTGCTGAAATAAGGTAGGAAATCTTCGGAGGACTGCTTGATATACACTACTAGATCATTAAAAAATGAAGACATCTTAGCCTACTCATGGAATCTTGGAAAACAAAATTCTGATTATAAGCCAAAATAGATAAAACATATTAGGCCTAAGCTATAACCTGCGAGAAGAAGAGAAGGACATCCGTTCAAGACTTCTGGATGGTATTTCTATTGAAGCCTATGACCTAAATTCGTGATAAGACTATGATGATGATGATGATGAAGAGAGATTACATCATGCCAAGAGTTTTGAGAAATAAATAAATAAATATGTAGCGTAGTGGTTAAGGCACTGCGCTACAAGTCGGAAGGTCGAGGGTTCAAGTCCCGGTGGGGTCAGGATTTTTAAACTGACCAAAACCTTCTGGCGGCACTGTGGCCCTGGGGTCGACTCAGCCTCTAACGAAAATTAGTACCAGACGCTTGTTCTTAGGGTAAAGGCGGCCGTCACGCAGGGCTGACAACCCGGCTGACATCAAGTGCCGATTATCTAGAAAAAGTGGGAGCCTTAACCTTTTACTACCCCAAGGGCCTCCCGAGGCCTGTAGTGGGATTGCTTTACTTTTACTTTACTTGTTCAACTCCATATAATGAGATAGGCTATTACTTAAATATAAAATTGGTACCTGGTAAGTCAGTCGTCCTCAACTACTGGTAAAAGTTAAAATGCGAAGAAGAAAGATTGTTTTTGAAAGGCCTCCATATTGTAACTACTGGATGAAGTTTAATAATTTAGTTGAGGACGACTGACTTACCAGGTAGGTCTACCAATTTTATATTTAATATCTTGTTACATAACCTCAACGGTGCTTTAATATGAATTTTAAAAGTGTTGGTCCACATAATATTCCTTCAGAATATTGGAAATGTGCAATTCGGAAGACGCGACAGATTGTATAGGCCTATATGCGCTTATAGCCTATCTGCGGTCTTATAATGCCTTTTATCATATTCATTATTTTATAAAGAGAATGCTTGTAGCTTCAAAAGAATTTTATTTTGTTCGCGATAGAGCACGAGACCAAGCCCTGTGCCGACTAGGACGTTGAGAAGAGACATAACGAGAGGACGGGGTATCCAGACCGGGCCAGGAGCAGAGTAATCCGCTCCATTACACTCGTCAGCTCAATGCTTCCATCTCTCTCTCATTCCGGTCTATCTCTTCGTCACCCCTTTTTCATTTCTTGTTTGCTCGCTATGTCACCCTTCCTGCTGTCTTTTACAGCCGCTAATACTGCATCCACTTTACGTGATGACAGAAATTCATGAGATCGTTTCTTTCCTCAGATTGTTGTAAACAAGAATTTGAACAAAACTTTTTACTTTAACAATAATTTAATCCGAGCGGAAAATAATTAGTGTTTCCTATCCTAAGGATAAAGCTCACGATATCAGAGTTTTAAAATAATAAAGAGCAATTAAGTAAAATGCCTAAACCTGTTTATAGGACCAGAATATATATATATATATATATATATATATATATATATGTGTGTGTGTGTGTGTGTGTGTGTGTGTGTGTGCCTTAATAATTAATCGAAAATATAGTCTAGTGGGATGAAAGAAATGATTTAAAATGAAATTTTAAAATGATTTCTTAATTCAAGAATTCACTTCCTATTTTAAAAAAGGAAAATAAATATTAAGTCACGAAATGTGACGTAATCATTACGGTAATTGGTATTGTGTTTACATATTTTAGCTTGTTTTATTCAATCAATAACTAGTCATGATAATGATAGCCTCGCTATTGAAACGCGTTGAATATTTTAATATTTTAGTTTGGCGATTTGAGTGTAATTGGTATGTAATACAAGAAAATGAAAATTTTATTTACACCTAGGGCTTATATGGATTAACTAATTTAATGTTATCTGTGTGTGTTTTTTTTTCTGTTGTATTTTTATATTGTAGACATAGGTTACATTTATAAAAATCTAATTTATTTCGTAGTCTCATGAAAGGACCCGACATTTTATGTATAGGCCTAATGTTGAAAAAAACTGTTGGCCTATTCATTTTGTTATCTCACAATCGAAATTTTATCGAATTCTGAGAAAGCTGTTTGAATTTATTTACAAATCATCATCGATTCCAGTTAGGCCTATTAAAAAAAATGTGCGTGCGTATTGGTGCCAGTCTAACGCTCTGGCAAACGCAATTTCCTTCTCGGGACCAACTCTGCATAAGACCTATAGGAACAATCAATTAAGAAATGACCGCCGTACGTTATATACATTTTATCTCACATAGGCCTAATTCTTCACAGAATAACCCCATAAGCTTATATCGCAGAATGTTTTGGAGATCATCATGCAGGTTTTATTCAAACAAAATCAATGGTTGATCCGATTTTCACTCTCCAATAAGTAGTATCAATTTTTTTCGAAATTTAGAAGAGATGTCCGTTTAGGCCTCTTTTTCTTGACTTTGAAAAGCATGTGACAGTGTTTGAAAATATATTCTATGATTAACTTTAGTTGAGAATAGAATACCCCATAATTTAATAAATTAATCAAATTATGCAAGGAAGGATACCTATAGGCCTAAGCCAGAATTAAAATGGATAGTCAGTTTTTGGACAGCTTTGATATACACGTTGGGGTTAAACAATGAGATGGATTATCTCCAATTATCTTTAATGTAGTTAACGAAAATGGTTTACAAGATATAAGAAGCAAGATGGTGCCTAATGGTGTTTTTTAACGATAACAAATTTAATCTACTTGTTTACGCGAATGATTAATGTATCGATTGTAGAAACGGAATAAGATATTCGACACTTATTTGCAGTCCTTATTATAGGCCTATAGGTAAAAAAAAACTGATCTAAAAGCCATTGCCTTAAGAAATGCATATTTCATGACATTGTAGTGACAAGCATTATTTGAAAATAGATGATTGAAAATTTGAAAGAGTGAATCATTCAAATAATTGGGAACCATTTTTAATTTTAATAATTTTCCTAATAAAAGTTACCACAGTCTGAATAAGGTTTTAAGATCTAAGCTCTTAAATAACCTACAGCAAAAAACCTAAGTTACAAAACCATAATTTTACCTGGACTCTTACGAAAAAGTCAGAAAGATCTCTTATTACTTTTGAAAATGAAGTTTTACGAAAATTTTTGGTGCTATTAAAGAAAATGAGGGATAGAGAATAGCTAAGAGAGAGCAGAGAATTAAGAACGTTAGGACTTTAGGATCAAGAACCAGATGTTGTAACAATAGTGAAGAGTAGAAGACAATCACGGCTTGGTCACATAGCCTATTGCGTCAAGAGAACACAAGACTTCCACGAGGTAAAAGACAGTTTAATATACCAAAACTATGCTGGAGAAACTAGGTTCATCAATATCTCATGCAAATAGAAAGCCATTTGGAAGAAGCGGGAAACAGGGAGTTGTGGAGGACCTTTGTGAATGTGACAATAAACTGACTTCAGTTTGAAATGGCTAAAAATTGATTTTTTAAATATATTTTAGATCCTTAAAACGTAGTGTGACGCACTGATAGTTGCGTTTGAATTGAGCAGGTGACGGAGAGAGTAGGGATCTCGCATTGTTAGTGAATGGACAAATCGCGATTTGAGGACTCGCGATTTGAATAACACACGCAACAATTTCTAAATGCGTGTAGCCTTCCATTCCGGAAGGTTCTGTATCTCTCTCCGCTCCATGTTAGGTAACCTCGATGCCAGTAGCTTCTAAACTAGAAAAGTATCGATTGAAAGCCAAGAAAATTCCTTCCGCGGCCTATATAAACTTTTGTCAGGGTCGGGAGCGAGACAGTTGTGATCTGACAGCTATACAGTGGACTGTGGCCTGGAAGAAACTGTGGCAAGTGTAAGCGTTAGGTACTGGAAATAATAATGAGATAGGCTAGATAAGCTTTAAAGCAATATTAATTATTGCAGCAATTTGTGAGTGAATTGTCATAAGTAATTCCACGAGTGATTTCCAAATTATGGATAAATTCATGACTCATGAGTGGCATTTGTTTAACGAACAAATTAAGCTGTTTACTCACAAATCATTATTTAAATAGGCTATAGTTCTTTTTAAAATATTTATATATTTAACGTAAACGGCGATATTTGAAAACAAATGAGAAACGATTGGTATGCTTCATTTGTTTCTTTTGTTCATCATTGCAACCAGATCATATTATTTATTGCCAAAGGAACGCAATATTGTAAGAAAGCACTCTAGTGGAGAAAAAATGAAACACATAAAACTGTATATTAAATCATTTCTGATGTCCTATGATGTAAATATGACAATTATATTTTTCTGGAATCTTATTACCTGGGAAAAAATACATTAAGAAAGTGCAATTCTTTTTTTGGTGGAATAATCAATTGCTACAAATGCTTTTGTATTAAATCCCGCATGCGCTATGTGTTGACATTCATGCACTATATATATAAAATCTGGTAGCCGAATTTCTTAGAGAGTTAGTCACTGCAAAATAATGCTATGACCTATTCAGAATGTTACAAAGGAGGTGCTTTCTTTATTATGATAAACTTTAGTTGGTAAATTCTAGGCGAAACACGGCTGTCATTGGTCATTCACTCCCATTTGGGGCATGAGTTAAATAGTCACTGAAAGTTTATATAGGCCTAATCAAATAAAGTTATTATGGAATTTTACGCGATCATCTATTGTGTTTTATTACAGGAAAACAATGAGAACGATCCCCCGGTAACGCGGGACAATATAAAGTCGTATTAGTGTACGATAATCAGATATAGGCCTATCTATTAGTTGCATGATTGTCACATGCTTTTTTAACAAGTGTATTGATTTAGGCTATTTGTATAATATTAATAATGATAATGATAATGATGATGATGATAATAATAATAATAATAATAATAATAATAATAATAATAATAATAATATGATATTGTGTTGGAATAGGTCCTGGTAATGAAATTCCAAACCAATAATTGATTTGACTGTGGAAAACCAGCAAAATCATGTGTCAGATTATTTGGTTCCGGAGTTCGAACTCAGATTTCCTGACTACTAGTCTCATATGCTATGAGGATCAAAAGAATGGAATAAAATAATACTTCAGAAACAGTAAAATCATTATTCCTTATCTTACCCGTCAAATGAACCAAGTCAGCGAGTTGGTCTCTTGTTTCAGGAAGTTGAAATTTCTATTATGGTATCAAGATATGGATGCGAAATATGGGCTCTTACTTTAAGGGTGGAAAGGAGATTACGAGTATTTTAGAATAGTAAGTTATTCTTAGAAAATTTTTTAGACCAAAGAGAGATTAACAGACAGGTGAATAGAGAAGACTAACAGTGAACTACATGGTCTTTATAGGAAGCCAGATGTAGTAAGAATAGTTAAGTCTCGTAGACTACGATGGGTAGGACATGTGACACGAATGGGGAATGAAAGATGTGCATGGAAGCTTCTAGTAGGAAAACCAGAGGGAAAACGTCCAGTTGGTAGACCAAGAATGAGGTGGGAGAATAACATTTACTATGATTTCAGGGAAGTAGATTATACAGGGAATGATTGGAAAACATTAGTCCAGGATAGGGATGTATGGAGAGCTTATGTCCGCGCGGCCATGAACCTGTGGGTTCGATAGTGCCAGTTAGTTAGTTAGATGAGTCAATCTCTCAGCTGCGATTTGCATGTAGTTGAGATAGGCCTATATGTACGTATAGGCTAACAATCAAAATGTTCGAAAACGCGTTCATGCCGTTCTGTACGTGAGGAACTGGAAGCTCGTTTAGATTGATGCGAGACGAATTCAGTCTGGTGAACAGAAACACTTTACGTCACGCCCAAAGTTGCGTGCGGTTGGTAACACTTTGTGACCGCAGACTCCATTTCATGGCAATGACTGTCGTCAAGTTTACCATAACTTATTATAAACCTTCGCAATTCTTGTCTTATTATCATCCTCTATTTGCATAACGACCGAGATTATAGAAACACACAAGATACAAACAAATATCCTATAGCGACCTTATATGTTAAAGCGTCTGTAAATTATATGATGTATCAAAATAATAAACAACAAATTCAACTTATTTTCAACCAACATGCTAAAACGATAGTCTACTATTGGAAATACTCATTTATACAATCAATAACTGCACAAAATAAAAATTTCGTTACTAAATAGTTACTTCTCTGTAGCTGAATATCTTACTGGTACAAGTTTCAGTTCCCGATCTTATCTCAGATTTTTTTTTATTAGTGTAGGTTCTGGAGTCCCGCGCCGTAGCCGAATGATTAAAGCAAGATGCCTTGGCACAGAATTACGGGACTTGCTCTGGTTCGAGCCTCCATGGGAGAAGATCATTTCTCAAGGAATTTCAGCCTGTATGAGACCGATGCCCACCAAGTAGGCCTATGATGATGAATTTGGGTAGCTACAATAAGTAGCGACTTCAGATTGAGAAAACCAGCTGTATCGGCTGGGGTACCCGTGATGCTGAACAAATTTCACCACTATACTGGCTGGACGATAGTCTACTTCTGTGATTAGTACATGTGGATGTGAGATCAGCAGCCCGATGGTTGGCCAAGAGCCTTCCAAGCCTTCTAGGACAGTCGCGTCGTTGAGTTTTTTAAAATTATTGTAGGTTCTGGAAAAAAGATCATCCATAAAGAGCAAAGGGGGGATAGAAGATTGTAGTCAAGCTACGAAATCGACAAGTAGGCCTAGGCCCTACTAACTTAGAAGCTAGAGAAGAGAATCATTTAGACATTGGCCTACTCGGAATAAGGGAGGGGAGAAAAGTAGACCTAATCTATGTGAAATACTTAAATATGTAAATATATAAAAAAAAGTACATGGAATTGGCATAATCCCCTTCAGGTCTAAATTTAGCTGTAGGCGATTCAAATATAGGCCTAATTTAAATGAAGTTGAGTCTCTGGAAAGATGAACTTCCCATAAAACGAATCATAGGTCTATAGACATGTGTGGATGGAGGGGTATAGAGCCTACATTAAAACTGTACAAACACAAGAAAGACACATAATGCATATGGTCAATTTTTGTAAGCATGTAAGTTATGTTGACCTAGGCCTATAGACCTAACTTACAGGCCAAACTCATTCGTCCCACTTGAGACAAGAATGCTCTCTAGCAGGAGTTTCTTAACCAATGTAATTTAATTAGGAACCCACGCTTATGTACCTACAGATGTCATCGTGTGATATGTGTACATCGCCTGAAAAACAACGCTAGAAGACAACTAAAGTAGGTAAATTATTAATTGGATGGATGAAGTTCGGTTAAATTTGCTCACAAGCATTTTTATTCAAGCTTTTGATTATTTTACGAGCCTGTAAATCTTCAGACTTCGGACCCACAGCTGAAATACCCTCCCGGTGATCTTGTCTCTTGGAATTTTCCACCCTTAAAAACCATTGACACCGAACGGGTTTGAACCCGCGAACCTCGGGACTAGAAGCAAGAAACAACCAGACCACTGCGGCCAACGTTTTTTTAATTGAATAGCTGCCCTGAAAAGAGATCTAGCCCACAAACATTCGAAAGTTGACTTTTCAGTGGATTTAGTGATCCATCTGGAGAATATCACGGCATGGTGCATGTTAAACTATCCCTCCAGACCTCTTTATTTATTTTTAAAAGTTTGCATTCAAGCGAATAGTGATATCCATCCATAGTAATTCTACCCGAGGGCAGGTCTTTCACTGCAATCATAGCATTTTTATGCTATGATTGCAGCTTTACTAGGGAATTGTAGGTGTGGTAGCTTCCCGTTGCTTTCCACACCGATGAAGGATGGTGATGACGATGATGATAACAATGATAACAATGATAAGGATGATGATGACGGCCATTTGATTTCGGGGACCGTTTGGGCCTTAAAGTTTTTCTTACAGGTGAGGAAAAACTCCGATAAAAACCTCACCCAGAAAAATTGCCCGACCGAGGATCGAACCCGGGCCCGCTGCGTCACAGGCAGCACGCTACCTCGAGAACCACAGCGGTGGACAGTAGTGATTATATATATATATATATAATAATAATAAAATGGCGGAAGAATTTTGTCAAGTCATGGGTAGCAGTTTTATGGGTTAGATCTGTTTCCGGGGCAACTATTCAATTAAATAATTTCAAAAAACATTTTATTTAAATAGAACCTTATTTCTTAATAAGGTAAAATTTAATTTAGCTATTCCAATGTATGACTTTGGAGGTTTTGGAGTAGTAGGAGGTTAGAGCTCCCGTTTTTCTGGACTATCTGCACGAGATGTCAGTTGTGTCGGCAGCCCTGCCTGATGGTCGCTTTTACCCCAGAAAAAGAATCTGATACATTTCGTTAGAGGTTGAGTCGACCCCAATATTATGGTGCCGCCAGAAAGTTTAGACCAGTCTAAAAATCCGGACCTCACCGGGACTCGGATCCCTGACCTCCCGGCTTGAAGCGTACTGTATTACTTTATCCAACTACATTATGGCGTGTCCCACTAAAGTAACATTTGTTGGCTTAATGTCAAAATTATGTTGATAGATTCTGTAATAAGCTTTGATACATTTTTTTAAAGTTGTATTTATAGGCTAATACAAAAAAAAAGTTATTTTCAATTATTAACTGCAGAAAAGTCTTCTACCCACTGTTTACTATGTTACAATCGTATATTTTAGCACATAACTATCTTGTAATCAGAATAATTAAATAAGCTATTAGAGGTTTGGACAAACTGTTATTAATAGTAGGCTATATGCTTATTTTGTCCAACTGTTATTATTATTATTATTATTATTATTATTATTATTATTATTATTATTATTATTATTATTATTATTATTATTAAATTGGTCCTATTACAAGGCCTTTTTTTTAAGATAATTTAAAAAAAATATTTTAAACATTTGTATTGTGCTTCAATAGGCATATCATTTGAAATTCGTCTGTTGTTGAAGTCTTCGATTTATCTGTTTTTCTGCACTTGTTCAAAATTCTACTAATTCAAAGCAGGGCGTGGCAAGACACAAAAATGTTTAAACCCTTATTATTTCAGGCCTGAGGCTTTTTTACATTGGCCTATTGTAAATTTGGGGCACAGGATCAATGACTTTCGCCCCATTCACAAGGAAGTCATTTTGAATAAGTAAATGGAACTCGTTCGAATTCGCAAACTGCAAGCACGGTATTACTGCTGGGGTGGGACTTACGCTCAATGGTAGGGTGACATCATATAAAGCTGGATATATCCTCTCAAAATCGTATGGGAAAACAGGCAACATAGGCTAATAATACTGCCTAACTGGAATTTTTTGTTTACCAAAAAATGGATATCATCCAACAGAACTTATCCTTGGTATTTGACTGTCAAAGATATCATACTTCATTAAGCCGAATGTCCTATAGTCCCCGAGTATAAGCCTACAAATTATTTACAATGATCATGCCTATGCGTATTCAATGGAAGATACCACACCCTCTCGTGTGACATTAAATATTCCCATGACATATCAGAGGAGATGTGCTATTTAAGAAATGTAGCTTATTAATGTTTTTATAGTGTAGACCTAGATGTAATTACTAAGCTTCGCATCCTTCCCTTTTTTTTTTAATCTGGGTAGGGCCTATTTACCCAATAATACTTGGCCCGTTCCTTTATTATATAACAAGAAACTCATTTTCTCCGATTAAAGAAATGTGAACACTCTAAGCAAATAATAATAATAATAACAAGAAATAAACATTAATAATTAGAAGTTAAATCAAATGTTTTGCTTCTTTCTTAATAACTTAATTCGGCCAACATCTAAGTGAAGTTACATAATGATAATTAGAGGAACTTCGGGTAATGTGGACCCCTATTTTGAATTTTATAATGGCACGAAAATTCTCCATAATTTAGATAATTATTCCATAGAAGAAATTTTAATAAATCAAGGAGTACGACAAGGGTGTAAATTATCATAAGTAATGCCACGAGTGATTTCCAAATTATCGATAAATTCACGACTCACGAAGTGACGAGTGAATTTATCTAGAGAATTTGGAAATCAAGAGTGGCATTTGCTAGGACTATTTAACGAATAAAATTAAGCTGTTTACTCACAAATCATTATTTAACTATAGTTATTTTAAAATATTTATACATTTAATGTAAACGGCGATGTTTGAAAACAAATGAGAAACGATAGGTACGCTTCTACTGCTTCATTTGTTTATCACTGCAACCAGATCATACTATTTATTGCCAAAGGAACGCAATATTGTAAGGAGGAGCTTTCTTTAATATGGTAATTATAACACTGATAAATATTTGGTGAAACACGTCTCTGATTGGTTGTAAAACAGAAATCATTGAAACGTGATTGGTCATTGACTCCCATTTGGGGCATGAGTTAAATAGTCACCTAAATTGTTTAATATAGCCCATATTTTGACGAGGTTATACGTAAATGGAAAAGAATCAAGTCCAATAGGAATACAAATTAACAAGGAAATGTAGGCCTATATGAATATTTTAATGTATGCAGACGATCTGGTAATTATACAGAAGTCAGAGGATGATTTACAAAGAACCATTTACATGTTGAATCAGTTAGGACTCTATTATAATCTCAAAGTCTCAACTTCAAAAACTAAAATTATGGCTTTTCAGGGCAAAGTGCCAGTCAGAGCAAAAATAGTAATCAATAATGAAATAATAAAACAGATAGCACACTTTAACTATCTTGATTCAGATATAGCATAGGCCTATAGGCTAGCTAGGATTGGGATATAGGCTACATGATATCAAATGATGTGTGGCACCATAAGAAGAACCCCCCGAAAGACACGAAGAGAAACTCAGCTAAGGTTATGTGTACGCATGAATAGATTACACAATGAATCAATAAGAAAATTAACTGGAGATATTTTCAATAGTCGATAAACTAGAAGAGCACAATACCAATGGAAAGAACATTTAGACAGAATAGACAATACAAGATTATCCAAAAAAAGATCAACACCTACAAACCACATGGAAAAAGATCTTTGAGACGGCCAAGGAAACGATGGATTTGAGACCGGAACAGGTCGCATTGACCTAATCCTGGAAATGAGGAGGAAGAAGAAGAAGAAGAAGAATTTTCTTTAATTACGGTGATTATCATTAGTGTTATAACTATGAAATCGCATTGTTATTTTATTCAAATATGGAAACATCTTCATAATTTATCAACTTTTTTACACTTTATCCTCCATATTCGGGTAAAGTGGACTCCTGAGTCCATCCTAGCTTTTAGTTTATTTGTAAGTTTATTTACTCTATTAATTTGTACAGGTAGGCACAAATTAATCTGAAAATATTTATGGCTGATCGTAATTAAAAAGTTTTCATATTTATATTTATTTAATGTTTTGAAAAAAAATATTGTTGATTATTATAGGATTCATATGTCATTCATCTGCAGACAGCGATTTGGATTTAGTAAAATTTCAAGGATATTAAATAAAATTAATTAAGTTCAATTTTTTACATATAGCATCCTCATTGGTAAAATATACGTATTAGTGTAAAGTGCACCCAGGTCCACTTTAACTGCCTCGTGGAGGGTCCACATCAATCGAATTTCTTTGTTATCGAATAGATTATTACCAGTTCCTTAAAATCATGGAATGTAAATTTGAAGGAAGAAGGAATGTGGCACGATTGAGACTTCATTGGATGGATGGAATTTTGGAGGATCTGAGGAAGCTGAGTTTCGAAGAGTGGTGGCTGGTTGCTAGGGACAGAAATGTCTGGAAAAGGATTCTGAAGGAAACCGAAGCTCGAATCGGGCTGTAGTGCTGCTGCTGCTGCTGCTGCTGCTGATGATAAGGTCATCAGAATATTATCCTCCCATCTCAGCTTAAGTAGCCTATTCCTGATGTTCTTTTCCACAAAGATTTCCCTACAACACTATCGAAAATATTTCTGTTGCCACATATTCGAGTTACTTTACCTACCCATCTCGTTTTCTATTGCATAATAACCTACACAATGTTAGGAAAATGATTTATGTATGGAATTTCCTTATTGCTAAAATGTCTTCATTCCCATTCCTTCCTCTATAGGACCGATCATTCGTTTCGTGTTCCCGATTTTTAGTATATTCAGTTTTTCTTTCCCTAATAAGAATTGTTGCTTATAATTACCCTGTTTCTACTGTAGAATGTCTGCCATATTGCGATCACGGCGCGCTTTCATATAAACCTTAGTTTTTTGTGTTTTTAACTAAACAAAATTGTTTTGCAGACATTTAAAAATACTTGTACTTTTCTTAATGCCTTATCATTACTCTCTTATGTTAAATTCACGTAATAACTTCTAAGTTAAGTCATTATTTAATAAACGAAATATAGGCCTACTTCACTTTTAAATTTCATGAGGCCATCTACCCCATATTTCATGTGAGGATGTGTAGGTTGAACCTGTAGTTGTTTCTCATTCTGTGCACTTCAGATGCAACATGTTGTCTTGAAGTGATTGTGTGAAAAACAATCAATCTTTGACTTTATTAACTTGCCTATAATTGACACAAAATGACCTTTATTTTCTAAAAGCCAATTTTGAAGAACCTGTTTTAAAATGGACTACTGTATTTGTTTACTATGTAAGTCAATCTGGGATTCAAATTCAGATATTTCGAATTCAATTCTTGATTACAACCTGGTTTATTTTTTTAGGTTTTGATTGTTAGACAACTAGTCATAAAAGCAGAGGATTAGTAACGAGATTTCTAAGTTAGAATACGACCGAAGGGAGTAGAGCGAATTACTAAACCTAATATTGTAAGGTTTTGTCTACAATATTTTATCTATGTTCAGAGTATTTTAGTTGGCCTATAGGCCTATGTTGTGTATTTAAGGAAATGTATTTATTGCGGAAATTTAGAGAAAGAGTAAATTGGGCTTTGGGGAAAGAAAACACACACACACACGCACAATTAATCAACAAACATTGTTGTTATATTCTACAATTTTAGATGTTATTTTCATACGTGAATTTAAAGTAAAAATGAGCAGAGAAGGTGATTTTCACGGTTCACCAGGAAAAACATTAAAAGCAGCCCAAGATGCAACCATACGTCCAGAAAAGTCAAGGATAGTTTATTTATGTAGTTACACGAACTCATCATTGAAGTGTATTTAATGTTTTATTGAATCTGTATTTTATGTTTTGATGGCGTGTTTTGTGTTTTGTTACAATATGAATTATAGGTTTTGCTGCCTAGTAACTAAGAACTAAAGCATTGCTTATTGTTATATGGTCCACCGCTGTGATCACGAGGTAGCGTGCTGCCTTGACACGCAACGGGCTCGGGTTCGATTTCCGGTCGGGACAGGATCCTGGGTGAGGTTTTTTTTCCAGGTTTTTCCCCACCTGTAAGACAAATGTTAGGAAGCATAGGGCCCAACGGTCCCCGAAAATCATCCGGCCATCATCATCATCCTTTATCGGTGTGGAAAGCAACGGGAAGCTACCACACCTATAATCCCCTAGTAGGCCTAAAGCTGCAAAACATAGCAGTGAAGGATCTGCCCTCGGGCAGAATTACTATGGAATGGAATTGTTATATGTTAATTTTAAATAGGCCTACATTTATTTACAGAATACTTTATTATTATTATTATGATTATATTATTATTATTATTATTAGGGCCTATTATTAGGCCTATTATTATTATTATTATTATTATTATTATTATTATTATTATTATTACTAGGAATCTATGTAGCTTATAGGAAACTTAATAATTGGGAGTTCCATAATTATCTTCTTCTTCTTCTTCCCGATTCCAATTTGCGTTTAAATTCCGTTGTGCAACTTCTTTCGGAACTGTACGCCTTTTTTGCGGCGTGGTCTTCCTATATCTCTGTATCCAGATGGATTGTAGTTGAAGATTTTGAAAGGTAAATGATAGATCGGCATCCGTATAACTTCTCATCACCATTGTTGTTGATATTTTAGAGCAATTCCATATGTGACTATCTGACATTTACAATAAACTTTTACAGCAAAATGCTTACATAAATATTACAATTGTTTTAGGGGTGTTATCTACGTGATACGATAGAGGAAAAGTGTGTCATTAAGACTGTACATAAATATACAACTTCTGAAGAAAAATAATGCTATTATCTATTAAAGTAAGTGTTATTGACTGACATGAATGTTAGCTCATCATGCAGGTTAACGCATCATTCTCTGAAGTGTCATTCATAATTCAATTTACCAAAATTCCGACTTGGAGGACATTTTTCAAGTTATATTCTAAATAAAAAAACGAAACCTAAATCACAATTAAGACTGGAGTTATGACCTAATATGTGATGTGCGACTGACTAACTTTAGGCATATTCTATTACTGACTGACATAGGCTATCTGAATTTTATATAGAATTTCAAAATGCAAATAGGCCTATTACACATATATAACAAAATACTATGAAACTAGACAAACAGCTTCGGTAACAGATAACAGAGATTAATGAAGAATTAAAAATGCTTTATCAATCCTATGAAAAATGTTAAATTTAATTTTGTTGTAAAACAAATATTAATTTAAATAAATAATGTCATTAAATTAACTCGCTTATCATGTACCATTTTAAATTACATAAAATAACAAAAATATTAAATACCTAATAACAAAGGACTTTCTCTATTGTTAAATAGGCCTATAGCTACCTACTATAAGCTATCCAATTGCTGACGCAGTGAATTCTAGTTTATTGTTGTTATTAACTTTACATCTCAATCTTCTGGCGACTCACTTGATTACATCGATGTATCAGATTCTCTTATGCAGTTATTATTTCACTTCCATCAATAAACAGGCTATTATGTTTCCTGTCACACATGAAGTCCCATGCCGTAGCTGAATGGTTTGAGTCAAGATGCCAATAGAGAGCACTGGTTTGAATCCCCATGAGAGAAGAAATTTTCTCATGGAATTTCGGCCATCATGGGACTGTTTCCCGCCCAGAATCGTGAAGAATTTGGGCAGCTACAATATTTAGCGGCTGAAGTCGAGAAAACCAGTCATAACGGCTGGTGTATCCTACATGTTGACCACGTCACCCCTATATATTGGCTAGATGATTGGTCACCTCTGTGATTGATGTATTTGAATGTGAGGTCAGCAGCTGGCTGGTAGGCCAAAGACTCTCTAGGCCTGTCGCGCCATTTAGTTTTTTAAACACATGAACTTTTGCATTTGTTGCGCTGATTGTTTGTTTGACAATCGTTCATAATCTATAACATACGGGTCCGACGCTTTCACATTGTGAACGCCATGAGTCCCTGATAGCTGCAAGATGTTCAAATTGTTTTTCTAGAACTTTCTTTCCTTCTTCTACATAATTTTGTGACCCCTTCTGAACAATTATTTGGTTGGTTTTACAGCTCACATTATATAATTCTGCACCATTTTTATCTCGTTTTTCGATTTTACATACATCCGTGCCATCCTGTTTACTAGGCCGCCAATCGCATTGTACCCTCTCCATAGTAGGATTCAAGGAAGTTCCATTTTATGTAAAAATCCAAATCGGCTTATTCAAATAGGCAGTGTCACATTGCTAAATGTATAGGCCTATATATATTTATATTATCTGCTGCTCCAACTGAAAATTTTTATCACCTCAAGTTTTGTAAGAAGTACCTATAGTTCAGAAAACACTTTTCTTAAGCAAACACCTGTAGCACACTTGCCATGTGTCACGTAACTTAACGCTAGAAAAAAGTATTTCTTCTGAACTTCTCTGTCACTTTCTACCTAAACTAATATTGAGATGTGCTTGTTGTTCCGATGAACTGTCTGGATCTAATTTTCTTCTTTGTGGGTATAATTTTCATAAGTAATGCCACGAGTGATTTCCAAATTATCGATAAATTCACGACTCACGAAGTGAGGAGTGAATTTATCTAGAGAATTTGGAAATCAAGAGTGGCATTTGTTAGGACTATTTAACGAATAAAATAAAGCTGTTTACTCACAAATCATTATTTAACTACAGTTATTTAAAAATATTTTTATATTTAAAGTAAACGGTGATGTTTGAAAACTAATGAGAAACGATAGGTAGCCTACGCTTCTACTGCTTCTTTTGTTTATCACTGCAACCAGATCATACTATTTATTGCCAAAGGAACGCAATATTGTAAGAATGCTCTCTAGTGGAGAAAAAAGAAAAAAATGAAACACATCAATCTGTATATTAATTCATTTTTGATGTCGTATACATTTAAGAAAGTGCAAACAGTGGTTTCTTTTTTTGGTGGTATAATCAATTGCTACAAATGTTGACATGTAAGCACTATTATATACAATCTGGTAGCCGTATTTGTTATAGGCTCAGTCACTGCAAAATAACGGTCAGACCTGTTCAGAATATTAAAAAGGAGGAGCTTTGCTTAATATATGATAATCCTAACGTTGATAATTATTTCGTGAAACACGTCTCTGATTGGTTGTAATACAGAAATCATTGAAACGTGATTGGTCATTGACTCCCATTTGGGGCATGAGTTAAATAGTCTGTGAAATCAACAAGTAGCCTATGGCTGCTCCATTTACTGGAACCTATTCCCGAATGTATTTAAATACTTCCGCTGACGCCTTTTAGCTCAGACACAAAAGAAGGACTAGTAATTATTTTATGGGACAGCTGAGCCGAACAGTCTATCAGATTTTCTAAACTATGTTTATGTTAATCCTCAGCGGAGTGCAGCAAGCAACTGACTGCGCCTTGCAAATTAGCAATATAAATGAGAGGACAAAAAGTCAGTCGGTCGTGGAACACTAGCGGAAAAATAATTATCTTACAAGTAAATATCATCAATAGACTATTTTTTTGGTTAGTTATGTACCGATTACGTAGAATCCAAGAGTAAATTTTAATCCAACAATTATTGTGTAGGTCTATAGTAATTTTTATACGTTTTCCGTGACTGACCATAACTTAGCCTATAGTTAACGCATATAGGACACATTTAAGGTATATAGAACATTCAAAAGCAATTATTATTATTACTATTGCTGCATTTACGACTATGGGGGACCAAAGTATGGTTTAACAAAAGAGTTTGTGAAATAAAACGAATTAATACGGCCAAATCATTAAACAACAAATTGTTAAAATTTTGCGTGTTTTTAGAGGTTTGGAATATGACAAGTTCTACCATTAATATTACATTAAAATATACATATTTGAAACATTATCTTATAGAATCTGGAAATCTGATCTTTAAAGAGATATACGCCTATATAGGCTATATTGCGTCAACAAAATTATTCCTGTGTCAATTTTAAAATTTTCACCTCGGTATGACATTTTTCATGGAATCGCTCTTTATGAAAGTTATCTCTCATTTATTTCCACCTTCCATTTATTCGTCGAGCCTTCACTTCGAATGTGGTCCCTCTGTGTGACATGTGACATAGTATTTGTCAGTAATTTATTCTACTTTTATCATTTTAGTATAATGACTGATGTTTACTATCAAATATTAAAAGAAGTTCTTGAAATTATATTGCAGAATAGGCTATTAATTGAATTTCCTTCATCATTTGTTCAATTCATATTTCTGTCCTAATTTTATCAGGCCTGTTAAGATGGTCAGGTTTGTAACTTGAATGGGTACGTTGTAGGATCTAAATACTTTCAATACTTTATTGGAAACCTCTTGGGGGGAAAATCCATTAGGAGGGAATTGATCTGGCATTGAATAGTCATTGAATCTACGGGTTCCATAAGCTGTAGACTATAGGCCCTAGTTAGTTATAACATTATCAATTTACTTGATTCATGTTGTACATGAGATCTAAAATTAATCGTCAAATTTTAGCAGACTGATTTTAAGAAAAAAATCAACTTGTCCCTCGGAAAAAGAATGAGTAATGTGTAAAATGCAGATTGTTTTTTTAACATCTATCTACATTTCCTGCCTCTTCTAATTAACTACACAAACTAACTCGCTAGCACTACCTAACCAGGATCATGTCCGTGAATACATAAGCTCACCATACGTCCCTATCCTGAGAGCTAGTATATTCCAATCATTCCCTGTACAGTATGTATGTATACCCCATACGTCTGCGTGGGGACACCGGTGAATTTTTTTAACCAAGCTTATTTATCTATTGGTGTCAACGAGTGAAATCTTCCCTGTTGGTCTATAATTTATTATTTGGCAGGTTTCACATCTTCTTGCGCCCAATTAAGCCTAATTTATCATTCTCCTTCACATATGATATCTTTGTCATTCCAGTCTCCATCGCCCATTCCGTTTTCCTTCATGCTGCTCAAAACACCACCAACCCACATTATGTTTGGCCGATTTTTTTTTTATTCTACCACGTGGTATCCATACTAGTACTCTTATTGGGAATATATCTTCTGTAGTTCTTTTTGATTGACCGTATAATTTTATTTATTGTTTTATGAAATCCATATCTGAAGTTTCATCATTCATATTTTGTTTAATTAAAATGTTTCTTATTTTCTCTAATCTAAAAATTCCTGCTGAATGCCTTAAAAATTCAATTTCTGCAGAATTTAATTTATTTATTGTTCTAGATTTTAATTATCATGTTTAGCACCGTACTTATTGTTGTATTAAACATGTTTAGTTTTAGTTATAGAACTTAATAGGGCCTTTATTGAGATCTCGTAAAATAGGCCTACCATTTAATGTTGATATTACAGACCTGCCCTTATTTACCCTCTCATTAATTTCATCATGATGACTTCCACCTGCACTAATTTGGCCCCAAATCTACATATTCGTTTCATATTTTTTTAGGCCTATTTATCCATGTCCATATTTTAAAACCAGATCTTTTGATTTTTCTCCTATTACCATACACTTCTTTTTGTCCAAATTTACCTTTAATTTCCATTTTTCATACTCCACCTTCAGGTTTTTTTATGTAGCCTACGTTTCTTATGAATCTTCATAATTCATCAGTAGGTGATCATAAGCAAATAGCAACGAATAAACTTTATCTTCTTCGACTCTTATTCCCGTTTATTTTTCCGCTGTGTTGGGGCGTTTTCTAGACGTATTTTGAATAAGATGTTTAATTTACCTTCCTTAAATCATTCTTAATATTATTCTCCCACGATATTCTTGGTCTACCTACTCTTAGGGTTCCCGAAAGAAATTTCCATGGCCCTTTTTGAATTCCCATTCGTACCACAAGTCCAGCTCATCGTAATCTATGAGATAGAACTGTTTTATTGCATTCTGTTTCCCATATAGATAATGTAATCCACTGTTGTGTAAATTGTCCCCTTTTATCTGCCTGTTGTACCTTTTGGTCCAAGAATCTTCGTAAGTACTTTCTTCTCAAGCCTCTAAAATTGAGCCTATTGTCTTAAGGATGTAACTAGTGTAATTGATTCCTTCTATTTGTTTATTCTCAAGGTAATTACGTTATAATCTCACATAAAAAAGAAAGAATGTATTAAAGAAGCAAGAACTACCCACGCCAGTATTTCTCCCCAATCTGCACGCTTTCTACAAAGCCATGTAATTAGAGGAAAAGAAAGGTCCTGTTTCGACACGCCCCTGCTATCTATCATAGAATACAGTGACGGACTCGTCTCCCTCCCCTGCGGGACCTTGCTGGAGTATTTGCGCAAGGGCGACGTGACCGGTAACAGAAAGATTCCTTCAAGCATACAACCGGCTTCCCCACATTCTTCAGTTTCAGATACAATCTGGCGACACCAATTGACAAAATATTCTACTGCCAACAAATAAGCTATAGGCTAACTCTATATTTTAGATCAGCTCTTCATTATGAGCAACGCTGTTCTTTCAAGCAAAAATTGCCATTTCTGAAAATGTACATTAAAATACTATTTTTTTATGTTTAATATCATGAGTACAACTCGATTATTGGGCTCTAAAATGTGTAGTTTTAGACAAGTAAAATACTAGGTCATTCGATAAGTAATGACAGTACCGATAGCCTATAGGCCTAACTAAATAATTAACTAACTCACTGGCTCTATCATACCCGTAAGTTCATGACAGCGCGGACATAAGCTCTCCATGCATCCCTATCCTGAGCTAATGTTTCCCAATCATCCCCTGTATAATCTACTTCCCTCAAATCATGGATAATGTTATTCTCCCACCTCATTCTTGATCTACCAACTGGGCGTTTTCCCTCTGGTTTTCCTACAAGTAGCTTCCATGCACCTGTCTCATTTCCCATTTGTGCCACCACAAAACAATTTTATTTAGGTTACTTTTGACATTACGAACTTCATTTGTAGCTGTTGTCAAGTCAACAAAGCCTACACGTTGCCAAATTCTTGGAAGGCGATGCACTTCATATGCAGCACCATTTCTGAATATGTATCTCATCTGATCTATCTAGAGCTTTCTGGATATCTCGATTGTAATCAAATGCCTCGTAGAGGCTTTTTTTTTTAAATATTTAATGATAATTTATAATGACAAGGGCTCCTGTCTGGTGAACTTAATGAATGTTCCAGGACTTCCCAATTCTACCTTCTAAACAAATTCTACTGGACATCTTTTTAGGGTGGTATTACTTACTACACGTGAGAAACACTGAATGTATTCACAATATATTGTTATTTCGAGACTTTCAATATTAAGTTACAGATTTATACAACAAAGACTGCTCAACAACATAGGCCTACTACGAAATACAACGGTTACCACTAGGATAGCTGATTTACTACCGTGGCGAAATATGGACTCTTACTTTAAGGGAGGAAAGAGAATACGAGTAGGCCTACTTGATAATAAAGTTCTTAGGAACATCTTTGGATCAAAGAGAGATGAACAAACAGGTGAATGGATAAGATCATCATAGTGGAGTACATGGTCTTTAGGCCCTATAAGAATCTAGATATAGGCCTAAGTTAATAAGAACAGTTAAGTCTCGTAGATTGCGATGCGCAATGTGGCACGAATGGGGAATGAAAGACGTGCATGAAAGCTTCTTGTAGGAAAACCATAGGGTTGGTAGACCAAGAATGAGGTGGGAGAATAACATTACCATGATTTGAAGGACGTAGATTATACAGGAATGATTGGAAAACATTAGCTCAAGATAGGGATGTATGGAGAGCATAGGCCTATGTCCGCGCAGCCATGATAGTAACTTACTAGTGAGTTAGTTAGTTGCCATTATTTATCGAATGCCCAGTATGTTTTGAAAGTTTATAAAATCACTTAACATCATTATTAAGAGTGAAATGGACGTAACAAATGTGAAATTAATAAAATAAATAAGTTACGGTTTTTATGAGAGGTGTAAAATCAGCCTAAAATACAACAGGTGAACAATTGAATTATTTAGGATGCAATGTAATCATACTGCCAGAAGGAAGATATTAATATTAAATTAAATAAATTTTATAGAATGTGTGGCGCTATAAAACGGACACTGAAGAATAAAACTTTGAGGAGCACACAATTAAAATTTTACAAAATTATGGCAGTGCCTGTCTTAACATATGCAAGTGAAAATTGGACTCTTAACCGTTCAGACAGAAGAAAAAGAAACTGCAGAAATGAAGTTCTTACGTTCAGTAGCAGGTGTGACAATTTTGGACAGAAAAAGAAATGTAGATATTAGGAAAGACAAATATTTTTAATTTAACAAATAGAATTGACAACACGAGAAACAACTTTTGTGAACATGTTAAAATAATGCCTACAGATAGAATCCTTCAGCTGCTACTAAAGTAGGCCTACAAACTAATAGGACATAGAAGTATTGGACGCCCATTTACTAGATGGGAAGATTCATTAAATCCACTTTTTTTTCTTTCTCGTTTTCTTTCGTTTACACTCTTATTCCTTTTTGTTATACTTTGGTAACCTTTTTATCTTATTCACACATACAAACACAAGACACCCAGACCCAAGGTGGAGATTCAAAATCCCCTACCCCGCCGGGAATCGAACCCGGGTCGTCGGAGTGGAAGGTAAGGTCTCTACAGACTATGCCACGGCGACGGACATAAATAAATCTGGGTCATTCATACTTAACTATATTTTGTATACTAAGTAGCCTTTTTTTTTTTGTTTGTAGGCTAGGCCTACTGGTTTTCCTTCTTGTTTTACCTTATTATTTTTTTGTATTACCCGTTTGTTAACTTTCTTTTTAATTCTCACATACACACAAGGACAGAACAGACATCCGGACGCAAGGTGGAGATTTAAAAATTCCCTACCCCGCCAGGAATCGAACCCGGATCGCCGGAGTCGAAGGTAGGGACTCTACCGACTACGCCACGGCGACCGACATTTGATGTAAAAACAGGTCAAAAGGCCTAATTTCATGAAGTAGAAGAAGAAAAGAACAAGAAAATTGTTTACATGTATGCAAAGTAAAATTGTCATGCTTTTGCATTATTTTGATGCTCTGTTAAAACTTCAAGATAATTAGGCCTATGGAGATGTTGCATTGGTGAACTGGGACAAATTAGCCTATGTATACATTTATCTAATTTAAAAAAGGCAATACTCAAAAACACAAAGTAGGTACCAAAACATTTTATAGGAATTTTTATGCATAGTTAAGACTAGACTCTTGTAGGCGTTGTAACTTTTCATGAAACTTACATTCATCAGAGATTTTTCTTCATTCATTTAGAGAAAAAAGGCATAAAAACTAAAATCCGAGATCTAGACAAGAGTTATTTGAATCCTAATTAAAAACTACTTACACAAATATTTTTAATTACAGTAGGTTCTTATTATAAATACATTTAATTTTAAGCGAAAAGTTCCTTTAATTGAAAGATAAAGTCAGCCCTATTTATGTAGGCCTAAATTAATATTTTTTTGTTATAGGCCTATATGAGACCTACTTCACAGGACGAGTGGACGATAAGATTGCAAGGTCTTAATTCTGTAAGTATAGCTAATAAAATTAGCATTATTAATTATTGTTATCAAAATAAGCAGTTTTAGACCTTCTGTTTGCCCCCACTACAAGTGAAGAAGGGCTTATTTGTGTATTATTTCTGAAATCGTAAAATGGAAATAATTTGTTAACTTAACATAATTTTAAATCATACTCATTTTGCGGACTAGGCCTACTAAATAACGACAACAAGGGAAATGTTCGTGTTGCCAAATCAGAAATAGCTAACTACTTATTCGGGTAATTACGGTAATATGATGAAACAAGCAAAATTAAGAAAATAAAATTGACTATTTAATTCATGCCACAAATGCTAGTCAATGACCAATTACGTTTCAATGAATGTTTGTTTTACAACTAACGACAGTCGTGTTTCACCTCGCTCTTTATCGATTTCTCTTTATCAGCTCCTGCTTTTGTGATAAAGAAAGCCCCTCCTTTTTAATGTTCTGAACAGGTCAAAGCATTAATTTTCTCCAACAAATAGGCTATATTGAATATAGCAAATAATGAAAAGATTCCTTGATTTTACTGAGTTGTTTACAAAAAAAAATAAATGAATAACCCGTAATGTTGATTATGATATAGCCTATGGTTTGATGTGTTTCAACATTTCTCCACTTGGGTGCACTCTTACAATATTGCGATCTTATTTGGCAATAAATAATATGATCAAGCAGCAGTGAATGAACATAACCTCACATTTGTGATTTGTTTTCAAACATCGCCGTTTACATTAAATATATAAATATTTTAAAATAACTATAGTTAAACAATGATTTGTGAGTAAACAGCTTAATTTTATTCGTTAAATAGTCCTAACAAATGCCCCTCTTGATTTCCAAATTCTGTAGATAAATTGGAAATCACTCGTGTAATTACTTATGATAAATAGCCTATTGTGGAGACATCTTTCTTCTCCGACATACAACTAACAACTATAAGGCTATAAACTTACCATTTCCATTACATTAGTAGCTTATTAAATATCATGTGGCTGGAATTTTAAATCTGATTGACTCTTAGTTAAATTTGAACATATCAATTTATATAGACCTAAGATCCAAGCAGACCTTCAACTTCTATTTGAAGATACAGCTTTACCTCTTTTTAACCAATGAGAATACACGATATTCAAATTAAAAAATTCTAGAAATTTTGAAAATTTAAAGTGATTCCAAATATTAAAACAATTACAGGCCTGCACTTAGACCCTAATAACTAAATAAAAGACTTCATGTTGCGACAGGCCCATCAACCGGCTGTTGACCTCACATCCACGTGTTAATCATAGAGGTGGACGACTATCTCGCCAGTACAAGTATGATGAGTGATCATCATGTCGGGTTCCCCAGCCTTTATAGTTGATTTTAATCAACCTGCTGCCACTACTTATTTAAATATCTAAATTTGTCATTATACTGGGTAGGTATTGGTGCCATATTAACCGAGATTTCATGAGAAAATTTCTTCTCCCTTGGGGACTAGTACAAGCGCATGTCCTGTACCTCTGCACCAAAGTGTCATGACTTAAACCGCTCGGCTACAGTGCGGGACAGCTAATTAAACATAGGCTAAATGGGCGATTTAAAATTTCAAAACGTATCGCGTATTTACAACAAAAACATATTTTTATAATAAATAACAATGTAGGCTATATAAATATCAAGCTTCAATATAGAAAATACATACTTTATTGAAATACAGCCCAATTAATTTTACATGAAAAGAAAGGGGAAGTGATCACACAGCTCTCAGGGAAACCTTGGGACAGTAGCGAGTTTTAAGCTCGCAGCTATATAGGCAATCTGCACGAGATACAGCTGGTTATCAGCTCTGCGTTATGGCAGTCTTTACCCTTGAGCACAATCTGGTACTCATTTCAGTTAGGAGCTGAGTCAACCCCAGGTCATGGTGCCTCCGGAAGGTTTAAGCCAGTTTAAAAATACTGGCACTACTGAGACTTGAACCGGGGGATAAAGAGGCCACAGTTAAAACAGTCTCTCTAATGTTCTACCTCTATGGGACCCAAGGTTTATATAGGCCTATAGACTATTATTTTTTCAAATTAGGCCTAACTAGGCCTAATATAAATTAGAACTTTTTAAACCTCTGTATTTTGAGCAACAACATTTGTTTTCAGGTAGACCTAATAATAATAGGCTAATAATAATAATAATAATAATATAATAATAGTAATAATAATAATATAATAGGCTAATAGTAATAATAATAATATAATAATATAGGCTAATAATATAATAATAATAATAATAATTTCAGCACAGTAGGTAGTGCTCCGTATCAATGACTTGCTTGTCGTGTATGTGTTACTCTGGCGGAAGTCGCGCCAATACCCACCCAGTCCAAGGCCGCCGCGGAATGGTCCGGCCAAGCTGCGAACGTACTACATATAGCCTACGGTATAATGAATGCAATATAAATTTGTTTATCAAAAGAATGTAGACTACATTAGGCCCATAGGGATATTTGAAAGTAGATCTAGGGGCCTATATTTTAAAAATGTTTAATAAGAGTTCCACATTTTATAAATCCCAAAAATAAAATTAAATATAAGGAATGCCAGACATAGGCCTACGGATACAGAGAGTCTATTTTTAGATAGGATATTTGTGGTCCATTAAGTTAAAATTTTAATTAGGTAAGTTTTTTTATCGAATATTAATACGCCTTAGCAAACTAATAAAGCATCTAAGCGGTACTATACAACCCGTAGATTCATAGTCGTGCGGGCATAAGCTCTCCATACAATCCTATCATGAGCAAATGTTTTCCAATCATACTTTGCAGATCTATAATTAACATTCATCAAATCCCAGTTAATATTATTCTCCACGTCTTTCTCGGTCTAACTACTGCGCGATTTCCATGTGGTTTTCCTACAATAAGTTTCCGTGCCGAATGTCCAATCCATTTCATACTATCACATTCTACGAGACTTAGTTTTTCTTGTTACATCTGGTTTCCTATAAAGATCATGTACCGTAGCTCACTGTTAGGCCTATGTAGGACTAGTCTTCTTCGTTCGCCTGTCCATTTCTCTTTGATCGAAAAACTTTCATAAGAATTTTATTCTCAAAACTCGTATTACCTGGACATTAACAAAGGCAGATAGTAAACAAATAGAGGCTGCTGAAATGAAGATGTTGAGAGGAATAGCAGGATACCAAAGGACCGATAAAAAGAAAAACGAAGATTTAAGAACAGAACTTAATACATTTAATCTCTGTGAAATAATAAAATATTATCAAAATGCTTATCTTCAGCACGTATTACGAATGAATGAACAGCGCATACCAAGAAGAATATATAATTAGGCCTATAAACCAAAAGGGAGAAGAATGTTGGGAAGATCATTAAAGAGATGGAATGACCAATTCGACCTAGGCCTATAATGAGATCGTAATAGGCCATTGGGCTTAATCCTTGTTGTTGATGATGATAATGAAAACTCGTATTATTTCCTCTTCTCTTAAAGTAAGAGTCCCTGGTTCGTATCCATATGATATAACTGGAAGAATAACGTTTTTAAGGGAAGTTGATGTGATAAGAGTAAGTGTAATGTAGGCCTATAATAGGCTTAGCTTAGATTTCCATAATTGAGCCTATGCACCTGATTCATAAATTCTTAAAATATTAAAATAAGTACTTGATATATCAGTCGTCCTAAATTAAATTAAATATGTTTGAAAAAAACTTCTTTACCTAGTAAAAACTATGAAGGTCTTTCAGAATCATCTTTCATCTTTTGCATTTCATTTGGGTACATACATAAAATAACATTGAACCTGAAATAACAAATCTCTAAGTCAAATTTGTCAACGCTTCGACGCTCATCTTTCAATTGAGGCATTAATGACACTGAAAAAAAAAAACTTTTTTTTTTGTCTCAGAAAGAAAAATATGTGATTCTGATAGGTCCTTGTATTTTTTTCTCCTGAAATCAAATATGATATCGGTTTTTCTCCATCACAGAAGGTTTCCGAGAGATAGGAATTTATAATTTCAAACACTTTAATATTTTCTACATTCGTAACTACACAATATTCGAACATTCGGATTCACCTAGAAAGTAATATTTACTATTTTCTGTTATATTTCGCCTGTGGAGCATCCCTCTTAATGGCCCAACAATAATCGGCCAGCATATTAGGATTCCATTTGCCTTGATATCTCTTTTCCATAGCTGAAATCTCCTGATGAAAGTGTCCCCGTTCTATTTTACAATGGACAAATGAACGAAAAAACGTTTAGTAAAAAAATTATTTAAATCCATTAATTTAAATTGAAATAAAAAAAAAACTGTGGGTGATGGAGAAATTCCGAAAACATATTTCAAAACACGATAAAAATCTGCATTACGTAGGCCTATAACTATTGGTACTCATGAGACAAAAATCACGTTGACCAGCGTGTCCTTGTCAAAGGGCGTCTTTAGATAAAATAGGTCCTACTATATTTATGATCTTCTCCTTTCACGAATGTAATATATGTATGTTGTTTGTTTTATGTCCTTTTAATGTCACACTATCGTAGAGCGTTTGCTCTTAAATATCGTTTCCCTCACTTTCACTCCTACCACTAAATACTAGACAGGTGCGCCACCTAGACCGTTCTTTACACTGAAACCCTAGTTAACGTAATAATAATAATAATAATAATAGCTTTATTTTACCTGGCAGAGTTAAGGCCTTAAGGCCTTGTCTACCACTCAACCAGGTTTAAAAAAAATACAAACAAAAAATAGTCTTAAATCTAAATTACAATATATATCTATAAATATAAACGATTACAAGTTATGAATACAATACAATTAATATTTATAATGTATTTTGATTTACTCTAAATTTAACGAATTAAATATATATGTACAATATATATAAAAAAACAGGAAAAGATTAATGACATAGTATAAAATTAAATAAATAGAGAAAAATTAATTATTAGACAACAGGTAACTGTATAAGCGTGACTTAAAGGTACCAAGTGTGCGGCAACCCCTGATATCTTGAGGAAGGAGATTCCAGGAGCGGGCAGAGGCTACTGTGAAGGAAGTAGAATAGGAGGAAGTGCTATGAAGAGGAATTGTTAGCAGACTGCTATCTTGTGATCTAGTGTCAATATTTCGCCCATTTCAATATAGTATTTATTAGACTTAATTTAACTTTCACAGTAAAGATTTTAAGTTAAATTAAACTAATAACCTTCAAAGTTATAAATAGAGAAGCTTCTTTAAGTCTTAAGTTCTAGTAGTTCCCTACCCCTACAGAATTGCATTCTGTTATCATTCTTGAATATAGAACTTTAGTAGAAGAGTTCTCCTCCTTAAAAGATTTACAATCTTTCACCTAACCTCAGCCATTCTACTACTTGAAACGATGATTATTTTCAACTAATCATAAGGACATTGGAACCCTTTACTTCATTTTCGGAGCTTGGGCAGGAATAGTAGGAACATCATTAAGTATATTAATCCGGGCAGAATTAAATCAACCAGGAACTTCTCAAATCTAGACGCCAGGTAAGTAGGGATGTAGGAATTCAGAAGCTTGAAAAGTAGTGAAAGAGAGTGCAATTTACGTCTGTCAGTAAGACGGAGCCAAGAGAGGTTATTAAAGTGTTCGGAAATATGGTCATAACGGCGGATATTGAAAATGAATCGAACGCAAGCATTATGAACACGCTGCAGTCTCTGCGACAAGTCATAGTTTAGATCATTATATATAATGTCACAATAATCGAAGTGTGGTAACACAAGATTCTGCACAAGGATTTGTTTTAACGAAACTGGGAGAAAATTCTTTAAACGTCTAAGATAATGTAAGATGGAGAAAGTCTTTTTACATATGTGTTTCACTTGTGTTTGCCAGGTTAGATTTGCGTCTAGATGTAGTCCAAGATCTATTACTGAAGAAGAATAAGGGATAATTATATTATTTATAGTAATGTTTGGTAATGTAGATATGTCAAAGGTTGTAAGCAGTCTTTGTTGTCCCATTAGAATTACTTGTGACTTGTTAGGATTTAGATTTAGACCGATACTTGAAGACCAGTTAAAGATGGATATGAGATCGTCATTCATTTTTGTCAAGCTGTTATAGAGAGAATGAGGAGGTGAATGTAGGTAAATTTGGAGATCATCAGCGTAGAGGTGATAACGGCAGTGCTTTAGTACAGTTGGCAAGTCATTTATGTAGATTGAGAACTCCCAGAGAAAGAAAATCTCATGAAGGAATGCGGCTGAACCGAACGCCACGCGAGTCAGGTTGTATTGTACACTTTGAAAACATAGTTAGGTAATGCGCTGTAACATAGGCCTAATTAAAACTAATACTGTAGCCTATAACATTTAAATATAGGGTGACGTCATATGTGTGTAATAGTCAAATTAACACAAATCTTGCTCTATAGCAGGAATCTGTACAAACTAATCTAATTTGTTTTTATGGTGCATCGGAACAACAATCGCCACGTCATCACTAGCTAATGCATTCGAGGAATCCACCTGAAAGCAAACTCAATAGCCCTGTTCTGTCATCGCGCGGAGACTTGCTTTCTCTGGGAGTAGACTACAGGTGTCTCGATACTAAAAATAATGAACAATTAATTGTCCTTTGAGGAATTTCAAACTTTCGGTCAAGAACAAAAATCCCTAAAATAAAGCTGTTATATCCCTTTAACTTTTTCCATAAATTTAATGTGGGTTATAAGATCTCTCTCTCTCTCTCTCTCTCTCTCTCTCTCTCTCTCTCTCTCTCTCCACCTAGAAGACCCTTGGCCTACCAGCCGGTTGATGGCCTCACATCCACATGTGTTAATAACAGAGGTAAATGATCATCCAGCCGGTGAAGGGATGACTTGTGGTCAGCATGTCGGATTCCTCAGTCGTTGAGACTGGTTTTCTCAACCTGGAGCTAATTCTTATTGTAGCTACCCAAATTCCTCACGATGCTGGCTGGGCACCGATCCTACACTGGCTAAATTCCATGAGAAAATGTCTTCCCCCATGGAGATTCGAACTAGTGCAAGTCCCGTTGCTCTGCGCCAAGGCATCATGCCTTAACTATTCGGTTACAGCGCGGGACATTAAAGGTCTATAGCTAAAAAATGTAGGCCTATGTGGACCTAATGTAGCCTACATATTATACATAACACTGGTCAACGTGATTTTTGTCTTATGAGTACCAATAATTATACTTAATGCAGTCTTTTATCGTGTTTTCAAATATGTATTCGGAATTTCTCCATCACCCACAGCTTTTTTATTTCAATTTCAACTAATGGATTTAAATAATTATTTTTTTAATAAACTTTTTTCGCCCATTTGTCCATTATAAAATAAAACGGGGAACACTTTCATCAGGCGATAACAGCTATGAAAGAGAGATAGCCTATCAAGGCAAATAGAATCCTAATATGCTGGCCGATTATTGTTGGACCATCAAGAGGGATGCTCCACAGGCAAAATATAGCAGAAAATCGTAATTTATTACTTTCTAGGTGAGTCCGAATGTTCGAATATTGTGTAGTTGTGAATGTAGAAAATATTAAAGTGTTTGAATTTATAAATTCCTGTCTCTCGGAAACCTTGCGTGATGGAGAAAAACCGATTTCATATTTGATTTCAGGAGAAAAAATACTATCAGAATCACATATTTTTCTTTCTGAGACAAAAAAAAGTTTATTTTTTTGTTGCTCAGTGTAGCCTATCGTATTATCCTTTAAGAAATTATCGGCGACTACAGGTTTGTTAGGATGAAATCATGCGGGCAACATTTATGATCATCTTCCGAATGTATGCTGATAAAGTTCATTTCCACATAGGCTAAGTTAATAATAAGAACTACCTAGATTGGTTCCCCCATATAAAACGAACCAATGTTTTTTTTATAGTAAACATATCCCTATCATTCTCTCCTGTTAAACTGAAGGGGAGATTTTGCCTGCGTTCCTTTCCCATACCTGCAACTACGAATCGATTTCCAGGGGGCGTTTCGAAAGTATAGCGTGCACGAACAGTGGGGACAGGAATCTGTTCTATTGGATATTTATATTTTTATGACTTATATAGTCATATAGGCTAAGGACGAATTAACAAAACCACAAAATTGTTGCTCTCTCATTAGTCAGAAATGCGTATCTCATTTGTGGTTAAATTCTCAGAGTTAGCTGAATCATTGCGCTTTATTTTGAAAAAGACTAAAGAAATGACGAAATCACCTTTTTTTTTCCAAGTCTACATGATTAAATCATTAGATCATAAATTTGTTTTTGTATAAGTCAAATGAATAATTGCTAAGTGGACTTGCCGATTATATTTTTTATTTAATTGAAAACTGATTTATAGAAATAACTATTTTTACTTAGAAAAAGTGGATAGTTAAATTCAATGTCCATTTTAAATAGAGCCTAGCTGTACTGAAACTAATACTTCCTTGTCGAATACTTTTAGTATCTTGAGGTATTCGTTATCTTGAGTAATCTCGCTGGCATATTTTAAGCGCATTTTTACTAAACTGTCTTTTTTTTTCGATAAAAGTAATTAAGGAAACAAGCAATTTACGCAAACCCATACGTTTGTACGAATATTATTAGAACGAGTGAGGAAATTTATTAACATCTTATGAGTAACTGTATCATAAATCAACACTTTTGAAATTTATAGGCCTATTAAAGCACCGTTGAGGTTGTGTAATAAGATGTTAATTATATAATTTTTACCTGGTAAGTCAGTCGTCCTCAACTAAATTATTAAACTTCTTCACGTTATTCTAATGTGGAGCCCTTTCGAAAACAATGTTTCATTTTCTGAGTTCCAGTTAAAACGCAGAAGATGAAACATTGTTTTCGAAAGGCCTCCATATTAGAATAACTTGAAGAAGTTTAATAAGTTACTTTAGTTGAGGACGACCAACTTACTAGATAAAAATAAATAAATAATTAACATCTTCTTCTTCTTCTTCACTTCCTGGTTTAGGCAAGAGTTGCCTGTTCCGTCTTCACTAATAGATCTAAGACCATCTCTTCCGAGGACGTCCGACATCTCTTCTTCCTCTTGGAAAATAATGGAAGATTTTATTTGGTAAAAACTCCGCCATGGCCGGTCCCAAGCCCGGATGAGAAAGGAGGAGGGGGAGGAGTAACAACCTCGTAAAAAAACCAGGGTTCAGTTGGCTCCGACTGATAGGCCCTAGTACTCTGTAAGGGCTCCTAGCCAGGGTTACGGTGAATACCTCAACGGCAGATTCGGCGCAGAAGGAGTCCTTCATCACGGCGGATCTGGCGGAAGTGGCAACCCTCTAGATGGAGTTAGTACATCCAGAAGCTGGACCTAAAGCTTTGAGGTGGCAGCCCCACCAATGGTCTACTCTGCATAGCGTTGGTACCGCGATCAGAGGAAAACACATTACTCGTATTCTTCACAATGGAAACTCGGACGGACTTAACCAAATAATTAACATCTGTATCATAAATATAATATAGGTCTAATTCTTCGGAAATAAATTCGTGGATCACATGTCGTAGGATATTTCTGGGACATAACATTTTAATGAATAATTTGATATTGAAGTCACAGATAAGTTATAGATTCGAGCCTAAATTAGAAGGAATTATATCATCAAACAAACTATATTAGGTCTACCAAACCGATACTCTAATATAGGTCTACACCTACTACTTATTCAATTCTGTACGGGCTCATTATACCCTATTAACCTTCCTGTAGTTATATTCTATGAAAAAGTGAAAGAAAAGCTACAGCCAATCACTTATAGGCCTAAGCAATAGAGAGAATTTTGTCTATGCGTATAACTTGTAAAAGGAAAAAAAAAAAAAAATGATTCCACTAAAGGCTTTAGTGGCCCTTCAGGTGGTAGGGGATTAAGGATCTCACCTTTTTGGACAATCGATATTACATAACAGTAGGTTTGTCAGCTTTTGGTGAAAACAGCCTTTACTCCCATAAAACTAGCAACAGCTGATGTATATTTCAATTAAAGGCTGAGTCGATCCCAGGACCATTATGCCGTCAGAAGGGTAATGCCAGTTAAAAAATACTGACCCCCATCGAGACTCGAACCCCCGATCTTTTAGCTTGTAACTTTTTGCCTTAACCAAGTACGCTACGATGGCATGCTCCGTCTATAACCTGTAAATTTGTAAAAGTAGGCCTATAGGCTAACATGACTTGAAGGCAATCAGGGAATTGTTTCTGGATAGTAGAAGCTACTCGTACTTTAGGCATAGCCTGACGCCAACGGGCGAAATTAATAAAGCTGAACACATAGGGCAAACGCGGCTAATATCGTGACACAGATAATTAATTTCGTTACATTTTTCTTTCGTTTCTAATGAAGGTGTACTGGCAAGAAAACAAATTATTTTTCTGCCTCGTAGATGACAGAAAGTCTACTTTCTTGCTGTGTTTTCACATTTGTGATAACATCGTTCTTTGGGTTATTTTAAGTTAACTTGTAGAGGAAGTGATTTAATTCATATTAGCAGTTATTAGATTTAATACTTGCTGTGTTTGAAGAACATTTTTGTGTAGATATTCTTTGACACTAAAGGTGAACAGATAAAAATGTCGAAGTTGTGATAGGCCTATGTGGTTCTATGATAAATGTCAAGGGTTGGCTGTTTATAAACGGGATTTCAAATGCATTGGACGTAATATGGAAAGTGATTAAAAAGTTTCTCACGAATTTACTGTAATAGGCCTAAGTAAAGTGATCCCACTACAGGCCTCAGGAGGCCCTTGGGGCAGTAGGAGGTTAAGACTCCCACTTTTTCTAGACAATCGGTACTTGACGTCATCCGGGTTGTCAGCCCTGCGTGACGGCCGCCTTTACCCCCAGAACAAGTGTCTGGTACTGATTTCCGTTAGAGGCTGAGTCGACCCCAGGGCCATAGTGCCCGCCAGAAGGTTTTGATCAGTTTAAAAATCCTGACCCCACCGGGACTTGAACCCTCGACCTTCCGACTTGTAGCGTAGTGCCTTAACCACTGCCCCATTTACTCTAATACCCGAGTTCTTCAAACCTCCAGAAAAAAAATAGATACGTACGTAATTTAGGGCATATTGGTAATAAAATATATATATTCGACAACTCAACATCCTAGAATATATATTTCAACCACATAGGCCTATCCTTAACTTTAGGGCCTAATATTCCTAAGATGCTAACCAGAAATTTTCGTAATATTAAGTTTTAGTAGCCTAAAACCTTAGTATCACGAAATTAGCTGAGTTTGCTAAATTCTTAGGTAGGACTAATACTTTATTTAGTCTAGCCTATTAAATTTTTTTAATAATTTGCTAAGATATGTCTTATTTTAGACCTGACGTTCTTTTATTTGCTATGAATCCATGACATAGAATCACACTTTTTACTTCCTTTGAAATGAAGTCATACGCTTACTCAACAACCATAAAAATCAATTTGATTTTGCGAAACCATAGAGAGTAACGGGACCGTCTGGGCATACAGTTGTAAGCAGAGACAAATTATAATAGAATGTGGTAAAATGGCAGTCTATGTTAAGATTTATTATATGAATTAATATAAGCTAATAACATAGCCTATTGGAGTTTATGCTGTTTCTGCTATGGACCTAGCACTACTCAATTTATATGCATAAGTCTGATTACTAATTTGCGTTCATTAATACAGGGCCTGGAACAAGTAGTGTATTTTCAATGGCAATGCTAAGAAGCTCTGCAAATAAATGGAAAAAAATCGATTATCGTACCGTACCATCTATAAGAAAGGAGATAAAACTGATTGGAACAATTCCAGGGGCATCTCTTTACTTTGAATTTCAAGAGAAAAATATGTGCCTAAATTAGGATTTGAACCCAATATCTCTGGTTCTGTACACCAGTGCTTTAACGATTTAAGTATTAGGAATCACGATTTAAACATAGATTTTACTCTTATACTAATACGATTTCCGTGCGCGACATGGAGAGAGAAAAATCTATGTTTAAATCGTGATGCCCAATAGCTTAAATCGTTAAAGTACTGGTGTACAGAACCAGAGATATTGGGTCACAAATTCCAATTTATCCATATATTTTTCTCTTCAAGTTTAATTTGTCATTGAGTGAGATGGGCTAAATTTAATGTTAAATAGGGCCTATCGAATATTAGCTTTATTTTGAACTTCGTACAAAATTCTAAAACATATAGACCTAAGCATATTAGTAAGCATACTTACTGCCTATTTTGATGACATATGCCTAATAGGAGATGGTCAACATGGATTTAGAAGAAATAGGTTTACAAGAGGTCAGATTTTTAGTAGTCCCTATAAGATAAATTTTAGAAAAGAAATAGGAATATAATGGTACTGTAGCCTACATCAACTAACTTATATGTAGACTTCAAAAGGTACGATTCAATTAAGAGGAGAAAAGTTATAGTCTATAGTAGGCTACCTTTTTGCAGTTAGTAATTCCTAAAAAGTTAGACTAATACGAATGTGTCTAAATGACACAAAGAGTAGGGTGTGTATAGGAAAACAGTTTTCAGAAACTTTTGAGATTCTCAATGGGTTAAAGCAAAGGAGATGCACTATATTCTCTACTATTCCAATGTGTACTATTGTCTCCCTTGCTTAACTTGGCAAGAAATTTGTAGAAAGAGACAGCTGTATGGCCTACTCACCTCTCTCATTCGCACAATGTTGTCGGTTTTTTCTTCACCAGATGTTAATAGGGGAAAGGAGGAAGAGGAATAAAACCAGGAATGTTTCGAAAACTCACAACAGGGTGGATTCTTTCTTTTGTAACTGGGCGAAATCGGTCAATTATATACTTCCATCTCTCTCTTTGCCAAGTTAAGACAGGTAGGCCTATATACTGTAATAGAGCATGCCATCAAATTTTTAGAGGATTAAGTTGGCATAACTTACAACTCAGTGGTATTAAAAAGATGCTAGTATATGCTGATGATGTAGACCTAGTATTATTCGGCGATAACGAGGAGATACTAAGATCCAACACGCACACTACATTGAGTAACATTAAGAAATTGGGACCGGAAGTAAATATATAAAACTAAATATATGTTCACACATAGAAACACATTAGGCCTATATAATGGAAATGGAGAGGTAATGACAAATGAGGGAAATTTTGAAGAAGTGGATGAATTCAAATAGCTAGGAACAATAATTACAAATAGGAATGAGATGCACAAATAAATTAAACATTGGTTCATTTCTGGAAATGCATGCTACTATGTACAACAAGGACTCTCGTCGTCCCAACTCCTTAAAAAAACGTTTATATTATATAAAACTGTTATTCTCCCAGTTATATTAGGCCTATGTGGATGCGAAACATGAACTCTTACTTTAAGGGAGGAAAGAAGATCACGAGTAGGCCTATTTGAGAATAAATTTCTTACGAAAATTCTTGGACAAAAGTGAGATTAACAGACAGGTGAATGGAAAAAAAACTGAATAACAATGGCTTCATGGTTAATAGGAAGCCAGTTACAATAAGAAAAGCTAAGTCTCTTAGACTGCTAGGAGCAGGACATTTGGCACGAATGGGAAATGAAAGAAGTGCATGGAAGCTTCTTGTAAAAACCAGGAGGGTAAACGCCCAGTTGGTAGACCAAGAACAACATTAACGATAATTTGAGGGAAGTAGATTATACAAGGCATGTTTGGAAAATATCGAGTCAGGATAGGGATGTTTGGAGAGCTTATGTCCGCGCGTTTTCAATAGAACCTGTGAGTTAGTTAATTACCTACGACAGTAGGCCTAATATGTTAAATTTAATATAGGCCTAATTGACTTAAAAATTGCCTGGTTTAGTAAAAGAATCTTATCACCGTGAAAAAAAAGGAAGGTATTAAAATTTATTTTTGAATAGGCCCTATAATGTGATTTCCTGTCACCACGGCCTCAAGTTGCCAATTGAAGATTCGGCTTTCAAATATGAAAGATAGCGGGCGAGGAATGTGACTATTGAATAAGCAGTCGTAAATCGCAGACAAGAAGTGACGTTCAGTTTTGGAAGTTCGCGTGAGGCTAACAACTTATCGTATCTATATTGTTTATAAATTTCAATAAGACCTGGCAATATGATTGATATACTCCTAGGCTATATGGGCAATTCTATATGTGACTTACTGACATTTACAATACACTTTTGCTGCAAAATGCTTGCATAAATATTACAGTTGGTTGGAATTAGAGGTGTTATATACGAGATATGATAGAGGAAAAGTGCCTGAATAAAATTGTACATAAATATACAACTTCTGAAGAAAAACAAAGTTATTTATTATCTATCAAAATATGTGTGACTGACTGACATAAATGTCAACTCATCATGCAGCTTAATATGTTCATCTACATCATTCTCTGAAATGTGATTCTTAATTCAATTTTCCAAAATAGGCTACCGTTTGGAGGACACATTACAAGTTACGTTTTAAATGAAAAACTAAATCTAAATTACAGTTAATACCGAAGTTATGACCTAATGTGATGTGTGACTGACATATCTGAATTTTATTCAGAATTTCAAAATGCAAATATTACACAAATGTAACAAAATACTATGACACTAGATAAACAGCTTCGGTAACAGAGATTAATAAAGAACTGCAAATACTTGATCAATTCTACGAAAATTGTAAAATAAATATTAATTTAAATCAATAATATAATTAAATTAACTCGCTTACGATGTAGAATATTAAACATTTAATAACAAAGTGGCTCCTCTATTGTTAAATATACCTAATAAAATAATATGCATGTGTGTGTGTGTGTGTATATATATATATATATATATATATATATATATATATAGGCTATATATATATAGTAACTGATTACAATTTACTCCCGCCATAGCCGAGTGATAAGGCAAGAAGCCTTGTCGCAGAGCTATGGGACTTGCGCTGGTTCGAGTCCCCATGGGGAAGACATTTTCTCATGGATTTTTTGGCCAATATGGGACCGGTGCCCACCCAGCATCGTGAGGCATTTGTAGTTATAATAAGTAGTGACTCCAGGTTGAGAAGATCAGCTATAACGGCTGGGGGACCAGACATGGTAACCACATGCCACCCCTATACTGGCTTATGATAGTCTACCTCTGTAATTAACACATATGAACGTGAAACCAGCAGCCGGCTGGTAGACCAAGGGCCTTCTAGGCCTCTCGCGCTTAGAGTGGAGTTTATTACAGTTTGCCTGATGTAAGATTTAATGTTTTTTTTATTTCTGGATCGAACCACTGAAATAAAAAATTATAAGCTTTACAGAATGTATACACATTCTTAATCAGCTAGTTAATTATCAGAGTGCATGTACTTTCAAAAACAAATTAACGTAAATAGCATTAATAAGCTATCCAATTGCTGATGTAGTGAATTCTATTTTTAAACAACCATAAAAACATAACTCTAATTAGCCCGAGTTCTGATGACTCACATCATAACGTTGATGTATCAGATCGCTTATACTATACAGTCATTTCACTCCCTAGTCTTCGCCGCTAACTTGACTTGACCCGTTAATAAAAATAATGTTTCCTGTCACGCATGAAGTCACGCTGTAACTGAAATGTTTGAGTCAAGATGTCTCAATAGAGAGCAGTGGTTCGAGTCTCCATGAGAGAAGAAATTTTCTCATGGAATTTCGGCCACAATGGGATTAATGTCCTCCCATAATCATGAAGAATTTGGGCAACTACAATATTTAGCGGTTGCGGTCGAGAAAACCAGTCATAACGGCTGGAGTATCCGACATGCTGACCACATGTCATCCTATATGTTAGTTAGATAATTGTCCACCTCTGTGATTGATATACTTGGATGTGAGATCAACAGCCAAGGGCTTTCTAGGCCTGTCACGCCATTCAGTTTTTTTTAACACATGAACTTACGAATTTGTTGCGCTGAATGTTTGACAGGCGTGCATACTCTATAACATACGGGTCCAACGCTTTCACGTTGTATACGCAATGAGTCTGTGATAGATGCAAAATATTCAAATTGTTTTTCTAAAAAAATATTTCCTTCTTGTATATCATTTTGTGACTATGGATATTTGGTTAGTTTTACAGCTCACATTACATAATTCTGCATCATTTTGTATCTTCTTTCTCGATTTTTTATACAACCGTGCCATCCTTTTTACTTGGCTGCCAATCGCATCTATAGCCCCATTTCCATGGTACGATTCAAAGAAGTTTCATTTTATGTCAAAATCCAAATATGCAAGTAAGCAGTTTCACATTGCTAAATGTATAGGCCTATTTCTATTACCTGCTGCTCCAACTGAAAATTTTATCACCTCAAGTTTTGGAAGAAACCACTATAGGCTAGTTAAAAAAACACCTTTCTCTAGCAGACATCTATAGCACACTTGCTATGTGTCACATAACCTGACACTAGAACGAAGTATTTCTTCTGAACTTCTCTGTCACCTTCTGTCTAAACTATGCAACAGCAGTTAATATTGAGATAGGTCCTGTGCTAATTTTTCCAATGAGCCTCGATCTCATTTTGTTCTTTGTAGGTATAATTTTCTGAGAAATCAACAAGTATGGCTTCTTCGTTTACTGCAACCTTTTCCCTGAATATATTTAAATGCTTCCGCTAACTGTCTTTTAGCTCAAATTGACACAAAAAAGAAAAAGGGTCAGTAATTATTTTATGGAACAGCTGAGCCGAACAGTCTACCAGATTTCCTAAACCATGTTTATGTTAATCCTCAACGGAGTGCGGTAAGCAACTGACTGCACCATGCGTATTAGCATATATATGATAGGACAAATGTCAGTCAGTCACGGGACACTAGGACAAATGTCAATCAGTCACGGGACACTAGCGGGAAAAATAATGACATTTACAAGAAAGTTTTCAATACTTTTTTTTTTGTCAGTTGTGTACCGATAACGTAGAATCCAAGAGGAAATTTTATTCCATCATTTATTATGTTGTGTAACTCCTTTCAAAAAACATTAAGCTGAAAATATATAAAACTATTATTCTACCAGTTATATTATATGGGTGCGAAACATGGACTCTTACTTTAAGGGAGGAAAGGAGATTACGAGTATTTGAGAATAAAGTTCTTAGGAGGATTTTTGGACCAAAGAGAGATGAACAGACAGGTGAATGGAGAAGACTACATAACAATGAACTACATGGTCTTTATAGGAAGCCAGATATAATAAGAACAGTTAAGTCCCGTAGACTGCGATGGGCAGGATATGTTGCGCGTATGGGGAATGAAAGACGTGCATGGAAACTTCTTGTAGGAAAGCCAGAAGGAAAACGCCCAGTTGGTAGACCAAGAATGAGGTGGGAGAACAACATTAACTATGATTTGAGGGAAGTAGATTATACAGGGAATGATTGGAAAACATTAGCTCAGGATAGGGATGTATGGAGAGCTTATGTCCGTGCGGCCATGAACCTACGGGTTCGATAGTGCCAGTGAGTAAGTAAGTAAGTAAGTATTATGTTGTGTAGGGGACGTCCGTGTAATTTGGACCATCAATATATTCTTGATTTGCAGGATAGTTCGCAAAACACTATATATTTTTTTTGCATCCCTACATGTAGGCCTAGTAGAAAACTGACCATAAATTCCATAAAGAAGGAGTGGTGTAAACAGGTAATAGAGATCTTAATCGTATTATCCTAAAATTTCTTAAATATTTTTACTTCAGTTTGATAGAAGTTTGTGTGAAGACGTGTAAGAATATACCTACCTGTGTTTTGTATACAGTATGAGTAACAAGCTTTCCGGACAATTTCTGTTAAATTTACATCTAAGTATTTGACATAGTTCATATGCAAATCATTTTTTAAAACATATCTAACACTTCGTGTAATTTGGACCACCTCAAAGCGTGTAAAATGGTCCAAGCAAAAAGACAGTCTGCTACCTCGTTAACTTGTACAAATTATAAGGCTCAAAATGCAATAATATGTAATTATTAAAACACATTTTCAAAAATGCATTCCGGAGGCAAGAAAATGATCAGTAAACACAATTGCATTACTTCAATTTGCATTTATTTATCATCATATTAATATTAATGTGCAATTTTTTATATTCCGGTGGGATTTGAATTTTTAAACTGGTCCAAAACTTCTAGCGGCACCGTGGCCCTGGAATCTACTCAACCTCTAACGAAAACGCGTGCCAGATGTTTTTTTTTGGGGTAAAGGCGGCCGTCACGCAGTGTTGTCTAGAAAAAGTGGGAGCCTTAACCTTCTGCTGCCCCAAGGGTCTCTTATGGCCTGTAGTGTCGTCACGTTTTTAATATATGGTGCTATGCCCTAGCCAAGCGGTTTAAGTTTCATGTCGCGGAGCAGAGCTACGAGACTTTAGTCTTTTTGAGTTCCCATGGTGAAATTATTATCCAATATGTAATTAAATGAATTATCATTTAAATACACAACATTTGGTGGTTAATCATGAATTATTTACTTGGTCCAAGTTACACGATCCTCTGGTCCATATTACACGACCCCGGTCCAAATTACAAGGCTACGAAATTTTATTTAAATTTTATTTCTGGGTCACTACTCTTCAATTTTGCGATATTTTCTTTTACCTGGGGTTTCCTTATCACATGCTGCTTCCATATATTAAATACCGTTTTTTTACGAAGGACAGCGAGTTATCACAATTTAATTTAAGGTGGTCCAAAATACACGATCTTCCCCTACAGTAATTTTTATACGTTTCCCGTGACTGATTGACCATAGCTTGTAGTTAATAGTTATAGGACACATTTAAAGTATGTAGAACATTAGAATGCAATTAATATTATTACATTTACGACTAGGGAGGACCAAAGTATGGTTTAAAAAAGAGTTTGTAAAATAAAACGATTAATAAACAACAAATTGGTAAAATGTTGCGTGTTTTTACAGGTTTGGAATATCACAAGTTCTACCACTAATATTATATTAAAATAATACACGTTTGAAACATTATCTTACAGAATTAGAAAATTTGATCTTTAAAGATGTATATTACGCCAAAAAATTATTCATGCGTCAATTTCAAAATTTTCACCTCGGTATGACATTTTCATGAAATCGCTCATAGGCTATGCCTATTTGCACGACAATAGATATACTGAAAATGCAGGAATTATTATTTTGAAATGCTATAAAATGTAAGTTATATATATATTCATGACAATAGATATACTGAAAATGCACGAATTATTATTTTGAAATGCTATAAAATGTAAGTTCTATATATATTCATGGTTCTTCATGGAGACAATCAATAGCTATTCTTCATCCTCATCCTGTCTTTTGATTTGCCTGGAGAACAGAATCATAACATTTCACTGAATCAGCCTCTTTCCAATTGCCACCGAATCTGGCATTAACCACGTTTATGCAATTGTGATCGATTTCAAGGTAGTGATTTTCACAGATAGGCCTATATATGACATGATTCTGTATAGGCCTATCCATTTTTGTTAACGAGACATTTTATTTAGTTGGATCATTAAATCGGTAGGTAGGTTCTATTTTGTGAGCGACATATTCTTCTAGCCTTCTTGAAATTCTTCAGTTTTGTTCTTTTAATTTATACTAATAGGCATGTCACATAGATTATGAAATTGTTTTACTAAGTTTTCAAATTTATGACATCCTAATCTGTGCCTAAAATTTAACTGTCCCTACACTATCATGTGATTGCATATAATCCTCGTTAGCAAGGATCTTATTCTTATTGACGAAGAATATTTTTAACTTTCCCACAGAGTCTATTGACCTGTACCTAAAATTTAACTGTCCCTACACTATCATGTGTTTGCATATAATCCTCGTTAGCAAGGATCTTATTCTTATTGACGAAGAATATTTTTAACTTTCCCACAGAGTCTATTGACCTGTGCCTAAAATTTAACTGTCCCTACACTATCATGTGTTTGCATATAATCCTCGTTAGCAAGGATCTTATTCTTATTGACGAAGAATATTTTTAACTTTCCCACAGAGTCTATTGACCTGTGCCTAAAATTTAACTGTCCCTACTCTATCATGTGTTTGCATATAATCCTCATATAGGCATATGCATGTTTATTTACACACGCTATGTCAATGACGATTACACCTCATTTCATCTCTTGAGGTGTCTGCCCACTTTTCTTTTTTCGTCTAGGACGTAGGTTCTTTGCTGCTTTAATAAGCCTCGGTATCGTCAGCTCTATCCACGTGTGCATTACATTCCCTTTTCCTTGTAATAAATGTCTCAACATCCATGGTATTGCATTCCTCCCTCACAGATTGAATATTAAAAAATACAATTTGGTCAAGTTACATATTGAAAATATAGTAAGTCAAAATATCTCGCATGTATAAATTTATTTTCCAGTTTTTTTTATTCATTGCCGCAGGTTGTAATTTCGACATTTCTGGTTATCTCTTCTGGCATTGGGTTAAGTTGATTGTAATCCATTTGTGAAGTTGGGGCGCCTAGAAGGCGGAGTTACCTTACCCCGATGATATGATGGATGATAAATGATAATGAAGCGTCAGGAGAGTTCTTAACCTAAACTTAACGTAAATTCCAGATTATGGGCAACCACAGGAATGATTCTCTGTACAGAAAAATTCCTATGGTTTGACCGGGAATCGAACTCAGGACCTCATGAACATTAGTCAGAAATGCTGACCACTAGCCCATGAGGCTGGTCATATTTTCCAGTTTTAAAATGCTTTATTTAAAACTTCTCAAAAAAAAAAAGTTTTTCATTTCCTTATTCACATAATTGTTCGTTTAAGCCCGAGTCAGCAACTTGTGCAGCACTAGCGCACGGAACATTCTACTGAACACAGAACAAAGGGCTGCTTAGCACGACCACCAAACAATCACAGTGAAGTTGGAAGGAAGTCGGCTGCCACTGAATGTCGCTATTAACTATATCATATGGAGGGGCTAGGACATTTGAACACACTTCCTGGAGACATAGGGAAGACTGCTGCTGCTAAACTTGAAACAGTGCTGGAAAAGAACAGGTCTTACTCCGCACTTCGTGAAATTAGCAAAGCACTTGAAGATAAGACGAAGTTTATTCACGCTGACATCAAGTTAACAAATATAGCGGATACAAGTAGGTATGCTCCCATACCATCGTGTGACGTGAGGCGCACTCTTTCATCTTATTAAACAATTCTAACAGACAGGCGTCAAAGTCTACTATTATCAGAAAATATAGGAAAACTTCTAACTGAATATTGTGGACAGAATTTAAAATTGGATTGTTAAGATAACTATGTTTTATGCAATCTAAATAGGCCCTAATAAATACAATTTCATAGGCCTATTCCAAAATTTAATATTCAACACAAGTAGACCAAGTCCAAAAACTGTGACAAACCCATTTCATTTAAAAAAACTAATATTAAAATAATAGAAAATAAATTTCACCATGTTCAAGGTTTATCTTAAATATAAAATGTAATTGCAAACAGTGTGTTGAAATACTCACTAGGATTAAATTGTGGGTTAATAACTTTTATCATCTTATTTTTCCAGTTAGGATATGACGTACTGGACTTGTTCTAATCTGAACTTCCATTTTAATGTTAATGTTACATGTACATTTATTACAGTTCAGTTTACTTATGCAACGTAAATAGATATCATGTCCCGCGCCGTAGCCGAGCGGTTAAGGTAGGAAGCCTTGGCGCAGAGCTACGGGACTTGCGCTGGTTCGAGTCTCCGTGGGGGAAGAAATTTTCTCATGGTATTTCGGCCAGTATGGGACCGGTGCCCACCCAGCATCGTGAGGCAATTGGGTAGCTACAATAAGTAGCGGCTCCAGGTTGAGGAACCAGCTATAACGGCTGGGGGACTCGACATGCTAACCACATGTCACCCCTACACTGGCCGTTGATCATCTACCTCTGTGATTAACACATGTGGATGTGAAGGGCCAGCAGCCGGCTGGTAAAAGGGCAACCGCTGAAAAGTGGAAAGACCCTCAATCGGAAAAATAGATATCATGCCTAACTGTACCTAGTATGAATTTTGTCAATGCTATATTTTACGGAAAACTGATTGTTTTGCTTACTATGATAGGCTCTATGCATTGTTTCTTGTAGGCCTAAGTCTTGTTTGTATTTCGTAATTAAATAGGGTAAGATGGGGCTATTTCGCGCATTTCAAATTTAAATCAGTATTATAATTATATTTTAAAAAATTGATATGTTTAATTACTCTATAATTAAAGCTTATTTACTTACCTATATAATGTAATATTCATCTTCCTTAAATACTAGTATAACACTGAATTAAAAAAAAACTTATAAATTGTCACCTTGTGTAAACACAGTGGGCTAATCCACGCATGGAGAGGGGCTACTTCGCGCACTTCATTTATAATCATAAACAATTATCACACGTAAATTGTTTCTTCACAACTGCACCCACACACAGTTCGTGGAACGAATTCATACATTTATTGACACCTGATCCACTCTCCCATTTTTAAAGACTTCTCAGAGAAGTATACCTATCTGTTCACAAACAGAGCATGACACATCCTTCATCCGTCTCGATATCTGAAGGCAACGGAGTCTGTCTGTAGAATCTGTAGAGAAGCTGTTTGAAAAAAGGCCATATACACAGGAGGAAGGCAAAAATCACAGGCAATGAGACCGCGTAAGGAAGTGCAGGAGGGAGAACAAATTACATGGCATTACTCATTTCGCTCTTGATTTTCAAGTGAGAAAGATATCTAATCGGAAAACTGGAAAATTTCTCTACTCATTCCACCAACTGACTACAGTTTTAACGCCCTTTTAGCTGCTATTTCCACATTCGAGTCGGACATCAAATGTTTCGGAGTCCGCTTAGGCTGGCGTTTAGGTCTGCAGTCAAGTTTATTTATTTATTTATTTATTTTTTTTGTAAGGAATGTAAATTTGTTGTTGGCCCGTTGTCGTAGATTCACGACAAGTAAAAGAACTTCAAGCCTTAAATAAGAGGCATATGAGCAAAATTTACCGGCCCATTGGTGCCCAGTTTTGAACTTCACGCTAATGACCAGAATTGTTAAAGAGCGTCTGTGAATGAAATATTACGGCTACTAATTTACATTTTCTTCTCCTCCATGGCATGCAGAGCCTAGATGACCCTTAGCATACCAGCCGACTGCTGAGTTCACATCCACGTGTGTTAATCATAGAGAAGAACGATAATCCTGCCAGGTGTCACATGTGGTCAGCATGTCAGGCACCCCAGTCGTTAAAGCTGGTTTTCTCGATCTGGAACCGCTACTAAGTGTAGCTACCCAAATTCGTAAAGATGCTGGGTGGGCACTGGCCCCATACTGACCGAAATTCCAATAGATTTTTTTCGTGGGGACTGGAACCGTTTAGCAACGAGCCATAATGCCTTAAAACGCTCAGCTACGCGGGACACATACTACTTATACTAATTTTGATTAACGTAATGAGTTAGTAACTCAATTTTTATACAAAATGTGTGTTAATTTAGTGCGTAAAATAGCCCCATCATCGGTGCGCGAAGTAGCCCCATATTACAATACGTTAATAAAATGTTTATTATGCTCAAGTCACTTAAGTATCACTATCTGCTGTTTTTAAATTAATATTCTAAGACCATAACCTACATGCAGTTCTATTTTAAAGATAAAATAATTTCAATTGCGAAAGTTATACCTTAATAATTGAGACTGTAATGTTATTCAAACAGGTAAGAAGACGGAATACAGTTTACCTTGCACAACAAAATAATTTTTCTCGGATAAACGGTTCTATTCACAAAAAAAAAAATATTTTCACTACTGAAGGGGTGACAAAACGGGATTTTTATAAATACCCACTTCGACTTTCAATAGACCAAGGTATAGCTGTCAGAGTAAATGACACTATCAATGCGTGAAAAAGCCCCATGCGTGAAAAAGCCCCCAGGTACCCTATATGTAACAAAAATGTAATTATGTTTTATATATCTATATAAGCAATCCTATTCATCTTTATTGTTAGGCCTACATGTACATTTACTTGAGTTCCATAAATTTATACACTGTGAATAGCAATCAAGCCAAATGTATCTAATCTAAATTTTGTCAGTGCTATATACCATGGGAGCGTGTTTGTTTTAGTTACTATGTTTTGTTCTTTGATTTCTTATTTTATTATTAAATATCAATGAATTATATATATATATATATATATATATATATATGTAGGCTATATTCCATATAGGCTATATTTATGTAATAAATTGCATTGAATTATGATGTTTTATCGGCTCAGAATTAATGAAAAGCTAATTAAAATGACTATCTTGATTTCCTGAGCCACAAATAAGATCTACTTGTCTCATTTATATGCTGTTATACACCTACAAATTATAGAGAGTCACATAAAATATACGTAATAATTTTATTGAAGTTAATAGCTTCATAATATAAGTTATTTGCGTCATACTTTTTTACATTTTTCATATAGGTATTTAAAAGAAAAATAATTCATATTCTGTCTAAATAATAGAATTGGGCGTTGCATTATTTACTATAATAAAATGAAACACTTTTTAGGAAGTTAAAGCGTGTGATATTTTCATGTCTGTATTTTAAAATTAATTCTTGAATGGAGTACCTACGCTTTTAATATGAAGTACTACATGTATAAATATTCCAGTTATTAATTTTAATATAGGGCTTGTCTGTGTATGAACGATATCGTCAACGAAGTGGCATAACTACTGTATATTGTGTTACGAACTGTTACAATTAATGCCAAAAGATAGGAAATGTCTCGCAAGCATTTTTTTTTTCCTCAGACGTGATTGTCTCAGAAGCCCAACTTTCTGGAGAAAAAGAGAAATTGATTAATGAAATGTATTTTTATGTAATAAAAAACTTGTGTAATTAGGACTGTTGAGTTGTTTGCTCATTACATCTTTAGCGAAAACATCTGCTTCCTGAGGAGAAAGAAATGTTATAACCAAATGCTCAGTGCAGCCATTTGCCAATTTATATTATATTTCCTTTATAATGTGTAGAAACTCCTGAAATTTGAATTTATCGCGATAAATATTAATTAAGACACTAAATTATTAACCGTACTTATGACGCTTTTCTCAATCTGTATTATACGAATATTACATTATACCTCAACCATACTTCTGATCTTACCTCCAGCTTGCGCGCATTTTGTACATTCACAGCGTAGCTGTTCACGTGCAATTGGTAAATTTTTTCAGCATTTAGTGAGCAGTCGACACCCGCCCTAGCTCGGATGGTAGCATGCTTACTTTATTATTAAAGAGCTCGGATTCTGTACCGGCGAGTGTAATATTTTAATATTGTAAAATTAATTAATTTAAATAAATTTAACTGTAAACTTTTTAATATCGACATCCATCCATCCATAGTAATTCTGCCCGAGGGCAGGTCCTTCACTGCAATCATAGCATCTTCATGCTATGCTTGCAGCTTTACTAGGGAATTGTAGGTGTGGTAGCTTCCCGTTGCTTTTCACACCGGTGAAGGATGATGATGATGATAATAATAATGATAATGATATGGATGATGATGATGATGATGGTGATGATGGCCATATGATTTCGGGGACCGTTTGGGCCTTAAAGTTTTCCTGACATTTGTCTTACAGGTGAGGAAAAACCCCGATAAAAACCTCACCCAGAAAAACTGCCCCGGCCGGGGATCGAATCCGGGCCCGCTGCGTGACAAGGCAGCACGCTACCTAGAGACCACAGCGGTGGACAATATCGACATATTAAAATTTAAATCCTTCCATAGTGCAAATTTGAGAAAACAAGTAGTAGGCCTATTATTGGTAGGGATGCATCCGTCGTATGAAACGTTATGCCTGGCGGCCCCCTTAGTGCTATTGGACAGAAGTAAGCTATGTGCTGGCAGTAGGTTCCCTCCTTTTCCTTCAATTCATCATTATCCCTCACAGAAAACACTTTACACAAACACATAAACTTGCTCTCATTCTATAGTTCTACCTTTAGGCCTATACAAAATACAAGAATATTGTTCGAAACCAAGCTCCGTGTGTTGTCGGGATGGGATAAAGAATACAAGGTCTTGTTACATACCAAATTTCCTTCAGGACTATTCCTTATACAGTAACATTGGTTAGTCCGGCGTATCAGTTATTCGAACTGTGCGTTGTACTGAGCTAGTGAATATTTTGTGATAGTGGTGATGAGTATGGTCAAAAGTAGGCCTACATCAGGTCCGGATTCTCGAAAAAGAAGTTGTGTGGCCCGTAGTGAATCTCATCAGTTGATCAGTAATAAAACTGAATAAAATAAAATAAAAAAAATATGTATGATACATGATGAGGAGTCAAAACAAAACTCTCTCAGGTTCCCACTAAAGCAGGCTACAAAAACAGCATCGAATTATTGTAGAAAATCTGAAAATTTTGTTATAAATATTAGTAGGCCTAAGGGGGTAGAGGAACTTAAAGAACAAGGTGGGCATGGTAAAACATCAAGCCCTGGGGGGGAAAATGCTCAACTAAACGACACAAAAATTAAACTGGATGTTTTTATTTTTAATGTGCTATCAGAAATAAGTTATAATTGAAGACTTTTATAAAACAGAAAAAAAATAATTCCTACAATTAATAAGCCACTCGATAAAGTAAAAGAAAGACTAGGCTACATTTTTTCAATGGAAATCAAAATCCTTAATAAGGATTCTCAAAAATATTGGGTTCAAATGAAAAAAAATGCAAAAGACAAATTTTAATTGAAAATCCATTTATTGTTCAATGGCGTCATGAATTCCTTGTGAAAATTAAGGTTTTGCGAGAATTCGGCAACGAAATATTCTATCTAAACGAGATTAGAAAAGTAATAATATATTACTGTTAATAAATGCTGGCAGTCTGATATGTTTCGGTGAACCTGAAAACTACAGTGTAGGTAACCACCTCATTCTTTTACACGCGGGAAGTAACAATGGTTTTGTCAATGGAGCGAAACTCCTTTACAAGGCAGGAAGCAGCAGCGGTAACTATTACCGACAGCCAAACCAACAACAATTTAAAAAATTGATGAAGGAAATGTTTTTGCGGAATATCCCACCAAATTCTGTCATAAATTTAGACAATGCGCTCTATTAACTCTACTACTTCGAGTATCAGGTCTTTTGATTTCGATTTTTTTTTCTAGGCTAGTTGCTTTCGCTAAGCGTTAAGAGTCTAACCTACTCCTGATAAGCCATTTCTGTGAGAGTTTTATCTCTTAAGATGCGTGCATGTTGGAGCGACGATAAATGATAAGCGAATCAGAGCATATTCGCTACTATTTTATCAGGGTGTTCATGTTGGAACGACGATAAAAACGAGAAATGCCAGCGGTTATATTATTAGAGACTGCATTATCTAGTTAAAATTCATCTCACTAGAGCCAATATATAATTATATATTTAAACTAAATATATGGCCACACGCAGAAATTCATTATATAATGGAAATGGACAGCTAATGACAAATGAGGGAAATTTTGAGGAAGTGGCTGAATTCAAATACCTAGGAACAATAATCACAAATAGGAATGAGATGCACAAAGAAATTAAACACAGGCTCAATTCTGGAAATGCGTGTTATTATGCATTGCAGAGACTCTTGATGTCCCAACTCTTTTCAAAAAACATTAAACTGAAAATATATAAAACTATTATTCTACCAGTTATATTATATGGGTGCGAAACATGGACTCTTACTTTAAGGGAGGAAAGGAGATTACAAGTATTTGAGAATAAAGTACTTAGGAAAATTTTTGGACCAAAGAGAGATGAACAGGCAGGTGAATGGAGAAGACTACATAACAATGAACTACATGGTCTTTATAGGAAGCCAGATATAATAAGAATAGTTAAGTCTCGTAGACTGCCATGGGCAGGACATGTTGCACGTATGGGGAATGAAAGACTTGCATGGAAGCTTCTTGTAGGAAAATCAGAGGGAAAACGCCCAGTTGGTAGACCAAGAATGAGGTGGGAGAATAACATTAACTATGATTTGAGGGAAGTAGATTATAAAGGGAATGATTGGAAAGCATTAGCTCAGGATAGGGATGTATGGAGAGCTTATGTCCGCGCGGCCATGAATCTACGGGTTCGATAGTGCCAGTGAGTAATTAAGTATTTATTTATATCCTAAATTTTTGTCTGCATGGTTTATCGTCCACTATGTAAATTGGAATACGTCAGATTCCTAAGCAGAGAGAATATTCTTGAAAGTTCATTAGCCTAGTCAAATTACACTGGTCAACAGTGGTTTTGTTGCCCTTGATATAAGATTAATTTCGGATATAGCCTATTTATGCTCACAATTCATGAAACCATCAATAATTCATTTCTGATGTCCTATGATGTAAATATGACAATTATATTTTTCTGGGAAAAAATACATTTAAGAAAGTGCAAACAGTGGTTTCTTTTTTTGGTGGTATAATCAATTGCTACAAATGTTTTTATATTAACTCCCGCATGCGGTATGTGTTGACATTCATGCACTATATATATACAATCCGGTAGCCGTATTTCTTAGAGAGTCAGTCACTGCAAAATAATGCTACAACCTATTCAGAATGTTATTATGATAAACTTTAGTTGGTAAATTCTAGGCGAAACACGACTGTGATTGGTTGTAAATAAAACATCATTGAAATTGACTCCCATTAGGGGCATGAGTTAAATAGTCATATTTATTTTATTTCACACTCACAACTTTTTTCTATGTTATATTGACAAATAATGGCTATTCCATATCGCTTAATCATCGTCATAATTTAGTGTTAACTTGAATAAATTGAAATTTTGATTTATTCAAACTATAAAAATACAAATTACGCAAATAACGTTTTATAATTAAATGATGAATTAATTTTTCAACGCCAGCACAACTCATAATTTTCCCATATAATTATTTTATGATGAGATTTATTTTTATGATCCCAGAAAACTTCATATAAAATTTTTATCAATATCCATTTTTCACATAGGCTTAATAGGCCTATATTTATTAATCTTACAATGATTTGTTGACACTTACGACTTGTATGCAAATATTAAAAAAAAAGTAGTTATTCTCTCTGATCTTTAGGCCTAAGAGCAAACAAAATTAAAAGTTTACTTTCACTTCGCTTTTAAAATATCTTTTATTGTTGCTTTTAATCGCTGCACCAACATGAACACCTTAATATAAATATTATTTTTATTTTCCCTGGTGCAGCAGCGCTGTTTCATTTATCGTCGCTCCAACATCCACATACACTTAGCCTTTGAGAATTCCTCTACATCGCAAATAACAGTTCTCTCAGAAACCACGTCCTCCGAAAGAAAGGGTGTCTTTTCTACTGGTGTCACCCTACATCAGCAATGGAATCGAAATCTAGTTGAATCAAAACGTCTTCAGCGAAATTCTTCTAGTAGGTAGGCCTATATAAAGTAGGCATATATAGGGGCTACTATCAACCGGAGCCAGTTAAATAATTACAAGATGCTTCTCTTACATCATATTCGGACTTGGGACTGGCAAATCATACGCTAAGAAAATACTGAAATAATAGCATAGGAAATAATGAAAAGGATAACGACAGTGGATAGGTCGATTGGATAGAAAGAGGATATAAGAAAAATGAAGGAAACAAATTGTAAGATGCGATGAGGAGAGTTATTGTGAAGAAGGTCATTGACCTATATTAGCCTAACTCACTCACTGGCACTATCGAACCCGTAGGTTCATGGCAGTATGGACATAAGCTATCCACACATCCCTGTCTTGAGCTAATGTTTTCCAATCATCCCCTGTATTTAATCTACTTCACTCAAACCTCATTTTTGATCTACCAACTAGGCGTTTTCCTTCTGGTTTTCCGACAATTAGCTACCATGCCCTTCTTTCATTCCCCATTCGTGCCACATGTCCTGTCCATTGTAATCTGAGAGACTTCACCGTTTTTATTAACGTAGGCTATAGCCTATCTGGTTTCCTATAAGGTTCATGTAGTTCTCTGTTATAAAGTGTTCTCTATTCGCCTGTTTACCTCTCTTTGGTCCAAAAATTTTCATAAGAATTTTATTCTCAATTATTCGTAATATTTTCTCATCCCTTAAAGTAAGAGCCCGTGTTTCGCATCCTTATAAATGGGAGAAGAACAGTTTTACAGTTTTGTACATTTTAGGCTAATGTTTTTGAGAGATATGGGACGACAGGGTCACTGTAGTTTCCAGAATTGAACCTATAGGCCTATTACATTTCTTTATGCACCTCATTCTTATTTGTAATTATTGTTCCTAGATATTTGAATTCAGCCACTTCTTAAAAAAATGCCAATTTGTCATAAATTGTCCACATCCATTATATAGGGTCTAATGCATTTCTATGTGTCATCATATATTGAGTTTTCTTGATGTTTACTTCCAGTCTCAATTTCTTAGTGTTATTCAATATAGTGTGCATGTTGTTCCTTAGTATTCCTCGGCATTGCCTATTACTACATCATCAACATAGGCCTAAACAACCTATTAACACCATTGAGTTCTAAGACCTTCTTCAGCTTCAAATATTTGATGGCATGTTCTAGTGCAAAATTGAATAGCTAGTAGAAGAGATAGTATGTCTCCTTCCTTTAACCCGCTGTAAATTTCAAAACTACCTGAAAACTGTTTTCCTACATGTATAGGCCCTATACTCTTCTTTGCCATTTAGACACATTCAAATAGGTCTAAGTCGAATTAAGTTTTAGGATTTCCGAATTCCAGTAGGATAGCCTACTATATAACTTCTCCTTTTTAATTGAGCCGTTAATTATGCCTTTTTGAAGTGTAGCTACATATAGTTGATGCACAATGTCATTATATTCCCATTCTTTCTTAGCCTATACTAAATATCTTATCTATTAGGCCTACATACCTATTTCTTCTAAATTCACATTAATGATCACCTATTACGTCGTCCATGTAGGGAGAAAATCTAGATAAAATAGGACCATATTTGTTTAGAAATTTTTAGGAAGCTGAAAGAAATTAAATGCCCCTGTAGTTATTGCATTTAGTTTTATCTCGTTTCTTATAGATTAGTATGACAATCGATCCTTTACAATTATTTTTAAGAGCCTCTTTCTCCTAAATCATACCAAGCAACTGAAGTAGCCTATTTTGTCGATCAATTTTTCTCTCCCGATTTCATCTATTCTGCTGTGATTCCGTCTGAACCTGAATACTAATAACTAGGCTTAGTACATTAATTGACTGGGAACTTCATTTAAAAATGCGAAAACATTACTGGTTTTCAGTTTTTGGTCATTAGAGCGGCGTCTTAGAAGCCCTGATGAAAACTCTCCAGCTCTACCTGGAAGTAACAATGTATTTTTTAAACCAGAGGGAAACAATTGCCTTTGATGCCTCCTGTAAACTAAATAATTCAGCCGAATATAGACCTATTTAAATACTAGTATTTAGGAATTAAAGTTCTTAAGAAATGTTTGAATCAAAGAGAGACGAAAAGACAGATGAATGGAGAAACAGTTATCTTTATGGGATATTGATTTCATTTGATATGTCAATTTCTAAATTGAAATAGTCTATGACTATGTGTAAACCCATAACATAGCCTATATAATATGTAAGTGAATTCTCTACAGTTGAAATGATGTTGCTTGGTTGAAATCGGGTGTGGAGTTCTGGTAAATTGATTTATGCAGGCTGGAGCCAGGCGGGGGGTGCGATGTCGATCAGTCATTAACTTCGTACACGTGCCACCAATAAATTTTATGTAAATAAACGGAGGTTCGACTTTTTTATGCCAGAGTGATTACATTAACTTTACCTAAAAATATCCCTGATAAAAATAGGCCCTGTTTCCTCTAAGGGCTATTAGTCGAGCCATCAATTCGTTAAATGAGTAGATCTATCCAAAGAATGTAAATGAGGAAATTCTATGGACAAATGCCTTGTTATGAAGCTTTGGTTATAGCTACTGTATCACTTTAGAACTCGCAACTTACGTCCCTCTGAGTTACACCCCTACCTTAAGGATAGACTATGCCTTCCAAAATGCAATGTTAAACAAAAATAAATTAGTTTATCCTAGTCGAATGATATTCCAAAGAATAGTGATATTTTTGTCGTATGTTAGCCTACGTAGATCTAAGTTTAAATGAAGAACTTAAAGGCCCTTTATAGAAAACACATGAATGTAACAAGAACATATTCCTTTTCAACATAAGATAAATTGGACAATAAGTTTAATATAATTATAGAAATATAAAATACTTAATAAAAATATAACCCATTTTCAAACTAAAATATGCAGTAACTTTAGTAATGGCTTGTTAAGTTATTCTTTGAATGAAAATTTAGAATATTTCCGTTCGTAAAACATGTTTCAAAAGAAAGTGAAACAGTTGTAGCCTACCTACTATTCTGCTATCAATTTGAATGTGGTTAAGGAAAAAGTAGAGATGAAATAACCGATCATAAATTGTTATATCGGTTCATATCAGGTGACATTGGAGGGTGATCCAAGAGATGAATATCACACCCCCACAAAACCATTGTTTAACTCGAAAAGCATTGAGAACCGGGTGGGTGTCCTGTTGGTACACAAGAATTCTTTCAGGATAACGATCCCTAGTGGAAGTAAATTATACATTTTTCAAAATATGAAAGTAGGCTGCCGTGTTAAACCTGTACCATGGCTATTGAGGAGTCTCTTAGCGTTTGCTGCGAGCTCTAAAAGTTGGATCTGATTAATAATTTAGAGAAAGTCAGAAATAGGTGACGTCAAACATCCCTAATTAGCCTAAACTCGCGTCCTCTCCCCGGGGGGAAAAAAATCCTGCCCTTCCAGGAATTACACTTCTCCACCTAGGCCAAACCGACTGGCACACCTTATTACCGTAGGCTCTGGAACTCCAAGCTCTATTCCCGCAGCTGCAGCGAAGAGACCATTGCGGAATGAGACCTGTAACTGCAATCATAGATTTTGCCTGTCCGCCATTCTTAGGGGTTATAACGAAAATAAAGAGTTCAGGGGAAGAGGTCTAAATTATTGTCCATGAACATTCTAAGAGATGTCGCTTCATTATTAGCCTACTAATAATGTGTCTATAATATTATTTAGGAAATCAGGACATGGAACACTATTCTACATTCTTTATTATAGTTCTTTATTAGGCCTATACAATAATGTTATAATTAAAACTAAACATATGCATGAGTAGTTAATTTATTTACACTGTACAATTACTTAAGATGTCTTAGGATTACTAAATTACATAAGCCATAGCAGGCCTGTTAATAAGCAATAACTGGGTTTGACCTCTATTCAACCCTACGTCGGATAAGTTGACAAGGAAAGACACTGCTACGCACTTATCAGTTGTGTTGTTTTATTGGGAGTGCACCTGTAGTACAGAAAGGAGAGAAACAGCATTTTCACACTTTGTGAGCCCTTATTAACAGCCCTGGGCTATAGGAATGACATTATTGGTCATAGTTCGCGCCGTAGCCGAGAGGTTAAGGCAAGATTCCTTGGCGCAGAGCTATGGGAATTGCGCTGGTTCGAGTCCCCATGGGGGGAGACATTTTCTCATGGAATTTCGGCCAGTATTGAAACGGTGCCCACCTAGCATCGTGAGGCATTTGGGTAGCGAACCCAGGTTGAGAAGACTAGCTATAACGGCTGGGGACCCAACATGCTGACCACATGTCACCCCTACGCTGGCTTACGATCGTCTACCTCTGTATTTAACACATGTGGTCGTGAGACCAGCAATCGGTTGGTAGGCCAAGGGCCTTCTAAGCCAGTTGCGCTTGGAGTTTTTTTTTTCCTATCTTTTCTATGTAGGTGGCAAACTGAGCATTACGTGCTAGTGACTTTTTCCTGTTTCATGTGTTTTGTTTTATATTCATTATAGGCATATTATGCTAAATATAATGTGTAGGCCTCTAGACGAATAGCCTTTTGCAAAAAGAAAACTTTTTTATAATTTTCTAGATCTGCGTTGAGAAATTTGTTTATTAAGAAGTGCTGCACGGATTTCGAACTATAGACCAATGTAGTTCAGTGTCTATTATGAATCTTGCGGTAGCCATTTGCTCTACTGTAAACTTTGATAAGTCAGCGTGTGTTTTTTACCTTCTTATTCATGTATAAGTTACGCGTATATTTTAAAATTGTTTCACATATCTCTGTTCAATTCATACAAATAGGCCCTATTACATTCTTCAGAGCCTAAACATAGCCTACATTATCCGGTCTGAGCTGTAGCACATTTCATAGGCCTACTGCTGAACCAAATATGCGAATTTAAGCTACTTAAATATGCGTAGTCTTGGGGGGGAAAAAAATTCGCACATGTGCAGTGTGGAAGACGTGAGAATATTTCAACTACTCATGGAGACTGAGCGGCACTGTTGGTAATTGACCTATTAGTCATTCAAAATATCTCTGCAGGCGGAGGAATTACGAAGCTCTGTTTGTTGCTACACGTGACGTCATATAAGGCAGTGTATACTGTCAGCGTCCCATGTCCCATTCCCCTCTGCACTCATAGATGGCAGTGTCACGTGTCCTATTCCTGCATAAACACGACTGCAGTGTCCTCGGTCAACAACTGCATTTACTCCTTAAACGGGTAATAACACCCATTTACTTTTGGAAATATTTATTAGTTACTAATTAACTGAAACTATTTATTTGGTCTATGTCACCCATACGGTCTGCGCAGTGAAGCGAAGGCAAAATTTAAGGAATGGCGTCTATTTATATCAACCACGTAATCTAATGAAAATAAGTTATAGGCTAAGTTAGGTCCCAACTTGTCATATGACCAGTCTCATAATATAGGGCCTTGATATTTAGCTCATTTTGGGCTTTAAGTTATTATACGGCACTATAAACCGTAAAAACTAATACTAAAGTTGGCTCTATAACAACATGGATATGGGATACAGATATCTATAAAGCGTGTTTCTAAATTAGACCGACAAACTTTGGGAACAGATAGTTAACCTTCATTGAAGCATATTTTGTTAAGGAACCTATAGTCTGTGACGCTTCGTTTCAATAGAAGAGGGGTCTTAGGGGAAGGGATGGAAGGAAATAGGTATGATAAGTGCAAATTCCAAGTCATTTTGTGTCACATTAATTTTGTGTATTATTCCAAATACTTTACAGACAAGCAGAAACAAAACGTACTTGATTTTATATATATAAAAAAAAAACTCTCTCCAGTGTTGCATTGTTAGGAAGGATCTGCTTTATTTGTCCCATCATAAGTGCTGGAGCACATTTTTATTAACATCCATAAACAGTGCATCGAGGTGCCATATTTTGTCGCATCCTTCTTCCAAAGATGCAAGGGGTTTCCCTTATTTCAGCTGTTGCGCTCGCAATCGTGCTACAAGATCTTCTTCAGTGTCAATATCGGTTTCATAAACCATTGCATTTATGTAGCTCCACAAAAAGAAATCTAGGCAGGTCAGGTCAGGCGAATGTGCCTCTTGGACTGAAATGAATGTTTATCCGTTTCCTTCAAACCCTTCCTGTAAGATCCTTCTAGCACTGAAACGAAGCGGCACAGCCCATAGGTTCCTTAACAAAATAAATTATGCTTCAATGTAGGTTATCTACCTGGTCCCAAAATTTGTCGGTCTAATTTAGAAACACCCTGTATAATCCTTCATATTCTTCTTATTCTTCTTCTTCACGGTTTAGGTTTATTTACTAGCCTGTTCCGGCTCCAAATTGCTGCTCTTTCCATCTTTTCCTTGGTCTTCCCAAACTTCTTCTTCCTCGTGGTGAATAGTTGTATGCTGCTTTTGGTATTCTATTCTCAGTTATCCTTGCCAAGTGTTCTTTCCAGTTTGTTCTGTATTTTTCTATTGTTGAGTTTAATTCCTCTATTTTTAGTTGTCTTATTTCTGTGTTATGTTTTTTGTCTGTTCTTTGATATCCTGCAATTTTTTCTGAGGAATCTCATTTCAGCAGCTTGTATCCTGGCAGATTGTTGTGTTGTCACTGTCCATGTTTCGGATCCATAAGTAATAATAGGCACTGCCATTGTCTTGTATAATTTCATTATAGAGTCTTTCCTGGCTTTATTTTTCAAAGTTCTTTTTAGTGTAGCCTACCTGTTATATAATTAAACTTATTTATTTTGTTATTTATATCTGTTTCTGCTGTGTATGATATTTCGCAACCTAGGAAGTTATATGTTACTAGGCTACTTGTTCTATTGGTTTATTTTCTAATATTATCTTTGTCCGAACTGGATGAGCACCCTTGAAGGCCATTGTTTTTTATTTTTGTGAGGATATTTCCATCTTGTATTTTTTTTGATATTTCATTTAGTTTATATAGCATTCTTTGTAGTTCGTCATAATGCTTCATGTTATGTAAGTAATTAGGCCTGTGCAATCTTTATATATCAGGTGAATATTTGAAATGTTCTTAACTTACACTGCTTCTGTTTCTTTTACATTTGTCTACATTACCACCCACCCGTCTACAGTACCTTTCAACTCCCATTCCTGAACGTCCCCACAATACGCAATCCAGAAATAACATCTTAAGCCTAACTCTCTTCCTACATCGAACAACTCACAATTGCTTAGCCTCTTATCCATGCTTCCGCTATCGTTCTTTCGAATTCTCTGGTTCTTGTATTAGGATTGACCAACTCACGAAAAATTCATCAACAGCATAGGCCTGAATGTATAATTTATTCGGAAGTGCAACCCTAGTGTAAATATAGGCATAATCAAGTTTTAATATTATTTTATTAAGCAAGTTACTGTTAATGTTGAAACATAGGCCTATTACCAATAAAAACATAGTGACCAAACTGGGTTTTTATTGGTAATATGCCTATGTTTTAACATTAGTAGCCATCACCAAGAACATCCTGCATAATAGAGGAACTTCAGGTAATTTGGACATCTGTTTTGAATTTGTTCTTTTTCTTCTTTTAATTAAGGGAGTTGAATTTTGTTTAATTTCAGTGATTATCATTAGAGTTGTAACTACGAAGTGGCATTGTTATTTTATTCAAATATGGAAACATCTTCATAATTTATAAACTTTATTACATTAAAAAAGTGCCCACTTTAACTTCCATATTTGGATAAAGTGGACCCCAGAGTCCACCTTAGCTTTTAGTCTATTTTTAAGTTTATTTACTCTATTACTTTATACAGACAGGCACAGATGAATCTGAAATTATTTATGACTGATCATAATTAAAAAGCGTTGAAATATATTAAATTTTTTGAAAAATGATTGTTGATTATAACATTCACACGTCATTCAACTGCAGAAAGCGGCGGTCTTTGGGTTTAGTAAAATTACAAGGATATTAAATAAAATTAATGAAGTAAATTATTTTTTCAGATAGCATCCTCATTGATAAAATATACGTATTCGTGTAAAGTGGACCCAGATCCTCGTGTAAGGTCCACATTAGCCGAATTGCTTTGTCATGTTTAATTATTTTATACATCCAACATGTCACATAATATCAAACCAAACCCGTCAGTAGGCCTATATTAAAACATAATATAGGGTAGGCCTAATATATTTAGGAGTTTTTTTCAACATTTGTAATATTTAATATCAGAAATTAAGAAATGATTCATAGCTTGAAAAAGTTTTAAAGTGGTCATTTTCATAAATATGACAAATAAACTTATCTTCTCACAAAGAATAAAAGAAACTGGCCTTGAACCGGTCAAAGTTGATGCGGGGAAAAGTTAAAATATTTTCAGTTCGAGAGCAGCACCAATTAAAGAAGATATTAACGGGGTCCACTCAAACAGAACTTCCGTAGAGGCTAATATGAAGTATTGTTATGACTCACTAGTTTTCCTTATGTTTTTAATAAGTGTAAAAAATTTAGACCTTATTTAAGCCTATGCATTTTGTTCCTAGTGAAATGGAAGATACTTAGGCATAGGCCTACGTTTTAAACTCCAATCAGTCAATTTAGAATAATATAGAGGAATTTCGGGTAATGTAGACCCATCGGCTTGAGTGGACACTGTTAATATTTTTTTTTAATTGGTGCTACCCTGGAACAGAAAATATTTTAATTTCTTCCACTCATCAACTTTGACGTGTTAAAGGCCAGTTTATTTTAATCTTTGTGCGAAGAAGGGTTTATTTGTGATATTTATGAAAATGACCACTTAAAAGTTTTCAAGCTAAGATTCAATTCTTAATTTCTGCTATTGAATATTACAAATGTTGAAAAAAAACTCCTAAATAGGCCTATATTACGAGTATATTATGTAAATGATGTTTTAATATACTGAAGGGTTTGGTTTGATATAATGCAACATGGCTGCTGTATAAAATTATTTAAGATAACAAAGGAATTCGGTTAATGTAGGCACTCTATGAGGCGGTTAAAGTTGACCTGTGTCCACTTTACACGAATATGTATATTTTTATCAATAAGGGGGCTATATGTAAAAGCCATACACTTAATTAATTTTATTTAATATCCGTGTATTTTTACTAATCACAAAGATCGTCGCTATCTGCAGATAAATGATGTGTGAATGTTATAATCGATAATTTTTTAAAACATTAAAAAATATCAACGCTTTTTAATTATGATCAGCCATAAATACTTTCAGATTAATTTGTGCTTGTCTGTATAAATTAATAGAGTAAATAAACTTAAAATAATCTAAAGGCTAGGATGGACTCTGGGGTCCACTTTACCGCAATATGGAAGTTAAAGTGGACCTTTCTTGGAATTTAAAAAAGTTTATAAATTATGAAGATGTTTCCATATTAGAATAAAATAACAATGCTATTTCATAGTCACAACACTAATGATAATCACTGTAATTAAACAAGATTCAAATCCCTTAATTAAAAGAAGAAAAACAACAAATTCAAAATAGGGATCCAATTACCCGAAGTTCTTCTATATCTTAAAAATAATTGTTATATAATCAATAGGTTATCCAATCAATTAAAATAAGGATTTAAGTTATTAAATTATTGTAATTGCCTACACTATTGTAAGAAATATTATATTGATTAATGTGACTGATAACAGTAGGCTACATACCTGTCCTAATTGTAAAATAAAATAAGTTAAAATATAGCCTACCTTCTTAGGTAAAATCCGTCGTCCTCAACTTATAAAATATGTAATCTTTATGCCTGTAGGCCTTTCAGAACATCCGTTCCATCTTCAACAGATCCCTCTTCGCTACAACATCCAGTATGATGGTTGATGGACCAGCAGCATCAACCATCATACTGAATGTTGTAGCGAAGAGGAACCTACTGGAGATGGAACGGATGTTCTGAAAGGCCTACAGGCATAAAGATTACATATTTTATAAGTTGAGGACGACGGATTTTACCTAAGAAGGTATATTTTAACTTATTTTATTTTATGTCTCTCCACCTCAACGGTTTTAACAATGCATTTTATTAGTATTGACTGTCCTAATTGAATATGTAGCTTTTTTATAGACATAGGCCTATGTGTGTCATAAAATTGTATTAATTAAAATTGAAATACATTCTTTGTATCCATATTACTTGCAGCTTACATTTAGATACTTAAATTAGACCTATAGATTTTTTTTCTCAGGGAATCTTGTCGTTCCAACTTGTTTCATAAAACGTTAAACTGAAAACATATAAAACTGTTATTCTCCCAGTTATTTTATATGGTTGCGAAACATGGACTCTTACTTTAAGGGAAGAAAAAATTCTAGGTCTACGTAGGCCTATATTACAGAATAAAGGTCTTAAGAAGATTTTTTAACCAAAGAGATATGAACAGACAGGCGAATGGAGAAGACTAAATAACAGTGAGCTAGGCATACATGATCTTTATGGGAAACCAGATATAATAACAGCTAAGTCTCGTAGACTGCGATGGACAGAACATGTGGCACGAAAGAAAAATGAAACAAGGGCATATGACACTGCTTCTAGAAAAATCAGAGGAAAAACGCCCAGTTAGTAGACCAAGAATGAGAAGAGAGAATAACATTGACCATCATTTGACGGAAGTAGATTGTACAGGGAATGATTGGAAAACATTTGCTCGGGATAGGGACATATGGAGAGCTTATATCCGCACGGCCATGAATATACGGGTTCGATGGTGCAATTGAGTCAGAGTTTTTTTTATTAAAGGTATGTAGGCCTATAGGCTTACAAACTAGGCTTGTGCTTTATCTTTACTTTACAGTTTGTAACACGAAAATAATCATATAAAATATTATTAGCCTATCCATTGGCCTAATATAGGCCTGTTATTAATCTTTCTTCTTATAAATTGCAAAACACCCATTTAAATATTCTTATAACTTATTATGCTAACAGATTTAGAGGAGCAGGGCTAAACCCTTTTCTTGTTTCCATCTAATACTTTTGAATGTAAAATAATTGTATCAATGCGTACAAAATATTTTGCAGTGAACAACTGTATAAAACGTAATAATGACGCTTATTTTTAAAATATAGGAAATGCAAAACTTTTAAAGTTATTGACTTAACTCTAATCTGCTTAATAATAGAGGAGATGCAGCTCTTTTTAAGTTATATTGATATGCTTTGTTTAATAATAGGCCTACACTCTAATTCAACCCAGGAAGTTACTATAGACCTTATGGGTTAAGCCAGTGTCCCCCTACGTACAGGGGGTAGATGTTGCCAAACTCATAACGGTATTTGTTTGTTTAGGTGGAGAGGCAAGGTTAGCAGTACATTTTCCAAATCTATGTACTATACATTAAAAGAAAAAAAAACATTATTTTTCTTTTACGGCATGCAGACTAGTTTTATAATAAATATGAGAGTCGACACTTCATACAGGATAGTACAGGTCCGCACGAGCTCAGTGACTAGTGGTAATTGCTTTTTTTTTCTTTAAGGGGGTGGCTTGGACGGCTACAACTTACAACTCTGTACCTGCTGTGCTGCATACTTCCGTTTTATTTTCTTAAAAAAGGCTATAGGAGATTATATATTTTTTTGTTCAAAATTAATGTTTCTGCTTCATAGAGGCACTCTGGTTTAATTACAGTGTTATAGTGTCGTAATTTTGTATGTAAAGATGTGCATTGCTTGTTATAAGTGTTGTGAGTAAGTCGAAATGCTGTATACAGTTCAAAAGTCAAATTAGACCATTTTATGTCTTACACGTCATAGGCCTACAAATTAGTTTTTATTATTTTGTTTTGTGGAATTTACACACTTACACCAGTAGCCTAGGCCTATAACTTATAAAATGTAAAACAAATTTGAATTTTGGAAAGTAATTGGATAAGGAACATAATATGTCTGACTTTAGCTATGAAGATAACAGCAGTACTTTTAGTCTTGTGTCACGGGCTATTTACAAGGACATTTAGTTATGTAAATGCACATTATGCTGAGTGAATTATTTGCTAGCCTACTTGGACAAGTTCCATATTGTACATAATTACCATTGTAAATCATGTTAATGGGTACTTATAAACGATAGAACGTGCTCAACAAGCTGCAATCAAAGTCCAGTTGTACGTGATATTCCTTTAGTAAGATAAGCTTATCTCGTGCAATAAATTATTTTTAAAGTTTCCTTTATTATGAATGTTTAATTGTAATTGTAACTCATTCTATCGATATTGTTTCCGTTAATTTTGATAGTTTTGTGTTCGGTCTACAAACAGATCTCAGTGATCTAGTGGCCCCGTGTTCTTCATTTTGAGGTTCGCGGGCGAAATCAATGGATTTTTATGGTTGGCGTGTTGTAGATTTACAATAGTCTAGGGCCTATATAAAAAGTTTGAGATTAAACTCATCAGAGCAAGATGCATCAGCCATTTCACGTGCAATTTTGAATCACGACGCTGCCCTGCCCATGGTGCATTAAAGGAAGTCTCTAAATAAAATATTTTGTACCTGTCTCTATTAACAATAACTTACACTCCTATAAAACTGAGTGATTCGACTCAAGCAGTAGCTATCGTTTGAGACAAGAATTCGTGACATCTCGGGTTCAAATCCCTGTACGACTAACTAGACTGAGCTTTTATCCTGGTTTTCCTCAGTCGTAAAACTAAAATTTGAGTTGTAATTTATTTATTAGGATAATTTCATCATATTTACTATTTCATAGTAGGCTAGACTATCACTTAAAAATGAAGTAAAATAAATAGACGCGATAAGACTTTCAATGTTAATGCGTCTATAAATAATTTAGGTTCGTAGATATTAGACTATTTTAATTATATAGCCTATAGACCTAATACAATCAGTGGTCATTTACGGTAATTTTCCTGTCTACATATTAAAAAACTAAATTAAACAACAGTAGCGATAAAGAGGTCGTTTCGAATGAGATTAACCATAATTATAGGACTACCCATAGGCCTAAAGGCGTATCACGTCTTCTGTAGTTTCTTTCACCAGCGAACCATAAGTTAATTCAATATTTCATATAGGCCTAGATCTAATTTATAGGCTATGTACAACTTACAGGCATATTTAGTTAATCTTAATATCTATTGCTAAAACTTTTAACTGCAAACCTTTAGGCCTATCGTCATTTTACATAGGCCTACGGACTAAACAAAATATCAGGAGTTAATTTTTTCAACATTTGTACTTCTTATCTCTTTAAGTAGGATCTCACTGCAGGCCTATGTTTCAATATAGTCATATTTACTACCCGCAACGAAAGAATCAAATAATGTATCACTCCATGGTGTGAATAGCCTTAGGTGTATGTTACTCACGACCCCTGCCTCTTCCACCGACTAGCTGTACAAGGATCATCACAATATTTACATTAGGTTATTAATGTAGGCCTACTGTAGACCGTGAACAGTAATATTTTAAAATTACAATTTAACTCGTGCCCCAAATGGGAGTCAATGACTAATCACATTTCAATGATTTTTTTATTTACAACCTTTTACCTCGATTTTATTACTTTCATTTTATCGCTTTCATTTCATCAAGTGGCTACCAGATTGTATATAGTGCACGAATGTAGCCAGATTCTGCTTGCGAGATAGGCGATACTAGAAAAACATTCGTAGCAATTGATTATAGGGCCTACCATAAAAAATAAACAACTGTTTGCACTTTCTCAAACGTATTTTTGCCCAGGTAATAACGTTCCAGAAAAATATAATTGACATAGGCTATTTACATCATACGACGTCAGAAATTAATTAATATACAGTTTGATGCGTTTCATTTTTTCTCCACTAGGGTGCATTCTTACAAAATTGCGATCTTTGGCGATTAATAATACACTGCTCAAAAAATTAGGGGATATTGTAGAATAACCTATTAAGACTATGTTTTTTGGAATAGTATTATATGCAATCACTTTCTATTATTCCAAGATAATGTAAATAAGAGTTTGAAGTTGTTACGTAACCTCCGTACCACACCAGAGGGCAGTGTATGTACTGTTGATGTGAAAGGGTGGTGTGGGGGTGAATGTTTTGTTGCTGTTTTTAAATCCAGTCCAGTTTTCAGTTAGTGAATGACTTGCCTTAGGGACAGTGATGCCTCGACGTGATTTACCTGAACCAATGGCTTGGAGGGCCATAGGAAGGATGGAAGCTGGACAGACACAACAAGAGGTGGCACAAGCCATTGGGGTGTCTCAAAGCGTCATTTCCAGTCTTTGGAATCATTTTCAAAGAACAGATACTGTTCACAGAAGAGCCGGACAAGGTCAACCAGGGCAACAACAGCAAGGGATGACCGTTACCTCTTGTTAACAGCCTGTCGGAATAGACAGCAGAATGCAACTCAACTGTGAAATACACTTCAAACAGCAAAAGGACGCAGGGTGTCAACTCAAACTGTCCCTAATCGACTGCATGGAAGTGGTCTCTATGCCCTTAGGCCTATGGTGTGTACCACGTTAACTCCACAACACCGTAGAGATCGCAGAAACTGGGCGGAGGAACATTGTGGGTGGAGGCATGCTGAATGGAGATCAGTTCTTTTTTCTGATGAGTCGCGATTCAACATGGAATGTGATAGTCGGCGTGTATTCATCTGGAGAGAAAAGAGGACACGAAACAATCCAGCTTTTGTACGTGAAAGTTCCCCATATGGTGGCGGTGGATTGATGGTGTAGGCAGGAGTCAGTAGTGGTGGACGTACGGACCTCTACGTTATCCAAGGTGGTACTTTGACTGCGGTAAAGTATAGAGATGAGATTCTCCGACCTTTTGTCGTGCCTTATGCTGGTGCCATAGGTGATTCTTTTCTTTTTATGGAAAATAATGCACGACCCCACAGAGCTGGCTTGGTGGACGACATGCTGGAAGTGGAGGGTATCGAGCGTATGCAATGGTCAGCTTCCTCCCCGGACTTAAATCCGATTGAGTATGTGTGGGATGCATTAGGCAGGTGCATTGCAGGCAGACCAGCACCTCCCACAACTGTTCCAGATGGAAGAGTGGCCCCCAAGAACTCATTGCTAACCTCATTGCATCAATGCCATACAGGTGTGAGGCAGTGCTGGCCGTTCGAGGAGACCATACACCATACTAAAGAAACATTTTCACCCATGTTATTGTTGCTTTGTTTGTTTGCCATATTCCTAATCAGGATCTCTTTGACATCTGGTGTGGTACAGAGGTTACGTAATGACTTCAAACTCTTGTTGACATTCTTTTGGAGTAATAGAAAGTGATTGCATCTAATACTGTTCCTAAAAACATAGTCTTAATAGGTTATTCTACAATATCCCCTAATTTTTTTGAGCAGTGTATGATCTGGTTGCAGTGATGAACAAGTGAAACATAACAAACGTTTCTCATTTGTTTTTAAACATCGCCGTTTACATTAAATAGTTAAATATTTTAAAATAACTATATTTAAATAATGATTTGTGAGTAAACATCTTAATTTGATTTGTTAAATAGTCCTGACAAATGCCACTTTTGATTTCGAAAATCTCTAGTAAATACACTATTCTCACTTCGTGAGTCGTGAATTTATGGATAATTTGGAAATCACTTGCGGCATTAAGTATGACTATTTAACTCATGCCCTAAATGGGAGTCAATGACCAATCACATTTCAATGATTTTTATTTTACAGCCAATCACAGTCGTTTTTCACCTGGATTTTATCAGTTTAATTTTATTACTGTAAAATCAAGCACCTCCTTTTATACATTCTGAATAGGTCATAGCATTATTTTGCAGTAACCTCATGTTGCTACCAGATTGTATATATAGTACACGAATGAAACCTTGTCGCGGTTGCGAGAGATAGGCCTAATATAAAAACATTTGTAGCAATTGATTACCAAAAAAAAAAAAAAAAGAAAAAAAAAAGCACTGTTTGCGCTTAGGCTACTTAAACACATTTTTCCCCAGGTAATAACGTTCCAGAAAAATATAATTGGCATATTTACATCATAAGACATCATAAATTAATTAATAGCCTATACAGTTTGATGTGTTTCATTTTTTTTATCCACTACGCTGCATTCTTACAATATTGCGATCCTTTGGCAATAAATAATAATATCTGGTTGCAGTGATAAGTGAAACATGGCGTTTCTCATTTGTTTTCAAACATCGCCGTTTACATTAAATATATAAATATTTTAAAATAACTATAGGCCTATTTAAATAATTATTTGTGAGCAAACAGCTTAATTTTATTCGTTAAATAGTCCTAACAAATGCCACTCTTGATTTCCAAATTATCTAGATAAATTCACTCCCTCACTTCGTAAGTCCTGAATTTATCAATAATTTGAAAATCACTCATGGCATTACTTACGATACATTAATACAATATCCGCCATTAATGCTATAGGCCTACATTTTACATTTTTCTGAATACGTTATTGCAGTTGAAAATAGAATTGTATGTCGATTTATTTCGATACAAATCTTAATTCAAAGAACGCTAACATACGATGCAGAAACTTGGCAGTTAAATAAAAATTTTGAGTTTAAAGCGTATGTCTACTGAAATGGATTGTTTTAGACGCACAACTAGACATTCTCAATTGGAAAAAATCAGAAGCACAATCGTCACACAACAAATGAAAGTCCAAAATTCAATATTGGATTTTGTGAAATACAGACAACTAGAATGGTAGCCTGTGGTCATATAGGCCTATGTAGGATGCCAGAGGAAAGATTATCCAGACAACCTTTGGAATGGATTCCATCTGGGAAAAGAAAGAGAGGTCGACCTAGATTTAAATGGATGAATGATGTAAGAAGAGGTATGAGGGAGCTAGGTGTGGAAGAATTGGAATGGAAAGATAGAGAAGAATGGAGAAAGAAGATAAACATTTAAAAAATGTTTGGGCACAAGATTATGTTACATCGTAAACTCGTTTATAAATAAATTTCTATATATAATCAAAGACTAGGACTATTTTCTGAGCTCTAAACACTGTAGATGGAAAGTAAATAGCCTATAATATGTGATGTGATCGATTGTTAAGTGGGTAATGTTTACTTCCACATTATTTTTTCCTGCGACTATTGTAGTAGGTCTATAGCATTTAGAATTTTTATTGGATAAGTGCCAAATGCTATTTATTTCTAAAAAAAGAAAAAGTGAACCCACTACAGGCCTTAGGAGACCCTTAGGGTAGAAGGAGGTAAAGGCTCCCTCTTTTTCTAGACACACTGCACTTGATTTCAGTCGGGTACTCAGCCCTGCGTGACGGCCGCCTTTACCCCCAGAACAAGCATTTTGTGCTCATTTCCGTTAGAGGCTGAGTCGACCCTAGGACCACGGAGCCACCAGAAGGTTTGGGTAAGTTAAAATCCTGATCCCACTAGGATTCGAACCCTCGATGTTCTACTTTGTAGCGTGCTGCCTTAACCAACTACGCTACGGTGTGCTAGGATATTTTTATCTGTTATGGTTAGCCTACTTACATCATCATCATCATCCAGGGATTAAGCCTATTGGTTCGTTTCGGTTTCATGAAAGCTTGAATTGTTAAAATTGAGCCTCTTACCGGTGCCTCAACGTGAGCTTTAGGAAGTCATAAATGAACAGAAAATATAGTTATCTTTACCAAAAATGCAAGAATTATTCTTAAGTAAAAAAAAAATCTAATTAACCCTTTTTCTGTGTGGGCGTCCAACGTTTCTCCTTCCGTGCGATTTATAATTTAGCAATAATTTTGGAAATATTTCTTCTGACATTCTATCAATATGTTCTTTCCAGTCGTTCCTATATTTAATTATTCGGTCTGTAAGTTTGAAAATATTTAGTTCCTTTCTTATATCCTCATTCCTTTTCTTCTCCGCCTACTTACATGTTTTGTATAATTCAAGAATCCTAATTTTTAATTAATTATGAACTGATGATTAAATGTCACATTCTACCACTGTTATCTATGGATTGCGTCGCTTCTACGTACAAAGCGAACCCGGGTTCGATCCTCGATCAAACAAGTTTCCTGGGTGATTTTTTTTTTTCGGTTTTGTTCTCATCGTAAGACAAGCGTCAGGAAAATTTAGGACTAAATGGTAACACGAACATCATCTGGCCATCAGAATCATTATTACCATATTCGCCATGTGTGAGTTATCTAATGGTGTGTTTCGTCTTAAATGCTCGTGTTGTCTCAAAAGAGACCGTAGATTAAGCTGATCTTTCATTCGTAAAGACCTTCCATGTCCTTGTGTGGTCAAAAATTATGTGATCCAAAGTTTGAAATTCCTCTCCGGACGAATCCTGTCACAGTAAGGCCCGTGAGGCGTGGGACATGTAAGAGTAGGCCTACCAGTAAGGTGCGATGTTAAACAGTGACGGAGAAGAAGAAGATAAATATAATAGGGAACATTCGACCCAATATTTGTCTCAATTCCTTATAAATCGCTGAATATCTAGTTATTTGGTAAGTCTCAGAATTTGAAATCCACAAAACTATAGGCCTAATAGCCTATGAATTCTCTCAGTTTTTGTCAGGTTTGTTACATGATTTAATGAATAAAAAATAACGAAACCAAAGGACAGGCCTACACTGTAATATTCTTTGCTTGCAGCCTAATCAAGAACTAATCAAGAATGGTTGGCCCTATAATTGAGATAATTTCAAGAATTCTTCTTCTTCTTCCTTCCAAGTATTAGGCCAAGGCCTGTTACGATCCTATAGAAAATTTTCCCTCCAGCGTTTCATAGGACTGCCCAGTGATCTTCGTCCTCTTGGTATATAATTATAAACAGCTTTGGGGATCCGATTTGAACGCATTCTTTCAAGATGGCGTTTCCAATTTAGTTGGTACTGTTTAATATATTCCAAAATTGGCGTAGTCTTCAATTCTTTTAAGATATCGGTGTTCCTTTTCCGATCCCATCTGGTGTAACCCGCTGTTCTGCGCATGAATCTCATTTCACAAGCCGTTATTCTGCTTTCATGTTGTTTTTTTAGTGTCCATGCTTCACTACCATAGGTCAACACTGGTCTAGCCAAAGTGTTATATAAACGTAATCTGGTGTTTTTTTTGTACAAGGGATGGTTTCATAACTTGATTAATAATTCCTAAACTTTTATTATAACTAGTAACTTTTTCAGGGATATCCTTTTCATCCCAGATAGAGAGATAATATCCAAGATATTTAAATTGATTAGATCTCTCTAAAATTTTATTCTGGAGACAGATTTTACTTTGTATGGGGTCCTTCCCATGAAATGCCATAATTTTAGTTTTGTTAATTGATATTTCCATATTAAATTTGGCACCTATTTTTTGTAAATTATAAATTGATCGTTGCAAATCATTTTCGGAAAGTGCCAGAAGAGCTAAATCGTCTGCAAAAAGAATAGCATCGAGTTTGAGGTTCCTATTGATGGGTATATATCCTCGTTGTGTTTTCCTCCATTCATTTAATAATTTATTCATATAGGTACAATGAAAAGCACCGGTGAAAGTCCACATCACTGTCTTACTCCAGTGTTGATCTTTTCCCAAGAAGATAATTTGCCATCTTGTTTAACAGAGATTTCATTATCTTTATAGATGTTGAAGATATTAGTAATATATTGTTGTGGAACGTTATCATCAGCTAAAATTTGCAGTAATATATTTCTGTCTACTTTGTCAAAAGCCTTTATGAAGTCAACAAAGGCGATATGAGTTTCTATATTGAATTCCTTGTGCTTTTCTAATAGTAGTTTTAGAGTGAAGAATCCATTTGTACAAGATCTACTTTTTCTGAATCTATTCTGCTCTTCTCCAATTATATTTTCATAATTTTTTCTCAATTTATTGTTAACTATATTAGCACAGATTTTATATCCAGAGTTCAACAAGCTAATTCCACGATAGTTATCTTTGATTTGGCGACTTCCTTTTTTGAAGATTGGTGTTACAATGGATTTGTTCCAGCTTTGTGGTGGTTCTTGTCCTTCCCATATCATATTAAGGAGAATAAGAAATCTGTCTAAACATTTATTAGTTGAAAATTTAAATAATTCTTGATTAATGTGGCCTTCTCCGGGAGCTTTGTTACTTTTAATGATTTAACATCAGTTAATTCATCTATAGAAATTTGTTCCAAAGCAGTGTTATTAGAAGTTAATGGGAATGTAGAACCTGGAGAGATAGGCTATCAGCGAATGGGAAAATTTTGGCCTGGCGCTCCAAGGGCTAAAAGGAATGACAAAGAAGCAGAGTTCAGTGCCATATAGGCCTAAGTTTAATTAATTATACTTTCCACCACTTCACCCCCTCCATGGTATCTTTACCTTGTCGTGGTGGAGTGGCTTGTGCGATTAAATGATCCCGAGAGCTATGCCGGCGGTGGCATTGCTGCCGATAGGGTTAGGCCCTACCCATTCCGGACTGGTCGAAGGTGATAAGCCAGACGAAAAAGTACCTTGGTCGAAGGAGTGACGATCTTTCACCGTAAAAATACAACCGTCAAGAAATGCGGACATGGGTTCAACTGGAGTAAAATTTTCCGGAGGTCAAATAGTCCCCCATTCGAGTCTCCGGGCGGGGACTACTTCAAGGAACCCATGCCAAAGGCTCAAACACAGGGACATGTTCCTAGGAACATGGAATTTAGCGCGCTATTATGCATTGCAGAGACATTTGATGTCCCAACTCCTTTAAAAAAACGTAAAACTGAAAATATATAAATCTATTATTCTACCAGTTATGTTATATGGATACGAAACATGGACTCTTACTTTAAGGGAGGAAATGAGATTACGAGTTTTTGAGAATAAAGTTCTTAGGAACATTTTTAGACCAAAGAGAAATGAACAAACAGGTGAATGGAGAAGACTACTTAACAATGAACTACATGGTCTTTATACGAGTAGGAAGCCAGATATAATAAGAACAGTTAAGTCTCATAGACTGCGATGGGCATGACATATTACGTGTGATGGGGAATGAAAGACGTGCATGGAAGCTTCTTGTAGGAAAGCCAGAGGGAAAGCGCCCAGTTGGTAGACCAAGAATGAGGTGGGAGAACGACATTAATTATGATTTGAGGGAAGTAGATTATGCAGGGAATGATTGGAAAGCATTAGCTCAGGATAAGGATGTATGGAGAGCTTATGTCCGCGCGGTCATGAACCTATGGGTTCGATAGTGCCAGTGAGTAAGTTCCATCACTTCACCTCTTCGTATCCCAAGCTACGGTTAACTTTTCCTTGTTTGATAATTTATAATTTTGCTTTAGGCCTATTACAAATGACCTATTAGATCGGCGTAATATAAAATAAAATTTAAGATTTTCTAAAGACCATTAGCCTACACCGAGTGATTTGATAACGAAATTAAGATTTCCTTTAGTACATGATTTAACAAAAAATTGATGACTTTCTGAAAGGCTTTTTTACTTAATTTCACATCTAACAACAACTAAAATTTTTTATAAGACCTTAGGTTTTATACTATACATATAACGAAGCTAAGATACCAACTTCTTGATTCATTAGCCTATCGCAACTTCATTGACATGCAGCATTGTGTGGGGGAAAAATCTAGAAGTGTGTAGGCCTATATGTTGAATATTAGTGCAAGCTAATGTCAACTCAAGGAAAATATTTTTACACCTGACATTTTAATCAATTATAGTCTTCTTCTTCTTCTTCTTCTTCATTTCACGGGTTAGGAAAAAAAATTGCCTGTTCCGCCTCACAGTTGTTCTGTTCATGTTTTCACTGGCCTTCCTACATCCCTTGAACCTCTTGGCTTGTGGTTGAATGCTGCTCTTGGTGATCTTGTTACATTCATTCTTTCTACATGAGTAAACCATCGATTGTAGTGATAGTCTAATTTTAAAATTCTAAAGTAGCCCATGGGATTCAAAGATTGATGGAAAAATAACTCTAAATTCAGAAATCACAATTTAGATGGACTTGAGACCGGAACAGGTCGCATTGACCTAATCCTGGAAAGGAAGAAGAAGAAGAAGAAGAAGAAGAAGAGGACAATTTAGTAGTTTTGTCTCTTCGTGATTATCAAGCAATCTATGATAAAGTCCTATTAGGCTACTTCATCCGGTCTCATTATCCATTCAGTATTCTTCTAACTGACCGACCTTGGCTTCGTTTCCCAACTGGATTGTATTTCTCTAGTCATTTTTCCAATATGTAGTCTCCAGAGCCTATATGTTTCTGTAATTTTGTGTTTTCCGTGAATGGGTTACAGTCTGAATTCTGATAACATTTCTGTGTTTGTTTTATGATTTCGTCATCTGTATTTTGTTGGGCCTATATTCCCATGAATAGGGCTCGGAAGTTGAAGAAATGTCCTTTTTTTATTTTAGCTTGAAGACTAGGCCCGACATAGGCCTAATATAAATACATTTTGGCTCATTGTAGGCCAGAAAATGACCAGTTTTATTTGCCCTTTTTGTCCTTTTTTGGATTTTTTTGTCTATTGGTCTTTTTATGGCCTCTGTAGGTCTTAACGGCTTTTTTTGCAACTTTACCTTCTTTTGACTAGGTTCATACCAATTGTAGCCTATAATTCAAGAATCTGCAGAGTCTAGTCTCATTTCCTAACACTTTTAAAAAGACTAGGCCTATCTAGTTTTAGTTTGTAACGACTCCTCACATTCCAAACACTTTTGTTCCGCGAGAAACCGTTGAACCCTCACAAAATTCCATGTTATTTTTAACCACCAACCTACTGACCACCTGAACTATTATATTTCGACTTCAAATTTTCTAAGAAGTTGCCACTTTGTGACAATTACCTCGAGCAGGTGATGAAGGCAGCGAGGTTGTCTTTATCCACTGTTCGTAACTGCATCACTTTTTACGTAATTTTTCTAGGTTTTTAGGTCTTTTGTAGGATATATTTAGGTATTTTTAAAGGTCTTTTATAAGTCCTCAACTTCCGAGCCCTACTCATGAATTTCACCTCTGCTGCCGTGATACGAGATTCGTCTTTTTTATAACCCATGTTTTCATTCTACATAAAACAATGTTGGTACTACAAGAGTGTAATAGATTTTTACACTTGGGTGTTTTTAACTTTAGTGGGATTTAATAATCTATTTATAATTAATATTATTTGTAAAAATAACATAGTTCTGTTAGTGACAGTCGTACCTTTTTTTATTTTTATATGACATTGTACGTCCCAGGTAATTGAATATAGGCTATTATATAAGTTATAGGCCTACTATTGTCTATTAGTATTTTACTTTTATAGTGAGTTCTAAGTTTAAAGGCATAATAAGGAGGGTTATGTTTGAAGTTGTTTCTTCAGGAAAAAACCACTTTAGGCTAATGTATATCTTGCACTCTTTAGGCCTACATACCCTACATCACCGGAATGATACCTGGTTTATAAAGGGTCCAAAAAATCAATTAAAATGGTTCTTTCGTTATCAACATATCCCGACTTTACATGTCTTTAATCATGACACTCACTGTAGTGTTTTTAAGGTAATTTTCTTCGTTTTATGATTTGGAATTTTAAAATCATATTTCTCTCCTTACTTACTTACTTACTTACTCACTGGCACTATCGAACCCGTAGGTTCATGGCCGCGCGGACATAAGCTCTCCATACATCCCTATCCTGAACCAATGCTTTCCAATCATTCCCTGTATAATCTGCTTCCCTCAAATCATAGTTAATGTTGTTCTCCCACCTCATTCTTGGTCTACCAACTGGGCGTTTTCCTTCTGGCTTTCCTACAAGAAGTTTCCATGCACGTCTTTCATTCCCCATACGCGCAACATGTCCTGCCCATCGCAGTCTACGAGACTTAACTGTTCTTATTATATCTGGCTTCCTATAAAGACCATGTAGTTCATTGTTATGTAGTCTTCTCCATTCACCTGTCTGTTCATCTCTCTTTGGTCCAAAATTTTTCCTAAGAACTTTATTCTCAAATACTCGTAATCTCCTTTCCTCCCTTAAAGTAAGAGTCCATGTTTCGCACCCATATAATATAACTGGTAGAATAATAGTTTTATATATTTTCAGTTTAACGTTTTTTGAAAGGAGTTGGGACATCAAAAGTCTCTGCAATGCATAATAGCATGCATTTCCAGAATTGAGCCTATGTTTAATTTCTTTGTGCATCTCATTCCTATTTGTGATTATTGTTCCTAGGTATTTGAATTCAGCCACTTCCTCAAAATTTCCCTCATTTGTCATTAGCTGTCCATTTCCATTATATAATGAATTTCTACGTGTGACCATATATTTAGTTTTATTGATATTTACTTCCAGTCCTAATTTCTTAGTGTTACTCAATAGTGTGTGCGTGTTGTCCTTTAGTATCTCCTCGCTATCGGCCAATAGTACTACATCATCAGCATAAACTAACAGCTTATTAATACCATTGAGTTGTAAGCCTTCCTCATTCTCTAAAGATTTAATGGCATGCTCTAGTACAAAATTAAATAGTAGAGGAGATAGTGCATCTCCTTGCTTCAACCCATTCTGGATTTCAAAAGTGTCTGAAAACTGTTTGCCTACACGCACCCTACTCTTTGTGCCATTTAGACACATTCGTATAAGTCTAACTAACTTTTTAGGAATTCCGAACTCCAGCAGGATACTATATAACTTCTCCCTCTTAATTGAATCATATGCTTTTTTGAAGTCTACATATAGTTGATGTACAGTACCATTATATTCCCATTTCTTTTCTAAAATCTGTCTTATACTAAAAATCTGATCTGTTGTAGACCTGTTTCTTCTAAATGCACATTGATGATCTCCTAGAATGTCATCAATATAGGGAGTAAGTCTGCTTACTAATATATTTGTTAGAATTTTGTACGAAGTTGAAAGTAATGAGATGCCCCTGTAGTTGTTGCAATCAGTTTTATCTCCTTTCTTATAAATTGGTACGATAATTGATTCCTTCCATTCATCTGGAAGAGCTTCTTTTTCCCAAATCATACTAAGCAACCAGCGTATCTTGTCCATCAATTTTTCTCCCCCTGATTTTATCAGTTCTGCTGGGATCTCATCTGAACCTGATGCTTTATACATCTTCAATTTTTCAATCGCCATTTCAACCTCTAATGCACTTGGCTCTGCGACTAGCATTTCTGCTGTCTGTAACTTATCCTCCTCAATGTCCTGTTCTGTATGTACATTTAATAGCTGATTAAAGTAACTTTTCCATCTATTTAATATACTCCTGGAATCTGCAATCATATCCCCATTTTCATTCCGAATTATGTTTGTTCTAGCCTGAAACCCTTTCTTCTCTATACTAATTCCCTGATATAATTCTCTAATGTTCCTATTTTTTGCATTCATTTCAAGATCATTAATCTTCTCTCTCAAATATTCCCTCTTTTTACTCTTTAGTAACTTGGTGGTTTCCCGTCTAACACTACCCAATTGCTCTAAATTTACCTCATTTGGCTCGTGTAACCAATTCATTTTTGCTAGCTTTCTTTTCTTTACAATGTCGGCACATTCCTCATCAAACCATTTCTTGTTTTGCCTCTTTTTTAAACAACCAATGCTTTCTGATGCTGACAATTTAATAGTATCTCTTATAGCCTCCCATTCTTTATTTATATCAGTTTCTTCTTCGTTTGCCACATTGTCATCTGAAGATTCCAGTACTTCAAATCTATTAGCAATTTTGATTTGGTATTCTTGCCGCATTTCATCATTTTTCAAGTTTTTTAATTCATATTTTACAGAATCATCTTTAGCGTTTGTTCCTCTCATAAGCGATAGCCGTTGTCTGATTTTCACTCTGACCAGATGATGATCCGAATTGCAGTCTGTCCCTCTAACTGATCTAACATCAATGATGCTACTGTGCCAGCGTTTATCCACTAATACATGATCTATCTGGTTCCGAGTTTCTCCATCTGGGGACGTCCAGGTGTATTTATGAATATCCTTATGCTGAAATGTTGTGCTCTTAACAATGAGATTCTTTGATGTGGCAAATGTGACTAATCTAACCCCGTTGTCGTTACTATCTTCATGAAGACTGAATTTGCCTATTGTTGGTTTGAATATATCTTCCCGCCCCACTTTTGCATTAAAATCTCCTAAGACAATTTTCATATGATATCGTGAAAGGCTATCAAATAAGCATTCTAATTCTTCATAGAACTCATCCTTGATCTTGTCATCTTTATCTTCTGTGGGGGCATGTACATTTACAATTATAAAATCATGTCGTTTACCCTTTAGAATTATGTATGATATCCTATCACTAACAAACTTAATATCTCGGATAGCGGATAGGATCCTCCTTCTGACTAAAAAACCCGTTCCAAATGCAGGTCTTTCTGCACCCCCATAGTATAATGCAAAGCTTCCTGATTCCTGACTACCTTCTCCTGGCCACCTAACTTCCTGTAAAGCGACTATATCCAAGGGCGATTTATCTAGTTCCCGCGTTAATATCTCTAGTGCCCCGCTATTGTATAAAGTCCTAACATTCCATGTTCCTAGGAACATGTCCCTGTGTTTGAGCCTTTGGCATGGGTTCCCTGAAGTAGTCCCCGCCCGGAGAACCGAATGGGGGACTATTTGACCTCCGGAAAATTTTACCCCAGTTGAACCCATGTCCGCATTTCTTGACGGTTGTATTTTTACGGTGAAAGATCGTCACTCTTTCGCCCAAGGTACTTTTTTTGTCTGGCTTATCACCTTCGACCAGTCCGGCATGGGTAACCCTATCGGCAGCAATGCTACCGCCGGCATAGCTCTCAGAATCATTTAAGCACGCAAGCCACTCCACCACGACAAGGTAAAGATACCATGGAGGGCATATTTCTCTCCTACTATTTGTAATTTGTAAGTCTTGTGGCTACGATGGGCAGAACATATGGCACAAACGGGGAATGAAATAGAAACATGGAAACTCCTTAGGCCTATATGAAAACCAGAGGGAATCCGTCCAGTAGAGAGAATAAGAATGAGGTGAGAGAATAACATTTACCATGATGTGAGAGGGATGATTGGAAAATACTAGTACAGGATAGGAATGTATGGAGAGTTTATGTCCGCGTGGTCATTAATTTACGGGTTCGATAATGCCACTGAGCTAGTTAGTTAAGGTGATTTCTGCTGTGTCTTTTGAATCGGCTATTGCAACTTGATCATCTGAGAAGAGAAGTGTTTTCTCTAAGAAATATAAATTTAGCAAAATATACACCAATTTGAATCTATGCACGTAATTCTGAACATTTTTAGGAGAAAGTAGGAGCCTAGTAGGCCTACTTTAAAATATAAATAAAATAGTCTACTAAATTCAAAGAGAATTCTACGCTTGGATTATTAATTACATTTGGATTATGGAGCTTTGTTATACAGATATTAGTGCCAAAAATCAGCACACCCAATCTCTAAATAAATGAAGTAGCACACCCAATTACAATCTGATATATATGCTAGTCTTGTACAGAGCATAAAGTATCATAATTAGGCCCAAATATGCAGCAGGAAATCTCATTATGGGCTGCATAAATTGTTCCACATAGTAGACCCTACGATTGTTTTGAATTGTTTAGATCCACCTATGTAGGCCTATGTAATATCTAGGCCTATTTGAAGAATTTTGCTATAGTAGGGGGGCCTCATGGCCTCACGACGAGCCTCATGGGCTAGTGGTCAGCGTTCCTGATTACTGTTCATGAGGTCCCGGGTTCGATTTCCGATCAAACCATAGGAATTTTTCCTTAAAGGGAATTCCCATGGTCTGGAATTTAGGTTAAGTTTAGGTTAAGAACTCTCCTGCGCTTAATTATCATGTATCATCCATCTTATCATCGGGGTAACGTAATTCCGCCTTACAGGTGCCCCAACCTAAGAAATGGATTACAACTCTGCCAATGCCAGGGGAGAAATCCAGAAATGTCATAAAAGACCAGGTCATTAGACAAAAAAAAATGCGAAGTTAAATTTTGTAAAATACTCGTAGTTTCTAGAGTAGTCTAAATTAAGTGAATAAACATTTTTAAAATTTTTAGTACCTAGGTCTAACTTATACAAAGGCTTAATGTTATAAATATATTTGGGCCTAATGTGATACATCATGACTTAAACAATTTACTTAGACTAATGTTAATTCTTTCTTAAACAATTTACTTAGACTAATGTTAATTCTTTCTTGCCAACCTATCATGAAAATCATGTTGCATATAACCTTAGATCTAATGATAGGCTATGCATGCAAGTTTCGGCTATTATTTATGCAGTTCCAGTACAACTATTCGTAAGGTCAATCGAGAAGGATGCAGGGTTTAAATTATTCTGCATGTTATCCCATATAGGCTAATTAGAAACGAATATGATAAGTGTCTATATTTTAGATTGACAATTCAGTAGACGTTTGATTTACAATGATAGGCTATTTCTAAAAATATTAATTTAAAATAATTATTGAAGTTAATTCTCTTGACAAGTTCATATCTATAACAGTATGGAAGATCTAGCTTATTTCCCAACTAACCTAATTTAATTTTTATTATTTACCAAAAACTACTGAAAAACTAATTAATAATAATTGATTTTAGATAGATCCTTCTGTATTCTATTTAAATTTGGAAAACTAACATCATTCCATGGAGAAAACTTGTGGGATATCAAAGGAGAGTACCCTAGTTTATTTGTAGGTATGCCAAGGAAAATAAAGACCTATTCATTTTAGGAAGAGAAAGCTAAGATGCTACAAAAGTTAGCCTACAAGAAATTCTCCTCGGAGAAAATTATATTGAATAGCATTAAATATATACTTAAAATGAAACGATAGGACCTAGCCATATTTTTAAGTAGGCTAAAAGTGGCCTAATCTTGTTATTTTGAGAAAAAATGAATAGAACAAGTAGACAGATGTTAAAATTAACAGGTGATTGTTATAATTACTTAACATCGTGTTATAAGATGTCTTATGACAGTGAATTGATAATAGACCTATCATAGGTTTAGAACATATTTACACTATTTTAACATAAGTTATGTCCCTATTATAATAAATGTTGGAACCTCTAAGAAGTAGGCCTACGTTTAAAATAACTTATTATAAAAATAGTGCCTTAATAGAGTAGGCAGATTTAGGTTGCATTCGATTGTAGGTAACACTATTCTAAATCTTATAGAATTATATAGTTAATTGAACTATTAAAAAAATATAGAGTCACGGTTCTTCATATAAAAATAGTTTCCTGCAATTTCTTAGACTATGCACCATTTGCATAGATGGGAATTAGCGGCAGGATTTATTATAGATATAAAATCTCTGAGAAGCTATTAGGCATTGCTTATATCTTATATGCCTAATAACAGGTAGGTCTAGATCTAAATTTAAAATGCACTTGGAAGATCCCTATGTAAAAAAGCATTTTCGTAACGTATTAAAGAACACAAATTATACTTTTATTCTAATATAATTATAGAGAACTAGACATAATATTCAGGGGAATACAACAGTTGCCGACCCCTTTGTTCTCAATCGTTTAGCACCCCGGTACTAGCCTACACACAGATATCTATAGCAAAGACATCCAATACAAGCTGTGGTAACAAGTTGAAATACAGGTTGGTGTTGGACCTGCGAGTGCGCTGTGGGATTGAGCAGACATTTTCTTCTCAAGTTAGCTGAGCTCGTGCCGGTCGGGGGAGCCTGGTTTCACGCCAGCCAGCCGCTTCGTATCGATCATTTTGTCTGTCCTTCAAGCTGCGATTAAAGCCCTCTCTGGCGGCAGCAACAGTGAAACTTCCAACGCTAACCACATAACCGCCGTGGGTCAATACGCACAAACTAAAACCAAGATGGCGTTTCGTACCACGAACAAAGAGGGACACGACAAACTCTACCCCCTCATGGAGTGGGGTTTACTAGCCCGTCCCCTTCTTTTCAACTTGTGTTGTAAAAGTTGATTCCACCTGGAATTTGTTAACTCAAAAAATGTACCTAAGTACACAGAATACAATTTTTGAACAATGAAAAATGTTCTGTAACAAACAATGCATGCATTTGCCAGTAATTATTTTTAAAAGTAATTCTATCCTAGGATGTCCATAATGGTTTCAATGTAAAAGCGGACATGTAGGCCTACAAAAAAAAATAAAGAAAAAACCTGGGACATTTAAAAGGTGGGACATTAACAAAATATAAAAAAAAAGTTATTTGCTTTTTACCACGACACAGTTGGCAATACAAACTTATAAGAATCAACCATTCAAAAATAAAAAATGACTAAAGTCATTGTTTTATTATGTTTAAAAATATTTACCGGTATTTATCGCTGCAAAGGATATAACAATCCACTACCTAAATATATTTCATCCAAGTTAAAATTGTATTTCTCCACTGCCAAAGTACCTGAATCAGCAGGAAATATCCGACATTGGCTGCACTGACCATGGATTGACAATTTGTAAAATGTAGGCCTACCAATATATGCATGTAAAAATCAAATATTTTAGACCAAACTGTGCATCGTGGTCATACAACTGGCGCTTTAATGTTCATACTTATAATTAGGCCTACATAGTAAAGAACAAAACGAAAGTCGCCATTCATAAATACATTGACAAAGCATCATCCCAAAAGCGGGACATTTGAGCGTCCTCAAGAAAACTTTCTGGACAGCGGGACATTTTCCCAAAAAAACAGGACTGTCCCGGGAAAAACGGGACGAATGGACACCCTATTCTATCCACATTCCATTGTGTTTGAATAGCTTTGAAGCTTATTCAGGCGAGCAAATTAATCTAAAGAAACATGCTATGTCATCTATTAGGCCTAATTAGTCTCTCACCTAGATACGCCTTCTAAAACATTAGGATATGTAAGTTATGCAGGTCTACAGCAAGTAGATATTATGATAACATGTAATCGTAAGTAGACCTATGTAATCTATATATTATCATAGGTAGGCAACATAAAATGCTGTAACTTCGGTCACAAGTTTTTAAAGATGTTAGAAGTTGAACTATAAAATGAAATGCATAGCAAAGGCTATTAGCATTACAATTCAAACAAGCTCGTGAAAGGATCTAATAATTTTACACAGAGGGCTTTTTCCAGGATTGAAGTTCTTTTACGTGTAGTAAATCTAAGACTAGAAACCCGTGGCTTTATTTCCATTCCGAAGGAACCCATAGGCCTGTTTATGAATTTTACGTCCTGAAATATCCATCGACCTCGGCCGGGGTTTAAATCCGCGAACCTGAAACCAGAGGAAAACATGATACATAGCTAGTCCACCCGGAACCGACAATATCACATAGACCTATGCCTATAGGTAAAGTAAAGTAAAGAGATCCCGCTACAAGTCTTGCAACTGTAAGATGATAAGTAGAGTGATCATTAAGGACATTCGTTATATTTTTACCGAGTAAAATTTTAGTTTAAGAATTTGATATTGCAATAATCATGAATTTCCATACAAAATTTTCATACACTTCTTACAATTATATCTCTCACACATGGGCTAATACAAGCTAAATTCATTATTATAATTTAAAAAATAGGCCTTATAAACCTATAAGTTTCGTTAAAAAAAGGAAATTAAATCAGTTCAAGAAAATCAGCTGCTTACAACGGCAGAAATCTGTCATCCAGATCCCTAAATTATCTGCACCGATGCACAATGGGTTAGATCAGGCCCTTTTCTGGAAAAGGGCCACTGTCGTTAAGATGAATTTGATTGCGGGCCACATGGCCCCATTTTTTACAGTATTAAATAGGGTCTAAATTAAACCAATCGATTTAAATATAAAATAGCATAATATGTATATGCATATTGTTTTTAAAATTAGGCCTAAATTATAGGCCTATATGTAGACCTATATATTAGGCCCTATATAGCCTATATATTACAGTGGTATGGCCATGTCAAAAGAATGTCAAAGCAAAGATTGCCTAAAATTGTTATGGAATGGATCCCAATGGAAAGGAGGAAGAGAGCAAGATCGAAGAAAACTTGGTTAGAAGGGGTACAAGCGGCTATGAATATCAGAGGATTGGAGGAAGATCAATGGGTGGATAGAAAGGAATGGCCTTTGGTTTCCGGAAGAAGGCAGCAGCTGCCATGATTCCGGATGATAATGATGATGATAGCCTATATATTCATGTATAATCTAATTCTAAAATTTAAATTGAACAATATGAATAAAATATTATTAACCCTTGTATGTTTAATATTGAATTTTATTTTGAAATTTAAATAAAATTGTTATCTTAAAATAATTTCTTACCTGTGAATGCGACACCTGAAACTGCTTTTCACGAACAAGGCATCCGATATCTAGTTTGATTGATTTTATAGCAATTCGAAGCGAACTCTCCAGATGACTGTCGGTGATTCGCGTTCTCGTTGCGCACTTCACGTATTTCATCCTGGAGAACACTTGTTCGCGCATATGTGCTACCGAAAAGTGATGCGAACTAGGGCCTACATGTCTATTAATGCCCGGATATTTTTCTCTGGAAAAGTAGTCGCGATAGAATTGTAGTAAGGGGACATTGTTAAACTTATTCTTTAGGTCTGACGCACATTGAAAATCAACGCACTCCATTTGCAGATCCTCGGGGACCTCCTCTATTTTAATGCAGAATGGGGAAGAAAACAGATTGAAACTTATAGCCTTAACATTCTCCTTGAAGTCTTGAAATCTAATGCAGAATTCGTTTCTTATTTCTGATATAGGCCTAGGCCTAATATCTGCGTGCTTTTGAGAATATTGATTATTACACTTTTGTAGGTCTGGGAAATGCACAAAATTGTTATTTTTTATTTGTGATTTCCAAAGTAGCAATTTTGTTTCAAAGGCCTTCACGTGATCAACATAGCCATTGTAGTGATCAATTGGTCTTTATCTTGGAGACGTAAATTAAGTTCGTTCAGCTGTGTTGTTATAGGCCTATCTAACAGAAAGGCACAATCACATACCCATTCCTTCTTCTTCCTTCCAAGTATTAGGCCAAGGCCTGCTACGATCTTATAGAAAATTTTCCCTCCAGCGTTTCATAGGACGGCCCAGAGATCTTCGTCCACTTGGTATATAATTATAAACAGCTTTGGGGATCCGATTTGAACTCATTCTTTCAAGATGGTGTTTCCAATTTAGTTGGTAGTGTTTAATATATTCCAAAATTGGTGTAGTCTTCAATTTTTTTAAGATATCGGTGTTCCTTTTCCGATCCCATCTGGTGTAACCCGCTGTTCTGCGCATGAATCTCATTTCGCAAGCCGTTATTCTGCTTTCATGTTGTCTTTCTAGTGTCCATGCTTCACTACCGTAGGTTAACACTGGTCTAGCCAAAGTGCTATATAGCCAAAGTGTTTTTGACATATCCATTCCGCGTCTTTAAATTCAACAATAGTTTTTCCCTTCTCTTCCATAAAAGTTTGTATTTCGTTTTTGAGATCAAACACTCGCTTCAAAATTTTGCCAGGGCTCAGTCATCTTATCTCAGTATAATAAACCATATCTTCGAATTCTGAATATAGATATTGTAAAAAAAATTAAAATTCTCTATGTCGCAAACCATGTGAACGAATGAAATTCACTACTTCTATAACGACTTTCAAAACACTATCTAAATTTAGAGATTTAGGACGAAGCTTTTCTTAGTGTATTGAGCAGTGATATTGCATAACAGAAATGTTTCCTACTTTAGCTGCCTTTGCTTGCAGTAATTTAAGTAACGCTTCTCGTTTTCCTGCAAATGCAGGAGTAACATGAATCCGTACGTCGTTTCACCAGATAGATTTGTATATTTCAAGCCAAACCGATTCAAGGTTTCGCTGACCCCCCCCCCCCATTAAATCATTTGTTTTAATGGTGCCTTGAAGAGGGGCATGAGCAGCTAATTCTTCTGTAATACTGAAATATTTATCAACCGCCCTTAAGAAAATTGCTAATTGAGTAGAATGTCCCGAAAGTATAATTTCAAGTTCGGATCTTATCTTCACGTAATTGACCCTCAAATTTATCATGAAGACGCATGTTTAGTGTTGTAATGCCGCTTTATGTTAGCCTATAGGCCTACTCCTTAATCACTGAAACTGTTTCACTGCAAATTAAATACGCTGCTTTATTGTGTAATTCAATAAAAAAAGTACTGATTTGTCCACTTTATTTGAAATTATCTATTTTCTTCTTAAACTTTTCTTTTCTTGCCGCTAGGCCTACATAATTAACACTTATAAAACTCACATAATTAATTATAGCCTATTCTTCGAACCTCTCACTGACACTGACACTGACACAACAATGTGAGCGAACAAATGCAAACTGGAACTGACTTGAAATGTAGCCTAAAAAATATAACGATAATAAAACATCTGGCACACACTCATCTTTGAAAGTAGTAACCGCGCGGTCAACAATGCACGATGACGTCAAAGCGATACGCGGTAGGTAGGATCATAAATAAAAAATGTAGGCTGGATGTTTCTTAAAACGGATGTGATTTCTCCATCTTTTGAGTAAGAGGATGAGTAGGATGAACTTTCGCGAACACACGTGTTAGAAACAGAAAAAGTCTTGCTCCTTCAAGTTAATGTTATACCAAATAGAATTACTTATTTTATAAATGATATTAGGCCTAGACTATAACTTACAAATATCACTGCGGACCGAATGCGATGTGGAAGAGCAAATATCATTGCGGGTCGCTTGCGATGGAATCGAGGGCCGCGGGTTGGACACAGCTGGGTTAGATGCACATAAAACCTGGTAATAATCCTAAAAATGAAAATGTGCTGGGGATAGCATGGGAGAATCTGCAGCAACGTGTTCTAAAGCGTCGCGTCACTAGGGCTGCTCTCCCCGTTCCACAGCATCTAGTTTCACGTAACGTTCTTGTAGGACTATTCACGGTGTTTAGAAGTGGCAATTTTTTGTTTTATGTGTGGCTTGTCTAAATTTTAGTAGGCTACTAGTATAGATAAACATTTTGGCTTTAGGTAAGCTACCGATACTTTAGGAGTAGGCTAATAAAATAATATTTAACCTCTTGGGATCAAGCTACAAAAATCATAGGCTAATTATAATTTTGGATTTGTGCTATTTTTTTAAACATGAATAAATTTAATTGTGTTCCAAAGTAGTCCAAGATTGCGTTCTTATTTTTTCCTACCCAGCAGTGATTAAAAATTATAAGACGTCTCTTTTTTTTTGTTTTTTTTTTCTGCTACTTTTTACTACTTGTTTCGCCGAAACGAAGTTTTTTTTTAAAAAAATACGGTTAACAAAAATGAAAATCAAATCAGGTTGAACGTCTTCGATATTTTTATTAATTACAGGTATGAACTCAACTCCATTTTTATCAAGAGGAAATAACTCGTTTATTCAATGAAAAGATCTGAAAGTCAAGATGTCGAAGATCGTTTAAATTTCATATCTTCACCGAAGAACCTAACAAATCAATCAAATGCAATAAATAAATAAATAATGACTTGTATTCAAATTGTCTCATTTTAAGTCACAGTAGGCCTATATGCTATCTGCCTCGGTGCTCTTAGGCAAGCAGAAAGAAAATGAAAATTTTGAAACATTAAAATAATGATGAAATTAAATTCGTGTAATAGGCTGTAGCCTACGCAGAAATAATGGTTTCCCAGAGATTTAATTTGAATGGCGTTCTGAGAAAACAAAACCTTGGGAGATTCCACATTGAATTCCATTTTAATTTAACACACACAAATGAATCTAAGCCTAAGAGCGAAGGAGAGTCAGAGTGTGCAAACTTCTGAAGGAGAAGAAACTGGACAAGATACATATGCTATTCAGAAATGCAATAGGCCTAAGGCCTACAATAAGTCATTGGAATCAACACAATTATGTCTGATGAAGATCATCTGGCTTTTCTAGTGGAAGTTAAATTATCTAAATGTTAAAATGACGTTATAAGGGCAAATTGCCCTCAAAAATTTTCGTCGTACAAAAGTGTTCAAGCTGCAAAAATGCTTTATTATCCCAAAGATATGTTGTGGTATAAAAGTAACCGAAAGTTATACCTTTATTCATTTGCAAGCTTTATAGGCTTACGGTCATATAATCGAGTGCCTAATTTTTTTACACTAAAACCTGTCATTTAACATTTTCCAATACTGTTATTTTAACACAGTTCCAATAATGGATCATATTAAAATATTATAATGATATTGTGAAAAGAAAAATTGTCTGAACCAGGAATCGAACCGTGGACCTCTAGTTCTCCAGACTAGTGTGCAGCCCACTACACCATTCTAGACCTGGCACAGACATTAACCATTCTTTCCACATATATAAATCACCAATTCTCGTTTCGTCCAGGTAGGTGTCACTTCCATCGCCAACGGCCGGCTTCTGTTTTTCTTTTCTCAATATCATTATAATATTATAATATAATCCATTATTGGAACTGTGTTAAAATAACAGTATTGCAAAATGTTAAATAACATCGTTTTCCACTTATAAAAATGGTGGTGTAAAATTCTCGAATATAGATAGGCCTATTTTCAAAATAGTAGTGACACCTACCTGGCAGCGGACGAAACGAGGATTATATAGGCCTATTTGTATGTGTGGAAATAATTGTTAATGTCTGTGCCAGGTCTAGAATGGTGTAGTCGGCTGCACACTAGTCTGGAGAACTAGAGGTCCACGGTTCGATTCCTGGTTCAGACATTAATTTTTCTTTTCACAATATCATTATAATATTAAAACCTGTCAGATTGAATAAGTTATATCGACCAGCTGTAGGCCTATGTATTTGATAACGAAATGGGATAGGATAACTTCTCAGGTCATAGTTCTTGCCTATAAATGCCCTAAAGCCTAAGTATAAAGTCTTTTTCTTTAATGCTTCTGATTTTTAATAAAATATACGTCAGAATTAGTTCATTCATAATATAATAAGTTAATCTCACAAGAGTGCTCTAAATCATGTCCTTCTTCAAATAATCATAACCTATAACAAAATGGTAGTTACACCATATTTTATGAAATTACCTTTAAATTGTCATAAACCATGACGTGTACTGAATCACTGCCAAAAATCGAGTCTTCACTGTGTATGCCGAATAAGCTAGCCTCAACCAACTGAGCTCCTTAATGATTACAACAAAGAAATTCGGTAGCCATAGAACAAACACCAGTTCCAGTAGGGCCTATGCAGCACACTGGACGGCACTCGGTGCTGTCACAAATCACTCAGACACGTAGCCTAGATCACATGTCACCGCACTACTGGCTACATGACTGTCCACCCCTTTCATTAACAGATCTGAATGCTAGTCAAACAGCCGGCTGCTAGAACAAGAGCCACATAGACCTGTCGGGTCGTGGTATGTCACTTGAAATTATTTTTAATATTGTTTAAACATTTCTATATGCCTAAATGAAAGGTACAGAGAAAAGAAAATATCCACAAATCATAGACTACTTTAAGAAACTTTTCTATTGGTTATAAGCCAGAAATTAAATCAATACAAAGCTAAATTTTAATCTAAGATCTGTGTAAGTTTACACGTAGTGTATCTGATAAATTGTAAGGTAATTTTGCTTGAGGTTTGTACATGATCCTACACACAAACCTATAAACTTTATAGGCCTATTTCTCCTTGGAACGACTTGTCTAGAATGTCGTTGGTTGGCTTCTGGCCTCACATACAAATCACACAGTTGGACGATAATCCAGCTAGTAGGGCCTAGGCAATAACGTAGGTGTGAGATTTGGTTAGTCACTCGGGCCCTAGCAGTTATAGCTGGTTTTCTCAACTTGTAATCGCTACTTATTGATCATATTAAAAAAAAGCACTGGATTAGTATCGATACCATGCCAGCCGAACCAGTGCATGTGCCGTAACTGTGAATGAAAACTTAATAAGCTATAACAAAGCAAGTATTAAATAAACTTACGTGTTCTTTTCAAGTTAACGGCGATTTACGAAAACAGAAAATTCCGTTTCCATTTTCTCAACTACAGTTTTATTATAGGCCCCTAGGCTAGAAGCCACTTAATAAATAAAATTCTGTAGACCAAAGCACTAAACGATATAGGCTATAAACTGACTTAGCTATATGATAGGCCTATCAGCATTAACTTGAAAAATAATATGGTGGCATTTATCTATCTTATCTTGCTATAAGAGAGACATTAAATTTGACAAGTAACTTATTAGTGTAGTCGTAACTTACTTTCAAATACGCCTAATGTCCTATTTGAAAGAATAACAGCAAATAGGCCTATATTCACATTTTACATAATATTATAAAATGGATATAGGCCTAGCTATAGGCCTAAGTTATGCCTAAGGTATGGTAACTTAATATGGTTCTTAAATTAACATAACCTATCGCATTTGTTAGTCTATAAATATTAAATTTTAGATGTGTTTGTATTGATCGTAACTTTGACATAGGCCTATACAATAGAGTTGACAAGTGTCTTTAAATGGTTCTGGGTACAAAACCGGAGACTATCAATCTAGCCTATATATATAGGCTATATATATATAGGCCTATAGTCTAGGCCTATAGGCTATGTTTTTTTTAATTTCAATCGGATAAAATACTGGGTGAAATTTCATGACCAGAACTTAGGCTATTTCATAGCATCGCTTAAATGTTATAACTGGCAGTTAAAGGCAAAGTTATCCCAATATAGGCTCCAGGAAATCCTTGAGGTAAAATAAGAAATTAGGGCTCCCACCTTTCTAGACAATCTGCGCGAGATTTCAGAGGTTTGTCAGCCCTATGTGATAGCCGACTTTAACCCCAGAGCATAGTCTAGTAGCCTACCCATTTTTGATAGAGACTGCGTCAACCCTTGTGCCATGGTGTCGCCAGACAGTTTAGAACAGTTAAAAAATCTTGACCTCATTGCACACTTGCACACACGTTTTTCCGACTTGTAGCGTAGCCTACTGCCTTTACTAGCTAAGTTACAGCGTGTTCTCAACTGGAAGTTTCCGCAAAAAATACACTTCACAAACATATTTGAAATTAGCAGCGTACTATAGGCTAGGCTATATATAGATCTAACTTAAAGATTCTAGTGAAGATATGAGCCTAGATATTAAAGCATAAATAAATAAAATGATGGAATAAAATCAAATTAGAGAGAATACCGTATTTGCTCGTGTAATTTTAGCCCCGCATATTTTGCGCACCCTGATTTTTAAGGGGTTATATTAAAATTTATTTTGATCCTTGTATTTTACGCACATATTTTAGGTACCTTTTCTTTTCAGTGTAGTAGGAATTTTCCTCCCCTTAATTTCGTTGCCAATTCTTAAATTCCAACGTAGGTAATTTACAAGCAACTGAACTATCTGCTTCACAAAAAAAAACAACAAAAAACAAAGTCCCCCTACTTTAACAATGCTTGCTTTTGGTAGAGACAAGTTTTAGAAAAGTAAATACCAGTATTTCAGATGACTTTCAACACTTCTAATGTGCACTTGCACGTATAGGCCTACGGAATTTTAAGGTGGGAAACAAAAATAATAATTACACAGCATCATATAAATTGAAAGTGATAAGTTTCACGGAAGATTTCGGTAATCGTACAGCAAAAAGATAGACCTAATTCGGAGTTCTCGAATCCAACGTGCGTTGTTGGAGGAAACAAAAATACGCGTTAAAAAATTAGGCTTACTATGTTATTTGAATTATTTCATTCGTATATTAATAGCATTACTGTTTATATAAGTTATTTATCATTGCATGATTATTATTTGTATAGGCCTAGGCCTAATTAAAGATTACGTACAGTGCTATGTTATAAAATTATAAGAGATGACAGAATTACTGTATTCTTAATTACTATAGGCTACTTACCTACCATAATTGTGATAACTTATAACAGGTCCTCTAATTTTTTAATCCGCATATTTTACGCTCCCCAATTTTCAGTGCCAAAGTATATTAAAAGTGCGCAAATTACGTGAGCAAATGCGATAAGACTTAAAACACCTTCTTTGCTTCTTCCCCAAAAAAACGAGAATTAGAAGTCGCGTAAGGTTTATCTGCAAATGAAAGGATTAACGTAATTACGACCACATTAGTGAGTCATTTACGATTATAGGCCTAATCACATTTTTGTTTTAGATTAGAATTCAGACAAGAAGTTAAAACTAGTTTTATTCTCATAAAAATATTGTGTAAATCTATATTAAAACTTGGCTAGCACATAGGCCTACATCGCATAGTTGGTTAAGCCATCCTCACATCTATCTCACAATGTAAATTCCAGTCACACAATTGACTACTGTTTATTACTCTCGATTAAAAAAAAACTGGTTGGAGATAGGGTAAGCCTCTAGACGAAAAAATAATTTTACATCCAAGTCTACGGGGCCTCTAAATTTAACTTAGGCCTATATTTAATTATTGTTTTTACTTGTAGTCACTTTATAATAGGCCTACTCATTGACCTCTAGGCCCTACCAAGGTTTCTGTGTGGCCTATTGACATTTCTTACCTGACAAGTATTACTGGGTTGAACACTTAAATTCTCACTTCGGAAAATGCTGATGTAACTCGACTTTGATGGAGATCTGTATGAACTAAATGGGTAATTTTCCTGGTTATCTTTATTGTGAACTAGAGCTTGGCAGCGAACAAAATGCAGTGCCTTGACTGTAGCCTACACTTCTCACTAGTGAGAGACCGGTGTTCCTCTGTCTTTCTTTTCAACCAATTAGAGCTAATAGGTTTGCTCGTGTTACTTGAACTGGAGTTTGTATCACTAGGAAACGAAACGACGTAATGACAAATAGCAACTGTTCTAATGTAATGGAACTCCTAACAGAATTACAACTAAATCACATGATCACGTGGAATCCCAACACAAGTTACTGGAAAGGGAGCATTATGTCATAGAATTCTAGCGCATGCAGAGCACGACTGCATTTTGTTCGCTAACAAGCTATATTGTTCGTGTCATTATTTAACTGCCTCATTACTTGGAACTGTCAAAAAAAAAATCTTCGGATTCAACCAGCCTCCTGAGTGTCACTTAACAGAAGCCGACCGCCTTTCAACCTTCATTAGAGAGAAATAGACAGTGATATTCCGAAGTCGTCCAAGCAACTAGCATTTGTTTTTACAGGTAACATGTGCATGTTAATACAGCATAGAATGGTTTAATTTTAAAATCCTATTTTTATTTAATGCATTATGAAGTCGGAACGGGAAATTGCCTAATCCCTGGAGTGATGATGATGATGATTTTAAAGAAACATTGGAAAGTGGAACCATTGGCCCGTGGTAGTTGCAAGTATTAGTAGGCCTATAGGTTTCTTAGGGGGTGAGAGAAAGCCCTTGAAGCATGGCCTACGCTATACATGGATTTGTTTCCTAAAGTTAATTTCATATGAGTAATATCAGTTATAAATCACAAGACCGGTGATTTTGAAGGAAATTACATTACACATGAGGAAACCCTTAAAAAGCCTGAACTAAGAAATTCTGTCATCTGGAAACCGAACGTGAAGCGCTGATTGAGAAGAAACGTTGTTACATCTAGACCAAAATCTTTAGCCTATTGTTGATAAAAGGAAACTTTTTTAAAAAGAATATTAATATTGTATTCTAAATAATGCCAAACTGGCAGTTTTTTAATAATTTCTTCCTTCAAGGCAAATAGGCCTACTAGATTGAGTTTTCATTAGCAGCTAGGCCTATAATTTTATCACAAATAACAATTCATTAAAATAAAAAAAATAACATTGATTAATTAGAATAAATAAGCATTGGACTTCAAATTCAATTTTCTTACCATTTAGGCGTATTCATGCTGTAGGTCTAATGGTAGACGTAATTATTATTTTGGGCCCATGTTTCTTCAATTTTTTAAATACTGTGCAGGCCTAGTCTATAACTAGGCCCTATAAAAAATCTAAGTTGGATCTGATATTAATTTGAAGTAGGCCTATATAGCCAATAGTAAGTGAAGGAGACATGCCTGTCCATCTGTTTGTATTTCACTCATCCTCCACCACATGACAAAAATATATGTCCTGAAGCGTGATACTGCTTAGGCCTATATGAATAGTAGAACCCTAATGCGCACATTTTTTTTTTTTTTTTCAGATTTATGGTTTCAAACCAGATAAATTCTTAAACAGAATGGAGGTCAAGCCATCATTTAACATCTCTCTCTTCTTTGATAATATATAGGCATAACTTATAACAATTTAATACACAATATCTGGTCTTGAGAATGACAGCTTGGCTGTAGAAACTTGTTGACCATTTTAAAACATTAATTGGTGAAATGGGCATATTGACTACATATATATTTTAATAATTATAACAATTTATTTTTGTTGGAAGTAGATTTAGCTTATTGAAATCATATCGCACGGGCTGTCACTTAAGTTAGTAAACACTTTCTATATAGGCCCTACTATATTGACTTAGGCTTTCACGGCCGGAGTTACTATGATGATCTTGCAGAAGTTTTCCGGGCTGTTGGCCGTGGTCTTGAGGCTTGTAGTTCCCCAACGTTTCGCCAGAGACTGCGTCCGGCATCCTCAAGGGTTGTCTTGAAACGTTGGGGAACTACAAGCCTCAAGACCACGGCCAACAGCCCGGAAAACTTCTGCAAGATCATCATAGGCCCTACTCTTTGGTGGCATATTCCCCTTACGCCACCTATTCAAGAATATTATCATATGCCTATAGGCTATTGCTTATACAGAGTTTGAATCCAGTAACTAATAAAGTCTGGATTGGGTGAATATTTTACTCACATAAAAAACATTTTTATAGGCTTATATGATATATATAGGGCTATATAGCCTACATATCTAAATATACAAGCGTTACTGCTATAAAGTAAATATTCTCTTTAAAAATTTACTTAACTATCATGTTGGCCACTAGATGTCAGTTCGAACGATTTTCCGCTACCTCTCGTGTGAATTGAGAATACTACATAGGCCTATAGGGGCCTATAACAAAAATGTATGTTTGTGTTGGAATACTTGGGTAGCTCATGTCGTTAGAGCGCTAATCGTACCGAGTTTAGAGACTCGGGTTCAAATCCCGATTCAAGCATATATATATATCCACCACTGTGGTCTCGAGGTAGCGTGCTACCTTGACACGCAGCAGGCCCGGGTTCGATCCCCGGTCGGGGCAGTTTTTCTGGGTGAGGTTTTTATCGGGGTTTTTCCTCACCTGTAAGACAAATGTCAGAAAACTTTAAGGCCAAAACGGTCCCCAAAATCATATGGCCATCATCATCCTTATCGTTATCATCATCATCCCTCACCGGTGTGGAATTCAACGGGAAGCTACCGCACCTACAATTCCCTAGTAAAGCTCCAAGCACAGCATGAAAATGTCATGGTTGCAGTGAAAGACCTGCCCTCGGGCAGAATTACTATGGATGGATATATATATATATATATATATATATATTTCTTCGGTTTTCCGCGTCATGGATTCAAGGTTGGCCTCCGGCCACTGAAGCTGATGTTTGTAGGCAACATAATCCGATAGGTCTATGCCATAGGCCTATAGGTCTAAAGGAATAATTATCATTCCTTGATAATTGCATAGGTATAGGCCTATCATTTCTTGATTATGGTATGTGGGATCATGTATAAACGTCTGAATCAGTGTCCGGATGCCAACCTTGAATCTATGACACGTAAAACCCAAGAAACCTTTCTTAATCATAGGCTACTTATGTCTGCGAAAATCTATAATATAAGTTAGGCCTATATAACTTATATAGGCTAGACCGGAGAAATCAGATTATTTTTAATTACCCTTCCATTAACCTACTGGTGGATCGGCCGCGATGGACTAGTGTTAGCCTATGTTCCTTACCTCTGGTTCCGAGGGCCGCGGTCGATGGATCATTTTTTTTTTAGGATGGGGCTCGTAAAAGATCCTTAAGCCTGAACAAAGAGGCCTCTAAGCAAAATTTACCGATCTCAAATATCCTAGTAATACCTTAGTTGCTTGCTAGATGTCTCATAGAGTCGGTGTGTTGACCGTGTGCCATTCATGACATCTTTGGACAAATAAGGTAACTAAAATGAACTCGGTCTATTAACTCCTAGCATGGGTGAAGTTTGGTAATTAAATTGGTGATGGTATTAACTTCGGATGAAAAATGTAATTTTCTAAAAGTAAAGCTAATAGTTACATTGGCCCGAGGTCATTTTAGTGCACATGTAAGGTGACTAGCTATCCCTTTCTCGTAAACACTAGTTTGAGAAAATCAGCTATCAAGGCCGGGGACATGCTGACCACATGTTACCACTAGGCCTATACTGGCTTTATGACATCAACTTCTGTGATTAATGCATGTGGATGTGTGACCTTCAGTCTGCAACTGGGGCAAGGACCTTCTAGATCTGTCGCGTCATAGAGAAGAAGAAACATAGGCTACTTAAATGTCAATGAAAAAATATTATAGCCCTATGCTTATTTAGTTTTAAATACATATCAGGAATTAGCTTTTGTCACTAAGTTCCGATCTCTACGCCATATTGTTTTCTTAATATTGTCTTGGCTATTAAGTGTTACTAACTTAGCCTGTTAACTCACTGGCACTATCAACTTGTAGGATCATTAACGGGCGAACAGAAGCTCTCCATACATCCCTATTCTCAACTATCGTTTCCTTATAATTCCCTGATTAGGCCTAATTTACCTCCCTCAAACCATGGTTAATGCTATTCTCCCTCCTTATTCTTGGCCTACCTATTGGGCGCTTTCCCTCTGGTTTTCCTACACAGTATAAGGTCTACACCTGAATAAAAGTATAGGTCTAAGCTTTATCAGAGCCAGTAGAATGAATAAGTTTATGCCTATATGACCAAGCACAAAATATAAAACGGTGAACATAGAAGACACTAGACTAAATATTAGGCCTATCCTTTCACAACTAACAGGCCTATTATCCTTGAGGAGTTATATAGATCTACTTGAATTCTAATAGCTTACTCTTAATAAGCATAGGCCTAGGCCTATCAATTTTTAATCCATTAATGCACTCAAATTCCGACGAAATGTTCCAAAATTCAGTGTTATTCATGTTTAATTTGTAATTAATCACTCTAGCTCACGATTTTTCAAGTTCTTCTTCTTCTTCTTCACTTCACGGGCTAGGCAAATTGCCTGTTCCGCCTCACAGTTGTTCTGTCCATCTTTTCACTGGCCTTCCTACATTCCTTGAACCTCTTCGCTTGTAGTTGAATGTGCTCTAGGTAATCTTGATACATTCATTCTTTCCACGTGTGTAAACCATTTCTCTCTGTATTCTCTGATTTTCTCATCCAATGGATATATATTTAACTCTGTTCTTATATCTTCATTCCTTATCCGATCCAATCTTGTGCAGCCTTTTGTTCTTCTAAGGAAGTTCATTTCTGCGCTTTGTATTCTACTTTGCAATTTTTTGGTCATTACACAAGTTTCACTCCCATAAAGTAATGCAGGAACTGCCAATGTTTTATAAAACTTCAATCTAGTATCTCTTCCTGTTTTATTCTTTAATATGTTATGTATAGTTCCGCATATCATTTGAAATTTCAAGTTGAGAATAGCTACGGGAAAGACCATATGAGGTGTAAAATCAGTATTAATAACAGTATAATTCAACAGGTGAACAATTTTAATTATTTAGGATGCAACGTATCACACTGCCAGAAGGAAAATATTAATATTAAATTAAATAGATTTTACAGAATTTGTGGCACTATAAGACGGACACTGAAAAATAAAACTTTGAGGAGCACACAACTAAAATTTTACAAAATTATGGCAGTGCCTGTCTTAACATATGTAAGTGAAAATGGACCGTTCAGACAGAAGGAAAATAGAAACTGCAGAAATGAAGTTCCTACGTTCAATAGCGGGGTGACAATTTTGGACAAGAAAAGAAGTGAGGATTTTAGGATGGACTTAAATATTTTTAATTTAACAAATAGAATTGGCAACATGAGAAACAACTGGTATGAACATGTCAAGAAAATGCCTACAGATAGAATCCCTCTGCTATTACTAAAGTACAAACCAATAGGACATAAATATAGGCCTAAATGTTGGACGCCCATTTACTAGATGGGAGGATTCATTAAATCCCACTTGATGTGAAAACAGGTCAAAAGGCCTAATTTCATGAAGCAGAAGAAGAAGAAGAGAAGAAGAATAGCTATCTACTTTAAAGACTAAATTATTTTCATTAGTCTAATAGGAGTCAGTGTTTCTCAAAACAAAAAATAATATTTTATGCCTTTATTTTACTCCTTGGCCTATAATTTATTTCCTGGTTTTACCTAATTAGGAAATTTTACTCCATCTCCAGTTCCACTTTAATGGATTCAGAACCATCACCTAAGCCTAATCGTTAGGCCTATGAAATCTTTCTGACTTAAGACTTGAAACATTTTTTCAAATGTTAATTTTTTGTCATAATCTTTCTTAATCTCATATAGCCTACGACTTATTTATGTAGGCTATGTAATAGCCTATGTAGGCCTATATTAGGCTATTATTATTATTGTGATTGATTCTGATTGATTGATTTGTTCCATATGTCCCGCGTGAGGATATGGGTGCTCAAGATAGGGAGTTTCATAACAAGTTTTAATTTACTTAGGCCTACGCTATTTCCCTACACATATCACTGAGTGACATGTGGTCAACACTTCGGCTCGAAGGAACGTTAAAAAATATAGTAGGTAACTAGTTGATGGCGAAGGCCAATTAAAATTTGGTCAGAAGCACTAATTTAAGCTTAAGGTTCTTTTTGCGAGCCCGAAAATATTCAGACTTGGCATCCACGCTTAAAGTCTCTGAGGACTTGTCCCTTGGATTTTTCCATCCTAAAAATCCATGGACCCCTTCCGAACCCTTCGGGATCAGAGGCAAGGAATACAACTCCTAGGCCACCGAAGTAGGCTATATCTAACAATATTATGGTTAGTCCTATAGGCCTATATAGGACATATCAGCAAATGTTTAGACGTTTTCAATTTTGAAAAGGACTCATAATATTAGGGCCTATCGATGTATTAGCTTATATTTTAAAATTGCAATATATAGGCATAGCCTATTTAGTAGTCACAGGATTGTGAATACGGCTAGTCATATTCCTTTTTATAGTCTTAAGTTATCTTCTATGAACCCTGAAACCGACATGCAGATTTAATGAAAACTACTATATATAGCCTATATAAGTTTATATATAGGCTATATATATATATATGGGGGCCTACATTAATTATTATACCCACGTAAACAATTTAGTAGCCTTTAGTGATAGGCCTATATATGTAGTAGGGCCTATGTATATGTATAAGTTATAGCCTATATCACTATAGGCTACTAAATATTTTACGTGGGTATGCATATAGGCATATATAGGCCTATATATATGACATGATAAGAAAAATAAATGCCTGAACGGGATTCGAACCCGGATCTCTGGGTTGGTACCCCAGCGTCTTATCCATTACACCACCAGGCAATTCCAATTCGAACACTTATTTTTCTTATATAGGCCTATACATTATATTCTCCAGATGTACTAGATGTAGCGAGAACTCGGTCTTCACTGCCACCTAGTAGCTGACTATAACAAGTAAGCAAATTATAGAGAATATTATATATAGGCCTATATATACTACTATAGGCTACTAAATGTTTTACTTGGGTATAATAATTAATGACCTAGTCGCTGAAGCTAATATCACTTTAGGTATCATGTAAGTTCTGTATGCTACTTTTCTTTATGCAGTGCATTATTTTCACGTTGGTTCTAGTAACTTGTTGAGAAAGAAAAAAAAAACATAAATAATAAGAGACTTGTTTGTTTGAAGACGATGTTATTGACCTCTCTAATCGTTAAGTAAATTACAAGGGAACACATTTTAAAGCAGGCAAATGACACCAAATTCCACAATACTTAAAGTTATAGAAAACGGTTTTCTGTGGAAGACATGAAAAATGTTTTCTTTAGAATAACTTATCGCTTATTTTCTAGTAGTTTTTAATGTCGCCTATTTCTTCAATAAGGCTACAACGCTTCGGCGGTTAGCTCCTACAATTTAGAAATTTGAGCAAGGAATAATTTGCACTTTTCATGTCTCAGGTTAAGTTATTCGAAATGCCAAGCATATCCAGGATATTCCTATGGAATAGAAGGCTATTAACTTTCCCTCCAGAAAAAGTCAATTAGGGATTTTTTTTTTCAAATGCCCCAGGTTGTCTTTCGACATTCCTGGTTTCTCTCCTGACTTGGCGTATTTGTAACCCACTTCTGAGGTTGTGTCGCCTGGAAGGCGGGGTTATGTTGCCCCGATGATATGATGGGTGATGATGATAGTGGTGCGCCAGGAGAGTCCCTAATCCTAAGCTTTATCTAAGATGAATATGAATGATGACGATTGCGATGGCCATATGATTTCGGGGACCGTTTGGGCCTTAAAATTTTCCTGACATTTGTCTTACAGGTGAGGAAAACCCCGATAAAAACCTCACCCAGAAAAACTGTCCCGACCGGGGATCGAACCCGGGCCCGCTGCGTGACAAGGCAGCACGCTACCTCGAGACCACAGCGGTGGACAATTAGGGAAATATTAATCCCCGCAAAAATGCCATATTTCTAGGCTGAGATCAAATTTAACAATTTTTAATGTAGCTCCAAACGTTATCTTGCCGGGATAAGAATAGAGAAAGCTTAAAGAAAAGAAGCTCAATTTAGGCACTACAGGCCTATCATTATCCCAATATTTTTTTAGGGATTTTGGCATAGGCTATGTCTAAGAGATTGAAAGGGCAGGTAGGCATAATATAGGGCCTAGGCCTAGCTTGAATGACAATAGAAATGATTTTAAAACTTTACAACTTGTGACGCGACTTTTTTAAATTCCTTCATAAACTTCTGTCAAATTTTGTTCTTAGGACTTCATTTTTCAAATTATTTCCCACCATTTACAATGATCTTTACATTTTTTCCAACGATTAGGCTATTTCAATATATTTTTCTATGATATCTAACTACATTCGTAACATGAAGACATAGAAACCATATTGATTTTAACGAATATTCTATGTGTGTTCCAGTGCAACCAACATGGAGTAGTACCGTACACATACACTTCAGAATTTCAGAACTTACTTACTTACTCACTGGCACTATCGAACCCGTAGGTTCATGACCGCGCGGACATAAGCTCTCCATACATCCCTATCCTGAGCTAATGCTTTCCAATCATTCCCTGTATAATCTACTTCCCTCAAATCATAGTTAATGTTATTCTCTCACCTCATTCTTGGTCTACCAACTGGGCGTTTTCCCTCTGCCTTTCGTACAAGAAGCTTCCATGCAAGTCTTCCATTCCCCATTTCGTGCAACATGTCCTGCCCATCGCAGTCTACGAGACTTAACTGTTCTTATTATATCTGGCTTCCTACTCGTATAAAGACCATGTAGTTCATTGTTATGTAGTCTTCTCCATTCACCTGTCTGTTCATCTCTCTTTGGCCTACTTTATTCTCAAATACTTGTAATCTCCTTTCCTCCCTTAAAGTAAGAGTCCATGTTTCGCACCCATATAATATAACTGGTAGAATAATAGTTTTATATAGGCCTACGTATTTTCAGTTTAACGTTTTTTGAAAAGAGTTGGGACATCAAGAGTCTCTGCAATGCATAATAGCACGCATTTCCAGAATTGAACCTATGTTTAATTTCTTTGTGCATCTCATTCCTATTTGTGATTATTGTTCCTAGGTATTTGAATTCAGCCACTTACTCAAAATTTCCCTCATTTGTAATTAGCTTTCCATTATATAATGTATTTCTACGTGTGACCATATATTGAATTTCAAAACATACTATTTATTTTTGGAGTTGCATTCTTTCACAATTTAGAGTGCTTAAATTGTGTTAGGTTAGCTTTTAGGTTCGTTAAATATCGTGTAGCCTATATGTTGACTGCATCCCGTGATTCCATAGTGTAAACTGCTTCGCGTTTGTTGGCGCATGCACATGGTGTACAATAACAATTTTCGCGTCACATGCTGTAAAGTATCTCCAAACCTTTTTTTTTAGGAACCCTTTAAGATAGGGTCATTAAGAACGCTTAGGCAAATGTATGAGTAAGTTTTCGAAAGGATTTTAGGAAACCAGAGATCGGAGATACGAACTGGATCCAGTTGGCTGAGGACAGGGACAAATGGAGAACCATAGTGAATGCTGTATTGAACACAAGTGTTCTTAATTTTTTGTATTGTATTGTAAGCCCATGTTTCCCTTTACAGAGATTTGAGCGCTCTCCCCCTACAGGGAAGAATTTGAACCATTATAATTTAGTTACACTTGTTTTCGTATAGATGTCATTTGAGTGGTCCGTGGTCAGCGTTCCGCCTCATACTGACATCTAGGAAACCAAGGAGTAGTAGGACGGGAAAATTCGGTAAATTTTGCTTAGAGGCCTTTTCATTCAGGCTTAAGAATTTTTTACGAGCCTGAAAATCTTCAGACTCGGGACCCACGGGTTAAAGTCCCTCCCGGAGGACTTACTCCTCGGATTTTTCCATCCTAAAAAATCCATCAACCCCTGCCGGGTTTCAACCCGCGACCCTCGGGACCAGAGGCAAGGAGTATAACCACTAGTCCACCGCAGCCATAGAGTTAATTACTTGGCCTATTGCATTATATGTTTGCAACATAACTTATTAATTTGCTTTAGATTGTAATCAGCAGTTAACAGTTTTTCTCATCTAGGGAGTTCACTGAAACGTTAGTGTATCTGGAGGTCACGGGTTCAAAAACTGTTGTCCATCTACATGGCTGATGGTTTTCTTGGTTTTCCTCAGTCGACAAAACAAATGCTGGGTTGGAATTTCATTATCATCACCGATTCTTTTCATATTTAACATTTCCTAGAAGGCCTATCATTAAGAATGATAAAATTAAATAGTCGCGATTTAACCTTAGATGTTAAACATCTATAAATAAGTAAAAAATTGCCCTCATTAGATCATTGGCAACACGTTCAACAATAAAGCCTGGAAAACCACAGTTATAGGTCGCATTGTATTCATTAGAAATAAAGCTAAGCATTTATTTCTAAATCAAATAACCGCAATAAATTAATAAAAAAACCATACTTATTTCACACAAAAACACGTAGTGGCTTGGGCGTTAAGGAAGAAAAATAACTAAACTGTATGACAGCCATCTACATGATATTTATGACTATTTAACTCATGCCCCAAATGCGAGTCAATGACCAATCACGTTACAATGATTTTTGATTTACAACCAATCACAGTCGTGTTTCACCTCGCTCTTTATCGATTTCTCTTTATCAGCTCCTGCTTTTGTGATAAAGAAACCACCTCCTTTTTAATGTTCTGAACAGGTCAAAGCATTATTTTTCTCCAACAAATACATTGAATATAGCAAATAATGAAAAGATTCCTTGATTTTACTGAGTTGTTTACTAAAACAATAAATGAATAACCCGTAGGCCTAATGTTAATTATGATATAGGCTATAGTTTGATGAGTTTCATTATTTCTCCACTTGGGTGCACTCTTACAATATTGCGATCTTATTTGGCAATAAATAATAGGCTATGATCAAGCAGCAGTGAATGAACATAACCTCACATTTTTTATTTGTTTTCAAACATCGCCGTTTACATTAAATATATAAATATTTTAAAATAACTATAGTTAAACAATGATTTGTGAGTAAACAGCTTAATTTTATTCGTTAAATAGCCCTAACAAATGCCACTCTTGATTTCCAAATTCTCTAGATAAATTCACTCCTCACTTCGTGAGTCGCGAATTTACCGATAATTTGGAAATCACTCGTGGCATTACTTATGAAAAATCATATGTAATAAGGAGAGATGTCTTATAGACTGCGAATGAGCAGGACATGTATCACAAATCGGAAATGAAACGGCGCATGAAATTTTCTTATATGAAACCCAAAGGAATAGCGCAATTGTAGGTAGGCAAGTAATGAGGTATAAAATAAATCATAATTTGAGGGAAGTAATAATATACAGGGAATAAATAGAAAACATGCCTATTACCTAAGTTTTTTTTTCGACTCACAGATTTAACAACAGGAATGCAAACTCATAGATGTATTCCATCCATGCTCTATGACCCGTAAATTGTAAGGGGACTTTCAAAATACTTTTGTAAAGGGTAGCCTATCTATTCAAAAGTAAGCTATAGGACTATTTTATTTTCAAATATATAAAACTTAATGAAAATCAATAGGCCTATGTGCCTATAAGTATAAGGCTAATTTTCATTAAAATCTTCGTCTTTCTACATTCTTGTTTTAGGACATTACATCAGTCATGGATGGTTAATCAAATCTCAAGTTAGTCATGTCTCTCCATAGACTACAGTTTCAGAAGATTAAATCTTAAATTAAGTAGACAAGAATCAAACATAGGCTATTACAATATGTTAAGTATGATCTACCAAATCATCATCTTAATGGCAGGCCGTCGGCCTGTTCCACTCTCAGAATTCATCTTCCCATCGTCTTCTAGGACGTCCCATATCTCTATAGCCTTGAGGTTGATACTACAGTGGTTGTTTTCTTAGCCTAGAAGAGTCCATTCATAAAATATGTACATGCCATTTTTGTTTATAGTTTTGTATTTTTTCATTTAGATTAAAAATAGACTATATAGACAATAATAGAAAGTACATATAGATCAGAGGGCTGGACAATAAATGAAAGGATACAGAAAAGAATCTTGGCGACAGAAATGGATGGATTATGGAGAAGTATGAGAATATCCAGGTTACAACATATTCTAAATACATATATCAGGCAAGAAACGGATGCACAAGAAACTGTTATCGAAAGGATAACAAAGAGAGCTTTACAGTGGTATGGACATGTACAACGGATGTTGAAAGACCAGTGGCCTAAACATGTGTTAGATTGGATGGTACCAGGCAGAAGGAAAAGGGGGAGAAGTAGAAGAACATGGTATGAGGGAATATATGATGCCATGATGAAGAGGGGTATGGAAGAAGGACAATGGGAAGATAGTAATCTCTGGAAAGCAGGAATCAAGGGCACACTGCTGTAAAGTCGAAAGCCTGTATTAAGTAAGTAAGTAATTTTGAGTTCTTGCCTAGTTGTTTCACTAGGAATGTGGTCTCTTAGAGTAGGCCTATATCCTGCAGCTATCTCAGGAACTTTATCTCTGACGTTTCTGAGAGATACGAGTAATATAGGGCCTATAGGTGTATCTTATTAAATGTCTGTAAAATACTTTTTTCACAACTTATTGATTTAATATTTTTATTTAATATATGTTTAGTCTACGTCTAAGATTTTTTTTTTCAAATGCCCCAGGTTTGTCTTTCGACATTCCTGTTTTCTCTCCTGGCATGGCGTACTTGTAACCCACTTCTGGGGTTGGAACGCCTGGAAGGCGGGGTTACGTTGCCCCGATGATATGATGGGCGATGATGATAATGGTGCGCCAGGAGAGTCCCTAATCCTAAGCTTAACCTAAGATGAATATGAATGATGATGATTGCGATGGCCATATGATTTCGGGGACCGTTTGGGCTTTAAAGTTTTCCTGACATTTGTCTTACAGGTGAGGAAAAACCCCGATAAAAACCTCACCCAGAAAAACTGTCCCGACCGGGGAGCGAACCCGGGCCAGCTGCGTGACAAGGCAGCACGCTACCCCGAGACCACAGTCTAAGTAACATTATAGAAACCGTCGATCAATCACTTCGTTGCTTTTCTTAAATAGGCCTCCCTCCTCCAATAAGTAAATAAAAAATAAATTAAGTAATTCAATTCACTCTATAATCTTCTTAAAAAGGAATATAAGCTTAATTCAATTACATTTTCATTGCCATGATTTTATTTGTAAAATAGGCTAATTAATATTTCAGTAATTACTTTGTGCTTATTGCATGAATTGATTTAATTTAGTGTTAACCTATGTTAAAGATTACGCCATGTTAAGCTTATCAATTTACTTCTAATTTAAAGGCACTTGCCGTATTCGATGACTTTATTAATGGGTTAAATTTTCTTTGTTAGATATTTATTATTATGTAACCCATTACTGGCATACCTTTCAAACACATGGAAGCAATATTTGTTTCCTTTAAGATTCATGCCACTGATGTTCTCTCACCCACTCAATGTTGGCTATTTGCCAGCAGGTTGTTTCCGCTCCTAACTTTCTTACACTGAATTCTTGTCCAGATCCCATTAGCATCCCTCAAGGTCTCTCAGTACATACACAATTAGTGTTTGTAAAGCTATAGGTCTGACATGATTCTGTCCCTATGACCTATGATTTCGATTCTCGGTATGAAGTCTACTTTTCAAGAATATATCAAATTTCTTCTTTTTCTTCTTCTACTTCTCCTTCCTTTCCAGGATTAGGTCAATGTGACCTGTTACGGACTCAAGTCCATCGTTTCCTTGGCCGTCCCAAAGATCTATTCCCATGTGGTTTTAGACAAGAAAGGTCCTCCTCTGACAATATATTCACTATGAGACAGATAATAGAAAAGAGACGAGAATTCAATTTACCCACATATATCAAATTTTTTTTCAGAAATGTGTTGACAAAAATCACATTACAATATAATTTACTTGGAAAATAAATATGTGTTGAGAAAAAAACATATCATAAGAAAAAAATTAACATAGGCCTATAACGGTATAGGCCCAAGTTAAAACTATTCAGTAGCAATCTGAAAAGTATATTGTTATAGCCTATGTAGCCTAATGTAGGCCTAGGCCTATGTGAAACTTGGAAAGGAATAACTGCATTAGACCTGTACAAAATAATAGATGCCTGACATTTATTTTGACTATTTAACTCATGCCCCAAATGGGACTCAATGACCAATCACGTTTCAATGATTTCTGTTTTACAACCAATCAAAGTCGTGTTTCACGAAATATTTATCAGTGTTATAATTACCACATTAAAGAAAGCTCCTCCTTTTTAATATTCTGAACAGGTCTGACCATTATTTTGCAGTGACTGAACTTGTGAGAAATACGGCTACCAGATTGTATATACAGTGCACGAATGTTAACACATGCCGCATGCGGGAGTTAATATAAAAACATTTGTAGCAAATGAATATACCACCAAAAAAAGAAACCACTGTTTGCACTTTCTTAAATGTATTTTTTTCCCAGGTAACAATCCAGAAAAATATAATTGTCATATTTATATCATACGACATCAGAAATGAATTAATATAGGGCCTACAGTTTGATTGTTTCATTTTCTCCACTAGAGAGCATTCTTACAATATTGCGTTCCTTTGGCAATAAATAGTATGATTTAGTTGCAGTGATAAACAAAAGAAGCAGATGAAGCGTACCTATCGCTTCTCATTTGTTTTCAAACATCGCCGTTTACATTAAATATATAAATATTTTAAAATAACTATAGTTAAATGATGATTTGTGAGTAAACAGCTTAATTTTATTCGTTAAATAGTTCTAACAAATGCCACTCTTGATTTCCAAATTCTCTAGATAAATTGGAAATCACTCGTGGCATTACTTATGATAATCTGGTGGACAAAAACCATATCATACGAAGAATTATGGATGATAACATCACAAAATGAAATCTGGAAAGTGATTAAATATCGTACATAGAAATGGATTGGATACACCTCAGTATGCTGAAGAGAGTTCTGGAATGGAATTCACAGGGGTTGCCTATGAAAATTACATGGCGCTGCACAATAGAGTCAGAAATTTAACAAAGGAAAAGTTGGAATGAGTCAAGAATTTATTAAAATAAGTAATATAACTGATTGCAACAACTACAGGGGCATCTCATTACTTTCAACTTCCTACAAAATTCTAACAAATATATTAGTCAGCAGACTTACTCCCTATATTGATGACATTCTAGGAGATCATCAATGTGTATTTAGAAGAAATATGTATAGGCCTACAACAGATCAGATATTTAGTATAAGACAGATTTTAGAAAAGAAATGGGAATATAACGGTACTGTACATCAACTAGGCCTATATGTAGACTTCAAAAAAGCATACGATTCAATTAAGAGGGAGAAGTTATAGGCCTATAGTATCCTGCTGGAGTTCGGAATTCCTAAAAAGTTAGTTAGACTTATACGAATATGTCTAAATGGTACAAAGAGTAGGGTGCGTGTAGACAAACAGTTTTCGGACACTTTTGAAATCCAGAATGAGTTGAACAACGAGATGCACTATTTCCTCTTCTATTTAATTTTGTACTAGAGCATGCCATTAAATCTTTAGAGAATGAGGAAGCTTACAACTCAATGGTATTAATAAGCTGTTTATGCTGATGATGTAGTACTACTGGCCGATAGCGAGGAGATACTAAAGGCCAACACGCACACACTATTGAGTAACACTAATAAATTAGGACTGGAAGTAAATATCAATAAAACTAAATATATGGTTACACGTAGAAATACATTATATAATGGAAATGGACAGCTAATGTCAAATGAGGGAAATTTTGTTGAAGTGGCAGAATTCAAATACCTAGGAACAATAATCACAAGTAGGAATGAGATGCACAAAGAAATTAAACATAGGCTCAATTCTGGAAATGCGTGCTATTATGCATTGCAGAGACTCTTGATGTCCCAACTCTTTTAAAAAAACGTTAAACTGAAAATATAATTATAAAACTATTATTCTACCAGTTATACCGGGCTTCCAATATAAACCCGGACCGGCCTCACGGGGTTTCACCCGTCAGGCAGCGCTCTCTCCTCGTCCGCATTTCACTCTGCCAGCCGCTCGTCCTTGAAGTAGTCAGTTTACTATCTTTCGACAAGATGAGACGTCAGCTGACATTAGAGCATCGCATTTATGTGTGTAAATGTTATTAGAAATACGAATCAGCTCGTCGCGTTCGCGAGGAATTTATTCGGAACTTCCCTGGACAATTACCTCCTTCCAGATTGACAATCCACGATCTTGTGACTAAATTTGAGACCACTGGTTCAGTACAAAATAAGAAACACACGCGAATGCGTACGGTTCTCACCGAAGAAAAATTAGACGAAATTGGCGAAAATTTGGAATGTTCACCACAAAAGTCATTACCGAAATTAGCATAACAAGTTGAGATTTCAGTATCTATAAGGTAAGAAACAGTTCAAGGACGGGTGACAGGCAGGGTGAATTGCGGGAGGAAGAGACAGCACTGCGTGCCGGGTGAAACTCCGTGAGGCCGGTCCGGTTTTATATTGGAAGCTCGTTATTATATGGGTGCGAAACATGGACTCTTACTTTAAGGGAGGAAAGGAGATTACAAGTAGGCCCATGTGAGAATAAAGTAGGCCTACTTAGGAAAATTTTTGGACCAAAGAGAGATGAACAAACAGGTGAATGGAGAAGACTACATAATAATGAACTACATGGTATTTATAGGAAGCCAGATATAATAACAGTTAAGTCTCGTAGACTGCGATGGGCAGGACATGTTGCACGTATGGGGGATGAAAGACTTGCATGGAAGTTTCTTGTAGGAAAGCCAGAGGGAAAACACTCAGTTCTTAGACCAAGAATGAGGTGAGAGAATGACATTAACTATGATTTGAGGGAAGTAGATTATACAGGGAATGATTTGAAAGCATTAGCTCAGGATAGGGATGTATGGAGAGCTTATGTCCGCGCGGCCATGAGCCTACGGTTTCGATAGTGCCAGTGAGTAAGTAAGTAACTTTCGAGCGAAGTGACAAAAACTATTAGCCTACTATAACGATGTGGGACCCAACATGCCGACCACACGTCATCCATATGCTGGATGAATAATTATTCACTTCTGTTAATTAACACATGTGCAGCAGGCTGGTAGGCCAATGCTACAATATAAATTTACAAGATAGAGCTTCTCCTTTTATAGAACAGTTGATTTATTTTCACGAACTTTAACTTCTAATTAGGCCTATATTTATTATTATTTTGCACCTGTCTTTAGTTTAATTTTATCATTATCGCTACGAATATTTTTTTCTTATTTTCGAAGACTTCACTCATTTGAATTGGGGTTTTTACTTTTTATTATTATTTTTTAGTTGTACTAGTTTAGGTGTCTATACAGTAATAATTGATGGGTGATCCTGTAACTCCAATTATTCTTTATTGGGAGGGTTGCGTGTTGTAGCTCTTATGAAGTAAGATTAATAGGCCTACTAATTTTGTTATTCTTCATTTTTTTGTTAGGAGTGAAAATGAACAAACTAAAATCGTACTAGTTAGAGCATCTACTAACTTTTTTTAAAATTTCTTTCTTTCTCATTTTCTTTCGTTTACACTGTTCTTCCTTTTTGTTTTACCTTTGTTAACCGTTTTATCTTATTCACACATACAAACACAAGACAGGAAACACACCCAGACCCAAGGTGGAGATTTAAAATCTCCTAACCCGCCGGGAATCGAACCCGGGTCACCGGAGTGGAAGGTAGGGACTCTACCGACTACGCCACGGCGACGGACGCTAACAAAATACTATCACGTTGTTGAAAATAGGCATATTACGTCATAGATTGGAATCCTCGTGATATTATTGGAACAGGTAGACCAAGGAAGATTTGGAATAGTTGCTGACGAATTCTCAAAGTAAGGGAAAATATTCAAGATGTAACTTAAAAACTTTTCCTCAGAAAATACTAATAAAGGCACGTACGCCTACTTTTAGTAAGATAGGCCCAGAAAGGGAGAAATTTGTTAAACAAAGATAAATAGCCCTGCATAGTCTATCTTAAGGCATTTTATTGCTGGAGAATGGGCTATTGGCATAAGACTTATATATATATTATAGTAATCATATTCATTTTAAACAGCCCTATGTGACACAGCCTAGTGCTATTGTGAAATAAAAATACACGTCAGGGTAGTAGAGCCTACATAGGAAGAAATGTCATAACATTTATACATTATTTTAAATATGAAGAATGTTTAGATGAAATTATAATGACTGAAAAGGTTTGAAAATAGTTGAAAATAGTTTGAACAGTTGTATTCTATAAAAATATTTTCTGGTAATTGCAGATAGAGGCTGTTTATCAACTGAGGTTATCATCGTAGCAAATTAATTCTAGGCCTAAATGGGCCAACAAATTTTGCTCAGAGGTCTCTTATTTCAGGCTTCAAACTCTTACGCAATTCTAAGTAAATTCTCGCCGAAATTCTGAGACAAAGGAACAAAGAATTTATTTTCCACTTGAAGGAAGATTTTATTCCTTGGATAGGCCCTTTCGGGTCTGAAGTTTGGTAGGCCTATAACCGTCAGTTCACAGGACTGACCACAGTAGACAGAGTTCAGGATGCATGAATTTATCTTGATATTCTTTTAATTGAGTTGTAGCCCTAGAACATTTGGTAGGTATATGGTGGAATTATCTGTGTCGCTGTATAAGCTGATTGATCTAAAAGGCATAGAATACAGTCAGTTTGTATGTTATCCGGCAAGAGAGGAAATATTCGTGGAGGCCATTTGGTATTATCGTAAATACGAACCATGTTTCTGTGGCTTATCACTTCAAGTTCCAGGATGTTAGATGTGAACTCAGCAACTTCTTGCGCTGCATAAATGTAGCTGATTGTGCATGGAACAGTGTTGCCAACTTCATGTCAAGCTTTCTTATAGTTATATTTTTCTAAGTTAAATTACGGTTAACTTATTGGAATGGATGTTTCCAAAAAAATAAAATAAATAAAAATTTTGTAAAGAAGAAAGTTCTTTTCTGTAGACCTACATCCTTCAATTAAAAATGTTGTTGCAATTTAGTGGTATCAATAATACACATGTTATATAAGATCCATATTTGAATGGATTTTTGATTTATAACTAATCAGTCTTTTTCACCTTTTATCAGTTTAATTTTATCATATTAAAATCAAGTTCCTCCTTTTAACATTTTGAATAGGTCTGAGCATTATTTTGCAGTGACTGACTCTCTAAGAAATATTGCATAGACCCTATATAGTGAACGAATGTAAACAGATACTGCCTGCGGGATATAATAGAAAAACATCCGTAGTAATTGATTATACCACAATAAAAAGAAACCACTGTTTGCACTTTCTTAAACGTATTATTTTCCAGGAATTGACCTTACAGAAAAATATAATCTGCATCATAGGTCATCAGAAATTAATTAATAACCTATAATGTTGGTTATAAACAGTTTGATTTGTTTCATTTTTTTCTCCACTAGGGTGCATTCTTACAATATTGCGATCCTTTTGGCAATAAATAATATGATCTAGTTCAGTGATGAACAAATGAAGCATAACAAATGCTACTTTTGATTTCTCTAGATAAATTCACTCCTCACTTCGTGAGTTGTGAAGTTATGGATAATTTGGAAATCACTCGTGGCATTAGGCCTACTTATAGTATTTTTTAAAACAAATAGGCCTATAGGCCCTAAGTCACTCTAACTTACTGTACGTAAGTTACGTAAGTAGGCCTACTTTTGACATTTTTCATTAAAGTTATGAGAAACGAATGTGGCAAATTCCTCTGAGTTATCTTCCTTTTGAAGGCCTAAGCACATAGGCCTACCTACAGTCGAGGCGTTCTACTTTTAGGCCTATAGATGTGAATTTCTTCATTCCAGAAATGAATTTATTGTTATTCCTCCTAAGAGGATAATTTACATTCATATAAACAATGTAAACTTTTAAATAATAATTTAAATTATTAAAAATCATCGGAGAACATATTGTTTAAATAACTCACCTCATAGGATTCATGCTTCCATGATATCGCGATTTCAAACATAATCATGTTCATCGTCAGCCATAACTCCGAGTTATGGCTGACGATGAACATGATTATGTTTGAAATCGCGATATCATGGAAGCATGAATCCTATGAGGTGAGTTATTTAAACAATATGTTCTCCGATGATTTTTAATGATTATACCTCATAATGTTTACTTCCCAACATTAATTAAATATAATCATTTAAATACTTTCACTCAGTTGAATGGATACAACTGGATGTTAGGCCTATAATTAGTGTTTCTTTTATGATTTATCTTAAATAATTGGGCACAATATCAAATAGTCCGCAATATAAAACCCTTGACAATAGGCCTATTTTTTACAGGTTTGATAAAACATTTCACCAACGGCATCACTCGCATTATAAAGATTTACCGGGAAAAAAGTGCTAGTGCAAGAAATGGAACTTAGTGGCATGCAGCAACATCAGTTCCTCAACGTTTTGTTTCTAGGCTACAGTCAGAAGCCGTTGTTTTCCTTAGAAAGTTTATAAATAGGCCTAGTCACCTGAATCTTCTTAAAAAATCTCAATCCAGTTTCATCAACTTGTTTTGAGAGCTTTCATCTTGTAATAACTAGAAAAGAAACCTCTCCTTCCAATGACGCTTCAACCATACAGTAGTGGTGACTCTGAACTGAACAGCGGTCACATGTAAACATGAGCAGGATTCAGACATACAAAGTATAGGCTACTTCGGTAGAACATAAAAGTTGCGCACTGATTGTTCCGAACATCTGGAGTGAAATGTAACTATACCTTCCATCCATAGTAATTCTGCCCGAAGGCAGGTCCTTCACTGCAATCATAGCATTTTCATGCTATGCTTGCAGCTTTACTTCGTCAAAACAAAACCATGTGACCTGCTCGCTTTTCATTGGTTATGGACACCGACGTACGTTGTAGAAGCAATGACTGCGCAAAAAAGTAGTTCCCTTCATTAAATTAAAAATATGTCCTCTGAATCCTACTTGTTATTCTTCGTGAATGAAATTAATAATACCCTATTTAGCCTAAAACATACAAAATATTCTAAAATATACCTAATCAATAATTAGAACTTAAAATAGTTATTACATATGGGTAATGCATTTGAGTCATGCTTCAGTCGAGTCTCATAAAAAAATGGCGCGAATGCTCGTATATGCGTATGCATGTATGCGCGTGTGCGCGTACGCTTCTATGCACGTATGCACATTTGCACCTATGCACGTATGTAAGTATGCACGTATGCACGTATTCACGTATGCTGGTATGCACATATGCGCGTATACCCATATGCGCGTATGCCCATATGCACGTATGCGCGCATACGCGTACGCGCGTGTGCAAGTATGCACTATGCGCTTATTCACATAAGTATCGAGTCTTCTGTTGCTGTGTCGTCATCTCCCTGTCAAAAGTGACAGTAATTATGACGCCAATGGCGGAAGGATATTGCTTCTACAACGTACGTCGGTGTCCATAACCAATGAAAAGCGAGCAGGTCACATGGTTTTGTTTTGACGAGGATCACTTTAAGAGCGAACAGGGTTTATAACTCCACCAAGTAGTCTGAGCTTGCCGAAAATATGTTAACTAACATGCTGTCTTTCTCTTTCCCTTCCTTACTATGTTGTCACTTCCTGCCCTCTGTATATGTTCTTTGTCTGGCAGGTAGAGAGCTTACAAATACTATGGATTATAATGGTCCGTCCTTCTACGCGGTCATTGGCAAAATGTCTAATTGACAACCCTGTTATTATTGGGCTTACGTGTATGAATGGGCTGTCCCTTCTCATTACATGTTGCCACTTGTGATTTATTGTGAAGCTAGTAACGGAGAGACGAAAAATACTGTGATTTTAAATGATCTGACCGCTTGAGCGTTCCGTGCTTAAATGACCAATATGACAAACATGTTAAAATCTTTCACACGTGTTTAGGGATTCTCCGCCCACGCTTAAAATTGCACCATTTCAGTACGTGATCGGATGTACAGTTTTCTCCTACATCCCTTCCACAGATTCAATAGTTCGGCGACACTAGCGCTAAAACTCTTCCCTCTGCCCGTGCGAAGTTAACTTGGCTGTGTAAGACTGTAAAGTGATTATTCTAAACAGTTGCTATAAGCAGACGGTACAGAAAACTATTTAACTCCCTTCCCTCTGACATCATGTACGTTGGTCGCATTAATCATGCGCTGATATCGTGTTTACGAAAAAATTGTCCTCTAGTAATAACCAATAGGCCTACAAAATTTAAAGGAAAGATACTAAAAGAATTAACAAATGTAAGCTTTTCTTATCCGTGAAAAGAGAAAAATATTCTGCCTGAATCGTGAGTCGAAACATAGTATTCCAGCTGTAGGCCTACATAATGGTGTTCTTAAGTTCAAATTTTGGTTCACACAAGTTTTTTTATTCAATTGTATTGTAGACATGCCAGAATAAGTTAGGGCCTATATTAATTTCAATATTACGTTTCTCATAACTTGCTTTTATAACATATGTTTTCAACCAAGATGCCTTCTTTCATTTTTCCGGGAGTTATTGGACGCCGCGCCGATTTGAACTCAGATCATGTAAGAATTTAAAGGTCAAACAGGCCTTATTTAAGCTTATCATCATCATCATTGTCGTCATCATCGTAAATTCATCGAATTTAGGCCATTTGTTGATATTTCGGCCTTCCCCTTCCTGCAGGTTGATAGCTCAACTACTGCTCGGGTATCCTGTGATCTTTCATTGATGAATATGTTGCATCCATCTTGACTTATAATCAGAAATTTTGTTTTCTGAAGTTCCATGTGTAATTCTTCTAAGTTGTCTTCATTTTTTTGTGATCTAGTAGTGTAGGCCTATATTCTGTAAGCTTCTTCACATAATAATGTTCTTAATCAATAAAATCATTTAAGCCTTTTTTACGTAATAATTAAATTCAATTATATTAACAGTTAAAGAATTTTCCATTTCGATATTTTTTTAATTTGTCTTTCCAACAGCTTTGATTAAAATTTCAGCCAAACCAAGCTTTAGACCTATCTGTAGAGGAGGAGGAAGCACTTTTTTAAACCAACCAATGGGATATATTGAATTTTTTCTTCTCCAGGATTGTGTATTCTTCTAAGAGTCCAGTCACGTTTGGTGTGGTATTATTGTATATTTCGACTGTCCCAAAAGACGCAGAAAGCCGCAGGTTTGTGTAAACGTCCTGCATACACATCACATCTTATTATGGGTTAACTGCACTAGAGTTAATAAATAATCAATTGAAATTAATTAAAAAAATTACATGTAAAAATACAAAAATGAAATTGGAATAGGAATCAGCTGCTCGTTTCTATCCGCAAATATAGGCCTAATTTAGACCTACACTTTTATCGAAAATTCATTTTCCGCCAGTGCGATTTGTTCCTAATGAAGTGGAAGAGAAGATCTTATGATCGTACCTTCATATTATTTAGATATCTTATTAGTTACTGGCTTTACGGCCCTTAGAGTCTAGCCAGAGCCTCACCTTTGTTAGGAGTTTCTAGACCAAGCTAATTACTTAGGCTTATGTAGCTACAAGTGTCATGAATGGCATGTGGTCAGTACACCAACCAATGATAGGCCTACATCTAATAGACAACTAAAGTATTACATGGATCATGAAGTTCCGTATTTTTTTCTTGAAGGCCTCTTTTTCAGGCTTAAGGTTTGTTTTATCTTATTGTAGACCTATTACTATTAGGGCTAACGGGTTACAGCATGCTCATGATGTATTCAATCTCCGTCGTTATGATTAAGTATATTCCAAGGGACGCGGTTCCATAATCGGCTTTAGTCAACCTTAGGAATTCATATTTTAAGTAGGTATAGAATATAGGGCTTAGGACAGGGATCTACTCAGCTTTGGTAGGCCATATCAGTATTTAGATGAATAAATATTTAGTCTAGTTTAATCTAATTAAGAAATCTCAGATTGAGATATTGTGTCTCGATAATAACCTTTTGACATCCTACATCGTCATCTAGACCTACTCACAATAGCCTATCAACAGAAACTATCAACACATTTGAAATTCATGTTAAAGTACCGTTGAGGTTATGTAATAAGATGCTAATTATATAATTTTTTACCTGGTAAATCAGTCGTCCTCATCTAAATTATGAAACTTCTTCAAGTTATTCTAATATGGTGGCCTTTCGAAAACAATGTTTCATCTTCTGCGTTTTAACTGGAACTGACCAGTTTCAGTTAAAACGCAGAAGATGACACGTTGTTTTCGAAAGGTCTCCATATTAGAATAACTTCAAGAACTTTAATAGCTTAGTTGAGGACGACTGACTTACCAGGTAAAAAATTATATAATTAACATCTTACAACAAAAACTTGACCTACTTCAGTACACTTGGTTCTTCATATGCCTATCTGTAGTGCCACGGATTTTAATTTAATGTAGAAATTGTTCATGTATTGTAAATGCTAATTAGTCGACATAAAATAAATAAAAAAAGGTTTTTGACTTTCGTATTTTTTTCCTATAGTACATAGCCTATTTTTGCCTTCCTCCTCTTGGTTGGAAATCTGTAGCTTAAATATGCAGGTAACCTATCAAGCAAAAACCATATCCCTATCTTTAGATCATACGGTTAACACATTATGTAAAGAACAAAAGATATTACCCGATTGGGGGCCCCATAGTAGGGCGGGGCCCAAGGCTATATTCTTCTTAGCCCCTCCCTTAATCCTGTTCTGATTAAACAATGTAGGTAAAGGATTCTACCATGTATGGGGAAAACGCTTTATCATTCCATACATAGGGCCTACTCAACATATTTTTCTGTAGGTAGGAATACATGTAGACCTATAATGTGATATAGCACACAAAACCACGAAAGGAATAGGTAAGGCAAGTTACGCCGATTATTGGAGTAATAGGCCAATTATTAAGATTACTCCAGGTAGACTTTGATAAACCGTTAGCCATGGTTTTAGTTCAGGAGTTCAAAATCAGCCCAAGACCTCGTTTAATGTTAAAATTTATAGGTAAGATCAGGGAACGCCAAGACATATCCGGATAATCAAATTGTTATAAAAGCGACAGGGCTACTGGTAGCCTAACTATTAGGCCTACCAACTAAAGCTAAAAATGAACTAATCTTTATATAAAAATATTGTTTATTTATTTTTATTAATTCACTATAATTATCAAGCTTAATGATCATGAAGACCTCATAGCATAGTTGGTTAAGGCAATAGGCCTACGCTACAAGCTCGAAGGTCCGAAGGTTCGAGTCCTGATAATATCAAGAGTTTTTAAACCTTCTGGCAGCATCATGTCTCTGGAGTCGTTTTAGCCTCTCACGTAAATAAGTATAGGCGCTTGTTCTGGGGGTAAAAGCGGCCGTCAGTCAGGGCTGACAACCTGGTTGACATATTGTGTCGATTATCAGGAAAGGTAGGAACATTAACCTCCTACTACCTCAAGGCCTAGGCTATAGCGGGAAATGTTTATTTTTTTAATGATCAGAAAACAATCATAAATCATATGCATAACTTATAGGCCTAGAGGCCTATTTATTTGTTCAATTTTCTTATCCTCAAAGTGAAATATTTTATACTCCTTAGAATTTAAAATCCTAATAATTCGGTGATTAGGCTATATCAAATTTGAACTCTTGAATATCGAAATCTTGTATAGGCCTATTCATAGGTCTACCTGTATAGGCCTAAATATAGGTTTCGGCCTATAATATAAGCACTATCTACAGTAAGAGAGTAATTTAATAATAAATCTAACTGATGAATATGCCTAGATTGGACATTTGCTATAAGTTAAAATAAGTCTAAAATAGATCAACTATTTTATTTTTGGAATGATGCACAGTTTCCTCTCTATCTTAGTCTATATTTTTTAATAATGACATTCTATAATACATCTCCTAATATAGCCTAATGACAGCCTAATATTTTTAGAGTTTCATTTATAGCGTGGTTTTACACAATTCAGTTTTTATAGTATCTTATTAGGCCTATCACGTTCCATTATGTAGAATATTTTATACAACATAGGCATTATAGAACAAACATTATTCAGCGATTCCTAAAATATAGTTTGTGTTTTGTTTCTGGTCTACGTGGCTGTTAGTCCGGGATAGGCTGCAGGCCAGAATACCAATTCCCCTTCTGTATTGAGCGGTATTATTGATCAAGTTTCCCAGGCAACCGGCTTGTACATATAAACCTCTTCATATCTAACTACCTCCTCTCCTGATCTTGCTGCTTCCATCCTGATATCTCTGTTCCAAATATTCTAACCATTTGAGTAATAAGTGCTGAATCCCATAAGTAAATAAATATAGCTAATTTTTTAAAATACATTTCTGGATTTCTTTATGACTAGGTTTATTTGATTAAGAGTAAAACAGAAACAATACTTTTAATGAATGAAATATTTTCAGAAACTGAAATTGCACTATTTTTTTAAAATTAGAAGTGCTTAAATTATCTAAGTTACAGTTATGACAGATGAAATAGATATGTAATACGTATCTTCAAAGATCTGTTTTTGTAAATTATGCAGTGTAAGAATTGTAATAAATTATTTAGGCCTATTTAAATTATAATTGAAAACTTATTTATTTAGGTTATTGTCAGTGGACATTATAGTACAGACTTACATATAGGCATACATATCAGAGATAAGATAGGCCTATGCCTGCAAATGCATACTAAAAAAAAAATTACTGCACAAACTTACTACGAATGTATATAATTGAATGAGTTATTTCGGAAAGTGATCATTTACTATTTTTTCTGAAATTCTCTTTTCTTCATTATTTCTTGTTTAGGCCTACGTAGGCCTACTTATTTCCATTGGTTCCGCGTGAGAAGGGATCAACTGCTATTCATTTACCAATTATTTCTGACTTTATTTAGTAGCAATCCTGAATGTTGAATGTTTTTTTTTTCTCTCCTGTGTGTAAAATTTAATGAGCTGTAGATTATTCCTTTTCGAAATAATTCATTCAATTATATATAATTTCAACTCCTTGCTTTAAAAGTATAGCTAAGCACTTAGAGTAGGCTACTTTAACATGCTTTAACCTTTTCATAAAAGTAAAATGATGTATAGGCCTAATGGATGATTTTGTATAGGCCTAATTGTACACTACGTTTATGGATTTGTTTGAGCAAACACACCAATACACATTTTTTTCTCTCCTTTCAACGAAAATAGGTGATAATTTAAATTTGATCTGGTTAAAACAGATTTGGAAATGCTGTAGGCCTATCACCTTTCGTTTATCGTGCATTTCCATATAGCCTATTACAAAAAATAATTTCCTTTTTAATAAGTAGGCCTACAGTACTACATCCAATTTTAAAATTATTTTTGTTTGTTTTCCTCATGAAATCAAATTTAAACATGGAAGTGAATTAATATGAAAAAAAAATATATTTGTATAGGCCTATATATATTAGCAATTCCACAAAGTTGCAATCATGAAAGTTCCCATGGTATATGACCCAATAAATAGGCTATAGTCTATCTTTATTTTTAAATTACCATCGCTGAGTTTAGGAAATTCTTCTCTCAAGTTGGCCTATCCAAAACCCTGACTATGTTTATCAATCTTAAACTCTTCTCTACAAGTTTTTTTTTTTTTTCGCGTGAGCCAGTCTTTAATATTGTAGCCTAATATGTATCCTTTGCTCGGTTATCATTTTCGCAAAGAAAGCAACAACATTTTGTAAATCCAGGCTGCGTGCCTAGAAGTATATGGACTATCAATAATTTTCAGACTCCACATAGTCTATTTGCCAACTGCATTTTGAACAATTTATTATTTTCAATATTGCATCCATATTTTCATGTTTCCTTCATCGCGAAAGAATATTCACGAGATACTGATGGGTAGATAGTCAATCCGATAGGCTATGCTACAATTCTGAATTTAAACTAATCTTAGATGAATCTAAAATTAGTCTCCACTCGTTAGGTTTGTGACTACTTCCAAAAATCTAGCAGAAGGCCTTGTACATCATTTGCAGTAGCCTAAAATAATTAATTACTAAAATAAAAAATGTAGACTTATGAATGATTAATGAAGTTTCCGATATGACACCTTGTAGCCTAATACATTCTACTTGTAATAAACTCTTGTAGATTAATAATTTTAATAAATTCTACTCGATGTTTAGAAATACTGAGGTCTCGAATTAGATTATTTAGTTCATATTGTGAAATAAAGTGAGGTAGGCTATAGGTCTTTTTATTTGGTTCTGGCTGTGGAAAACTTGGATCGGTGTTTGAATATGAGGGTCCAGGTTCCTCATCTTTAAAAGGACTGCTTAATTCTTGTTACCTCTATGGTCAGTTCTTTAGACGTGAAACTCTAGCCTATACGGGTTATGTAAGTTGTAGGTCGTCTTCTAGGTTCAGCACACCAGGTTCTTCTCTCATGACTCATGCCGCCATTTTTGGGTTGGACTCGTGGCCGCGAAGGGGAACAATAAAGTAGTAACTAAAACAATGGCTTACGGAACCCGTTGATGCTATGAAATTTTCACTAAGGCCTCCACTATCAGTATCCTACAACTAGAAATGCGTAAATCTATAGGCCTCTATGCCTAGCCTATATGTTGTTGTATCTATAAATTAATTTTATTATCATCAATATAGGCCTATCCTTAAACATATTTATCATAAAAAGTAACACACTCGGCTACATCGAGTCATTTATGAAACAACAAGAAAAACATGAGAAATAAGCTTCTTTACATTGAGTAGAGCTATTTTAATAAATAGGCTGTATTACTAATTTACGTTAAAACAATTGAAAGTGAGGTTCTACAAATGTATTGAAATGATGGGAATTTCCAAATGAAATCGTAAAACACAATCAGTTCTTCCAACGTAGACCCCTAATTAATTTTATTTCTTATTATGATGCATATAAATATTATGTAATAAATAAATATTAACACCTAACGTAATTCCACATATTTAAGGAGGACAAAACGTAGGCCTAACTTCTAAAAATCTTCAGAAAGAATTGGCTCCAATTTAGGCCTAATGTTAACATTGTTATTAGGATCTACTATTTTAAGATAGCCTAAAATAGGAATAAAACTTAACACAATGTGTCCTATGTCCTATCAAAATGTTAATTAGACCTATTTCATAGGCCATAAACCGCATTTATGGATAGTGTAGTCAGTTATTTTCAATATTAAATTATGCCCCAATTGTAACTAAAAAGCTAACGCGTAATGGTGGATAGGCGTTTATATCAACTGGACTCCATTGTCTGAGGGACCAGTGGAAACCATAAGTGAACGCGATACTGAACCTAATAGTTCCATAAGCAGTACAGTTAATTAGATGTATAGTAATTAATTTACTATGTAGCCTACATGTCATGCCTATTGATGGAGAATAGTAGGCTATGCTTGTTTATTTGTAAAATTAGTTTGCCATTGTTTATTCATGGATTTGTGGAAATTGTTTTTATTTTTTATATAGGCTTATTATGCCTACGTCTACTCTGAAGTAGGCCTGCATGATACTGCAATTTTTCATTTTCCTGCTATTTTAATAAACCGTAAAAGTCTTAAAATGAAGTTCAAAATGTAGTCTAAATGGAAACCATTTTAAAGATTCTGTAATCTATCACATAGACCCCTATTGCATTTCGTATTTTAGCAATAAACCCAAATAGTTTTCACGTAGGCCTACTATGACAAGTGTAAAAGAATATTTAAGTGGACAATAGGCTAATTAATATGAAAATGGAGTGTTCTTCGCCTAAATAAGTAGTAGGCCCTATATAACATATCTGTTTTCATGCCATTTTTATTTATATGGGCCTAATATTTTTTACATATCTACAACTAAGTAGGCCCATTCACTGAATTTTAAAAGTATTTTAAAAATAAAATCTCCAAAAGAATTTATGTGCCATTTTACTTGTTTATTCAAATCGTATATGCCTAGGCCTATATTTTCCTTTCATTTTCTGTAGTTACTCATATTAAGTTGTACGTTATTAGGCTATTGTAAGTAGGCCTAGTAATTTGTGCAGAAATTTACTTAAAGCATATCAGGTAAAAACCTTAATCTGTCTTAACATTTCACTTAAAAAATTAACTTCACCATTGTAGTTTAAATAATATCTAATTCCAGGTACAAGTTTGTCAGGAAAACTTTCTGGCTCTTAATTAAATTCAATCTAGGCCTATAGTCTATTCTTAGGTGTATTTCTTTAAGAGGATTTATGAACAATAGCGATATGTATATAGCCTAATAATTTCGTACAGTAATGTCAAAAATGAAAAAAAAATCCTGTTCAAAGAGTTTGCGGAAACGAACATCGAATTCAGAGGGTAATTTTAAAGACTATATTGTCGTAATTGCAAAATGGAAGGCTAAGTATCAATCGAAACAGCATTAAGAAATGAGAGCAAATAAATCTAAATAATTAAATATGACAAATATGAACAGGCTCTAATCTAAAGTAACAGTCCTCTTGGAAAAGCTTAAATAGCCTATATTGTGAAGTGAGTTCCACCTACTGTAGGCCTATTTATTATTTTATTTTTGCTATAGGAATGTTTGATATTGCATCATGAATACGCCATATTAATAATTATATAAGATGAAATTTGAAAGTTTTGTTCTTCTCTAATATAATTTTAGAGATTTTTACTATTACGTTAATCACCGAAACAGCCCATGTTTGGGAGCGGTCAGCAATTCTTCATTTTGTCATATGGCAATGGCGTAACAACAGTTCTATGGATCCCGTAGCGCGAGTAGGAGGCCCTTTTCAAGGTGCACTCTAAATTTAAGGTGGGCTCCTGTAAATAGGCCTAGGCCCTATTCAGTTTGGAATGTTCAAGAGGTGTTTTTTATTTTATTATATTTTTTATTTGTATGGTTTCCAATACACATATGATAGGCCTAGTGTGAAATTATCAGAGAGAGAGGTCTAGGCCAACTAAAAGTTTTTTTTTATTATATAAGCCCATGTTTTCCCTTTACAGAGATTTAGGCGCTCTCCCCCTACATGGAAGAATTTGAGCCATACTAATTTAGTTACACTTGTTTTCGTATAAGGTAGTACTAGGACGGGAAAACTCGGTAAATTTTGCTTAGAGGCCTTTTAATCCAGGCTTAAGGATTCTTTACGAGCCTGAAAATCTTCAGACTCCGGAACCACGGCTTAAAGTGCCTCCCGAAAGACTTGCTCCTTCGATTTTACCGTCCTAAAAAATCCATCGACCACGGCCGGGTTTGAACCCGCAACCCTCGGGACCAGAGGCAAGGAGCATAACAACTAGTCCATCGCGGCCGACCAACTAAAATTTAAGTTAGCAAAACAGATAATAAGTTTATGTAGGCTGTTATTCAACTGCTGTACGTGGACCAAAACAAAAGACAAGTCTCAATGTGCTACAGTCATAATTGTTAGGCCTTTACGTCTTCCGAGATAAGTACCAGTTGTAAACAAACCAGATGTATGACTGCATTTCCGTTGGTCGAATAATGGTTTTACCTTTAAGCATGTAAGAAAATGTAGTTCGCTCTCTAACACTCGAAATAAGGAACACAAACAAATTAAAAAAAACCTTATTAGGCCTAGTTATGTCTAGGCCTATGTAAGTTGCAAGGGAGAATCTTAAAATGCCTATAGGCCTATATAGGCCTTTATATATAATTACAATTTCCATGTATTAAATAAGCCTTGTTTTATTCTTACGCATACGCCATGTAGAATACGTTGGAATTTCTATTGTTTAAAAATGGCCGCTTTCTATAGAATTTCTTTTAACATTGAAAGAGAAACCATTTGAAAAGAGGAGAGAAACAAATTATTTTGACTGAAATCACTCGTGGCATTACTTATGAATATTTTCAAACAGTTTAGTGAAAAATATCCTACATTAGCCATTGAGGATGTGGTGAAAACAATAGGAGAATTTATAGGCGATTCAGCATAGAGCATGTATTCTGCTCGTAATACAATTGTAAATAAAGGATATCTATTGACATAGAAAAGCGTAAACATCTGATTAGGTAGGACCATATATATTTTTTTTTGTCATAAATAAATAAGAAATGGAAGTTCCTAATTATTGATACCATCTTATCTTGTATTCACTCTTACTTCCCATAAAATATGATGTTGCCTAAGAAAAATGTTTCTATCGATGATAGTAATGCCCTACATACAAATCAGTCATATAGCGGGTAAAAGTAACACCAGGTTCCCTCAATAGACTGAGTCTGTCTGAAGTTTGTTTACAATACAACTGAAACTTAACTTGGAATTGGTAGGCTATAGCAGACTACACAGAACATGTTTACTTTGTGACTAGCTTTTTTACAAAAGAACGTTCAACACTGGATGTTCCGTAATATTATCTACCATATGCTGAAAGCCCTACACTGAAACGTCTATTTTATTTATACTGTGGTTCAATTTAGTAGTTAGGTATGTTATGGTAAGTTACTATAAAATGACCGATAGGCCTATATGAACATTACGGTGTAAATCTTACAGTAGATAAATATTTATATAAAAAAGAATGTTTTTCGTCAACATAGCAACACGCGAATAAACAATGACACACTTAGGGCCTAATTAGAAATTTTACAAGTAGGCCCTAAACTTAAACATGCTGCATAAGGTAACCAACAGAAATTAGGTGGACAAGTCTCATTATTTAGCCTACTTCCAAATTATTTTTTAATAACAATTGCAAATAAAAAAGGTAAAGGTATCCCACTACAGCCCTCAGGAGGACTTTGGGATAGTAGTAGGTTAAGGCTCTCACTTTTTCTGGACAATCGGTACTTGATGTCAGCCGGGTTGTCACTCCTGCGTGACGGCCGCCTTTACTCCCAGAACAAGCGTCTGGTACTCATTTCCCTTAAAGGACAAGTCGACCCCAGGACCATAGTGCCGCCAGAAGGTTTGGATCAGTTTAAAAATCCTGATCCCACCGAGACTCGTGCCCTCAATCTTCCGGCTTGTAGCGCAGTGTCTTAATCACTAGGCTAACAATTGAAAATACTCAATAGAAATTATATAAACAAACTATTCTTGTTTATTTAAATTGTACAGGAATTAATCACTATGATGTTTAATTTATGATAAAATCAAACGTTTCCTATCTCTCCTCATATAATTCTTCTAAGTAGATCGCGATTTCGAGACCATAACGGTCTCATCTTCAGTACAATCTTGGCGACTGATGTTATATCGATCGGAAAAAATATTTCTTCTTCCCTCTGTTGGTGGATCGATGAGGTCAGGATTTGAAGAATTGTATATGAGGAGAGGTAGGAGATGTTTGATTTTATCATATTCTTGTTTGTTTATTAATTATTTTATTACATTCCAAACTTTGGATCAGTAGGATTAATATCGCAGCAGAATGTAGGCGTGTCTTTTCGATCAAATAACCAACTCTTAACTCATAAATTGGTTAAACAGTTGGAATTTAAATCTTGAAATATATGTCGAAATTAATAGATAGCTGTGAGCAATTTTTTCTCTTTGAATTCCTGGATAGGAGAACCCCGGGTTCTCGCAGAAGCATTTGCCCTGGTTTAAGTTAGGGTTATGAATGGATTTAGGCCTTTATTAATTTAATCGAGTCATAGGCCTATTCGAATAGTATTGTCTTAACTTACATAGAGAAGCAAACGTGACGCTAGAGGAATTTATATAACTTACATGTAGTTTTTTAACTGTGTCGGACTGCAGTGATAATAAAATCTTGTGTAATAGGCCTTCAACGTAGCCTACGTGCTATTTTACCTGTAGACCTATGCCGATGTTTGAAAGTAAATAAAGTCATGACTAAAGTGTTTATATTACACTTCTAAAAGATGGGGTAGACCTAATTCCGATGGAGACTTTAATGACACGTCAAACTTAATTTCTGCAAAAAAGATACTTACCTGGTTCTTGCCCTATATTATTCATATAGGCCTCTTTCGGATACGTTGGATCAATAATTTTTGTGAGTTTCTTTTTTTTTTTTTTTTTTTTTTTCCTTTCTTAGTGTTCAGTATTTTTTCATTCTATCTTAGGCCCATCTTCTTTTCCTCTCTTCTTTCGAGATAATAGGTTTGGATTTTTGTTTAGATTTATCTTGGAACCTTATGTTTTCATCTTAGATAATTAATTTAGCAGTCCGTTCAATTAGTGAATTTTCTGTAATTTTTAATTCTATTAGGTCTTTTTTATCTTTTTCAGTTTATTTAAACAAGTTTGGTTTTGTTTTGCGTTTAGGGGAACAAAATTGTTTGGTTAATCTGTTAGTTCATTGTGAGAAGATTACCGTAAAAATGTATTCTCCCTTTTCACATAGAATCTGATAGTTTTCAATTTTTTTTTGAAGAGACTTTCATTCTTGATGCATATTATTTTATTATCTTGAAAACATATACAGTATAGGCCCTATTATTATTATTATTATTATTATTATTATTATTATTATTATTATTATTATTATTATTATTATTATTATTTTAAGCTCATTAAGAAAAATGACTGTGATACGAAATATGCTGTATTAGACTATGCCTATATTGTAATACAATTTACGTTCTCAAAAATGTGAATAGGTCCGGGCCTCAACAGCCCTTAAAGAGAAGGCGTCCCTGCTATAGGCCTATTCTGAATAACTGCGTGTGTCCTGTAAAGCTCGCAGTTCTGAAAAAAAAGTGTAGTGAGAGCAGAGAGAGTCTGCAACAAAACGTACTGTGGAGCCTGTACAATAATACTAGGCCTACAGTATTAAAAAATTGTAGACCTATCATTAGAGAAGGAATCAGGATACAAAAGTGTACTCAAATCCCAAAATTGGACTGTTTTATGGCACGACGCGTCGTAATGTATTTAGTTAAGGCAATAACTTACGCTACAAGCTGGGAGAGCGAGGGTTCGATTCCCAATATAATCAATATTTTTAAACTGACCTCACTTTTTGGCGGCACCGTGGTCCTGGAGTCGACTCAGGCTCAAACGGAAGTTAGTACGAGACTATGTTTTATTGTAAGGGGTGGCCATCGCGCAGAGCTACAACCTGGCTAGCATCTTGTCTAGTGATTATCTAGAGAAGTAGGAGCCTTTACCTCTTACCACCCCAAGATCATCCAGGGAACTCTAGTGAAATCACTTTATCTTTACATTGGACTGTTCTATCCATGTAGGGCCTATGTCAACTTTACAATTGTTTCCATAAAAATTTGAATAGCCTACGACTTTTAATGTAAAATTTAAGTGTTAAACATTCTCTTGTTAGATCTAAATATTAAGATTTACTCTGCCCAATTTGCATATAAGTACGCACTAACTTAATGACGGAATCTATAAACCTACTTATTCATTTCATTAGGCCTATTTGTTATTTTTTATTACACCATTGAGGCTATATGTTTATTATAAAATGTAGGCCCTATATAGGCCTACCTTTTTTATTTTTGTATTTTTCTACTCCGTTTTCCTCAATTTTTCTATATTATTCCATTTTTTATTATGTCATGAAGATGAAATAAAATTTTCGAAAAGTTTCACAGAAATAAGATAGGCCTAAATGGAATAATAAAGAAAAATTGAGGAAGACGGAGTAGAAAAATGCAAAAATAAAATAGGTAAGCGTATAGGCCTACATTTTATAATATTAATGATTGAAATTTAATAATTTCAGATTTACTCTAAATTTAAGCTAATATTATAGGACTAACATAATTTTAGGTGTCTGATGGCACTATACTAATTTCGAGCTAAGTTCCAATTATGATTTACGACTGCATTTTCATTGGTCGAATGTCGAATTTACTTCTAACGTGTAAGAAAACGTAGTTTGCTATCTAACACTGGAAATCTTCTTCTTCGGCTTTCCCCCACGTATAGGTTTTCCGTCTTCAGTTTCCATTTATCGCTATCATTCCAATCTCCCTATTCCAAATTCCTATCCTCCATTATTGTTCTGACGTAGGTTTTCCATTTCCATCTTGGTCTACCACGTTTATTTCTTCCAGGGGGTGACCATTGGAAGGGACTATATATTTTTTGGCCACCTTTCATTTTCCATTCTTTGTACATGGCCATACCATTTAAGCGTTTGATTTTCAATTCTCTTAACAACAGATGTGGTGACCTCCATTTCTCTCCAAAGGAATGCATTTCTTATTTTATCCTGTCTTGTTTTTTGGAGGCTTCTTAAAATAATCGAATTCAACTGTTCTAATTTTTCCGTCAAAGACCAAGTTTCGCTTCCATATGACAAAATATTCTGTATTATGCTCTTATAAATTTTCATTTTAGTTTCCTTTGTAATATTTTTGTTCCAAATTACTCCATGTAATGTCTTAGTTGTATTTTTTGCCATTGCAATTTTAGCCTGTACATCTCTCTCACAAGTACCGAAACTTGTAATTATTGACCCAAGATATTTAAAAAATTCACATTTTTTTTTATTTTCCCTGTTTCAAGTATGAGGTCATCCACATCCTTTCCCAAACACATATAGCCTATTCTGTTTTCTGTAAATTTATATTCAGTCCCCATTTTTATATTCTTCCATTAATTTATTTATCATATATTTCATATCATCTTCATCCCCTGCAAAAATTATTTGATCATGTGCAAACAACAATGAATGCAGTACTTTTCCTCCTATAGGAATACCCATTTCAGAACATTTTTTATATCACAAGTTAAGAGCCTGGTCTAAATAAATGTTAAAAAGGATTGGTGACAAACTGCATCCCTGCTTAAGGCCTTTATTCACTGTGAATTCCTCTGTTAAATTATTCTGTATTTTTACTTTAGCTTTTGTATTACTATAGATCCTCCTAACAATATTAATCCATTTATCACAGATATTCATATTTCTCATTGCCATCCATATATCCACTATCATATGCCACTGGAAATAAAGAAAATAAAAGTAATGAAAATAAGTTTTATCTAGCACTTGCCTATTTGATTTAGGCCTACAGCCTATGAGAAAATCCTAAAACATATAGGCCTAATTACATACTAATAGATTAAATAAGCATGGTTTTATTCTTAGGCATGCGCAATGCATAATGCGTTAGAATTTCAGTTGTTTCAAAATGGCCGCATCTGTAGAATTTCTATCGTTTGACAATTCCGTACACAATTGAGTCACATGGCGGGTAAAAGTAATATTAGGCCTACGGTTCCCACAATAGACTGAATCGGTGGAGTAATACCTTATGCGAGTTTTCTACAGTGCACCTGGAAGTTAGCCTTACTATAAGCTTAGTGGTTAGACGTTTAGGTATCTGTTCCGAGATGTTTTGGTCACTCCTTGTGGGATTCATGGTAGATAAATTATAGTCAGGACAAGTTTTTTTCTTGGGATTTCTCCTATTTTCCCTTCCCCTCACCCCCAAAAAAGCTTCATTCCACCACTTCTTCACAGGCTCATTGATGCAATCAATTTTGCCTCATTTCGTTTTGTTCCTCTTAGTCAGCCGGCTTTCTTGAACAGGTATAAGTATTAACCTTCAATAATGGTGGCTAAGGGCCTCATCTTATCTCATTTCTTGACCTGGGATTGGGTTTTTGTGGTACTCTCGACAAGAGTAGGCCTAAAGGTTATTTTTGTGACCTATAATAAAATGTATCAATTAAGGATTAGCTAGTGAGTTATCTCCAAATTCTGAATTCTAAGACGAACAAGCGTAAATGTGGGGGCACGCCGTAGCGTAGTGGTTAAGGCACTGCGCTACAAGCCGGAAGGTCAAAGGTTCGAGTCCCAGTGGGGTCAGGATTTTTAAACTGACCCAAACCTTCTGGCGGCACCATGGACCTGGGGTAGACTCAGCCTCTAACGAAAATGAGTACCAGACGCTTGTTCTGGGGTAAAGGCGACCGTCACGCAGGGCTGACAACCCGGCTGACATCAAGTCTAGAAAAAGTGGGAGCCTTAACCTCCTACTACCCCAAGGGCCTCCTGAGGCCTGTAATGGGATCACTTTACAAGCGTAAATGTCTTGGTGTAAATATAAGGCCCTACTCTTATAAGACCGGGGGCACGCCGTAGCGTAGTGGCTAAGGCAATGCGCTATAAGCCGGAAGGTCGAGGGTTCAAGTCCCGGTGGGGTCAGGATTTTTAAACTGACCCAAACCTTCTGGCGGCACTACGGCACTGGGGTCGACTCGGCCTCTAACGGAAATGAGTACCAGACGCTTGTTCTGGGGTAAAGGCGGCCGTCACGCAGGGCTGACAACCCGGCTGACATCAAGTGCCGATTGTCAAGAAATAGTGGGAGCCTTAACCTCCCACTACCCCAAGGGCCTCCTGAGGCCTGTAGTGGGAATACTTTACTTTACTTTACTTCTTATAAGACCAGTAATTACGTATGCGTCAGAAACTCTGACTCTTTTCAAGTCAGATGAGAAATCTCTGACTACACTGTACACTCTCTGACTGTACTTTTGAAAGGAAGATATTAAGACCTATTTATGGGGCTTTGAAAGAGGATGACATATAATTCATACCATTCACGATTTCTCCTTCTTCTCAAAATAAGGAACCCGATTTAGTGAAGTAGGCTATATAAAAATTAGGACGATGTCTTGCAAGATATTAGAATTAGTAAAATTAGAAATTCTAAGAATTTAGGAGCAAATAGAGAAGTCTGGAAGGACATTCTGAGGAAAGCTAGGCCCAAAATAGGCTGTCATGCCTTAGCTATATGATGATGATGGAATAGAAGATGAAATATAAGGGTCTAGACTATTTATTTTCCTCAATTAATTTTAAGGATAGATGAAATGTCGAAGTATCAATCACGTCACGCTAAAGCAGTGAAAGTACTCGTAAAATTTCGCGAAATATTTTGGAATTTTAAGTGCAATTACTGGTATTTTCACGTAGACCTAGGCTTATCAGTTTTGACAGGAAGTGCGTTAAGTAGCCTATTTGTATAAACTCGTTCTGTAGTTAATAAAAAATAAGGAGGCCTGATAGGGCCTATGAAAGATGGATTTTTAAAATTTTGATTAATTCGTAACACGTATGTTTAAGTTATAAAAAGCAATGATAATACTAATATTATGACAATTTCACTAGACTCTAAAACTTTAGTCTCCGATGGTGATATTATTTTATATTAATCTGGAAAAATTTGGTAGACAACTAAGTTCTCAATTTCGTAAATGTAGGCTAAGTTGTGCCATTAACTGAAATTTAAAGTTTGTTGAAAGTTTATACGCCAATCATATTTTTTCTACCTAAAAATGTTGGCATAGCTCTATTTACATTAAAAACAATGAAAATGTTTAAACATAATTCCACTTTTAAAAATATTAGACTCAAAAGCGATAAAGAAAATCTGCATACAAGTAGGTTAATGTAGTTTGCTTATCTGTAAAGTTTATGACTGCTAGTCAGGCTTCATATCTTTCTCCTGATAACAGATATGTGTTAGATATAGGTCTTTGCCTACATATAATTCAGTTTCTGTTATAACCATTCTAGAAATTACACTGCAGCCACTGATTCTCCGGCCTTAACGTTTTCACGAAAGTGTTGCCGATATTGATATTCAGTGGGAGTGGCCACTTTATGTAGGCCTATGCGGTTAGCAGATATACTACAGCTGACAACATCTCAGCAATTTCAAATCTTACTATCACGCTACAGCTGCGTCAAGAGCAGTGATTGGTTGTGGCAGATATCTACTCTCACTACAATCATTTTCTTATTGGCAGTAGAGGGCGAATTCTCCCTTTACCCCTCGTATAACCTAAACTTCAATGCGGGTTATATGGGGGCTGGGGTATATAGCATATTAAAAAGTTGACTGCCAAAATTATTTGTACTATAATTTTTATAGTTAGGCATAACTTATGTCTATAGATGAATATTAATAACTTACCTAAAGTCATAGCGAATAGAATATTTGATTGCATCTGGAAGGCTCCGTGTTTATTTTGTTGTATTTGTCGTGTCGCATACATAGGCCCTACTTATGACAAGTTGTTTTAACTCAGAAAAAAAAAGTTACGTTCTAACTCGTCTTCTGTACCACTTTCACACATAAAATAGGCTAATCCTATTATTAACTGGGTAGTAATCCAAAACTTCGGTCTAATTTTAAAAATGCAGTTTGAACAACTTTGTTCTAAACAGGCGATGAGTTTCTATAAATGTTTACTGATTTCAATTTTTTTTATGTCGCTGTAGTCCCTCACCTAGCAGAGTGGTTTAAGGCATTATGCCTTGGCGCAGACTTCTGCTGCTTCAAGTTTCTGTGGGGGAACCGGTTGCCACCCAAAATTGTGAGGAAATTGTGTAGCTACATTAATAGTAGCTCCAGATTAAGAAAACCAGCCATAACGATTGGGGAACTCGGCATGTTGACCACATGTCGACCCTATACCTCTGTGATTAACACATGTAGGGGCCTACATATGAGGCTAGCAGCCGGCAGGTCAATGACCTCCTAGTCACTTTAACTTACAGCAGGCTTACTACAATAGGCCTATATATCTTAGGTAGGCCTATATAGGCCTATAATTATATAGCCCATACGTTACTCTAAGTTATGTTATATATCTACATCATTTAGGAAAAACCGGGTAAGTCAACTTTTGGACGAAAATGAGTTATTAACATCTCCCGATAGCTTTTGGTCCGATGCACGTTCGGTAAAAACGGGTAAGTCGTCAAGCGAATAGTGACGGTGTTAATAAGCATTGCGTTTTCGATGTATGCACTCTTTGATGTAAGTCATTGAACTAGTTTTTGCTCTCCTTTAAAAAATCACTTTGAAGACTTACCTGGTTTTTCCTAACTGATGTAGATACCTATATTCTCCAACTGATGATACAAAATTCACAATATGTAGGCATACATTTTTACTGATATAACTTACGCATTTAACAATGATTTAACGATGATTCCAATTGTATTGAAATTTCTTTACATAAATATGTGGATATTAAGTAGGCCTAATTATTTGAAGGGGTTTTAATTTGGAGATTTTCGGTAAATTATTGATAAATCGCCAATCGCGTGAATATAGAGTGGTTAAGGCAAGATGCTTTGGCGCACAGCTGCGGGACTTGCCCTGGTTCGAGTCTCCATGGGGGAAGAAATGTTCTCGTGGAATTTCGGTCAGTATGGGACCGGTGCTCACCCAGCATCGTGAGACAATTGGGTAGCTACAATAAGTAGCAGCTCCAGGTTGAGAAAACGGCCGGGGGCCCCGAAGTGCTGACCACTGGTCACCTACACTGACTGGATATTCGTCTATCTCTATGATGAACATATGTGGATGTGAGGCCAGCATCCGTAAAGTAGGCTATGGGACTTCTAGGCCTGTCGCGCTATGGAGTTGGTTGATCTTGTGAATCGAATTCGTTTTGAGTGATACATCGGTTATTCAGATTGTAGCCTAAGTGATGATCCTGGTATTAGGCCTATAGGCTATTACAGGAAGTAGGAGGACGAGTTGCAGATATGAGTAGTCCTATGTCAGTTTGATTTGTCTGATTCTTAGTCAGTTGACGATGATTTGGTTTCGGAATGTGAATCTCAGTTGGATATTTTAGTTCTTGAATTTTCTTTTATTTCATGTAGTTTACCAGATGATGATTCTTTCCACACATTTGCCATTGATTATGAAGTTTCATAGAAACAAATGTAATGGCGTCGGTATGCGGAACTGTGAATGAAGAATGCAGTGGAATTCGTGGGACTTCATTCGTGCTTCGTCTGCGCGTTTCTTGATAACTTGTAGAAAAGACTGAGAATCAGTGTAAATGAGATAAGGTACACCATTTAACGAATTCAAAATATTTTTTCAGTGGTTTCTGTATAGCGTGTAACTTACAATTGAAGACGGAATTTGAAAGACAGTGTATAAAGTGCGGCGGTTAGGTCAGGGACAGAAGCATGGATCTCAGGGTTCGCCTTGAACTATTTAACTCGTCGAATGAAAGTCGTTAGTATTTTACACAGTTTATTAAATTAGAGTAGCACTAATCACATAGGCGTACATTTAGATAGACGAAGACGTTGGTGGATCAATATTAAAGTGAAATATTAATATTTAATTTTAGGAAGTGATATTTTGAAGTTATTTTAATTATATTAATTTTAGTCTGATCAGCTTACCTCAATATTAATGCTGTTTTTTTCTTGGACATGTTTCAAAACAACATTAATATTGAGGTAAGATGATCAGACTAAAAATAATATAGGGCTAATTAAGGTGAAATGTTTATCTAATCAACTCGTGTAATAATTGTAAGTTTAACTAATATAGCCTATTTAAAATATTTATAAGCAAGAAATGTTACAACTAAAAAAAATTCAAAGTCCTTTTTTTTTTCTCGACGGCTGTAAGAATTGTAAGTCTCTAAATTAATATGGACACTCTTTCTTGATCGCCGGATATTTAAAATCGGAGTTAGAACGAGAATTATGAATTACAATCCAGGTTAGAGGGAGAGACTATTTTCAATCCAGGTTAGAGCGAGACTATTTTCAATCCAAGGTAGAGCGAGACCAATAATTTCAGCTTTCATCACTACAGAGGAAAACTCGGTCTATCCCTTCAATCTTAGTTTTGTTCCACCATCGCTTTAACAATTGGTTAATCGTATTTATTACAATTCATCTTATTGATTAACTATTATTACAGACACTCCTAATTTGCTAGTCCATCCTCTTTGAGATTTCCAATTATCTAGATCTGTTCATGGTAGTAATGTCTTCGTTCTGGGTTCGACCTTTTTCCCACTCCATAATTAATTTTTAAACTGTTTCTTGGAATTCAGTTATTCATGACATGTTGGAGGGAACGCTAAAATGTTCCTATACGTAGAGTGGGTGAAAAAGTTATAAAATTTGTTAGAGCTCCAGGTATTTTCATTATCCTATGTAGGCCTATTTAGAGCCTTTTGTTTTTTTTATCTTTATCAGTCTACCTGGGGATGATGGTTACAATGGGCTCCTATTATTCTTATTTCTCAGGCACATTCAAACATATAAAACTGTCACTCACTTATTACAATTTGTTGACGGTTATAATGGTGAACCTATTATTTTCATTTCTAAGACATATTCATACATATAGAAACTGTTATTCATTTGTTACAATTTGTTGTGGTTATAATAGTGTTCCTATTAAGTTATTTCCATTTCTAAGACATAGGCCTATTCAAACATATAAAACTGTTACTCACTTTTGTTGATGAGTTATGTGTTGATCTTATCACTCTGATAAATTTGCTTGTACGAATGTTTTATTTATTTAAATTTTATGTCTAATGAAATTATATTTTTTATTATAATTTTGTGATTATAGGAATTTTTATATTACTATTTTCGTGATGTTCATATTTTTCTCACTATTTTGATACATGATAGCCTATAGGCCTAGTTATAATTAATATTTTCTATTTTATATTTATGTCATTGAGTTACTTTTATTTTAGTATTTTTGATTAATTCAATTAGGAATTATTTGAATATTAATCCACCGCTGTGGTCTCGAGGTAGCGTGCTGCCTTGTCACGCAGCGGGCCCGGGTTCAATCCCTGGTCGGGACAGTTTTTCTGGGTGAGATCTTTATCGGGGTTTTTCCTCACCTGTAAGACAAATGTCAGGAAAACTTTAAGGCCCAAACGGTCCCCGACATCATATGGCTGTCATCATCATCATATTCATTATCACCATCATCCTTCACCGGTGTGGAAAGCAACGGGAACCTATCACACCTACAATTCCCTAGTAAAGCTGCAAAGCATAGCATGAAAATACTATGATTGCAGTGAAAGACCTGCCCTCGGGCAGAATTACTATGGATGGAATTGAATCATTCAATAATTCCGCTATGAAAGCAATGTAGGTATAGGCCTATATTGAAGCTAAACTAGAGTAGGGCTACATCCATGTCATCCATCTCTATTAGGCCTAGGCTATATAGGCCTATATATGTAACTTATATATACCTATATGTCCATATGTGGACGTAATTTGAATAGGCCTACAGATCACATTTTAAACATTAGACCTAATTTATATTAATAATTTAGGCTAAATTGTAAATTAATTAATTATGCCTGTATTATCAATATCCTATATAAGAATTATTTTATTTATGTAGGCCTATGTATTTCTTTTATGAATATTAAAATATGATCTATGAATTTAGTATTGAAGATTTAATATCGAATTTTGTGTCTGCCTCACATCAGTACGCGACATTATTCTTCTTCAGTAATAGATCTTGGACTACATCTAGACGCAAATTTAACCTGGCAAACACAAGTGAAACACATATGTAAAAAGACTTTCTCCATCTTACATTATCTTAGACGTTTAAAGAATTTTCTCCCAGTTTCGTTAAAACAAATCCTTGTGCAGAATCTTGTGTTACCACACTTCGATTATTGTGACATTATATATAATGATCTAAACTATGACTTGTCGCAGAGACTGCAGCGTGTTCATAATGCTTGCGTTCGATTCATTTTCAATATTCGCCGTTATGACCATATTTCCGAACACTTTAATAACCTCTCTTGGCTCCGTCTTACTGACAGACGTAAATTGCACTCCCTTTCACTACTTTTCAAGCTTCTGAATTCCTACATCCCTACTTACCTGGCGTCCAGATTTGAGAAGTTATCCTCTTACCACAATATTGACACTAGGTCACAAGATAGCAGTCTGCTAACAATTCCTCTTCATAGCACTTCCTCCTATTCTACTTCCTTCACAGTAGCCTCTGCCCGCTCCTGGAATCTCCTTCCTCAAGATATCAGGGGTTGCCGCACACTTGGAACCTTTAAGTCACGCTTATACAGTTACCTGTTGTCTAATAATTAATTTTTCTCTATTTATATAATTTTATACTATGTCATTAATCTTTTCCTCGTTTTTTTATATATAAGTTATTGTACATATTATATATTTAATTCGTTAAATTTAGAGTAAATCAAAATACATTATAAATATTAATTGTATTGTATTCATAACTTGTAATCGTTTATATATATATTGTAATTTAGATTTAAGACTATTTTTTTTTGTTTGTATTTTTTTTAAACCTGGTTGAGTGGTAGACAAGGCCTTAAGGCCTTAACTCTGCCAGGTAAAATAAAGCTATTATTATTATTATTATTATTATTATTAGGCCTATTATTATTATGATTATTAATGAAAAATAGTCTCGCGCAAGCTCATTACAATACGCTGAAGTTACAGAAACTTTCACTTTTATTAGGCCTGTCTTATTTAAAAGCCCCCTTCCCAGAAGTGTCATACATTTGAATATCGCTATGTTCAGCTATAATTCCGCCCCACAAGACAGTTTTGTTTTAAATTGTCAGTTCAATTTTTGAAGTTACTGTAGACGTAATTTCTATACTGTTCCGTAATATTTTGTTCGAAGTTAAGTGTGGAGAGAAAAGCTTAGTTTTGAGTTTAGACATAAAATAAAAAAATCATTAAAAGATAAGTATTTACACTGGGCGCAGGTTATCTGAAAGCCCATAAGTGCAGAAAAGCTATGGTGACGAGGGCGAAGCAGAGAGCCAACCATGTGCCATTGCAAACCGAACTAGAATTAGCTGATAGGCTACTTTCAACAGAAGCAAGATGACGCGAAGTTTCCAAACATTCTTATTTTTTCTAAAAATTTGAAAGAACGTAAGAAAGAATTAGCCTAAATAGAGTAAAAGTATGTAACAAACACACTAACCTTTTAAGAATTGCCTGAAGTATTTTTAAAGTAGACTATGTAGGCATAGGAGCTATGGGAAATCTCTCATTCAATTAAAAAAATGATTATCTCTGTTTTGGATCAATCGATCACCCTGCCCCCTTCATTACAACAAATAATAATCAAGATTTATTTATTTATTTATTTTACCTGATGGAGTTAAAACCCTAAGGTCTTCTCTTCCACTTTACCAGGGTTGAATTATACATATATACAATAAGAATTATGATTGATACATAATAGATATAGACTACTACAATATATATATATATATATATATATATATATATATAGCCTATATATAACCTATTTATTTAAAATTATCTCTATAGCTTTCGGTAGATAATATTAAGCTATTTATATCAGTTTTCATGAATGATGTAAATCTAAATTAATTTAGGTATTACTCATTCAAAATATCTCTGCAGGCGGAAGAATTACGAAGCTCTGTTTGTTGCTACACGTGACGCTATATAAGACAGTGTATACTGTCAGCGTCCCACGTCCCATGCCCCTCTGCTGTCTTAGATAGCAGGGCGTGTTCTATTCCTACATAAACACGACTGCAGTGCCCTCCGTCAACAACTGCACTTACTCCTTAAACGGGTAATAGGCCTAACATGTTTCTCCAAGATGGATGGACAGAATTTTGGTTTCTTGAAGAAGTAGAAGAGATTGACATAAACTGTACTGAACTCGTAAAAGAATTGTGTTAATCGAAAATAAAAAAGTAATTTAACGTAGGCCTATTTATTGAGTATATTTATAACATAGTTCAGAGTTAGGTGAAGCTGGCATTTTGAATGTTTATGAAATACACACTAAGATAGGCTTAGCCTACTTTCTTTCAATTGAGTTGGGATATTCATCCGATTCTATTTTAAACGAATTACTGTATCGGACTCGTGTGTGGAATTCACCGCAGAGCTGATGTCTGTGTCGGATTGAACTTTTTCAGAAATTTCGTTTTGCAGTGTTGTAAGCCTTTAAAATGCAGCCGTATTCTAATTTAGAACGTAGGCCTATAATCCTTTTGTAAGAGAAAATAAAAAGTCTGTTGTCTGATTATCAATTTTTTGCAACAAGTTCTTTTCAAAATACCAATTCGTCACATAGGCTATGTAGACCCTACACAATCTTCCTGAAGTTCAGATAAATTATGTCCTAATGTCAGATTTTGGTAAAATGCGATGTTATGTCTGCCATTGACATCTTCACGTTATTTAAATAAATGTTGGTGGATTTTTAAAAATAACATATGCCGTATATTTACTTTTATAAATTGAAAATTAGGCCTAAAGCCTGTTTGCATTGCCCATCTGGTTAGTCCTTGAAGAAAAGATTGAATACTATTTTGGGTTGCTAGAATGTAAGCTTATTTTCTTTTGCAAAAAAAGGGATCGAATGCGAAGAGAAAAGTTTTCTGGTAAGTTTACTTGAGGTGTGTTATTAGGCTAAGTTATTGTTAGGACTAATCTTTAAAATTAAAAACATAAATATAGGCCTAGTTCTTTTTATGATTTCATACTCTGGCTCCCCGTTATTGAAATTCATTATATTACGGATGTCCACCGCTGTGGTCTCGAGGTGCCTTGTCTCGCAGCGGGCCTGGGTTTGATTCCCGGTCTGGACAGTTTTTTGGGTGAAGTTTACATCGGGGGTTTTCCTCACCTGTAAGACAAATGTCAGGAAAACTTTAAGGCCCAAACGGTCCCCGAAATCATATGCCATCATCATCATCGATATCATCCTTATCATTATCATCATCACCATCATCCTTCACCGGCGTGGAAAGCAACGGGAAGCTACTACACCTACAATTCCCTAGCAAAGCTGCAAAGCATAGCATGAAAATTCTATGATTGCAGTGAAAGACCTGCCATCGGGCAGAGTTAGTATGGATGGATGGATATTACGGATATCTGGTGAAATTGGATAGTGCCAATCAAATACTCTTTTTTGATCAAAAATTGACAATAAGTTTACGGTATATCTTAAAACTCTGTATTAATGTTGGATCTACCTTTTTACTTGCTAACACCAAGGGTTACTTTCTTGTTACTAAGAGCCTATACGTTTAATATTTATAAAAAATAAAAATATTTAGAGACTTAGGACTATTTATAAAAAAACAAACTATGGCACGATTGGCCAAGAAGGCGGCCTACCAGCCGGCAGCTAGACTCATATCTAGGCTACATGTGTTGATCACAGAGTCAGACGATCATCCACCCGGTGTAGCCAGCATGTCGGTTCCCCCAGATGTTAGAGATTGTTTTCTCAACAATTTACTTATTGCAGTACCCAAATTCCTCACAATAATTTACTGTGGGGGTACCAGTCGCATAGTAGTCGAAATTCCACGAGAAAATTTGTTTTTCCATTGAGACCCGAATTAGTGCAAATCTCGTAGCTCGGCGTCAAGACATCTTGCATTGACCACTCCACTACGGCGCGTTACAGGCGTATTTGTAACTACTAAAATATTTTTTTTATTTTAAAGTAGACTGTGTGTTAAGCGTTTTTAGTTTTATTTTGAACGATAATTAAATTATGCCTATTTATATAAAATCTTATTTTTACAAACTTTTTATTAGATTGACCTGAAAACGTCCATCTTTGTAGGCCTATGTAACGGTATCTTTGAACACGATTTTCATCCACTTAAAAACATTGGATCGACTTGAAACTTTGTTTGTATAGGCCTACTTGTAAAGGACCAATGACAATACAATAATTTCATAATTTTTTCCCCCAAAATCCTGGCCAGAATCATCAGAAAATAAAAAAAAAACCGGTATAATAGGTTGCGGACTTACCGACGTTTAATCAATCGTTGTAAGAGCTCAGTTGATAGAGCGGTGGACTATAGTGGTAGGCCTATATAATTTCAGTAATCCATAGGTCGCTGGTTCAAATCCGGCCCGGAGGATTTTTTAGAAGAGTATTAAGCAATTAAATTTTCATGGGATTCCGGTTTATGACAATCAAACTAAAAATAAAAAAATAATAGTTTAAAAAACTAGAACAACACGCTTTATTAGAAAACCAAACTAAAAAATAAATAATAAATAATATTAAAAAACTAAAACAACACGCTTTATTAGAAAACCGAACTAAAAAATGTAAAATAATTTTAATTTCCAACACGCTTGGGATACAATTAAAGTGGCAACAAAATAAATAATAGTTTTAAAAACGAAAACAACCCGCTTTATTAGAAAATCGAACTAAAAAAATGAAAAATAATTTTAATTTCGAACACGCTTGGGATAAAATTAAAGTGGTCAACAAAATAATCATCTCCAACACATATTGAATAAAACTAGAGTTATCAACAAAAAGAAAATAATTTTACCATCAAAAGCGTGGGATGCTTTATAGGCCTATCAATTAATATATTTGATAATAAACAAATATTGGTAAAAGTAAAGTCTCTAAGAAGAAAATGTAAAAATCATAAAAAGCACCCCACGCTTTTAATGGTAAAATTATTTTCTTTATTCTACATATGTTGTAGATGATTTATTTGTTGACCATTTTAATTTTATCGTGTTGGAAATTAAAATTATTTTTCATTTTTTTAGTTCGGTTTTCTAATAAAGCGTGTTGTTTTAGTTTTTTAATATTATTTATGTAACCACTGGTTGGGAAACAATGGTTTATAGCATAAGTTACTAGGCCTATGTAGGAGATGTCAGTGTTATTTTGTAAAATATAGGCCTAGGTCTATTAACGCTATTTGTATGATTATCATGCTCACCTATTGATTAGAGAATCACAGATTCAAGGCCGGTCAGAGATGGTAGATTTTCAGGATGTAAAAATCCTGAATATGCATTCTTAGCTAGGGAAGTAAAATAATAGGCCTCGTGTCGTGGACTAGCCTATATTTATGGCACGTATAAAAATAAGATGTTAAATATAAAACTGATAGGGCCTACCTGATAAGTCAGTCGTCCTCAACTAAATTATTATCAGTAGGCCTACCAGCTAAAATGCAGAAGATGAAACATTGATTTTGAAAGGCCTCCATATTGGAACTATTTAATAATTTAATTAAGGACGATTGACTTACCAGGTACCAATTTTATATTTAACATCTTAGGCTATTACATAACCTCAACAGTGCTTTAATATGAATTTTAAAGGTTTTGACGTATAAAAATGCCAACCGTGAAATATGAAGTAGGCTTACCTGAGAAAAATTTGCCTTTCTACGACATGCTTTGAATTGCGACATTAATGATTATAGTTGATACATAACATATAAATAAAATTATGTAGCCTGTATCTTATCTCTCTAACTTACGTTCTATCCATCTGTCTAGGCGTAGGATAGGCCCATATAGCCTATTTGTTTCTTTGAATATAGGCTATCTAGATAATGCTACTATTGCGCAGATAGGCCTGTAACATCATCTTAGAGTACAATAATTAATCTTGGTGTCTCACATGACTGTCTTCCATTTATCCAACAGTCTCCTCTGGCATGCAGCCTACCTTCCAATTTCTCATAGGCCTATCCACACTCCTCAGATTACTCTTGGCCTACATAGGCCTAATCAAAGCAACATTTCCTAGGTCGTCCTTGTTTCCTTCCACCTTGAATTTTGGAGTTCAAAATGCCTCATAGGTACATTACTTCAATGGCAATGTTTTTAAATTTAGAATAAGGCTAACTTATTATATACATAGGCCTATATAGAGGCCTATATGTAATATAAATGTCCCGCATCGTAGTTGAATGGTTAAGTGCAGAATCTTAGTGCAGAGCTACGGAACTTGGACTGGTTCGGGTCTCCATGGGAGAAGAAATTTTCTCAAGGAATTTTGGCAGCATGGGACTGGTGCCCAACCAGCATCGTGATGCATTTGGTAGCTACAATAAGTAGCGGTTCAAGATCGAGAAAACCAGCTATAACAGCTGGGGGACCCGATATGCTGACCACAGATGATCATACACCTCTGTGATTGAAAATGGTGGATGTGAGGCCAGTTGTCGGCTGGTAGGCTAAAAACCTTGTAGGCCTGTCGCGCCATGGCGTTTTAACACAATATAAGACAATTTTGTTTAATTAAATTAGGCTACCTAATTTTGAATAGGGCCTAGCTATATTTTTATCTTTAAATAGGCCTACAATTTAATTAGCCAAAATGAGTAGGCCTATCAGGATTTGAACTGACAGCCCTATAGGCTTAATTTCCTTATTATTTTAATCTCTCTTCTTAGTACCTAAGGAACTTACAAACCAATCCTCTGAGGCAGTCGTCTTCCGGCAAGGAATAGGAATTTATGTAGGCCTACTTGTATTTTGAAAAAAAATCACTAGATCGGTATAGGCCTAATAGCTACGCTGTGGATGATGCCCCTGGATTTGTAGGCTACAGTCAAAAACACCACAAAATAAGGGACACACTCTAAGGCCGAGGATGAAGATTTAAAATTCCCTATCCACCCGGATAGGGTATCAAAGCCTGTGTAATATAAAATAAGAACTCTATTGACCAGGCTATGACTGCCTATTTGGTAGTTTAAATACCGGTCTTTTTATATTCTGAAGAAAACCAATTAAGTTAATCCCTATGATAGCCGAACCTTTTAGACAGATCTAAACCTAATGATAGGCCTATCATTAATTAGATGACTGCCTTTAAATTGCAGGCTTAGGCCTACTGCATAGGACTACACAAATGTTTATATGAGGAAAAAATACTTTTAAAATTCATTATGAACCACCGTTGAGGTTGTTATGTAAAAAGTTAAAATTCATTAGGATAAAATAGTCAAAGTCTTTCATAACTTATTTCATCCACAGTAGCTGAAAGTTCTGAAAGGCCTTCAGAATTCTAATGAATTTTAATTTTTGCGGACGACTGATATTGGTACAAATTTTAATATTTAAATCTTTTTAGCAGAAAATAACTTAGGCCCTCCACATAGGCCTCCTCTCCTCCTGGCGTGACAGGCCTAGAAGGCCCTTAGCCTACCAGCCGGCTGCTGGCTTCACATCCACATGTGTCAATCACAGAGGTAGATGACCATCCAGCCAGTATAGGGGTGACATGTGGTCAATATGTCGAGTCCCCCAGCCGTTATAGCTGGTTTTCTCAATCTGGAGCCACTACTTATTGTAGCTACCCAAATGCCTCACGATGCTGGGTGGGCACCGGTCCCATCCTGGTCGATATAGGCCTACCATGAGAAAATTTGTTCTCCCATGGAGACTCGAACCAACACAAGCCCCGTACCTCTGCGCCAAAACTACTTGCCTTAACCACTCGGCTAAGGCGCAGGACTTCATATAGGCCTACATATACCTATTATTGAACTATAGGGCCTACTGCTGCCACTGTACGTTTTCACGACAGTGTTGCCGATATGGATATTCAGTGGGAGTGGCCGCTTTATGTATGCGGTTAGCAGACATACATCTGACAACATCTCAGTAATTTTAAACCTTACTAGCGCGCTATAGCTACGTCAAGAGCAGTGATTGGTTGTGGCAGATATCTACTTCCACTACCACCATTTCTTTATTGGCAGTAGAGGGCGAATTCTCCCTTTACTCCTCGTATAACCTAAACTTCAGAGCCGGAGATATGACGGATGTGGTATTCATATCTTATGTCACTTTCCTTTGTAAAAATAATAAGTGTCAATTTTATTGTGTATATAAATTTGAAAATAAAGATTCCCAGTGGAAATTTAAGGCTGAGAAGAAATGACAAGAGGGCGATTTGGTTAGGCACGAAATCTAGTCTACAGGGAACACTTCAAAATCACCAACAGACTGTACACGACGATTCTGTAATCGATCGTGATTGTGGAGCATGCGCCATCCGTCTCTCCCCAGGGGTACCAAACAGCTGGGTAATTTACTGCTGTAATCCCACCGTATATTGACATGGTAACAGAACTGCACACGGTTACCCCCAGCAACCTGCATGCACCTCAATCATTCAACCTGCAGAGATAACTGATCCAATTATGAGGCAAACACCTTATAGTTCACAGTGAAATTTCTACAGCTACGATTTTATTACTGGAACTAGCCGTGCAGTAAATTATAGATGTAGTATCGTGGTGGGAGAGTTGAATCCCCACCCTGAAGGCGAAAATATAAGGGGGCAATGAAGAGAGAGAAATTAGCTATTACCCATCCAAGTGTTTTGTGCAGGCGGAAAATATGTTAACTAACAAACTGTCTTTCTCTTTCTATTCCTTACTATGTTGCCACTTACTGTCCTTTGAATTATGTTGTTTGATTGGCAGGTAGAGAGCTGACAAATACTATGTATTTTAATGATCCGTCGTTCTGCGCGGTCAGTGGCAGAATGACTAACTTGACAACCATGTTACTTTTGAGGTTACGCCTAGGAATGAGCTGTCCCTTCCTTGCCCTTCTCATTGCATGTTGCCACTTGTGATTTATTGTGAGGCTGATAATGGAGAGACGACAAATACTGTTATTTTAAATGATCCGACCGCTTGAGCGTTCCGTGCTTAAATGACTAATTTGACAACCATGTTAAGATCTTTCACACGTGTTTAGGGATTCTCCCCCCACATTTGAAGTTGAAAAATTTCAATACGTGATCGGATGTAAAGTTTTCTCCTAATCCCTTCCACAGATTCAGTAGATCGGCGACGCTAGCGCTAAAACTCTTCCCCTCCGCCCATGAACAGTTAACTTGGATGTGTAATACATTTATTTTAGGCTACATTACTTTCAGTTAAATGATACAGGCCTAATTAACGTTTAGTATGTTATTCATTTCTACAGCGTTTTTATCTATAGCAGGTCTTTTACTGCAATCATGACATTTTCACACTTTGTTTTGCAGCTTTTCCAGGGAATAAAAGTTGTGGTAGCTTCCCGTTGCTTTCCACACCATGGATGATAAGAATGATAATGGTAATGATGGTCAGATGATGATCGGGGACCGTTTAGGCCTCAAACCTTCCTGGCGTTTGTTTTACAGGTGTGGAAAAACCCCAAAAAATCGGGCCGCTGCATGACAAGGCAGCACGCTACCTCGAGACCACAGCTGTGGACTAATATTTAGTTAGGGCTACTAAATCTAATGTAATAATTTCTACATTTTAACATAATAGATGTCACGTGATTTCCACGTGCTTCTTTCAGTTATCAAGCTAACTCCCATACATAGGCCTTGAGCTCCTAACTAACCCACTAGCGCTATCGAACCCGTAGATTCGTGGCCGCGCGGTCATAAGCTCTCTCCATACATCCTCAGCTAATGTTTTCCAATCACCCCGTGTATAAATCTACTTCCCTCAAATCATAGTTAATGTGGAACCCTTCAGCTTTTCTTAACGGATGTAAACTTATATATTTTTACGAAGGAAGATCGCCACTCTTTCGATGAAGGTACTTTTCTTCGTTTAGCTTATCGCCATCAACCTGTCCGACATGTGTAACGCTTTCGGCAGCAATGCTACTGCCGACATAGCTCTCGGTGTCATGCAAGCCACTCCACCACGACAAGATGAAGATCCCATGAAGGGACCCTAGCGCGAGGTCCTACATCTGAAAATTTTCAAGGAATAAACTTTGGATATCCCAAAGTCGTTAGATATGACACACATTTCTATGACACGAGATTAGCTATTTTTAACCTCCTATCAGAAGAAAGCTTTGACCTCATCATAAAGAATTATTTGAGCATATCGGGGATCGGTCCTGCAAAAATCAGATAGACCTTTAGAGGCTGAGATACTATCCTTAGATAAACTAGACAATAGGGTGTTAGCTCCTCCACTGACCATAACTCAATTAAGATTTGCATATCTAAATATTATAACGTGCCCACATCTCTTTGCCATTAAAACGACGATTTTAATTTCCCGTCAAAAGAAAACCGCGTCCTAAAATATTTCTCACGCGAACAAATTTATAGATATTTGTAGAATCAAACCATCGACTCTTGGGTCTCTTGATGCAACGATATCATAAAACGCCGACCGATTCTACACTAAGTTATAGGCCTACTACATTCCTATGTGACGTATTCTCAATAGAGAATATATGCATAATGTTCTTTGCAGTAGGCTAGGGGTCTAGGTAGTTAGAAATTTCATTTAACACTCTTTAACATCCGAGATAATCAGACGCGCGATTCAAAGCTGGATGTGAAAGAACTGACAAACTATTTTCAGAGCCTATTTTTCAAGATTGAGTATAATTTAGGCGACCAGGAGAAGATTTTTAACTATAGATCATACAGGGCCTAAGCAATTTTTTAAGGTAGGTGAAAAGGACACCGAAGAGATCTCTCCTCAGCCCTCCTTCCTCCCCAAAATTATTTTTCGTATCTTCTTCCCCAGATAATGTGCTTCGACTTAATGCGGGGGCCAGCTCCGAGACAATACGAATAGGCCTATTTAAGACAAGACGCACCATTCACATAGGCCTATTCAAACTATGATTATAGTGGCAAGATAGTTTTCCTTCCTTTCTTCTCCTTTACCTTATATTTAACCTCTCCGTACTTTTTACATGTTCCGAGCCACACGGGTCTTACAGTGAGACGAGCTGTCGGTAGAGGATTTTAAATTCTGAATAACATTAAAACTTTTTTATTAGGCCTACACAATGAGTTAGTGGGGCTCCCTGAATCAGCTAAATGCCAGGCCACCCATCAAACACACATCATTCACTCATTCTAATACACAAGGCTATGGATGATACTGATGATGACCAGATGGTGTTCTCGGACTAATTGGGCCTAAAGGTTTCCTGACATTTGTCCTATAAGTGGAGGAAAAACTCCGCCCGAAAAAACCCGTACCATTGAAACTTGTCCCGACTGAGGAGCGATACAAAGTCCTGCTGCATCGTAGACAACTGGTATTACCACTAAACCAGCCGTAATGGTATCCATATTCCTGATGTGTTTTAAATCAAGGACACAAGCTTTACAGAGTGTTTCCCTTCCAAAATAAACCCTAGGCTGTGATACGGCTTTTACGGCCTGAAAAAGTGAAATATGCCCCAAAACCCTGACTGGAACTCCAATTCAAAACTTGAGCATGTTAGTCACAAGATAACTGAGACCGACATATTCATAATAGTGGGTCTATTTCATAATGCAAACTTCACATTATTTCCGATAATCAGATAGGAGAAGCAGAAAGGACTGGCTAGATTATCTTCCTACAATAGCGTTTAAAAAAATTACGTGAATTCTTTTGACATAGCAGCAGATGAAAAGTGACGTATTAAAGAGAAGATCCATCCATAGTAATTCTGCCCGAAGGCAGGTCCTTCACTGCAATCATAGCATTTTCATGCTATGCTTGCAGCTTTACTAGCGAATTGTAGGTGTGGTAGCTTCCTGTTGTCTTCCACACCGATGAAGGAAAATGATGGTGGCATATATATATATATATATATATATATATATATATATATATATATAATTACACTTTAGAAAGAGTTGAAGAATTTGTAAACTAGGCTATATCTTGGTTCATTATTTACGCGCGATAATGAATTAAGGAATGGGATATAGAGAGGAATAAATTTAGCCAACCGTACAAATTATGCACTTTTACCTGTAGGCCTATAATAAAGCATAAAATAAGTTGAAGATATATAAAATATGTTTATAAAGCTTTAATTAGACCAGTACTAATATATGGCGTTGAGACACGGTCTTTAAAAATAGGCTAAACATAGGCCCTATGATCAAATTGCCACGTTTAAAAGAAATATTCTGAAGAGCATTTTTGATGAAGTCAAATGTGAAAATTGGTGGAGAAGCTGATATAGCAGTGAACTGCATGAATTAGGCCTATGTAAAGAAGTAGATATAACAGTATACAGAGTGCTCTAAAATTCAACTTAGGCCTACAAACTTCTAGGACTTATAGAGGGGGTTGATTTGATAATATTTAGAATTGCAAACCATGTCCGGAAACTTACCTTTTCCATGCTACAGCCGTTTGAAAACAAGCATTGCCTGAACGTACGTCACGTGTCTCAACAAGTAATAGCTTCGCGATTCGTCCCCCTGCAGAGTTACATGATGAGGGGCGCTTACGTCGATTCACATGATCTCACTTGACGTTTATCCTACCTCTCGGAGCTGGTTCGAGCCTCATTCATGTGTCTTTCAGGGTGCAACATGGTTGAGTATACATTTGCTGAATACACCGACATTATCCTTCTGTATGGCGAAACTCGAGGTAATGGAAGAGCTGCTCGTCGCCTTTATCAAGATCGTTTTCCACAACGTCCGACTCCATCGCATACCTTTTCGCCATAATTACGCAACGGCTTCGGGAAAAGGGTTCCTTCATCGCCAGCAGGAATGCTCCAAGGAGACGCCGCACTCCCGAATTGGAAGAGGCCGTACTGCATCAAGTTGAAGGGAACCCGTCAACGAGTACACGAGCAATTGCGCGTGTAATGGATGTTTCTCCTGGCACCGTCTGGAATGTTATGCATGAACAACAACTGCATGCATACCACCTCCAAAGGGTTCATTCACTACTGCCATCCGATTTTGCTCCACGCGTTGAGTTCTGTATGTGGTTTCTGCACCGCTGCATCAACGAGCCCCTATTTCCACGGCACATTCTCTTCACAGATGAATATACATTTACTAGGGATTGTGTGGTCAATTCACGAAGTAGCCATGTCTGGACAAACGAAAACCCTCATGCCGCGCATGTCCAGGGATTCCAACACAGATTTTCAATTAATGTATGGGCAGCTATTCTGGATGGTCATGTGATTGGACCGTACATGCTTCCATCTACTTGATCTTCCTACAACAAGTAGGCCTCTTGGGTGTGTTTTTGGATAATATGCCATTGAACGTCCGTCAAGACATGTGGTTTCAGCATGACGGCGCACGCCCTCACTTTTTACTTCATATTCGGGAACATCTGGACCGACGATTCAAACAAAGATGGATAGGCAGATGTGGTCCAATTGCATGCCTCCAAGATCACCGGATTTGACTCCATTGGACTTTTTCCTCTGGGGTCGTATGAAGAGTTTGGTTTATGACACTCCTATAGAGACAGAAGATTTGGTGGCACGAGTTGTTGTCGTTGCAGGGGAGATAGCAGATACACCAGGTGTGAAAGAGCGCGTTTACCAAAACTTCATTCGTAGGTATAATGTGTGCAACGAAGTTGCTGGTCGCCACATTGAACCGCACTTGTAGTGGATCTGAAGGTTAAGTTGACCATCATTTCAAACGGACAAAAACAGTTTAAGTTTAACTGTAAACAAAAGTGTTTGTGAAAAATGGTTCAGTTTCCATTTTGTGTCTTTGGTTATTAATGAGTTTAATTGTAAAACAAGTAATGTACTGTGTCACGCTTCATAATAAATTACTTGTAAAAGTGGTCGCGTTAAAAATATGTTTTCAAAACGGCTCGGCTGTGGTACAGAAACGGTAAGTTTCCGGACGTGGTTTCCAATTCTAAATATTATCAACTAAGTCTCTTCTACAAGTCCTAGAAGTTTATAAGGGGAATTTTAGAGCACTCTGTATATATCATACTATCAAGGTTGAGATGGCTGTAGTATGTGAATCGGATGGACGTTAGTAGGGAAATTAAATCAATTTTTAACAGATATCCAGAGGGAACAATATCGATCGAGATGGAGGGATTGTGTGTGGCGGGATCTGTAGAGGGTAACAATTTAAAATTGGAGATAGCTGTAGATGAACAGGGATGAATGGAGGAGAGTCACAGAGGAAACGAGGGCCTACCTGGGCTGTTGTGTTAATTAAGAAGATGATTGTAGATGCATACCCTATATCTCTGCGCTGTTGAATAGGCTATCTAATAACTTGTATAGTGACATTAATTCGATAGATAAAATAGGTAAGGATTCATATTGTATTTGATATCTGCTTAAACAATTTAAGTGTAACTTTCAACTAAACTTTATTTCTAAAACAATCAAACCTGGTCTTGTAATGATCATATTATTTTATGAATACTTAAATATGTTCACTAAATAATAAGGGAAATAAAAAAAAAGCTTGCTTGATTTTGCTCAGAAACATATTTACGTTCTGTGAATCAATATCATAGGAACCATGCGTTTACTTCTTTCCCAAAATAAGAAATAAACAATTCAGGATTTTACATCCTTAAGAACTAGTCCAGAGAGATACCAGAGTATGGTTATACAAAACCTTAGCAAGACCTGCACTTTGCTGCGGCAGTGAGGCATGAACTTTGATGAAAGGAGAAGAGAGGCATGAAGTTTGATGAAAGGAGAAGAGAGCAGGATAACTTCTAGTGAAATGAGATTCATGAGATATACAGCAGGATATACCAAATGGGATCACAAAAGCAACGATGATATCTTGAAGGAACTACGTTTAGAACCGGTCATTGAATAAATACATAGATACCAGAACAACTTGATGAATCATTTGCGACGAATGAGTTCCCAAGGCCATGCTTCGCCATTGCCCAACAGGGAAGAGATCTCTGGGCCGTCCAAGGGAATACTGGATACAAAATTCATCAGTGAGATCGTAACAGGCCTAAGATTTGGTCGGATGAAGAAGAAGAAGAAGATATCCTTAAGAAACCCATTTGCCCCTATCGGCGAATCTCAGAACCAGAGGCCAATTTTGGTAAGTCACTTGATCACCAGAATCGACAATAAGATTTGATGGTACAGGCTCGAGCCTTAACTTATGATACTTTCTGTAATCATATTGTAGAATACCTCTATAGACTGAAATATGTTGAGACATGAAGCTTAAATTCTATTTGTTAATTCAACATCGTAGTAATTAAAATATTAGCATATAGGCCAAATGTCATTAATAAGATTTAACATGTCTTAGGCTACTTCTATTTTATTTTGAGACGCTAGAACGTCTCACGTAATGAGTTATGACATCTAGAATGTTTAGATGCAGGTCTATAACACTATTCAAGGTCAATAATCTCAGCTGTAATGAGTTATAAATTACGATTAAAGATAAAATGAATATTAGGAATCAAAATGTATAGTCTAAAGGACGAAAAGACCTGCTTAGGTTGGCCGGCCGTAGAATTTAAACCCGGAGAATATTAACCTCAGAAGCTGCAGTGTGAATGTCTTTTGGCAGACCTACTTTCAGGTTAGGTTTTATTTTAATGTTTAATAAACCTGTAAAATTAAGCCTATCAATCAAAAGATAGCCCTACCATGTAAATTATCCTCCCAAAAGTAACTTTCTATATGTCACTTGAGGTAATAAATGTAATTGTACTTCTTCCATTTCGTAAATTGAAGATAAATATCAGGCCTATATTTTAAGAACAGATTAAGATACGCTATAGTTTTCGCTGACATGTTCTCAAATGAAAAGGAAATAGTTAAGCTTATAATTAAGTAGTCTCATTGGAGCAGACTTTGGGACATAGACTTTTTAAAAAACTAATTCGAACAGAAGACATGTTCTCAACTGAAGAAAAAAATATTAAGCCTGTAGGCCTAATTAAGACGCCGACTTTGTGAGAGGGAAATACACATTCTGAATCCTCCAAATTTCGTCTCGTTACAAACTGATGTAATCCTATTTAAAATATTAACTAGAATTCAGAAGATGACCTACAACATCCAGTCCACTCTTTTCACCAAATTGCAATAAACTACAACATGGAAATCACAACAGTAAAATCTAAAGTCATGGCTTTCTAGTAAAATTGTTATTAATAATAAAATATTAGAACAAACTAACACATTTAACTACCTCTGATACTAAGTTACATACAAAGAGGAAAAAGATTTTAGTCAAAAAATTATAAAAATTGAACAGAGTAACAGGAATTATAAATAATATTTTCAAGCCAAACACGAACAGCAACACACACGAACTAGAACTGGCCAAACCCATATTATGTTATGGCAGTGAGGCCTGGACAATTCGCACTGTAGATGAACAAAGACTAAGCGGCAGAAATGAAATTTATGAGACGTACTGCAGGTTACTCAAGAACAGACCATAGACCCTAAAAGAATTCTGAAATTCTCAGAGAATTACAAACAGAATCAATCATGGAATATGTACAAAAATACAGAAACAACTGGAAATCTCACGTAAGAAGAATGAGCAGAACAAGTAGGGCCTATACCACGTCAAATCTTAAATTACCAGCCACCAGGCAAGAGATCTTTGGGCAGACCCTTCAAACTTTGGATTGAGACCGTAACAGACCATTAGGTCTATCACATGAAAGATGAAGAAGAGGAACTAGAACTTTAAAAAAAATAATATTTATTAATTTTTTTATTCATAGCGATCAGCTGTTATGATATTAGTAAGGCGATCCACTTTCAAATAAAGTTGGTTTTAGTGGACTATTGTTTGTCATTCCACGCCTCCGGATCAGAGTTTTGCAGATTAAAACCCAACTGGGATCGATAGATGGCTTCCTTAGGAATGGAAGCAAATCCGCGTGTCCCATAGGCCTATCATAGATTCACCGCATGAAAAGAACCTCAAGCCTTAAATTAGACGACTCTGAACATAACTTAAATAGGCCCTACAGTAAAGAATCTAAACCTTTCAACAATGTTACCATGGATATTCGTAAAACAAACAATTAGATGCTAATAATAAAGTAATAGGCTATTATCAAATAAACTATTTTATGTCCACAGCTAGAGGTAACATAGGCTAGTCACTTCCAATATAGTAGACTTCTATGCCAATGTGACAAGTTTCTTGGGTGAGGTTTTCTCTTTTATGACTTTTTTTCATTCTGCTAGATAAACACGTATTAGGCCTACTCCACCAATTAGTCTGCGCAGGCGGAAAATATGTTAACTAACATGCTGTCTTTCTCTTTCCCTTCCTTAGTATGTTGCCACTTCCAGTCCTCTGTAGCCTATATGTTCTTTGTCTGGAAGGTAGAGAGCTGACAAATAGGCTACTATGGATTTTAATGATCCGTCCTTCTAGGCGGTCATTGGCAAAATGACTAATTTGACAACCCTGTTACTATTGTGATTACGTAGGCCCTATAGGAATGGCCTGTCCCTTCTCATTACATGTTACCACTTGTGATTTCTTGTGAGGCCCGTAACGGAGAGACGACAAATACTATGATTTTAAATGATCCGATCGTTCCGTACTTAAATGACTAATTAGACAACCATGTTAAAATCTTTCACACGTGTTTAGGGATTCTCCGCCCCCACTTAAAATCGACCCATTTCAATAGGCCTACGTGATCGGATGTGCAGTCTTTTCCTACATCCCTTCCACAGATTCAGTAGTTCGGCGTCACTAGCGCTAAAACTATTCCCCTCCGCCCGTATGAAATTAACTTGGTGGTATAGGCCTAATAGACCCAAACAGTCTTCAAACACCATCTCACTATTGTAATCATCTATATGACCTTCACCTTATTTATTCTGATTTTACCAATGAATGATTTGTCTTGTCTTAAATGTTCATGTTGTCTTGGAGGTGGTCCTTATGTTGAGCCGGGAGTTCCTAGGCCTATATGTCCTTGTATGAACTATTTTTCCTGCATAGAATGAATTCAGCGAACCCGCAATGAATGTCCTGCAGAAATAAATTTAAATTTAAATTCTTAGAAAATTTGAAGTCGAAATGAAATAGTTCAGGCGGTCAGTAGTGTGGTTAAAATAATTCGCAATGAATGTCCTGCAGAAATAAATTTAAATTTAAATTCTTAGAAAATTTGAAGTCGAAATGAAATAGTTCAGGCGGTCAGTAGGGTGGTTAAAATAATCCGCAATGAATGTCCTGCAGAAATAAATTTAAATTTAAATTCTTAGAAAATTTGAAGTCGAAATAAAATAGTTCAGGCGGTCAGTAGGGTGGTTAAAATAATCCGCAATGAATGTCCTGCAGAAATAAATTTAAATTTAAATTTTTAGAAAATTTGAAGTCGAAATAAAATAGTTCAGGCGGTCAGTAGGGTGGTTAAAATAATGGGATATTTTGTGAGGGCTCAATAGTTTCTCGCGTTTGAAATGAGAAAAATATTTGAAAATTTAATCTAAATAGTATTTTTTAAAAAAAGTTGAAATTGAGACAAGACTCGGCAGATTCTTGAATGGTGTAAATGTAGTCAAAAGAAATTAAATATGCAAAAAAGAAATAAAAAGCTGCAAAGATCTAAAAAAAAAAAGACTAACAAGGACCAATAAGCCAAAAAATTCGGAAAAGGACCTTGTCTTTAAATGTTCATGTTGTATTGGAGGTGGTCCTTATGTTGAGCTGACCACACAAGCGGGGAGGCCCTACGTGTCCTTGTATGATTGAAAAGCACATAGAGCCTATGTGATCTGGAACCAAACATTCCCTTCCGACAGGTTGTGTCCCGGGAGGTGGAGTTCATATGAGAGTAGCATACCTACAATAGGAAGAAAAAAAAAGTGTAGAAGAGAGAAAGAGAGAGATGTTATAGGGCCTACATATTCATCCAATTGCATTTTGAATGTAACTGAATATTTTTAATTTATTTTTATCACATAGCCTAGGCCTATATTGGATTCGTCCTCCAAAATGTAGGCCTAGTTCAACTAAGTTAAGTTATACCTTACTAAATAGCGTACAAATAGGCATAGGCTATAGGTTAAATCATAGGTCTGCGTACTTTTAACTTGTCTCTATTCCACGATTTGAGGGAAATAAATTATAGACGGGATGATTGGAAAACAGTTCTTGATAGGGATGTACGGAAAGCTTATGTCCTCGCGGCCATGAACCCCGTTGTGCCAGTGAGTTAGTTATATAAGGTTGTATCTCATTTGCGAAATGAAAATACACAACCAATATGAAAATAAACAAAATTATAGGCCTATCTACCTCGTCTAACTTAGGCTATATTTAAACCATAAGAGTTGTAAGGCTTATAAAATCTTAAAAGCCTGCAAGTTTATATACAAAACTGAAATATTCATTTTATCAATTAACGTTTGCTTTATAACTGAAGGTATGACTAAACTTATAGTCTATATCTTCCTCTTTTATTTCTCGAGATGGAGAATTCCTTTGATGGAACGATATTGCTCAAAGTTAACAAAAGGGAAAGGAAACGGAGCACTGTAATTTAGGTCTAACTTATTATTCAACCAAGCTCCCACCAGTTTGAAGGGATGGCGTTCACACTGAAACAATATGGGCCTACTAGCTCGTCAATTCTCAATATCGCCATTTCTGTTCCAATTTGTACTAAATTGACTCTAACTTATCACTAAACAATGGAGTTGAATATTATTGTCACTTTAGATCTTACTAACATTGCAAGATAGGGCCTACATATCCTCGTAAAGGCAATTGATTAAATAAATAATTTTCATCAATTTTCACAGTCATGTTTCCATTAGGCCTACTTTTCTTGCTATTCCAGGAAAATACGAAAATATCTCTTAGGCTTAGGCCTATATGCACAGCATAATATGTATGATATTCTGATTAACGTAGGTAGATAGTAGGCATTTCTTCGTTTTCTTCGGCAACGCCTTTAACATCTCAGGTCAAATCTAGTCGTGAAAGGACGAACAATTTTTGCTCAGAGACCTCCAATTTTAGGCTTGAAGATCTCTTACGTGTCGTAAATGTACTATGTTTTACTCCAACGTAGACGAGTAGTTTAAGACATGATCCCATAGTGCGCTGGTTCGAATCCCCATAGGGAAATAAATTTTCTCATGGAATTTTGGCCAGTATGAGACGGGAGTCATCCAGTATCGTGAGAAACATGGGAAGATACAACAAATAGAGGCTGCAGGTTGGGAAACCAGCTATAACGACTGGGGAACCCGACATGCTAATTACATGTCATCCCTATAGGCCTACAGGATGGATGATCGTCCATCTCTGTCATTAACACATGTGAATGTGAGACTACAGCCAGCTGGTAGTCTAAGGTCTTCAAGGCCTGTCGCGCCGTGGAGTGTGGAGTTAAATGTAGACTATGATTGCCTAATACGGGGTCCGTGACTTTACTTCCCTTCCGAAGGTAGCCATTTAGGCTATTCACTGCCGGGTTTAAATCTCCGTAGGATATCTAAAGTCTGTGAGGTTTAACTTGGTGCACGAGTACCTGTTTGGGTGTAAGGACGCCGGGTCGTCATCTGATCAATCAGATCTTTAGTGGGTGTTAAGTGTTGAGAGCTGTTGAAAGAAAATATGCACCTATAAGCAAGAGTCCCTTTGTTCAGATGAACAATCGAAAGTAGGCCTACTTTACAACATGCGACGTGAACAATTTTTCTATCGTACACCATGCAAATGCGCTAACAAAGGCGAAACGGTTTTCACTATGGAATCACGGGATGCAGCCAACATATTACACGATATTTCCATCCATCCATAGTAATTCTGCCCGAGGACAGGTCTTTCACTGTATTTTCATGCTGTGCTTTTTGCAGCTTTACTAAGGAATTATAGGTGTGTAGCTTCCCGTTGCTTTCCACACCGGTGAAGAATGATGATGATAATGATAAGAATAATGATGACGATGATGACCGGATTATTTTCGGGGACCGTTGGACCATAAGCTTCCTGACATTTGTTCTACAGGTGAGGAGAAACCCTGAAAAAACCTCCCGACCAGGAATCGAACCCGAGCCCGCTGCGTGACAGGCAGCATGCTACCTCGAGACCACAGCGGTGGACTGGCTACACGATATTTAAGGAACCTAAAATATAGGCCTACTCCAATCTGCGAAATATCAACCTAAAAGCTAACCTAACGCAATTTAAGCGCTCTAACCTGTGAAAGAATGCAACGACCAAAAATAAATAATAAGCCTAAGTTTTCTAATTCTCAAGTAGGCTTAGGCCTATATGTTTACAGTTAATTTGCATTCTCTGGCTTGGCTGCACTGGTACACATCCTTGTTGTTGCATGGAATATTTTTTACAACAAAAATGGCTGCCACTTATTCATGCTACGTATGTAGTTAAATAGGCCTATCGCAGAAGAATATATTGAAATAATTGTAAGAAAAAAATATAAAAAAATAACTGCACAAGGCGGGAAATATTTTGAAAAAATGAAACCCTAAAAATAAAATTTGACAGAGATTTATGAAGGAATTAAAAAATGTCGCGTCACAGGTTGTAAAGTTTACTGAACAATCTACCTTTTTGTCCTTAAAACCAAACATGCTGTCCTACTTGTACTAAGTCAAAACTCATAGACTTTAGGAGCCAGAGGCGAGAATACCAATCGCTAATCCACTGGAACAGATACTATTCAGTGTGTAAGGCTGGATATCGTAATTAGCCTACGTAGGGCCTATTACGAATTGACTACGGTCACTGTTCCTGCAGTAGGCCTGTATTTCTATCAGTTATGTTCTACGTTTATGCCATATTATTTAACAAGTTTAGTGCACATGGAGCTCATTGTTTCCATTGCAAGAGCTCAGTAGCATCAACTTATGCAGAAAGCTAATAGTCATCAACAAAAGGGCCTATAGACCATGCCAGTAAAATTTTATTAGGCCTATCTTTGAAGTCAAACACAATTTTAACTACTGACGAAGGATTACATAAGTTAAATTTATATCTAGAGTCTTATATTAAATAGGCCTAATTGCAACTTAACTTAGACCCACTAATAATCATCTTAGTAGATCTCTTATAGGAAGTATAAAATCATCAACTAGTTCATTTTTAATGTGAAGATGAAAAGGAAATTTGAGATATTTTTGTTATTACAGTCCCACGCCGTAACCTAGTAGTTAAGGCAAGAAGCCTTAGCGCAGAGGTACGGGATTGCGCTGGTTAAAGTTCCCATGAGGGAAGAAATTTTCTCGTGGAATTTTGGCCAGTATGGGACCGGTGCCCACCAAGCTTCGTGAGGCATTTGGGTAGTTAGCCTACAATAAGTAGCGACTCCAGGTTGAGAAGAGCAATTATAACGGCTGGGGGATCCGACATGCTAACCATATATCACCCCTACACTGGCTAGATGATCGTCTGCCTCTGTGGTTAATACATGTGGATGTGAGGCCAGCAGCCAGGTGATAGGTCAAAGGCCTTCTAGGCCTGTCGCATTTGGAGTTTTCGTTATTACAGGTAAAAAACTAATAGGCCTAAGCCAGTTGGTTTCATTTTAAAACTATTCTTTATAGGTCTACAATCTAAATAACAAATAAAGTTTCATCTTCCAAAATTTAACATAAGTTACTGTACAAGCGTTGCGGAATGTGGCTCCTACCTCTTCTACTACTAGTATCCTTGCACTGAGCTTATTGAATGTGTTCAGGAGATCTGTTAAAAAAAATAACCATATGGGTTATTTAATAGCAAAAGCATCAATTTTACTACTCTTTTTCGACTGTTCTGCTTTATAACGCCTAAATTGGGAATTTGAAGCAGTTTTTACATTTAAACTTATTTTTATTAGATAGAGGAACACATATCCTATCCTGAATTAAAAAAAGTAGGCCTATTTTCTGTATAGACTAGGCTAAGCCTATTGTAAGCAGATTATTTATTTTTTAATTTAACGGTAGCTAAAAGTCTTCTAATTTCACATTCGCCCATATGGTTAAATAGGCCTAATTTCTCAGACAGTGCCCGTGGTTCGTAGGCTTTAATTCTGCTCGATATTATTCTAGGCCAACATAAAATTGCCCATTAAAAATTTACCTAATTAGACCTATAAGTTAATTGATAAAATCATTTTTTGAAGTCCTATTTGTTATTAACTTAAACCGCAAATGAACAATGTAGGCCTAAATGCGTAAAATGATCCCACTACAGAACTCAGGAGGACCTTGAGGTAGTAGGAGGTTAAGGCTCCCATTTTTCTGGACAATCGGCACTTGATATCAGCCGAGTTCTCAGACCTGCGTGACGGCCGCCTTTACTCCCAGAACAAGCGTCTGGAACTCATTTCCGTTAGAGAACAAGTCGACCTCAGGGTCATAGTGCCGCCAGAAGATTTGGGTCAGTTTAAAAATCCTGATCCCACCGAGACTCGAACCCTCGACCTTCTGGCTTGTAGCGCAGTGCCTTAAACACTACGCTACGGCATGCAAATAGGTCTACGTACGTCACCAAAAAAAGTTAAAAATAAAATAAAAGTAATAAACTTATATTTTCCAATCAATTAACCTAGTTTAACCTCTCACCTTATAGCGACTTTTTACATGCCACACGCTATTTTTTCTTCCAATATTCCAAAATAGCCAAGATGTAAATTTGAATATTCCAGCATATTTTACATTAGCAACTACCACAATTAGTCTAAGGTACTACTGTATTAATGTGGCCTAAATGTGATGTTTTGTTTCAAATTACATAAACACTGAAATAGTCCTACAAAAGGAAACAAAAAGACAAGTATTCTATCAATTATAAATAAGTAGCCTATAGTCGGTTAATTCATTTAGTTTACAGACGGCATCAAAGATAAGTGTTTCCCTCTGGTTTAAAAAATGCATTGTTGCTGCCAGGTAGAGCCGGGGAGTTGTTGTTAGAGGCTTCTAAGACGCCGCTCCAATCACCAAAAACTAGAAACAGTTCTCTGCCAATAATGTCTTGGCATTTGTAAAAGACATTTCCATGTCTACTCCACGTGGATATAGGCTAGTAATCTTAACAGTGTTGCAACTTTTGTCTTTTTTAGTATCTTTAGTTGGTAAAAATTTATTCTAGTGAATAAAACGTGACAACGCTGCTTGATACTATTATAAATGTTTACGCTTGCAATCTAGATCTATCTACCCAGAAAGCAAAGCGACTGTAAACTAAATGACTGAGCCGGTTATAGATTGTCCTTGTTTATCACCTCCCGGGAGAAAATCAAGTTAAACGAGGTTCTTTAATAAAAATCGATCTGTTAATATCATGCCTCTTCAATGTAAAAGCTAAAAAAAACTCCATGGATCAACAGGCCTAGTAGGTTGATACTTGGCCTACCATTCGGCTGCTGCCCTCACATCCATAGGCATAGACCTATGTGTTAATCATAAAGGTAGATAATCATCCTGCCAGTAGGCCTATAGGATGACATGTAATCAGCATATCAGGTACATGAATTTCTCAATTTGGAGTCGCTACTTATTGTAGTTCTTCAATGCATCATCCTTAAAATCGTTTCTTGTTTCAATAATTAATCAAGCCCCCATGAATCGTGTTCCCACAAATAGGCTAAGTAAGCAAATATTTCTTTTCCTTTTTCAAAATAATCTCACAGATTGTATCCTTTGTAGGGCCTATAACCTATCTTTAGGCATACAGGGAACGCTCTAAGGAAGAATGCGTTTTGGAATAACTTAGGCCTAAGTTTGACTCTTTGAGGCCTATAGGCCTACTTACTTACTCATTGGCACTAATCGAACCCCTAGGTTCATGGCCGCGTGGACATAAGCTCTCCATACATCCCTATCCTGAGCTAATGCTTTCCAATCATTCCTTGTATAATCTACTTCCCTCAAATCATAGTTGATGTTGTTCTCCCACCTCATTCTTGGTCTATCAACTGGGCGTTTTTCCTCTGGTCTTCTTACAAGAAGCTTTCATGCACGTCTTTCATTCCCAATACGCGTAACATGTCCTGCCCATCGCAGTCTACGAGAATTAACTGTTCTTATTATAGCTGGCTTCCCATAAAAGACCATGTAGTTCATTGTTATGTAGTCTTCTCCACTCACCTGTCTGTTCATCTCTGTTTGGTCCAAAAATTTTCCTAAGAACTTTATTCTCAAAAACTCGTAATCTCATTTCTTCCCTTAAAGTAAGAGTCCATGTTTCGCACCCATATAGGCCTAATATAACTGGTAGAATAATAGTTTTATATATTTTCAATTTAACGTTTTTTGAAAGGAGTTGGGACATCAAAAGTCTCTGTAATGCATAATAGCACGCATTTCCAGAATTGAGCCTATGTTTAATTTCTTTGTGCATCTCATTCCTATTTGTGATTATTAAAAGTAGGCCTATAGAAAGTCAAAATATATTTTTAGAGTAGGCTCTACTACGCACTCCCAATCCAAATGCCTATGAAAGAAGTTTTGGAAACTCCTAGAATATTTCGAAAATTAATTTTAATTTATGATACAATAAAATAGGCCTTCTTTATAATGGGAGCAAGTTTATAACTTACAGGTAGTCTATAGCCTGCAGAGTGGAAAGAAATATACTCCGATTAATCGTAACTCATTAATTTATATTCTATTCATCCTAAATGTTGTTTCTATTTGCTGAGGGTTTCTCTTATGTTTAAATATGGCTCATCAAATGCCCGAAGTCTTTCATATTTTTTTAATTCCAAAAAAAAATGTGTTTTTTTTCGGACTAAATTATCTTTGTCAATCTCCTGGGGTGATAGAACGTGTAGCATATGATTGTCCTGTATACGCCTACTGTATAGGCCTATTATCTTAATTCTGGCAGTAAATTATTGAACAGTAAAGAAACAGTACGTTGACAATCGTTATGTGTCATTGTAAACTAGAGTTTTCCTTGATCGTGATAATCGTAGAGATGTGAAGCTATATATAGGCCTATAGGCCTATATATTATTACTTTATTAGGCAATACTATTACTCGCCCAATTTAAGTCTGCACGGCTAGAGGGGAAGTTTGTTAGCGCTAGTGTCGCCAGACTACTTCTCTATGGAAGGGAGAATATGTAAACATATGTGAAATATCATTAACACAGGCCTATATGGTTGCCAAATTAGTAATTTAGTTGACGACTGCTGAATGTTTTGGAACATTTAAAATCACACTGTTTGTCATTTTTTTTTATTACCAGTCTCGCAATACAACATAACACAACACAGCGGACTAAACTAAAGAGGAAGACAAAGATACGGACAGCTCATTCCCAAGTAGCAATATGGTTGCCGATTGTTCATTTTGTCAACGACTTCTGAAGGTAACGGATCATTTAAAAAGCACAGTATTTACCAGCGCTCCCCTCCCAGTCAAATAACACAATACAAAGGACAGGAGGTGGCAACATAGCAAGAGAAGAAAGAGAATCGACAGCACATTCCTGGTATATTTTCCGCGCGAAGATTTAACTTGAATGTGTAATAAATTACTTAATAATTAGTCTAAAGAAGAACATTTTACCTTCATGGAAATATTTGTCTAATGGGTCTCCAGATAGCCTAAGTTTACGTCCAAATATATTCTATTTTTATTACATCCTACAGAGTAAATATGGTTTCTACCAACAAACTTCTGACTGAGTAGACTGTTTTACATAACGAATCTCTAGTCTCCAGTGCTTTAATTCGGATGAATACATTTTAAGTTATGTTAACCACGAATTAGATCAGTCACCTTAAGCATTGTTAGAGGGGTTTGGTAGCCTATATAAAAAAGAGTATACAATCTGGGAGCCACTTGCATTCTATGATTCTTACATCTTAGTAGGAGTATGTAAATTGTTATATTCAACATATTTCTTAGAGATGCAGTCACTACAAAATAATGCTCTGGCCTATTAAGAATGTTAAAAAGGAGGAGCTTGATTTTAATATGATAAAATTAAATTGATAAAATCGAGGTGAAAAACGACTGTGATTGGTTGTAAATAAAAATTCATTGAAATGTGATTGGCCATTGCCTCCCATTTGGGGCATGAGCTAAATAATCAAGATAAAACTCTAACATCAGCTAATAATAGCATAGGCCTATTAACAATTAATAATTATTAGTTTAAATACTTTAATTACTGTTAGTAGGCTATGCCTATGATAACTTAGGCCTATTTTGTAAAATTACCAAATTATAAGTAGACTTTTTGATACAAAAGTAGAACATAGGCCTAGGTCTATTACGAAATTTCTCTACCGCAGGCCTAGTTGGCTATGTAAATATAGACATATTTTAAGTTGAAGATAGGCCTATAAAGATTAGGAGACATACAATAACCTATATCTGCAGCAACACTATTTTATTGATTGTTATTATCTATAGGCCTATAGTATAACTCATCATGAGAGATGTTATGAGAGTTTGGTTAAATGGCTATAAATATTGTTTTGCTTAGCTAAGAACTGGAGGATTAGGCCTATAAGTTTAAAATAAATTACCAATTTAAAAAGTTTTATTTCTGGAGTACTGAACAACCCTGCAATCAATTAAGACTGCAAGTTAGATATAGGGCTTATTTCAATTCAAATTTTACGCTGTGTCACTTTTTAAATTAACTTCCCTAATACATTTTCATAAATAAATAAAATTGTTTGTGACGAGTATTCTGGTTGTGGAACTTTTTCGCCAACTTTTCTTAACATTGTAATACTATAGTAAGTCATACAAACATGCATACATATAGGCCTTATAAAAAAATCTGTATTTCTATTACATTTTTACATAGGTAAAATCAAAAGGACGTATTTTTTTTCGAAATCTTGTCTGCTACATAGACTATACGTAAGTTTTACAAGATATAGTTCCTGAATAATAGAGGAGGGGAATATTTAATGGATGATCAGGGGGAGAGGAAAGGGGAACCCACAAACATAAAAGAAGTAGAGATTAGGAGAGTAGCCTATAAAAAAGGGGAAGATCAGTAGGAAAAAGAGTGACGAATGAAAGGGTGAAGTTGAGAATGGGGTGGTAATGTCTGAAGAGGGAGGAGTAGATGCTTAACGTAGGGGAGAGATGATGAATTGAATTTTACTGGATATGACAAGTAGGTTTTATTTTGACGTATTGATCCAGTTTCCAAGCATTACATGCACTACTTACTGTGGATATAGGCTACCTGTGATCATAATTACGTTAAATGATGGATTGATTCTATTTTACACTTACTCTAATGAAACTTCTAAATAGCCTATAGCTATTGTGTTCAAAAAACTATATGGAGTAAATACTTACATTAATTCTCCTGGTTCTTTCAAATTGTCGCCATTTTGATTCCCCAGCAAATATCTATAAAAGTCAATTTCATGATGATATGATCGGTTTATTTAATGAAAACGCACATTCAGATTATCCATCTCCATACATCTTTATCGTTCTTTTGTCTCCCCTCCGTATTTAAGCAAATTCCTACATTGATTGCAAAATTTTACTTCTCCATATTGTTCTTGGTCGTCCATTCTTCTATTTTCCATTAGGTACCTTACAATATAACTTACTTCCTTACATTTTGATGTTCATCCATTTGATCTTCATGTCAATATCATCATTACTGCATAATTTGATTCTGATATAGACTTAATCCAAAGAAAAAAAGGATATGATTTAATAAGATATGTCAAACCATTAGCGTAGCTGGTTAGGTCATACAATGGAGAATGAAAGATCACCAAGACAAGCTTATATAGACTATGGGAGAAATATAGCAATTAGAAGAAGAGGCACACGAAGGAAAAATAAAATTACTACATAAGATTTTAAAAAATAGGCCTAATTGTGGTAAGGAATTAGACAACTTTGGCTAAATAAAGGAACAGGCCCTATGTGGAAGAGATTTTGAAGAAGGCCAAGGGACTGTAAAACCGAGAAGTAGAAGATTCCCATTTACCAAAGATTGTATTTTGCTTATAATTTTGTCTCGTTCTGAACATTCGTTCTGATTTCGCCAGAAATCCATTTCGGAGGTAGGCCTAGGCCTACATAATTTAGATTTTGTTTTTATTTTCTCTGATCAAGCTTCTACATTACAGCCATGTTTTTAATATTACTATTGTAAACGTTTATTTTTGTCTTCTTCTAAACATTTTTTAACCCTAAAAAAATCCACCGTTAGAAGGCATAACTAGTAGCCTAAATTATATTATTTAGTTCCTCTTCAGAATTGTTATCCTTATTTAGGCCCTAGTTTTATTACAAAGTATTCAATTTAATTTTGTTTTATGGGCACTTCCTCCATTTTCTTTTCATAATGTCATAAAGAAAACTTAATCAGTGTACTTACTAGAGCACAGACAAAAGAAAAACGTAACCTACTTGATCCATATCTAACTCGTAGGCCCTAACGCAGTGTTAATAGCGACAAATTTATCCTTTTATTAGACCTATTAGCGCAGAATTTTCTCGAAAACTTGTCATTCTACTTCTAGCATTTGATTTCATAATTAAATATTAGGCCTAAGGCTAAGTTATCATTCTCATATTCGGTGATAATTGTTCCGTAATTTTCCAAAAATTTTGTAGCCTAGTTTTACCACTGATAGAATTGATTGTTTAAGAATCCAAAATCCCTCATTCCATCTTAGGCTTATCCAGGTGGAACATATAAAGGCCTAACTAATGTTCAATAGAGGACAGTCACATCTTCTGCAAGTACAACATAGGGCCTATTAACTCGTTTTTATTGGAAGTAACACTTGGACCTGCCCCGCGCCGTAGCCGAGCGGGATAAGGCATGTTGTCTTGTTTGAGAGCTACGAGACTTGAACTGGTTCGAGTCCTCATGGGGCAATACTTTTTCTTATGGAATTTTCGCGAGTATTGGACCGATGTCCGCCCAGCATCGTGAGGAATTTGTAGGCGTATAACTACAATAAGTAGGCCAAGTGGAATCAGGTTAAGAAACCCAGCTATATTTGGTTGATGAAAACATGTCACCCCCATAATGGCTGGGTAATTGTCCATCTTTGTGATTCATATTAGATGTGAGGCCAGCTGCCGGCTGGTAGACCAAGGGTATTCAAGGCCTGTCGCGCCATGGAGTAGAACATAAAAAGTAAGTCTGGACTTAATGCCCATAGCTCGAATTCTGAAAGGTCCTTTCTAGCAGAAAAAAAATGGTTGGTAGATAGTTGGCACACATGCTCATATCTGAATTCCTAAAATAAGTTAGATCTAATTGCTACTATTGTCCTCATCTATCATCTTAAGTAGCCTACTGTAAACTTACCTCTTAATTTTCTCTTTTATCCTTCAAATAGTATTACAATCTATCTTTCAGTATCCTTATAGCCTAATCCTACCTTAGTTGGGTTAATGTAGATTAAGTACTTAGATGTTATAGGGATGCCTTCGACTAATATTGAGGTAAGTTAGGTAAATTATAAGTAGAATCTAGTTCCTCCCTAAAAATACGCCTACTTGTATTAAAATTAATTATCGAATTATAGATCGGATATTAATTAGGAACATATGGTTTTAATTAGAGTGCAGTTTTGTAAACGGTCTTGAAACATATAAAATAGAAAATGTAAAGGAGCATTGACCTTAGTTCGAGGAGCGACAATAGTCTATAGTAGAGCCTAATAAATTGCAAGTTCCTTCTGTATTAAACACGTAGAGGCAATAAAAACTCAGCAGCGCAAAGAGGGATGCTATTTATAAAGTGAATCTTATTCACAGTCAATTTTAAGGCAGACTGGCACAAACACCCTAAACAAAATTATGTAAGGGTAGCGACTACTCAAATCTACACAAACCCGCCCTTTTTTTATTACAGTTGGGCCATAAAAATACAACTTTGCTGAAAATAAGAGGGAAGTCATAGTGCCTGAGAAAAATAACAATTTTGTAGTTTTGAAAGTTGGACGGATTCTTCAAAATGTGTGTGTGTGTGTGAGAATACTAGAGAGGGGGCGTAATTTTGGATATACCAATTAGGTCAATATTTTTGTTTTGTCTAATGCCACCAGGTAATCTTTTATGACATTTCTGGTTTTCTCCCCTAGCATTGGCGGAATTGTGATCCATTTCTAAGATTGGGGCACCCCGATGATATGAAGTGCGATAAATGATAATGAAGCACCAGCAGAGGTCTTAACCTAAACTTAACCTAAATTCCAGACCATGGGCAACCATGGGAATAATTCTCTTTAAGGAAAAATTACTATGATTTGACCGGAAATCGAACCCAGGACCTCGTGAACTGTAGTCAGAAATCCTGAAAGCTTAGCCTCAATTTTATAAAAAAAATAGTTGAAGACCGATTTCTCCCTTTGAATGCGGGTTCGACCCCAAAAATTCTGCCCGATTACCTTTTTCGCTCAGATTTTTTTTAAATTGCAGTTAGCCTATCTTTTTTAATTTCTGATGTAGAAATTGCTCTCCTCCTCCCAATAACAATTATTATAAGTTCCAGCCCACTAGCCCATGAGGCTGCTCATACCAATGAATGTACACATGTTGATTGTATTGTTGTAATGTGTAAATCAATAAAAATTATTTGTGACCACTATCACCGCCCTAAGACGCCCAAATAAGGCTTTGTAATAGGCCCTAAATCAGTGAGTCTGACAAAAAATGTAATCATTCGCTGGTCGTCCTGCTATAGCCCGTGTAACGATCATCACTCGGCACCTCGTAGTAGCCGGGGTACTATTAATATTATTTTTATTTGTCCCACAGTATCTGGGATAATAATATTGTCCATTCCGAGATTGACGGGAAATATATAAATATGAAGATCTTATAATTTGAGAGAACAGATCTCCTATTAAATATAGGCCTAGGCCTACTTCTGTATAGATTTGTGCAGACATAAAAGTAGAAACATTGATACTTAAAAGACAATTTTAAAGAACGTCATAAGATAACAAGGATCCTTTAGGCTATACAAGTAGACTAAATAAAAATTGGATTAGCCTAAATACAAGTGCTTGAGAGTCTTAATGGGGATATTAAAATTGATTTTTTCTGCCTAATAAAATATTTAAATGTGTTTGTATTCATTTAAATTAGTAAATTGAAATAATCTTATTATATGATATCAAAACGTATGATTTCCAATTTATTTTAACCCTTACATTCGCAATGTACCTATAGGATAGGCCTACATCAATTGTTTTAATTTATCTAATAGTTTAAATAATAGGCTACATAAGAAAGCTAACGATAAGAAATTACTGAAATTTGTGTGGAATTGCATAATATAGGCCTACCTAATAATAAACATAATAGTTATACACGCCTCCCTGTAGATTATCACCTTGGTGTGGTAGGGAGGCTTAGTACCAATGACCCAGACGATCATAACCGGGAAGTCTTGGCTTGCGGTTAGATAAGAGGAGAGGGAACTAAGAATAATCCGCAACGTGGGAGCAACGACCACATTGGAAGCTGCAAACACGGAAGATCACAACGAGAGACACGACGGAGATAGAAATATTGAAATGGCGAAAATGGCGGAAGTGGCAACTCAATCTCTGGGGATGAAATAAGAGACCCAGCTCGGGGAAACAAGAGTGAAGTCCTCAGCGGCAGAAGGCGGAAGAAACAACCCTCCTTGTGGGGATAAAACACAAGGAAGCAACAAGTTCAAAGGCTTCAAGGAGGCAGCCCCTCCAAAGGACTAACCCTGCAGAACGTTAGTAGCGTACTCAGGGGACACTTCAAAATACATACAAGCTCCAAAGACAGCATCCTACTGCTATTCACCACGAGGAAGAAGAAGTTTTGGAAGACCAAAGAAAAGATGGAAAGAGCAGCAATTTGGAGCCGGAACAGGCTAGTAAATAAGCCTAAACCGTGAATAAGAAGAAGAAGAAGAAGAAAAGTTATACACGATTTCGTTTACAGTACGGCCGGCAACATTTAAATAAATGATACAAGAAATTGCTGTTTTGCCAATTTAAGGGTTAATTATTAAAGTAGTTTATCCATATAATCTTTATTGTCCTCCGAAGTCCATGCTCTTCCGAACCTGAGTAAGCCTACAGTTGCAAGTAGCCTATTACAAGACTTTACCGACATACTTTTAGGAACGACATGTCATACAGAGAAGCTAATGTTTGATAAGGAACGTATAGGCCTACCGGTAGATCTGCTCCTAAACATAACCTATAATTTATTACTTAGTCAAGGTACTCGACCGTAAGATTCGGATATTAAATAAAAACAATTGTAGGCCTACACTTAAAGAACAAATCAAGAAGAGATAGGCCTATGCTTACTTGATTGAAGTTTTATAAAACATTGGCAGTTCCTGCATTACTTTATGGGAGAGAAACTTGGATAATAACCAAGAAATTAGAAAATAGAAAACAAAGCGTAGAAATTAACTTCATTAGAAGAACAAAAGGCTGCACAAGATTGGATCGGATAAAGAATGAAGATATAAGAACAACGTTAAATATATATAGGCCCTATATATAGGCCTATAGGCTATATAGGCCTATATATAGGCCTATATCCATCGAATGATAACATCAAAGAATATAGAGATAAATGGTTTAGACATGTAGAAAGAATGAATGTAACAAGGTTACCAAAACCAGCATTTAACTACAAGCCAAGAGGTTCAAGGAATATAGGAAGGCCAGTGAAAAAATGGACAGAACAACTGTGAGGCGGAACAGGCAATTTGCCTAGCCCGTTAAGTGAAGAAGAAGAAGAAGAAGAAGAATTGTACTCCAAATAACTTATCCTACATTTGATTGAAATACATGCTCTGATTGGCTCGAACAGTCTGCAGAGGCTATTCGCATTTCCAGATTAGAATTGTTAATGCTGTAAAAGACACACTTCATTTTTAATAGGACTAATTTACATCTTAATAACTAGGCTATTTATATCACAAATTTAATCCAGCAGGCTTAGGCTTACACAAAAACTTTACGAATATTGAATACTGAGAACGGACTTGAAAATAAACATTAGCCTAGGCCTACAACATAAAACCCAACATCTCACAAATTATCGACGTTAGATGGCTGCAGCATACATCTATCTTACTGAAATGATAATTCCATGTCAATAAAGATATAGGTCTACTCCCAAACACATCGTTTATAAGTTTTGCGCATTGGTCCAGGTGCGCGGTACGCTAATAGGCCTACCATCTTACTGGCACTAATCGAACTCATAGATTCATGGCCGCATGGGCATAAGCTCTCTATACTTGACTCTGGACATTGTCACGAAATCAGTGATTCCTGGATTGTGTAAATATAATTAGTTGAGTCATAAATAATTAAATTACAATCGATGTATCCTGGCAGACGCGCGAAATTTAAACCCTTAACTTAATGCGAAACTGTTGTACTTGCAGCACGAAAATGGTATGTTTCCGGACAAAGGTCCCTATTCAAAACGTTATCTATCCAGCCCTCACTACAAACCCTGGAAGTTTGTAATGGTAATTTCTGAACATAGCCTATTGTATGTTGTTACTGAAAGTGATTCGCAAATATTATACCGGTAATCTTTAAATTTCTGAGTCAAGGAAGAAAATTGTGAACCAGGAGCTTTTATCCTTAAATTGACAAAGCACTAATTTATCGTGTTAGTTAGCCTATTTCAATATTGCGGACCGCAGTGAAAACGATATCAAACATAGCTAACTATTATAATTGGGTATATTGTGCAATTCTACACACATGCAAGTAATGTCTACTCGTTTGTTTTCTTCTGTTTTATTAAATTCTACAAGAACTAAAAAACAAGAATTATCCAATATAGGCACAGTAAGACAACTACAGAAAACCAGCTTCCAGAATGGTTCAAGGATCAAGACTGCAATTACAGTTTGGATCCTGACCTTTAGTGAAACTGAAGACTTCAAGACAAAATTAACACAACCAACAGACATCTTCAATATTAAAATTAAATTATAGACATACAAAAAACCAACGGGCGGAATCCAGTGCTACAATTGTCAGGGCTTCGGACATGTAGCTAACTGCTGTTCCAGAACTGAACGGCGTGTTAGATGCTCTGGCAATCACTGGGTTGAGAGTGTACAACAACTTTAACCTGCACAAACTGCAAACAAAATCATGCTGCAAGCTACAGGAAATGCCCAATCTTCAAGAAATACGAAAGTTCAAGACCACAGCAGACTCCGAAGACTAAAAAAACAAATAGGCTGACACTAATAGGCTAAGACTGACACACCTAAAGTTCCAAACAAAAGGAAAACATCAACATTTCCAAACACACCCAGAAACCTCAAGTCCTAATTCAGAAAACCTTACCCAACAACTCCTAATACTCCTAACCAAAATCCTCCTAAATTCTCAATTGCTATAAACCACTGTAAATATCCTAACTTAGTCACTCCAAGTCCTTAAACTAAATAAGGCCAACACCTAAAGAACATAAAATAAAATGAGTTAAAATATACCTTCTTAGGTAAAATTCGTCGTCCTCAACTTATAAAATATGTAGGCTAATCTTTATGCCTGTAAGCCTTTCAGAACATCCGTTCCATCTTGTCGTGACAACACCACATTAGGACCAGCAGCATCATACTGAATGTTGTAGCGAAGAGGGACCTGCTGAAGATGGAACGGATGTTCTGAAAGGCCTATAGGCGTAAAGATTACATATTTTATAAGTTGAGGACGACGGATTTTACCTAAGAAGGTGTATTTAACTTATTTTATTTTATGACTCTCCATCTCAACGGTTTTAACAATGAAATTTATTAGTAGGCCTATTGACCTAAAGAACATCTTTAAGACTAAAAAGCTTAAGTAAAACCTATCAGAAAAAGACATCACCTTCAACATCTCAAGAATATCTAAGAAGACAGCTAGGAGAAGATAATTTTCTTATCTCCAACAAAATTACAAACAACCAGAAGACAAGCACATGAAGAAAGAGTCATGACCTCCAAAGAGTCTGTACCGACAACAAACTTCAATGACACGACCAGCTTCTGTTTTATTAAAAATATGGAATAAAATAAACTAATTGATGTATCCTATAGGATACATTGCGAATTAAATAGTTAAAACCTACAGCAGTAAAGAAACACGTGCGATGGAAAGGTTTAACCAGTGACTAGAGTACTATCCAAATTGTAAATGTGAAGGCCCTACAAAATATTAAAAGAAAATCCTCATAGGCCTATAGGTGCGCGAGATATAGGCCTAGGCCTAGTAAATGAAGTGGCTGCATATAGGCCTATTAAAGTACCGAAGGCGAGGTTAAATCACCAGTCAAAATTAAACCGAAATCGAAGACAATTAATAATGATACAGAAGATACATTAAATGTGATAGGCCTATCAGGAGGATGCATAGCCTACATTCAGTAGTGTGTTTCAATAACGAAATCCCAACTGTAAAGAAATCATGCCGTCTATCCGTGAATACCCTGTTCTCTCTAACTAAGTTATAAGAAATCAACATTTCACAAATTAATTAAATATATTTTATTCGTTAGAAAGTGGTTATAGATAGGCCTATATTTTATTATAATATATCTGTAGGCCTACTCAGGTTTTGTTTTATAGAAAATCTAACAACATTAAAAAAAAGAGCATCTTGTGAATTCCGCTTTTTCATTCACTTTCGACAGTTTATTTCCGCTTCTTACAAATCGCGGATATGCTGTAATAATGATAATAATGAAATAAGTAATAATTATGATACCGAAAATAATAATGTGCCAACTCGGATCAGAAACATAAACCTTAACTCCGAAGAGTAAAAGCGGTTGAACTGAGACTGCTTAGACATGTATACTACAGTAAATCCAGGATGTTACAGAACGGAAGTAAACAAATCTCCTATACTGACGTCATTGTATCCTGTCATTTCATTGGTCACTACGGAGTATATTTACTTCAGAAAAAATCAGGGGGTATTTTTAAAATAATTGTGGAAGAAAAAGTCGGTAACTCAGCTAGATTCAAAGAATATACTACTTAGAATGTAAAAGATTCTAAATAAATACTACTCCTAGGCCTACTGCTGCTGCTGCTGCTGCTGCTGCTTCTGCTTCTGCTGCTGCTACTACTACTACTACTACTACTACTACTACTACTACTACTACTAGGCTACTACTGCTACTACTACACCATGAAATTAGACCTTTTGACCTGTTTTCACATCAAGTGGTATTTAATGAATCTTCCCATATAGTAAATGGGCGTCCAGCACTTCTGGGTTCTACTGGTTTGTACTTTAAGTGCATGTAGAAATAATAGTGTAGGTCTAATTATCTCTTGTTTAAGACTTTAATCAGAGCAGATGTACCCTTCTTTGTCTTTCTTGTTAAAACTCTGTAGGCCTATACTTTTCTATAAAATTCTTCATTTGGAATTCTTCTCCTTCAATAGAAACCTTAAGCAGTGATCCAGTGAACTATCTCATAGCTGGAGTCATTATTCTGTTTCATAACACTAAAATACCTTTCAACAGTGGCTGTTGATATTGGTACAGTCAATGATTTTATACTATTATTTTTTAGTTCGTCATAACCAATAGAAGATTGAAGAACATACTTTAAATGTAAGACAAGCCTCATGGGCTAGTGGTCAGCGTTACTGACTACTGTTCATGAGGTCCCGGGTTCGATTCCCGGTCAGACCATATAAATTATTTCTTAAAGGGAATTATTCCTGTGGTTGCCCATGGTCTGGAATTTAGGTTGAGTTTAGGTTAGGAACTCTCCTGGTGCTTCATTATCATTTATCACCCATCATATCATCGGGGTAACGTAACTCAGCCTTCCAGGTGCCAAATCTAAGAAATTGATTACAATTCCGCCAATGCCAGGGGAGAAAGCCAGAAATGTTATAAAAGACGACCTGGGGACTTTACACACACAAAAAAAAACTTTAATAGTGATATATTATCATTTATATTTGAAGGCAAAAATTTAAAATAGGCTATGTGAGATCTATTAGCAAATGACCTTCATAAGCCTATGTAAATACTGGCGGAGTGTGTTAATATCTGATTGTGTTATGTGCTGAATTTGTGGAATTGATTAAAAATGAGCATTCCATCCATAGTAATTCTGCCCGAAGGCAGGTCCTTCACTGCAATCATAGCATTTTCATGCTATGCTTGCAGCTTTACTAGGGAATTGTGTAGGTGTGGTAACTTCCCGTTGCTTTCCACACCGGTGAAGGATGATGATGATAATGGTAAGGATGATAATGATAAGGATGATGGCCATATGATTTCGGGGACCGTTTGGGCCTTAAAGTTTTCCTGACATTTGTCTTACAGGTGAGGAAAAACCCCGATAAAAACCTCACCCAGAAAAACTGCCCCGACCGGGGATCGAACCCGGGCCCGCTGCGTGACAAGGCAGCACGCTACCTCGAGACCACAGCGGTGGACAAAATGAGCATTAATGATTAAAAAACCAATATTTATGCACAGAATTTTTGTGTTGTAAAATTATACAACCACTGGACCTATTGTGGTTTCATTTTCGCCAGAGGTTTCATGGTCAAGTCACTGTATCTCCGACTACTCACAAAAACACCAACTCTCAACTCTGTGAAGCTGCACAGGACATAGGCCTACTTGTAGACCTATATCAAAGCAACCCTGCAAGAGGATAGGCTTATCATGTGATTGTCACGTGAGGAGTTATGTTATAAGGAGTGGGAGGTGGCCAGCGAAGAATATCGGATCCCTCACATGTTCTTGAAACCTCCGGCGAAAATGAAATAACTATAATAAACAATGAAGGAGCCATAATTCAATAACATTTCAAAACACTATCACACATGCTATTAACAAGTTTCTGCAGCATATTTTCCTATGCGGAGGTTATTGCTGCCTGCAACTCATTGACATTACAATAGGCCCTACTATTCCCCATCAGCATACACAGAACGACTCAAAATACGCTAGAAATTCTCCATAGGATTCAGATCAGGAGAATTTGCGGGTCACTCCATTATATGTAACCCCATTCTGCAAAAACGGTTCTCATGTAGAGTTTTCAACGTGAATAGAAGCATTATCCTGTTGGAATATCCAAAATGTTTTATGTTTAGTTAAATAAGTGGAGAGAAAAATTAATATCGTTAGGCTCAGCGCAAAATGGTCGCACAAAATCTCATGATAGGAGCGCGAACAACTTAAATAATTTCGACAAACGACTCGCAATAATAAATAAGTATAATAATGAATTAAATGCGGTATGGACCCAATAAAGAAACATAAGTAGGCCTACATACATAAACCAGTTATCGGGATTCGAACCCAGATCTAGGTGAAAATCAGGTGACTTATTATTTTGTAGTAATTAGAATAATAATGAGTTGAAAATATAAATGTTAGTAAATAATAAGATTATTGTATAGGGTGATCTATTATTATTAATGCCCGTATATAAAAAAAACCTGTATTGTTAACGCTCAAACAAGAAGGGGGCAGGATCATTTTATTATTGAAATATAAGGACATCTAGTTAAATAATAATGTTAATTAATTAAATAGGCCTACATATTAAATCATATAAATAATAATTATATCAATTAGCATTGGAGATGGTGAACATGAGTGCAACAATTGCACGATGTAGTTACAAATAATGTAGTAAGATCTGAAATCACATTGAACTGGGTAAGATAGTTGAAAGATTTAATTAGTAATACATGGATCTTTGCTAAAGAAAACCTAATAATAACAATTAAAATACTAAACAATTAACCGAAAGGGAGAAAACATTTTAAGTATAAAAATAATGATAAATATCAATAGGCCATGATCCGCCCACAATAAATAAGTTCATTGAATGGATGTCGCTGATAAATTGCGATATGAATGATTATCCTTAATGAAATAAGTATAATAAATAATATTGAGATGATATTGGCATAATAAGTTAATAAATGAGATGTCGGAACTAAACGAATCTAATAAAGAGGTCGATCGACGCAATAAGTGAAGACGCATAAGCGCGTTAAATGAAGTGATAATATTATTATACAGGATGTATTTTTATATGATAGCCAGTTAAGGCATGATTTTATGTGTTTTGTATAACACGATGATAATATATTATAATTTACAAATTTCGGTAAGACAAAAACTATGGCGTTTCAAGGGAAAATACCGATACGAACTAAAATTGTTATTAACAACAATAGGCCTATAATAGAACAAGTTAATAACTTTACTTATCTTGGCTGCAATCTTTCCTACGACACATGTAAAGACATAGACATAAAATTGGTCAAATTTCAAAAACTTATAGGAACAATAAAAATCATTCTTTTCCGAAAAGTACGTCCAGATACAATTCTAAAATTTTATAAAACAATGGCTCTTCCAACTCTACTTTATGGTTCTGAAACCTGGACTCTTACTACAGGTAAATTAAATAGGATAGTAGCTGCAGAAATGAAGTTATTAAGACCTTTAGCGGGTTATACGCTTTATGATCACATACGTAATGAAGATATCCGCAAAGCTCTCAACACACCAGCAATAACTGAAATCATTCAAAAATATAAAAATAATTGGCATGAACACCTTCTGAGAATGCCAAACAATAGACTACCTCTGCAGCTATTGAACTACAGACCCACAGGGCGAAGAGACCCAGGAAGACCTAAGAAGAGATGGAGGGATCAATTTCTTTCCTGAAGCGGAACAGGCCAATGGCCTAATCCATGACTGCCATTGATGACGATGATAATATTTGAGGACACGTGATGTTCCGGTATTGTCTTTTGCTTTTTTCTTCGACGAATGATAGATCTACTCGATATGAAGTAGCATTATAATGTACGACGTTTATTTATGATAATTGAAGAACCATTGTTGCGGTATGATATAGGCCTACGCAAAGGTGGTCAAGGTTGTTAATTTATCCTGTATCAAGTGAGTGATTTTTACGCGCAAAGTATAAATTACGTTGCCGACCTATAAATAGGCCTATGTACTAGGCCCAATTACGTTTTAAATGAGCTGAGATGCCGATTATTATCTAGAAAAATATTAAGAATAATAACAAGTTATTAATGAACAAATCATACAATCAATAATGAACCTTAGGATCTTTAACAATCTAAATATTCTAAAGAACGGAATATGATGAGACTATTATAAATAAATATCTATTGATTTGAATATTTTATTTCTTTAGGATGGGACCTTAATTTGATATTACTTTCTTTTTTACATAATTTACATAAATATCTCTAGGTAGGCCTATAAATAATAAAATATCCGTATAAATAAATAATTTATACACTATAGGCCTATACTTTGAACAAAATTATCAGTTGAGAACAATATAATTTTATTACGAAAATAAATAAACCACAGATCCAGATTATCAGACTTACTGAATTAAATTTTCTTTATTAATTGAAATTAGAATATGATTATCTCCGAAGAAAGAAATTGAGATTTAATTATAGCTGGTTTATGACACAAAAGAATGATTCACACTGTACATAAGATAATAAATGTAGGCTAGTGTTTTTTTTTACTTTAAATATAAATATACAGAATTGCATGTGAATAGTGAAAGTGTTTTAAAATAATCAATAATTATCAGTGCATAAATCGACGCAATAATCAATTCGAAGCGAGTGATCGGCGATATTGACACTCATAACATCAAGATAATTATCAAGAACACTGTCAATAGACACTTCTAAAGAAAGGGTTACAATTTTAATAATATGTTGAATCACATACAATGCTGCTAATTTAAATGTATTTTTGTTTGTATGAACTATTCTTGTGTGTGTATGATTTTATTTATGGATGAAAGGGCAATATTTGAAAACAATGTTACAACTAACCCATACAGGTAGCCCAGGTAAAGATTTACTGGGACGATTATTACAAGTTTGTATCCACATTTACCCTCAGCCGTTATTTTAATTAAGATTTTCGATTCCAGACTCTCTTAACCATTTTATTAAAATTCAATACGAGAAGTATTACTCTTTGATAGAAAACTCAAGTGTTGCCTATGGCTTGTATTATTCTATTGTTATGAAATTCATACGTCTCTTTTTGCTTCGTGCTCAAAGTAGAGGGATTTGAGTTCGTCTGTCAGCACGTAAGATTATTCTTAGGACTTTATTTTGGACTATTGAAGAGTTTGAATATGAGATTTAGCAGCATGTCCCCAGGCTGGACCAGCATATGTCATAAGTGTTCGGATGAGTGTTTTGTAAATATTTGGGAAAAAGTCCAGAAATGGGTGCACACGAATTCTTCAAAGTTCCACAGAATCGCAGTGCGCATGCGCGAGTTGAGGGAGTTGGCTGTAATGGTTAATGTAGCTTCCGGTAGATGGCTCTGAAGTCGGCGTTGCCTACTTTGGGAATAAATTCCCAAATGCTAAAAAAAAAAAAAAAAATGGACGTAAACTAACTTGCCATTTCCTAACCTAAGAAAACAATTTACATGCACATTATTTATTCCCAAATGCTAAAAAAGATGGACGTAAAACAACCTCCCATTTCCTAACGTAACTAAACATTTTAATCATAATAACAATAATAATACTAATAATAATAATAATAATAATAATAATAATAATAATAATAATAGCTTTATTTTACCTACATACATATTATTTAATAAACTAATTTTACATACACTAACACTAAATATGGTTTGAAATTATTTTCAAGTGTTGGTAACTCCGATTTGAGAGCAACCTAGCGGATGTTACTTGAAGCATTTCCGCGTCTCTAGAACCCATTCCACAATATTCGCGTAATTTATAAATATTTAAAAATCGTAAGAAATGGTTCCAAAATGTTTAAAATAGTATGAAACGTTATTATGAATAGTTGAAAAGTGTTTAGTGCATCAGTGGCATAAGAATGTAAGTGTAAAATTGTGTGCACCCATTTCTGGACCTCAGCCAATATTTGTTTTATATTTTATTGTAAGTGCATGTGAAGTGAGAAGAGGATAAATAGGGGTGACATTCTTAATAATGCTTTGTTTTTAAGTTGTTTTATGTGTTGACTGAATGCCAATTTTCTGTCAAGTGTAACTCCTAAATATTTCATTGAGTCTTTATATTCTAAGCGAGTGTTATTTATGTGTAATAGAGGTGAATTTGGTCTTCTTCGTGTAAATGAGGTGGCTAGAGTTTTTTTAGCATTTAATCTGATTCTCCATTTTGAGAACTAATTGCTGATTTTGTTAATGTGTGTTTGTATTCTTCTTGTGGTGTAAATAGAATGTAAAGGCGCCCTTTAATGCAGAAATATTAATATTCACTGCTGACAAATACGAACACGCGACACAATTTTTTCTCACAGCGCAAACAAAGAAACTCTCTGCCATTAACTTAAATAGCCTACTTAATATGATAATTAGGTATTATTTTGAAAGTAGTTCGACAATCATTCGAAAGACGATAGCTGTAATCACGAAGATATAAGACAGTAGGCCTATCCCGTTTTGTCCAAACTTCCCCTACATGATGGTGTTTTTCTTAAATTCGTCAGTGATATTGAATAATTTTGTAAGTTTATTTAACTTATATAGGTCTATAAACTGAAACCTAAACACTTGTCATTGTTCAGTTCTGAAGAATATAAGTTAATCTAGGCCTATAATCCGTATATACATATTGCTTGTTGCAGACGCGGTATTGTATGAGATCTCAGGATCTTGCCGGTTAGTAAAAGATACTCGCAGTATTAATAATTGAATATTTATTGATAACAACATACATATATTTTAAAATACAACTTGATTTGTAACGGAATAGATGAAGTTTTACTATATCATGTAAGCCTATACTAGTATTTTAGAGGCCTATTTATAAAAAATACTATAAGCACTCTAGACATTAAAACTATTAACCCTTAGGCCTAAATTGGCAAATCAATAATTTCTCGTGCCAGTTATTTAAATGTTCCGGACCGCAGTGAAAACTAAATCATATAGGCCTAATACTGTAGGGCCTAAATTATTATTGTATATTATTGGCAAATTTATGTAATTTCTACTCGTTTGTTTTTCTATTGTTTTATAAACAATAATGCATGAATGAAATCAATGTATCCTATAGGGTACATTGTCAATTTAAGGGCTAAGTTCCAAAAAAGAAGTTCACCTAACATTTATAAATTAATTTCTGACATCAATTTAAAATAAAATAACACTACACCGTGATAGCATAAATATATCACAGATCAGAGAACAAGTACCGTGTTCCGAAAACACTAGGGCCTTTAGGTTCGGATTCAGGATACCGAATAATACTGTAGGTTCGGATTCAGGATAGAATAATACTGTAGGTTCGGATTCAGGATACCGAATGACACTGTAGGTTCGGATTCAGGATACCGAATGACACTGTAGGTTCGGATTCAGGATACCGAATGACACTGTAGGTTCGGATTCAGGATACCGAATGACACTGTAGGCTCGGATTCAGGATACCGTATAACTCTGTAGGATTGGTTCAGGATACCGAATAAATTTCTTATGAATAATAGTGTTCTCTAAAGGTAATATCTGACCACTCCTCTGTTTCATTACCCTTCATCTATTTCGTTTTACATTGGTTAATAGATTTTAAACAATTTTCATTGGTTAATATGTTGTTAAGAAGGGGACATGTTTCACACCTTTAGGAGAGTCCAAATTCTATGTTAGTCAGGATCACTAAGAGTCATTTTCCTTTTGTTGTTAATTTTCTTAGAATTTTATGGTTTGTGACATTTTATTTAATTTCAGAAAATAAAAATTTTGATGGTTTATTTTCAAAACTGTTATTTGTCATGTTAGGTTTTTTGATAATACTATTCTGCTGTGTAAATTAGTTTTTTATACTGAGCTACATATGTATTAAGATGTTAATTATATAATTTTTACCTGGTAAGTAAGTCGTCCTCAACTAAATTATTAAACTTCTTAATAATTTAGTTGAGAACGACTGACTTACCAGGTAAAAATTATATAATTAACATCTTATTACATAACCTCAACGGTGTTTTAATATGTATTTCAAAAGTGTTGACTACATCTGTATGTTAATTGCTTGATCAAGCGTTACGGTTTCAAGTAAAGGAACAATACCGTTGCTGTTAGGGGGTTTTCTCAGGTAGATTACATAGCTATCTCATTTCAGGTGCATGAGTAATTACACCTTATAAAGTATATTTAGGGCCGCGTGCAAATACATTAGTCTCTGGTGAGCTGAGTTTTCCGTGAGCATGTGCAAATTTCGAATTAGCGAGCCGCTGACCGGTAATGCATGAAATTAGTTTTTTTCGTAATGTTGGCAAGAAATTACCCAGAATTCTCAGCGATAAAACCACTTCCGTTATTTTCGTCTGCTAGAGGAACGCATTTACGCTTGCGTCCCGCAAATAAAACCGTACACGACGACGTCTGCGTCGCGCGATATTACGCCGATTCTCCTGTTCTTCCAGTTAAATTATTTGGTAGTCTCTATCAAACTTCTCATCTCCGCGTATACCGAAAACATGATCGAAGTCTTCAAGGTCCGACATTTTGGATAAAGCCGCAAGGTTTCAAAGTACATCGTTCCCATCGTGTTGCTGACGATTCGTTCTCTGCAAAGTCACCTCGCCAGGTAGCTTAGGAATTTCGACAATTATTATTATCGCATGAACAGATATTTGAGTACGCAAAAACGTCTTTGGATGCAACTTTCTCAGCAGAGTACAAGCTGAGATCGACTTTTACGGTCTAATGCTTTCATAGATACGACCCTTAATGTGTCTCTTTTTATTGATTTGGCAATTATTCTAATCAAACTTAGCATATTCCTACAGAATCTCGTATAAAATACATGTCGAGCAATCAAAATGATTCCACACATGGATGTACGAACATCGAACATATAGCATACACAAATTATGACTTTTCCTCTCAATTTATTTTCAAAGTTCTTTATTAGAATTGAAGTTGGCATACGTGAACGCTTATACAATTAAATCCACCAGATGGCAGGACATATGTGTGAATGACCAACATTTGCATTTCATTCCAAACCATATTTTAAGACATAAATGTTCAATCACTTCATTTTGTTAGGTTCCGATGGGTCAGTTTAGTGTAGGCCTACATCAGATTAGTTTATAGTTTACTAAATAGTATGTATGTAATTTATTTCATTAGGTTATGCAGGGACAGGTTTGTATACTTTATTTTTTGTAAACACATTTGGGAATTTATTATAAACGCTGGTCATCTTGATTTCCCATGTATGTGGTGCCATCTGGCGACAATTCCATAAACATAAGCGCTGTACCGTATGCGCTCCATGCTAAACCAGTATCACGCCGAGCGTAACGCGAGATTGCGTCACGTCGGGCGCGACACGCTGTATAATAAACCGTAGCATAAGGGGGAAGACGAAAACTGACAACAGAGTGGGTTCTTTCTTTTGTACCAGAGCGAAAGCGGTCAAGTATCAACCCTTATATCTCCATCTCACTGCAACTTGATCATACTATTTATTGCCACGACGCGACGCCGTGATAGACCGGACCTGGACAAATGCCAATCAGAAACTGAGACATGTGGTGATCAAGCTAGCGATACATGGCTACCATCACAAAATATTCAGAAACACGTCCTACCACGACGCCAACGATCACTGCATATGCTCACTATGCGGAGAACGCTGTGAAAAATACCATATCAACAAATACAGAAACAATAACAAATCGCTTTGTGACTATAGCAAAAACTAAAGAATTAAACTCCTATGCACATTAGTCCGCTTTCAAATTATTATCATATCTCCATCTCGCTCTTTGCCATGTTAAGCCAAATATTATACAATAGGTGTCTCACTGAAACGATAAAAGGACTCCAATATCATTCACTGATATCGATGGGTAAATAAGCGTAAATATATTAGCTGGGTTAAACATTCTCACTAGAGAGCACCCTAATCCCCACACAGGGAAGAACGGATATTTAAACATGGATAAAAATAAGACAGAGAACAACAAGGAATTGTGTAACAATAATAAATAATTATACTCCAGAAAAAGGTAAACTATATGAATGAATTTTATAAAAATCTCCAGACGCAGATAAATAAAATTAATCATAGCGAGTAATAACTATTTACTCCTAGGAAAAAAATTAACTCTGCATATATAAAATAATATATTTTACTCCAAAAATAATAATGTTATTAAAATTCATATTTTCAATACGCGTAACTATAAAAGAGCATTTAAACATACGTCTTCTTCTTCTTCTTCTTCATAATTTGTAGGATTTTCATCATGTCTAGTTCCAAAATCACTCCTCGGAGGAAGACGTATAGGACGTACATTCGCTGTCATTCCATCTCTTGGCTGGTTTTCCTCTTGTTCTTCTCCCGTCCATTACAATAATAATTATTTACTAACTTTTTTTTCTACTTTTCTTCGATTTAATGTGAATGCAGTTTCCTCTAGAATTCCCACAATGAATGTTAATTCCTGTTTTAATTTCTTATTTTACCGATAATAATTAAATAAAAAGTATGCCCCGAGTGAGGATCGAACTCACGACCTTAAGATTATGAGACTTACGCGCTACCTACTGCGCTACCGAGGCGATGCTATGCAGTTATTCATCGAAGTGTAGATTACAGCTTTTTCAAAGTCTGCCTCGCGGGCTAAACCAATACCAGCTTCAAACTTAAAGATCATGTTCCATTCTCTATTATTGTTCCATATATCCTTCACAAAATCTTTCTTTCAAAAGTGTTAATTGAATTCTCAGAGCTCTTTGTCATAGTTCAAGTTTCACTTCCATATACCACTATTGGACTATGCAGATTTTATATAGTCTTATTTTAACTTTTCTAAATATATTTTTGGATTGGACCTAGTCCATAATATGCCTTATTTTATCTATATATTCTTTTCCGTATTCCTTTTGATTCAACATTGTTATTAATAATCATTTTGCCTAAATATGGGAAACTCTTTACTACTTCAAAATGTTAGTGCCTCATCTTACCATTTTCTGGGTCGTCCAACGTCATCTCTCAGGCCATATGGATGATAAAACAATATTTAAGCCAACACTGGACTCTAATTGATCGACGAATAACACGCAGCAAAATAATTTAATTTTTATCTCGGAATTAGGGATACCACGAAAATTGACCCTCAATATTAAATTTACATCAATCCAATTTGAATGACAATAATGCAAGCATCTATGATTAGGAAAAAGAACACAGATAATAATGGCTTATGTCTTTATAATTATGATAAAAATTACAAATAGTATCTTTTGAACTATACGGGGTTTGAATGTTGGAGGCGCTAATGGAAACCACTACGGTAAAAACAAAGGATGTTCATTGTAAACAAGCAAGAATTACTAATTGTATTTTAATTAGAAACGGAAGACAGTCGATAAAGATGCTATATTTTTTTGCAAATGCTTCAACATTCCTCGTAATGTTTTTGAACGAATCTGCGTATTAAAAATAGTAGGTTCTTCTGATGTTGTGGCAGCAGGAGCCATTTCGTTTTATTTGGTATTACAGCTATAACAACACTTCGAACGACCCGATGTTTTTCCGAGATATTCGACTACTGAAATGTCTACAGTGTTTAATGTATGACGAAGTTTTTAAACAGAAGTTTGTTTTAGCTGAGGACGACGGATACACAAGGTACTGTTTTTACATTTTTCTTCACTAAGTAGCATAACTGCGGTCTTGTGACATAACCAGACAATTCAAGGCATCATGCCTTGGTGTAGTGGTCGAGTCCCCATGGGCAAGATATTTTATCATAAAATTTCGGCCAACAAGGATTATTTAAGAGCCTCAAAATCTTCAGACTTGGGACACATGGCTTAAAGTCCCTTCCGGAGCACTTGCTTCTTGAACTTTTCCCATCCTTAAAAGATCCATCAACCGCGACCGGGTTTGAACCCGCGATCCTCGGAATCAGAGGCAAGGAGCGTAACCACTGGTCCACCTGGGGCAGCGAAACTCCGGACCCGTGAACAACACCGCTTACCGCGTGAGCGTACACACACACACACACACACACACACACACACACACACACACACACACACACATATATATATATATATATATATATAGGGCCTATTGCCCCCATAAGATATATGAACTAAAGCCTACTTCCTTTTCTGCCTCGTCAAATCATTTCTCTCCCTGCATTCCTATCTCTCTCTTTCTCTTTCTCTCTCTCTCTCTCTCTCTCTTTCTCTCTCTCTCTCTCTCTCTCTCTCTCTCTCTCTCTCTCTCTCTCTTTTCTCTCTCCCTCTTGCACTTGCACTCCAGTGTTGTCAACTCAACTCCAACCTTGCATTATTCAATATTCAAGAGCCATGACACTGGGGGAAGTTTGGCAACATACCTACTCGATAAGTTACCGTGGCTGCCGTTTGACATGGAGGGAAGGGAGTGCGATGAAAGGGTGTGAGTATAGATGTGTAGGCCTACGTTTCTAAGAACGATGTCAGCACTATAGGGGCACAGATCCATTGGTTCGAGGCTTCTCTTTTAACGCATAAACCTACTGCAAGACAGCAGAGAGGATATTGTGAAATGAAGAACTAGGCTATTTGCAATCCCATTTGAATTTTTATACAGTAATGAAGCTTATAACTTCTTTCATCCTATAATATTATAATGATATTGTGAAAAGAAAAATTAATGTCTGAACCAGGAATCGAACCGTGGACCTCTAGTTCTCCAGACTAGTGTGCAGCCCACTACACCATTCTAGACTTGGCACAAACATTAACAATTCTTTCCACATAGGCCTATACAAATTTATAATTCTCCTTTCGTCCGCTGTATATGTGGAAAGAATTTTTAATGTTTGTGCCAAGTCTAGAATGGTATAGTGGGTTGCACACTAGTCTGGAGAACTAGAGGTCCACGGTTCGATTCCTGGCTCAGACATTAATTTTTATTTTCACAATATCATTATAATATTATAATATGATACATTATTGGAACTGTGTTAAAATAACAGTATTGGAAAATGTTAAATAGGCCTAATTCTTTCATCCTGCTTAATTTTTGAAGACTTATTTTTTAAATATAGGCCTAATAATCTACTTTCAAAATTCTGGAAAGACTAAATCCCTCCCAAGGAGCAAGTCTACTCTCGAGGGACTTTTACCATGGGTTCCCAGTCGGAAGATTTTCAGACTCGTAAAAGATCCTTAAGCCTGAGAAAGAGGCATCTAAGGAAAATTTACCTACATTTTTTACCCTAGTAGAGGAGCATGGAAACTATTATAATAGGTCTACTCCTTACAATTGTCCACTAATAGATTAACCTACCTATTTTCTCAAAATTTATACAAAATAGGCTACTAGAAGAAAATACCTAATGGTAGGTCTAATTTAGTACAGTGACTTTTATAGCCTCGTCCAGTGGTTCCCAAACATTTTATAAACACAATTCCTTTTGATCTTAAAACAAACAAATTTAGGGATCCTCATATTAATGAATTCTGAAGGAATGTAGCTATTGAGGTTGTTCACATGAAAATATCCTTGTATGAAAAACCAGAGGAAAAGCGCCCAGTAGGTAGGCCAAGAATGAGGTGGGAGAATAACATTAAACATGATTTGAAGGAGGTAGATTATACAGGAGTTGATTAAAAACACCAGAATAAGGATGCAAGGAGATGGTTTGTCCGCTAGGCCATGAACCTATGGGTTCGGTAGTAGGCCTACTAGTGAGTTAGTTATAGGTAGCCTATTAAAAAATATTTATTTTATAATTTCTTCTTGATAATGATAATATTAACAAATTGCATTTAGGCACTCCTAAAATATCCATCGACCCTGGTCGAATTTTAACCCGTGGCTCATGGGAACTGAGGCAAGGAACTTAATCACTAGTCCACCGCGGCCGACATTAGGGATTTTAAATTCCCTTAAGTATAAAGCCTAATTTAGGTCATCTGGTATTTTATTGGGTGAAATAATTGGCAAACTGCATACCTCCTCTAATACTCAGAATGATACGATTGTCTTGTTAGTTTTTGTAATGACCGGAAGGCAAATAAATATACATAACTTATGGATTATTATAGACCCTAGGCTACTTTATAGGATAGAATAATTTAGTTTATATTAATAATAGGCCTAATAATAATTTCATCATCATCATCTGGTATCATGGCAGCTGCCGCCGTCTTCCGGAAACCAAACGCCATTCCTCTCTGTCCATCCATTGATCTTTCTCCATTCCTCTGATATTCATAGCAGCTTGTACCCCTTCTATCCAAGTTTTCTTCGGCCTTCCTCTCTTCCTCCTTTCCATTGGGGTCCATTCCATAACAATTTTAGGCAATCTTTGTTCTGGCATTCTTTTGACATGGCCATACCACTGTAATCTTTTCTTTTCTATAATGTCTAAGATGTCCGGCTCCTCTTCTACACCCATAATTTCCCTTATTTCTTTATTTCGTATTCTATGTGTTCTAGATTTTCCAGCTGATCTTCTTAAAACATCCATTTCTGTAGCTACTTAAAATTCTTTTCATTTCCCTGGTAGGAATTGCCAGAGTTCAGCACCATATGTTAAAATGCTCTAGATTATGGTTTGATATATTTGTAATTTTCTAGTTTTTATAATATTTTTGCTCCACCAAACAGAGTTTAAAGCATTTATTGCTTGTTTTGTTTGTGCGATTCTGTTTTTAATTTCCACTGTTAATAATCATCATCATCTGCATTCATGGATTAATGACAAAAATAAAACTCTATTAGGTAAAGATAGCCTATGCGAAAAGGATTATTAGTATAAATGAGATCTATTATAATATAGCATAGGGAATTTTAGCATTTAGGCCTACATATAGCTACATACGCACATAGGCCTATAACTTACACTATTCCCACAGTGACAACTGAGTGGGCGCAGTTGTTCGGGTGGCGATTCTCCCGATCCGACCACACCACCGCTCTCACACTTAGCCCAGGCCTATACACATTCTCGCACACAAAACAGACACCCTCACTTTCACGTATAGCCCATCACATATAGGCCCTACTTAACATGTAGTCTCCCCGCAGGACAACGACAATTGAGTCAGCGCAGTAATAGGGAGAGCGGTCCTCCAGACCCGAGCACAGCACCACTCAATGCACACATACACACACGCACACGCATTCTCTTTCTTCCTCTTCTTCTTCACTTCAGGGGCTAGGCAAATTGCCTGTTCCGCCTCACAGTTGTTCTGTCCATCTTTTCACTGGCATTCCTACATTCCTTGAACCTCTTGGCTTGTAGTTGAATGCTGCTCTTGGTAATCTTGTTACATTCATTCTTTCCACATGTGTAGGCCTAAACCATTTCTCTCTATATTCTCTGATTTTCTCATCCAGTGTATATATATATATATAGGCCTATATATATAACTCTGTTCTTATATCTTCATTCCTTAACCAATCCAATCTTGTACAGCGTTTTGTTCTTCTAAGGAAGTTCATTTCTGCGCTTTGTATTCTACTTTGCAATTTTTGGTTATTACCCAAGTTTCGTTCCAATAAAGTAATGCAGGAACTGCCAATGTTTTATAAAACTTCAATCCAGTATCTCTTTCAAAGAAAAAAAATAATAAAAACTCACAATGTAAGTTTATAGGCCTAGATAGCTTATAATTTATAGGGCTACTCAGTTTAATGATGATGAAGAACCTTGTGCATGCTTTTGTTATGTCCGAAATTCTGCTGAACTTTTTTTTAATGGAGCTTCATTCCAGGAATTAAAGTTTTATTGAGGTCTAAATTCCTAAAGATATAGGCTAGCTGGTGGTATTTTTGTACAAAATGAGGAAAAATATTTTGGTTCTTTAAGGGAATTGATTTGTTGGTTTTTGTGGTCTAAAATATACCTAAGGGTAGATGCATTTATTTCGATAAGGACTTTATGCAGCCACGTGCCTTTAATGTGCACAATATCATGTATAAACCGTTGATTTGTGTGAGGATTTTTAAATTTCGACCTATTCCTGGAGATGAAGTGTTTATTGAGGAGGAAATGACTTAAATTCGAAAATATAGGCCTAACTGATGGCAAAAGGTGTTTGTTCTTTGAAGTATTTGGATGTTTTGAGATAGGCTAACTGCACATGTAAGTTTTTTTGTCGGCCTGAATTTGTTATTGATGGATAATGATGTATTAGTTGTATCACGGAGCTATTCGACCTAGCTACATAAAATGTAAACATTGTCACATATTTCAAAATATAGAGATTGAAGTAAGCAGGGGATGTGATAAGATCTAGAGATCATTTGCTTTTATATAAAATATTTACTGCAATTGGGGAAGGAAAAGACGCAGAGGAACGACTAAACTTAGGTGGCAAGATGGAATAAGTTACTAAAGGATATAAAGGCTCTGGGCAAAAGAAATTGGCGAAGACTGGGTCCTGATAGAGAAGTTTGACGGGAACTTCAGAGAAGGACGTGGCCCAAAAAGTTGGGCCAGCTATTATAACTTAATACCTTCTTTGCAGTAGGCCTATATCAAATTATGCAGGCCTATAAACGGTTGGTTTGTGTATTTTTTTATTTTGAATTTGAAATTTATTTATTGAGTTAAAATGTAGGCAAACTTTTATGCCTAAGTCGTAGTTTTTTAATTGACCTTCGTATGTTAGGCCTAAAATTCATAGAGAAATGTTATAAAGGCCCCCCTAGTTGGCAAAATTAAAAGAAACTGTTCTGTAAGTTAAAAAAGATATCCTAGCCTATATTTTATCTTTAGCATAGGCGTTTTGAAGACCCTATAGGCCTAATATTTTAAGTTTGGAAAAGAGCATTTTGATTTTTAGGGGTTCAAAAAATCCCTAAATTAAACTGAAACACCCTCCTCTTTAGGCTTATAACATACAATATAAGTAGGAGTCCATATCACATATATAGGCCTAACTTTTTCTGTCAAACTGATGTGTAAATTGAAAATAGCCTAATCATAGGCTATTAACTCCATCTACTAGCCTAGTGCGGAAATCGAAGTAGGAAAAGTTGAGTGGGTGGCATTAGAAAGTACACGTAGATAGATGGGTAAGTAGAATTGGCCTAAACGAATAGGCTGTAGATTAGACCTATATTGTAGATTAGTCATATAGGCCTGTACTTTGAAATTGCCATACAATATCGAAATCATAATGGTGGATTATTTGAAATAAGCTAATGTTATTCCGTTAACATGAGGACATGCTTATGAGAAGGAAGATGGATGGATGACTCCAACCTCAGGAAATCTTCCAGTACTTACTCTATAGGAGACTTTATGGTCAGTCTGTGAGCGAAAAAAACTCTTTATACTTGCATTGCCTTAAATCTAATAAAATCCGTCGGTCAGTATTCAGACGTCTTGCCTCTTGAGCTATCCTATAAGATGAAATTATTGCGCCTATTAAATGTTTATGATATTCGATAAGATCGATTGAATAATTCGATACTGTTGTTAATGAAAACAAAATGTTGTAACATTGTAAATAACTAGACTAGAGAAAGTTAAAAAAAACAGCCATAGACCCATTAAGAAAAGTTTGGATGGTAACGCATTTAGGCTATGTGAAAACAATTCGGTTTCCTAAATTTAACAAGTCAGACTGTTCAATTTTGAAATGGTGTAGATAAATGAGACCTTGAAATGATTCGAGACATGTGTCTATGTGGCATGCAATGTTTATCCTAACAAATGTCCTTCATTTCCTCTGCTGAAGGAGAAAATGGTACTAGCAGATGAATAATGCAACACACGTTGCTATTTATGCCGTCTCTAGCATTTCACGTATCTTCTGATAGCATCTCGTGTGCTATCTATCGGAGAGAAACTTCACTACTGCCAGTTTACTGTACAAATTGTAGAAAGAGATAGAGCAATGTTCCCTACGAGATAAAGAGTTTCCTGCCATCTATCGATGTAAAGTTACAACAATCAAAGAATGACTTGCATCGCCGACATTTTATTCTGCAAACATTAATTCAAAACAATACACAGATTTTGGTATAGGGATAACCGATAAAGGTAAATTGTGACACAGTAAATGCCTAATTAAAAATTATTGGAAAATTTTTATATGAAGACGGATAGACCTATATTATAATTTAATAAAGTTCAACTTTGAAAACCAGAGAAATAAGGCTAGGCCTATTATCTCCGAATAAATTAGGTCTAATGCAATGACTTGATCTTTCCGGAATTTCGAAAGTAGATTATTATATTTAAAAAATAAGTCTTCAAAATGTAGGCAGGATGAAATAAGTTATAGGCTATATTACTGTTTAAAAATTCAAATGGGATTGTAAAAAGGCCTTCATTTCCCCTCTGGTGTCTTGCAGTTAATCCATCCTTAGGTTTATACGTTAAGAGTAGATTCCCTAAATGCAATTTGTTAATATTATCATTATCAAGAATAAATTATAAAACTACCTATAACTAACCCACTGACACTATCGAACCCGTAGGTTCATGGCCGAGCGGACATAAGATCTCCAGCATCCTTATTCTCATGTTTTTTAATCATCTCTTGTATAATCTACCTTCTTCAAATCATGTTTAATGTTATTCTCCCTTAGCCTTCTTATTGGGCGCTCTCCTTCTCGTTTTCCTACAGAGTTTCCATGTTCATCTTTCATTTCCCAATTGTACCACATGTCCTGCCCATTGGAGTCTACGAGACTTAACTGTACTTAGCCTATTAGGCCTATTTATTTGGTTTCCCACAAACATAATTTATCTATAGACTATCTTTACAACAATTGTTTATAGAAATAAGCCTGCTTACAAAATACAATTTGATTTTTTAAATGTAGGGGCCTATTTAGAAAATGTATGTAATACATTTAGAAAATGAATTGTATGTAGGCCTATCTATCACTTTGTCCTTTTGGCACTCCGGTAATGAGGAAGGTTTTCTATATAACTTAATAATAAAAATCTAAATTTAATGAAAAATCTACATACACATACTATGCATGCCTACATTTGTCAAGAAACAATTAGGCTAAATTCCTTATATTTGATAAGAAAAATCATAAAAGCCAAATTTAGGTCTAAATATTTATTAAATAATTAATGAACAAAGTTGATGGGCCTTTCTATAAAAAAAATTCGTCGCGCATTAAGCTTTCTTTTAAATCATTAGGAAGTAACATTAAGAGGTTTAATTTAATAATTGAGTTTATATTTTTTATAACATTCTTACCTCGTATGATTGTTTAGTAGGGCCTACAACTTGAAGAAAAGAAAAAATCAGTTTGTGTAACGCTGACGATGGGGCAACAGCCTAGAAACATAGTCCAACTAAACAATAGACCTAATATGAGGTAAGAATGTTAAAAACAATACAAACTCAATCACGCATTAAGATAACTGCGTAAACTAAACAAATTCCTCAGTAAGTTGAATTTATGGTCTTATTTACCCAATATAGGTCTATGTATTTCCTCCTAATAGTCGGAATATGGTGAATTACTTTTATAATACTTTTATCAATGGCAGACAGGCCTATCGGTACTGAATTTCGTTATGAAAAATCGAAAATTGCTGTCCATATATTTTTAAATTTTCGCTTCAGCTGAAGCCCCATTTCTTGCTGGTTAACGAACTTTACCTTAGGCCTACTTTTCTTAACTGATTGCTAGCTGCCGAATTTGGTTAAAAAGTAGGCCTACAGGCATTAGAGTGTTAACATAAGCTATAAGTTAAGACCCTATGTCTATTTTTGTCTTGGTCATTTCCGTTATATAGGCCTACTAAATATGATCGATGAAGATTAAAAAATGTTTTCGTGAGAAGAATCTACATTCCCTCGGAATTCGCTAAAATGGCGACTGAAAACATTATGTTTAACATATAGGCCTAGGTCTAAGCCTACAAGGGAATATTCATCCATAGTAATTCTGCCCGAGGGCAGGTCTTTCACTGCAATCATAGCATTTTCATGCTATGCTTTGCAGTTTTATTAGGAAATTATAGGTGTGGTAGCTCCCGTTGCTTTCCACACCAGTGAAGGATGATGATGACCGGATGATTTTCGGGGACCGTTGGGCCCTAAGCTTCCTGACATTTGTTCTTACAGGTCAGGAAAATCCCCGAAAAAAAACCTCACCTGGGAGCCTGTCCCGACCGGGAATCGAACCCGGGCCCTCTGCGTGACAAGGTAGCACGCTACCTCGAGACCAGAGCGGTTGACAAGGGAATATCACTGAAAGGAAATAACAAATGGATTAAATTATCTTAATTGTAGATGGCCTATAATTAGCCTAATTCTTAAGTTAAAGGTAAGCCTTTAGAACTCCTAGTAGGCCTATTTGGGAGCATTTTTTCTTAGGAAAACATGAAGTTACTGCCTGTAAAGTAAAATGTAGGCCTACCAATGTTCACGGCTTCGATTTTCCTCTCGAAATACTTCTAGAGGAAGTTACATAAGCCTTCTCCATGAATTAGAGAGTTCAGATTCATAAATTTGGTCTAAAAAATAGCCTCAGTTAAAATACAGGACTAATGGCCGGTTTCATCAACATTAGCCATAGGCCTACATGTTCTTGCTTATGTCAAACATCTGTTTGTCAAAATCTTAAGTATTTCATCAACAAAAGTCGATAAAAATTATTCGGTCAATGTTGATTATTTCATCTTGACTACAATGCCATTAGACCTAATTAAGTTGGCAACATTTTACGATTGTAACAAACATTGTGATTGGTCAATATCACCAAGTCCACCGCTGTGGTCTCGAGGTAGCGTGCTGCTTTGTCACGCAACGGGCCCGGGTTCGATCCCCGAAGAGGTTTTTATCGGGGTTTTTCCTCACCTGTAAGATAAATGTCAGGAAAACTTTAAGGCCCAAACGGTCCCCGAAATCATATGGCCATCATCACCATCATTATCATCATCATCATCATCCTTCACCGGTGTGGAAAGTAACGGGAAGATACCACACCTACAATTATTCCCTAGTAAAGTTGTGAGCATGAAAATGCTATTATTGCAGTGAAGGACCTGCCCTCGGCAGAATTACTATGGATGGATGGAATATCACCAGTTCATCAGGTAACATAAATTTACTGAAACTTACATAGGTCCTTTCGACATAAAGGCCTATATTTATAATAAAAATTAGGCCTTTATAATTAAATAATAATATAGGCCTATATATATATATAGGGCCTAAGCTATTTGACAAATGAGACAAAATCAATGGATCCATAAACTAATAAGCTATTAGGCCTATAGGAAGTAATTCTACTATTAGGCCTAGGTCTATTATTTGTTTTTGAACATTTATTTATTTTTATTCTAAATTTAGATAATTTATATAGGCCTATTATTATCATCATTAAGGGAATGCTGAGTTTGCAGTGAAAGACCTGCTCTTGAGCAGAACACTATGAATGAATGAATTATCATTAACATTATCCGCCTTGGTGGTCTAGGGGTTAAATTCCTTGTTCTGATCCCGAGGGTGCGAGTTCAAATCTGACCGGGATCGATGCATTTTAAGGATGGAAAATCCAAGGGACAAGTCCTCCGAGAGGGACTTTATGCTCTGGGTTCGGAGTACGAAGATTTTCGGACTCGTATAAGAATCTCAAGTGTAAATAAATCAGAACCTCTAAGCGAAATTTAATCAGGCTTTCCCTCACAATTAATAGGCCTACCTTAGTTGTCTAGTAAGTTTATTTGAGGCGATGTGCAAACCACACATCACTCCCTGACATTTGTAGGGAAATAAGCGTAACTAAATTAACTTGGTTAAGAAACTCTCGCTAGGTGTCACCCATATTAGGATGTATGGGTAACTTATAAACTGGACTACACTATAATTTCCATTCGTCCACCACTATAGTCTCGGGATAATATCGTTGATCGTATGCAGCGGGTCCGGATTCGATCCCCACTCTGGAAAAGTTTCCTTGTTTAGGCTTCTTCGGGGTTTTTCCTACCTGTAAGACAATTGTTGGGAAACTTTAAGGCCCAAATGGTCCCCGAACTTCATCTGACCATCCCAATCATCCATCAGATTCGCGTTGTTTAGTTTGCACGAATGATTGTCTCGAAGCTGGCCCTGGCATTCAGCTGATCACACACCCAGGGAGGACCTCCATGTCCTTGTGTGGCCAAAAAATATGTAGGTTTATTATTCAGAGTTAAAAATCCTCTCCTAACAGGTCGTGTACCTGTAAGGCCTGGGTGGTGTGGGTTATGTAAAAGACCTACTAAAGAAGAGGTTAAACTGAGGTAAGAGAGAAAGTGATAATTTATATTCAGGCTATCTGAAAATAATGTCATGGAATAAATAAATCACTCCATGAATACATCAGGAATATTTTTGCGGAAAGAAGAGATAATGAAGAGATATAAAAGGGAAAAGAGCTATATGATATAGGCCTACGTAAATCCACTCTCCCTCCATGGAATCTTTATCATGTCGTGGTGGAATGGCTTGCGTGCTTAAATGATCCCGAGAACTATGCTGGCGGTAGCTTTGCTGTGAAAAGAGTTACCCAGCCAGACGAAAAAAGTACCTTGGTAGAAAGAGCAACGACGTTTCTCTGTAAAAATACAACCATCAAGAAACGCGGACATGGGTTCCACTGGGGTAAAATTTTCCGGATGTAAATTAGTCCCCCATTCGATTTTCCGTGCGGGGACTACTTCAGGGAATCCATGCCAAAGGCTCAAACACAAGTTCTTAGGAATATTTTTGGACCATAGAGAGATGAACAGACAGGCGAATGGGAAAGACTAATTAATAGTGAGTTACATGATGAAATATCAATACAATTAGTTTTAGGCCTAATTAGATCAAGTAATATTGAATCGCACAATAAGGTCTTCGATGCAGTTCTTAGAACTTTATACTCTGGTGAAGATAATTAATGACAAAACACAAAAATATTTAATGGGAAGCCAAATGTGATTAGGAGAGTTAAGTCTCGTAGATTGCAATGGGCTGGACATGTGGCACGAATTGAGAATAAGAGAGGGGCATGGAAACTTCTTATAGGAAAGCCAGAGGGAAGGCGCCCAATAGGCAGGCTAAATATGAGGTAGGAGAATAACGTTATCCACGATTTGAAGGAAGTAGATTATACAGGGGATCATTGGAAAACATTTGCTCAGGATAAGGATGTACGGAGAGCTTATGTCCGCGCGGCCACGCACTTACAGATTCGATAGTGGAAAACAATTACTCTATTTATTAACAACTCGTTTTTCTGAGCTGTTAGATTTGTGTTATAGGCCTAGGCCTACTAGATAGGCTTACGTTTTATTTGTTTGGCCTAATATTAATCATCATCATCATGAATAAATCCGCTTTAGGCCACGTGACCTGTGACGGCAAACCTAACGAAGATGGCCTTGATCCTTCCACCGATGTGTTGGTCTTCCTTGGTCCCTATGTCCAGTTGGAGTAGCCTATATTGGAACGCCAATTTTGGAAGTGTATTTTTTTCCATTCTTGTTGATATCTTTCTATATCTTCATCTAAACTTGCCCTACTCCAAGTTTTTCTCAGATAAACTTTGTTCCTTTGGTGCCCAGTCTATTAATTCCTAACAGTGAACGTAAGAATTGCATTTGGCTTTCTCTAAGTTTATGAGAATTTCTTTTATTTAAAATCCAAATTTCACTTTCGTATTTTTGAGGGCTTTTGATGTGATGTTATGTAATCTTAGTTTTGTATCTATCTTCATCTGTTTACCAAAATGTCTACTTATTAGACCTACCGCATTCATTTTATTATATTTTTGTAATTTATAATCAATGTCACTCTTAAGCTCTGCAAATACACTTTCTAAGTAGATATGTGAAATCAGACACTTGTTCTTTAATTCTTCCATCAATCTCAATTTTCACCCGTTGTAGGCCTATTTTTTTTTTACTGCCATTGCTTTAGATTTTGAAGTGAAAATTTTCATATTATATTTGCTAGCAATTTTGAACAGGCTAATTAATACGCTGCTATTTGTAAGCTGTCTTCGGAATATGATAATAGGCCTATTAATGGCCTAATATTAATTCCATTGCCATATTACCTAGAACCTAAACACAGGTGCAATTTTTAGTTCGTTTGTGAATTCTGTATTAGTTTTGTAGTTCGAATATGCGTATCCTGCTGTTTTTCTACTCTCATTCTAGAGGTGACAGTTGCTTTGATACAATAGGTAGGCCCCTATAGTGTTTAGTTTTAATAATTGTATTGCTTATTTTGTTTTATTATGTATGGTTATCATTCTTAGTATATCTTCCATTTTTGCTTCACATTATAAAACTCTAGTCTTTATTTTCATCATTATAGCCTAGGCCTACATAAATAACAGTGTAGGTAAATGACAAGGATTTAAGAAACGTAGTCGATAAAATAAAAGATCAATTTATTATGCACGTGTATTAGGATAAACAAAAACAATTATAACGAACTCTCAAAATTGTAAGTATAGCTATTTTAATCACATTAAATCTGTTTTCTCATTCTACATTTGATCTCTTTCTTTTCTGAACTGATACGTTAATTAAAGTCAGGTTATAATTTTGCAAGAAAAAATGTTAACTTTTACCTTTTACATGCTTTCAAGCTTAAATGTTCCAATTTTAAAAGCAGTTCCTTATAGACTAGTTAGAGATAATGCAGTCTCTTGAATCAATTGTTTAGCTATTTTTTTCTTTAATCAGATCACTTTTGTGTTACTGTAATATATATGAATTATTATTAATTTATCTATGATGTAGGCTACCATTACCAACTATTTTGTTTTAATAATGAAATATTCTTTTTATTGTTTAAAAATTGCATAATGCATGGGTAAAAAGTCCACTTTGTCCTCCACAAACAGAATTTGCTCTTTGAACTTTATCTCTGAAAGCTAATATCATTGTAATCCAAATAACTTAATAATTATCATAAATAGTATTGATGTAATTAGTCAACTCGGTCTCTAACTGAAATGAGTACCAGATGCTTGTTCTGGGAGTAAAGACGTTCGTTACGCAAGATTGCGATGTATCTTCCTTACTATTTTATTTAAAATTAAGTTTTATTTCACTTTTATTTATTTGAGTTCGTGGCTAGTACCGATTGTCTACAAAAGTGGGAGCCTTAACTTCCTACTATCTCAAAGACCTTCTAAGGCCTATAGTGAGATCACTTTACCTTCAACCTATAGAGCCTATACTTAGATTCATAAAATGATGAAATAAGCCTAATAAAATAAATCATATTAAAAGAGTCAGTATTAAAATTTAGATCTTTTAAGTTTCATATAAAAGTAATTTGTTACAATCCATTTATAGTAAAATGATTAAAAATATGCCAGTAGGAAAGTAGAAGTAAAGAAAAATTTCGAAATAAATTGAGACCTGAAAATATTAAGTAGATTTTTTATAAAGCAATCTTGACTTGAATAATTTCATGAAGAAGAAACAGTAAAAATTGAAAATAATGTTGATGTAAGTAACTTAATTTAATTAAGAATTAACAGCATAAATTTGAAATAAGTAAGTTAATAATTTATTTATGATAGCGTTTTAGAATAATAAAAAATATGCTATCTAATGATGATTATTTTCTATTGAAGAACAGTCATTAGAATGAAACACTACAAAGGGAAATATGATGAATGTCTTCAGCAAGGCACACATGTTCCTACAGCAGTGGTTTCCAAAATGTGCTCAGCAAATTCTTGGTATCCAAAGCAAAGTCATCCCATTGCAGACGTTAGGAAGCCATTGGGATATTTGGAGGATAAAACTCCCACTTTCTTAGACAATTGGCACTAGATGTCAGCTGGGTTGCATGAAGACCACCACTGCCCCCAGAGAAACATCTGGAACTCATTATCATTAGAAAGAATCTCAGTTTCTTCAGAAGGTTTAGGAAAGTTTAAAAATCCTGAACCTATCAGGATTCAAACCCATGACCTTCTGGTTTGTAGCTTATTGCCTTAACCAACTACACTATAGTATGCCCCTCCTAGAAGTTCCATTTAATTAGTAGGCCTAATATATATTCTGAAATAAATAATTTTTTGTTTTGTTCAATGCCACCAATTTGTCATTTCTAGTATTCTTTCCTGGCATTGGCATATTGTAACCCACTTTTGAGGCTGGGGCACCTGGAAGGCAGGGTTAAATTCAGAGTATATTGGAAAGGGTAGACAAGATCTCGATGTTGTGAGGACTGACCTATATGCTGCTGTAAAATATACTTTTTTTTTTCCAGTTAAGTTTGTCAACTATGGCTTCAGATAATACCTAATGTAGATTACCACCTATTGTAATTACTATTTGCAGAATATAAATAAGGAGGCACATTAAATCTGTATCTATATAAGTCTAGTAACTAACATAATTTAATTTGTAGATCGTGAATTTTTTCTGAGATAAAAGAGACCTGCTATCAAAAACGGTTTAGGAATTGCTGCTCTGCACTATATTCATCCATTATATTTTACTTAAAATTATAGATAAAACTGGTCTAAAAAAATGAACTTTTCTTTCCACAAGAATAAAAATAATATATTCTGTAAGTAATATAATGTAATTCTGTAAGTATTTTCATGCTGAATTCAAATATCATTTCAGTTTTTCCTGATCAGGTAGGAGTTTTGTATGATATTTATTTGAATTTTTTATAATACTACTCATTCTGACTTACCTAGAACGTGGTAGATAGTGATGTTCGGGCATATTTTGTATCTGAAACATTCTTGGTCCAACAGTAGATAGCCAGCATATTAGAACTCAAGTTACCTTGGTACCTGTTTTCCATTGTAGAAATTTGCTGATGATAATGATCACCGTGCTCATCGCTGACAGCCCCAAGAATTTCTGCGAAGAAGTCTAAGTGAGAGTCCAAGAAGTGAATTTTTAAATACTGGTACATGTTCTTTATTAGAATCCAGGAGATCAGCCACTAGGCCACGATAGTTTTCTGCTTTATGGTTTCCAAGGAAATTGCAACACATATTTTTGAAAGACTGCCAGACTGCTTTTTCAAGTGGATTTAACAGCCCTCAGAGTGTTCATCGGCCATTGATGATATTTGTGGTCCTATAAAAATTCCTTCTTTCAGTTTAGCCTCATTGATTTTGGGGAAAATTTTGATTTCAAGTACAAGAATCCTTCAAAAAGTTTATCCATAACTTTGACAAAATTTTTCATTACTCCTAATTTAATATGCAATGGAGGAAAATATATTTTTTCAAGATTCACTAAAGGGACATGTGACACATTTTTCTGGTCAGGGATAAGAGATTCACGTTTAGGCCATTATTTTTTAACATAGTGAGACTGACACATCACAATGCCAGATTAACAGGTCTGAGCATGTCAACAAATGAATGAACCTGAGCAGTCTTGTCTTTTGATGCTTCAGCATGACATTGTATATAATTTCCTTGAATACAACTTGAATAAAATCGCTAAATATAGAGTAAAGGTTCCTATGAAAGGTCAAAGAGAATGCTAAAATAAGATTTAAAAGTAGCTGTCACAAAAAAAACTATGCCTGATGGAAAAATTCTGACTACATTTCTGATTTCAGCACGAAAAAATGCACTAGATTCACTAATCAGATTTCTTGTAAAGAAAACCTTGTCGACCAGTATAATCAAACATATTAAATACTGATATTGGTCTTTCTAGAACAATGGGTCTGATAGCAATGCTCAAGGAATCCATTAAGGTTATGAATGGCAGTACATAACAGTGAGCTACATGATTTTAATGGGAACCAGGTATAATAAGAAAAGTTAAGTCTCATAGAATGCGATCAGCAGGATATGTGGCACGAATGGGAAATGACAGATGGGTATGGGAACTCCTCGAAGGAAAACCAAAAGGAAAGCGCTTAATAGACAGGTCAAAAATGTGGAAGTAATAACATTGACCATGATTTGATGGAAGTAGATTTTACAGGGGATGATTGAAAAACATTAGCTAGGGATAGGGATAGGCTAGATGGAGAGCATTTGTCCACATAGCATCAACTTATGGGTTTGATAGTGCCAGTTAGTTAGTGGTTTCAAGGAAATAATTCCGAGTAATTAATAGCTCATACGGAGCGATCCATTAAAATCTTTATAATATAATTTTAATAAGTCATCATGGCAAATGTGTGCAGTTTGTTCTAAATTACCATCAGTTTCTATACACAATTCCATGTCTGGTTCTTCAATTCTTGTACTACACATACTCTATATGCTCATAAGCCTGATTTCTTTGACTGCCTGACATGTCTTTTGGTTCCTCGGTGCAATGATTTCTTTAGTGAGTTTGAGGAATATCCTTGAACATCATCGACATGGTCTTGAATCAGTGCAAGTCTGTGATTTACAGATCATTTTGGAGTAAGCCAGTTGCCCCCAAACGTTCTTGCCATCAATAAAATTGTTGACCTGGTTACAACATTGTACATACTAAATTCTCCCAGAGCCTTTGAGATCATAGCATTCAATTTAATTATGATCATTGAAATTATAAAGGTTTTTATCGTTCACACTGTATACACAAAAGAATTGGCAATATTTTTAAGAGAATCAAATATTACTGAATAAAATTAATTTAAATTATAATAAAATATAAATGTAAATACTTCAATTTTCTTATAAAATATAAATTTTTGAACTTAAAAATGTTTACTAAATTTTACCTCACTATAAGTAACTTTCATTACTAACAGAAAGAGACTGGCTCATTTCACACCTTTCTTCTGTTTGTGTATGTTGTTTTACAATTAGACTGTATAAAGAATTATTAACTGAAAAATAGAAACTAACAAAATAATAGATAGACAGTGAACTTACAAGCTATAAAGGTGTAATAAATTCACTTATTTAATATTTAATTTTAGGAAGTGATATTTTGAGGTTATTTTAATTATATTATTTTCAGTCTGATCATCTTACCTCAATATTAATGTTGATTTGTTCTTGGACAAGCTGACGATAAAACAGAATTGTTTTAAAACATGTTCAAGAACAAATCAACATTAATATTCAGATAAGATGATCAGACTAAAAATAATATAATCCACTTATTTAACCTCAATGTTATCATTCATTGGCTACTTTCCCACTTTTATGCATACCCTAATCATATTGCCATACTTTAAACATTGATCATAAATTGTATTTCTCTCAATAAGTAATTATGAACAATGCATCTGTGTAAAACAAGTTTTTTGTGATATGTAGCAACAAAATCATTACATGCCATCGGCAACTGACTAATACAATGTTAAGAGAATTAAATACTTTTTTTTTTATATCCTTCAAAATATGATGAAATTCCAAACCCGCACCATAGCTGAGGGGTTAAGGCATGATGCCTTGGCAGAAAGCTACAGGACTTGCACTGATTTGAGCCTCTATGGGAGAAGAAATTTTCTCATAGAATTTCAGCCAATATAAAACCAGTGCCCACCCAGCATAATTAGGAATTTGGGTAGCTACAGTGAGAAGTGGCTCCAAGTTGAGAAAACCAGCTATAACGACAAGGGAACTGATATGATGACTACATGTCACCCTTACACTGGTTGAATGATCGTCCACCACTGTGATTAACACAAGTCTTCTAGCCTATTGCACCATGGAGTTTTATGATAAATTTCCATTATTCTTAAAATTAATAATTAGATATTATGATTTTTAAAATTATTTATGCACCTCATAAAAGTGTAGCTATGTTACTGCAAATTTGGAAGAATAATAAGTACGAGTAATTTGTCCCTTCATTTCTACAATTTTATGTTCTAACACAATTATATATTTCTGTATATTATGGTTGGCATTTATAGTCATGTTTCAGATACAGATAATGCAGAAAGTATTGATACACTGAAAAATATCACAGACAGAAATATATAATTCCATATTTCTTAACTATATATAAAAACAGAAATCTACACCTTTAAATTGAACTATATAAAGTTAAATACATGCAGTTTCCTCTGTTTTAATATGACAATTAATGAGTAAAAAAACAATTTGTACATGAACAACAAAAATTAACCAACAAAACATATTGGTACAGTATTAAGTATTGGTCAACAGAATATTCACATGAAGTCAAGTGGGGGGTGGGTCTAGTAGTGCTGTTATTCACTCTAGCCTTGAGTACTTTACTGTGTAGTTGTGTGTGTTCTGGCTGCAGATTAAGCTGGAATGGGGCGCAAAGGTAGAAATACTATCTTTTGGTAGAAATAATGGTTTGCATAATCAGCATACATTGCTAAATGGAATTAGTGAAATAATTGGAAGGCTAAGACCTAACATTCAGCATATAATTGATAGAGTTGGTGAACGAAAATCTTCGAAATAGCCACAGATCAGGACATAGAAGGATTAAGATTAAATAATTGTTTTATTCTTTTAACTATTTAAAAAAAATTGCCCCATTAATATTAATTTCATATACAATCAATTTTAATGGGTTTATTGTATTAATTATCCTCCTAGAAAACTGTATGTTAATGTTGAAAAAGCATTAATGAGAAAAGTAAAGAAAAAACTTAAAAGTAGTGCCCCTAAATTAGCAGCTAGTATCAAGAATGTTTTTAATATTTGTATTTCTGCTAGCAATGTTTGTAACAGTCTATGGGCTAATGAACTGCATGGGAAAACAGCCCATAGAAAATGCTTAGTAAGTGAAGAAAACTGAAAGAAAAATTTGAACTTTGCTAAACACACATAAACAGCCCCAAAGAATTTTGTAAAAAAAGTAATTTATACTGATAGCCTAAAATGAACATTTCCCATTCAGATGGAAGAAGAAAAGTCTGAAAGAATTAAAATGCTGAGCTACAAAAGCAAAATCTCCAACCCACTGTGAAACATAGTGTTCTTTATTAGTATGGGGATACATGAGTACCTCTGGAGTTGGGAAGTCGGGACCTTGCATTTTATCAAAGGCGTGATGGATCACAAACGGTATATGAACATACTGAAGACCATTCTTCATACCTTCGCAGAGGAAATGTGGATTAAACAAGGTTTTGTATTTATGCAAGAAAATGATCCCAAACACGTTGGTTTCAATACGCGTTTATGGATTTTGTGTAACACACCAAAGTACATGGAAACGCCTCCCTAATCTCTGGACATAAACACCATTGAGAATTTATGGGAACATCTGAAAAGGAGAATTTGTTCAAGGCAGGTTTCCAACAAGCAAGACCTGAGAAACGCTTTGGAAGAAGCATGGAGAACTATACATTCTTCAATAACTTCAAATTTATTTGGGGCGATGCTACATCGTCCTCAAGCCATCTTGGAATCAAAGGAGCTCCCAACCAAGCATTGAACTAAAAAAGTAAAGACTCAAAACAGCATAATATGAGACTGTACCAAATACTTTTTGTTGGTTAATTTTTGTTGTTCGTGTACAAATTATTTTTTACTCATTAATTGTCATGTTAAAACAAAGGAAACTGCATGTATTTAACTCCATAGAGTTCAATTTAAAGGTGTATATTTTTGTTTTTGTATGTAGTGAAGAAAAAATGGAATTATTTATTTCTGTCTGTGTTATTTTTAAGTGTACAAATACTTTCTGCATTAGCTGTAGATAAATTAAAATAAAGATTAAAAATGTCTTTATAAACAGATATGAATATCTGTAATATTTATTATACAGTTTTATTTAAGTTTAAAATATACCTTCTTAGGTAAAATCCGTCATCCTCAACTTACCTAAGAAGGTATATTTTAAATTATTTTATTTTATGACTCTCCACCTCAACGGCTTTAACAATGAATTTTATTAGTATTGACTTTATTTAAGTCAAATTTTAATTCAGTTCTGTTGTTTAATTTGTTTTTCAAAGTAAAACAGACAAGATATACATGGAAAGTTGGATACACTAAATTAATGATAATGATCTGTTGATGATTGAAGAAGACAATTAAATACAAACAGGAGTTACAAAATTAGTGTTTAGGACTGTTAATTGAGAGATCCAGCTGGATAAAGAAATATTGATCTAAATACTAAGATATTTATATTAACTTTTATACCATTAAGTTTGTAAGGCTGATAATTATATTTTCACAATCACGAGTAAATACCAGAAAATTTCAGAAACATAAAAAAATCAATATCCATAAGTGTCAGCAGACCTAAATAGACACCTCAATTTATAACCAATATAATCCTTAAATGAACCAATACATTTTTCATTTGTTATAATTTTGTAAATTGTTATATTAAAAAAATACAATTTTTTGCAATTGAATTTTAATCTTTAAGGAATCATTAAGACCATTATTGTTTTCAAATTCACATTTATGAAAAAATGTTTGCTTATGGAAATGTATACTTTCGACAAAAAAATGGGCCATAAGCCATATCAGAAATACCCTTTCAAAATAAATTTGCCGGTTTTTAAATTAAATGGAGGCTACTTTTCTATTTATCTATTATCATTCATTTAGGAATCCTCTGCTTTTGAGAAATACTGTGAATTACTTTAGAAAAAAAAATTATTCTGCTTCAATTAAACAGCTATTTTCTACATGAATTCTATAATGTTTCACAAGATCATCACTATTTGAAAATGAGAACTGACATATGGGGCAAATATAAACTTGATTTTCATGCTCTTTAAAATGATGTTCTAAAATTTCCCTAGTACTGAAACTACAGCTACATACACCACAGTTATAAGCACCCTCATGTTGTCTGCTGTGTAGGAGCAAACATTTTCTATCGGTGAAAGTTTCATTACAAATAATACATATATAAGGTTCTACACCAACATGTATTTTGTAATGGTTGCCTAGGTAATCTTTCCTTGCAAAAGATTTTTCACATATCGAACATTGATATGGTCTTTCTTTTGTATGCGTTCTTAAATGGTTATCCAAATGATCTTTGCGAGCAAATGATTTTGTGCACACATCACAATGAAATGGCTTTTCTCCATTATGAATCCTTGAATGATTTTCTAAATAATCTTTCCTTGAAAAAGCCTTTTCACATATTTCGCATTGATAAGGTTTATAGTTTGAATCGATTTTTATTTCCTCTTGAGCAGAAGAACTATCACATGTTTTTTCCCCAAGATGAATTTTTATATGATTATCTAAATAATCTTTCCTGGAAAAAGTCTTGTTACATGTCGTACAATGATATGGCTTCTCACCCGTATGTACTCTGGAATGATTATCCAAATAATCTTTCCTCGCAAATGATTTATCACATACAGAACATCTATAGGGTCGTTCACCACTATGTATCCTACAATGACTGTCCAGATAATCCTTTCTTGCAAATGACTTTTCACATTGAGCACACTGATAAGGTTTCTCTCCTGAATGCACTTTACTATGATTATCCAAATAATCTTTACGTGCAAATGAAAGACTGCACGTGTTGCATTGATACGGTTTCTCGCCAGAATGGACTCTTGAATGACTGTATAAATAATCTTTTCTCGCAAAATCTTTGTTACAAATTGTGCAACGATAAGGTCGGGCACCAGAATGAATCTTTAAATGGTTTTCTAAATAATCTTTACGGGCAAAAGATTTTCCGCACAAGAAACATGAAAATGGCTTCACTCCTGTATGAGATTTTTTATGGTTTTCTAAATAATCTTTACGAGCAAAGACTTTATCACATATCGAACACGAAAAAGGCTTTACGCCTGAATGCGCACGTAAATGGTTTTCTAAATATTCTTTTCTAGTAAATGTTTTACTGCAAACAGAGCACAGATGTTGTTTGTTTTGAAAATGAGTTTTTTCGTGTTCTTCCAATTCTGTTTTCACTTCAAATATTTTATTGCACACACTACAAACAAAACTGTGCTGTAATGCTATCATATTTACAGGTCGATAATTTTTTACCGTTTATCTTGTGGCAGTCTAAAAAATATTTTATTCATAAACCGTTCATTAGCGATAAACCACTGTCGTAGATCTTCAAAATAAATTATGGTATGCTAGATTATACATGGTATGTAATGATCATAGAGAACCGGGTAACGATCACATGGGGATTGGTTTTATCAATGTTGCCAAAGTAAGGATTTTCTAACAAGATGTATTTTGATTGCACACAGACATATCCATCCATAGTAATTCTGCCAGAAGGCAGGTCCTTCACTGCAATCGTAGCATTTTCATGCTATGATTGCAGCTTTACTAGGGAATTGTAGGTGTGGTAGATTCCCGTTGCTTTCCACACCGGTGAAGGATGATGATGATAATGATAAGGATGATGATGATGGCCATATATAATAATATATATACACATTAATAGCATCACATTTTAATTTTTAAAATTAATTAATCAATTGTAACTGTAAAACGAGCTATCTCCATTAAATTGAAAGATGCATTGGAGTTTTACATATTATAAACATTTTAAATTTAAATTAACGATATTTTTTTGTCATTTTTGGACGTACATTAGTATTAAAAAAATGTAAATAAGCTAGAGTTATTGAATTGGCGATTTCGTGATGATTATATTGATATTCTAGTGGCAAAATATATTTTTGCTGATTGGTAGCATTCTCAAAGATCGGTAGGTTGGTAACCATAGAGAACGAAGGTTGGTAACCCAATAATAAGCTGCTTGATCCTATGCTGCTTGATCTTATTGCATACAGAACCGATCATGTGCTTTCCTTGATTGCCGTCATAGAGAATCGAAGATTGCCATAGAGTACGTCTTCAGACTACGTTTCTATTCTTTCATAGACGTTCATAGAGAACAATTTGATTACATTGTGAGTGAACGTGGTGTAAGGTAAGTTATATATTTAGTAAATTAACTAAATACGCATAAATAACGCTGGGTAACAGATTTTGGGCAACTTTTTGTTCCTCTCAGTTTTTTCATGGTTCTTATATAATTCAGGCACCATGAGTTCAAAAATGTCAGTTTCACATTCATAGCATCAATAGTTCTATGGAAAATTAATATATTTGAAAATGTAGGAATTAACACAAAAAATGTATCCACAAATATAGCTGGAATGAATAACAGCCTATGTTGGTATTGTATCTGATGATATGAAATGGGATTTTGTTTCAGCATGACTGACTTGGCCATCAAATTTATTAAAAATGAAGTTGTCACCGCCCTTTTCTTTTGTGTTGCTGTGGACTGTCCCTCACCAACTCCAAATGTAGTCCCCCATCATGTTTATATCCCATCTGCCCTGATATCTTGATTCCATGTTTTTTGAGATCCTAATAGAATCGTTCTCTGTGTTCTTTACTCACATCACCAAAAATTGGTCTAAAAATCCAAATGTGAGTGCAGGTAATGTAATTTAGTTGACATTTTACAACCTAATGTACAATATGTACTCAGCAAGTTCTCAATCAACTCTCAGTAATTGGGACTCTTCTTGTTTCCAAGGAAGTCATGCACAACATTACAAAATGCTTGCCATGCACTTTTTTCAACTGGTGTCATCTTTTGTTCTAATTCTGCAGACTCCAGCACCTGTCTTATTTGAGGTCCTGTAAAAACTCCAGCAAATACTTTCGCATCAGACAAACGTGGGAACATGGAGCGAATATGTAGCAAAGCATCTGACGATTTAACCAAAGCTTTAACATACTGTTTTGCCAGTCCCAGTTTAATGTGGAGAGGTGGTAGTAAGATCTTCTTCCTGTCAATAAGAGGTTCATGTAGAACATTATTTTCTCCTGGAACAAGTTTGGGATGTGGTAGGTTTTATGTCTCACAATTCTACACTTCCACTCTTATGCCACTGATGCACTAAACACTTGTAAACACGTTTTGTACTGTTTTAAACATTTTCAATCATCTTCAAGCTTTCTTTACAATATTTGATATTTATATATTTACGTAAAACATGATCGTGGATAAATGACTTGCTTGCTACTTTCCCATGTTGTTCCAATGTTGCCACCATTTGAAAATAATTCCATACCATATTTAATGTTAGTGTACGTAAAATTAGTTTATAGTTCATTAAATAGTATGCATGTAAATTGCTTTGTTACGTTAGGAAATGGGAAGTTGGTTTATGTCCATTTTTTAAGCATTTGGGAATAAATAATATGCATGTAAATTGTTTTCTTTAGTTAGAAAATGGCAAGTTAGTTAACGTCCATTTTTTTTTTCATTTGGAAATTTATTCCCAAAGTTGGTAATGCCGACTGCAGAGCCATCTACCGGAGGCTATATTAACCATTATGGCAATTCCTGCAACTCACGCATGCGCACTGCGATTCTGTGGAACTTAGAAAAATTCATCTGAGACATATAACCGACTTTTTGCCAAGTTTGTTTCTTGAAGGCCACACTTCTTGGATGTAGTGTTGACCTGTTGCTCGGCTGTACCATAAACAAAGGAAACATAGATAGATGGATGCAATTGAACTGTAAACATTTGGAGAAAATAATATTAACCAATCATATACTTAAAATTGAAAAAGTAACGAAAACAAAAAATTGTGATTACTATCGAACCGTCGACATTTGGAGAAAAATAATCACATATTTGAAATCAGCGCAAAAAAAAAAAAAAAAAAACTGAGTCAGAAACACTTAAAATATGCAGAGGAACATTTTCGTTGTTACCCAGTATAAACAGGTGTTCAGGTTTCATGTTTTTTTTTTGAGAGATTTCGTTACGTATATGAGAAGATACATGATATGTGTAATGAGTTATAGACATAGAATTTGTACTAAAGTTAGGTTAATACCTTGAATTAAATTGATGATTTAACATATTTAGACATGTACACATGTATTAAATTTTGTAAAACTATAATAAGAGTCATGACATTTCACCGATAAAAAACTTTTGTCCTTTGTATTCCCTCATTTAAGGAGGTTTCCAATCTAGTCATAAACTATGTATCAAATTAATTTTGCCTGTGGTGTACAAACCGTCACACACAATTTTCCATCTAATATTCTTATGCCACTGATGCACTAAACACTTTTCACCATTTATAATAACGTTTGGTACTATTTTAAACATTTTGGAACCATTTTATAAACATTTCATAAAAATTTCTTACGATTTTTAAATATTTCTAAATTATGCAAATATTGTGCATCGAGTTCTACAGGTGCGGAAATGCTTCATGTAACATCCGCTAGGTGACTCTCACATCGCAGTTACCAACATTTGAAAATAATTCAAAACCGTATTTAGTGTTAATGTACGTAAAATTAGTTTATAGTTTGTTAAATAATATGCATGTAAATTGTTTTGTTAGGTTAGAAAATGGGAAGTTAGTTTATGTCTCTTTTTTTTTTTTGCATTTGGAAATAAATAATATGCATGTAAACTGTTTTGTTAGGTTAGGAAATGAGAAGTTAGTTTATGTCCATTTTTTTTTTAGTGTTTGGGAATTTATTCCCAAAGTTGGTAACGCCAACTTCAGAGCCATCTACCGGAAGCTACATTAACCATTACAGCAACTCCTACAACTCGTGCATGCGCACTGCGGTTCTATAGAACTTAGAAGAATTCTTGTGCGACGGTTTATACACCTTATCCTTAAGGCCTTAACTCTGCCAGATAAAATAAATGAAGCTAAATTTTAACCAAATATTAGAGGAGGGAAACGCAAGTGAAGACCATTACAGTTTATTGTATTGCCATACAAAGTTTAGTCTACAACTAAGATTTAGGTTGGTACAGATTAAGAATAGAGTGACATTTTATGGAAGAAGTTTAGTTTATCTTACCCAAGAATTTTTTCCTCAGAAAAACCTTTGCAGTAAATTCCCAAATGTTTATAAGAAATGGATGTACACCAACTTCCCCCTTCCTAACATAACAAAATAAATTACATACATATTATTTAATGATGTGTACACTATTCTGATGTACACCAACTTGTCCCATCGGAATCTAACAAAATGAAGTGAGTGAACTTCCGTATCTTAAAATATATTTTCAAATGTTTGTCATTCCAATTTCACAGATATCTGTGCCATGTAGATGAAGTCTCTTTAAGCATTCACGCATATGCACAACAATTCTGCAGAACTTTGAAGAAATTATTGTATATGTAGATTAATTATAAAAAAAGTTATATGTATCATTGCAAAATGTTTAAAATAGTACGAAATGTTAGTAAAGATGGAAGAAGTACATAGAGCAACAGTATAGAAAATCAAGGGAAAATATTCTAAACTTGAGCCCTTTTATTAGTGACAGTTTGGAATTAACAAAAATTATACCTCTCAATATTTTTTTTTTTTCAAATGCCCCAGGTTTGTCTTTCGACATTCCTGGTTTCTCTCCTGGCATGCGATATTTGTAACTCACTTGCCCTGATGATATGATGGTGATGATAATGGTGTGCCAGGAGAGTCCCTAATCCTAAGCTTAACCTAAGATGAATATGATTGTTGATGATTGCGATGGCCATATGTTTTCGGGGACCGTTTGGGCCTTAAAGTTTTCCTGACATTTGTCTTACAGGTGAGGAAAAACCCTGATAGAAACCTCACCCAGAAAAACTGTCCCGACCGGGGATCGAACCCGGGCCCGCTGCGTGACAAGGCAGCACGCTACCCCGAGACCACAGCGATGGACATACCTCTCAATATTCTATTTAGTATTTATATATTACTTACTTACTCATTGGCACTATCGAACCCATAAGGTTCATGGCCACACAGACATAAGCTCTCCATACATCCCTATCCTGAGCTAATGCTTTCCAATCATTCCCTGTATAATCTACTTCTCTCAAATCATAGTTAATGTTATTCTCCCACCTCATTCTTGGTCTACCAACTGGTCGTTTTCTCTCTGGCTTTCCTACAAGAAGCTTCCATACAAGTCTTTCACTCCCCATACATGCAACATGTCCTGCCCATCGCAGTCTACGTGACTTAACTGTTCTTATTATATTTGACTTCCTATAAAGACCATGTAGTTCATTGTTATGTAATCTTCTCCATTCACCTGTCTGTTCATCTCTCTTAGGTCCAAAAATTTTCCTAAGTACTTTATTCTCAAATACTTGTAATCTCCTTTCCTCCCTTAAAGTAAGAGTCCATGTTTCGCACCCTTACAATATAACTGGTAGAATAATAGTTTTATATATTTTCAGTTTAACGTTTTTTGAAAGGAGTTGGGACATCAAGAGTCTCTGCAATGTATTATAACACACATTTCCAGAATTGAGCCTATGTTTAATTTCTTTGTGCATCTCATTCCTATTTGTGATTACTGTTCCTAGGTATTTGAATTCAGCCACTTCCTCAAAATTTCCCTCATTTGTCATTAGCTGTCCATTTCCATTATATAATGTATTTCTGTGTGTGACCATATATTTTGTTTTATTGATATTTACTACAGTCCTAATATCTTATATATATTACTAGTTATTTATTGAAATCTTTAGAGGATAAAGATGGTGTATATACTGATGATATAGTATTGTTAGGTGCTAATGAGAGAATTATAAATGCAAACACACACATTCTCTTAAATAACATTAAGAAAGGAACTGGAAGTATATATCAATAAAAGGGTAATCCCATACTTTAGCGCTCTTAACTTATAATTTCTTGAAGGTAATAGTCAAATTAATAATATAGTAATCTGATCGTTAATTGTTAACTGTTAGTCATTTAGTTAGTTTCCATTATACAGTAAAACTTGTTTAATCCGGAACGTGAATAATGTGGAAATCTGTCCAGTGTGAACAAATTTATTTGTCCTGGCGAAATAATAGTAATTTTACGTGTATTTATTTTACATAAAACGGAATCTGTCCAACGTGGAAACGGAAGGATAGTTCTACACAATTCATGAAACAAAATTCTATAAAGCAGTTAAATTAGTTTCCACTTCATTGAATTCCCATTATGCCAAAAAAAAAAAAGAGTGATTCCTGCCGCTGGGTGGAGAAGAGATTCTTTCTACCTGTACCTGAAATTTTATTTCGGCTTCACTGCACACCCGTTATGGAAAATAGATAACTGTCTCACAAATAACCATTGCACTGTAAAATCTTAAATTAAGTTTCAGTTCTGAGACTGGTCTTTCATAGGTAGCATTCTGAATTTATGGAATAAAGATGGCTAAAACAAATGTATCATTGTCATTAAACGAAAAAGTGAAAGTGATTGAAGATAAATGTCCAAATTTCTGGACCAATGCTCCAAAGTCAAGCTCTAGCTGTTGCTAAATCTCTAGGGAACAACGATTTCAAGGCATCTTCAGGTTGGCTGGACACTTTTAAAAAAATACATAATTTAGTGTGGAATGAAATTTGGGGGGAATCAAAGGATGTGTACAAAAGTGTAGTTAGTGAGTGGAAACCGAAACTGCATACTTCAATTTTAGGATATGCGCTTAAGAGACATTTTTAACGCTGATGTAATTGGACTTTTTTTTGTGCTTTACCGTCAAAGTACATACTATATTCCACTTTTCAACTGCAGCGGAACTATAATTAATCCAAGGTACGTAAAAAGACATACACAGTGCTCTTTAATCTGTGATTATTAATAAGTTTTAATTTTTTTATAATGCAGAATTTTGTCCAATGTGGGAAAAAAAAAAAAAAAAAAAAATTGGTCCCATGTGATTCTGCTTTCAGCAAGTTTTACTGTATTACATTATAAAAGTATGATTGAAATTATAGGTTAGGAGTTATGTATGCTTATGTATGGAATTACCAAACCCAGAATTTATCCAATTAAATCAGTATTTAATCTGCATGACTATAAAATAATTGCCGAGAAAATTTCAAATAAAATTTAGTGGAATTCTCAACTTTTGTCTATTTGATTCAAGTACTCAGTATTGTATTATATATAATATACCCCATTATGTCCCTCATGGAGATATCAGTGCTTTTTTAGCAGGAGTTTCTTGACCAAGTTAATTTAGTTATGCTTGCTTATGGTTTATGAAACTCTATTCTGTCCTAGGGTAGCACTGACCATGCTATCCTAGGACAGAGTAGAGTTTGATAAACCATAAGCAATTATGATACGATCTATGAAAATATGTTTTTGCAGTCTTACATCGGACTTTTGTCTTTGGAATTTGCATATTTAATCCGCTTATTTCACTACAGATGTTATTGAGTAACATGTGGTCATCACATCGCTTTCAATAAGACATCTACTGCTCGGTACCGAGCTCCTTGTGTTTGGAAGAAATTTCTTATTTTAGCATTTAGTATTGCAAGAGGCAGGGAGTTGCTATTGTATTATGCTGCACCACGCGCAATCTTACCTTTTTATTACATTGAGTTTGAAATTTTTGAGAAACTATATCGACATTCCTTTGCCATAGAAGGCAAAGATTAATCCACCTTTCCTTTGTAAATTACTTATCATATAGTACTGAAAGGGGCACGCCGTAGCGTAGTGGTTAAGGCACTGAGCTACAAGCCGGAGGGTCGAGGGTTCAAGTCCCGTTGGGGTCAGGATTTTTAAACTGACCGAAACCCTCTGGCGGCACTATGACCCTGGGGTCGACTCAGCCTCTAATGGAAATGAGTACCAGACGCTTGTTCTGGGGGTAAAGGCGGCCGTCACGCAGGGCTGACAATCCGGCTGACATCAAGTGCCGATTGTCTAGAAAAAGTGGGAGCCTTAACCTCCTACTACCCCAAGGGCCTCCGGGCCTGTTGTGGGATCACTTTACTTTTATAGTACTGAATGCTAAACAGTATTATAATCGTGGAAGCTAGAAGGAAAAAGGGGATTAATTTGGCTTGAGAAAGCTTTAGAATATATATCAATACGAAACATGACTAGCTGCACAATTAGTAAACATACGTTAACTAAAAAAAAAAAGGTAACTTTTAACGAGAATCATGAGTCAGATAATTGAAATACAAATAATATAACAAAAATTTATCTTCTTGACCATTGAAAGAAAAGACATGAATAAATTAATATAAATTAACAAACTCGGTCATCAATAATTCAAAAAGTCAATAATAATAATAATATTCATACACACACACACAATCCAGTCCAGCCAAGGGCTAGGGTTCACAGTCCTGGTTGCCCTACCCTGGCTTATGGGACTGAAGAAACCAAACAGCTCCCTCAAGCTACAGTCGACCTGACCACGACGATCCCAAAGTTGATGATGATGCTGATACTAACTTGCACAGCTTATTTGAGGCTTTCGATAACAAGGGGAAGATGTGCAGTCACACACAGTGAAGGAAGGGTACATAGGAGAGAGAATAACGAAGACAGGAATTTGGCACTGTTCTACAACATCACTTTAGTGGGAAGACACGATGACGTAGTTATTACGTAGTTTTCACGTACCAAAAAGGTGATCTCGGTACAATGCAAAGGCAAATGCATTGGTCAGGCATTTAAAATCTACTTCCATGGCTTTATACTTATAGATTCGAGTGGGTGTTCTAGTTCATCATCATTATCATCACTATCCTTAGAACTGGTACCTCTGGAACTGGCTTCACAATTATCTCTATCACTCCCCGATCCCAGATTCAGTATATTGCTGTCAGTGATGTCAGATACAATTCTGTTGTTTTCCCAACATTTAGCTATTTCTTCCACTTTCTTACATAAGTCTCTCCATTCCTCTTCTGTAATAGCTTCTATGGCTTCCTCAGTCAATTCTTTTAGTTTCTGTAAATTTAGAGACAACCATCTGTGTTTCTCTTTCTTACAAAATTTTTTATCTGGGTTCAAGCAAGTTCAGTAGCATTTAGATCACACATGTATGGTGGCAACCTTACCGGTGTGCCCTAAACTTGAAACAAAACTCTGTTCTGTAAACATTCTCTCTGACCATGCACTTGGATGAGAGGAAAAGTATTCCCCCTTTCTCAACAGTTCATTACAATTAAAGCCCCCTTTTCTTAAGAAAAAATCATCTTGTTTGTTGAATATTTGATGGGAAATTTTTCGACTAGACCCGAATGACATGGTGCATTGTCTAAAATTATGACATGATGGTGGGGTATTCAGCAAAAACATTTCCTTCATCCATTTTTTCAAAATTTCGTTGATTCATCTGTCCATGATAGTTACCAGTTAGAATGATGATGCAAAAAAGCATGAGGCAAATATCATCATCATCATCATCTTCAAGGTATGGGCCTGTTGACCCGTTCCGCTCCCTGGTGCACTATATGCTGCAGGTGCAGGTCGTCTTTCCAACAACGTTTTGGTCTTCCTACATTTCTTCGGCCTAGAGGCCTATAATAAAGCAGCTGTTTTGATAAACAATTATTTGGCATTCTTTGTATATGTTCAAACCAATTACGTTTATTTGTGTGTATTCTCTCGTTTATATTATAGATTTGTAGTTCATCTCTGATATCTTGACTTCTCTTTTGATCTCTTAGGCAGGGCGCCCACTGGAACGACAAGCGACAGCAACAAGACACGGATTTGTTGCTTTGCTTGTTGCTAGCGTGTATGTTTCTTTATAACCCGTGATATCGAATTGCAAGAAGCCCATTCGTCTGATACGACAGCAACTTGATACCAACTGTTTGTGTTGTGTCGCTCAAAGTGCTGCATGCTCCAGTTTTTGTTGTCAGTTGTGAGTTGCTCATATACAAGTGTGAAGATGAGAGACGATCCTGATTTCAATATAACATTTGTTGAACTTATTAAAGAATATCCTTGTCTTTATGATACTACATTGAACCAATACTGTAACAGAAATGTTCAAGATCAGGCATGGCATAGGATTGCCAAGTAATTGTCAGAATCTGGCAAGTAATGAATATTGTATTATTAAAAATAAAAACTCATTAAAATTAACAATTGAATTTCCGAACATTTTTTAATGCCATGCTAATTTATTTTCTGTCAAGCCCACAATTCACAAAATATATTACAATAACATCTCAATTATGAAAATATTAAAGTATTTTTAACTTATGTCAAACTCTTTACACACTTGCCCGCAATAAATAAATAAATGTAAAAGTAACAAGTGAATTTCCGAACAAATGATCGTAGGAAAGCAACTGTGACGTTGCATACGAATTTATGTACTTACAAATATGCAAACAGTAATTATAGACTCCTTCATTTATCTATTTTCTTTATTTATTTGTTTTTTTTTGTCTAATGCCACCAGGTTGCCTCTTATGACATTTGTGGCTTTCTTCCCTGACTTTGGCAGAATTATAATCCATTTCTTAGGTTGGGGCACCTGGTAGGCGGAGTTACGTTGCCCCGTTGATATGATGGGTGATAAATGATAATGAAGCACCGGGAGAGTTCTTAACCTGAATTCTAGACCATGGGCAACCACAGGAATAATTCCCTTTAAGAAAAATTCCTAAGGCTTGACCGGGAATCGAACCCGGGACCTCATTAACTGTAGTCAGAAACTACTATGAAGCTGGTCATTTTCTTTATTTATTATTTTGTTTAATTTAAATAACTTCATAAATAAATTACTTTTTTTTTTTCTGACATCTTATATTTCTTCCAATTGTTATTTAATACATATTTAATTCTTTGAACACATTAAAAGCACCACTTCCTTCTACATTAGCAAGCCAAAAAGGATGTACCCAGAACCGTCTTTTACGTCCTCTGTTGTAATAATTGATATTAGCTAAATAAACTAGATCGAGAACATACTCGTCCTCCAACGACATGTTGTACTATGAATCAGTCCAGTGAGCGTCAGGTCACTTTGCTGTATTAGTCCGTGTTGCATCAGTGTATTTGTTGTATCACTATCATATCACGATCATCTTAGTGGGCGCCCGGCCTAAGAGATACACCTGCAACTGATCTGAGAAATCTCATATGAGGCAAATATAAAAATGTAAATTCACCTTCGAGAGGCAGAGCAAGCAAGAAGTTCTTTAAAGAAAGACCAATTGGTGACAGGAGAAGATGTTTACATTTTTACCTTTGATCTGCAAAATGCTTTAGCTTTTCCAAAACTGACCACTTCTGTTGTCTTTTACAAATTGAATATGTATCTAAATGGCACAAAGAGTAGGGTACGTGTAGGCAAACAGTTTTCAAATATTTTTGAAATCCACAATGGGTTGAAGCAAGGAGATGCACTATCTCCTCTCCTACAGTATTTAATTTTATACTAGAGCATGCTATCAAATCTTTAGAGGATGAAGAAGGCCTAAAACTCAATGACTATTAATGAGCTGTTAGTTTATGCTGAATATGTAGTACTGTTGGGCGATAGTGAATAAAGGCCAACACACACACACACTATTGAGTAATACTAAGAAATTGGGACTGGAAGTATATATCAATAAAACTAAATATATGGTCACACATAGAAATACATTATAGGTATAATGGAAATGAACAGCTAATGACAAATGAGGGAAATCTTGAGGAAGTGGCTGAATTCAAATACCTAGGAACAATAATTACAAATATGAATGAGATGCACAAAGAAATTAAACATAGGCTTAATTCTGGAAATGCGTGTTATTATGCATTACAGGGACTCTTGACATCCCAACTCCTTTCAAAAAAGTTAAACTGAAAATATATAAAACTATTATTCTACCAGTTATATTATATGGATGCGAAACATGGACTCTTACTTTAAGGGAGGAAAAGAGATTATGAGTATTTGAGAATAAAGTTCTTAGGAAAATTTTTGGACCAAAGAGAGATGAACAGACAGGAGAATGGAGAAGACTACATAATAGTGAATTACATGGTCTTTATAGGAAGTCAGATATAATAAGAACAGTTAAGTCTCATAGACTGTGATGGGCAGGACATGTGGCACATATGGGGGATGAAAGAGGTGCATGGAAGCTTCTTGTAGGAAAACCAGAGGGAAAACGCCCAATTGGTAGACCAAGAATGAGGTGGGAGAATAACATTATCCATGATTTGAGGGAAGTAGATTATACAGGGGATGACTGGAAAACATTAGCTCAGGATGGAGAGCTTATATCTGCATGGCCATGAACCTACGGGTTCGATAGTGCCAGTGAGTTAGTATTTTTCTTTCTCCCTCAGAAGTTTTTGTAACAAATTTATCTACTGTTAATTTTCTTTTAGTGGTGTGTTGGACTGATTCTGAATGTGTACATCATTTTTTATCTGGAAAGAAGAAACAAACTGAATAAAAAATCAACAACCAATCATGGCTAATTTTAAATATCTATGGACTGCATTTTATAATGAACTTGTATGATTAAAGAAATTCATAAAATCTAATACAGGGTGATTCAAAATTGACTTTACAACTTTACAAGCTTATAGAAATTTATTTAGAAGACCTACAGAATTGGTTTTAATGTCATATGATAGCACAACTCATCAAGTTTTCACCGACATAGTTTTATAGTACCTAGTTCTCTCACCGCGTGTGCTAACGTAGTTCATATCAAAATGGCAGCTTTCACAGGTGCCGAGCGTGCTCGTATGTTTTTGTTCGAAGAAACTAAATCTGCGACAATTGTTCAGCGTAGATTTCGTACCCAGTATGGTAAGGATCCTCCTAGTAGGCAACAATTTATTCTTGGCACCAAACTTTGTTAGGACTGGCTGTTCTGTTAGTCATTCCAAGCATACTGGCCGTCCACGTACGGCTGAAGCTGTGGTTGAACAAGTGAGGGATAGCTTTGCTCGGAGCCCTAGGATATGACATTTAAACCAATTCTGTAGGTCTTCAAAACCTGATGAGTTGTGCTATCATATGACATTTAAACCAATTCTATAGGTCTTCTAAATAAATTTCTATAAGCTTGTAAAGTTGTAAAGTCAATTTTGAATCACGGTGTATATACAAATGAATGTTTGTTTGTTTATTCATACTTTATGTGCGGCCATACCGTTGATCCGATTGTGATGGGGTTTTTTGCAAAATGTTCAGGAGATTCCCGGGATGAACATAGGCTATAAGAGAGTTGAGATACTCAACTCCTACACCCTTAAAACATACCCCTTGTAGTGAAAAATATGAAAAAAGTTCCTATTTTTAACCTTTAATTGGCTTATGCTGCCTAAACCATAACAAATACACAAAATTAATGTACACAGAATTGAATATCTCAAAAAACTGTACAGAAAAGTCCATGACAGCATATGTTTATCTTTTACAGATAACACACAATAGCCTTTTAAATCTTTCATTGATGCCAAGGAGATCAGGGCAAGCATGTGCTGCTATACCAAAATGTTCAGGATTTTCCCGGGAAGGTTATAGGTTATAAGAGAGTTTTAATGATCAAGCCCTTTAAAAATCACCTTTTGTAGTGGAAAAATGTCACTTTTTGTAAGCTCAAATGGCTTACGCTGCCTAAACTATAACAAATACACAAAATTATTGTACACATAATTGAATATCTCAAAAAATTCTACAGAAAAGTCTGCGACAGCATATGTTTATCTTTTAAGGATAACTCACAACATCCATTTTTGTCTTTCATTGATGCCAAAACGATGGGGATAAGTAGATTTCTGGGCAAGCATAGCAGTGCATGACGGGTATGCTTTTATGGATAACTCAAAATAATGAATTTTATCTTTCAGCTCATTTATGCCAAGTATGTTGGATGCATAGATTCCTGGGCAACGCCGGGTAATCAGCAAGGGATATCTAAAAATAATGATATAAATTTATATTTATTTTTCCTTTTACTTATTCAACTAAATGCAAAAACACATAATTTATTTAGGTGTAGCCTCACACGCCGGGTATTAGATAGTATATAATAAAACCTATTTGTTTGCCTATACTACCTGCAGGAGTTGATGGAATGTTGACATCATTATATGACATTTCTTCAGTATCATTTTCTGGATCACAAATTTGACTTAGATTTTCACCTTCTCCAAAACATTTACTTAATATGTGTTTCAATCTTTCTACATGTCCTTGGATCTAGCCCTTACACCAATTTTACATATTAATCTGGGAAGTTCATCAAAATATACCCATATAGGGTTAGGTTTCTGACTAGCAGATAACATTTTTTGATAAATTGTATGTAGATGTAAATATACTGTAAGAAAGATCTCAGAACACAGTGATAATGATACTATAATGAGATTTTAACAGAGTATGAACTTCCTTTATCTTATATCTTTCTTTAAAATTCCTTTCACATTAATTTATCTCAATCATCTGCTTTTATTGGGTATTGATGGAGACTGTATCTTCTGTAAATTCATAACGCTGTCATTTTAATATTTATCTTTTGTGGGAAATACAATCTCACTTCTGAGCCTTAAACTAACAGTATTGAAACATAAAAACAGTTTCAATAGAAAAGAAGAATCATTAATAGTCAACAAAATGTGTATACCGGTTCTAAAAAACGCAGAATGCAAACCTCTACAAGAACAGTCAACTAGACCATCAAACAGCAACCTCATTGGAGCAATGGAAGCTCCTACCGCTGACCAATCAGAAGGCAGATATAACCTATGAACACATCGCGGTGAATGGTATAAATAGGACAATGGACAAAATTGCCAGTCTCAAGATAACCCTTGAGGATGCCAGACGCAGTCTCTGGCAGAACGTCGGGGAACTTCAAGCCTCGATACCACGGCCTACAGCCCAGAAATCTTCTTCAAGATCATCATAACAGTATATTGTTAGATGATTGTGTATATTAATATATGGCACAATATAATTCCTATCCTAATATCCTGATTTAGAAGTAACCCAATTGTATTGTGAATGAAGTTCATTACTACTGGGACATAGAGAACTTTGCGCTTGGACAGAGAGTTGTCTGAGTAGCACAGTGGTAGAGTGCCAGCATGTACAGCTGGAGGTTTTGGGTTCAAATCCCTGATCAGGCAAAATAAAAAAAATTAGTTGTATTAATACATAGCCTACTTGTCTTCATACTTGACACTGAAAACATAAATTTGTTAATGTATTTGTATGTATTTTAATGGTATTTATTTTATTTACTCTATCATTTTTATGTTCGGTTATTCATAAATCTAATATCCAGGCTATAGTTCGTCCCAGTTTGTTCAGATAAAATTGATGTCTTTTTGTAATATTATACACCATGTTCCAAAATGATGGATTGGGTTTCAAAGTTGTTTAATTTCCCTTACATGATATATATATATATATATATATATATATATATATATATAAGAACAAAACTTACATGGAATTAAAGAGAACTCTTCGAGCTTTCATAACATACTTTATAAATTGTATAAATGTTCGATGTGAGCACCTTTTGTTACATGGCACATCTAGCCAATAGTCAATTTTTTCCCAAAACTTGATCAGCATATTTGGAGTAATATATTCAACAGCAGGAACAATCCTTTTCAAGTCTGGAAGGCCGACGGAAAGTGGTAGTACATACACATTGTCCTTCACATACCCCCCACAGGAAGAAATCACTAGCTGTGAGATTGGAAGATGTGGAGGCCATTGGGAATGAACCATGTCATCTGGACTGGCGTGTCCCATCCATCGTCGAGGAACATTATCATTCAACCACTGTTGCACACCATTAAGAAAATGAGTTGGAGTGCTATCTTGTTGCCAAATGAATTGTCTAGGTGCGGACTCATTAAATCTGCAGCATATCCAGATACGACATGCCTGAGTTTTTTTTTCATTGAAAAAGAATGGCTCATATATTTGTTGTTTGGACAAAGCACAGAAAACATTTATCTTCGGGGAATCTCTTTCATGTTGGATTATCGCATGTGGATTCACCACCCCCCCAAATACACACATTATGTTTATTCACCTTGCCACTGGTATGAAAAAGCTTGCTGCACTGCAGCAATGGAACCAGACCTCGCAAATTGCAACACACAAAATGACTTCTGTACAGTAGTTGCCATTTTCACAAATTTAACGCTGTAACATAATAATGATGAGAAACAAATTACTGCATACAGAATATGAAACTTTCACAGTTTTTCTTTCATTATAGCAAATAATCACATCCAATTTTGTTTGAGAAGCTGTATCAACTACTTGAAACCCGTCCATTTTGGACCATGGTATATATAATAGATTATAAATTGGCTTCTCCTTTAAGAGCTGCAACAATTAGTATGGCTATTTAACTCATGCCTCTTCCTGTTGATAATCATACCTCTTCCTGTTGATAATCGTGCCTCTTCCTGTTGATAATTGTACCTCTTCCTGTTCGTAATGAGAAATATCTCTGCAAATTAACTTCTTTGACAAGGATATCAATTGAACAATGTATGATCGATATGGTACAGCAAGAAATGCCAAAAATAACTTAAAAAATCACAAAAAAAAAAGGTTAGTTCTGTTGCTCTAAAAAATGTATTAAATGTTGTATAATGAATCCGCATTATTGTTAATAGTTATTTCCCATACAATCAACTGTTATTGATTTTTTCCAAGCCCTAAGAGATTTAACAGTAAAGGTATGCATTTATAACTATACAGCTGGTTTAGAAATCACGCGGAAGTAAGATTGGAATACATAACCTCACATTTAAAATTTGTAATCAGAGACATCTCTGCAAATTAACTTCTTTGATGCAAGGATATCAATTCAACAACGTATGATGAATATGATACAGTAAGAAATGCTAAAAGAAAACAACTTCAAAAAATTATTAAAAAAAAAAGGTTCTGTTGCTCTAAAAAAATTATTAAATGTTGTATAATGAATCTACATTATTGTTAATAATTATTTCTTATACAATCATCTGTTATTAATTTTTCCCAAGCCCAAAGAGATTTAACAGTAAAGATCATCATCATCATCATAGTACATTCACAAATTTAGGCTATTTGTTGACTGTTTAGGCCTCAAGAGGAACACCATCCAAAAGTCTTTTGAGTGGAGGTCCTGGTCTTATTCTTCCTGAAGGTTGACAGCTTAACATTTGTTTGGGTATCCTGTGATCTTCCATTTGATGAACATGTTGCACCCATCTTGACTTATAATCAGAAATTTTGTTTTCTAAAGGTTCCATGTGTAATTCTTCAAGATGTCATATTTTTTTTGTGATCTAGTAGTGTGTATCCTGCAGTCCTCCGAAGGTATCTCATTTCAGCAGACCTAAGACTCTGTATATCCTTCTGTTTCAATGTCCATACTTCGCTACCATACAAAAGAGTTGGAAGAGCCAGTATTTTATATATTTTTAGTCTTGAATGTTTTTTGAACTAACTGTGGCTTGAAGATAGAATTTATTAACCCTAAAATCCTGAAATATTTTGATATTTTTGCATTTACTCCTTTTCTTCTTCATATGAGATATTGAAACCTAGATATGTAAAATTATTTACCTGCTCCAAAATTTTACTCTCAAGTACAATTTTACTTCTGACAGGATCTACACCTTGAAATGCTATAATTTTTGTTTTCTCTGTAGATATTTTCAATCCATATTCTTCTGTAATTTTAAGTTCATACAGACCTTTCCGCAGATTATCTTCTGAATTTACATTTTTATTTATTCATCTGCAAACAATAAGGTGTTTAATGTTGTATTTTCTGATATTCTTATTCCAAATTTATACTTCTTGTTCCAACAACATATTATTTCATTGATATCGATCACAAAGAGTATTGGGGATAGGGGGCAACCTTGTCTCACACCACAATTTATAATTCTTTCTTCAGAAAATCTGTTATTTAATTTAATCTTTATGGTGTTGTCTTTGTAAATATTTTGTATGTTCCTGCAGAAGTAAATTTTGTATATTTTTGTCTTCCAATATATTGAAAAGTTTTGGTCTCTTGACTTTATCGAATGCTTTTTCAAAATCTATGAAAGCAAAATGTTTTTAAGTTGAATTCTCTTCTTTCTTCAAGCAATAGTTTGTCAGAAAATCGGAATAAATACAAGATCATCGTTTCCTAAATCTATTTTGACATTCCTTAAGGAAATTTCCGCTGAAACTTTTCAATTTTTCATTTAAAATGTTTGCATAAATTTTGTAGCAGGTGTTTAACATACTGATTCCCCTATAGTTGTCCATTTTTCTCTTGTCTCCTTTTTTGAATAGGAGTATAACAGTAAAGATGTGCTATTTATAACTATACAGCCGGCTTAGGAATCTCCCAGAAGTAAGATCGGAATACATAATCTCACATTTGGTAAATATTAAACATTATAATTGTTTTTAGCTTCGGCCACGGTGGACTAGTGGTTATGCTCCTTGCCTCTGGTCCCGAGGGTCGCGGGTTCAAACCCGGCCGGAGTCGATGGATTTTTTAGGACGGAAAAAATCCAAGGAGCAAGTCCTCCGGGAGGGACTTTAAGCCGTGGGTCCCGAGTCTGAAGATTTTCAGGCTTGTAAAAGATCCTAAGCCTGAATGAAAGGCCTCTAAGCAAAATTTACCGAATTTTCCCGTCCTAGTAGGCCTACTACCTTGGTTTCCTAGATGTCAGTATGAGGCGGAACGCTGACCATGGACCACTCAAAGGACATCTATATGAAACAAGTGTAACTAAATTAGTATGGTTCAAATTCTTCCCTATAGGGGAAGAGCGCCTAAATCTCTGTTAAGAGAAACGTGGCCTTACCAAAAAAAAAATAATATATTATTCACTAAATAGTCACTCCAAATCCAACGCGAGGTTGAGTTTTTCATTAGACAAAATCACAACCTCTTGTTAGATTACTGTTGATAATTTTAAAAGGATATACAAAATTGTAATTGATTTATTAAATTTATGTTTTATTTCACAGTGAATTACAATGGGCTACAAACGAAATAACAAATTCAAGAGACAAGAAAAATCCAAAGTGAAATTGAAAGGGAAGAAGCTTGCTAAAGCACAGAATGTTACTGATACAAGCTTTAAAGTGCATAAGATTGTAGTACCCAAACAACTCAAGACTCTAGATGGTACAGAAGTAGTTACAAGGAAAAAACTGAATGTCAAGGTAAGTCTTCTCTTTTATGAAATATCCTCTTATCGCGTCCTCCTTTTGTAAGGTTGATTCTTTATTAAATATACCAGTAACTATTTTAAAAAATGAAAACATGTAATGCAGATTATTCAAACTTCTTGCTTTATGTTGTTATTTAATTTCTGATGATTGCATTATTTGTTCTGTTGAAAAGATCCTAGATATTTGAAAGACAATTTACTTTTAATATAGAAAATTATAAAGTGTAATTATGACTTTTTGTAAAATATTCTATTTAAGCCTGATGCGTTCTATTTATCTTATTTAACAGGAATTGCTATCAAGACTTACTCATCACAATGAGTCTATGAAGAAGAGTAGTTTAGAAGGTTTGAAGGAATTGCTTACATATTCTCCAGAAGAAGTTCTGAGTTTGCATCTTGCAGGATTGATTGAAGGCATAGCTCAGTTAGTACTTGATGAAGAAAGAGCAATACGTAGAGATGCAGTCAAAATTCTTGGCCTTATTCTTGGACAGGTAATCATTTAGAACTAAACTATAATATTGTCAACTGAAAGTTTACTTTTGTTCCTTCTGATGTTAAGTAGCTTTAATTTTTTTAATATTAATAAAAAATCACCTAACCTCATGTATTTTCTCTTCCTTTTTGAACAGCTTTGGAGTAATTAATTCTTCATCTTCAGTATATTCTCGACCGTTGTTCTGTCGTGATGATACACAGTTTCTTCCTCCATCTGTTGGTAGACAGGTGAACCTCCAAATCAAATCACATTCCTGGGAGTTTCAAAATTTATCAATTTCTCATTCTTATTTTTTTTAATGTAGATTTTTCCCTAACCATGAGTTCTTTAGGTTTTTCTATTTGTGTTATTAATTTAGCTTTTCTTTCACATATCCTATAAATGCTGCAGCCATGATAAAAAATTAAAATTAAAACATCTACAGATAATGTATGTAGGAATTTAAATGACCCATAATATATTCCTCGCTTTTCTGATCAAGCATATCGGCTACTGAGATTTTTTTACTTCCCAGTTTTTAACATTCCTAAGGTGTTTCTTCACTGAGCTTTTCAAATTTATTTTTGTTTTCTCTATGTATATTTTATCACAATCCCTGCATTTTATCTGATAAATACCAGATTTGTTTTCTTGTGTTTCCTCATTTTTACTGGATTTGATTATTCTATTGAAATTAAAGTAATTTTTCGGTACTGATCTTATGTTAAACTTTTTAAAATATTTTTGGAACTAATGATGCTTCATTGGGTTACATTGAATTTTATATTTTCTTCTTTTTTTCCTTTTGAAGTGTACTTTCATTCATAATTTTTGTCTTTTGAACTTATTTATTTTCTTGTGTATCATGTTTTCTTCTAGTGGTGCTTCATAGAGTTGCATGTAAAACTTGAATTTTATATTTTCTTTTTGAAGTGTACTTTTATTCATAATTTTTGTCTCTTGAACTTATTTATTTTCTTGTGTATCATGCTTTCTTCATGCTACCCATATATTATGTATTCTTCTTCTATATCATAATTCTTTGTTTATGGATATGTTTACAAATCTATGTGTCAGACTATTGAAAACTGCTTCTTTGCAATCATTGTGTTTAAATCCTGAGTACTTGGTCAGAAAAACATCAAATTGAAAGAAATGTTAAATTAATAAATTAAATAGAAAAACCTCGAGGGTTTGAAAAAAATCTATATAAAATAAGGAGAAATTGATGAATTTTGTAATTCCTGGGGAACGTGATTTGATTTGGAGTTTCATCGATCTACCAACAGATGGAGGAAGTTACCACTCACTACAATATAACAACGGTCGAGGAAATTCGGAAGGTGAATAATTGTTTACTCCAAAACTAGTTGAAAAAGATTAAAAAATGAGATGAGGTGATTTTTTATTAATGTTAAATTATTAATACTTCATAGTGTAACATCCTGTAAAGTTTAAGCTTTAAGTTTTATTTATCATAATCATGAGATGTTTACAACCATAGTAAGGTAGTAGTATTTGCAAGTGAAATGGGTTAATCACTTCTACAAGTTCACAGCTGACAAATTTCAAGTATTAGTTTTCCAATATAAAACTAATTTCAAAATTGTTGATGTTCAGGTACATGAATGGAAAGTATGCTTAGTATAGTAATATTTTTAGGTACTGGTACCTAAATCTGAAGTATATATAATAAAAAAAATTGCTTTAAAATTTTTATTTTTTCAGTGCACTCAATAGGAAAGTATTGTTTTGGTACCTGAATAAAAAGTATCCTGTATAAAAGTGATGCTGATGATCTCCAAATTTACCTACATTCACCTCCTCATTCTCTCTATAACAGCTTGACGAAAATGAATGACGATCTCTTTAACTGGTCTTCAAGTATCGGTCTAAATCTAAATCCTAGCAAGTCACAAGTAATTCTAATGGGACAACAAAGACTGCTTACAACGTTTGACATATCTACACTTCCAAACATTACTATAAATAATATAATTATCCCTTATTCTTCTTCAGTAATAGATCTTGGACTACATCTAGACGCAAATTTAACCTGGCAAACACAAGTGAAACACATATGTAAAAAAACTTTCTCCATCTTACATTATCTTAGACATTTAAAGAATTTTCTCCCAGTTTCGTTAAAACAAATCCTTGTGCAGAATCTTGTGTTACCACACTTTGATTATTGTGACATTATATATAATGATCTAAACTATGACTTGTCGCAGAGACTGCAGCGTGTTCGTAATGCTTGCGTTCGATTCATTTTCAATATCCGCCGTTATGACCATATTTCCGAACACTTTAATAACCTCTCTTGGCTCCGTCTTACTGACAGATGTAAATTGCACTCTCTTTCACTACTTTTCAAGCTTCTGAATTCCTACATTCCTACTTACCTGGCATCCAGATTTGAGAAGTTATCCTCCTACCACAATATTGACACTAGGTCACAAGATAACAGTCTGCTAACAATTCCTCTTCATAGCACTTCTTCCTGTTCTACTTCCTTCACAGTAGCCTCTGCCCGCTCCTGGAATCTGCTTCCTCAAGATATCAGGAGTTGCCGTTGCCGCACACTTGGCACCTTTAAGTCACGCTTATACAGTTACCTGTTGTCTAATAATTAATTTTTCTCTATTTACGATTTTATTATTAATTTAACACTTCTCATAGAAGGATAAATTATATTTGAAGAGAAAAATTAATTACGTACATAAGAGAAAAATTTGCGTCTAGATCGTAACTCGCCTCGGTAGCTCAGTTGGTAGAGCACTTGGCCCGGAAAGCCAAGGGTCCCGGGTTCGAGTCCCGGTCTAGGCGAAAATTTTTCTCTTCAAATATAATTTATCCTTCTATGAGAAGTGTTAAATTAATAATAAAATCGTCAATAGAAGCCCTACTGGCTATAAAGTAGTGTTAAATTCCCAATAAATGTCTTCTTAACTAAGAAGCCGCCATTTGCAAAGATAGAAGCTATGGTTTCAAGCATTTGGCGCGAGGGAATTACAATTACGTACATAAGAGAAAAATTTGCGTCTAGATCGTAACTCGCCTCGGTAGCTCAGTTGGTAGAGCACTTGGCCCGGAAAGCCAAGGGTCCCGGGTTCGAGTCCCGGTCTAGGCGAAAATTTTTCTCTTCAAATATAATTTTCTCTATTTATTTAATTTTATACTATGTCATTAATCTATTCCTCGTTTTTTATATTTCTTGTACATATTATACATTTAATTCGTTAAATTTAGAGTAAATCAAAATACATTATAAATATTAATTGTATTGTATTCATAACTTGTAATCATTTATATATATATATATATATATATATATATTATAATTTAGATTTAAAACTTTTTTTTTGTTTGTATTTTTTTAAACCCGGTTGAGTGGTAGACAAGGCCTTCAGGTCTTAACTCTGCCAGGTAAAATAAAGCTATTATTATTATTATTATTATTATTATGTTAAAATATAGAATTCTTTATACTTAAATGGGAGGTATGTTCAGTATATTTTAGATATTTTATTCCAAGTACCCTCACAAGGAGAGGATATGCTCTGTATATCACCAATTTGAATGGAACTTCTTGAGATTAAGGTTAACACCTCTTAATTATTAATGAGTTGTATATTTTGACCCACCTCATATTTCTTGATTTTTATGCAGACTGGTTTCGTTGCTTCTGTGCAACATTCTCAATACATTACAACTTTTTGCACAGAAGTGACAAAACCGGTCTGCATAAAAATCAAGAAATATGAGGCAAGTCAAAATATATAACTCATTAATAATTAAAAAAACCTCATAGTGTTATTTCGTACATATATTTAACATCTGTTATTTGAACTCTTGTGATAAGATTAAATAGTTACTAAAGAATGCTCGTAGCATTCAGCGATTGAGAATTAGCAACATATAAGAGAAAAATTTGTGTTCAGATTGGAGTTTCTCAGGTAGCTCAGTGGTAGAGCATTAGCCTAGAAAGCCAAAGGTCATGGGTTCAAACCCTAGTCTGAACGTATAATTTTTATCTTCTAATTTAATTTATCCTTCAGTGAGAAATGTTAAATTAATAATAAAAACATCAAAAGAAGCCCTACTGGCTTTATAAAGTAGCGTTTAAATTCCCAGTAAATGTCTTCTCAAATAAGCGTGATCGAACAAATGTTCATAACATTTGGCTGTCGGGAATTAACATATAAGAGAAAAATTTGCGTTTATCTTGGAGTTTCTCACATAGCTTAGTGGTAGAGCATTGGCCTAGAAAACCAAAGGTCCTGAGTTCTAACCCCAGTCTGAGCGTATAATTTTTCTCTTTTAATATTCTAAAGAAGTACTTGGGTTTTATTAACACTTTAAACCCGGCTGTAGTAATGATACTTCAGGTATTTAAATGATCAAACTTCGGATATAGTATTAATACTATGCTTTGCAATGCTATTTTTGCATATTCTCTGTGAGAGAAACTAAGCTGACCCATGTGAAAGGGCAAACCTCCTAGTAGATAATATGAGTTAGATATGCACTACCCACCTTATAATTGTAGCTTTTTTGAAAACCCTGGGTTTCAATGCCTTAGGCATAATTGTCAATTCTTTCTAACTGTCGAAATGGTGGTTGATGATGCTGTAGGTTGATTTCTGTTCCCTCTGTTGGCTGACCAATGAACTTCCAAATCACATTTTTTTCTCTAGGAATTTCAAAGCCCATTTTCTTTCTATTTTTGTGTATGTAAATTTTCTCCCAAATTGTAAGTTCCTTAGATTTATCTAACTATTTTAACAATTTGACATTTATTTCGATTCTGTGTTTTTCTGACCATGCATGTGCAGCTATATTAGCATAAATTATATTTATGCTAATGTAGTTAAGAATAAATTGAAAAAAACATTATGAAAATATAATTGGAGAAGAGCAGAATGGATTCAGAAAGGGTAGATCTTTGTACAGATGGATTCTTCACTCTGAAACTACTATTAGAAAAGCACAAGGAATTCAATATAGAGACTATCACCTTTGTTGACTTCATAAAGGCTTTTGACAAAGTAGACATAGATATATTATTACAAATTTTAGCTGATGATAACATTCCACAACAATACCAAACAGTCCCCGATCAATTGCAGTTGCATCATTTCATCTTGAAACTGGTCATGATTGCTTGGCAGCACATCTACATAGAATTAAGCTACTAGACTCTCCACACTGCATAGTATGCAAGGACACAAATACGATAATGAACAAGGATCACTTGATGTTCTGCGCTGATCTTCAGAAAATAGTTGGAACACCATTCCAAATTGCTGAATATTATTGGGAAGCCTGCAAACGAATGATGACAGATCAAGAGCTTCAGAACATTTGAATACTACTACTACTACAACATTCCACAACAATATATTACTAATATCTTCAACATCTATAAAGATAATGAAATCTCTGTTAACCCCTTAACTGGGCACCTAGCTAGTGCAGTTCTACAGCTCTGTGGGGAGCCATTTCTTCCTTTAATTTAAAATATTATAAAAAATACAGGGAGTAAACATTTGTAACATATCCATCAAATATTATACAAAACAACCATTCTCTTTCATTTGGTCATATTTTTTAATCGAAATTTCATATTTTTATTTTTTTCAACTTTAGTACAAAAATGGCACAAGTGTCTTCTCGTGTTCAATTTAAAAGTAATTTGGAAAACATTATTTATATTACATGTAATGAATATTAAAAAGTATGCAAATCTCTTAAATGCAATAAATGTTGGTTGGTTGGTTGGTATCTAATGTCGAGCACTTGATAATGAAATCATTCGCTCTCTTGCACTCCAATATTTAGCAGAAAGGCTGGTCTCTTCTACAAAAGCTGGACAACGGAGGAGATGGTTTCTTTCCATATCTTCATTTAAATTGCAAAAAGGGCATTTAGGTGAATCTGTTATGCCAATTCTGTGTAGGTGTTTATTCAAGCAGTCATGTCCCGTTAGCAGTCTGAATGTTGCTACTGCAGATTTTCTTTGTAATGTAGTAATGTCATAAGCTTGTAGATTTTCCCATGCAATAAATGTTAACTCTGGCCTTACATGGTGTCTGTCATCAGTGGCGTTATTTCAAGTCTTACATCGATATGAACTAAGCATTTAGGATATATGTATAAATTAATTAATTAATTTATATTGGCAATTTACTTTGAGGTTTATAATGTAAATATACAATCTCTTTTAACACTGTATAAATATTAAAATTTTACGACATATATGACCAGTGGCGTTACTAAATACTGTCAGTTTTGAGTTATTACAAATAATCGCAATTTTTTTTGTTTTTAGAACTTTAAAGTAAAAATATATATCTGTACAATTAGTAGTTTTTATTGTAGTAATAGTGATTATTGACGTCATCAGATATTATCAGTGGCATTATTGAACACTGGTGTGTTGAGAAGTCACTGGTTATTATTGTTGTTAGTATTATGAATGCTACATAACTTCATTTTAGAAACCACTCATATTTTCAGTAATTTGTAAGTAGCTTATAAAAAATATGATGGAAGTGAAAAAAAAAACTAGAAGCGAAATAACACGTTTGAACTAGTTACTTCAAGACTGGAGAATGGAGGGTAAAAGTTAGCAACCCCAATTGAATGTTTGTGCAATATTTTTATACTGTGATAAAAGACAGACCTCTCATTTAAACGTGTGAATGAGAAGTTACAAGAAACTGTACCAGAGATATTATTTTTTCATTAACTTAGACCGTTCTTGCATTAAGGTTTAAGGCTAATCTGAGTTGAGAGATATATTATGTTGAGCAAACAGATGGTGTCTATTTTTTTTCTGAACACGTCTAGTGAATTATATTTTATCATGAATGTTATATAGCTGGCCAGTTACTGATATACGTTAGTCCGTTCTTGTGCGCATACATGATATGTGATTTTAACTCTCGTAATAAGAAACTGTTAAGAGACCGGTCAAAGGGGGTTGAAAAAAATCACACTAGATGTCATACCCATACAGAACAGATCTTCAAAGTTTTGCATTCCTGTATTGTCAAATAACTTAGAAAAAAATATATATATCTCGTTGGATATATCCGTAACTCCCACCGAGTGAAGGCTTTCTTGAGGCGGATATTCACGCAACGCCCACCCAACGGGTTAAACAAGATGGCAAACTATCTTCTTGGAAAAGGATCAACACTTGAGTAAGACAGGGATGTGGACTTTCACCATTGCTTTTCATTATATATATATGGATAGAATAATAAATGAATGGAGGAAAACACAATGGAGATATATACCAATCAATAGGAACCTCAAATTTGATGCTATTCTTTTTGCAGATGATTTAGTTCTTCTGGCACTTTCCGAAAATGATTTGCAGTGATCAATTTATAATTTACAAAATATAGGTGCCAAATTTAATATGGAAATAACAATTAACAAAACTAAAATTATGGCATTTCATGGGAAGGACCCCATACAAAGTAAAATTTGTCTCCAGAATAAAATTTTAGAGAGATCTAATCAATTTAAATATCTTGGATATTGTTTATTTTTTATTATTTCACTCACCTCATACTTCATAAATGAAGTATTAAAAAACCCTTATAGTGTTATTTCCTATCTACATAACCCAATAATAATCTTGGGTATTATCTCTCTATCTGGGATGAAAAGGATATCCCTGAAAAAAATATTAGTTATAATAAAAGTTTCTTCTTCTTCTTCCTTCGAAGTATTAGGCCAAGGCCTGTTACGATCCTATAGAAAATTTTCCCTCCAGCGTTTCTTAGGACGGCCCAGTGATCTTCGTCCTCTTGGTATATAATTATAAACAGCTTTGGGGATCTGATTTGAACTCATTCTTTCAAGATGGTGTTTCCAATTTAGTTGGCACTGTTTAATATATTCCAAAATTGGCGTAGTCTTCAATTCTTTTAAGATATTGGTGTTCCTTTTCTGATCCCATTTGGTGTAACCCGCTGTTCTGCGCATGAATCTCATTTCACAAGCCGTTATTCTGCTTTCATGTTGTCTTTTTAGTGTCCATGCTTCACTACCATAGGTCAACACTGGTCTGGCCAAAGTGTTATATAAACATAATGTGGTGTTTTTTTGTACAAGGGATGGTTTCATAACTTGATTAATAATTCCTAAACTTTTATTGTAACTAGTAATAATAATAAAAGTTTGGGAATTATTAATAGAGTTATGAAACCATCCCTTGTACAAAGAAACGCCAGATTATGTTTATATAACACTTTGTTGACCTATGGTAGTGAAGCATGGACACTAAAAACAACTGTTTTTTTTGCTATATTTCCTAATATCTTCAATCCTTCTAAATGTTTTAAGCAGTATTATTTCTGCACATGGTGAAGAAATATTAAATTTCTGGGATCTATATGAATGAGTGTATTTGTTTTACTTTTGTAATATGATAATAAAATTGTTAAAAATATTTTGAAACCCTGAATACATTGAGAAATATAGTAAATTAATTATTTCAGTTATAATATTAATAATGTTTTTAAAAAATAAGAGTAAATAAAAGGTAATGGATTGATAACCAGCCTCTAAGCACATGAGCTACAAAGTCATACTACGAAGGGCTTCTTTAGTAATCATTTATTATTATCTTAAAGTTAATTGCTAATATTTACAAAATTAATGGTTATCATCATCATCATGAACAAATTCGTTTTAGGCCATGTGGCCTGTATGGTAAACCTAGCGAAGATGGTCTTGATCTTTCCACCGATGTTTTGGTCTTCCTTGGTCCCTATGTCCAGTTGGGGTATATTGGAATGCCAATTTTGGAAGTCTATTTCTTGCCATTCTTCTCAGATGATTTTTCCATTCTTGTTGGTATCTTTGTATATCTTCATTTAAACTTGTTACTCCAAGTTTTCCTCTGATAGTAGTGTTCCTTTGGTGATCCAGTCTATTAACTCCTAACAATGATCGTAAGAAGCGCATTTGGCTTACTTGAAGTTTATGAGAGTTTCTTTTATTTAAAATCCAAATTTCACTTCCATATTTTAGGGCAGCTTTTGATGTAATGTTATATAATCTTAGTTTTGTCTCTGTCCTCATCTGTTTACCAAAATTTAACCTCAAAATCATATAAAGGAGTTTGAACAGCAGGTATTCATATTGATAAATTGTAGAAGTAAATTAATCATAATTTTCGCTAACAATTAATTTTGATTCAATGTTTATCTCACTCACAATTATTTTACAGTCACATATGAGTTCATTCACTACAATTTCTCTTACACTTCACCTTCTCTTCTCGCTTTTAAAAACAAGACTGGCCTCCTGCCTTCACCTCAAATATATAGGGCATGGCAGGGAAGCTTCTAGGCCCATAATCCAGACACTTCTGAATGGAACCTTCTGGCCACCGATCTTTCCCAAAATAGGAGGTAGAGATGTTTGGAATGCCACCCCAGAAATATCAGTGGTTTATGTGGGTCATTTAAGAATATGAAGTTATGCAGGTGTTCTTATTTCAGTTATAATAGAAGGCTTTATAATTTTGACAACAATGCCTTAAAACAATTTTTAAAAGCATTATTTACAAAAACTTATGTAGTGTAATTTCTTTAATTGTTACCAAGACATTTTTATTCAACAAACAATGAATTATTTAGATGTTTTTATTTATTTAAGTTATATTTAAATATTAAAAGAATTTTAAAATACAAAATTATTAACTTTAACTTTCATATTCATTATAATATTAAAATCCTGCTATACCACAAAATTTAAATATCATTATAATGTCGCACCACAATATAAAAAAGTCTCATTGAAATTGGTGATATATAGAGCATGTATAAAGTAAATTTAGATGTTGATTTTTTTTAATATTTGAATAGAAAGTAGGAAAATAATTTTTATACAACTAAATAAAACACCATTAAAAAGTTTTTTTTTCATATATTTGAAACAAAAGTGTACTCTGTGTAATAACATTCTTGTGGATACTTGAAATGGAAATACACGTTGTAAGAAAGCTTTAAAAAACATATATTTTTTCAGGTACCTGAATCAAAAGTACAGCCATTTTTTAATATATTGATGAGCTATCTTAGCTGTGGTATGACAGATATTCACATGTCAGTTCAAGATGATTCTTTGTTGATGTTAGACACACTTCTTGCTTCAGCACCATCGCTTGTCGCTTCCAGTTCTTATAAGATACTTACAAACTTTCTTAATATGATCTCTAGTCAGAGAGCAGATTCAAGACCTGGTCGAACTCTCACAGTTAATCTTGGTATCAAGTTCACCACTGTTAAGTGGCGTATAAAAGTATTATTGAGATTGCGTGACTTACTGTCTGCAATGCTTGAACATAAAAGTCAGCCAAACACAGGAAGTATGGAAAAAATAGCTTCATGTGCATGCATTAATGGTAAGTATACAGTTAATATAAAACCTCAACGGAACACATCATGAATCTTATAAAAGTTAAGTATACAGTTATATCATGTTCTTCATCTATCCATCTTTTAGGCCTATAGGCCTGTTACAATTACTGATGAATTTTGTATCCAGTGCTTTTTTGGATGGCCCAGAGATCTCTTTCCTGTTGGAAAATAACAAAGCATGGCTTTAAGAACTCTATCTGAACTCATTAATCACAAATGATTCATCCAGTTTTTCTGGTATTCATGTATGTACTTAATGACTGGTTCTAAACGTAGTTCCTTCAACACATCATCATTGCATTTGTAATCCCAATTGGTGTGCCCTGCTGTATATCTCATAAATCTCACTAGAAGTTATCCTGCTCTTCCCTGCTTTCTTCAGAGTTTATGCCTCAATGCCATAGCAAAGTGTAGATTTTGTTAATGTTTCGTATAACCATACTCTGGTATCTCTCTGGACTAGCGAAGGTTTCATTACTGCATTTATTATTCCCATGGTTTTATTGAAATTAATAATTTTATTTGATATGTCTACTTAATCCAAATATGTTAATGTATATCCAAGATAGGTAAATGAATTTACTCTTTCCAGTTTTTTTGAATCTATAAAAATTTTGCTACGTACAGGATATTTTCCATGAAAAGCCATTACTTTTCTTTTCTCTGTATTAATTTTCATTATTATGTTTGATGGCTATTTTGTTAAAATTATATACTGAATATTGTAATTCGTCATTTGAGGGTACAACTAATGCTACATCATCTGCAAAAATTAACATATCTAATTTCATATTTCTATTATATCATTTTCATTTTCCCAGAAATTACCTTTATAAGATATTTCAGTTCAATTTATATAATAAATTTGGGAATTTTTAACATTATGAGGTTCAATTCATAAGAATTAAATGAACCGTGATTTCTTCTTACCTCATACTTCTATGTTTTTTTAACACAGCACTACAGTATCAGCGACCATTGTCACCATCCTCAGCTGTTTTCATGACTCAGTCATGCTGTGTTAAAAAAACATAGAAGTTTGAGGTAAGAAGAAATCACGATCCATTTAATTCTTATATTTCAGTTCACTTGGCTCAGATTAATCCAGATGGTAGAGGAGTCTAAACAGAATATTTTAAGATGGGGAACCACTGACTAAAAATGCCCACATCAAGCTCAATGATATATTGAATGATTAATAACTATAAATTATATTATTTTTAGTCAGATCATCTTACCTCAATATTAATGTTGATTTGTTCTTGAACATGTTTCAAAACAATTCTATTTTATCGTCAGCTTGTAATAATAATTTTATTGCAGCCAAATAGCCAGGATTAAATTAGAATACATTTTAAATTTACATATTTGCATATTCACACATTGTCTTTGTTCTTTTTGTGCATAGCTCAATGTGATATCGGTCACACGATTTTTCACATAGCGTACATTTACAGTCAGCTTGTCCAGACTGGTTTTATTTATGTTGCACAACCTGGATGTCGATGTCAGCTCCATCCTGTGGTTGGCCAAAGAACCTCCAAACAAGGTCACGCTCCATCGGTATATCAAAATTCATAACTCTGTTTTTGTTCTTCTGAATATAAATTTTTCCCCAAATAGTCAGCTCTTTTGTATTTTCTAACTGTTTTAATAATTTAGTGTGGCCATGAGCCTACGGGTTCGATAGTGCCAGTGAGTAAGTAAGTAAGTAAGTGTCTGAATTTATATTATGTTTTTCAGACCAAACATGAGCAGCGACTGCAGATTTTTCTATTTCCCCATTTTTAATATAATAATATTAATAACTATAAATGTTTATAAATAATGTCTTGATTTATGTTTGTGTGTGTTTTCAGATAAATACAGTAAAGTTTTATACAATTGTAAGTCTGATGTTTGGTAATTTTATATTAGCATCTAAAATAAACATTAAATAAATGTTTGAAGAGAAAAATTATACGCTCAGACCGGGACTTGAACCCGGGACCCTTGGTTCTCTAGACCAAGTGCTCTACCAACTGAGCTACCTGAGCAAGTATCGATCTAAACGCAAATCTTTCTCTATATACATTGTAATTCCCGTCCACCAAATGCTGTGAAGCCATGCTTCTATCTTGCAAATGACGGCTCCTTTATTAAGAAGACATATTTGGGAATTATACATTACAGCCAGTACGGCTTTTTCCAAGTTTTTATTATTGATTTCGTACATCTCAATGATGGATAAATCATATTTGAAGAGAAAAATTATACGCTCAGACCGGGACTTGAACCCGGGACCCTTGGTTCTCTAGACCAAGTGCTCTACCAACTGAGCTACCTGAGCAAGTACCGATCTAAACGCAAATCTTCTCTCTATATACATTGTAATTCCCGTCCACCAAATGCTGTGAAGCCATGCTTCTATCTTGCAAATGACGGCTCCTTTATTAAGAAGACATATTTGGGAATTATACATTACAGCCAGTACGGCTTTTTCCAAGTTTTTATTATTGTTTTCGTACATCTCAATGATGGATAAATCATATTTGAAGAGAAAAATTATACGCTCAGACCGGGACTTGAACCCGGGACCCTTGGTTCTCTAGACCAAGTGCTCTACCAACTGAGCTACCTGAGCAAGTACCGATCTAAATGCAAATCTTTCTCTATATACATTGTAATTCCCGTCCACCAAATGCTGTGAAGCCATGCTTCTATCTTGCAAATGACGGCTCCTTTATTAAGAAGACATATTTATCGAAATCAATAATAAAAACTTGGAAAAAGCTGTACTGGCTGTAATGTATAATTCCCAAATATGTCTTCTTAATAAAGGAGCCATCATTTGCAAGATAGAAGCATGGCTTCACAGCATTTGGTGGACGGGAATTACAATGTATATAGAGAAAGATTTGCATTTAGATCGGTACTTGCTCAGGTAGCTCAGTTGGTAGAGCACTTGGTCTAGAGAACCAAGGGTCCCGGGTTCAAGTCCCGGTCTGAGCGTATAATTTTTCTCTTCAAATATGATTTATCCATCATTGAGATGTACGAAATCAATAATAAAAACTTGGAAAAAGCCGTACTGGCTGTAATGTATAATTCCCAAATATGTCTTCTTAATAAAGGAGCCGTCATTTGCAAGATAGAAGCATGGCTTCACAGCATTTGGTGGACGGGAATTACAATGTATATAGAGAAAGATTTGCATTTAGATCGGTACTTGCTCAGGTAGCTCAGTTGGTAGAGCACTTGGTCTAGAGAACCAAGGGTCCCGGGTTCAAGTCCCGGTCTGAGCGTATAATTTTTCTCTTCAAATATGATTTATCCATCATTGAGATGTACGAAATCAATAATAAAAACTTGGAAAAAGCCGTACTGGCTGTAATGTATAATTCCCAAATATGTCTTCTTAATAAAGGAGCCGTCATTTGCAAGATAGAAGCATGGCTTCACAGCATTTGGTGGACAGGAATTACAATGTATATAGAGAAAGATTTGCGTTTAGATCGGTACTTGCTCAGGTAGCTCAGTTGGTAGAGCACTTGGTCTAGAGAACCAAGGGTCCCGGGTTCAAGTCCCGGTCTGAGCGTATAATTTTTCTCTTCAAATATGATTTATCCATCATTGAGATGTACGAAATCAATAATAAAAACTTGGAAAAAGCCGTACTGGCTGTAATGTATAATTCCCAAATATGTCTTCTTAATAAAGGAGCCGTCATTTGCAAGATAGAAGCATGGCTTCACAGCATTTGGTGGACGGGAATTACAATGTATATAGAGAGAAGATTTGCGTTTAGATCGGTACTTGCTCAGGTAGCTCAGTTGGTAGAGCACTTGGTCTAGAGAACCAAGGGTCCCGGGTTCAAGTCCCGGTCTGAGCGTATAATTTTTCTCTTCAAATATGATTTATCCATCATTGAGATGTACGAAATCAATAATAAAAACTTGGAAAAAGCCGTACTGGCTGTAATGTATAATTCCCAAATATGTCTTCTTAATAAAGGAGCCGTCATTTGCAAGATAGAAGCATGGCTTCACAGCATTTGGTGGACAGGAATTACAATGTATATAGAGAAAGATTTGCGTTTAGATCGGTACTTGCTCAGGTAGCTCAGTTGGTAGAGCACTTTGTCTAGAGAACCAAGGGTCCCGGGTTCAAGTCCCGGTCTGAGCGTATAATTTTTCTCTTCAAATATGATTTATCCATCATTGAGATGTACGAAATCAATAATAAAAACTTGGAAAAAGCCGTACTGGCTGTAATGTATAATTCCCAAATATGTCTTCTTAATAAAGGAGCCGTCATTTGCAAGATAGAAGCATGGCTTCACAGCATTTGGTGGACGGGAATTACAATGTATATAGAGAAAGATTTGCGTTTAGATCGGTACTTGCTCAGGTAGCTCAGTTGGTAGAGCACTTGGTCTAGAGAACCAAGGGTCCCGGGTTCAAGTCCCGGTCTGAGCGTATAATTTTTCTCTTCAAATATGATTTATCCATCATTGAGATGTACGAAATCAATAATAAAAATTAAATAAATGAATTATGGTTTTCATCCTCAATGAAACTCCTTCCATATCTAAGAACAGTATATGAAGTTAAATAATCTGGATCAATTTACTTTGATTAGACAACATGGGTTATTCAGAAATTGTAAATTGGGGATAAACCAATGAAGTTGCTAGGAGTTCTGTAAGATATACTTTTTCTTGTTACTGAGAATATTCTCCTTGATCATGGTAACTATTATGAAACTGCATGATAAATAGCTCCTCCGCTTTAAATTATTATTATTATTATTTGTATAACTAGCTAATACCCAGTGTGTGTTGCTATACCTAAATAAATGAAATATTAAAGGTTAATTAAATTATATGTAATATGCTGAGATGAACCAAACATGTTGGTTGCTAGTCAGTTTTTAATTTTGGGTTTCAAATAAACCTCCACCTCTAATTGTCGGATAAACATAATAAAGAATTGTTATTTAATATTTGAAGAGAAAAATATGTGCCTGAACTTGGATTTGAACCCAAGGTCTCTGGTTCTCAATAACAGCGCACTGAACTACTGTGCTACTTAGACTTCTCACTTTAAATGGAAATTTTTCTCTCTCTTTTCTCTTGTATAATAGAGAAAAACATTTCAGTATAAAGTCAGAAGTACTCTTGAAAAAGAAGAACCACCTATAAAAAAATTAGGAAATTCACGTATCACCCTTGGGTACACAATAAATTCCAAAAGATATTTGAGAAGTTTAATATTAAATTAGCACCGAAAAATAACTACAGTTTAAATAAACTAATAAAAACCAACAAAAATGAAAAAACTAATAAAAATAAAAAGTCAGGAATATATCAAATTGAATGCATGGGTTGTGAAAAGATATATATATATAGGAAACACAAAAAGAAGCCTAAAAATTAGAACCAAAGAACACATAAGAAATATTAAAAATGGGAAAATAGAAAAATCTGCAGTTGCTGCTCATGTTTGGTCTTAAAAACAAAATATAAATTCAGACACTAAATTATTAAAACAGTTAGAAAATACAAAAGAGCTGACTATTTGGGAAAAAAATTATATTCAGAAGAACAAAAACAGAGTTATGAATTTTGAAATACCAATGGAGCATGACCTTGTTTGGAGGTTTTTTGGCCAACCACAGGATGGAGCTGACATCGACATCCAGGTTGTGCAACATAATGCAACATAAATCAAACCAGTCTGGACAAGCTGATGATAAAACAGAATTGTTTTGAAACATGTTCAAGAACAAATCAACATTAATATTGAGGTAAGATGATCAGACTAAATATAATTAATATAATAAAGTCAGATGCCTAAGTAGGCGCTGGTACAGAGAACCAGAGACATTGGGTTCAAAAATCAGTTCATGCATACATTTTTCTCTTCAAATATTAATTTGTCCTTCAGTGTGAGTAATAAATATAAAATAAAATATAAACATAAACATTTTTTTTATTAGGAATATTCCACAATACAGCGTTTCTACTTCAACCCAAAGTGATTTGTCTCCAGAGGTACCTGTCTAAAGCATCTTCTTCCTTCAAATCTCTACTAGCTTCCATACTTCTCCTCACTTCATCTCTCCAACGTTATCTAGGGCTGCCTCTTCCACTTCTTCCATTAGCTTTCCAATCAAGGATCTTCTTTGCTATTCTATCTTCTTCCATTCTTATGAGGTGTCCATACCATTTCAAACTTTTTCTTCTATTTTTTTTACAATTTTTTTTTTTCAACTTGCATAATTTCCCTTATTGTGTTGTTTCTGACTTTATCCCTTCTTGAAATTCTTATCGATTACCTCCAAAAATCTATTTCTAGTGCTAACAGCTTGTTGGCTTTTTTTCTACTTACTGTTCAGGTTTTGGACCCATATAATAAAATGCTTATAAATTATTTATTTTAATTAAAACTGTTAATACCACACAGAAACATAAGTTGTTACATCAGTTACCTTTTTTTTATAATTATTGACTAAAGTTTATTAGAACATAAAATTCAAAACATGTAACCTATTTTGTAACTATATATATATACAGGGTGTATAAAAAAGGATGGTGCAAACTTATATGGTTGAAAGTACACGATAACAGAAGCAACTATGTCCGAGTAAACATGGGTCCGCAAACGAGCCGTTTGTGAGATAATTACGAATGTATGGTTACAAGCTGCCACTGATGTCATTGTAACATCGTATGATTTACTCCTTGCGCACTTGAAGCCGTCCTATGTTCTTTGTTTACAAAACTGAATATTACTGAGAGGTGGAGTTGTAATCAAACCATACACGCAGAACATACAGGATGGATACAGTAACGAAGAGTATGCTGATATGCATTTCACGTACGGTAGGGCTAATGGCAATGCATGGGAGGCTGCACGCTTGTACCAAGAAACATATCCTGATCGAAGACACCCCGAAAGTCGTACATTTACAAGGGTCCATCAGCGCCTGATAGAAAATGAGGGTTTTGCACATGGCAGAGCAGTAGGTAGGCCTGCTCGTATTATGCCTGAGGTTGAGGATATGGTGTTGGAAGCAATACAGCTCTCTCCAGGAACCTCGACGAGAAGAATTGCCACACAAGTGCCTGTACTAAGCCACAGTAGTGTATGGAGAATTTTACAGCGCAATTTACTGTATCCTTACCACCTCCAATGAGTTCAATGTCTCAATGATGAGGACTTTGTTCCTAGAGTGATGCTTTGTCAGTGGATGCAACAACAGACTGTAGCCAACCCTCGTTTTGCATGTAACATTTTATTTACAGACAAAACAGGATTCACACGTGATGGTGTTTTTAATTATCATAATACACATTTTTGGTGTGAAATAAACCCACATGCTGTTCATGAATCACCACATCAGCACCGTTTCTCACTGAATGTGTGGTTAGGGGTACTAGGTGATCATCTCATTGGGCCACACATTCTTTCACGAAAACTTAATGGATGGAGGAGGGACCTTAGGTTTCTGCAGCATCATCTTCCAGGATTGCTTGAGGATGTTCCCCTTCAGCAATGTCGGAGTTTGTGGTACATGCATAATGGAGCTCCAGCACATTTTGCTGCTGGTGTGAGATTGCATCTAACGCGCAGATACGGCCAAAGATGGATAGGTCGAGGCAAATCTGTACCTTGGCCTCCAAGATCACCTGATCTAAATCCTTTGGAGTTTTGTGTCTGGGGGTCACCTCAAAAGCGAAGTGTACAGCACACCCGTTAACGTGGTTGAAGAACTGGAGCAGAGAGTTGTACATGCTTGTCAAGAATTCAGAAATGATCCAGAGGTTTTCGAAAGAATCCGACATTCATTGCAGAGATGAGCACAGTATTGCATCCAGATGCAAGGAAGACACTTCGAACATTTCCTTTAACAGGTAACCCATAAATGAAGTGAACTGTGAAATGTGAACTAAATGAGATGAAAAATCAATAGTAAAGTCTAAATTCAAATTAATTTGTACTAACTAGGACGATGTTTACAATGAAGTCAGTGGCAGCTTGTAACCATACATTCGTAATTATCTCGCAAATGGCTCATTTGTGGAACCATGTTTACTGGGACATTGTTGCTTCTATTATCGTGTACTTTCAACCATGTAAGTTTGCGCCATCCTTTTTGATACACCCTGTGTAGAAATAGATTACATATACTACATTCACAATTGCTTGTTGAAATAAAATTGAAAACTTCAGAGAGATTATTATTTTACTCTCACTGTGTAAGACATGATGTCATTCTACAGTTACATCAGTCATTGATTTAAAATTGTACATTTTTATGTACAGTTATTAAAGGTAGAAACTCCATATTATCTGTTAGAGATTGGAACTTATATATATAGATATTTTAAAGAGAAAAGTTAGATCCTACTATCTGAAGGCAAAAAAAATTAAAATGTTATTTTATTTTGTCACATTTATTAGGTCAGTTACCATAGAATTGACCTATATGTGGACATTGTCCATTTAGAGGAATCTGCCCCATAATCGATAATCCACGTTGAACCTTACTTAAATTTTTTAATGTTAATTTGTATTATATAAAACTTTCCTCATTAGAGGATTGTCACAAGGACAAAGTGATACAGATAATTCTTCTTCTTCTTAAACTTAATTTGTAGGATTTTCATCCTGTTTATTTCCAAAATCACTTCTCGGAGGAAGACGTATTGGATGTGCATTCACTGTCTACCCATCTCTTGGCTGGTCTTCCTCTTGTTCTTCTCCCGTCCATGATACAGATAATTAATTTTCGAAATTGATAAAATACATTTTGTAAATACATTAAACAATTTGAAATTGTAATTGAAGTATATTCTATAAAGTAGAAATTTTGTAAAGAAGGTTTCTTAAAATTGAAATTGACTCTCTAATGGCAGCGATGGTAATTTTAGAAAGATACCCTCTATCCAAATCTAAGGAATTCCAAAATTTAGCTAAGAATCCGGATATAGTACCTCTTGCTCCAATCATTAATCCTGTGACAATTGAAGAATAATAGTGATGATTAAGTATATGTTTGGAATCACTGGTCTAACTAAATCTCTTTTTATTTTTTATAGCAAATAAAACATATAATTGGAGTAATGACAAAGAACTGAACATTCCAATCCACTCTCAGTACTATCAGCAAACTTGTCAGTTGCCCAGCATATTTGGTAGCTCTATTAAAGGAGACAGCAGCTCTGATGATGGAAGCAATTTAAAAAATTATGTAGAAGTTGTGATGCCTCTTCTGATTGAAACTTGGCTTGAGGTTGGTCCTGATAGCAGAGACAGTAACACTGGTAAGATATAAAACTTCATATACAGAGGGGAAGTAATATAAATGCATAGATTTTGTGCAGTAATTCTTTGGGGTAAATAGAATCAAAGTTTTTAGTAAACTTTCAGTTACAAATGTACAGTTTTCTTAAAAAAATCCATAGATTTCTCTAAAGATAGTTGGAATTGGCCTTATTATCACACAGTACATAGGGGTAGTGAAATAGAACATTTTTTTTGTCATTTTTTCGATAAGTAAAGAAAGAGAAGTGAAATAGTTGCAGAATTCAGTAGATATGATGGCATATAACACAAGATTATGGCTTTATAAGGTTCTCGCAAGACCAGTATTAAGATATGGTAGTGAAGCATGGACAATACGAAGAAGAAATGAAAGCCGAATAACAGCAAATGAGATGTGATTTATGCACCGTACAAAAGTGGGAACATAAAAGAAATTAAATTATGGAAGAGTTGGATGTAGAACCTATTCTTCACCATATACAAAACTACCAGAACAACTGGAAAGCCCATCTTCAACGAATGCCGTCTCATAGAATTCCAAAAGCCATGCTTTGTTACTGCCCCCAAGGCAAAAGATGGCTGGGACGTCCAAAAAAGCACTGGATGGAAAATTGCTCTTTGAGACCATAACAGGCCACACAGCCCAATACTTGCATGGATGATGATGATGATGATAACACCACCTATATTGTGTTATCACGGCTTGTTTGTCTACTATGTATATATTTCATTGAACAACAAGGGTAGGAGGGAGGTTAAACACAGCAGCTTATCATATTTAAAGAGAAAAATTATACGCTCAGACCGGGACTTGAACCCGGGACCCTTGGTTTTTTAGTCCAAGTGCTCTACCATTTGAGCTACCTGAGCAAGTACGGATCTAAACGGAAATCTTTCTCTATATACGTTGTAATTCCCGCCCACCAAATGCTTTGAAGCCTTTGCTTCTATCTTTGCAAATGGCGGCTCCTATATTAAGAAGACATATTTGGGAATTATACATTACATTATAAATGCCAGTACGGCTATTTTCGATGTTTTTATTATTAATTTCATACATCTCAATGATGGATAAATCATATTTAAAGAGAAAAATTATACGCTCAGACCGGGACTTGAACCCGGGACCCTTGGTTTTCTAGTCCAAGTGCTCTACCATTTGAGCTACCTGAGCAAGTATGATTTATCCATCATTGAGATGTATGAAATTAATAATAAAAACATCGAAAATAGCTGTACTGGCATTTATAATGTAATGTATAATTCCCAAATATGTCTTCTTAATATAGGAGCCGCCATTTGCAAAGATAGAAGCAAAGGCTTCAAAGCATTTGGTGGGCGGGAATTACAACGTATATAGAGAAAGATTTGCGTTTAGATCGGTACTTGCTCAGGTAGCTCAAATGGTAGAGCACTTGGACTAGAAAACCAAGGGTCCCGGGTTCAAGTCCTGGTCTGAGCGTATAATTTTTCTCTTTAAATATGATTTATCCATCATTGAGATGTATGAAATTAATAATAAAAACATCGAAAACAGCAGCTTATCTTCATATTTTGAAGAACTTATTGGTTCCTTCCACCCAAGAGTGAAGGAATACGTGTGTTCCAACGGGATAACCATCCAGTCCTCCAAGCCCGTTGAGTTCAAATATGGTTTTGGGTAGGTGTGATATCCATCTTTTGGATCGTTCTCCAATATAATCTGATATCAATTTGATAGAACATGTGTGGCTGAGAGTGAAGGCAGCTTTACACTCCAAATTGCTCGGACTGTACTGTAGCCAGGAGTAGAAATGTTGATACATTGGATCAAGAACTTTTCCAGGATCTCATGGATTTCATGCTCCAGCGAATGCATGATATGGCAGATGTAGGTGATATTTGAATGAGATATTTGTCCCACAGACTTTTTATTTATTTATTTTATTTGTTTATTTTTTTATATTTAGTGTTCCACCTCCATGTATTACATTTATTTTATACTAGTTACGTCCAGACTCTTAATACCCTCAGATGTTGGCAATGAACAATTCCACATAACCAACATTGTTTTGTTTTTAGAAGGACAAACAAGTGCAAATTGGAAAGACAAAAAAAGAACATTCAACCACATATCGAACCATAGACCTCATGTTTACGAAGTAATCAATGAGGTAAATGTTCTTTATATTATTTTTAGTCTGGACATCTTACCTCAATATTAATGTTGATTTGTTCTTGGACATGTTTCAGCTAAGCTGACGATAAAACAGAATTGTTTTGAAACATGTCCAAGAACAAATCAACATTAATATTGAGGTAAGATGTCCAGACTAAAAATAATATAATTAAAATAACCTCAAAATATAACTTCCTAAAATTAAATTGGTAAATGTTCTACTTTTGTTTTTATTTTTATTATTCCGGCTTTTACAATGAATATACATTTTTCCGGTACCCATGTTGACAGTTAACTACACATTTGTTTCAACACATTTTTCCATTCTTGTCTGTTCATCCATATATCTTATTCTATTTCCCATTCCCCTCTTAGTTTCATTGATTCCCTGAATCCACGTAATATTTGGTCTACCCTTCTTTTTCCTTCCCTGTGGTTCCCAATCCATGATTATCTTAGGTAGTCTTCCTTCTTCCATCCTTCTTATGTGTCCGTACCAATTTAATTGTTTCTTCTTTATAAAATCTAATATTGAATATTGTATTTGAAGAGAAAAATTTTCGCCTAGACCGAGACTCGAACCCGGGACCTTTGGCTTGCCGGGCCAAATGCTCTACCAACTGAGCTACCGAGGCGAGTTACGATCTAGACGCAAATTTTTCTCTTATATACGTTGTAATTCCCTCTCACCAAATGCTTTTGAAACCATTGTTTCTATCTTTGCAAATGGCGGCTTTTTAGTTAAGAAGACATTTATTGGGAATTTAACATTACTTTATAAAGCTAGTAAGGCTTCTAATGATGTTTTTATTATTAATTTAACATTTCTCAATGAAAGATAAATTATATTTGAAGAGGAAAATTTTCGCCTAGACTGAGACTATTTGCAAAGATAGAAATAATGGTTTCAAAAGCATTTGGTGAGAGGGAATTACAACGTATATAAGAGAAAAATTTGCGTCTAGATCGTAACTCGCCTCGGTAGCTCAGTTGGTAGAGCATTTGGCCCGGCAAGTCAAAGGTCCCGGGTTCGAGTCTCGATCTAGGCGAACATTTTTTTCTTCAAATATAATTTATCTTTCATTGAGAAATGTTAAATTAATAATAAAAACATCATTGAATATTGTACCTGCATTTTTTCTTTTATATATGAATTTCTGATTTTATCCTTCCTGGATATTCGTGCAGCACGTCTCCAGTAGTCCATTTCAGTGGCGAGTAATTTTTTTTTCATTTGTGCATTTAAAGCCCACACATCAGCTCCATAGGTTACTTTTGTAACAATGATAAATGAGTGTCTTTCACTGTAAAACAGCAGGAGATTATTACGGTGTCATATCATGTACACTACATATCATTTCATACTCTTGTGAACCCCACATTAACTATTGTGCGTTTTAACGACCAAAAATATGCTCAATCCTTTTGAGCAGCAGTTACATTTATTTATTTGCCCAGTTTCAAGGAAAGGCACTCTGATTAGCTAATACTGGAAACAAGAAGAATAATACAATATTAACCGAATAGTTAACTCCTACCATGTGAAAATAAATGCAGTAAAACATCACTTACAGATCGCTCCTATTAAGAAACATTCTGCTTTAATTATATATTTTTATAAGCACTAACATAAAAATCCATGAAATCAGTGTAATTATACCTCTTTAAGACCTTCCCTCTTCTCAACTATCAACTGGCCACAAATGGTTCATTTCATTACATTCTATTTACTGACTAAATGGCAAAATTATAAGTTAGATGTGAGGGAACAACAGACACCAAATAATTAATTAATTTCGCTGAAAGGTTGGCTGTACTGTCTGGCCATGTATCATGGATAAACATATAATGTTGATTAACTTATGTGGATATGATGTTGAAATTGCTATCGATGACATGAATTTTGAAGAACAAACAATAATCAGGAAAGAATGTGGGGAAGTTATTGAAAAAATTAAAAACACTAAAATAGCAAACGTATGCAAAACAAATATGAAGAAAGTAAGAAACATTAACAATAAAAATGTTGTTTTTTTCTAAATCAAATTTCTAATTTTGGATAAAGAAGATTTCAATGATAGGATGGAGAATTTATTAAAGGGAGAAGAATATGAAGAAATAAAAACAAATCCTCTTGCAAAACAATTAAGGAAGTTGAAACTAGCCTAAAATCAATTAAAAAAATTATGACACAAAAGGTTTTATATGAAGTATGAGGTGAGTGAAATAAAAAAAAAAACAATATAATGTTGATACCTATTGATGCAACCATGCAGCCCATTAAATCAGCATCTTAAAATGGTCGTTGCTCCCAATATGAAAATAATTCATAGTTAATATATTTAGAGTCCACCGCTGTGGTCTCGAGGTAGCGTGCTGCCTTGTCACGCATCGGGCCCGGGTTCGATCGCCGGTTGGGGCAGTTTTTCTGGATGAGGTTTTTATCGGGGTTTTTCCTCGCCTTTAAGACAAATGTCAGGAAAACTTTAAGGCCCAAATGGTCTCCAAAATCATGTGGCCATCATCATTATCTTTCACCGGTGTGGAAAGCAACGGGAAGCTACCACACCTACAATTCCCTAGTAAAGCTGCAAACATAGCATGAAAATGCTATGATTGCAGTGAAGGACCTGCCTTCGGGCAGAATTACTATGGATGGAATATATTTGGTGTGTAAATTATTTTTTAATTACAAAACTTTTTATACCTTTTTTTTTTACACTGTCGTCCTCAACTACAATTATTCTTATTTTAAATTAATTTATAGTGCTGTTTCCATGGTACTCTTTCTTTTGTTGATTTTATCATGATTTTTTTATAGAAGTTAATTGATTTAATTTTGATGATATTTTGAAATGGTGATTACGCTTGGTGAACCAGTATAATTAAAATAAAAGTAAGTAATTTGAGTTTGCCCTTAATATCTGCAATGCCTCATATGTGTTAGATTTATTATTTTATTTAAAATTAAAATATAGAATTGTGAAATATTTACCTCCTCAACTTTATCTATTTTATTTAGTAATACTTTTTAAAGCCAAGATCATTAGCGTCGCAGTTCAAATCTGGAAGGAAATATCTAAAAAGTTTTAGTCAGGAGCTTCTTTTTCAGATTAGTATTTTTTTTTACATGCTATAAATCTACGACATGGGACTTACAGCTTATTTCCCTTCCAAATGAACCCATGCTTAGGATTTTTATGACCTTAAAATCCATTGAAACTGGTTGGGTTTGAACCCCAAATCTTAGAATCAGAGGCAGTCATGGTAACCTGTAGTCCACTAGGACTGACATATATGGGTTGGAGAAACTGAGGAAATACTGAAATAGACAAGAAGTTATTTTATAATTTTCATTTAAAAAAAATGAAAGATACTCCATTCTAGAGGAATGTCCCAATTTATTTTGAATAATTAAAGAGCAATGACGCAATGACATTGCTGTAAAAAATGGTGTATTATTTTGTATATCAATATTTTTCTCTACCCATAAGTTTGGGAAAATATACAAATTAATATTCCTGAATATGAGGTATATTATAAAATCAAAGTTTCAAAAAAATGTTGTTTCCAAATGCTGGGCCTTGGCACCGAAGCCATTAGCGTTCTTGCTCTCCAATATTTCTCTATGGTGGATCCAACAGGTAATGCTTCACAGGTTTGTAGGTGTTCTTCATTCATTTCTTCGTCTTTATTGCATAGAGGACAATTTGGATTCTTGTAGATTCCTATTTTATATAAATGTTTGGCCAAATAGTCATGTTCTGTAAACAGTCTAAATTTTGCTACTGTAGTTTTACGTGGAATTTCTGGAATAATATCTGGCTTCTTTCAAGAAAATAAAAGAAAAAATGAAAAGTGAATCCCAAAGTTTGTAGAAGTAGAAACTTAAAATTACGTAATATTATGTCCTATACCTTTTATGTATAATTGATTTTAAGTTTGGGTTTATTAACTTCTTTTTTTGATGAAATTTTAATTTATTAAATATTTCATTACAAAATGTTGATTAGAATATTAAGTTATCAAGCAAAAATCTGAAAAAATTGAACAACTTTAGTTAGATATTTGGATAGATATTTTGCTCATGCAGAAATACAAATGAAATCAGCCTAAATTTGAGCATCTGAGCAAAATTTAATTGACCTTTCTCATCCAAGCAATATCTTAGTTGCCTACTAGATGACTCTTTTTGAAGCGATGAGCTCTAACCACTTGCTCTGACATCTGTAGGGAAATTAAACCAGCTTGGTGATTAAGTAACTCCCACAATGGAGCACCCTTGCCCTACATGAGAATGTATGGGTACAGATAGACATAAACAGTTATAAGACTGAATTGAAGAAAATAATTCTCACAAGAGATGGGCAATAAAATTATCATTCAACACAGATCCAGAATCTTGAAAACAGATTTCATTTTATAATCTTGCTTCAAATTGTGAAAAATAAAAAGTTAATAAATCTTTATAATGAATGACTGACTTCAGAATACAGATTTGATAATAATACTATTTACTAAAACATGAAAGCAGACTGAGTACCTAAAATTATTTTAGATTTTAGGCTTGAAGGTAGAAGAAATGTTTGTAGGCCAAAGGAAAGATTGATTCCACTTTTCAATTGATATCTATGAGATCGGAATGAGTCTTAAAGGCTTAACCTTGAAATATTGTTGATCATGACGACTTAAATTTGGATTTTAGGTTCAAGCAATGAGATTTCCAAGACATGTTCATCAAATATAATATCTAAAAGTTTTGTAGAATTCTTCTTCTTCTTCTTAATCACAATTTGTAGGATTTTCATCCTGTTTATTTCCAAAATCACTCCTCGGAGGAAGACATATTGGATGTGCATTCACTGTCTATCCATCTCTTGACTGGTCTTCCTCTTGTTCTTCTCCTGTCCATTGGCCTATCTTCTTCAGCTCTTTTTGCAAGTCGGTTGTCTTCCATTCTTTCTATATGGCCCTTCCAATATATTTGTCTATCTATAATAAATTTGGTTATGTCTTGAGTATGACATTTGTCCCTAATTTTAGTGTTGTGTATTTTATCAAATAATGTTTTCCCCATAATAGTTCTTAAGATCTTCATTTCTTATGTGCTTATTATTTGTTTAGTTTTTGTTGTATCAGCCCTAGTTTCTACTCCATAAATGATAACTGGCCGAACTATCGTTTTGTATATGCGGGTTTTGCTTTTTATTGACATGTTTGTTGCACCAAATTAAATCTTTCATTATCCTGATATTTGTGCGGCTTTATCAGCTTTGTAGAATTCCATTTAGATAAATTTTGATCTTGAATATAGATATTTATTTATTGCAAATTTATCTTTTCTGTAATATTCTAATGCAATAAATATATAATGTATAAAGAGAAATATATAATATATATATAGAAATATATAATATATATATAGAAATATATAATATATAGTTAATGTTGTATTGTTTTTACAGGACATGGAAATTTACTATTGGAGGATGCAGCATTACTTCTTAAATGCATTTTGAAAATCATTCAGTTGCTGTTTGAATTGTTGCAGTTGTGGCATGTAAAGACAGAGGTATGTTTTTTTCTACCATAAAAATATACACCCCTGTGGAATTATTTTTTTTTGTAATGATTGAATTCTGGATTCCCTTTTACCTTTTTGTTATTGTAATTGTATAGTCTTTGAAATTATTCTTCTCTTTACTCAGTCACCTTTTCACTTCTTGAGAATTTTCATATTCTTTATTTCTATTGAAATTAATGTTGGGAAGTAAACATTATGAGGTATTAATCATTTAAAATTCATTGGAGAAAATGTTTTGAAAATTCACCTCATAAATTTTGTGCTTTTCACGAAACCATGGTTTCGGATGAAGTCTCATCCATCTTCAGTCAAAACTCCGACTGATGAAATACATCCACCGTCAAACCTTCTATTGTCACCATCTTTTGCACTGCCATCTATGGTTGAATTATAAACTTCAAAATCAAATTTTGTTCATTAGGAATATCAGAATTCATCGATCTATATTTATTTTTCTGAATGTATATCTTCTCCCAATCTATCAATTTCAAAGGTTTATCCAATTGTTTTAAAAGTTTTGCTTCTCTTCCAATTTTATGAAGTTCTAATAAACTTGAACAGCAATTGCAGATTTTTCAATTTCACAATTATAAATCATCTGGCCATCATCATCACCACCCTTATCATTATCATCATCATCCTGGAAAGGAACGGGAAACTACCATAACCTATAATTGCCTAGTAAAGCTGCAAAGCATGGCATGGAAATGCTATGATTGCAGTGAAAGACCTGCCCTCGGGCAGAATTACTATGGATGGATGGATATAAATTATACTAACTATGCATATATAATTTACAAACCATAACTAGTATGACTGGGACAAATGGTATCAGACCAGGAACCCGGGCTGTCGTTTAAAATTACAGCGAAGAGAGTAGACCACCATCTGAAGAATCACAGGTCACTTTTCAGTTGATTCATTGTTTGATTCTATTTTGTATATACAATTCTCGGTTAATACCTTTTCTTGCCAACTGCTCTAAGAACCATTTTTATTTAATAAATAATGTGAATCCGAATTATCATCTTACCTCAAATCATTGTGTTCTATTTGAACATGTTTCAAAATACTATTCACATCATCATCATCATCATCATCAGACGGTTGAAATTTTTTATGTTTAGGGCTGACAACAAAAAATTTAGCAGTCTGGACAAGCTGATGATGATGTGCATATTATATTGAAACATGTTCAAATAGAACACAATGATTTATGAGGTAAGATTCTATGATTAAGGGTCGTATGCAAATACATTAGTCTCTACTCAAATTACTTCCAATCACTGGTGAGCTGAGATCGAATTAACGGCCGCCTTAACCGGTCATGCATGGATGTTGACGTTTTCGTAATATTGGCAACGAATTACCCAGAATTCTCAGCGATAAAACCACTTCCGTTATTTTCGTCTGCTATAGAGGAATGCATTTATGCTTGCATCCCGCAAATAATACCGCATACAAACACATCTGCGATGTGCAATATTACGCCAATTCTCCTGTTCTTCCAGTAGAATTCTTTGGTAGACTCTATCAAATTCCTCTTCTCTGCGTATACCGAAAACATGATCGAAGTCTTCAAGGTCCGACATCTTGGATAAGTTTCAAACTACATCGGTTTCCATCGGTTCCCTTCGGGATTTTCACATAAGTTTATATCTTGAGCTACGATCTTAAGGTAGCTTGTCAGGTAGCTTAGAATTATTACCGCGTGAATAGATTTCTGAGTAAGAAAAATGTGTTTGTACAAAACTTTATCAGCAGAACGCCTTTTACTGTCTAATGCGTTCAAACATTCGACCCTAAATTATAATGTTTCATACCTCTCCTCATATCCAGTCTTGTATGTAGATCACAATTTCAAAGTCTTCGCGGCTTCTACTTCAGTTGACGGATGTTATGTCGATCAGAAGAACTTCTTCTTCTTCCCTCTGTCAGTGGACCGATAAACCTCTGGATCCAATCAGAATCCGCGGGAATTCTGAAGTTCATAAATTATTAATGAGGACCAAAAGAGGACAAAGATCACTGGGCCGTCCTATGAAACGCTGGAGGGAAAATTTTTTATAGGATTGTAACAGGCCTTGGCCTAATACTTGGAAGGAAGAAGAAAGAAAGATAAATTATAAACTTAAGAAGGGAAGAAGAAGTACTTTTGATCGACATAACATCAGTCGACAAGGAAGTACTGAAGATGAAGCCGCGAAGGCTTTGAAGTCGCGATCTACTTAGAAGACTGGATATGAGGAGAGGTATGAAACATTTTAATTTAATCATAAATTAAACCTCATAGTGATTTATTCCTTAAAAGTTCAATCTAGATTCTGCTTATTAAGAAGAACCTCATAATGTTACTACTTCTTCTTCTTCTTCTTCTTCTTGTTCTTCTTCTTCTTGTTCTTCTTCTTCTTCTTCACGGGCTAGGCAAATTGCCTGTTCCGCCTCACAGTTGTTATGTCCATCTTTTCACTGGCCTTCCTATTTTAATTCATTAATATCATTTCCATTATTCTTAATAATTTAATTTTTGAAATATTTTAACCTTTACACTGCTACGATCGGGTATATCCGTTAGCAAAGAAAATGCTTGCTGTGCTATGGGTGTGTATATCCATCCTCAACTCCAAACGCCTGCCAGTTATATAATACATATTGCATTGCTTTCAAACTAAGCAGGCATATACTGCCATCTCCTAGGAACCTAAATAAACTTTTTCCATATTTTTCCCTGCATTGAGCAAGGAGAGTTTTAAAGGCTGGAAATATCTCAGCAGTGAAAAGGTTAAAAGCCAACTGAAAAGGTAGCTTTCACTGTTCTCACAAGACTGAATGGACCCCTTTCCAGATCCTACTTATACAGAACATTTCTTTGTTATTAAGCAGAAATTAAACTGGAAATTCTGATATACTAGTCAGATATGCTATTCCATCCATCCATAGTAATTCTGCCCGAAGACAGGTCCTTCACTGCAATCATAGCATTTTCATGCTATGCTTGCAGCTTTACTAGGGAATTGTAGGTGTGGTAGCTTCCCGTTGCTTTCCACACTAATATTAATAAAATTCTGTTAAAGTATTAGTCAGAATACATCACAAAATTGAATACCTGTAAAGTTCAGCTCCCCAATATGTTTAAAACTTTTAAAAATATAGTAAACCTTTCGGAAATTGTTCAATCTTCAGCAGAAGGTTGTTTGGCTACTGAAGATGGAACCATTTCCAGGAGGCCTATAGCATTTTGAAAAGTTCTGATCAAGTTGAAGAGACAGGTATCCAATTTTATAATTTTATGTTATGCTTACTGTTACACTGTAGAGATAAGTTCAAATATTTTTGGTTTTTTAAAATATTTATAACTATCAGGGTTTTTAAAATGTATGTCATAATCTTTTCAGGTACCTGAAGTCATAACTGTGTATAAAAAAGACTTCTTTCAACACATCTTCCCTGGCTTCCCATATTCATGTGTTGTTGATGAAAGCAGAAAAGTAAAGAAAAGCAAATTAAGAAAAGGGAAAGATCATATGGTTGTAGATAAGTCATGTAAAGAACAAAATATAGCAATTTGTTTATTGTTCTGTAATTTTTATGATGAACGCATAGAAGTAGAAAACAGTATTCGAGTTTTGCAATATTTAGAAAGTAAGTGTTGACTCATTATTTTGTTTAAAGTAAAGAAGCTTATGCTTAAATATTATATGCATGATATTCAAATTTGAGTAGTATGAGATTCAAATTGTGACAAAATGAATGTCCAAGCCATCCCCATAAATTCTAGTGAATTTCCAGTTATACATGGTGTATCAAAAATTATCTTACAACTGTATAAGCCGCGGTGGACTAGTGGTTATGCTCTTTGCCTCTGGTCCTGAGGGTCGCGGGTTCAAACCCGGTGGGGGTCAATGGATTTTTTAGGACAGAAAAATCCAAGGAGCAAGTCCTGTGGGAGGGACTTTAAGCCGTGGGTCCCGAGTCTGAAGATTTTTAGGCTCGTAAAAAATCCTTAAGCCTGAATGAAAAGGCCTCTAAGCAAAATTTACCAAATTTTCCCGTCCTAGTACTACCTTGGTTTCCTTGATGTCAGTGTGAGGTGGTGTGCTGGCCACGGACCACTCAAAATGACATCTATACGAAAACAAGTGTAACTAAATTAGTATGGTTCAAGTTCTTCCCTGTAGGGGGAGAGCGCCTAAATCTCTGTAAAGGGAAAAAAATGGGCTTACAATACAAATAAGCTTATAGAAATTTATTGAAAAAAATTACTGAAATGATTAAGGTGTCATTTGAAAGTTAAACAGTTTAAGCTGTTATTTTGAGTTAATGTGACTTCCATTCATACTGAACCTAAAGTTAATCTGTTTCCACACTTGAGCTAGTACATTAGAACTCGCTTCTGCAACTGCATCAGTAATTTGAGTTCTAAGCATGGTGAGATTTGCAGGAAAAGGAGGAACATAAATATGTTCTTTGATGAACCCCTACAGAAAAAAAATCAAGGAGGGTCAGATCTGGTGAGCGAGGGGCCATGGAGATTTGTCATGTACATAGAACAAATTTCTTGTACCAAATTGTAGGCCTACTTGGAAAATGTTTATAATACTGAGTAAGAAAGTTACATTGCACAATGATTTCAAACTGTGTTTTGAGAAACCAGAAGATACATTGGATCTATAAAAGTTGCCATTTTGACTGCAACTACTCTAATGCTTTTGGTGTCCAAATATGGTACTATGACACCATGCAAGTTAAAGTTTGATGTTTCCATTTGTGTAACATGTTTTAATAAATTTCTTAAAAAACTATTGTAATCAATGGTAAAGAGAAAAATTTGTATGCCTGAACCGGGAATTGAACGTCAAATCTTCAGCTTTACATGGTGATATTCTGACCATTGAGTCTTCCTTCCCATCCAAGCACGAATTATCCCTTTACCTTACTCTTGATCCCACAACGAAACATCATTCACAAACACACATTGGATGGCTTCTACATTAACCTTTAAACGCCCACATGCTGGGTTTTAAATTGTATTTCCAGTCTGCCCGCAGACCCAGCGTATGGGTTCTGAGCAGGCGGACCTGTTTGATTTGCTTGAAATTATACTGGATCATACTACTTTTGTTATTACCCATTTAAGGAGTAAGCGCAGTTGTTGATGGAGGGCACTGCAGTTGTGTTTATGCAGGAATAGAACACGTGACACTCCTATCTACGAGTGCAGAAGGGAATGGGACGTGGGATACTGACAGTGAACACTGCCTTATATTACGTCATGTGTAGCAACAAACATAGCTTCGTAATTCTTCCACCTGCAGAGATATTTTGAATGACTAATACATACCTTTTTTTCAGGGTTATCAGATGCTTGGCAACGTGATGTGAAGATAACATTTGTTTATTAAAGGTTTGTTTTTGTGTGATAAGTCTCGAAACAATCACCAATACACAAACCGACATCACACTTTTTACACTTCACTTGCACACGTTATCTGATTCCCCGTGTCGAACACACACGAAAAATTAGTCTTTGTAAAGCTACCGGCCAATGTTGACTAAAGTTAACTTCAAGTCGTGAAATGTCTGTACTCAATATACTAGGTCAACCAACCAGGGAGTCATCTACAGGGTGTTCTACCAGCGTGCTCCAAAAAGTCTCTGACAATTCTAAGTTGGAAGTCTCTATGTGTTGTTTTTACCCAATGTTGACTAAAGTTGACTTCAAATCACGAAATGTCTGTACTCAGTATAATAGATCTACCAGGGAGTCGTCTACAGGGTGTTCTATCAGCCTGTTGCAAAAAGTCTCGTACAAGTCTAAGTCGGAAGTCTCTATGGGTTGTTTTGGCACCAATGAAGTCAGAAAAAGAAAACTGTGTAGAATGGTCATGTCTAACAAATGAAAAAAATAATTTCTTGGTTGAGTAATCCAGCTATAACGGCTGGGGGACTCGACATGCTGACCACATGTCACCCATGCACTGGCTGGATGATCTACCTTTGTGATTGACACATGTAGGTGTGAGGCCAGCAGCTGGCTGGTAGGCTAAGGGCCTTCTAGGCCTGTCGCACCATGGAATTATTATTAGATTATTAGGCATCCCTTTTCTCTTAGGTCTTACTATCCCACAACACGTCATATCCCATTAGAATAATTAGGCCAAGAAAAACGTACATTTCTGATTCTGTCACGTCAGGGGGAAGAGTACAGTTTTCTTCACTGTCAATTCTAGTTTCACGAACCCAAGACCTGACAAAAGTCAGGTGTCTCACAGCTATAAGTGTCAGTTGATTGTAGCTTGTGATTATCGTCGTTATCGTCTTCGTCATTGTCACAGTCCGAGAATTTCTTATATTTCAGCAGAACTTAGTGATTTTGTACCAGACATATCGTAAACTTCACTCTGAGTCACAAAAATGTGAATGAATATGGGCTGTGGGTGGATTGTGACTTTTTTTTTTCAAAGCTTTTCTGCTTTGGGGGAAAACTGACCGGATGCAACATAAGTTGAATTCTAAACAAAAGAATGAACGAGGGTTGGAATATACCTAAATATATATATAGTTTTTCACTTCTAACCTGATTCACGACACTCTAAAGTCCCTAAAGTTATTTGGTAACTATCGTGAATTAAAAAATTATCTCTATGGTATCAAATATTGCTACGAGTTTTTGCCGTGAATACCACCGATTTTACAATAATATTTAACACTTTAAATGTTGTTTGATGTTTGTGACCTCCACAGATTTTAAAATATGAGTTAATAAAATTAGCAAAGTTATAGTCAAAAGCCTAGAAGTTTAAAAGCTAGGTGGATATTTAAACCCGGGCAGCCTGCCGCTACCTGGCCATTTAAACTTGGGCGCTTAAAGGTTAAAAAAGATATGATGGAATTTCACACAGCTATAGCTATACAGTAAAAGCTGCTTATTCATGGTTCCGTTATTCACATTTTCATTATTCACGGGTTAAAAAATTGTGACACAGTTCTGTATTCGTGGCTAAAAATTTTTTATTCGCGGATCCAGTCAGTATATTAGAAGGATTTGTATCCTTTATTAACACATCAGCAACTTTTTTTTTACTGCAGACACATACCAAGACAACTTTCACAGAGTGATCCAAACCAAATGGACAAATTAATAACAAAGTAAAACAAACCTTGTTGTTACTAAGCCTAAAGTTTGTTGTTAAAAGCCACGACCATCGTACTTCATGTGCTGCTATGTCTGTTATAAATGCCACCCTCGCCACGGTCGGTATTTTATTGTTTGAACTTGTCATTCGTTGCAATAATTTTGACTGAATAATACGTGTCTCTTCTGCTTTGTTGCCAATTTATAATGTCCAGTAAAAGGAAAGAAAATTTGTTCCAAGGTGGAAAAAAGTAGTGTTGCCACTTAAAGTAAAAACAGAAATACTTTACTGTTTATGCGCTCTCGGGTCATTTGTGTCTATATCATGCTGTTTCAATGTTAATGAATCTACTGTACAATTCATCAAGAAATCCAAAGACAAATAAGGAATTCTATTGCAGAATTCATAACTCAATATCAATCTGAATTGAAAGACTTTAAAAGCAGCAAAACAGGAAACAAAATACTAGCTTCTTTAAGCCCTTGCCTAAGCCTAAGTAATAATTAATAGAAATTGTTCAAAACCTCACATTAATTGATTTATTTTGACTATTTAACTCATGCCCCAAATGGGACTTAATGGCCAATCACGTTTCAATGATTTCTATTTACAACCAATCACAGTCGTGTTTCGCCTAGAATTTACCAACTAAAGTTTATCATAATAAAGAAAGCACCTCCTTTTTTAACATTCTGAATAGGTCATAGCATTATTTTGCAGTGACTGACTCTGTAAGAAATACGGCTACCAGATTGTATATATAGTGCATGAATGTCAACACATAGCGCATGCGGGAGTTAATATAAAAACATTTGTAGCAATTGATTATACCACCAAAAAAAGAAACCACTGTTTGCACTTTCTTAAATGTATTTTTTCCCAGGTAATAACATTCCAGAAAAATATAATTGTCATATTTACATCATAGGACATCAGAAATTAATTAATATACAGTTTGATGTGTTTCATTTTTTCTCCACTAGAGTGCATTCTTACAATATTGCGTTCCTTTGGCAATAAATAATATGATCTGGTTGCAGTGATGAACAAAAGAAGCAAATGAAGCGTACCAATCGTTTCTCATTTGTTTTCAAACATCGCCGTTTACATTAAATATATAAATATTTTAAAATAACTATATTTAAATAATGATTTGTGAGTAAACAGCTTAATTTTATTCGTTAAATAGTCCTAACAAATGCCACTCTTGATTTCCAAATTCTCTAGATAAATTCACTCCTCACTTCGTGAGTCGTGAATTTATCGATAATTTGGAAATCACTCGTGGCATTACTTATGATAATTATTATTTTATTTTGGAACCTTGGATCGTATCCCCTATATACCCATACAAATTACCATTCCATATTTACAGTTTCCGTATTTGCGGCATATTTGTGGAACATATCACCTGCAAATTAGGAGCTTTTCCTGTATTTATTAAATTAATATTGAGAAACTAAAGCTATTAATATGTCCAAAATATGTAAATTAATGTACACAAACTATTGTAATCATGCAATCAAAATGTTTCTTTTTACCATTGATTACAATAGTTTAATTGTATACATTAATTTACTTATTTCGACCAAATTAATAGCTTTAGCTTCTTAATATTAATTTAATGAATTTCTCTAAGCTTGTAAAGTTGAAAGTCAGGGTATCCATAAGTTAGGAAAATCTTGAAAACTGGAAATAAGTCGGGAATTTAAAAGCAACCGTGAAAACCAGGAAATATACTGGGATTTGTAAAGCAACATGCATCTATCTTGTATTGAAATCAAAAGAATTACAATCATTAAACCACATTCTAAAACTGTGTATAGATATTGGATTATTTATTGGAAGAAATATTTATGAAACTATAGCATACATTTGTCCACCGCTGTGGTCTCGAGGTAGTGTGCTGCCTTGTCACTCAGCGGGCCCGGGTTCTATCCCCAGCCGGGACAGTTTTTCTGGGTGAGGTTTTTATCGGGTTTTTTCCTCACCTGAAAGACAAATGTCAGGAAAACTTTAAGGCCCAAACGGTCCCCGAAATCATATGGCCATCATCATCATTATCATCATTGTCATCCTTCACCAATGTGGGAAGCTACCACACCTACAATTTCCTAGTCTTCTTCTTCTTCCATCCAAGTATTAGGCCAAAGCCTGTTACGAACCTATAGAAAATTTTCCCTCCAGCGTTTCATAGGACGGCCCAGTGATCTTCGTCACAATTTCCTAGTAAAGCTGCAAAGCATAGCATGAAAATGCTATGATTGCAGTGAAAGACCTGCCCTCAGGCAGAATTACTATGGATGGATGGATGGAGCATACCTTTGGTGGTGTCAGACTGCCACTGCTAAAGAATTACCGATCCTTGCCAACACAATATTGCATTACAAAACAATTCTTGATCACACATAGTTCAATAAGCCAGATCAACTCGGATTCTATGCAGTAAGCTTACAGTCAACTTTTTAAACAAATACATTTTTAACATAACTCTCGGCTAGTGTCTTTTGCTTTTTGTATATAATTGACCAATTCTTACCATTATTAATAGTTTATGTAGAACGTAGTTAATGTTCAAATTGTAAATTTTTTACTAAATTATTTTGCTATTTTGAACCGTAAAAATAAATTATATTTTTTTATTACTTACACATATTAAAAAAAGATTTTTACAAAATTAGCTTACTCTGAATTAATTCAATTTAACACTCAAAAAACTCAGGAATTATTATTTGTTGCTATGAAAAAACCGGGAAATAGTTAGGAATTTCATATTTGTAATTAGCTGGACACCCTGAAATTGTTTTTTATTACACAATGTATTGGTCTTTATTTAGTTTTAATCATAGATTTTCACTTGTCGTTTGAACTAGGCAGAACATTCTTATATTAGTATATTGCACAGACATTTCGTAACAGTGAGTTGCAATTAGTTTGTAAAAGTTTTATTACTTTTACAGCCTTAGAGCAACTTACATGTAACATTAGTTGGTTTATATTAAATTAATGTTGGGAAGTAAACATTATGAGGTCTAATCTTTGAAATTCATCCGAGAATATTTTTTGACAACCCACCTCATAAATTTAGTGTTTTTTCATGAAACCGCAGTTTCAAACGTAATCACGCCCATCTTCAGCCATAACTACGACTGATGAAATTCTTTGGCCGTCAACTCTTCTCTTGTCATCATCGTTAGCGCTGCCATCTATGGTTGAAATTATGAACTTCAAAATCAAATTTTGTTCATTAAGAATATCAAAATTCATTGATGTATATTTATTTTTCTGAATGTATATCTTCTCCCAAACTGTCAATTCTAAAGGTTTATCCACTTTTTTTTTAAGTTTTGCTTCTATTCCAATTTTATGATGTTCTAATAAAAACTATGTGCAGCAATTGCAGATTTTTCAATTTCACAAGTTTTAATATTTCTAAAATGTTCTTTGGTATGAGTTTCCAAATTTGTTTTAGTTTTTCCTATATAAACTTTTTTGCAGTCTTTACAACATGTTTGATAAATTCCAGATTTCTTACTGTCTGGGACATTGACTTTTTTATTAGTGCTTAGAAAAGTGCCCAGACTAAATTTATTTATTGTAATCTTCTAAGCACTAATAAAAAAGTCAGTGTCCTAGACAGAAAGAAATCTGGAATTTATCAAAATAGTTGTAATGATTGCAATAAAGTTTATATAGGAAAACTAAAAGGAATTTGGAAACTTGTACCAAAGAACATTTTATAAATATTAAAAATTGTGAAAATGAAAAATCTGCAATTGCTGCACATAGTTTATTAGAACATCATAAAATTGAGAGAGAAACAATACTTTTAAAACAAGTGGATAAACCTTTAAAATTGACAGTTTGGGAGAAGATATACGTTCCGAAAAATAAATATAGATCAATAAATTTTGATATTCCTAACGAACAAAGTTTGATTTCAAAGTTCATAAATTCGGCCATGTAGATGGCAGAGCTGAAAATGGTGACAATATAAGAGTTGACGGCTGAAGAATTTCATCAGTCGGAGTTATTGCTGAAGATGGATGTGATTACATTTGAAACCACGGTTTCATGAAAAATAGAAAATTTATGAGGTAGATAGATCATCGGTTGATTAATGTCTTTGACATCATCCGATTCCTAATAGCCAATTTTGTCTGTCCATCCAATCTCCTGGTTGTAGATGTTTCTCCTTCATGTATAAACATATTCCCTGATTCCAGGAGGTTTTAGGTCTTCCTCTGCCTCGTCTTCCCTTAGGTTTCCATTCCATAACAGATTTTGGTAGTCGATCCTCTTCCATTCGCTGGACATGTCTGTACCATTTTAATTGCTGAGTTTTAATATAATCTAAAATAGTGTCTTCAATCTTCATTTTCTCCCTTATAACTGAGTTCCTAATTTTTTCTCTTCTTGAAATTCTTACTGTCCTTCGTATGAAATCCATTTCCGTTGCCAAAAGATACGTATTTGTTTTTGTTGTTAATGGCCAAAGTTCTGCTCCATAAGTAATGATGCTTTTAACAATTGTATGATATATATTCATTTTATTTTTATTACTTATATTTTTATCCCACAATATTCCATTGAGGCAAGCAATTGCAAATTTTCCTTTATTATTTCTATTTCTTATTTCCTCTTCATAACTCCCATTTTTATTTATTTTAATTCCTAAATATGTGATCTCACTACAAGATTTTATTGATTTTCCAGTCTCCAAAATTAAATTTCGTTCAGGTTCACCAATTGATAAATATTTTTTTTTTCATGTTCAAATTTAATCCCCATTTTTCATATTGTTCTTTTAATTTTCTAGTCATCATCATCATCATCATCATGAACAAATTCGTTTTAGGCCATGTGGCCTGTACGGTAAACGATGGTCTTGATCTTTCCACCGATGTTTTGGTCTTCCTTGGTCCCTATGTCCAGTTGGGGTATATTGGAATGCCAATTTTGGAAGTCTATTTCTTGCCATTCTTCTCAGATGATTTTTCCATTCTTGTTGGTATCTTTGGATATCTTCATTTAAACTTGCTACTCCAAGTTTTCCTCTGATAGTAGTGTTCCTTTGGTGATCCAGTCTATTAACTCCTAACAATGATCGTAAGAAGCGCATTTGGCTTACTTGAAGTTTATGAGAGTTTCTTTTATTTAAAATCCAAATTTCACTTCCGTATTTTAGAGCAGCTTTTGATGTGACGTTATGTAATCTTAGTTTTGTCTCTGTCCTCATCTGTTTACCAAAATGTCTTCGTATTACCCCATTCATTTTATTATATTTTTGTAATTTTGAATCAATGTCACTCTTATACTCTGCAAATACACTTCCTAAGTAAGAGAAATCTGACACTTGTTCTATAATTTTTCCATCAATCTCAATTTTCACCCGTTGTATGTTTTTTCCACACATTGCCATTGTTTTGGATTTTGATGTGGAAATTTTCATATTATATTTGCTGGCAATTTTGAATAATTGATATGCTGCTATTTGTAAGCTATCTTCGGAATCTGATAATATTATTTGATCATCAGCATATAATATTGTTTGAATTATAATATTGTTTGAATTATTTTATTCCTAGTTATTGAAATTCCACTGTTTACTGTTTCTAGTCATATATTCTAAATCTTCATAATCTTGTGCAATTAACAATTGATCATCTGCAAAATGTAAGTTGTATAAAGTTTTGTTGTTTGAAATAGGAATTCCCATGCTTGAACATTTTCTCCTCCAATTCTTTAATATTTCATGTACATATATTTTAAACAGAGTCGGTGATGGACAACAACCTTGACGAAGACCTTTATTTATCGTAAAACCATGTGACAATTTACTGCCAATTTTAATTTTAGATATGCAATTGTCATATAAATTTTGTATAGCTTTAATTATTATAGTCTTAGGGCCGCATGCAAATACATTAGTCTCTACTCAAATTACTTCCAATCACTGGTGAGCTGACTTTTCATGAGCAAGTGAAAAGATCGAATTAGCTACCCACTAACTGGTCATGCATGAAAGTCATCGTTTTCGTAATATTGGCAAGAAATTACCCAGAATTCTCAGCATGCATTTACGCTTGCATCTCGCAAATAATACCATATATGACGACGTCTGCATCGTGCAATATTACGCCGATTCTCCTGTTCTTCCAGTTGAATTCTTTGGTAGACTCTATCAAATTCCTCTTCTCCGCGTATACCGAAAACATGATCGTAGTCTTCAAGGTCCGTCATCTTGGATAAAGCAGCAAGGTACGTGGCAAGGTTTCAAACGACATCGGTTCCCATCGGGTTGCTCACGATTTGTTTCTCTGCTAAGTCACCTTGCTAGGTAGCTTAGGAATTTCATCAATTATTGTCGCATGAACAGATTTTTGAGTATGCAAAAACGTATTTGGATGCAACTTTCTCAGCAGAGTACAGGCAGAGAACGACTTTTACAGTCTAATGCATTCACAGATTCGAGCCTTAATTCCCATACGTCTTAAAGCAATCCATAGTTTCTCTATAGGGACATTGTCGTATGCTTTCTCAAGATCTACAAATAGTAGGTGCAAAGGTTGTCCATATTGCATTTTCTTTTCTATTACTTGAGTAATGCAAAATAAATTGTCGGTTGTGGAATGACCTGCTCTAAATTCAGACTGTTCCTCTAATTCCATATCACTATAGTTTTTTTCCAAATAATATTTTAGTATACGTCCATAGAGTCTACTCTTAGTACTTGTTACTGTTATACCTCTATAATTTTCACATTGGTCTTTTTTTCCCTTTTTTATGGATTGGAAAAGTGAGTTGTCAAAAAATGTTCTCCGATGAATTTCATTTAGTTGGTTTGATTATTTAGAGAACTATTTCCAATTATATTTTAGTGATTACAGTATAATGTCCAATTGATTATTATATATAAAAGACAATGATATACATATACAAACTATGGCTAATGTTAGCCATTTTAGTGCATATTGTTTTGATGTATTTATGAAGTTAATGTAAGTTAATGTTTTTAGGATATTTCTCATTGAAATACTAGACTATGAAACCTCTGAATTTCATTTTGAGACCTGAAAGTATGATGCAGCTTGGGTTGGTGATTTAGGGCCTTCTTTTTCTAACATGTGACTCTCCCTCTGCATTGATGTATTGCATGCATAACAAAGCTTTTATAGAATATTTATAATTTGCTCTTTATTTGTCGGTCCAGATGGATCGGAGGTTACAATGCTCGCCTCTGACTCTAGTTTACAGGTTCAAATCTGACCCGGATCAATGGATTTTTAAGGGCATAAACCTAACCATGTCATCTTTCAGAAGGGAAGAGAAGCAATGTATCCTATGCCATACATTTATGGCACATAAAAGAACCTCAAGCTTGAAATAAGAGACCTCAGACCCAGATTTTAATTGTGATGCTAATAACCTTAGATGTTATAAAGTGCATCATTAAATACAATTACGACTTACGTGTATACTTATATGTTTATCTGCTCTATATTTGCTGACATTTTCACAAATGCTTCATAAGCTTTACTCAGAGAATATGTTTAAGGCTCGAATCTATGAATGCATTAGACCGTAAAAGTCGTTCTCTGCTGAGAAAGTTGTATCCAAATACGTTTTTGCGTACTCAAAAATCTGTTCATGCGATAATAATTGTTGAAATTTCTAAGCTACCTGGCGAGGTGACTTAGGAGACAAACGAATCATGAGAATCCCGATGGGAACTGATGGTAACTGATGTACTTTGAAACCTTGCTGCTTTATCCAAGATGTTGGACCTTGAAGACTTCGATCTTGTTTTCGGTATATGCAGAGAAGAGGAATTTGATAGAGTCTACCAAAGAATTCAACTGGAAGAACAGGAGAATCGGCTTAATATTGCACGATGCAGACGTCGTTGTATACGGTATTATTTGTGGGGCGCAAGCGTAAATGCGTTCCTCTAACACAAAAATAACGGAAGTGGTTTTATCGCTGAGAATTCTGGGTAATTTCTTGCCAATATTACGAAAACGATGACTTTCAGGCATGACCAGTTAGTGGGTAGCTAATTCGATATTTGCACTTGCTCGCGGTGAGTCAGCTCACCAGTGATTGGAAATAATTTGAGTAGAGACTAATGTATTTGCATGCGGCCCTAATTCATTGGACTTTATCCAGTCCTCAATAAGGATGTGATGTCATGCACCAATTTTATTTTTTAATGTTTTTCTTCTCTTCATCTAGTTTCAGCGTCGAATTTTGGACAAAAGCCTCCGTCTATCTTGGTTATTCCAAGTACCCTCTTCCATCAACTATTGATTTCTTGACATTCTTCTTAACCTCTCGACCTTTTATTCTATTCCCTCCTGAATTCAGTGCTTATCTTGGTATCCTTCCAGTATTCTTCTTTTAATGTGGTCATACCATGTTATTTTACTGTCCTCCATTTCAACTTACATATGAGCCAACTTCAAAATTTCTCTTTCTTTAGTGTTCTGTATTCTATCTCTTTTGATTTGACCAAGCATGCTTCTTAATAATGTTTTTATTATTAATTTAACATTTCTCAATGAAAGATAAATTAAATTTGAAGAGAAAAATGTTCGCCTAGACCGGGACTCGAACCCGGGACCCTTGGCTTTCCGGGCCAAGTGCTCTACCAACTGAGCTATCGAGGCGAGTTACGATCTAGACGCAAATTTTTCTCTTATATACGTTGTAATTCCCTATCGCCAAATGCTTTTGAAACCATTGTTTCTATCTTTGCAAATGGCGGCTTCTTAGTTAAGAAGACATTTATTGGAAATTTAACATTACTTTAAAAGCCAGTAAGGCCTCTAATGATGTTTTTATTATTAATTTAACATTTCTCAATGAAAGATAAATTAAATTTGAAGAGAAAAATGTTCGCCTAGACCGGGACTCGAACCCGGGACCCTTGGCTTTCCGGGCCAAGTGCTCTACCAACTGAGCTATCGAGGCGAGTTACGATCTAGACGCAAATTTTTCTCTTATATACGTTGTAATTCCCTATCGCCAAATGCTTTTGAAACCATTGTTTCTATCTTTGCAAATGGCGGCTTCTTAGTTAAGAAGACATTTATTGGAAATTTAACATTACTTTAAAAGCCAGTAAGGCCTCTAATGATGTTTTTATTATTAATTTAACATTTCTCAATGAAAGATAAATTAAATTTGAAGAGAAAAATGTTCATTAGAGGCCTTACTGGCTTTTAAAGTAATGTTAAATTTCCAATAAATGTCTTCTTAACTAAGAAGCCGCCATTTGCAAAGATAGAAACAATGGTTTCAAAAGCATTTGGCGATAGGGAATTACAACGTATATAAGAGAAAAATTTGCGTCTAGATCGTAACTCGCCTCGATAGCTCAGTTGGTAGAGCACTTGGCCCGGAAAGCCAAGGGTCCCGGGTTCGAGTCCCGGTCTAGGCGAACATTTTTCTCTTCAAATTTAATTTATCTTTCATTGAGAAATGTTAAATTAATAATAAAAACATCATTAGAGGCCTTACTGGCTTTTAAAGTAATGTTAAATTTCCAATAAATGTCTTCTTAACTAAGAAGCCGCCATTTGCAAAGATAGAAACAATGGTTTCAAAAGCATTTGGCGATAGGGAATTACAACGTATATAAGAGAAAAATTTGCGTCTAGATCGTAACTCGCCTCGATAGCTCAGTTGGTAGAGCACTTGGCCCGGAAAGCCAAGGGTCCCGGGTTCGAGTCCCGGTCTAGGCGAACATTTTTCTCTTCAAATTTAATGCTTCTTAATATCTTGATCTCTGTTTCTTGAATTCTTCTTAAATCCTTTTTTTGTTACTGTCCATTTTCAGCTCCATAAATTAATGTAAGTTTGAAATATGTCCATTTTTTACAATTCCGTTGCTCTTTCCACAACAGGCTTTTAATTAACCCATTCAACTCATAAGATGTGACGTTCACGCGCGCTCTAGTGAGGCCCAGTCTTCGAATGACGTGACATTCACGTCAAGCGCACGAGCTCATATATTTTGCAATAACATCCAAACTACCCCATAGATGTCTAATGTGTTAGCTTTGCTAGGTTCCTGAGAGAAAGCATGTTGGACGACCAACTTTTTTTGTAAGAATTCGTGAAATTAGAAGCTGTCTGTTTGTTGGAAATACATAGAAGAAATTTGTAGTGCTAAGTCTTTGAAATGGTGTCTAAGCGGGTGTGTGGTGATGATCGTGACGAGATTCTGAGTTTATTAGAGAGTTTTGTCCTCGAAACATTAGACAGAACACCGACAGGAAAACTGAGGAGTGTAAAAGGGCAAAGACCTAGGGAAGAAATAAAAAACCAAGACTCTGCCTGCAGTACCAGGATGCAAGGCGTTGACTTGCAAGACTAGATCACTGCCCTTTTCCCTATAATGTAAAAAGGATACAGAAAATTATTTTTCTATTTGTTGGACATATTTATGTTTAACTCTTTTGTGGTCTACAATAATTTCATAGATAGCAAGACAGCATATTCCACCTTCAGAATAGCTGTCGCCAAGCAGTTATTGGAGACAATTCAGCTGCCATCCTACAATGTGAGAGGCCCCCCACCATCAAGTACAACCCCTGTCAGGTTACAGGCAAGGAACTGGGCTCACTTTCCATTGTATATCCCCACCATAGACAATAAAAAGAAACCCTACAAACATGTGTTCAAAACAGAACAAAAGAAGTGAAACTAAATTTCAGTGAAAAAAGTGTGAAGTTCCACTTCATGTCCCGGAATGTTTCGAGATTTACCACACCAAAATATCGCTTTAGGCAAGTACAATTATTCAGAAGCCTTCACTAAAATTTCTAAAGAAAAATATTTATTAAATTCCATTCTATGAGCATTTTTGTGTTTGCATGTAAAGAGCATGACAACTCGTCTTCTGTGGCCATTTAAATCTGAGTGGAGGGGAAAGTTAGCAGGCATTTAAATAAGAGTCCATTGGATTAAATTACACTATTTTATAATGTACTAAGAGTATCAAATTTAAACAACTGATAACTGAGGTATTTTTTGCCTGAGATTCTGAATTCCAAATCTGTAACCAGATAAATTTCTTTGATTACATTAATTTACACTTTGTATTTTTTTTTTAGAATGTTTGAAGCAGTGGAAAAAGCAAGAGAACAAAAAAGATCTGATTTATATTTTGAGATACATGCTTGAAGATTGTAGCAAAAGTTTGAAACAAAAAGGTGTTGACATAGGCTCCTTACTGGACAGCGCAATTGTGTCTTACATGATAACATATGATGTATTCATATTGGAATTTCTGAGTGAAATTGCTCTTGTGGAAATTAGCTCTCATCTGCAAAGGTAAATTTTACTAACAATCATATTTAAGAGTAAATAATGACTAAAGATATAAAGAGATAGATTGCAACAAGCTGAATCAAATAGGAAGTTGCTGCCACTATTATATTATGAATCTAATTTTCCGATATGGTTCCAATCCATTTACCTTCAGTTCTCACAATTCTAAATCCAATTAATTTAATTAATTTAATTCATTTAATTAATTTAATTCAATTACCATAAAATTAGTATCAAAAAAGTTGTCAATAATTGAATTAATAGTCTGTGGAGAAAATATTTTTAACGACTCACCTCATACAATTTCAAATTTCTTTGATACCGACGGTTTCAAATGACATCTTGTCCCTCTTAGGGCATGATTCCCACTCTGAAGAGGGACAGGATGTCGTCTGAAACTGTCAGTATCAAAGAAATTTGAAATTGTATGATGTGAGTCGTTAAAAATATGTTCTCCACTCACTATTAATGATAAAACCTCGTAATTTTTACTTCCCAACATTCATTTAAATGTAATAAATCATTATACTTAACTGGCAGAACTAATGACATAGCCTTCTCTTCTACTCAACCAGTGAAAAATACTATATACAGAAAAATATATATCATAACATAGAATAAATAACACTGGTCAACAGTGATTTTGTTACATAAAAGATTTTGGATGATTCTTATGTATTTTCATCTGCTGACTCCAAAAATGAAGTCTGAAATTTTCCATCACCCACCATTTTTTTGTAATTTTGAAAATAATGATTTTCCTATTTATTAGCATTTTTGGTATATAACATGATGATTAGAAGGATTATTTTACATTTATATTTAATTTCATTGTGCCAACAATAGACTTATAATGTTTTGCGATTGTTGCCTTGAATACATAACTTACAACAATGACATTCTCCTACAAAACTGTGATTGTATGTTTTAATTATATTAAATTAATGTTGGGAAGTAAACATTATGAGGTATAATCTTTAAAATTCATCGGAGAACATATTATTTAAACAACTCACCTCATAGGATTCATGCTTCCATGATATCACATATTTTTCTCTTCTACATAATTAACTCCCTAGGCAATGGCTCGTAGCACTAGGGGTAACTCTGTAGAAGAGAAAAATATGCATTTAGATTGGAGGCCTTGGTAACACACTTGGAAGAGCATTGATATAGAGAGTCAAAGGTCTTGGGTTCAAACCCCAGTCCAGGTTTATATTTTTCTTTTCAAATACAGTATTACTCAATGTTTTTATTATTAATTTTATACATCTCAATGATGGATAAATCATATTTGAAGAGAAAAATTATACGCTCAGACCTGGACCTGAACGGGACCCTTAGTTCTCTAGACCAAGTGCTCTACCATCTGAGCTACCTGAGCAAGTATTGATCTAAACGCAAATTTTTCTCTATATACGTTGTATTACTCCTCTTTTCGTGTCAACAGCTGCAGCTGGATACACATAGTAAAGAATGAAGTATTACCCCTCGTTTACACTTTTCAAGGGACTAGAGGGGGAAAGTGATGTAAATTAGGGGAAAGTGTAAATTGTGAGAAACGAGTAGGAGCTAAAAAAATATTGACCTTCATACTCTAAAACCATTCCAGAACAAGCAAAAAGAACTAAATGAAATGATATACAATATTGGCTGAGTAATGTAATGTGTGTTTTGAACTATTGTGAACATAAAATTACTTTCTTTCTCTTACTTTCTCCATTTCAAAAACAAATTACAAGGAGAAATACAAAAACGAAACAAGTAGTCCAAAACTGAAGGAAAATTGTATACAGTCACTGAATCAAAGTCAAATGATGGCTGGAAAAAAAATAAAATAAAAAATGAATAGGAATAAAAATAAGCAAATAATAACAATAATTGGATAACTAAAAACAGTAAGCTTAGAGCAAGATGAACGCTAGATCCAAACCAAACAATGGCCGAAAAAAATTAATAAGAACAAAAATGAGCAAATAATAACAATAACTGGATATTCATAGTTAAATATGGGAAATAACATTATGAGGTTCTTGATTCGTAAATGAATGAGTCATTTTTTAACATCTTACCTCATATTCTATGTTTGAAGAAACATAAAATATGAGGTAAGATGTTAAAAAATTACTCATTAATTTACGAATATCTGGATAACTGAAAACATTAAGCTTGGAGCAAGATAAACACACAAGGATCGACACACTACATAAGCAGTGGAAGCATAGAGAAGTAGATTAGAAGCCTTAATAGACTAATAGAATGAAGCAATACAGTAAAACAATTTTTTCGCAGGTATGAAATCCGTTGGGTATCAGCAGTGTGAATCTGTAAAGAGAGACAAATTATATTTGAAAAGAAAAATATACGCCTAGACTGGGGTTTGAACCCAGGACCTTTGACTTTCTATGTCAATGCTCTTCCACTCAGATGGAAGAGCATTGACATAGAAAATCAAAGGTCCTGGGTTCAAACCCCAGTCTAGGCGTATATTTTTCTTTTCAAATATAATTTGCCCATCATTAAGATGTTTAAAAACGAATAATATTAACATTGAAAGAAGCACTACTGGCTTTATAAGTAATGTTTAAATTCCCAATAAAAAGTCTTCTTAACCCGTCAGTGACGCACCCTTTTACTTGCTTTCCTACTGCATGGACGGAGGCCATTTTAACATTTTAGTATTCCTAGAACACTGATTTGTATAAACGATCATAACTTTTTTAAATATTGATGGATTTGAACGAAATTTTTACTTGTTAGCTCAGAAATAAATGAGAAATTTAATATGGAGTTCAGTAGCCTTTATAAACTGTTAAAAAAAATTTTGAAATCTGATTTTCTCTCTCATTGATACACATTTTTACTAAATAATTTGATTTGCTCACATTGGACATCCCTGTTTCTTTCTGTGAGACACTAAATATATTGTGTGGCATAGTGCTGATTCATCTGTAACTTGTATATACAAAAGCAGCTGACATAACCAAAATCAGAATGAATATTTAGAAGAGTGAACTCAAGCTCAATCTTGTGTCAAAGCACTAGCAATGTTTATACTTAGAATCTGAATTATTGCTTGGATTCGTATAAAAATTCTACAGCAGTTATTTACAACTACACAGACCATAAAAATAATTTTCTCTTATTTTAGTACTACTAATTTTAGAAATAAAAAATCACATCACCTTAGTAGTTGAGCTTGGTGTGATACAGCTCGAAACACTCTTCAATACACAGACCTACATCACATTCCTGGCAGCAATAAACAGATGTCTTTCTTCTCCCATGTTTAGTACAAACAACACACCTCCTTTGAGGTTTCAATTTATCACTTTTAGGGGTAATTTTTCTGATGAAGTGTCTTTTAGGTTACGACTGGCCATAATTACGTATATAACGCACGACACCGCGCCTCAGACTGATTCCTGAACCATGATTCCTTGTAAGTAACATCTATTTGAAAGAGGCAAAATAAATCAGGTATTCCCCTAAACAGGTCGATTTATATATCAATCGATAGCTTGTATATCATTTTATCGACCTGAAAAATTAGATTGTGTATAAGTTTATTAGAAGCCCTGCAGAAAGCAGCACAAAGCTAGGTCTGTGTGCCATCGAGTGTTGAAGTAAGAAACTACTTCAACCTCAATACCACATGCACAAAATGTGATCACAGCTGATTCATACACTTAGAAAGAAAGCTAAGATCTTAGGCTTCAAAAATATATTGTTCATATGCAAATATAAGAATATACAGCAGTAAAAAAACAAATGAAAATGTCGCGCGCATTTAGAGAAAATTACGATTACTTCAATCTCATCTGATTTTTTAAAAAAATAATATGAAATTAAATTTTAAACAAATATTATTTTTATTCATATGTCCTGAAAGCTCATAATTTCTACGTTAAACACAAATAAATTACATATTTGTAGCTTCAAAAATGTACGATCCAGAACAAAAAGAAAACATGCCTGCATAGGTCTATACCACGTATAGATGTCGGCAATAAGTGAAGAAGAGAGGGTCTATACCACGTATGGATGTCGGCGCTGACGGGTTAATAAAGAAGCCGCCATTTGCAAAAATCGTAGCAACGGCTCGTAGCATTTGGGGTTAGGGAAATTAACTATGTGTAAGAGAAAAATACGCGTTTAGATTGGAGGCCTAGGTTGCTCAGATGGAAGAGCATTGACATAGAAAGTCAAAGGTCCTGGGTTCAAACCCCAGTCTAGCCGTATATTTTTCTTAAGTTATGTAGATAGGAAATAACACTATGAGGTTTTTTAATATTGTTTATTTTTTATTATTTCACTCAAAAGAAAATGATACACAAGAAAATAAATAAATTCAAAGAACAAAAAGTCATCAATGAAAGTACTCTTCAGACAGATAAAAATATAGGCAAAAAATTCAAGAAGTTCACATACCATCCTTTCGTATTTGACAAGTTTCAAAAAATTTTCAACAAATTCAACATTAAATTAGCACCGAAAAATGATTACAGCTTAGGTAATTTAATAAAAACCAACAAAAATGAAAAGATTGAAGACTGCAAAAAATCAGGAATTTATCAAATTAATTGTAAAGATTGTGAAAAGATATACATAGGAAAAACAAAAAGGAATCTAAATACAAGATTAAAAGAACACCTCAGAAATGTTAAAAATGGAGAAACCGAAAAATCTGCAATAGCTGCACATGCCTGGTCAGAAAAACATAGAATAGAAACCAAAACAAAATTACTTAAACAATTGGAAAAACCGAAGGAACTCACAATTTGGGAAAAAATTTACATATGCAAGAATGAAAATACAACTATGAATTTTGAAATACCCGGTTATAAAGAAAGAGGACTGATTTGGAAATTCTTTGGTCGGCCACCAGATGGCGCGGAGGTCAGTCTGCAGGATAGAAGGCTGTTGGACGTCAGTTGTGAACGTGACGCAGCATTGAGAATGTCACAAAATATGTGAAGAAACCCAGGGTCTGCTATGAATTATGAAGTATGAGGTGAGTGAAATAATAAAAAATAAACAGTATATTTTTCTTTTCAAATATAATTTGTCCACCATTAAGATGTTTAAAAACAAATAATATTAACACTGTAAAGAGAGATTTAAAAAAAAAGTTTTGCCAAAGTAGTATGCAGGTTAAATTTCAGATAGTGTTGCAGTCAGCTTTAAGCCAGTTTCATTGCTCAGTGAACGTACACTGATCTTTGTTGATTGTACAGAAGTGAGATAATCGATCAAATAAATCAAAATATCTTTGATCATGAATCAACGCTGGTTAGTTCAAAGAGTATTAGGTCAACATGCATTGCTTTGGTAAGAACTGTTATGACCAGTTCTATTATCTCCATCTTTGATTTTTTACACTGAAGATCGACATGATGTGATGTAAATAGTGGGAATATAAAATTACAGACATGTAAAATTTAAGATTTTAATGCATTGTCAAAATTGTAAAATTGAAGAAACCTTTAAAAAATGTTGTAAAAGACAGGAATGTAAAAGTGAGGGTAATACTTTTTTTTATACAAAATTAAATTAAAATTAGCAATTTATAATTAATAAATTTTATATTAATAATTATTAATTTTATTTATATATTTATTCAATGGTGGAGAATGATGATATATCATCTTCTCTCAGACTTTCCAGTACAGACCTGTTAAGTTGTTGCTGCATTATGGTGTGTGGTTTAATGCTGGATAATGAAGGAGATGCTATCATCTGGATTGTTGCAGAGAATACATTTGTTTACTTCATATTTGCCCCAATTCTGTGTAAATAATGGGCTAAGCAGTCATGTCCTGTTATCAGTCTAAATTTGGCTACTGCTTCTTTTTGGGTTTTGAGTTTGACTAGTTCATGTATTTTTTTCCCATGTTTTGTTCCTGGCTCCTTTACAATTTTCTTGTACTTATTAAGTTATGTAGTAGTAAATAACACTATGAGGTTTATTTTAATATTGTTTAATCTTTCTTCACTCACCTCATACTTCTTAACTCCCCTGCATATTCGAGTTTCGTCACTTCATTTGTGACATTCTCAATGCTGTATTACATTCACAACTGATGTCCAACGGCCTTCTATCCTGCAGACTGACCTCCGCACCATCTGATGGCTGACTGACGTGAACTTCCAAATCAATCCCCTCTCCTTATAACTGGGTATTTCAAAATTCATAGTTGTGTTTTTATTCTTACATGTGTAAATTTTTTCCCAAATTGTGAGTTCCTTCGGTTTTTCCAATTGTTAAAGTAATTTTGTTTTGGTTTCTATTCTATGTTTTTCTGCACATGCCTGGTCAGAAAAACATAGAATAGAAACCAAAACAATTGGAAAAACTGAAGGAACTTAAAATTTGGGAAAATAATTTACATATGCAAGAATAAAAACGCAACTATGAATTTTGAAATACCTGGTTATAAGGAGAGGGGATTGATTTGAAAGTTCGTCTGTCAGCCATCAGATGGCGCGGAGGTCAGTCTGCAGGATAGAAGGCTGTTGGACATCAGTTGTGAATGTAATACAGCATTGAGAATGTCACAAATGAAGTGACGAAACTCGAGTATGCAGGGGAGTTAAGAAGTATGAGGTGAGTGAAGAAAGATTAAACAATATTTCTTGTTCGATGTTTTTATTATTAATTTCATACATCTCAATGATGGATAAATCATATTTAAAGAGAAAAATTATACGCTCGGACCGGGACTTGAACCCGGGACCCTCCCGGGTTCAAGTCCCGGTCTGAGCGTATAATTTTTCTCTTTAAATATGAATATTTCTTGTACTTGTTTTACTTGTAATACTTTCTTTATGTTACTGATTTTATTTTGTTGTTCTGGTTCAGTTGCAGTACTGTTTGATGTTAATATGAAACTAATATAATTGTAGTCATGAGATTTGATTGCTTGAAAGAACTTGGTTAAGTATATGTGTCCATTAGAGTGAGATCTATGCTGGTGAAGCCAGTTCTGCAAATGCACTTGAGCATATTGGAAATATCTTTTAAGTTCATGCTATTCTCATGTATTTTGTGTGTTTAGTTTTAATCTACCGGGTGCGGCAGCATAACTTCCTTTTTTAAAATGTGCGCCATTTAGTCGGTTGATGTCGTAGCGGAGCGCTAGTGGTCTCGTTCGAGAGGGGGGACTATAAAGTTTTGTCCTGACACAGTTCAGTCGCCATCATGCGTTGGAACAGTGAGGAGCGTGCGTTTGCCATTGAGGCCTACTTTTCGAGCGGATGTTCTGTGATCGCAACCCGGCGCGCCTTTCGGAATCGCTTTAAATTAGCCCCTGTCCCGGACTGGAAATCAATTGTTACGTGGGTCACTACGTTCAGACAAACTGCAAGTGCGACAAGACGAAGAACTGGAGTCCCTCGGCCGATTAGATCACCTGAGAACATTGAGGTAGTGAGAGCTTCAATGTTGTGATCACCACGGCGTTCTGCGCGCAAACATGCGTCTGCCCTTGGACTTTCCGATCGTTCTGTAAGGAGAATACTTCATGATGATCTTCATTTCCATCCATACAAGATGGCAATTGTGCAGGAACTTTCTGAACGTGACTTCAATTCTCGGAGGAACGCGTGTGAGGTTCTTCTGGAAGTCGTTCCTGAGGACGCTATTGTTTTTTTTAGTGATGAAGCCCATTTTCATTTGTGTGGATCCGTCAACAAACAAAACATGCGCTACTGGGCTGACACCAATCCTCGACAATTGCATCAAAGGCCTTTGCATTCACCTAAAGTCACAGTGTGGTGTGCAATTTCCTCAAGTGGAATTATTGGTCCCTGGTTCTTTGAGGAAAATGAAGTCACAGTGACAGTGAATTCGGACCGGTATGTAAACATGTTACAGGAATTTTTTTTCCCACGGCTAGATGAGTTGGACTTAGGGGACACTTGGTTCCAACAAGACGGTGCAACGGCACACACTTCAAGAGCATCGATGACTGTTTTGAGGGAACACTTCCCAGAGCGCCTTATCTCAATTAGGGGCGATTTGAAGTGGCCGGCCCGCTCTCCCGATTTGACCCCTTGTGATTTTTTTCTATGGGGTTATTTGAAATCCCGTGTTTATGTGAACCGTCCAAGGACCCTACAAGATTTGAAGACCAACATCCAGGAAGAAATTGCCAACATAACGCCTGCTATGCTGGCAGGAGTCATGACAAACGCCAGAAATCGGTTTACTCAGTGTATGGAGAATGGGGGACGTCACCTACCTGATTTGATCTTCAAAACTGAGTAAAACAAAACTTTATGTATGTGCCTATATTATAAAAAACGAATAAAAATTTTCTGATTCATACAATGCATTTTATTAAGTTTTAAAAAAAGGAAGTTATGCTGCCGCACCCTGTAGTTATTGCTTTTTTGTTCTTTCCTATTTTATCGAGAGTTAATGGTGCTCCAGGTCTCTGGTTCACACCTCTCTGGCATAATGTTGCTTAAATTGTCTCTCTGTGTCAGCTAGCTGTTGTATGTAAATACTACGCTGTTTACATAACTAGAGATAAAAAATTGCACCTGAGTTGGAATTTGAACCAAGAACTCCAGCTTCACATGATGTTGCTTTTATTGTTGAGCCACCTAGATAAACCTGCAGAAGAAAAAACAGATTTCTCTCTTTTTGAATTTAATTTCTGAGTCTTTTTTAATAGTTTTCTCTCTATTTCTGTTAACTATGGGCTAAAGATGACTTATCTGGAAAAGTTAATTTCCATATTATTTGCATAATTCCTTCTCACAGCACCATATTTAGTCTTGTGATAAAAATTCCACTTATGGGAGATTCAAGGATTAAAAGAGAGAAATTTGTGCTAGCTCCTGGAGGTGTACCTAAGTAGCTTAATGATAGAACATCAGCGGGTAAAGCTGCAGATCTTGGTTTCAAATTCTGGTCAGATGCAAATATTTATTTCTAATTAGCTAACTATGGCCTAATGACAGCTTATCTGTAAAAGTTAATTTGTACACTATGCTGTTTGTGCATAATAATTTATTTAATTAATAATTAATGTATGTGTATGTATATACATATATATATTTATATATATATATATATATATATATATAGAGTTTATATCAATTATTGAATTAAACCTCATAATGTTACTTCCTAATGGTTTAAAAAAAAAGAGTTTATATTGCAAACACCTTTCTTTTTTTTTTGCTGCTAATATATGCAAACAGTGACTTAAAAGACAAAAGGGATATTCGTAAGCTCTTAACTGCAATCTCTCCAACCTTGAAACTCATTCTATATCACTGGTATAATTGAGTTATATTAGCAATAAGTTCATCCTAGTAGCTCAAATAAACCAAGTTTTGGCAGCCAAATAGCTTTGAAGTAGCAAAATAGGACTTTTTCATTAAACAAATCATCATCGTCAGATGTTTCTGCTTGTGTGAATTGGTTTAAAACATAGCCTCCTCCATTGAGTTCTATCCAGCCACACTTCCTTTTCCTGGATTTGTCCCAATTATAAGCTTTTTTTTTAGATCCATTTTAACTTGATCCAGCTATTAGGTCTAGAATGTTCTCAGATTTTTTTGCCTTTCATTTACACCGTTCCTTGTTATTTTTCTTTCCTCCATCCTTTTAGGTTCTGAAGCTAGTTATTCTCTTAAAAACAGTTGTAAAATTAACTACCATCTTTTTGGGTTTGTCATAGTTCCATCTTGTCCCTTTTTCTATTCATTATCAGAGTTTTTGGGAGGCCTCAGTTACCTGGAGATGCCCCAGATTAATTCTCCCCATACTTCATCTTCATTAACAAGTATCTTAAATTTTTTTTATAGGAATAACAATCTTCAGAGATGGCTAGAATGTTTGCCTAATCTTCTGTGTTCATCATCAGTATCCATTAATGAAGTGAGGATTCTTAGAAAACTTGCTTGTCAAAATAATCCATTTTTCTATGCAAGTCTCTGTCAGAAATTACCTGACATTCTGAGTAAGTACAACATGCAATTTTTTTTAAATTGTCGGATATACACAATCTGTGGAATGTACAAATGTATAGTATCCTCTGCTTAACATTGTCTTTAGATTTTTAAGACAACAGAAAAATGTTCATTTTTTAATTCTGTTGTTTAACATAAATTCATGTTTCATAATTTTATCATGCCAAATGTGTCTGAGTCATCCTATGAAATGTTGGACGGAAAATTCAACAGTAACATTGTAACAAGCCTAATATTTCCAAGAAATAATATTAATAATAATAATAATAATTAATAATACATTTTTATTTAAATTTGTTACTTATGTTAAAGGACAAATTAATATTTAATTCCCCATGCCATTGAATAAAGCCTGCACCCCAAATTTTCATAGTTATTTTAATCAATACCACCAAATTGTCATTATGACTTTTCTGGTATTCTCTCCTGGCATGGCATACTGTTAACCCACTTCTGAGGTTGGGGTGCCTGAAAAGCATGGTTATGCTCCCCTGATAATATGAAAGGTGATGGTAATGATGCACCTGGAGAGGCCTTAATCTAAACTTAACCTAATGAGGTGAATATGATGATTATAATGATGGCCAGATGGTGATTGTGGACCATTTGGACCTTAAAGAATCCTGACATTTGTCTTACAAAAGAGGAAAAACTCAGAAAAAACCTCACCCAGGAAACTTGTCCCAACCGAGGATCAAACTCGGGCTCACTGCGTTACTAGCAAGCACACTATCTAGAGTCCACAGTAGTGGACAATTTCAAAGTTAAGTATTTAAAAACATTAAAAATACAAAATTTATCAATATTAATAAAATTGATATCAAATTCTGTTGAAGTGAATAGTCATAAGGTAAAAACTTAAAGTATGTACCTTTTTGGCAGGTGCCGTCGTCCTCAACTATGTTAAAATGTTATGTTTAAAATATTATCTGGAGACCTTTTGGAAGTTAACTTCCATCATCAGCAGGATGAGCTTCTGCTACTAGTTGTTGTTGTTTATGACAAATTTATATACAAATAATAATGTTGTAGAAATAACATTACTAGTCTTTTCTACTTCTTTCAAAAATTTGTAACTTTTTACTCTTTGAAAAATCTCAGACTTTTTAGATGTAACAAGTACCCAAGATACACAATATAAACTATGAATGAACTGATATCTGATTGGATTTGTTAATAGTAAAAATGCACATGGGCATGAATAATAAATTATCAAGCATAAGAAGTAAGATTAAATATTGAAGATACATTCTGGTAATTTCCAGTACTTCAGAAAGTTCAAGCATGTAATGAATGATCATTAAAAAAAAAGTTGATGATAAACATTAATGGTTCATTGAACTTTATAGGAAAAATCACTATGAGGTTTAATTTAAGATTTAAAGTAAAATTCTTTTTACCTCACCTCATTTCCAGTCTTTTATTTGAAAATACAATAAGAAATAACATTATAAGGTTTTAGTTAATAAAAAGTGTTGTCTGTATTGTTCTTACCTTAAACCAGTTACAGACTCAGTTTGTAACTACTGAAAATGAGGTTAACAAGCTTTGAAACATTTGTCTAACAGAAACAACGATATGAGTTAAGAATATTATAGACAACACTTTTTATTTAACCTAGGTGATTTCATCTTCAGTAATATTTGAACCAATGTTATCTGTTGGGTGGACCGATGAATTTGGAAATTCGTAGGTTATTGATTTGGAGGTTCATCAATCCACCAACAGATGTGGTAAGTAGCAATTCTCCTGTATGACGTAACATTGATCGAGATACTAATGAAGATAAAATCACCTAGGTTTTGAAACCAGTTTAATTAGAAGACCGGATATGAGGTTTGGCATAAAGAATTTTAATTAAAAAAGTAATGGTTCATATTAATTTATTTTCAGTCTGATCATCTTACCTCAATATTAATGTTGATTTGTTCTTGGACATGTTTCAAAACAATTCTGTTTTATCGTCAGCTTGTCCAGTGTCCAGACTGGACAAGCTGACGATTAAACAGAATTGTTTTGAAACATGTCCAGACTGGACAAGCTGGCGATTAAACAGAATTGTTTTGAAACATGTCCAAGAACAAATTAACATTAATATTGAGGTAAGATGATCAGACTGAAAATAAATTAATTAAAATAACCTCAAAATATCACTTCCTAAAATTAAATATTAATGGTTCATATTCCAACTTAAGGGTTTGAAAAACATATACAGCTTCAGGGCGAGGGCATCAAACTTCACACTTATATAAAGTATGATTCAGATAATCCTCACACCGTGATGTTTTGAAGTTTGTCAAAATAGCAGTGCTCAGGGTATCAAGGAAATGTGTTATGTTACTTTAATTGCAGATAATCTTGGCAGTATTACAGTGACTGGCATAAAGGACAGTATTGAAGGAAGGAAAGAAATAGTAAATATACTGTACTGGATAAAGGATTGGTCGGAAGATGCCATGAAAACATTATCTAAGCACTTACACTGTGAGCACTGGGATAAGGAATTAGCAGTTGAAATTCTTAACATTTTAACTACTGGGTATGTAATATTATCTTTTAATAATACAGTGTACCCTCAGGGGTCCTCATCTAGGGGATATGTGGATGGCGACCACAAGGTGCCCAAGCTGAGCAAAATATTTCTTCCACTTACTTGTGTTTTGCACTCTTTTAACTTTACTATCTAACCTCTCTTGGTTAACTCTTGTTTTTTCGACCCCAACGCTATTAGGGCATCCGAGGGCTAGGGAGTCTTTCCTTTCTTCCATTTCTTCTTTCCTTTATTTTCTTTTCTTCTCCAGAAAAGCCTGACCAGAGGCTATAAGATGGTCTTGCCTTCCTTTGGCCAGCAACCAATCAAAGGGACTATTATTATGCTTTCAAGTCTTATATGAGAATTTCCCGGAAGGATCAAACACCATCTAGAAAGAATAAGTTCAAATCGGATCCCAAAAGCTGTTTATAATTATATACCAAGAGGACGAAGATCACTGGGCTCTCCTATGAAACGCTGGAGGGAAAATTTTCTGTAGGATCGTAAGAAGCCTTGGCCTAATACTTGGAAGGAAGAAGAAGAAGAATACAGTGTTACCCGCTTTTACATTTCTGCATTTAATGTTTTCCTGCCTTTTATAACATTCTTTAAAATTTCCTTCGGTTTCCCTACATTCACAATGTATTAAAATACTCAATTTTACATTTCGGGAATTTTATTTTTCTGCTATTTACATCACATCACGTTGATCTTTAGCATTAAAGATCGAAGATATTCAATTTATATGATCAAATATCTCGCTTCTGTGCAATTGATAAAGAGCAAAGGAAGTTTAATGAGCCAACTAAGCTGGCTTCTGTAAAATCGATGAAGAGCAGAGCATGTTCATTGAGCCAAGAAAGCTGACTCATAGCTGACAAAACTTTCTGAAATTCAACCCACATACTACTATGGCAAAACAAAAAATTTTTGATCTCCCAATAAAGATTCATAGTACTGCTTGATGCACCTCTCCTTGTTATTCATTTTTTAAATTGAAAAAGTAAATGAAAGAAAGTCATTTTAGGTTTACAAAGTTCAAAATACACATTACGTTGAACTATATAGTAAAATTTGTTCAAAGCAGATTCGCATGGGACCATTTTTTCCCCACATTAGACAATATTCCGTTATAAAAAACCAAAAATATATTAACCAATCTTAGATTATAGAGCACCGTAGATGTCTTTTTATGTATCTTGGATTAATTGTAGTTCCACTGCCGTTAGAAAGTAAAGTATAGTAGTATGAGTGACTTCGACGGTAATGCATGAAAAAACAGTGCCGTTTCGTAAGCATTAAAAATGTTTCTTAGGCGCGTATCCTAAAATTAAAGTATGCAGTTTCGGTTTCCATTCACTGACTATACTTTTGTCCACATCCTTTGATTCCCTGCAAATTTCATTCCACACTACATTGTGTCATCTTTTAAAACTGTCCACAACCAATGCGAAGATGCCTTAAAATTGTTATTCCCCAGGGATATAGCAACAGCTAGAGCTTGACTTTGGAGCATCGGTCCGGAAATTTGGAGATTTCTTTTATCGTGGACTTGTAAAACACACCTCGTTGATTCTATATACTTTTTTTTTCTGTACATTTCCTTGCATCATTCATTATTTTTTTCTTTGTGTTTTAAAATCTCACAAACTTTGGTTTTTCCCACTTTTAAATTTAGTCATTATTTCGCATATTTATCTTCAATCACTTTCACTTTTTCGTTTAATGACCATAATACATACAATTTATCAATCTTTATTCTGTAAATTCAGAACGCTACCTGTGAAAGATACGTACACAAGCGGTTTCAGATCTTAAATTAATTTAAGATTTTACAGTGCATTGGTTATTTGTAATACAGATGTCACATGCCAAATATTTTTTAAATGAACCTGGACCTTTGACTTAATTAGAGGTCCAGGGTTCGATTCCAGATTCAAGCATTAATTTTTCTTTAAAAAATCAGTTCTTGTTACATTGATTTTGTTTAAGATTCCTAAGCATAGCAGTAAGTTTTATAAAATGGTGGAGAAAAAAATAAGTACCCGCTATAATTCTGTCCAGTGGAACTTACAGTGGGGAATTTAAATCTGTATTTAAAATAATAATGCAATAATTGTTATCATTTACTTGACTAATTTGAATCAACTAACTGCAGAATGACACTACTGTACACATGGTGCATGTGTGGCCGGCTAGTAATACCTGTGCTACAGAGCGCCAATGGGCAGTTGGAAGGGGAGTCCCACTGTTATCGTATATGGAGCAGAAACTAGGGTTGATACAACAAAAACTAAACAAATAATAAGCACATGTGAAATGAAAATCTTAAGAACTATTCAGGGGAAAACATTACGTGATAAAATACACAACACAGAAATTAGGGACAAATGTCTTATTCAAGACATAACCAAATTTATTATAGATAGACGAAAATATTGGAAGGGTCATATAGAAAGAATGGAAGACAACCAACTTGCAAAAATAGCTAAAGAAGATAGACCAATGGACGGGAGAAGAATATAGGGAAGACCAGCCAAGAGATGGATAGACAGTGAATGCACATCCAGTACGTCTTCCTCCGAGGAGTGATTTTGGAAATAAACAGGATGAAAATCCTACAAATTATGATTAAGAAGAAGAAGAAGAAGTTACTTAACAAGACATCAGACATAATTTCAAATCTTACATTGATATAAACCAAAACCTTTAGGATGTGTATGTACTGCTAATTTACTCTGAAGTTAGTAATAGAAATACAAAGTTTGTTAGCATGTACAATTATTATAATTTCACAAAACACGTATGACTAGTGGTGTTTCCAAATATATCTGGCTTTTGTCCTATTACAGAAGAGTCACTAAACATTTTTTTTACCTTTAGAACTTGAATATAATGTGAAGAATATTTCTTTCCAATTAGTAATTTTGAATCCATTTTTAGTGTCCCATGCCATAGCTGAGTGGTTTAAGGCATGATACCTTGGTGCAGAGGTAAAGTACTTGCACTGGTTCTAGTTCCAATCGGAGAAGAAATTTTCTCACTGAATTTTAGTCAGTTTAGGACCGGTGCACACCAAGCATCGTGGGGAATTTTGGGTAGCTACAATAAGTAGAGGCTCCAAGTTGAGAAAACCAGATATAACAGCTGAGTGACTTGATGTGCTGACCACATGTTACCCCTACACTGGCTAGATGATCATCCATCTCTGTAAATGACGAATGGATGTGCTTTTACTCAACATTTTTTTCATGCTACATAACAAATATGTATACCTATGCATGACAGCTCTGAAGAGCCATGGCCAACTAAAGTGATTGATATTACTGGCTGACACATCATTTGGTTAGCGTGATTCATACCCATAATCTAGTTTATATCAGAATGTGTTATCTACAGTGTGATTCAGAAATATGGCTATATGTTTGATCACATTTTGTGATGAAAATATTATTATTAAAGGAAATATGATGTTATCATTGGATAGGGAATCCTTCAAAACACGACGCACACTCGATTGACTGATATGAAGCTCACGTGCAGCTTGGCGGGTTGATTTTTGTGGGCTAGCGTCGAACGCCTCCACAAAGCTCTTTGTTGTTTCTGCATCCGTGCTAATGCGAGGCCTTCCAGGAGGTTTGATTATCTGTATCCTTCCCGTTTCCAGCAATGCTACGTTAAACTCATGTCTTGCCCGTCTTGTGGCCTCACGATCGTTAGCATACTTTATTGCCCGTGCAGCAATTGTAATTTACTGTTGCATATTCAATGCCATTTTAACTAATGACGTAAGTTCTACACTGTTTTCTTTTATTCCATTGTTGTAATTTGAATAATTGCCTTTCCAATGGTAATTTCAGATTTCCTGTAATGGTAATATTTTCATCACACAACGCGATCAAACGTATAGCCATATTTATGATTCACCCCGTATGTTTGCTGTCTTCAGAAACATTCTTAATCAGAATAATTAAGCTAATCTAGAAATATTATTTGAAATTAAAATATCAAGTTTGTATGTTTTCCATGATTTTACACAATAAATCATATGCAAAGTCCATCGAACCATCCAAACATTAACTTTAAAGAAATTTTAATTTTATTTTCCTTAAGAAATGAAAGCCTAGTAATTTACAATTTACTTTCCTCTTTTTAAATCAACATTTTAAAAATTATATTGTGCAAATTTTGCTCTAAAAATCTGAATAGAAAACATATAACTGTATTTTATTTAATAGTAAATGTAGTTAAAAATATATCTATATATGATTCTTTTTTATTTCAGAGACATTGTAAATGGCAATTTGAAGGAATATGTTGGCCCTACAAGAGTATAAAAGATTGTTATACCTCTGCCCGACTGAAACACAATGTTAATAAGTGTATTTAGTAAGAAGTTAGTAATTTGTTTGTAAGTGACATTGAAGAAGAATACACAAATGCCTCACCTATATGGCATGAATATTAGCACAACAACCATAAGACTTTAATATAGAAAGTTTTTCAAATAATATCAAGATAAATTGAAATAGCATTGCATTGTGATAATATGGATATGTTTCTTATTGAGTTATTGGAGATTTATGAAAGTGTGAGGGCAATTTTTGTTTCAAGATCTCATAGGCTAGCAAAATGAAAAAAAAAGTGAAAAAAAAAACTTTTTTATAAAAGTAGCATCTATTTTATTATGTAAACATAAACAATAGAGACATTTAGCAATAGCATATCACAAGTTTTTTAATACTCAAAACATATAATTCTCCCACCTGTCCATTCAACCTTGTTAACATTGAAACTAAGTGGCACATAAAGTTGTTCATAAAAATCCATTAAATAACAAATTTTATTAATAATGAGTGGAGAATACATTTTTAACAATTCACCTCATAAAATTTCAAATTTCTTTGAGACCAATGGTTTCAGATGACTTCTTGTCCATTCTTCAGTCATGACTCCAACTAGTCGGAGTCAAGACTGAAGAGGGACGAGAAGTCGTCTGAAATCATTGGTCAACTCACCTCATAAAATTTCAAATTTCTTTGAGACCAATGGTTTCAGATGACGAGAAGTCGTCTGAAATCATTGGTCTCAAAGAAATTTGAAATTTTATGAGGTGAGAATTAAATTAATGTTTTTATTACCTCACCTCATATCCTTTTTCTTCTATACTGCAGTTTTGGAGCTTATCTCCATCTTCAGTAGCCTCTGGTCGACCGGTGGTATGTCGTTTCTTGGCAGTTTTCTTCTTACTTTTATCAGTGGACCGATGAACTTCTGGATCATCAGTCCACCGATAGAAGTAAGAAGAAAACCGCCAAGAAACGACATAACACTGGTCGACCAGAGGCTACTGAAGATGGAGATAAGCTCCAAAACTGCAGTATAGAAGAAAAAGGATATGAGGTGAGGCAATAAAAACATTAATTTAATTCTTAAATTAAACCTCAGTGTTCTTTCCCTGTGAAAGTTAAATATTTATGAGGTGAGTTGGTAAAAATACGTTCTTCACTCACTATTAATGATATAACCTCATAATTCATAAATTAATGAGTCATTTTTACATCTTACCTCATGTTTTATGTTTTCTTAAACACAACTGCAGTTTTTAAAAGGACACATCCCTTTCATTTTCAACTGACATTATGAGTCAAAAGGAAACTGTCGATTGAAAATGAAAGGGATGTGTCCTTTTAAAAACTGAAGTTCCCGTGTTTAAGAAAACTTAAAAGATGTAAAAAAATGACTCATTAAGAACCTCATAATGTTATTTCACATTTTTAACTATGAATAATAACACATTTTACCTATGTTAACATATGCTTGTGAAAATTGGATACTTAATAAATCAGATAAAAGGAAAATAAAAATAACAAATGAAATTTTTACGCTCAATAGCAGTACGTACATTGTTAGATAAGAAATATAATGAAGAAATAAGGACCATACTAAACATGTACAGTGTACAAGATAAAAATCAAAATTTAAAATCTATCTGGCTCCAACACATAGAAAGAATGCCATCCAATAGACTCCTACAAATGTTGCTTCAGTACCAACCCAAAGGAAGAAAAAATGTTGGATGCCCCATAACTAGATGGAGGGATACAGTCTCTTGATGCGGAAACAGGTCTATGGCCTAACTCCATGACACAGAAGAAGAAGAAGAAGAAAATAATTAAAACAAACTTTCATTCCATACAAGTTCACATCATATGTGAACTGCTGAAGTGGTGCTTAAATTTAAAACATCATTAATGACATCTAGTCCACCTCTGTGGTCTCGAGGTAGCATGCTGCCTTGTCACGCAGCGGACCCGGGTTCGATCCCCGGACGGGGCAGTTTTTCTGTGTGAGGTTTTTATCAGGGTTTTTCCTCACCTGTAAGACAAATGTCAGGAAAACTTTAAACGGTCCCCGAAATAATATGGCAATCATCACATCCTTCACCGGTGTGGAAAGCAGCGGGAAGCTACCACACCTACAATTCCCTAGTAAAGCTACAAGCATAGCATGAAAATGCTATGATTGCCTTTGGGCAGAATTACTATGGATGGAATGACAGCTACATGCTGAGTGCAGAATCTGAAGTTTAAGAAATGTAATATGTTGGTATTGGACACAAATGTATATATATAAAGAAATTGATTATGATCAGTTCATTTCTTTATACTGCATTATTTTTATTCTAGTAGTATTATATAGATTGTACATGCTGTATATAGTTGGTTAAGGTAGACTTGCCATATGCCGCAGATTTCACAGGCAGTCTGAAATTTTATGCTAAAAGAAAATGTCCAGGCCAAAAAAGTAAAAATTTCGCGATTTTTGCTAGATTTGAGTTCAACTTATGATTATTTAAAATTTCTCAAGGAAGCAACAAGAATACCTCTATGGCATCGAAAATATAAATAACCAAAGAGTATAGAATATCTCTCGAGATATTGGTAGAGACTATTCATCTCTGGTAGTATACCACAATAGTACATGATAACACTCTGCATTTCCATTTCCTTCTATGTGTTTACTTGTAGATGGTTGTAGGTTGTCGTGGTTTTCATTTTCAATTCTTTGTCTTCTTCTTCATGGATTAGACTTATTTACTAGCCTGTTCCGGCTCCAAATTGCTGCTCTTTACATCTTTTCCTTGGTCTTCCCAAGCTTCTTCTTCCTCGTGGTGAATAGTTGTATGCTGCTTTTGGTATTCTATTCTCAGTCATCCCTGCCAAGTGTTCTTTCCAGTTTGTTCTGTATTTCTCTATTGTTGAGTTTAATTCCTCTATTTTTAGTTGTTGTCTTATTTCTGTGTTATGTTTTTTTGTCTGTTCTTTGATATTGGTCTGAGGAATCTCATTTCAGCAGCTTGTATCCTGGCAGATTATTGTGTTGTCAGTGTCCATGTTTCGGATCCATAAGTAATAATAGGCACTGCCATTGTCTTGTATAATTTCATTATAGAGTCTTTCCTGGCTTTATTTTTCAAAGTTCTTTTTAGTGTACCTGTTATATAATTAAACTTATTTATTTTGTTATTTATATCTGTTTTTGCTGTGTATGATATTTCGCAACCTAGGAAGTTATATGTTACTACTTGTTCTATTGGTTTATTTTCTAATATTATTTTTGTCCGAACTGGATGAGCACCCTTGAAGGCCATTGTTTTTGATATTTGTGAGGATATTTCCATGTTGTACTTTTTGGATATTTCATTTAGTTTATACAGCATTCTTTGTAGTTTTCTGTTTTTGCTATTAAACCCTGTTCATCTGCAAAGGCTACTGATTGTATTACTATATTTGCTAAGTTAATTCCCCTAGTCATCATTTGCTTCCATGATCTTATGTTGTCTAAATAAATGTTAAAATAGTGGTTGATAGTGGACAACCTTGTCTAACGCCTCCTGTTATATGTATTGGTTCCCTTTGATTTATTTTTATTTTTGTTTTCTCATACATTTTCTTCAATATTTTTGTGTATTAAATATTTATTATTTAAGACTAGGGCTTAATAATGTCTCTCAAATGTAAGGTCAAGTTCAGAGAGGAATATACTGAATTGTTTCCTAGCATTAAGAGAGGAAGAACTGAGCACTAAGCTTTCTGCAAAGTTTGCGGGTAAGTAGTATTACATTTATTATAATGTATTTTAACCTTTGAAGTGTACTAATTCATTGCTTCCCTGGAAAATTAGGCTATCATTTTTTTTCTTCATAGTTGCAAATTTCAATTAGTAATGGAGATAGGCGAGAGAATGACCACGTGCAATCCAGAAAGCATTAGATGATAGTAAGTTCATCATCCTCATCCTAACTGCTTACCAGCTTTTTGACAATTCAGACAGAAGACAGTAAAGTAGCTGCAGCAGAAGCTAAATTTGCATTTCTCTGCTTCAAACACCACCATTCGTACAACTTCAGCTCTTGCACTTCAAAAATAATGTCTGAAGTTTTTAATGATTCGAAAGTTTAGTAAACTTTTCCAGCACCAAAACAAAAACTGAAACCATAGTTAACAATGTGATTTCACCCTTCATTGTAGACAGTATAAGAAACAGTCTGTCAAAAGCCAATTATGTTGGTGTTAGCACTGATGCCTGCAACCACAGTTATGCAGTATTTTGATTTTAATGAGGGTGTCCAATTAAATGAATGTGACAATGAGAATTGAAATACAATAACAGGGTGTTTATACAGTGTCATTACAAATCATGGCCTCAGTGATAATGTATCTGCTTTTGGTGGAGATAACAAATACTAACTTTGGGGGTGTTGCATGGAAAGTAGAAAACAATGTGTACAAGAAACTTCAGAATAAACTTGATAGGCAAATTTTGGGAGTAAGTTGTCTAACTCATATTTTGCATAATGCAATTAAGACTGGTGCAGATGTCCTCTCTTATGATATTGGAGCATTATTATTAAGGTTTTTAATTATTTTTCTGTATGTACTGTTCGTGTAGCATCACTGAAAGAATTTTGAGAATTTGTTAATGTGACACATAAGTAGAGACCGGATGTTAGGGAAAATGTCTACAGTTATTTATTATAGATATTGTAAAAGTGACTTCATATAAGTTCATACCAATGACCCTGGAGTTGTTTTCCATGAAGTTCATATTGCCTATAAATGCCTATTTCAGCTTATAATGCCTATTTGCAATTTTTTCTCGAAATTAACAGAGTATTTCAATGAAAGCAATTGAAATGGACTAGCTTCATGGCACAAATCATTTCATAGAAGTTTTCAAGTGTTCTTTTTATTAATTTCTTTAGAATATTTTAGGATAATAGTGGCAATAACCTAGCAGGTAGATGGTTTCCCTCACAATGCACTCCTGTTAGCTAAATATTGTATTTTTCCATCTCATGCATTCCCGTTAAGCGAAATAGCCCTAAGCTATTGCCCATTGTATTATGCTCCGGCTCTAAGGCTTGGAGAAAAGTTCTTTGTTACTTTTCATTACAAACATTGCTGAGTGACAAAGAGGGTAGATGGCTCAAGCTTTCTTTCTCTGTCTCACACCTGGTGCTGAAACTGGCAATATTATTTTTGATGATGTTAACACTGAATTCAGTCTGCAGTCCTCATTCACAGACAGGTGATTCAAAGACAAAGTGGTGCTGCAAGTGTATATTTTAACAACAGTAAAATACAAACTGACCAATTTCGTGAAAGAATTTGGCGCGGAAATATTCTCAAGTGACAGTATTCTTTGTAAAAAGGCAAAACAAATTCCAAAAGCATATCTGATATTTTTGCATGCTATTGATAGCATATGTTTGCATTCTTAACGTAAGACTGTAAAAAGTTATGTTTTTATCCATTTTTTTTATAAGAGCCTATTTTGAAATTTTTAGTGCCTATATTAATGATTTTTAGTGCCTTTTTGCCTGCCTATTTTGAATTTTTAAAGTGCCTAACATCCGGACTCTACACATAAGGTTCTTAGACATGTAACAAGAAGGTGACTCACCTTGTTTTCAGCTATAGTGAGGTTGATATACATGTTTGAGGCCCTTAAATCTTACTTTCTTTCACTTGGTGCATGTCCTCTTCTCAAGTTTTTTTTTTTTTTTCTGATTCTGTTGGTGAAATACATTTACACTTCTTGCATGCACAAATAGATCCTTTTCAAACAGCAGTTGCAAGTATTGAAAGGGAAGACTTATCAATTAATGAGGTAAAATTGGAACTAGAAAATGTGTTACAAATTTTAAAAGAAAGAAAAAATGTTTTTTTGTTGCATCTAAAAGAACTAATGTCTGGCCTTATACCGTCTCAGCAATCTAAATATTTAAACTCTTTTTTTATCAAACTGTTATTATATAATAGTAGGAAATGTGCACAAGTGTGCATAAGAGTAGAGTAGGCACTGGAATCAGTGCTCTATGCTGAGATCCATCACAGTTTTTGTGTTCTTCTTGCATTTCAAAACGTGGTATTTGTCGCATTTTAGTCCGCATAGTTTGCATACACATTTCTCGGATACGGTGTGAAAGGTGTTTATGTTGCATAGTTTGTGATGGAAGCCATGTACTGTGAGTCTGTTGACTGTACTCCTCATCTGTTGGTTTGCCCTTGTCCAATTTCTATCTGTCAACGCACTGGTAATGTAGAATTCAGTGGCGTGCGGTGGTCAGAGCAATTACTCCAGCTGTATGACGAAAATATTACTTACCTAATATATAAAAATGAATATTTGTTTGTTTGTTTGTACTTTATGCGCGGCCAAACCGTTGGTCCGATTGTGATGGAGTTTTTTGCAAAATGTTCAGGAAATTCCCGGGATGAACATAGGCTATAACATACTTGAGATACTCTACCCCTACACCCTTAAAATACATCCTTTGAACTGAAAAACGTGAAAAAGTCCCTTTTTTTACCCTTAAATGGCTTATGCTGCCTAACCATAACAAATACACAAAATTAATGTACACAGAATTGAATATCTCAAAAACTCTACAAAAAGTCCGCGATAGCATGTTTATTTTTTACAGATAATACACAATAGCAATTTTTGTCTTTCATTGATGTCAAGGAGATCAGGATAAGTAGATTTCCTGGCAAGCATGTGCTGCCATACCATTCATCCAATTGTCATGGGGCTTTTTGCAAAATGTTCAGGATTTTCCCGGGAAGGTTACAGGTTACAAGAGAGTTTTAATGCTCAAGCCCTTCACCCTAAAAAATCACCTGTAGTGAAAAAAAACGTGAAAAAATGTAGCTTTTTCTAAGCTTAAATGGCTTACGCTGCATAAACCATATCAAATACACAAAATTATTGTACACAGAATTGAATATTTCAAAGAACTCTATGGAAAAGTTCGCGACAGTATATGTTTATCTTTTAAGGATAACTCACAATAACCATTTTTGTCTTTCATTGATGCCAAGAAGATCGGGATAAGTAGATTCCTGGGCAAGCAGCGCACGGCGGGTATTCTTTTATGGATAACTCAAAATAACGAATTTTGTCTTTCAGCTCATTTATGCCAAGTACATCGGGATACCTAGATTCCAGGGCAACGCCGGGTAATCAGCACGAGGTATCTAAAATTATGATATAAATTTATATATTTATTTTTCCTTATACTTATTCAACTAAAACACATTAGTATTTATTTAGGGGTAGCAGTGCACGCCGGGTATTAGCTAGTCTAGTATATAGAAATGAATGTTTGTTCGTACTTTATGCACGGCCATACTGTTGATCCAATTCTGATGGGTTTTTTGCAAAGTGTTCAGGAGATTCCCGGGATGAACATAGGCTATAAGAGAGTTGTAATAATCAACTCCTTCACCCCTAAAAATCACCCTTTGTAGTGAAAAACATGAAATAAAGTTGCTATTTTGACGCTTAAATGGCTTACGCTGCCTAAACCACAACGAATACACCAAATTAATCTACACAGAATTGAATATTTCAAAAAACTCTACAAAAAAAAAAAGTCCGCGACAGCTTATGTTTGTCTTCTACGGATAACTCACAATAACCATTGTCTTTCATTGATGCCAAGAAGATCGAGATAAGCAGATTCCCGGGCAAGCATAACAGCGCGGCTGGTGGTAACAATACATTAAGGTTTATTTAGGAATAGCAGCGCACGCCGGACATTAGTTAGTTATTAATATAAAATTCTACAAACATCTAAATTTCAGCTGTTTGTACTCTCCTACTGATAAACATTCTTAATGAAGGGATTAGAGCAATAACACGATAAGCCACATATTGGTATTTCTGAGATATAAGGATTTTAATGTTTCAAAAAATTATAAATATTAATTGGGCGGTATTGTTTTAATAGATTGTGTGTCTATATGTTTTAACACATCACTGGCGCATTTACAAATGATTTTATGGATATTTTGATATATTTATTTGCTATCATTTTAATAAATGACATATATTAACAGAATGTGGCTTATCATGTTACTGCCCTAAGCCCTCCAGATAAATTAAAATATTTATCAAAGAAGGAAACACAAATTTATTTAATAATATTCATATATCATAGTAGCTATAGTAACATTAAATTAATCTAACTTTTTTTTTTCATTATTTACGATAAAGTTACACAATTAAACCTAACTACATACTACCTTAAGATATATTTATATTAGTTCAAATTACTATTTACGATTATACATTAACTTTAAATGCAAACTTTACTAAGAGTTTAACTACAGAATATACACTGCTCAAAACAATTAGAGGAACACTTGTAATAAATTGAATAAGTACTTGTTTTTTAAAGCTGTGATGCTGAAAGTTGGACAATATGTAAATTGAATTATTAATTTTATCATTGGATACAAATTTTAAAGATCCATGGCCTAAATACAGAGAAATTACCTCAAATAACAAATATAGAGATTTTTTTTTATTTTGGAAGGCACTGGCCACTTCTAATTGGTAAGCTTCTTGATGTTGCTATAGTGACGAATGTTGATTATTGCCTTGTTTATTGAAGTCTCTGACAAAATGAGGCATTTAAATGAGTTTGAAGTGTATCATGCTCTACATCTTTTACGACAAGGTCAATCTCTGCGACAAGTGGCTAGAGAGCTTGGGGTTTCTTCTTCCGTGGTGTCCAGGTTACGCAACAGACACAGAGACAGGTCAGTATTGTAGAAGACGTGGCCAGGGCCGTAAATTTAAAACAAGCCCCCAGGATGACATACGTTGTTCTTTCTGCTCTTCGACAGCGTACAAAAACTGCAAAAGACCTGCAGAATGACCTTCATATTGGCTTTCGGAATTCGGGTTTCAGACCAAACCATAAGGAACAGATTAAGGAAAGAGAATATTCGTCCAAAAAGGCCCGTTAAAAAAACCACGCTTAACAAATGGGCATAAGGCAGCAAGACGTACGTATGCTGAAAACCATGGTGATTGGAACCTGAACCAGTGGGAGTCTGTGCTCTTCTCGGACGAATCCAGGTATCGTCTTACACGTTGTGATGGTCGATTGAGGGTGTGGGGACGGCCAGGAGAAAGATTTTCTGCAGAGGATGTACAGAAAATTGATAGATTCGGAGGAGGTTCCATAATGGTGTGGGCCGCAGTTATGTACAACAATCGTACGGACCTTGTACTTGTTCCCCAGCGACTGAATGCTGTCCGGTATATCGAGCACGTTCTGGAAGAGCATGTAGTACCTGCTGCCACTGGATTTCTGTTTATGTAGGATAATGCCAGGGCACATTCTGCGGCTGTCACCAGGGATTTCCTGAGGAGGAATGAAATTGAGGTAATGGAGTGGCCAGCGGTCAGCCCAGACCTCAACCCTATTGAACACTTGTGGGATCTTCTAGACAGGAAGGTCAGGAACCGACATCAAGCTCCACAAACTCTGCAGCAACTTGGAGATGCTCTGAAGGAGGAATGGGAGAATATCCCACAAGAGGAAATCCAGAATCTTATTGGGAGCATGCCACGAAGGTGCCAAACTGTTATCGAATGTCGTGGAGGCCATACACAATACTATCTCTATATAACGAGTGTTTAACTTTGAAAAATAAGCACAAGATTCAATTGCTTTCATAGCGGAATTATTTGAAAAGTTAATTGTCAGCGTTATTCATTTGTTTTTACTGACATGAGCAATAAATAAATAAATAAATAACCACAAATAATGTACTTTATTAATTTCATGTATGTACGTTTATCCAATGAAAAAATAGTTGCATATTTCATAGTGTTCCTCTAATTGTTTTGAGCAGTGTATTTTTACACTATTCTAAGACGTTGTTTAAAATGTATTCACGACCTAATGATAGTGACAATAATGATTACTGTGATACGAAAATAAACTGATTTGAACAAACACAATTACTGTTACAGAGAGATATGTATAAAGTTCATACATGTAAAATATTACGATTATAACACAATTATTGCACATACTGCACACTGGTGATGTGGAAGTCTTCAGATTATTGTGAAGGCGCTTAGGCGTCCTTAGTAACATTTTGATGTCTCGTCGGCAGAAATCCAGAATTGTTGATTCAGATTATTGTGAAGGCGGTAGGCGTCGTTAGTAACATTTTGATGTCTTGTCCACTGGAGTCCAGAATTGTTCATTCAGAACGCTCGTGTGTGGGAGAAAATACTGTGATACGCTAGGACCACTCTCCCGATGGAGGATCTCGATATTTTCATGTTTTTCCCTTGGGAGTCTGGGAAAATGTAATGGGACGTTTTCTCCTCTTCTCCCAATGTAGGATCCCGATGTATTCATGTTTTTCCCTCGGGAGTCGGGGAAAATGTTGTAGGACGTTTTTTCCTCTTCTCCCACTGGAGGATCCCGATATTATTAATGTTTTTCCCTCGGGAGTTAAGGTAAATGTTGTGGGACGTTTTCTCCTCTTCTCCCATTGGAGGATCCAGATTTTCTTTCTCCCTCGGGAGTCGGGGATATATTTATGGGACGTTTTCTCCTCTTCTCCCACTGGGGAAACCCGATATTCTTCATGTTTTTCCCTCGGGAGTCAGAGAACATTTTTTGGGACGTTTTCTCCTCTTCTCCCACTGGAGGATCCCGATATTCTTTCTCCCTCGGGAGTCGGAGAAATGTTGTGGGATGTTTTCTCCTCTTCTCCCACTGGAGGATCCTGATATTCTTCATGTTTCTCCCTCGGGAGTCGGAGAAAATGTTGTGGGACGTTTTCTCCTCTTCTCCCACTGGAGGATCCCGATATTCATGTTTCTCCCTCGGGAGTGGGGCAAAATGTTGTGGGATGTTTCCTCCTCTTCTCCCACTGGAGGATGCCGATATTCTTCACGTTTTTCTCTCGGGAGTCAGGGGAAAATGTCGTGGGACGTTTTCTCCTCTCCTCCCACTGGAGGATCCCGATATTCTTTCTCCCTCGGGAGACGAGAAATATTATGGGACGTTTTCTTCTCTTCTCCCACTGGAGGATCCCGATATTCTTAATGTTTCTCCCTCGGGAGTGGGGGAAATTTTTGTGGGATGTTTTCTCCTTTTCTCCCACTGGAGGATCCCGATATTCTTCATGTTTCTCCCTCGGGAGTCGGGGAAAATGTTGTGGGACATTTTATCCTTTTCTTCCACTGGAGGATCCCGATATATTTCATGTTTCTCCCTCGAGAGTCGGGGAAATGTTGTGGAATTTTTTCTCCTCTTCTCCCACTGTAGGATCCCGATATTCTTCATGTTTCTCCCTCGGGAGTCGAAAAAATGTTGTGGGACGTTTTCTCCTCTTCTCCCACTGGAGGATCCCGATATTCTTAATGTTTCTCACTCGGGAGTGGGGGAAAATGTTGTGGGATGTTTTCTCCATTTCTTCCACTGGAGGATCTCGATATTCTTCATGTTTCTCCCTCGGGCATCGGGGAAATGTTGTGGGACGTTTTCTCCTCTTCCTCCACTGGAGGATCCCCATATTCTTCATGTTTTCCCTCGGGAGTCAGGGAAAATATTGTGGGACGTTTTCTCTTCTTCTCCCACTGGAGGATCCCGATATTCTTTCTCCCTCGGGAGTCGGGGAAAATATTGTGGGACTTTTCTCCTCTTCTCCCACTGGAGGATCCCAATATTCTTCATGTTTTTCCCTTGGGAGTCAGGGAAAATGTTGTGGGACGTTTTCTCCTCTTCTCCCACTTGAGGATCCCGATATTCTTCATGTTTGTCCCCCGGGAGTCGGAGAAAATATTATGGGACGTTTTCTCCTCTTCTCCCACTGGAGGATCCCGTATTCTTAATGTTTTTCCCTCGGGTATCAGGGAAAATGTTGTGGGACGTTTTCTTCTCTTCTCCCACTGGAGGATCCCGATATTCTTCAAGCTGTTCAATACGGAATCGAGAAAAAAATTGTGGATTTTTTTGTCGTTTTTCCCACGAGATATTTTTCAAGTAAGTCTTTCGGTTGTCCATTTTCTCTTATATCTCAGACTCTTTTTCCACTGGACGGTCTCATCATTCAAATTGCTCTCATAGGTGTTCTGGGATGTGTTCGACTTTCTTCCCACTCGAGGTTGTCGATGTGGTTACAGTTGCTCTCTATGAAGGCGGATATCATTTTGTAAGACTTTTTCGCTTCTCTTCCCAATTATAATTGTCCCCTCAGGAATTAGGAGGATATTAACACAATCAAATGTTTCATTTTACTCCGTACTGCTATTTATCCGAATTAATTAAATTTCCTTTTGAATAGATTGTCTACATATCTTCTGTACTCTTCTACTTTTATATGTGTTACAAAATATAATTTAGATACTCATTTATGGTCAAATACTGATTTATGTTTTTTAATTTAATATCTCCTTTTTAGCTTCTCGCTGTAAGAAAACTCATTTTTGTCTTGTTAATGAAGTTCACTTTGTATGGTGGCTTACGGGAATTTAATTTTTTTTAATGTCCCCAGGTTGAAATTCTTTTGTTTATTGCAATATGAAGGAAATAGGACATTACTTACTGTATACTCAGTTATTGTTATGAATTATTTTCAACTTAAAGCAGCCGTTTTTGTCCATTTAATTCCTCTTGATTTTATCTTTCTTTTTTCTCTTGTTGACTATTTAACTCATGCCCCAAATGGGAGTCAATGACCAATCACGTTTCAATGATTTCTGTTTTACAACCAATCAGAGTCGTGTTTCACGAAATATTTATCAGTGTTAGGATTATCATATATTAAACAAAGCTCCTCCTTTTTAATATTCTGAACAGGTCTGACCGTTATTTTGCAGTGACTGAGCCTATAACAAATACGGCTACCAGATTGTATATAATAGTGCTTACATGTCAACATTTGTAGCAATTGATTATACCACCAAAAAAAAAAACCACTGTTTGCACTTTCTTAAATGTATTTTTTTCCCAGGTAATAATCGAGAAAAATATAATTGTCATATTTACATCATACGACATCAAAAATGAATTAATATACAGATTGATGTGTTTCATTTTTTCTCCACTAGAGAGCATTCTTACAATATTGCGTTCCTTTGGCAATAAATAGTATGATCTGGTTGCAGTGATAAACAAAAGAAGCAGTAGAAGCGTACCTATCGTTTCTCATTTGTTTTCAAACATCGCCGTTTACATTAAATATATAAATATTTTAAAATAACTATAGTTAAATAATGATTTGTGAGTAAACAGCTTAATTTTATTCGTTAAATAGTCCTAACAAATGCCACTCTTGATTTCCAAATTCTCTAGATAAATTCACTCCTCACTTCGTGAGTCGTGAATTTATCGATAATTTGGAAATCACTCGTGGCATTACTTATGATAATTTTTACGTAACTGACTGTAATTTTTATTTAATTGTTCACAGTTTATCTAGTATTTGTTTACTGTAAGGTTTTGCTCTTTCGGTTCATGGAGTTAATTTGTTAGCTACTTTCTCTAGGCTCAGTTATTGTAATAAATTACTTTTAACTAAAACTGTAAAATATGTCAATTTAATCCCTTGTTATTTAATTTACTTATACAGAATTTAGAGAGTATTTATATCTGATAGAATTTATTTTCAATTTAAGATGCCGTTTCATAGCAACTGTCCTACAATAAGTTTCACACAAAACTAACAATTTCTTTTGGGATCAGAATACAATTAATTTCCTGTCGTGTGGTTTGTATTATTGTAACTTAGGAACAAAAAATTATACCAATAAAATATTTAACGTGTCAAATAAGAGTTCTGTTCACAACAATCCAGGGAGGATGCAAGAGGGATTTAAGTCCTCATACGCCCTCTGGTCACGAAATTAAACCGTACCAGAAATATAATAAAGATATCCTGATGGGATTTGTAAGAAAATATTCTGTCAGAGTATGAAATGAAAAATACCACACATTTACGTTTGTAATGAGTGGATATCATGTTTTATAATTTACTAGCTAATGTCCGGCATGCTCCTATATAAATGTAATATGATTTGCAAATTTTCGTTCATGGTAAATTCCTACACATACTGTTTTTAGAGCACAATGGCACCTAAAACACTAGCCGTACCTGAAAATGTGTTATACTTTATGACCAATTAAACATGGCGGTTTTCTAGTGTCAACTCTTATTTTCGGATTTGAGTTAAATCCCAACTTCTAACGGTCGAATTTCACTGAATTTTGGATAGTACCTACCTCCGTTTATTTTAATAGCAACTTTTATAAGATTCATGATGTGTTCCGTTGAGGTATTATTCAAAATTAAAATATAAAATTATGGAATATTCACCTGAAAGATCCGTCTCCTCAACTTAATTAATTATTTAACTGTAGCGCTTTCGGGACTTGTCCCATCATCGGCAGGATTCAAAACTGGTATTTTGAATCCTGCCGATGATGGGACAAGTCCCGAAAGCGCCACAGTTGAATTATTAATTAAGTTGAGGAGACGGACCTTTCAGGTGAATATACCATAATTTTATATTTTCATTTTTAATAGCATATGAGTTGCGTTATGAAATTTTCGTTTCAAGTGAACTCCTACATCTAATAGTTTTAGACCACAATAGATAGCTGCTAAACACTCGGCGTACTTGAAAACATGTACGTATGTACAAATTTTGATGAAGATCAGATAGTGGTTTGGAAGTCTGTAAGTCATTCACTGGCTGAATATATATATATATATATATATATATATATATATATATATATATTAGTTTAGAGACTCGGGTTCATATCCCGACTCAGGCATTCATTTTTCTTTTCATGTCATTATATAAATATATATATCAAACTCCGCTAATTTCGTAATACGGATAATTTCGTTATATGGCTTACGCTGCTTAAACCATAACAAATACATAAAATTAATACACACAGAATTGAATATCTCAAAAAACTCTACAAAAAAGTCTGTGACAACATATGATTATCTCTTACGGATAACTCATAATAACCAATTTTATCTTTTATTAATGCCAAGAAGATCGAGATAAGTAGATTCCCGGGCAACACCGGGTAATCAGCACGGGAAATTTAAATTAATTAAGATATATATTTATAATTCTTTTTAATTTTACTTATTAAACTAATCATATGAAGTACATTTAATTTTTGTCGTTCAGCTCATTTTATGCCAATAAGATCGGGATGAGTAGATTTCCGGCACAACGTCGGTTAAACAACACGGACGTCGGTTTATTTTAAACAACACGGTAAAGTAAAGTGATCCCACTACAGGCCTCAGGAGGCCCTTGGGGTAGTAAAAGGTTAAGGCTCCCACTTTTTCTTGACAATCGGCACTTGATGTCAGCCAGGTTGTCAGCCCTGCGTGACGGCCGCCTTTACCCCAGAACAAGCGTATGGTACTCATTTCAGTTAGAGGCTGAGTCGACCCCAGGGCCATAGTGCCGCCAGAAGGTTTGGGTCAGTTTAAAAATCCTGACCCCACCGGGACTCGAACCCTCGACCTTCCGGCTTGTAGCGCAGTGCCTTGAGCACTACACTACGTGGTATAAAGCACAGTTAATACATACATATGGAAAGTGGATATGCATAGGCTAAGAGCCTGATAATTAACCTTCCAATCGAGACTACACGGAGTATCTAAAAATAATTACGATATAAATGTTTCCCTTCACTTATTTAACTAAACATAAAACATATTAATTTTCGTATTTCAGCTCATTTATGTCAAGATCGGGATAAGTAGATTCCCGGGCAACACCGGGTAATCAGCACGGGGTATCTAAAAATATAAATTTATATATTTTTTTCCTTATACTTATTCAACTAAACATAAAAGCACATCAATTTTCATTTATTTAGGCGTAGCAGCGCACGCCGTGTATTAGCTAGTAGTTTATAAAAACTTCATTCCGAATTATTCAGTTTATAAATAGTAAGAACATTTATTACTGAAAATATGTTTCTATAAATATTCTAAAATAATGCAACATATAAAAATTAACATTTTAAAATTCACACTCATGCATGCATACTTCAATATATTTAAAATAAGTAACATATGCAGTGATACTAAAATGCCTTGTAAATTTTACTATTTTTTTTAGGTCCCATAAATCTGGAGTTGGCCTACTTTGTTGTACGAGGTCATTTTTCTTGATGAAAGTCTGCACGAAAATGGTCTCGTATGTAAATTATAAACTGTACAGCCACTTATATTCATTTTTACAATATTGACAAATAACATTTATTAGTAACACTTCAAAACTCGTAAAAACGTATTAATAACGCATTTGAAAGAACTCAGTGCCGATATTAAATTAAACTGTTGCTTTCCATAAATAATATATATATATATATATATATATTATTTTCGTAATAGAAGGTTCTTTAATAGGACAAAGGACCGATGACTTTTAATTTCCTCATTCAAAAAATTCTGTCCATCTTGGCCGGAATTTTACTAAAGAACTGAATTAGACGCGCTAATCCTAGACTTCAGGTACAGGATAATGAAGGATGGAAAGAAATTTGCAGTAAAAATTGGGCCAGAAGGCCCTATAATGCTTGGAGAGAGAATCGCGCAATCTCTTATTTTTACATCATTGTGTACATTTATAAAACGACATTGGGAATTAATTATGTAATGTTTTCTATGCGGATAGAGAGGTCTCTGCATTTAATTACTATAATAATTACTGCAAATGAAACTTTATAAATGCAATTTAAAGCCATCGATCCGCTATAAATTCTATAAACTAATTCACCGCGCCAGATTAATTTGTATACGTCAAACTTTAATCGCTTACTCTAAATGGGCGAATATATGTTGAGTATTATTAATTCACTCAAAGATTATGAATCTTAATCATGAGTTCTTTTATTATCTTCGGAATTATATTTTTACGTGAGTAAAATTGTTTGTTAAAGGTAACAAAATAAGCAGGGAAACATTTTACTGCATGAACTGCCCTCTAGATTTCCACACTCGATAACTTTAGTTTCCGCTTGCGATCGTATTGGTTAAGTCGTGTGTGTTCGTTGTAAGAGTTTTGTGCCAAATTCTGTGAAATAAACATTTGTATCAGAAACATTTTATTGCATTAATGTTTGTAAGTATATAATAATTGTATTTATCCTAAAAATAATAATTGGTAAGACGTTAAAGCTTAAATAGAAGTAAATTGATTTGGAGAGCAAGTTATCAAATAGATTGAATGAATTACAGTACGTAGCAGGCCTATGGCATCTGTTTAAATGAAAGTGTCGTTTCAGGGTAACATTAGGTAACAGATAATGCCTAGAATTTATTCAATAGCAAATTTAAATAGTATTAGTATATTATGCCTATAGGCCTGCGTAATTTCATCATTTTAGTAATAACATGATAATTTTCTTACTGTTAGAGAATGAATGTGGGATTCATCTACTTGTTTATTACAGATGTATAGTAGACCTATATTTTGAAGTAGGGCCTATTGATAAATTCCTTTATTTCCCGTCCGAAGAAAACCATAATTTTACTTTTTACACCTGGCAAGTTTGAACCACCGAAAATCGAAACCAGAGGCGAGCATTGTAACTACTAGACTACCCGGGACCGCGTTATAGATACCGGTACATGTAGTTTGTGTTTATAAAATTAAAAAAAAGATAATGGGCCAAGGACTCTATCTTTCTTTAGTGAGAACTATGGGAACATGCAGAAATAAGTTGTCATAACTAGGCAACGCATTTTGGATCCCGAACATAGAGGGGATCGAGTAGTTTCTTCTTGTGCATTTATTACGTCACTTGAATGTATAAGCAGTTTAAAACTGAAATCATACGCACAGACTAGCCAGAATCTTAGTAAATACAGATGCTGCATTGTCAACGTTGTTTATATAAAACACCAAGTTATCACATCACTGTGATGGTTGTCCAGCCGCTCGCTTTGTTTCCCCGCAGCTGTTCTATATAATTAAATGCAAAGATGCCGACTACCGCCACTATAATAATTTCGCATATTAAGCATTGTCGCGCGGCACCCGTCTTTATATAAAGCGTAAAATTCAGAGACAATCAGCTTGAACCCAGAAACCTCCAGATTATAAAAGTGGTAAAGTGATCCCACAACAGGCCTCAGGAGGCCTTTGGGGTAGTAGGAGGTTAAGGCTCCCACTTTTTCTAGACAATCGGCACTTGATGTCAGCCCTGCGTGACGGCCGCCTTTACCCCAGAACAAGCGTCTGGTACTCATTTCCGTTAGAGGCTGAGTCGACCCCAGGGCCATAGTGCCGCCAGAGAGTTTGGGTCAGTTTAAAAATCCTGACCCCAACGGGACTTGAACCCTCGACGCTCTCCAGATTATACTAATCGATAACTTGTATCGGAACGAATAACTTAAATGGTTGGCTTTGTTATAATTGTATGACTAATAAGGAGAAAACAAGGCAATTAGACTACTAAGGAAACCGGTCTGCTCATTCAACTGAACTTAATACAGAATTCACCCTAATCTTTAATTATATGGTAACTTGCTGATAATCCTCGAAATTAGGCATTTGTGTTGGATTTTAAGAAAAATCTAAGGACTGTAGTTATGATTTGTTTAGTTATGGAGGATTAGGTCTCTTAATTATCAAAAACTGCCTGTCTGTGTGTCTGTCTCTGTCTGTCTGTCTCTCTCTCTCTCTCTCTCTCTCTCTCTCCCTCTCCCCTCTCTCTCTCTCTCTCTCCCTCTCTCTCTCTCTCTCTCTCTCTCTCTCTCCTCTCTCTCTCTCTCTCTCTCTCTCTCTCTCACACACACACACACACACACACACACAAACTACCTAATGTTCTTTACTATTCACTCTATTATGTTTCTCTTCCTCTTTCTAATCTCTCTTTTTTCATTTTTTTTGGCTTTTGTTTCCGTTTCCATTTTCTCTTCTTCCTCCTATACCTACCTCACATTTTCTACTGTAACCATTCTATCCTTTCTTCCATTCTCTTATTTATTCTTCTTTTTCTTAGTCTTCTCCATCTCTCTTTGTTCTATTTCCTTCTACCCATCTCCTGTACTCTTATATCTCTCTCTTTCTTAATTTTCTCTGTATCTCTCACTTTCTCCTGCTTCCTATCTCTCTCTCTCTTCTCCCTCTCTACCTTATCTTTCCTTCTATCCATATGTCTCTTTATTTTCACTACATCTCTCACTTTCTTGTATCCTCTTCCTCCTTCCCCTTTCTACTTCTCCATTTCTTATCCTCTCCGCACATGTTATTTCCTCTTGTCTTCCTTTTTTCCCCTGATCTTTCTCTCCTATGTTATACTTCTAATTGTTACTTTGATTTCTCTTTTCACCACAGTACCTATAGATTGATTACTGTACTCACATAATGTCAGAATGAATTAAACCAAATAAATTTACTTGGTTATAAAGGGATTACATACAACAAGACATCAGGCATTCAAGGTCTCTGATAAAAAATATGACTTGTCAGTTGTTTATATTGTTTATGTTCAATTGTCATCATTCAGCATTAAAATTAAATAGGCATGTGAAATAGCATAATATGATTTTGAACCTTAATTGAGATTGCATGAAACCGAAATATTATGAAATCCATCCATCCATATAATTCTGTCTGAGGGCAGATCTTTCACTGCAATCACAGCATTTTCATGCTATGCTTTGCAGCTTTATTAGGAATTATAGATGTGAGTTAATCAAATTTTCAAAATTTATCTTTCACACATTGCTGACAAATAATGATTCATTCTGTTAAAGCTAAATTTTGAAAATCAGGTTGATGAGATCTTAATATTGGGTTTTTTCCAATCTCTAATTAATATCTGAAATCATCCCAATCCATTCTACATCCAATTGAGGGTCTTTCCACTTTTCAGCGGTTGCCCTTTTACCAGCCGGCTGCTGGCCCTTCACATCCACATGTGTCAATCACAGAGGTAGATGATCAACAGCCAGTGTAGGGGTGACATGTGGTTAGCATGTCGAGTCCCCCAGCCGTTATAGCTGGTTCCTCAACCTGGAGCCGCTACTTATTGTAGCTACCCAATTGCCTCACGATGCTGGGTGGGCACCGGTCCCATACTGGCCGAAATACCATGAGAAAATTTCTTCCCCCACGGAGACTCGAACCAGCGCAAGTCCCGTAGCTCTGCGCCAAGGCTTCCTACCTTAACCGCTCGGCTATGGCGCGGGACCCATTCTACATACCTTTTTTAATTTAATGCTAGATTATGAATATCAAATGTAAACACTTTTAACAATTGATAAATCCAAGACCCTGTTTTTTTTGTATCATATTACTTGTCTGCAGGTTCTCTATAACTAGGTATATTTGTTCACTTTGATAGTTATTCATTTCCACACTGAGTTTATCAGTTGTTTGTTCATTGCCTCCAGGTTGCCTTTTATGACATTTCTGGCTTTCTCCCCAGCATTGCAGAATTGTAATCGATTTCTTAGGTTGGGGCACCTGGAAGGCAGTGTTACATTACCTTAAGTATTTAACTCATGCCCCAAATGGTAGTCAATGATCAATCACATTTCAATGGATTTTGTTTTACAACCAATTACAGTCATGTTTCAGCTCACTCTTTATCAATTTCTCTTTATCAGCTCCTGTTTTTTTGTGATAAAGAAAGCTCCTCCATTTTAATATTCTGAATAGGTCACAGCATTATTTTGCAGTGACTGACTCACAAACAAATACATTGAATATAGCAAATAATGAACAAATTCCTTTGAACTACACATTTGATAATTGTGTGTTCAATAATTGTGTTTTTAAATAATGATTTTACTGAGTTCCTTACTAAAAAAAATTAATCACCTATAATGTTGGTTATAATATAGGCTACAGTTTGATGTGTTTCATTTTTTCTCCACTAGGGTGCATTCTTACAATAATGCAATCATATTTGGCTGCAAATAATATGGTCAAGTTGCAGTGAATAAACAAATGAAGGATTATTGTTGCAAATAAAAACATAACCATACATTTTTTATTTGTTTTCAAACATTGCTTAGTTTTATTTGTTATATAGTCCTAACAAATACCACTCTTGATTTCCAAATCACCGATAAATTCATGAGTCACTTTGTCACTCTATATATCTTGTGACATTACTTACGATTAATAAGATGGGTGATAAATGATAATAAAGTGCCAGGGAATTCTTTAACCTAAATTCCAGACCATGGGCAATCCCTTTAAGGACCGGGAATCGAACTTGGGACCTCATGAACTATAATCACTCAGATATGCTGACCACTAGCCCATGAGACTGGTTGTTGTTTGTTCATTGACGTGCTACATTTTACACTATTCTTTAGAATGTAGTTATGATTACAGATTGTCATGGACCATAACTTGATCCAGTTTGTCAAAAATATTGTATCCAATTGTGATTATATTGACAGTCACAAAGTTAAGTCAATTAGATTATCATGCGATGTAAAAAATGCTGATGTGTGAAGAGGAAAGATATGTTGATAGGTTGTAAATTAAATCATAAAACACAATTACTTTTAATGCAATCATTCAATAAATGACGTCCTACAATTCATATACTGGTATCAACTGAATTTTAAGAATGGTAATAATTTTACTCACCTAAATGGAACGTACTACAAAAAGTAATTACCATATTATATATTCAAATTAATAACTTAATTTTCTACTGTGATATTTTAAATTATATTACAAATGTGCACAGTGAAATGCCACTCGCTTGATGAATGCTCGACAGAATTTCCCCGAAGCAGTCATGTATTAGAACTTAGATATTGGGTAGAATTGGAGATGTACTTATAAAGTATTTCTTCTACTTCATGAAATTAGGCCTTTTGACCTGTTTTCACATCAAGTGGGATTTAATGAATCTTCCCATCTGGTAAATGGGCGTCCAACACTTCTATGTCCTATTGGTTTGTACTTTAATAAGAGCTGGGGGATTCTATCTGTAGACATTCTTTTAACATGTTCATACCAGTTGTTTCTCATATTGTCAATTCTATTTGTTAAATTATTATTAAATTGTTATAAAATATTTTTCAGTTTAATTTCACATTTGTACCCTTTTCTTTTACTGCCTTTCTTGCTATTTAAAAATATCATGTTTGCTTCTGCTTCCAAGATTCACAGCTTCAAACCCATCTGGATTTGGTGGTTATTTTGGGCATAACAATCCTTAGTAAAGCTTTGTTTGGAAGTGGCTGTGGGCCATTTCATAGATTTATGTCACATAAAATAACTTAAAATCTGAAATAAGAGGCCTCTGACTAAATATGTAGGTACTTTCATACCCAGATTAAAATTGAAGGGTGATGGCTAATAACGATCATAGTCACATGATGCTAATTTTTCAGTATTTAGGTAGTAAATCTATAATATATTCTTACAAGAATAAATAAATTTCAGACGGTGTGTGGAACAATACAGAGAACATTCAAAAATAAAATTAGAAAAGAAACAAAGATAAAAATGTATAATGTTATGGTGGTTCCCACAATATTGTATGGTTGTGAAACTTGGGCTCCAATGAAAAAACAGAAGGATAGAACGCAGACGGCGGAGATGAGGTTCCTAAGACAAGTTAAAGGATGTACAAGACTTGATAGAATAAGAAATGAGGATATAAGAGAAAATTGAAAGTACAGCCTTTATTGGATAAGGTCACGAATTACAGACAGAAATGGATTGATCATATGGATGGAATGAGTAAGGAGAGATATCCATTGTTAGCAAGAAATTATCAAGCAAGAGGAAGACGTGATGTTGGAAGACCTAGAAGATGTTGGGCTGATGCATTATGAAGTCGGAACGGGCAATTGCCTAATCCCTGGAGTGATGATGACGATAAGAATGATAAAAAATAATGATTAATCGCAGTGCAAAAAGTAACTGATTTTCTTCTTCTTCTTCTTCATCATGGTTTAGGCTTAATTACTAGCCTGTTCCGGCTCCAAATTGCTGCTGTTTCCACCTTTTCTTTGGTCTTCCCAAACTTCTTCTTCCTCGTGGTGAAGAGCTGAATGCTGCTTTTGGTATTCTATTCTCAGTCATCATTGCCATGTGTTCTTTCAAGTTTGTTCTGTATGCACTATTGTTGTGTTTAATTCCTCTACTTTTAGTTGTTGTCTTATTTCTGTATTACGTTTTTTGTCTCTTCTTTTATATCCTGCTATTGGTCTGAGGAATTTCATTTCACCTGCTTGTTTTCTGGCAGATTGTTGTTGTCACTGTCCACGTTTTGGATCCATAAATAATAATAGGCATTGCCATTGCCTTGTATAATTTCATTATAGAGTCTTTCCTGGCTTTATTTTTCAAAGTTCTTTTTAGTGTTCCTGTTATATAATTAAACTTATTAAGTTTGTTATTTATATCTGTTTCCACTTTGTATGATATTTCGCAACCTAGGAAGTTATATCTTACTACTTGTTCTGTTGGTTTATTTTCTAATATTATCTTTGTCCAAACTGGATGAGCGCCCTTGAATGCCATCATTTTTTATTTTTCTGATGATATTTCCATGTTGTATTTTTTTGATATTTCATTTAGTTTATATAGCATTCTTTGTAGTTCGTCCTCTGTTTTTGCTATTAAAATCTGATCATCTGCAAAGGCTACTGTTTTTATTGCTATATTTCCTAAGTTAATTCCCACAGTCGTCATTTGCTTCCATGATCTTATCATGTCATCTAAATAAATGTTACAAAGAGTGGTTGATAGTGGACAACCTTGTCTAACTCCTCCGTTACATGTATTGGTTCCCTTTGATTTATTTTTGTTTTCTCATACATTTTCTTAATTACTGGTATCAACTATAGTGGAATTCGGTTTTCACTTAATATGTTCGATAATTTTGGTCTAGACACTTTATCAAAGGCCATCTTATAATCTATAAACAGGATGTGCGTCTCTGAGTTGAATTCTCTTTGCTTCTCTATTATTTGTTTTAAAGTGAATGTTGTTTGTGCAGCTGATTTTATTATGGTAACTGATTTTAATATGGATAAAGTGAAGGAAACTAATTTTTATACATACATAACTCCTTTCGGAAGGTTGATTCCAAATATGCCTCCAACTATCTCTACCTTCCCATGCTTTGTTGTTTCTTTTTAGGAGGTGGCAAGCGCCTTTCAGGTTTCTTGTTGGACCTGCACATCGACCTGTTGCACATCAGCTCAATTACTTCATCGAGTATACCTGAAATGAACGAGCTAAAGGGGCTCCAATGAAGCCACGTCAGGCCTAGCAAGTCATTGGTGGATGATGAAATGCTTTCAAAAAACAAATACAGGGAAACTACACTATAAAACTGTTTTCTTGAAAATGGACTATGGCTGTTTTTAGCTGCCATCCTTCAATTGGACAATATTAGCATCAACTAGATAAGTGCCATTTAAAAAAAAATTGAGATTTTGATGCCATCTGTTGCACTGACTCATGAAGTTAGTGCTAAAGCTTTAAATATAACCTTATTATTAAAGAAAAATGTAAATGACATCAGTCCTATCAGAGATTTTATGTTTTGCAACAATAGCTATGAAACCAGATCTTCATAAATGCTAATCTAAATTTAGCATCATGCAGCTAAGCGCCAAATGTTTCTGCTCTTAGATTGTTGATGCATAACTGTCAAATAAGGAAAATAACTTTGAATATCCAGTATTGTTAGTTTGGTGCTACAGTAAATAGTGAAGATTGAATTAAACTATAAATATATTTTTCTTGAAACTTATATAATGGCACAGAGCCGGAAAAACATAACACTGTACAGTTATTGTAATGCTAAAGATCTGAACTCTAAATAAAAATGTGGATTAAAAAAATAATAAAAAAACAAATCAATTGTTATTGTGAATGAATTATTATTGTTGTATTGTGATTAGCAATCTGAGGAACAGGCAATATTTTTTATCAGAAGTATGAAAAATAGTGTAAAAATTAATTAGAAGTGGGGATAGAAATAAACTAAAAAACAAGTATGTAGCATGAATGTGGAATGAAGAAGGAACATAGAAACTAACTGTAGGAAAACTAGTTGGAAAGTGCCCACTAGGTTGGCCAAGAATGATGTGAGAGAATAACATTAACCATGATTTGAGGGAGTGAAATTATACAGGTAGTATTTGGAAAACATTAGCTCAGGATAAGGATATATGGAGAGCTTATATCTGCATGGCATGAAGTCTTGAGTTCAATATTCCCAATGAGTTAGTTATAAACATTGTGGTTGATGCAAATACTTACTTACTCAGATCAGTTTTTGTAGTCGCAGAATGGGCATCATCACCCAATACTGCATTCGGAAGAAGAAGAAGAAGAAGAAGAAGAAGAAGAAGAAGAAGACTTACTTACTCACTGGCACTATCGAACCCATAGGTTCATGGCCGCGCGGACATAAGCTCTCCATACATCCCTATCCTGAGCTAATGTTTTCCAATCATTCCCTGTATAATCTACTTCCCTCAAATTATAGTTAATGTTATTCTCCCACCTCATTCTTGGTCTACCAACTGGGCGTTTTCCCTCTGGCTTTCCTACAAGAAGCTTCCATGCAAGTCTTTCATTCCCCATACGTGCAACATGTCCTACCCATCACATTCTACGAGACTTAACTGTTCGTATTATATCTGGCTTCCTATAAAGACCATGTAGTTCATTGTTATGTAGTCTTCTCCATTCACCTGTTTGTTCATCTCTCTTTGGTCCAAAAATTTTCTTAAGTACTTTATTCTCAAATACTTGTAATCTCCTTTCCTCCCTTAAAGTAAGAGTCCATGTTTCGCACCCATATAATATAACTGGTAGAATGATAGTTTTATATATTTTCAGTTTAACGTTTTTTGACAGGAGTTGGGACATCAAGAGTCTCTGCAGTGCATAATAGCACGCATTTCCAGAATTGAGCCTATGTTTAATTTCTTTGTGCATATAATTCCTATTTGTGATTATTGTTCCTAGGTATTTGAATTCAGTCACTTCCTCAAAATTTCCCTCATTTGTCATTAGCTGTCCATTTCCATTATATAATGTATTTCTATGTGTGACCATATATTTAGTTTTATTGATATTTACCTCCAATCCTAATTTCTTAGTGTTACTCAATAGTGTGTGCGTGTTGTTCTTTAGTATCTCCTCGCTATCGGCCAATAGTACTACATCATCAGCATAAACTAACAGCTTATTAATACCATTGAGTTGTAAGCCTTCCTTATTCTCTAAAGAGTTAATGGCATGCTCTAGTACAAAATTAAATAGTAGAGGAGATAGTGCATCTCCTTGCTTCAACCCATTCTGGATTTCAAAAGTGTCTTCCGAAAACTGTTTGCCTACATGCACCCTACTCTTTGTGCCATTTAGACACATTCGTATAAGTCTAACTAACTTTTTAGGAATTCCGAACTCCAGCAGGATACCATATAACTTCTCCCTCTTAATTGAATCATATGCTTTTTTGAAGTCTACATATAGTTGATGTACAGTACCATTATATTCCCATTTCTTTTATAAAATCTGTCTTATACTAAAAATCTGATCTGTTGTAGACCTGTTTCTTCTAAATGCACATTGATGATCTCCTAGAATGTCATCAATATATGGAGTAAGTCTGCTTACTAATATATTTGTTAGAATTTTGTACGAAGTTGAAAGTAATGAGATTCCCTTGTAGTTGTTGCAATCAGTTTTATCTCCTTTCTTATAAATTGGTACGATAATTGATTCCTTCCATTCATCTGGAAGAGCTTCTTTTTCCCAAATCATACTAAGCAACCAGCGTATCTTGTCCATCAATTTTTCTCCCCCTGATTTTATCAGTTCTGCTGGGATCTCATCTGAACCTGATGCTTTATACATCTTCAATTTTTCAATCGCCATTTCAACCTCTAATGTACTTGGCTCTGCGACTAGCATTTCTGCTGTCTGTAAATTATCCTCCTCAATGCAAATATACCTACAAATTATGGTTAAAACAGATTTTACCAACTTCATTCATTCATAGTGTTCTGCTCACAAGCAGGTCTTTCACTGCAAACTCAGCATTCTCCACTCTTTCCTTAACTCAGCTTTCCTTTACATCCGAATGGGGGGATAATTTACGTCCGGAGTCTTTTACCGTGGAAAGACTCATCATGACATGTTTGCAGCTTTACTAGGGATATATATGTGTGGTAGCTTCCCGTTTCTTTCCACACCCCATTCTCTCTTCTGCATCTTAAAATCTTAAAAGATCTTAAGAAGGTTCCGAAGGGCCCCAACTTGGAGGTGAGGAGAGTGGATTTGGCTAAGTTAGACCCTCCAGACTTCACCGAAATTCACCCCAGAGTTTAAATATCAGTTCCATCAGGGTTTTTGACCAGATCAAAGATCCGGAAATCCCAATTAGCCAACTTAAGAGATTGTTAATTCATATCTGGCAGCTACATTGTCTCAGTCACTATTGGCATGGTCTTGAATTCTATTGGTGCACACAGAGGCTGTTTGAAGGAAAAGATGGCAACAAAGTCCAAAAATCAAATTGTGGAATCCTTTGTAAAATATTATTTGTAAATGGTTAGACACCACCTGCAACATATATGTTGATAAGGGCATGATGAAAGAAGTAATATACTTCTCTCTCTGTAAGGAGCAGCAATTCAGGAGAGGTAGGTGAAGTATGACTTCATCTTATTTTTACCAGATTTATTTTTAAACTTTATTTTCCTTACCATGAATGTTGGTTTTAGTAGAAATGTATTTAATAATAAATTTGGTCTCTTCAATTCTTACCTCATATCTTTGTTTTTGTTAGACATATGTTTCAAGGCGTGCTACCCTCATCTTCAGTAGTTATAGACTCAATAAAGATGAGGCTAATATGCCTTGAAACACATGTCTAACAGAAACAACAATATGAGGTAAGAATTAAACAGATCAAACTTACTTATTTTAGGAATTCACACTACGACGTATATTCATTTAGGTAAAATTTAATCATTCACCTCAATATGATTAAATTTTACCTAGACCAAACTTATTTTTAAGTAAAACCTCATAATGTTTCTTCCGATTGTATTTTCAAAGAAACATATTTCTTTATTATTGTATGAGGTGGGGCTCATCGTTGTGATACAGAGTGCCTGTGCCATGTAGTGTCATTCTGGCCTATGCCAGTGCTGAAGTGGAGGATTTTTGCTTCCAGCTTGCTGTTAACATCTGGGGGCAGAGCTTAACTCGCTGGTTGCCATTACAACCATGATTTCACCTGCTGAGATCTAGCATTACAAAATCCACCAAGTGAAGTAGGAATACCATCTGCTTCAAGGCTTTGTGTATGAAATTCTTTTGTATTACACTCTTCGACTATTGTTGTGGTGGTTCAAATATGAATCCTGTTTATGATGTAGTGTATGTTGTATTGGAAAAACCTTTTTCACATTGGAAAGATGAAGATAAAAAGGAAGTTATTATGAGTTAGGTTTTTTTTACTCACCACATTAAATAAAAAGGAAGTTTTAAATTGTGGGCATCCTACTGAATCTCTACAAATAGTGGAACAAAAGAAGTTAAACATTCAGTGAAATACTATAATCTTAGTTTCAAATGGTCATGTTTTAAGGGATTTCCATGGTTATGCTCCTCTCCCTCTACATCAGCATCTGTAGAAAGAAACTTTTCTTATCCGAAGCATATGAAACATACCTGAGGAATGTAATTTCAGAAGACACAACTTTTTTCTTTGGGGAATACTACAGTTCAGAAAGAACTTACAATACAGTTAACAAAGATACACCCATTCCATGAAGATACCACTGAGAAGCTTGCAGCCTTAAAGGACTGAAGGATCGATATGATATACAAGAAATAGACAAATTTAATAATAGTTAAAATAAGCATATGTGCAAATAATGTTTCTTTCTAACTCTTAATCTAACTTCAAAGCTACGAGCCACCACTGATCTCTGTAGTTCTAAACTTGCACATTGCACTGACCTGACTCAGTCGAGTAATTGACAAGCATGTATGTATATACTTGATACACCTCTCATGAAGACATTAGTGCTCCCCTAGTGAAAGTTTCTTGACCAAGCCTGATTTAGTTATGCTTAAAATTTAAAATAAAATTATTTTTACCTAACCTCATATCCGTCTTCTAATTAGACTTTTTATATAACCTTTTAGTGGTTACATCTTCAATAGTTACATGACTGATGTTCTGTCGTCCAGCAGCACTGCTTCTTACTCCATCTGTTGGTGGACCAATAAACCTCCCAAGTAAATCAAGTGAATCAGAATTAACTAATTTTTTCTTAGTTTTTGAATTTGGATTTTTTTTGCCAAATAGTGAGCTCCATAGTTTTTCTATTTGTTTTATTAAACTAGCCTTCCTTTCAATTTGATGTTTTTCTGACCAACCATGAGCGGCTACTACCGATTTTTCCATTTACCCATTTTTGACATTCCTAAGGTGTTCCTTCTCTCTGGTTTTTAAATTTCTCTTTGTTTTCCATATGTAAATTTTATCACTATCTCTGTATTTATTCTGGTAAATTCCTGATTTGTTTTCTTCTTCAATTTTGTCTATAATGACTCTTTTCCTTCAATAATTCAATCAGTTATGCATATTTCCCTACAGATGTCAGTGAGAGACATGTGGTTAGCACATCGGCTCAATGACATATATAATAGGTAACCAAGATATTACTTGAATAGGAAAGACCAGTTAAATTTCACTCACAGGAAGGATTCAATATATCCACCAAAATTAGTACTTCTTATGCTAACATTTTGTTTCCGTTTAATATTTTAAAATATTTTTCTTGTTTATCTTTTTATTTTTACTTACCACACCAAAAATCTATTCATTCATCCAATCCTGATGGTATGGAAACAATTTTGCATGTCCAATTCTAGGAATAACATATGGGATCTCTTGTTCATTAAGCAGAAATCGAGATAGGCTGCTCAAAAATGTTTGTCAGCAAGCACATGGTGTTTCCAAGTTGTCCCTCTCCCCCCAAGAGCTAACTATTCCAATATTACTTAAATTCAATGATCAGACAAGAATAAGTCACATACACTAAAATTCATCTGAACATAAGGGAAGGAATCAAAATATTCCTAAAAAAATAGCCATATGGTATAAATAATTAATTTATGAATGTTGGGGTGAAGAAAGTAGAAGTCTCCATTGAAGCAATAATAATTAGAATATTCCATAAATAGTTCAGAGTATGTTAAATTAATGTTGGGAGGTAAACATTATGAGGTATAATCATTAAAATTCACCAGAGAATCCTATGTGGTGAGTTGTTTAAACAAAATGTTCTCCGATGAATTTTAATAGTTCAGAGTAGTTCATCTCGATATGATGGCCACTTACTAGCTGATCTGACCTCATATCTACATGTGTAGTTCACAGAGGTGGACAATCATCCAGTAATTTTACATGTGATAATGTAATATTGAGTGCCCAGCTACTAAAGCTGGTTCTCTCAACTTGAAGCCTCTACTTAATGTAGCTACCCAAATTCCTCAATTGCTGGGTGTGCAGTTTCATACAATGTCTGAAATTGCATGATAACATTTCTTTCCTGTTAGGGTGTCAAACCAGGATATATCCCCATAGCTCTATGCTTATACTCCTGTCAACTAAATAGAGTAGATGTAAGTGAAACACACAGCGATTTATGAGTTTTAGAGCCAATGAAAAGCTCTGAGATAACATAGGATTTATTTATAGCTATTCAATTATTTAGTTGAAAGGAGTACAGGGTGAGTTTTAATTACACCGACAAACTACAGGGACTATTCCTGACTGGAAATGGAGGAAAAATGTCTTATGAATAAGTGTTCATAAATGCATCGTTGCCATGGTAGATGACACTAGTGAATGGCATTTTTCTCTCAGTGCTGTTACTTGGCCTGTTAGATCACCAGACTTAAACCACCAGGATTTTTACCTCTGGTGGTATCTGAAAAATGTTTTATATGCTTAACCAGTTCTTGATGTGCAAGCCCTTCAACAGCTTGTCCACATCGCCTGTGATGCTATTCGGAGAGAGTATTCGGATCATGGGAAAGAGTGAGGCAATCCATGATACGACATGTGAACACATGCATTGCATCTCATGGAGGCCACTTTGAACATCTGCTGTGACGTGGATGCTATTATGCTATGTACTGTATGCCAGGATGATTTGTTGTCTTTGCACACACATCGTTAATTTCCGGACACATGTTTATAGAACCTTTTTTTCTTAATTTCCAGTCAGGAATCAGTCCCTGAAGTTTGTTGGTGTAATTACCATTCACCCTGTATAGCTGTATAGGAAGAATAGCCTAAATTCCTTGGCAATGGCACTGGACTCTGAGAAATAAATAGTTCTTTTATATTAGGAGAGGAATCTATGTGCTCCTTTAATAGTATATTGCGATACAAGTGAGGTAAGCACTTGTTACTGATCGAGAAAAACTTTGAAAAAAAAAAGAGGTGCTTGCGCCGAGTTTTTTTCAATTTTCGAGGTCTGTTACGTGCTTACCTCATGTGTATTGCATACTATTTTTTGGTCGATATGACTAATTTTTGTTAAATATAGTAATAAATGAATTAAAATATTGGTTGGATGTAAATTACTTCTATGAGAAACAAACATTTGGTGATCGTTGCTATGTAGCTTTTCATTTGTTTTATTATAAGCAAGGATTGTAAGCTGTGGAGACATTTTTATATGTAGTACTGTGATTAGAATCGGTGGAAGCGAGATTGAAGTAGGGCCGTCTACTAGCGGAGAAACAAATATGACAACATTGAACTTGAAAAAAATGGACAGTGTTCATCCAATAGCATTCAATAATTGTAATAATTGTACCATTACATTCATTATATCAAAATAAATATTGTTACTATTATTTTACTTACCGAACATGTACTTTTTGAGTCCATATCAGCATTGCGATTTCTTTTGTTTGCTTAGCAACCAGCTTAGATGTGGGAACGTTGACTTACTTCCAGTAACAACAATATTAGTAAGTATAAGAAAAACAATTTGAGATAATAGCAACTAATAGTGAATCAGTTTTTTTTTTTTCAAATGCCCCAGGTTTGTCTTTCGACATTCCTGGTTCTCTCCTGGCATGGCGTACTTGTAACCCACTTCTGAGGTTGGGGCGCCTGGAAGGTGATGTTACATTGCCCTGATGACATGATGGGTGATGATGACAATGGTGCGCCAGGAAAGTCCCTAATCCTAAGCTTAACCTAAGATGAATATGAATGATGATTGCAATGGCCGTATGATTTTGGGGACCGTTGGGCCTTAAAGTCTTCCTGATATTTGTCTTACAGGTGAGGAAAAACCCTGATAAAAACCTCATCCAAAAAAACTGTCCTGACCGGGGATCGAACCTGGGCCCGCTGCATGACAAGCACGCTACCCCGTTGTGAGCGTTAAATAGCATTTGGAATTTAGGATCAATCAATATGTTTCTGCAATGCTGTCTTGGAGACTAAATAATAGATTGGAAATTTTTTATTTTCTTTTATTTAGAGAAAATGCAGTTCATGCACTTTATTTTGCAGTGTAGACCTACCATTATTGATGAAATGCATAAGAGAACATGAGTTTTTCCCTTCAGTATAGACAATTAAAAAATGGTGGTGATTATTAGTAAAAAATGAACAACACAAGTTGCTAATTAATAAATGTATTTCTTTAAAATTATTTCAGTATCAGATAACTCATAAATACAAACACAATATCTAGGCTACTACTTAGATATGTGTGATAGTCAAAATCTCTTTTATTTTACAGATATTTCATTCTCATTGTTATGGCATTATTTTCAAATTATTGTATATCCCTAACGTTAATAAAAATAAATAACAAATGGTGCTAATGTACAAGCACAGGGATTTATTGATACATATTCCAATCTACATTTCTAGGTTATTAAAACATACACATTCTATGCGACATTAATTTATAAAGGGGACACTTCTTTTTATTTCTTCTATACATAGTAAATGTATTTACATACATTTGTAGTTTTTTTTTGTTTTAAATTTTTAAGGAGTTCACAATGGTGAATACTAACAATGTATTTTTACATTTTATCTAATAAAATAAAGGCCAGTTCTAATACTTTTACTACAAATATACAGATTCTGTTTTAAAATTAAATATAATTTTGGGTGATAAGCTGGGGTATGTGGTCCACGAATGTTTTCTATAAGTTGTAGTTAAATCTTTCTATTAAAACCGATAAATATGTCAGAAGAAAATTAAATATTTCAGTAATAAATTATTAAAAATAAAACTGAACTACCCACTTACAAATTATATTAAAATCTTTGAACAAGGAAGGTATGCTACTGTATCCTACACTTCTTCCATGCATTTAAAAATACCTTATTTTCTAAAATTAATACAGTACTGGTACTGGTTTTGAATTATTTTGCATTCTTGAGTTTAGGTACTATGCAGGTAATTAATTAAACAATAGGATTGGCTCTTAGAGATCTATTTATGAATATTTAAGAATTTAATTTTATAATAGAAATCAATATTGTTTCAGATTACAATCTATATTATTGCAGTTTTTATGTCAAGTTGGCTATTTTGAAATTACCATTGCTTTCCAAGTTTTAAAGTTGTAAAAATATAAATTTTTCAATTTAATTTTTATTTTAAAAGTTTCCTTTGGGTTTTAGATTGCCATCATCATTAGATACTACATGACAATTGCTGAGAAAAATAATTTTTGACAGCTGTCAATAATTTGTTTTATTTTAAATTGCATAAAATCATAATTTATATTTCAGAATACTACACATAAAATATAATAAGCCTAATTAAGCACATTGAAATAAATTAATTTAGAATTAGTTTCTATCACATAGAATATTCCATAAGAGTGGTAATTATTACCTTACTGAGTACAGTAATAATAATAATAAAAAATCTCAATATCTCAATTTATTTGGGTACTAAAATAAATTTATAAATTAATATTAGAAATTTAACATTCATTGAATGGAAAATAAACTAAAAAAGTGTATAAGTTGCGAAAGAATAAAATGCTATTAATTACAAAATATCAGAGCGCCACAAGGAAATAATTTGAAATTACAACATACCCTTGCACAATTTATAAAGTGCAATATGAAAACTAATTTTATAAGGTACCGGTATAAAAAAATAAGTTTTTCTTACAGCTTTCATTATAGGCTAAATGGGATGATAACATGTACTAATAATATATTTTTGTTTTTTTTTTTGTCTTCTATAATCATCTACAATTTAAAGGTTTTACCTATGGTGGGAACTTTTATTTATTTCTGTGATTAACATGAACATAAATAAAGAAATTGGTTTGTACCCACAGTACAGTGTCTTTTGCTGTTCATTCACCCATTTCACAGTGGCTGGCGATTGCAACTACTAATAGCCTAGTTCCTGGCAAATTGAATGCAAAATCCTCACTGCACAGGCTCTGTGGAAATGTACATTTGCACACATTAATTCATCTTCCAAAATAGTCAATTATTTACTAATTGTTAATAATAAAAACAACTGAAATCAACTCATTTATTTAATTGTTGCATTTTTTCTCCACTTTTAGATATACAGAGTGATTCAGAAATATGGCTATCTGTTCGATCGCATTTTGTGATGAAAATATTATTATTAAAGGAAATATGATATCATTGGAAAGGGAATCCTTCAAATTACAATAATAGAACAAAACAAAACAAATCACTGCTCACCTGCAGCTTGGTGGATTGATTTTTGTGTGCTAGTGTCGAACACCTCCACAATTTTCTTCGATGTTTCTGCATCCGTACTAATGTGAGGCCTTCCAGGAGGTTTGATTTTCTGCATCTTTCCTGTTTCCAGCAGTCGTTTTCTCCACTTCCCCACAGTCAACAGCTGCAATGCTATGTTAAACTCATGTCTTGCCCATCTTGCGGCCTCACAATCACTAGGATACGTTATTGCCAATGCAGCAATTGTAATTTGCTGTTGCATATTCAATGCCATTTTGACTAATGACGTAAGTGCTACACTGTTTTGTTTTATTCCATTGTTGTAATTTGAATTATTGCCTTTCCAACAGTAATTTCACATTTCCTGTAATGGTAATATTTTCATCACACAACGCGATCAAACATGTAGCCATATTTATGATTCACCCCATAGAATCACATTTGATAACAAACACAAAAACACGTACAGCACTAATATTGAAATAATATTTCATATGAAGTACTTCAAAGTATCTGCTGAAACAAAACTGCTGGGAGACTGACTGAATGACTTCTGCACTCCTACAAGGGCATTCTAGTTGGCCACAGTGCCAGGATTCTGTTATCATTGGCTGATGTTACTGGCCATACGCTGTGCAGCGGGGCAAATCGATAGCAAAAGGCACTGTATATGAAGCAATATCATTTAAAATCAAATTCATTAATTGGAGTTTGGGACTTTTATGTAATTTTACATAAATGCAAGTGTCCATAAAATATTTATATTACAAACAAACTGTATTTGTTTATCTGTTTAATGTCAGAATTTTGTATATTTTATTACTTATCAAACAAAATTTGAAGTAGCTTAATACATCAAATTGGATTTTATCATATGAAATATTTGAAACAATACATTTTTATATATCTTCAAATTACATTAAATGAATATTTATTTTTTATTTGTGATAAAAGAAATAAATATTCTAAAGAGATCTTTCCTACTTCATTATTATTAGGAATTTATGTAATAGTAACACCATTAAGTAAATGTAAAGACATTTTCTGAAATCAATTTTAAAAAGAAAACTTTTTGTCTGAACTGGGACTTGAAGTCAAAATCTGTAATGCCTAAAGGTGGATATCTTGGATTCAAGCCCTGATTCAGGTAAATTTTTTTTTCTCTTTAAGAAAGGAATTTGTATATTGATAATTTAGTGAATTTCGAAAAATCTGCCATTTTTTTGAGAATGATGAATTTTTAAAAATATGTTTGGGTCTAAATATTATATCTTTAGGTATATTTTCATGTTACACTATAATTGTTCATTATGTGAAGCCAGCCCAGTATTTCATTCAGATTTTTTTTAATGACAGTGATAAGATTGTAATAATTCTGATTAATCAAAAATAAATAATGCAAACACATTTGCTAATGATTTCTATTTTAGAAATACTGGTAATAAGATTTATACTATATTTGTTTTTAGGTCCCAGAATTGTTTGTTTTAGAATTTTAATGCAACAATCTAAAATAGTATTTAATTTTTTTTCTCGCAACATTTAAATTCAATTAAGCAAGTTTATTTAATAGGCATTTCAATGTATAATAATCATTAATTAAATAAAAATAATACGTAGTTTTATTTGATTTTCATATTTATTATATAATTCAGTGACAGCTGTTTCGTTACACTGTACCTTCTTCAGACATGTTAACAAATTATAATATAATATAATATAATATAATATAATATAATATAATATAATATAATATAATATAATATAATATAATATAATATAATATAATATAATATAATATAATATAATATAATATAATATAATATAATATAATATAATATAATATAATATAATATAATATAATATAATATAATATAATATAATATATAAAATAATATTATATAATGTAATATAATGTAATGTAATGTAATGTAATATCTATCCATCCATAGTAATTCTGCCCGAAGGCAGGTCCTTCACTGCAATCACAGCATTTTCATGCTATGCTTTGCAGCTTTACTAGGGAATTGTGTAGGTGTGGTAGCTTCCCGTTGCTTTCCACACTGGTGAAGGAAGATGATGATAATGATAATGGTAAGGATGATAATGATAAGGATGATGGCCATATGATTTCGGAGACTGTTTGGGCCTTAAAGTTTTCCTGACATTTGTCTTACAGGTGAGGAAAAACCCCGATAAATACCTCACCCAGAAAAACTGCCCCGACCGGGGATTGAACCCGGGCCCGCTGCGTGACAAGGCAGCACGCTACCTCGAGACCACAGCGGTGGACATAATATAATATAATATAATATAATATAATATAATATAATATAATATAATATAATATAATATAATATAATATAATATAATATAATATAATATAATATAATAATTATAATAATTGTTGTTTTCTAGTTAGTATTGATTAGTTTTGAATTTATCTTTGAGCTTTAAAAGGAAACAGTTTTGTACTTCTTCTTTAACCCTCTGCATGCCATTGGTAAAATGTCTTGTGTCAGAGATTTAAATTGCATCTGCCGATGTGAACGGCTTTGCAAGAAGTTTAAATAAATTTTCTGGCAGGAAATGGACAGGAGCATCAGAGCCGATGTAATCAGCTCATGGCACCTAAAGGATTTAGGATCCATGTTATTAGTTCAAATGAATATGAGGAGGCATGATTCACTGTAGTTCAGAACTAATTTATTTATTGCTGTAGTAACACAGCTAATGATCCCATTATTGCTTTCTTAACTCTTAGATTTTCAGTAGAACTTAGGTACATAAAATAGATGTATGTATGTACATACCTCATATGTCCCGCTTGGAGACATGGGTGCTCCCTATCGGGAGTTTCTTAACTAGGCTCAATTAGTTATTAACTTGAAAGCCTCATAATGTTATTTCCCATAATTAATTTATGAAATTAGTTATATTTATTTATCTAAAGATGTTAACGAGTGACATGTGGTTAGCATATCACCTCAATGAGACAGTTAGTGGACAATTAAGGTATTACTTGGATGATTGAAGGTCGGTTAATTTTGCACAGACTCCTATTTATTCAGGCTTGCGGTTTTTTATGAGCCTGAAAATCTTCTGACTCAGAACTCACTGTTTAAAGTTCCTCCCAGAGAGCTTGTCCCTTTGGATTTTTCCATCCTAAAAATCCCTCGACCCTAGTCAGGTTTGAACCTGCGACCTTCAGGACTAGAGGCAGGGAACAAGGAACCATTAGACCACTGCGCTGATACATGAAGTAGAGAAATAAATTAATAACTGAACTATTTAAAAGCTTACAGAATGAAGGAAGAAAATTAAACAAATAATGATAATGGGAATACATAAAAAGGAAAAAAACATTCTTGGTGAATATTCTACTGAGAACTACAGTTAATTTAATTCGAACTGCATTTTCTTAAAAAAAAATACCATATTATTTTGTGAAAAGAGGGAAGTCAATTCTGCTTCTCGTGAACTTACTGATTTACAAAATATACTCTTTATATTAAAGCATTTATTAATTTCATTTTGTGTTTATCGAATAAATTGCAGTTTTTTTTCCCCTGAAAAAGGAAAGGTTGTAGAAAGTACATTTTTGTTATAAATAAATGATTTATGTAACATAAGAAATTGTTTAAATTTATTTATCTTAAGATTTACTATAATATATTGTTGCATTAAATCCATGTAGAAGATCACTATGAGGAAATATTTTTTGATAGTTGCAGCTAGTTGTAAGCATAGTTTAGGCCAATAAATATGTGAATCTCATTTGTTTTCTTATAAAGTGATTTCTTTTCCTCCTGTGCCTGATGTCTTTTATTTCAAATGGAAAGTTATATTTCATTCAGTACTAAGTACCATGGTTATTGAAAGATATTTTATTAATTAATTTCAGTTAATTTTTGTTTCCAACTTGATTTGGAATAGATTCAAAAGTTGAATTTTATAGGATTCCATTAGAAGTGGTCTTAGGAATGTTTTCTATGCTTTGTATAAGAAAACAAAAAAAATATTCATATATGAAACAAGAAGTTAATAGGCGATGTCAGTGACAGACTTATATTGTTTCTCTTTTTATTCCTCAGCCACAAATATCATCAGATATTTACTAAACAAGTTTTGATATTATCAAGTCTTCATATTAAGTCAAAAAACATTAAAACTTTTAATTTTAATGCTGGCAATGCAATATTTAACCATGCTAATGTTGGATTAAATCAAACTTTTTTTTAACAATATTCTGTTGAATTGTTGATGTCATAAAAATCTGATAATGCATGTTGTTAAAGTTCTGATTTTAAATGAAGAAACATAATGGTTAATAGGGTCCAATAAATTAAATGTTTCTGAAAACATATATATATAATTATTAACTACAAAGTTAAGATGTCTTAGAGCTTTAAATTTTTAAATACAATACTACCAAAACTTGAAATAATTGAAAATTACTTGTAAGTGTTGGAAAATGGTTTGCATTATTTCTATTTTTATTACCTTGGTACACTACCACAATCAAAACCAAAACAGTAGTAATACTATGCTAAAAATAGAAACAAATGCGTATAATAAAAGAAAGATGCATATTTTCAGAGTAAGAAATCATACTGTGAATTCGGTATTTTCTATTGCCTGTGAAAAATACATGCACTGATTTGAGTCAGTTGTTTACAGCCAGACTTCATCATACATAGATGTGATATGAATTTAATAAAAGGATAGTTTCTTCTTGTTTCATACAGTATCAATATCAAAACATATGCTGAAAGAAAATAAATATATGACAGATTGATTATACAATGTGTCATATTTTAATGCTCTATTAAAGCATAGGATTGTTCTAGGATTCTAGGATCTGGTATGTGCTCGTTAAGAAAATTTGTGGTTAATTTACTGAAGAAGCAGTTTATTTTTAATAAATAAATAATTAATTTAAAATATAATTATAGTAACAATATTATTCACATTGAAGCTGAACCTGCAGCCATTTTTATTAAAATAAAAATACAGTCTGCACTTTGTACTAATCTAGAAGTCAGTTGTATAATGAAATTTTAAATAATTTTATATAAATAAAATCAAATTACATGAATACTTAACTAGCAAAATACCACATCCATTATTTTCATTGTCTGTTTTAAAATTTATACAGATTTACTATAATCCAATATACATATAAATTTAAGTTATTAAAATATAACTAATTTAATTTGTTGCCAGTATAATACAAGTAGGAATTAATGAGAGTAATTTTACAAGGAACCTGAAGTTTTGAGTAGGGATGTTAACAGACAAAGATCCACATCTATGAAGGAAGGAAATTATAGAAGCAGTTTGAGTTGTCTGAGCTGTTTTTTTATAAACATCCAGGACACAGACTTCACAAGTACAAGATTGCTCCCCCAATCTGAAAATGAAAATTCACATATAAATTAATCATCAGTAAGGATATAGTACAGCACATTTAATTGTGCAATCAATAATAAGAATTAAATGATCAATTGAGTTGGTGTTTACTTGATGAAAATCCATATTTATTAATTAAATAAAAATAAAACGTAGTTTTATTTTGATTTTCATATTTATTATATAATTCAGTGACAACTGTTTCGGTACACAGTACCTTCTTCAGACATGTTAAATTATGAATTGTGTTCCAACTGATCTAAGCAACAATACAACAATATTTATTTAAATTTTTAAATTTAACAAAGGGGATTCATTCAAATCAAGTTCAGAATTTAACAGTTTTTTACTACTTTTAAATTTATTAATTTCTACAGCCTCCAAAAGATCTAACTTCTTACCCTTATCACTAATATGTAAAATTTCAAAATTTGGATCGAAACAATGATTAAATTGGAATAGGTGGTTAGCATATTTTGAATTTTCTAAATTTCTGTTATATGCTCTCATGTGTTCCTTTATCCGAGAGATAAAAGGTCTACCAGTTTGTCCTATATAGACATTGTCACATGTGCCACACTTCAATTTATATACACCTGATAATTTTTCTTTTTTTGTTTTTGGTTTTATTGTTTTTTTATTATATTTTGTAGAGTTTTATTAGTTTTAAATGCCACATTAATGTTCAACTTTTTAAAGTATGGGTGGTCTGTTGAGCCCTCTTTTGGCAGAGATTTTTATGGATGACTTAGAACAAACCATACATAAGAATGAATTAGCCAAAAATGTTCTATTTTGGTATCGTTATGTAGATGATGTCATAGCAGGCTTCACAGGAACCAAAAGACAATTGAATTCCTTTTTAAATTTTATTAATAACATTCACAGAAGTATTAATTTCACAATGGAATTAGAAATAAATAATAGTATAAATTTCTTGGATTTATCAATAAAACACATTGATAATAAGTTTGAGTTTGGTATCTTTCACAAACCATCTCATACTGGTACCACTATCCATAGTTCTTCTCTTCACCCATATACTCATAAGATGGCAGCCTTTAATAGTTACATTCATAGACTTTTAAATATCCCTCTTTCACCCTTGGAATATAATAATGAATTGAATATTATTAAACAATTGGCTGTTAATAATGGCTACGACCCTGAAATTATAGAATGTTTAATTAAGAAGGTTCATTACAAAAAAGCAATTAACAAAGTTTTTCCTTTACCCAAAGAAAACATAAAGAAATATGTCGTAATGTCATACATATGCCCAGTTTCAAATAAAATATCTAAACACTTTAAAAAGTTGAACATTAATGTGGCATTTAAAACTAATAAAACTCTACAAAATATAATAAAAAACAATAAAACCAAAACAAAAAAGAAAAATTATCAGGTGTATATAAATTGAAGTATGGCACATGTGACAATGTCTATATAGGACAAACTGGTAGACCTTTTATCTCTCGGATAAAGGAACACATGAGAGCATATAACAGAAATTTAGAAAATTCAAAATATGCTAACCACCTATTCCAATTTAATCATTGTTTCGATCCAAATTTTGAAATTTTACATATTAGTGATAAGGGTAAGAAGTTAGATCTTTTGGAGGCTGTAGAAATTAATACATTTAAAAGTAGTAAAAAACTGTTAAATTCTGAACTTGATTTGAATGAATCCCCTTTGTTAAATTTAAAAATTTAAATAAATATTGTTGTATTGTTGCTTAGATCAGTTGGAACACAATTCATAATTTAACATGTCTGAAGAAGGTACAGTGTACCGAAACAGCTGTCACTGAATTATATAATAAATATAAAAATCAAATAAAACTACGTTTTATTTTTATTTAATTAAGAATTAAATGAATCGTGATTTCTTCTTACCTCATACTTCTATGTTTTTTTAAACACAGCACTGCAGTATCGGCGACCCATTGTCACCATCGTCAGCTGTTTTCACGACTGTCAATATTTTCTTTTGCCAGTAATTATCCAAACTGCCATCTGGTGTTCTTTTGAAGGAATTATTTTCTAAACTGCCATCTGGTGATCTTTTGAATGAATCATTTTCTAAACTGCCATCTGTTGTATTTTTGAAGAACTTTGTAATCAAGCTCGGTTCGTCTGGAATCTCGAAGTTCATGGTTCTAGTATGGTTTTTTTTGAATATATATTTTTTCCCAAACTGTTAAATCCAAAGGTTTAGATAGATGTTTCAAAAGTTTTGCTTCTTTTTTCAATCCTATGATGCTCTAATAAACTATGTGCTGCTGTAGCTGATTTTTCAATTTCTCCATTCTTTATGTTTCTGAAGTGTTCTTTTTTACGAGTTTCCAAGTTCCTTTTTGTTTTTCCTATATATATCCTGTTGCAATCTTTGCAATCAATTTGATAAATTCCAGATTTTTTGTTGTCTGGGGTGTTACATTTATTATTAGTTAACCGAAGATTACCCAGGTTGAATTTGTTAATTGGAGCCAATGTTATATTACATTTTCTGAAAATTGTTTGAATCTTATTATGAACTTCAGGATGGTAAGTAAATTTCTTGAATTTTACATCTTTCTTGGAATCATGTTGTAAGGTGGTGTATTCCTGTAACCTTTTCTGTTGTTTAAATTTCTTTAATTTATTCTTTATTATGTCTTCACCAAAACCGTTTACTTTAGCAACAATATGTTTATATTCCTTGTCAAAATCTTAACCTGGGTAATCTTCTGGTAACTAATAATAAAGTTAACACCCCAGATAACAAAAAATCCGGAATTTATCAAATTGATTGCAAAGATTGCAATAGGATATATATAGGAAAAACAAAAAGAAACTTGGAAACTCAAAAAAAAGAACACTTTAGAAACATAAAGAATGGAGAAATAGAAAAATCAGCTATAGCAGCACATAGTTTATTAGAAAATCATAGAATTGAAAAAGAAGCAAAACTTTTGAAACATCTATCTAAACCTTCGGATTTAACAGTTTGGGAAAATATATATATATATAAAAAACCATACTAGAACCATGAACTTTGAGATTCCGGACGAACCAAGCTTGATTACAAAGTTCTTCAAAAATACAACAGATGGCAGTTTAGAAAATGATTCATTCAAAAGAACACCAGATGACAGTTTGAATAATTACCGGCAAAAGAAAAAATTGACAGTCGTGAAAACAGCTGATGATGGTGGTAATGGGTCTCCGATACTGCAGTGCTGTGTTTAAAAAAACATAGAAGTATGAGGTAAGAAGAAATCACGATTCATTTAATTCTTATGAATTGAACCTCATAATGTTAAAAATTTCCAAATTCAATATATAAAAATCAATAATAATTTTGTATGTGAATATAAAAAAAAAAAGAAGGAAATCTTTTTCATTCAAAAGTAATGCAATTAAAAGTGAAATAATGCTGCTATGTTATTAATTAATGAAGTCCTAATATGAGAGTTCTATATATCATAGGATACATCTCTCCTGAACTGTATAAACTTTAAATTTCCCTTGAAAGGAAAGAATTTACATACGTTTTTCTCACTTGAAAAATTGCATCATCCCTTAATGAGATTAAATTAGCAAATATTTATGTACCAGAAACATACACAATTTCAGGTTTATAAAATCAACTATCGCAAGAAGTGTCAATCATTGTGCTCTAATGTTAATAAATCACATTTTGAGCATATTAACAATTGAATTGATAACCAATTTCATGCACAACTGTGGTGTCTACTAGCCACACTCTGTACGCGTATGGGAGCTACTGGCCACACTCTGTCAACAATAAAATTTCTTGGCCTTTTATATTCATTTTCCAAGGAAGTTTAAAATTGGCTCAAGTATTCCTTTTAACAAAATGTATTGTTTTGCAAATCTGACCATATTCAATACGTCAATCAAATTTACATTTTTATAATAAACATTAGCTTCGCTTTGCTAGGTACATATACCTGCCAACCCTTGAGTTACCATTAACCATTGTATAACAACAGCTTATTGTGTGGTCCCAAATACATTTTATTGGAAGTACCCCTGCTACAAAAGATATCAAACTTTAAAAAAATATTCACTATGATTATTTTTAATTGGTTATAACTTACAGCCAAATCAGTTTCAAATCAGCTGAATTTAAAATATTTGAATATGGACTGTAATATGATATGTAGGCCCTTAATCAACTACATTTAATTTTTTTTCTTTTACATTTAAAAAACAATTTTTTTTAAAATCTGAAATTAAAATATTTTATTGTAGGTTATCGTTTGTAATTCTCTGAAAATTTACAATAAGATCTGAAGGGGTTTACAAATAAATTAAAGCTATACTTCAATTGAAACTAAAAATCAATAAAACCAACAGACTCTGGTATTCAGTAACTACTTTAGAGTATTATTTAAATTAAACAAGTTTGACTTAGCGTCTGTACTGGTTTAAGTGCAGAGTGGATGGTGAAGGATGAATGAGTTTTTATGTCATAACATGTTACTAGTATGAAGTGGCTGAAACTATTAATTTCTCAACACACAGTAGCCAATCAGTTAATATTCAAGTGTGATAATAGAGGGTGTTTTTTCTAGATATACTTGAAAAAGCAGAAGGTAAAGAGATCCCACTTACAGGCCATAGTAGACCCGAGGGGTAGTTGGAGGTTAAGGCTTCCACTTTTTCTAGACAATCGGAACTGATGTCAGCCCTGCGTGACGGCCGACTTTACCCCCAGAACAAGCGTCTGTACTAATTAATGTTAGAGGTTGAGTCGACCTCAGGGCCATGGTGCCACCAAGAGGTTTGAGTCAGTTTAAAAGTCCTGACCCCACCGGGGCTCGAACCCTCAACCTAAGGCGTATCGCCTTAATCATATACGCTACGGCGTGCCCTCGGATTTACTTCTCGAAGATTGTGTATTTCTATTAGGGGCAGTTTTTACGAGGTGTTGCAGGTTTACACAACCACCAGTTTTCCAATAATTTATTATTTATTTATTAAAGTAATCCCACTACAGGCCTCAGGACGCCCTTCGGGTAGTAGGAGGTTAAGGCTCCTACTTTTTCTGGACAATCGCACTTGATGTCAGCCCTGCGTGACGGCCGCCTTTACCTCCAGAACAAGCGTCTGATACTCATTTCCGTTAGAGACTGAGTCGTCCCTAGGGCCATAGTGCCGCCAGAAGGTTTGGATCAATTTAAAAATCCTGACTCCACCGGGACTAGTATTAAGATTTAAAAAATGCATGTTTTTAATCAGATCTTAACATGGTCTTTACAACATAGAGCATGCCATGAAGTGGTCTCGTTGCAAATCTCTTGCAACGTGAACGGCATAACTCTTCGTTGCTATTTTCCTGTGCGCGCATGCTGCTTTCCCTTAAAAAACCTGGCAGTTAGCAGCGGGCTATGTTTCAGTCCCACAGCACATTGTTGAGGCGTGCATGGAGTGTATTATTACTTTCTCTTCTTAAACTTATTTTGTAGGATTTTCATCCTCTTTATTTCCAAAATCACTCCTCGGAGGAAGACGTATTGGATGTGCATTCACTGTCTATTCATCTCTTGGCTGGTCTTCCTCTTGTTCTTCTCCCGTCCATTGGTCTATATTCTTTAGCTCTTTTTGCAAGCCGGTTTTCTTCCATTCTTTCAATATAACCCTTCTAATATTTTCGTCATTACTTTATCTAAGAATTAAAAATAATGAATACAGTATTGGTGTACAATTTAAAACTGTTTTCAATACTTTCCATTATTGAAAATAAAAACCCTAGAAGACCGATGCCAGATTGAATACAAAACAGTTCAATTAAAATAGAGACAACTGACACAAATTTTCAGGTGGGACATATACTGGTATGAAAAGTATAACTGGCTTTACGGTTCTGAAGTGACAAATGCACTCTATTGTTTGCCTTTCATTTCTTTTTGCTTGAGTAAATGTGAGGACACACTCTCTAAGTAAAAGATTTAAATCATCTATCTGACAGATAAATTAAAAAAAGCAAGACATTTCAAAACAACATATCCAAAATGTTTTTAATCTTGCATTTTTGGGTATTATAAATACAGCCCTACGTTGACAGAAAATACAGGAGGAGAATTGCTTTGCCTAATGATTCAATAAAGCAGATCAGGTATATTTTAGACATGCAGAATATTATTCAAAAACGTTGTAATCTAATATATAAAAATGTCCACCGCTGTGGTCTCGGGGTAGCGTGCTGCCTTGGCACGCAGCGGGCCCGGGTTAGATTCCTGGTCGGGACAGTTTTTCTGGGTGAGGTTTTTATCGGGGTTTTTATTCACCTGTAAGACAAATGTCAGGAAAACTTTAAGGCCCAAACGGTCCCCGAAATCATATCATTCATATTCATCTTAGGTTAAGCTTAGGATTAGGGACTCTCCTGGCGCATCATTATCATCATCATCACCCATCAAATCATCGGGGCAACGTAACCCCGCCTTCTAGGCGCCCCAACCTCAGAAGTGGGTTACAAGTACGCCATGCCAGGAGAGAAACCAGGAATGTCGAAAGACAAACCTGGGGCATTTGGGGGAAATATATATATATATATATATATATATATATATATAAATTGTTTGTTAGTTCGTACTTTTTGCGCGGCCATACCGTTGATACGATTGTGATGGGGCTTTTTGCAAAATGTTCAGAAGATTTCCAGGATGAACATATGCTGTAAGAGAGTTGTGATACTCAACTTCTACACCCTTAAAATCGTCCTTTGTAGTGGAAAACGTGAAAAAAGTAGCTCTTTGGACGCTTAAATGGCTTACGCTGCCTAAACCATAACAAATACACAAAATTAATGTACACAGAATTGAATATCTCAAAAAGCTCTACAAAAAAGTCTGCGACAGCATATGTTTATCTCTTATGGATAACTCACAATAACCATTTGTTGTCTTTCATTGATACCAAGAAGATCGAGACAAGTACGTAGATTCCTGTGCAAGCATAGCAGCACATGGCGGGTATTCTTTTCCGGATAACTCGGAATGACGAATTTTGTCTTTTAGCTCATTTATGCCAAGAAGATCGAGATAAGTAGATTCCCGGGCAACATCGGGTAACCAGCATGGGGAATCTTAAAATAATTACGATATACATTTATAATTTTTACATTTTACTTATTCAACTAATCATAAGATGCACATTAATTTTTGTCTTTCAGCTCATTTATGCCAAGAAGATCGGGATGAGTATATTCCGGGACAACGCCGGGTAAACAGCACGGAGATCTAAAATTAATTACGATATAAATGTTTCCTTTCACTTATTTAACTAAAAATAAAACACATTAATTTTCTTATTTCAGCTCATTTATGTCAAGAAGATCGGGATAAGTAGATTCCCGGGCAACGCCGGGTAATCGGCACGGGGTATCTAAAACAATATAAATTTATAATTATTTTTCCTTTTACTTATTCAACTAAACATAAAAGCACATTAATTTTCATTTATTTAGGCGTAACTGCTCACATCGGGTATTAGCTAGTAGGTTATATATTTTGTGCAACTGCCAATGATTCCATGAATTGGCGCTGATTATCTAATAAGATACCTTAATGAGTGCAGATTAAAAACGGAAAGTTAACTCTGTTTTGGCTATTTTATGGTGTAAATCCTCCATCCATCCATAGTAACTCTGCCCAAAGGCAGGTCCTTCACCGCAATCATAGCATCTTCATGCTATGCTTGCAGCTTTACTAGATAATTGTGTAGGTGTGGTAGCTTCCCGTTGCCTTCCACATCGGTGAAGGATGATGGTGGTGATGATGATAATGATAAGGATGATGATGATGGCCATATGATTTCGGGGACCGTCCGGACCTCAAAGTTTCCCTGACATTTGTCTTATAGGTGAGGAAAAATCCCGATAAAAACCTCACCCAGAAAAACTGCCCCGACCGGGGATCGAACCCGGGCCCGCTGCGTGACAAGGCAGCACGCTACCTCGAGACCACAGCGGTGGACGGTGTAAATCCTAATAATTAAAAAAAAATGTGTTGTAATCTTTAATATAGATCTGAATGCTGAACTTAACATCGGATCAGTTAAGACAATATTTGAATCATCAGAGGTGAGATTTCTCAGATTTGAACAGGTTATAAGTTACTAGATCGCAAAAGGAACATTATATATTAGTGAAGAATGAAATATAAAATAATTTCTGACATATTTTAAGAAAGTTTGAATTCACAACTTCACAAGAATTCACAATTCCTTAAAATATGTCGGAAATGTGTGATGTTATACAGACATAATTTTAAACAAACTCTATGACAAAAATAGAAGTCCATCCATTTGAATTGATGGGTTATGTACATGAGACTTTACAAGGCGACGCACATACGGAAAAATGCATGATCTAGCTGGACAAAATTAATAACATCGCTCCTGTTATACATACTTTCACGGAACTTCACACATTTGTTAACCATTACATTTTATGCATGTTTAGAAACTGTCATTATTTTTGTTTGAAAAAAGTACCCCTTATAGGAGCGTGAATTTTCATAAAATTTACAATTGCTTTCTCATTAGACATATTTTCACTAAACTAGAAAATTTGCCATATATAAATAATATTTATGTCACTTACTTCACCTGGAATACGTTCTAATACCTCAACTTGTACAAGCATTAATCGTTGCTCTGTATGATCTAAAAGGAACCTCAGCTCCGCTCTCTCTTATTAGGATAACACTTTTGTTTTACTTATGTAATTATATTATATGGTGTGTATAGGTTGGAACCTCTTGCCTTTGCTGTAGCCTGAATATGAGTATAATCATATTTTCCTAACTCTAAATCAACAATAAGCGCCATAGCTTCTTCTGAAGTGAAGGGATTCACAGTCTGAATACATCACGGCTCCATTGCCCTCTTCATCTTTTTTTTAATGTTCTTGGTCATATATTTATGGAGAGCTTCACTATTTCAGCAGCTGTCCTTTTTCCACTCTTCTTTAGACACGTTTGAGTATCATACGTAATTTTATGTGGATATATGTCTGACAGTAGTGGAGATACAGTCCTTGCCTTCGTTCTCTCCGAACTTTCATTAAAAGTTTTCTTGGTCTTTCTCGTTTTTCCTTAATGCTGTCAATTAATATCTGTAGGTTTATATATGTGTGTAACCACTGCTAGGTATTTAACTACTTGCCTTCCACTTGGCAATTACGATTGGTGTAAACGCACTCACCTTACGTTTTAAACATTTTTATATCTCAAAAAGGCACGTATTTACTCTAAATTTCTCTAAAAGTAATAGAAAATCCCTTGAGAACACTTGGTAGTGGATCATTTAAAACATTGGTTGTCTTTAAGTAGTAGAAATAGCTCATATTTTGTGATTTTCACACTGTCCTCCGAACCACTAGTATGAGTGTAAGCACGACTACCTATAAAGAAAAGGCTCTATTTAAAAAAGTGATTAAAAGTGATATATATTTTTTGTATAATAATCTAACTGAGTGCATCCTGACATACAAAGAAAGGATAGTCAAGGATAGACTTTTTTATTACCCTTGTCAAATCTTATTCTTTGATTGTAATTTTATGTAATTACAGCACTTTATAAAATGCTTCAGAAATTAATAAAAAATAATACAATTAAAAGTAATTTGTGAATTATGATAGAGCATACTCCCTACTACAGAATCCATGCGAAAAGGTCACTCACACGACGAAATAATACGAACACTGCGAGGAAATATCCAGGGGTAAATTTTATCTTTCAAGGACTCTGCGCACATGGCGTTCGGACCGATAACTTTCGTTGGCTGTAGCGAGGATGCCATTGACAGCATAATCAAAATAAGCAGAGAGTTTAAAACTTTGATTCATATAGTATAGGTTTCACTACATTTTTCACATTTCGTTGTAAGTTCAAAAAATAATTTTATCCAGCTAGATCGTGCATTTTCCGTATGTGCGACATCTTGTTTCCAGTCCGCCGCGCGCTCTCAGGACATCGCGCGCAAAATGATGCTGCCATAGCCAATCTTATTAATTGGAATTTTATGTGACTATTTAACTCGTGCCCCTAATGAGAATCAATGGTCAATCACATTTCAATGACTTTTGGTTTACAACCAATCACAGTCTTTTTCACCTCGATTTTATCACTTTAAAATCAAGCTCCTCCTTTTTAACATTTTGAATGGGTCATAGCATTATTTTGCAGTGACTGCATGTGGCTATCAGATTGTATTCTTTTATTATATACAACTTTCCTCATTAGAGGATTGCCTCAAGGACAAAGTGATACAGACAGTTAATTTTTGGAATTGATGAAATACATTTTGTAAATACATTAAAAAAAATTCAAATTGTAGGCCTAATTGGAGTATACATACTATAAAGTAGAAATTTTGTAAAAATGGTTTCTAAAATTGAAATTGATCCTCTAATGGCAGCGATGGCAATTTTAGAAAGATACACCCTGTCCAAATCTAAGGAATTCCAAAATTTGGCTAAGAATCCTGGTATAGTACCTCTTGTCCCGATCATTAATCCTGTGACAGTTATACTATCCAGTTGGTATTTATCTTTGTAACAGTCAATTGTTGGCTCATATATGGCTTTCTTTTCAGAGTCAACTTCCTCAGTTTGGCCACTATGAGTCTCAAAACGAATTGTGGGATCTAATATCATACCAATTTTAGAAGATGGTCTAAATGCAATAATATCTATTCGTCTGTTACTCTCATTAGTGGCCACACCATGAACTTCCTCATAAACTGTGTGTCCAAAATCTCGCAAGGCTTCTGCCATCATATTTCCAATAGTGTGGTGCCGAATGTTTCTCAGTGATTCTCCAAACGGACAGGCCCCAAGGAGTGTGCAAGGGTTTCGTGCTCTCTGCGACAACGTCTACAGAGGGTATCTCCCTAGACCTGCCCGGCAAAGAACGCACCGCCGATACATTGGCTTGCATTTTAATCGCTTCTCTCCATTCGGAACAAGACAATCCCTGATGATCACGGATCCATTGATTTGCCGGTGTATATTCATTGTAGAGAACAGCACCTTTTCCTTTATGAGGAAGTTGACTCCAGAGAACTGCTTATTTGTCTGTTAGTTGTTTCCTTGCATCTGGTAGAAGACTTCGAGTGTTAATATTGATGTCACTAGGTTCAATGTTAAGGTCTCTCACACATTGTAAACTTTCCTCTTTTAGGTTTCGGAGAGTAGTAATATATGTATTATTGTCTTGGTAAAGAATGTGGCAAATGTTTTTATGCTGTAATGTTGTTTCCCACATTGCACAAAATAAACCAAGTCCTTTATTCCGACGTTCAGTATATAACATGTGATCAGGGACATCCGTCGGAAGATGTAACATTTCTTTAAGTCCACTTCTCAAAAGTTTATCACAATTCACTAAAAATGTTTTTGGTATTTGATTTGGTGGTACTGTTTGAAACGGGTATATTAGAGTAGGAGATATGGAACAATTTAAAACTGTAAATTTCTGATTAGGCTGTAACAGCGGTGAAGCAATGAGAGTTTCAATATTATTCCGTAATTTAATAAGAGTTTGCTTAGAATCAAAAGTTATATGATCTGAAAAGCTGTCACCTAAGTAACGAATAGTGTCAGTGATTTTATGGGCATGAATTGCATGCCCATCAAATTGGAGATCTTTTTCACATAGTTTACCTTTCTCGATTGAGAGCACTGCTGATTTGGAGACATTCATTTGAAGGTCTATTTCCTGAAACCTCTGTAGAACAATTCTTGTCAGTTCACTGGCAGCTGCAACATCTTTCCCTATAATCACCATGTCATCAGAAAAGCTCATAATTGTTAAATGAGATTGATCCGGAAGTAGTAGATAACCATATTGACTTGTTATTGATTTTTTTGAGAGTTCATCGAGAATATGATCAGTTGCAATGTTATATAAGGATGGTGATAACGCAGAACCTTTAGAACTCCTCGATTGATAGTAATTGGTTTAGTTTTATTTTGATAGGTTTCAATCTGAGTCGTGTTTCCTACCTGGAGATTTGATATTAATTTTGATAATTGTTTTGGCACACCGATAGTTTGTAATGTGTTCTTATGATTATGTCCTATATTATCAAAGGCTTTACTTACGTCCAAAAAACTATAAATACAGACTCTTTCTTTTGTTTAGCTGATAGTGCACGAATGTAAACAAATAGTGCTTGCGGGATATAATATAAAACATTTGTAGCAATTTATTATACCACAAAAAAAAAAGAAACCACTGTTTACATTTTCTTAAACGTATTATTTCCCAGGAATTTACGTTCCAGAAAAATATAATTGACATATTTACATCATAGGACATCAGAAATTAATTAATAACCTATAATGTTGGTTATAAATTTCTCCACTAGGGTGCATTCTTACAATATTGCGATCCTTTGGCAATAAATAATGATCTGGTTGCAGTGATGAACAAATGAAGCATAACAATCGTTTCTCATTTGTTTTTAAACATCGCCGTTTACATTAAATGTAAAATATTTTAAAATAACTATAGTTAAATAATGATTCGTGAGTAAACAGTTTAATTTTATTCGTTAAATAGTCCTAACAAATGCCACTCTTGATTTCCAAATTCTGTAGATAAATTCACTCCTCGCTTCGTGAGTCTGAATTTATTGATAATTTGTAAATCACTCTCGTGGCATTACTTATGATAAAATTCCATTTCCATGTACAAAGTTTCAGACTCTTATTATTATGGTCATTTGAAGAATATTGTTTTAAAGTCAGATTTAAAATGAGATACTTACTTACTCACTGGTACTATCGAACCCGTAGGTTCATGGCTGAGCGGACATAAGCTCTCTATATATCCCTATCCTGAGCTAATGCTTTCCAATCATTCCCTGTATAATCTACTTCACTCAAATCATAGTTAATGTTATTCTCCCACCTCATTCTTGGTCTACCAATTGGACGTTTTCCCTCTGGCTTTCCTACAAGAAGCTTCCATGCAAGTCTTTCATTCCCCATACGTGCAACATGTCCTGCCCATCGCAGTCTACGAGACTTAACTGTTCTTATTATATCTGGCTTCCTATAAAGACCATGTAGTTCATTGTTATGTAGTATTCTCCATTCACCTGTCTGTTCATCTCTTTTTGGTCCAAAAATTTTCCTAAGTACTTTATTCTCAAAAACTTGTAATCTCCTTTCCTCCCTTAAAGTAAGAGTCCATGTTTCGCACCCATATAATATAAATGGTAGAATAATAGTTTTATATATTTTCAGTTTAACGTTTTTTGAAAGGAGTTGGGACGTCAAGAGTCTCTGCAATGCATAATAGCATGCATTTCCAGAATTGAGCCTATGTTTAATTTCTTTGTGCATCTCATTCCTATTTGTGATTATTGTTCCTAGGTATTTGAATTCAGCCATTTCCTCAAAATTTCCCTCATTTGTCATTAGCTGTCCATTTCCATTATATAATGAATTCTACGTGTGACCATATATTTAGTTTTATTGATAAATACTTCCAGTCCTAATTTCTTAGTGTTACTCAATAGTGTATGCGTGTTGTCAAAATGAGATACTATTGGGAATAAAAAGTGTCTATTGGGAATAAATAAAAAAAACTAAATATATGATTTACAACTATGTAATCTTATCACATTAAGAGCTGAATTGGAATAGAAACTACATTTCAATAAATTTTATAATTATACTTGTTTTAGTTATCAAATAAATGACATTTAAGAATGTGACGGTTAGCAAATTCAGTTTTAGTTACTTTAAAAAATAAAATAATTCCAAAATGGGTGGTTGAAACAAAATGCTTACAACATTTTTAACTATCCCACGAAAATTGCAAAAAAAAGAAAAAAAGAAAAAATTGTGTGACATAATAGTTCACTCACTGTATGATTTAGCATGGACGCCCTTTCATTATTGTACGAAATCCTTCCTTTTACAGGAGATCTTTACCAGCATGTTCACATTATATTAACACAAGCTATTGTCATTTTTTTTCAATTATCAACGATGATGGGAAACTGTACTTCGAGTAAATAAGCGTAAACGTAAACTCATTTTTTGTCCAGAATATTTTAAATCATGGTTATTTTTAGTAGTCGCTTTAAATTATGTTGATTTTAACTTGGATGAATATAATTTCTAGCTGTACATGAATGATGATCTCTGAATTTAAGAAACTTGAAAATCCTCTGAAGACTGTTAGATTCCATTGATAGAAAGAGTTAAGTATTGTTATACTTACGTTTTATGAGTGATGCTGAGTTGTGTATTCATTATTCCAGAGTGACTTCGATGCCGTGGACCAGTCTGATGTTTCTGGAGACCTGAAATATCATCACGTAGGTGAGTTCAAATGTATTTGCAATTTAACAATTGAGTCATTTGGAAACATAAGGGCCATATTTCTGACAGTCGTATATTATATACGAGTACAAAATAGGATTTATGTCCAACTGCATGTTTGTTTAAGTTGATGTATAAAAATCTTCACCTAAAATTCTGATCTAATTTAAATTTTGTATGAACAAAAAGCAAACATATGTTTCTCTTTTTTTGTATAACTATTTTGCTTTTGCAAAATAGTACTTCAGCGAATATACTTAAGGAATAAGGACAATAAAAACGTTATAATGGGAATGCTTTAAAAACAGCCACCTACAAATAATCAAAAAAAGTGAATTCTATTATTTGTTTATTTAGCCTGGTGGAGTTAAGGCCATGTGATCCTCTCTTCCACTCGTGGCTTAAATTTAAGTTCTATAATATAATTTTATTTTACCAGAACTCAGTCCTACTGTATTTTTTAGGCCCTTGTGTGAGTATCGACCACCTGCAATATTAGGTAATATTTTTAAACATTTTGATATATTTTTGTGGCCAGTCATTTTAAAATTTTGCTTTACTAGACTGAAACACTGATCTAATTGGGAAGTGAACTCAAATGGAAAACTAGTGCAATTGCATTCATAAACGATCACGACTACAAGTAGTTACAGAAAAATGTTCATATGCAGTGGGTCTATAGAGAGAAAATTATTTATATTTTTATATTTAGGTTTGCCATCTATAAAATGTGGAATTTGCAGCAACATTATCACTTATCATGGATTTATGATATATTTAATGGTTTTGGGATGTGCAGGATAAAGGTGATGACCCTACAGATAGAACAAAGCAATAGAAGCAAGTGAAAACCGACCGAGAATAAACGAATCTATAACATTTACGTTAAATATAATATAGAAAGCACATAATTCTAAGCACAACATTTTAGGAATACTTTTTAAAATAATTTTACAATAACTGTGAAAAGTAAAACTGATACTATATGCAGCTTCAGGTCAAAATTTAAACTTTTATAATCTAGAAAATAAGAGATAATTTTGTAGCATATTTCATCAATGTGTTAGTCCACATTATCATTAGGGGATGGATTTCTATTACATAAAGGCATAAAATATGACCAATAGGATGATTTCTACGACCTAAAAAGATATATGTGTGAATAAAACATGAAAATATCGCTGATAAGGAGATATATAACACCTGAAAAAGGGACATAGCATGGATTTATGACCTAAAAGCTTAACAATATGACTAATAGAACTGAAAACATTGTTATCATTAACACTATATATATACATATTTATATTCATTATGATCCATTTTAAACCGTCAGGTATGATAACCTAAGCATAATTAAATTATTTAAAATAGCTTTAAAATAAAACAATTTTTACGGCTCTCTTCTATAGCATGAAATCTGTAAGGAGGAAAATAAAAATACATGCTTAGAGCATAAATCCTGTGAATATTTAATACCTATTAAGAATTCAAGTATCATGAAAAAAATAAATATCAATTCTTGACTTCAGTCTGCATTATCAGCTAGATTATCGCAAACAATGACAACATGCATTTTAATGGTTTAAAAGAGAACCGTGGAATGGTTCAATCTATTTCTAAATTATTAGTTTAAAGCTGAAGCTTTGAAACGGAGTTATTTGGCAAATCTGTTGTAGGGATAAGCTATTATTAGTCAGCAAAGTCAGAATAGGATCGGCGAATTTAATAACATAACTATCGCTTTGTAACTTGTACCCTTGAATTCTCGTTCACAATATTTATGCGCTACAGCAACGCCATCACTCCGCCACACTCAGTTTGTTTGACTGAATATTACATGCTGATTGGCAAGTCATGCTAGTGTCTATGAGACTGGCAATATATCCATCTTACCTGTTGTTGTTTCCTGATTTATCTTCTGTTGATGAAATGAGGAGATCGGTGTCTACGTCATCAGCATCTTCCTGATCGAGATTGCGTTGTTGTGACAGATTTACTTGCCGCTTGCCAATTGATTCTAAGAAATCTCTGTTAGCCTGTATCATGTTCTGGGTTTGACGCATACGTCTTCGTGCAATTTCGAGAAGAAGTCGTTGACGGAGGACATCTAAAGGGTTGACGATGGAAAGGGACGGACCCGTCCCGGTTCTCTTCACTCGCCGATTTGCCTGTTAAAAAATCACGTATTTAGTAAATTTCAGAATGAGATTAAGTCAGAGGTATTGCAGATATGATCAAATGTGTGGTCATAAATTGAGTTTAATAACATAAGAGTCTATTGGTGAATATATATTTCGAATTAGATTCTATTGAATAAAAAATAAATTTACAATGTACAAGAAATAAGTAAATCACAAACGAAATAAATAATATAATTCATTCAGGCTTCTTGGAAACGTCCGTACTAACTTACTTACTTACTCATAGTTACTCACTGGCACTATCGAACCCGTAGGTTCATGGCCGCGCGGATATAAGCTCTCCATACATCGCTATCCTGAGCTAATGTTTTCCAATCATTCCCTGTATAATCTACTTCCCTCAAATCGTAACTAATGTTATTCTCCCATCTCATTCTTGGTCTACCAACTGGGCGTTTTCCCTCGGCTGTCCTACAAGAAGCTTCCATGCAAGTCTTTCATTCCCCATACGTGCAACATGTCCTACCCATCGCAGTCTACGAGACTTAACTGTTTTTATTATATCTGGCTTCCTATAAAGACCATGTAGTTCATTGTTATGTAGTCTTCTCCATTCACCTGTCGGTTCATCTCTCTTTGGTCCAAACATTTTCCATAGTACTTTATTCTCAAATACTAGTAATCTCCTTTCCTCCCTTAAAGTAAGAGTCCATGTTTCACACCCATATAATATAACTGGTAGAATAATAGTTTTATATATTTTCAGTTTAACGTTTTTTGAAAGGAGTTGGGACATCAAGAGTCTCTGCAATGCATAATAGCACGCATTTCCAGAATTGAGCCTATGTTTAATTTCTTTGTGCACATAATTCCTATTTGTGATTATTGTTCCTAGGTATTTGAATTCAGCCACTTCCTCAAAATGTTATTCATTTGTCATTAGCGTCCATTTCCATAATATAATATATTTCTACGTGTGACCATACATTTAGTTTTATTGATATTTACTTCCAGTCCTAATTTCTAAGTGTTACTCAATAGTGTGTGTGCGTGTTGTCCTTTAGTATCTCCTCGCTATCGGTCAATAGTACTACATCATCAGTATAAACTAACAGTTTATTAATACCATTGAGCGTCCGTACTAACGATTACTGAAATAAAATTGAGTTCTATTCTATGAGTTTTCGGACCGTAGCCGAACTACCTAAGGCATCCTGCCTTGGCGTAGTGCTATGGGACCGCGCGCTGCTATGGAGAAGAATTTTTTCATGGAATTTTGGCTGATGTAGCCGAGCGGATAAGGCAAGATGCCTTGGCGCAGAGCTACGGAAGTCGTGTCTCCATGGGAGAAGAAATTTCCTCATAGAATTCCGGCCGGTATGAGACCGGTGCCAACCCAACATCATGAGGAATTTGGGAAGCTAGAATAAGTAGCGGCTTCAAGTTGAGAAAATGAGTTATTAAAGGCAGGAGGTCCCGACATGCTACCACATAACACCCCTATAAACTAGCTGGATGATCGTTTTACCTCTGTGATTAACACATGTGGATGTGAGGCGAGCAGCCGGCTAGTAGGCCTGAGAGTTTAGGAGTATGTGAACGATGCTTTCCCAGTATCGAGATAATTTGGATAACTTCATCTTCTTTTTCTTCCTTCCGAGTATTAGGCCAAGGCCTGTTACGATCCTATAGAAAATTTTCCTTCCAGCGTTTCATAGGACGGCCCAGTGATCTTCGTCCTCTTGGTATATAATTATAAACAGCTTTGGGGATCCGATTTGAACTCATTCTTTCCAGATGGTGTTTCCAATTTAGTTGGTACTGTTTAATATATTACAAAATTGGCGTATTCTTCAATTCTTTTAAGATATCGGTGTTCCTTTTCCGATCCCATCTGGTGTAACCCGCTGTTCTGCGCATGAATCTCATTTCACAAGCCGTTATTCTGCTTTCATGTTGTCTTTTTAGTGTCCATGCTTCACTACCATAGGTCAACACTCGTCTAGCCAAAGTGTTATATAAACGTAATGTGGTGTTTTTTGTACAAGGGATGGTTTCATAACTTGATTAATAATTCCCAAACTTTTATTATAACTAGTATTTTTTTCAGGGATATCCTTTTCACCCCAGATAGAGAGATAAGTTAATATCCAATATTTTTAAATTGATTACATCTCTCTAAAATTTTATTCTGGAGACAGCTTTTACTTTGTATGGGGTCCTTCCCATGAAATGTCATAATTTTAGTTTCGTTAATTGATATTTCCATATTAAATTTGGCACCTATTTTTTGTAAATTATAAATTGATCGTTGCAAATCATTTTCGGAAAGTACCAGAAGAGCTAAATCGTCTGCAAAAATAATAGCATCGAGATTGAGGTTCCTATTGATGGGTATATATCCTCGTTGTGTTTGCCTTCCTTTGGCCAGCAACCAATCGAAGTCTTATACGAGAATTTGGATAACTACGATAAGTAAATGTTGTGGACCCGAGATACAGACCAATTCATCTACGCAGACTTACTGGCTATATCAGGGCTGTTAAACAGTGTTCACTAGGTGTGAAAAGACGCCCCCCCCCTCCTACACGCATGCAGACGGACTTCCATGAAACAACACAACTGTCAAGTGAGTAGCGCTCTCTTACCTTGTCAGCTTATACGATGTGGGGTTGAATATTAGAGGGGGAGGGGTGTCTAGCCAAACAGAGAGAGCACTGTTTAACGGCTCTGGGCTAGATGATCAACTCCATGATTGAGATATGTGGATGTGTTGCCAGAAGCAGACTGGTTTGTTCTAGGCCAGTCACACCAAGAAGCTGCGAGTTTTCACTGTTTCCTAAGTCCCATAACACTAATTCCTATAACGTATCTACTAGTAGACTCTGAAAATCCATACCCCAAGAGATCAGGGACTGCCGGATATCAGCTTCCTTTCAAATAAATTTAAATATCTTTATTTTATGATTGGTCTCTCAACCGACTGAGGGTATCTGATTTTTTGTTTCTCTAATAATATTGGCTTGATTTATTTTAATTTTAGTTTAGATTTGTGTAAATAATAATCGTATGTAACTTCGTCTCTCTATCTCTCTCCCTCTCTCTCTCCCTCTCCCTCTCTCTCTCCCTCTCTCTCTCTCTCTCTCTCTCTCTCTCTATATATATATATATATATCCATCCATAGTAATTCTGTCCGAGGGCAGATCTTTCACTGCAATCATAGCATTTTCATGCGATGCTTTGCAGCTTTACTATGGAATTGTAGGTGTGGTAGCTTTCCGCACCGGTGAAGGAGGATGATGATGATGATAAGGATAAGGATGATGATGATGATGGCCATATGATTTCGGGGACCGTTTGGGCCTTAAAGTTTTCCTGAAATTTGTCTTACAGGCGAGGAAAAACCCCGATAGAAACCTCACCCAGAAAAACTGCCCCGACCGGGGATCGAACCCGGGCCTCACTGCGTGAAAAGGCAGCACGCTATCTCGAGACCACAGCGGTGGACATATATATATATATATACATTTTTTTTTTCACTGGTTGAGTGGAAGAGAATGCCTTATGCCTATAGTGGGAATAGTCGGTCGGTAGGTTTTATTTACATGAACAATTCTTAGGATCTCGGTATTGATGTGGAAGAGAGGTGGTTAGACTTTTTTTTAGCATAATCGCTGAAGAATATATCAAGGCAATTGATAGTCAATTGTATTGATTGATGGCCTATTTAATAGTAGATTTTTTACAATTTCTCACTTTTATTTGACTGGTTTACCAGAATATTGTAATCCACTTTATATCGCAATTCGATTTCTTCTCACTTGAATATTCGTTTATTTTAAGTTCTATAAATATCTAACGGCAAATTAATAAATAATAATATGAATTAATTAGCTTTTAATATGTAATTGGATATTTTCACTTGATTGGTGAATGCCCGTCGTTAGCCGAGTGTATCCTAGCAATAAAAGACTATTATTCCTCTAAGTTAATTTGAAGATTAACTTGCAAATTAATATGCTGCATACCGGCAGCAGAATGTGAAATTGCTATCACGCTCGTGGATGAACTTGAAAGCGCTGTCACCCTTTTGACCGTTGACTTGGACGAGAAGTTAATATACTGCCCGCTAGCAGTAGAATGTAAATTTAATGTCATAAACATGGGTGATTTTGAAGGAGTGTCGGCCTCTCGGCGATTGACAGCACAGTAGTTAGTAAATACTCCGTCCGCTGGCAGTAGAAAACAAAAACATCACCATCCTCACGTGTGATCTTGGAGTTGTCACCACTCTGTGTTGTCACTCTTTCGGCGATTGACAGCACAAGTTCAGTCTTAGACTTCTGATAACTAAGAGGAAATCACAGTACACTCACCTGGTGGAGGAACCTTCAACTTCACAATTCGTTAATCAAAATACAGAACTCACTTTGGTTGATTCAATGGATTCGTAAGGGGGTTTGAAGTAATCCTCTATGGAAAGTCCATAAAATAGTGTCTTGTCTCGGGACTAGTGTTTGTTTATGCTGTAATGGTAGGGTATCATAAATTTGTAGATTCTCCAGAAATATACTTTATATTCGCCCAAATCAATTCTTGAAAGCCATTATTCAGAAACCTTTGTAATTTTATTAATTAAATATGGATTTTCATCAAGTAAACACCAACTCAATTGATTACTTTGTTATTTTTTCCAAAACCACTAACAATTAGTTATCTTTACGGTTTCCTACCATAATAAATCGATCTCGATTGCATATATAAGGAAGTACATCCCTTTCTTAAGTTTAGTTTGGCCTTTGCTTATCATTTGTTATTTTTGTTATTTTTGAAGTTAGTATCCTGTTTTCCCATATCATAAATCGCCCAGTCGACTATAACAATCTGAAGATTCATGTCTCATCCCAACCACTGTACTTGTTATACCGATATTGAAGAAATCACCGTCTCGTAATCAACTGTTAAACCCTTTGATTTATGTTTAAACGATGTTTTATCGTAACAGTCAAGTTAAATGAGCATTTATAAAATTATTAATTTCCTCAATTTGGAATTTAATCTCAATACAAAAAAGACCTATGCCAACTTTCAGCTAAGTTCCAGTTGTACTGTAAACAAACTTGCGTAAGGTATTACACCCCGACTCCACCTATTGCGGGAACTGTGATATACGTTTACCCACCTTATGACTGAATTGTACACGGAGCTGTCAGCGATATAAATATTGATCATAGGCAACGCTTCTTGTAGGAAAAACAGAGGGAAAACGCTCAGTTGGTAGACCAAGAATGAGGTGGTAGCATAACATTATGCATGATTTGAGGGAAGTAGATGATACAGGGGATAATTGGAAACTATAAGATCAGGATAAGAATGTGTGGAGAGCTCATGTCTTCGCGGCCATGAACCTATGGGTTCGATAGTGTCAGTGAGTTCGTTAATTAATAAGGCAACTTCGTACTTTACGGGAAATAATATTGAATACAAGAAAATATGGTAGGCCTACCAATAATAATTAGGGTCTTCTCTATTTCTTATTTATGTATGACATACAAAACATATATAACAAAAATTATATATGGGCCTACCTAACAGAATCAGATAAGATGTGGATTTCTTGAAGTAGATTCTCTTCATATTCATTATCTTCATTCCTTCATCTCTTCACATTTTTTCCCCTGAAGTGATAATGAGGAAGTCTACAATGGTGTCATGCAAATTATCAGAATTCCAAAATTTGTTCTCTTCTTCCTCCATATATTGTATGAACGATCGCTACATTTCTGCAGTTACCTATTTCAGCTCTTCGTGAAGCAAGTTCATGATTTCACTCAATTTCAAGCACGGGTTTACGGCGTTTCCCTTGGTGTCGATGGATATCCTTTATTTACAATTTCATTACGAGCAGAATGTATGCTCCATGCTGACGCATCTGCAAATTCTGCTGTCATTTTTTACTATACCATGAATGACTAACGTGGGTTATTTTTCACTACACTGTATGCAAACTTTGACCCTGCACATACACACTGGCGGTCTGTCGTACCCCAGCAGACTACAGGAAATAACATTTTTATTTAGATTTAGATTTATTTAGATTTATTTAGCCTGGTGGAGTTAAGGCCATGTGGCCTTCTCTTCCACTCACCAGAACAAACATATGTTACATATGAATACAAACAAAATTACAATAATAGTCATATTATACAGGACAAGCATATGTTACATATGAATACAAAAAAAATTACAATAATAGACATTGAACAATTAATTATCTGTCATATTGAATAATAATGAAAATAATGTCTAATAATGCAATGAAACTAAATACAATTAAAATTAAATTAATGATACAATGAATAAAAAAAAAAGAATAACAGCTCGAATCTACTATACGTAAAAAGAAAAGAAAAAAATACAAAGAAAGTAATAAACTACAATGAATTAATCTACGCTTTTTATACAAGGCATTAGGTAAATATATTAACAAATCCTAAGTCTATTTTTATTAAATAATGCAGAAACACATTATTAATTCTTAAAAAGTAATATTAGTGAGTTGTTTCTGTTAGTAATTTTATTTTCAATTTGTTTCTGAAAGATGGTAAAGTTTGGCAGTCTCTGACATAGGGTGGAAGTGAATTCCATGTTCTAGCAAGAGAAACTGTAAAAGATTTCGAATAATAGGTAGTGTGATGAGGAGGGATATATAGGACACTGCGCTCAAGGGATCGGGTATCTAAGTTATGTGTATCACAGAGTTTAGTGAAGCGGTGTGATAAATAATAAGGTAATGATGTGTGTAATATATTATAGAGAAGGCATAGGGAATGGATGGGTCTACGATCTTGTAGACGAAGCCATGGCAATTGTTCAAGGGATGGTGTAACGTGATCAAATCTACGTATACCACAAATAAAACGTATGCAAGAATTGTGAACACGTTGAAGTCTTTGGGTAAGAACAGTATTTAGGTCAGTAAAAAGAGTATCACAATAATCAAAATGGGGCATTGCAAGTGTTTCTACTAACATTTTTCTTAGAGAAAACGGTAAACAATTTCTTATACGATTTAATGAATGTATTATTGAGAAGATAGTTTTGCAAATGTAATTTATTTGTTTATTCCAAATTAAATGTTTATCCATAAACACTCCTAGATTTTTTACTGTCTCACTATAAAGGATCTGAACCCCATTAAGTGACACATGTAATACTGCATTTGTGTTAATTGAGGATAATAGTCTCTGATGGCCCATAATGATTGCTTGTGTCTTTCTAGAATTTAATTGAAGTCCATATTTCTCTGTCCACGCCGTTAGCGAGTCAAGGTCCTCATTAATTTTGGTTACCGCGTCATTTAAAGAATATTTGTCTGAGTGAAGGTAGATCTGCATGTCGTCCGCAAATAAATGATGTTTGCAATGTTTTAGGGAGTCAGATATGTCGTTTATATAGATTGAAAAAAGCAATGGGCCGAGCACCGAGCCCTGTGGAACTCCAGCTGTACGGTAGGTCCAAGAAGAGCGTAATGTAGAATTTCCTACAACATATTGCTGGCGCTCACGAAGGTAGGAGTTGAACCATTGCGTGACACTGTCAGAAAGTGAGAGGTTTTTTAGTTTAAGCAACATAAGTCCAAGTCTACCGTGTCAAATGCTTTACTAAAGTCAAGTAGTGTAAGAATAGTAAGTTTTCGATTATCAGATGCTTCGCGTATGTCTTCACATATATTTAGTAGAGCAGTATTTGTATTGTGTCCTGTCCTGAAGCCTGATTGGTATTGATCTAAAAGGTTGTGTTCAGTTAGGTAGTCAGTCAGTTGTTTATGGACTAATCGTTCCAAAGCTTTTGAAAGGGTAGGTAAAATACTAATGGGTCGAAAATCGTTAGGAGTTAAGGGAGTTTTTACTTTCGGGAGTGGGCGTACAATTGCTTGCTTCCATAATGTGGGATATGTAGAGGTTTGTAGTGAGGAGTTGAAAACATGAGTTATGGTAGGTAGTATAACGTCGATTATTTTGTTAAGTAGAGTGATATTTATACGGTCAGTACATTCTGCTTTTGTTTTTATTCGTTTGAGCGCTTTCTTTATGTCATTTTCTGTAAGATATGAAAAATGGAAATGTTCTCTGTCTGGTGGATTTGTCAATAGTAGTTCACTTATTGTATGTGTTTTGTCTTTAGGAGTAAAGAATGTGCTTGTAAAATGGTTATTAAGTGTGTTCAGAGAAACAGGTAGTTTTTCTACCTGTGTGTCTTTCCTTCCTACACCCATTTTATTCAGATTTTTCCAAATATCTGGGTTATTGTTATTAGTAGAGCGAGGAATTATATGAAGAAAATTATACGAAAATATGAAATCGTGAAGACAAAATATGAAAAATATGAAAAATATGAAAATTATGACGCAAAAATATTATGAATCTACTATTTTTTATACTTTTTACATATATTTATATACATAGGCCCACTATAACTTATAAGTGTACATACCAACACATAAATGAGACAAACAGAACTTATTTATAGGTCAAGAAATCAAGATATTCACTGTATTTCAATTTTAATTAGCTTTTTCATTAATTCTGACCCAATATTAAATATATCATATTCATGATCTGAAACAATTTAAATGAATCATGCCATAGTGCAGTTGTATAAGGAAACGTGGTGCAAACAGGAAAGTCGTGGGTTCGAGTCTCGATATTGTCAAGATTTTTAGCTGGACCAGACCTTCTGGTGGCATTGTGGACCTGGGGTCTCAGATGGAAGTGAGTACTAGATGCATGTTCTGGGCACAAATGCGGCCATCAGGCAGATCTGACAACCCGGCAGACATCTAGTGTCTATTGTCTAGAAAGTTGGAAGCTTCAACATCCACTACCCCAAAGTCCCCCCCAAGACTGTAGTGGAATCACTTTACCTTCATAAATAAAAACTGAGAGTTTATATATAATACAATTAATTTTTGTATTGAATGGTATTTAATTATGAAATCCAAACATATACAAGAAACAAAACATTGTAATCAAAACAAACAGGTTTCCATGAAATATAGCAGTAACAAAGTTTAGAACAGATGTAGTTTGAATTATTGCTATTTTTACTTTGCATAAAAATATTAAATTCCTGGAGATACAAGTGTAACAATAACATTAAATTGGACGATTTAAAATACAAGTAAACCATTCCAGATGTCATATTTGGAGAAACAAGATGTTAAAAGTTATTAGTCCATAATTGATTCCAGGGATTGTTTCAGAACTCTCTTTGCAATTAAAGTTACATTTAATGTTGAACTTCAAACTTGGTGAAATGTAGTTAAGAATAATTTAAACGTTTTTTTAATGAAATGGGTCTAACATTGTGTCCATAATCTTGGTCTAATTGTGTTTTGAACAATCCAATTGTCTATTCTGTTTGTAATACACAGAAGTTTTTTTCTATATTTTCTGATAGTAAACTATAAGGCCTGTCGGTCATAATTGTTTTACACGATGAAAAATTATGCTCAACATCACACAATGTTATGGCAGCATACTTGTATCATGCTATATTCGATAGTTTGATGCCCTTACCTACATGAACTTTACTAATTTCACTAATCAACAGAGGCAGCAGCAAAGGTACTACACAACAGAAGGAGAAAACAAGACGAGATCTGGGACGAATTCTATTCCACAGAGGCGATGGCAAACAACAATTGGATGTCGGCGAACTACGAGCTGCGACACCTGGTAACCAGGATGGCGGTACACGGTTTCCACCACAGAATGTGTACCAAGAAGACATATCACGTACCAGAAGACACATGTGTATGCGAGATGTGCAAGAAAAGATGTGACCGATACCACATCACAGTGTGTAAAAACAAAAATAAATCCATAAGTGAATATGCACGGGACAAATAAAACAAAACAATACACAATGTGTGAACATTCTCATTATTATTACAAAGCACTTAAACGGAAATCAGTACCAGATGCTTGTTCTGGAGGGTAAAGGTGGCCGTCACGCAGGGCTGACAAGTGCCGATTGCCTAGAAAAAGTGGTAGCCTACTACCCCAAGGGTCTCTTGAGGCCTGTAGTGGGATTACTTTACTGCTTCAAGTTTACCAGCAGTCTCTCCTATATTTAAATGCTGTAATCTGTTCACAAAGTAAGGACTGCTCTCAGGTAGCAATAACGAGTTGACAGTTGTTATACCTGACTATAGAATATTCCAACATTGTTATTCTACTTATTCATCTAGGCTCATGTTCTTGTCTGGGGATCAAGTTTAGGACAAAAACCTCCATCTAACATGTCACTCTGTGACTCTTCATCTAATTATTTGCTTTTATGAAATCTATCTATATTGTTCAGAATGGATACTGAGAATTTTCACTTGTCTACCACTTTACACTGTCAAAAATTACATAAATATATTTATTTCAAGAAATATTTTAAGGAATTCCTAAAACTTTTATTGAAAAAAAATACGGGAATTTGAAAGTTGAAAAATATGAAGGAGTATGAAATTTTCACTAAAATATGAACATTTTGCTAAAATATTATGAAATATGAAGTTTTTTGTTGGTCTTATTTGAAACTACACGTCATGAAATGTACAGATACTTAGTCTCAGGCGCTCTCGGACAAATAGTTTAAAACATGAAATTTCATAAAATTCCGCGCTCTAGTTATTAGGTTCAGTAAGGCTGTATAGATGTCTAAGTTTGGCGTTTCTGATAGTTTGAGTAGTCTTGTTACGTAACCGTTTATAGTGATTGAGTACAAGAAGAAGATGATGGTGATGTCAGATTCATATAGATTGAAAGTTACTGAAAATTGCAGCATGGCGCTTCACGTAAATTTGAATTATGGTATTGGCTTGCCCACATGCTGCTTACAATCTCAGTTGGTGTTAATACGTAGTTGAGAATAAAAGTTAATTCGTCAGTCGTGTGACTGGGGTTTGTTGAACCCCAGTGTGTTGAATGTGCCGAATGATTTTGTGTGGTAATGGGCCTACTCAAATTTTGAAAACGAAAATTCACATAACATTTATCTGTTGTCATAATTTGAACTAATAACATTTTCGTGCAATTTCATTTGTATAATGTGTTTTAACTTATATTTGTAATTAATCTGTAGAACACTCTAGCTAGAAAATTCATACTTTTAAAAATGACAATTTTAATATTTTAATAATTTTTTTGCAATATGTTTTTGGTCTCATGTGTTCTTCAATGAAAGTAAAATACAATAACACACAACTTAATCAAACATATTTTGTTGGATTTTTTTGTAACACATTAACAACTTCTCGGTCTGTGAGATCCAAGTGTGTAGTTTCAGTAAGAAAAAATAAGCGTGAAGGTGCAGGGTTAAAATAAATTGTTTCCCTCCGCTTTTCAAAGGCTTTTCTTTGCGATTTTTTCTATTCTAATGAAACTGACATTTTCATGCAATTGAAATTCCAACACATTCTGCATTGCGCATGCTTAAGAATATAGCAATGAAATGCTTATTTAATTTATTGAAACAATAATTATACGATTCTCCCAAGTAATTTATATAGACATTTGCTAGATAATACATATTTTTATTACTTTAATTTACTTATTTCAAGAGTTAGAGATTGAACTACATTTTCTTACACGCTAAAAGGCAGAACAGTTATTCGACCAATGAAAATGCAGTCATATATCTGATTTGTTTATAGTAAAACTGGAACTTAGCTCGGAATTAATATAGTTAATTTAAATTAATTAGATTATAAATTTATATAAATAAACAAAATAATGCGCACAATCTGTGCATAAGATATGGTGGTCATGCTTTCACCACTTTCGGCCATTTCACATTGCGTCCCAGATGTAGACTTTCACCAGAGATTCTACTAGTTTTTTTTACATATGGTAATGTGGTAGCTGTCACACAGTTCGCACGCGCACGCACACACGTACGCACACACAAACATACATACACAATCATCGTCGGGATCATGGAAGCACTTGTGTTTATATATTTTATGGTGGTAGCCATGCACTGCTAGCGAGTTGACGAGGTGAGTTCTCGGTTTGTGTCCGTCCAGGATCTGTTCATCATTTCTTCCGTCGCGTTGTGTAAAGTTCGGCCAGATATCGTTCCTTGTCTTTCAGTAGTCTGTGGATGATAGAGGTAACTTCAGACGTTTGTCTTTTAAAGAATGTCTCTTTGGAGAGTTCATAGACTAATCTCTAATCTTGTATGTTTTGGTGCACCTAGGACTACTTTTAGGAAGCGCGATTTGACTGCTTTGTCCTTAGGTCATTTAAGCTTAGCTTGTCCCATATTATATCCATATGTGGCGATGAGGACTATTTTTTGGTTCAAAAAGTGTCATAACTAACTAACTCACTGGATATATCGAACCCGTAGGTTCATGGCAGCTCGGACTTAAGCTCTCCGTACATCCCTTACATCCCTATCCTGAGCCAATGCTTTCCAACCATCCCCTGTATAATCTACTTCCCTCAAATCATGGATAATATTATTCTCCCACCTCATTATTGGCCTACCAACTGGGCGTTTTCCCTCTCGTTTTTCTACAAGAAACTTCCACGCATCTCTTTCATTCCCCATCCGTGCCACTTGTCCTACCCATCGTAGGACTTAACTGTCCTTATTATATCTGGTTTTCTATACATATCATGTGGCTCATTATTATTTAGTTTTCTCCATTCACCTGTATGTTCATCTCATTTCTTTGGCCCAAAAATGTTCCTAAGAACTTTATTCTCAAATACTCGTAATCTTCTTTCCTTCCTTAAAGTAAGAGTCCTTGTTTCGCATCCATATAGTATAACTGGGAGAATAACTGTTTTATATACAGTATTTTGAAAGGAGTTGAGATGATAATTTGGTGTCATTTCCCAAGTATTTTTAGGTGTTGACTGTCCTGAGGCGTTTTATATAATATCTACTAGCTAATACCTGGCATGCGCTGCTACAACTAAATAATTTAAAATTAATTGTTTTTATATTTAGTTGAATAAGTAAAAGGACCAATAATTATAAATTTATATTTTTTAGATACCCCGTGCCGATTACCCGGCTTTGCCCGGGAATGTACTTGTCCCGATCTTCTTGACATAAATGAGCTGAAATACGAAAATGAATGTGTTTTATGTTTAGTTAAATAAGTAAAAGGAAAAATTTATATCGTAATTATATATTGATCCCTGTGCTGTTTACCCGACGTTGTCCGGGAAACTACTCATCCCGATCTTCTTGGCATAAATGAGCTGAAAGACAAAAATGAATGTACTTCTTATGATTAGTTGAATAAGTAGGCCTAAAATGAAAAATAATTATAAATGTATATCGTAATTATTTTAAGATTCCCCGTGCTGATTACCCGGTGTTGCCCGGGAATCTACTTATCTCGATCTTCTTGGCATAAATGAGTTAAAAGACAAAATTCGTTATTGTGAGTTATCCGTAAAAGAATACCCGCCATGTACTGCTATGCTTGCACAGGAATCTACGTACTTGTCTCGATCTTCTTGGCATCAATGAAAGAGAACAACGGTTGTTGTGAGTTATCCGTAAGAGATAAACATATGCTGTCGCGGACTTTTTCGTAGAGCTTTTTAAGATATTCAATTCTGTGTAGGCCTACCTTAATTTTGTGTATTTGTTATGGTTTAGGCAGAGTAAGCCATTTAAGCATCTAAAGAGTTACATTTTTTACGTTTTTCACTACAAAGGGCAATTTTTAAGGGTGTAGGATTCAGCATCACAACTCTCTTATAGCCTATGTTCATCCCGGGAATCTCCTGAACATTTTGTAAAAAGACCATCACAAACGGATCAACTGTACGGCCGCGCATAAAGTACGAACAAACAAACAATCATTCATTTTTATATAATATCTATTATGGGTCACATCTCTCAATAGGCTAGAATTACGCGTCACACGGTTTAACTATATCGGTTTAAATACATTAATAACTAATTCACTGGCACCATCGAACTCGTCGGGGATTTAAAAGGTAAATTTTTGGGTGAAATTTAAATTTAAATTTATTTCTAATTATTATTGATGAGGCTATGAAATCTAATTAATAAACTAGGATTAGATACCCTATTATTTATGAATTAAAATTTTATAATGACCGCGCGGACGTAAGCCCTCCACACATCCTTATCCTGAGCTAATGTTTTTACAATCATCTCCTGTATAATCTACTTCCTTCAAAGCATGTTTAATATTATTCTCCCACCTCATTCTTGGTCCTAAAAACTGGGCGTTTCCCCTCTGATTTTCCTACAAGCTTTCATTCCCCTATTTCATTTTCCATTCGTGCCATATGTCCTGTCAGCCGCAATCTACGAGACTCGACTGTTCTTATTATATCTGGTTTCCTATAAAGTTCATATATCTCACTGTTATGTAGTCTTCTCCATTCGTCTGTCTGTTCATCTGTCTTTGGTCCAAAAAGTTTCCTGAGAACTTTATTTTCAAATACTCTTAATATTTTCTTTTCCCTTAAAGTAACTAAAGAGTCCATGTTTCGCATCCATATAATATAACAGGGAGTATAACATTTTTATACTTTTTCAGTTTCAGTTTAACTTTTTTTGAGAGAAGTTGGGACACGAGTCCTTGTGATGCATATTAACATGCAATTTTTAGAATTGAGCCTATGTTTAATTTCTTTCTGCATTTCATTCTTAAATAATAATAATAATAATAATAATAATAATAATAATAATAATAATAATAATAATAATAATAATAATAATAATAATAATAATAATAATAATAATATATAATAATAATAATAATAATAATAATAATAAATAATATATAATAATAATATAAAATCATAATAATAAAATAAAATAATAATACATTATTATTATTATTATTATTATTATTATTATTATTATTATTACATACATAGTTTTCTGCCCAAAAGCAGGTCATTCGCTACAAACTCAGCATTCTCCAAACTTTCTTTAAATCAGCCTTCGTTTTTGTATCCTCATATAAACCATTTATTTTAATATTTTCTTCCATGTGATGTCTTTTCCTGCCTCTAACCTTCTTTCCATTGACCATTCCTTCAAGGGCATCAGTCAGCAGACAATTTCTTGTTAGTCAGTGGCCAATCCAATTTCTTTTTCTCTTCTTTATGAGTTCCAGCATTGATTCAATGATGATTTTAATATAAGAAGTCCACGATCTTCGGTATCTTATTGTAGCCTACAGTAATTTGATGTTGATGATTGGACATCAAATACTTTTTTAACTATATATGTACATTAATTTCAATATAAATGTGTATTATTTCTTCCGATAAAAATATTGTAGAAATAATAGTGTGAAATTTCTAACCATCAAATTTTATCCATGAAGGTTTCTCAGTATCGGGACAACCTATGTCTGTAAAGAACATCTACTGTAGAAAAAGCAGGTGGCGATCTCTCACGTGTTCCAAGAACACTCAAAAATGTCTTGGGGTGGAGTGAGATGCGATATTTAAGACTGAGTACCATTGCACGATGACTGAATGGATATAATATCAAGGTACAATAAGGTTAAAAAAAAAATGTGCCAATCTTGTTCTTTAGAAATGTTAAAGTCTAGCACACAGTTCGCGTTAGTAAATGAATTTTACTTGGAGGTATTACTTTGATATCGTACTTGCTTAATTAGTTAAGGCAATACGCTACAAGGCAAAAGGTCCAGGATTCGAGTTCCAATGGGGTCAGCATTTTTAAGCTGGCCGATACCCTCAGGTAGTGCAACAGATGACATCAAAACATAATTTTTTAAAAACGGTGATGCATAATTCCGTCCAATAAAATATTAAGTTCCTAGCTTCCCTGTAAGTCAACCTCATTGGAACTACGTTGTGACTGACATTGTTTGAGTCTGTCCATCTAAAATGCAATTGAATAAAAAATGCACGTGTTTAAAGCTGAAATCGAACCTTGAGTTAGTATTACTGACTCGGTTCGTTGAGTCATGCCGTGAGTATTTACGCTGAGACACACATTTATACCAAGTCTCTATTTTTAATTTTCACTTCCACTGATTTTATATTTATAATGTGTTGTTACTATTGTTCCACTATTCAGATGTTCTAATTACTAATTTAAAAGCAATTCTTAATTGAATTATATTACACATTTCAGAGTCATAAACGATATTCCATTCAATTGATTCCATTAACGCAGTTTAACCTCTCACCTTACAGTTACTTTTACGTGCCACACGCCACTCGGGCCTTACAGTGGCACGATCTGTCGGGAAAGGGATTTTAATAATGGACCAAATACATAATTTTTGACCACAAAAGGATATGGAAGGCCTCCCCTAATGAGGGATAACCTGACTGTCAGAGCTCCATCTGAGACAACACAACATTACGACGGAACACACTATTCACACTCACATTCATACTAAATATGTCGAATAATGATAATTATGATGGCCAGATGATGTTTGGGGACCGTTTGAGTCTTGAAGATTCCTGACATTTGTCTTATAGGTGAGGAAAGAAACCGTAAAACATTACCCAGGAAACTTGTCCTGACAGATGATCAAACCCGGGCTCGCTGCTTACGAGGCACTGACGTTACCCCGAGACTACAGTGGTCAGGGTTGCCAACACCCAGTGAGAAAAAGTGACTAAAACTAACTCGTAAAATGGCTAGAAATGGTTAAAATCAAGTTTTATCCGTGAAGGAAGCTGTTTTTTAAAACAAAAAAAAAATGAACTTGTCAATCTGAAGCACAATTTTGTCGGTATTTATCTTCTAATCTCTTGGAATTGATATAATTTTAATATGGCGACTGAATTATGAATATACAATCTATTTAAGAAATAAATATCGGTATTACAATGAAAGATTCTGTAATTCTGAATTTAAAAAAATCCTTTTAAGTTTATCTAACTTATATTTTTATTTTCTTCTCGCCAGAAATTCTATTTCTATGAGATATTCTTTGTTTATATCTTACTCTCACTGAGTGGTGATCTGAATCACTTGGGCGTGTTCTGCATTAATTTGTTGTATTGTAAGCCCATGTTTTCCCTTTACAGAGATTTAGGCGCTCTCCCCCTACAGGGAAGAATTTGAACCATACTAATTTAGTTACACTTGTTTTCGTATAGATGCCATTTGAGTAGTCCGTGGTCAGCGTTCCGCCTCATACTGAATCTAGGAAATCAAGGTAGTACTAGGACGGGAAAATTCGGTAAATTTTGCTTAGAGGCATTTTCATTCAGGCTTAAGGATTTTTTACGAGCCTGAAAATCTTCAGACTCGGGACCCATGACTTAAAGTCCCTCACGGAGGACTTGCTTCTTGGATTTTTCCGTCCTAAAAAATCCATCGACCCCGGCCGGGTTTGAACCCGCGACCCTCGGGACCAGAGGCAAGGAGCATAACCACTAGTCCACCGCGGCCGATTTCTGCATTAATACATGGTCTAACTGATTAATAATAGTAGTACCATTAGAGGATGCCCATGTTTGTTTGTGTATTTTGTTTGGCTATAAGGTACACATTTTGCTTAATTTATTTTTGTAGTCGCAATATCTATAAATCTCCATCCGGCATCCGTTATTATTACCAAATGTTTACAAAAGAATCAAATTGTAATAAAAATGGCTAGACGTAGCTAAAGAAACGGCTATAAATAGCCAGGAATACTATTAGTGGCTTTTTCTCAAATTTGTAGCTAGTTATGTTTTGAAAATGGCCAGTATAGCTACAAAGTGGCTAAATTGGCAACACTGACAGCGGTGAACATATACGATATAATTATGTAATTAAATTATTAAAATGTTATGTATTACCTAGCGATCTAGGGGTTTGATGAGACGAATGTGTAATTCTCATTTTCTAGAGCAGGGGTGAGAGTTACCTACTCTCAGAGCGTCGCGACGGTGCGCTCACACTCGCATTGCCGCACTGACTACAGATAAGGGAAAATACAAACCAGTTAAATGCTATGTTTTTCAAATTGCATATCATGTAGTAGAAATGTACCATTGACATAAAATGCATTGTGCCCCATTAATTAGACTTAATGCCGTTTATGTAGGCCTATACAAGTAAGTTTATGTTTACAATTAAGGATTTGAAAACTCTACATACTGAGTACATAGACACCCGAGCCTGTTTTAGAGAGCTCTCTCATTCTTTTTGAACATTATTATACCTGTCTGACATGTTCATTATCAAATAACTTTGCAATAATGTACCATGATATCAGGAAGAAAATCCGAACCGCGGGCGCAATTACAGAAAAAACTGAAATCCACGGCAGTTGTTAAAAAAACGAAATTGGGGCTCAGACCTTGTTTTTTTTTGTAATACAGACGTGCATTTTCTGGTTTCTTACAGCTATTATAGAAACAATAAAACACCGTAAAACTGTGATCATGGATCAGGTTTAGTTTCTGTATCAACTATGTACGTTCCTTGTATAAAAAATCGGACGTCACCCATCAATTTTTGGATACTTTTATATCATGTAACACTGTGTACTCGTACCTGATTTGTTTCTCTTTCGAGTTCAGTGAGAACATAGAATCGAGGATCGGGCGCACTTTCCCAGTCTCTATGAGGTTGGTATTTAGCAGATAGTCGGGGGAGAAGATATGTTGATGTCTCGTGGTCTGGGGATGGTGCTGTGAGGGCTTCGATAAGTGGAGTTTCATAGTAGGCCATGCTGCAGGATACCAGCGCCGCTAGCAGCAACGTTGGGACTACTGCGACCATCATATACACCTAAAACAAAATATAAATAGTTGTTTACAAATCACAAATATTTTGTTCTGGAAATGACATATAAGCAATAACATCTTTCCTTTTTTCAATTTTACTTATTTACAGACGCTTTAACATTTAAGGTCATATCATGTCCATTTAATTTTTAATAACTTACTATAAAATAGGTCCTGGTAACGAAATGAAGAATTTTCCTTGACGACCGAGGAAAACCGGACAAATCTGAGTCAGACTAGTCGATACCAGGTTTGAACCCGGAATTTCGCGAGTAGAGTCTCAAACGTTATCGCTTGTGCCAAATAATTCGGTTGGCCTTTTTTTCAGCTCAGTTATTCCCGCCCAATTCTAATATAATGAAAAAGTGCATTGTCAATATTTTAGTTTGTCTGAAGAGTTCAGGTTATTTATAGTTTGGACAATGACACAACAACATGTCAACAGAATAACTTCAGTTGAAATGGATTTTTGGAGAAGAGCTGCCACAAAATCTCGACTGAAAAAAAAATAGAAATACAGAAATTAGAAAATGGATGAATGCAAAAAGAAAATATAATGGATGAGACTGAACACAGAAGGCTAAAATGTTATGGACGTGTAAGAAGAATGCAGGATGGAAGACTACCAAAGGCTGTGTATGCATGGAACATTGAAAGAAGGAGCAGAAAAAGAAGACAGAGAACGATGGAGAACTTTAAGGAAAATTTGTGAATGTTTGTTGCAAACTGATAGTCTATAAGTCCGTAGTCATTTATATATTTTTTAAAAATTCATGTTAATTAGTAAGATTGGTTGGAGAAAACACTCAATGGTGAGAACAATTCTCAAAATGAATGAAAGAATGATTTTTTAGAAATTGAATTTCTGTGCATGATTTTTACAGATGATTTTTTACATAGCTCATTGTTATGAAAACTACATTGAACATTTTGCAGTTAAACCATTTTTAAGTGAGCTAAATAAATATTTATTATTGTGATTTTGATGAAAGTGTTTTTAACCTTTCATTGGGAAGAAACTCAGTGCAAGCCAGTGCTGAAAATAAGTATCCATACAAGGATATCCCTGACAGGAGTAATAAAAAAAAGGACAAACAAATCCGAAGTCCGGCTTCCTTCGGAAGGAAAGTAAAGCCTTAGGTCCGGTGTCGTAGATCTGCATGTCTGCACCCGTACATCCCCACTTTGGGCAAAGTTACTTCCTTGCAGGAGTTAATTAAGCTTATTTGGGCAAAGTTACTTCCTTGCAGGAGTTAATTAAGCTTATTTCTCTACAGATATCAACGAATGATACATTGTTTGCTCATCGCCTTGAAGAGACATCTAATAGCAATAAAGGTATTATTTGGATGGGAACGGCTGATTAATTATACATAGAGGCTCTAATTAAGACTTGCAATTCTTTTACGAGCCCGAAAATCTTTAGACTGGGGATCCATGACTTAGGCCTATCTACTGAATTTTTCCCCCTAAAAAGCAATCAATTGACCGCGGCCGGGTTTAAAAAAACGACCATCGGGGCCAGTATCAATGAAGTTATCTCGTAGACCACTAGCCCCATATCTGACATATCTTAAAAGAACATGAAGCTTGAAGTAATATGCCTCAGAGAAAAATCTATCTGCCGTTTTCCGTTCAGATTTGAATTGAGACGCTAATTTGCTTAGTAGTTGAAGAGCATATTAAATAAATAAATAATGAAAACTATTTTAGCGGAGATATTTATGAGGGCATACTTAACTATTAAAATCTTAGCATATAGGACCAATACAAACAAAATATTGCACAGTATTTAATGCTTGGCACAGTAACAAGACTATTTAACTCATGCCCCAAATGGGAGTCAATGTCCAATCATGTTTCAATGAATTTTGTTTTACAACCAATCACAGTCGTATTTCACCTCAATAATTATCGAATTTTGATTACCAAAATTAAGAAAGCATCTCCTTTTTAATATTCTGAACAGGTCAGAGTATTATTTTGCATTGACTGTCTCTCTAACAAATACATTGAATATAGCAAATAAAGAACAGATTCCTTCGACCTACACATTTGATAATTGCGTGTTCATTAATTGTGTTTTTAAATAATGATTTTACTGAGTTGTTTCCGGAAAAAAATTAATAACCTATAATGTTGGTTATAATGTACAGTTTGATGTGTTTCATTTTTTCTCCACTAGGGTGCATTCTTACAATATTGCGATCATATTAGTCCACCACTGTGGTCTCGAGGTAGCGTGCTGCCTTGTCACGCAGCGGGCCCGGGTTTGATCCCCGGTCGGGGCAGTTTTTCTGGGTGAGGTTTTTATCGGGGTTTTTCCTCACCTGTAAAGACAAATGCCAGGAAAACTTTAAGGCCCAAACGGTCCCTGAAATCATATGGTCATCATCATCATCACTCTTATCATCATCATCATCATCATCATCATCATCATCCTTCACCGGTGTGGAAACAACGGGAAGCTACCACACCTACAATTCCCTAGTAAAGCTGCAAGCATAGATGAAAATGCTATGATTGCAGTAAAGGACCTGCCCTCGGGCAGAATTACTATGGATGGATTTGGCAATAAATAGTATGATCAAGTTGTGGTGATAAACATATGAAATCTAACCAAACAATTCTCATTTGTTTTCAAACATCGCCGTTTACATTAAATATGTAAATAATTTAAAATAACTGTATTTAAATAACAATTTGTGAGTAAACAGCTCACTTTTTCGTTAAATAGGCCTAACAAATGCAACTCTTGATTTCCAAACCCCGAAGATAAATTCACTCGTCACTTCGTCTCTTCGTGACTCGTGAATTTATGGATCATTTGGAAATTACTTGTTACATTACCTATGATGATGAATGGCGTAGTCCATTGTTGAGCCATAGCCTCTCCTTTGTCAGGGATAATAGACCAAGTTCATTTTAGTTACCGTACCTTATTTGTCCAAAGATGTCATGAGTGGCATGCGGTCAACACATTAACATGAAATTACAATAATTAATGGAGTCATGCGTAACTTTGCGGAAATTAATTACATAAAAATAAATAATATTCTGTAGTGACTATTTACCTCATAGACCGATAATTTTGCCTCTTCCTGTTGATAAAATTGTCTCTTCCTGTTTGTAATGAGAGATATCTCCCCAAATTAACTTATTTGACAAAGATATCGATTCAACAATGTACGATCGATATGGTACAGCAAGAAGTGCCAAAAGAAAACAACTTCAAAAATTACAAAAAAAAGTTACTTCTGTAGCTCTAAAAAAATCAATTGTTGTATACAGAATCTGCATTATTGTTAATGGTTATTTCTCATACAATCATCTGTTATTGATTTTTCCCAAGCCCAAAGAGATTTAATAGTAAATATATGCTATTTATAACTATGCAGCCGACTTCGAAATCGGCCGGATGTAAGATCGGAATACATAACCTCGCATTTGGTAAATATTAAACATCATAATTATTTTTAGCTTCTGATGTTATATTATTCGCTGAATAGTCATTCCAAATTCAACGTGAGGTTGATTTTTTCATTAGACAAAATCAGTCGCGACTTTGTCGCTCTTGTTAGGTTACTGTTGATAATTCCGCTAAAAGTCGTAAACAATCTGGGATGCAGATTTGACAAATTAAAACCACAATTACTAGTAAAAGATGCACAAAGAAATTAAACATAGGCTCAATTCTGGAAATGCGTGCTATTATGCACTGCAGAGACTTTTGATGTCGCAACTCCTTTCAAAAAACGTTTAACTGAAAATATATAAAACTATTATTCTACTAGTTATATTATATGGGTGCCGAACATGGACTCTTACTTTAAGGGAGGAAAGGAGATTACGAGTATTTGATAATAAAGTACTTAAGAACATTTTTGGACCAAAGAGAGATGAACAGACAGATGAATGGAGAAGACTACATAACAATGAACTACATGGCCCTTATAGGAAGCCAGATATAATAAGAATAGTTAAGTCTCGTAGACTGCGATGGGCAGGACATGTTGCGCGTATGGGGAATGAAAGGCATGCATGGAAGCTTCTTGTAGGAAAGCCAGAGAGAAAACGCCCAGTTAGTAGAACAAGAATGAGGTAGGAGAATAATATTAGCTATGATTTGAGGGAAGTAGATTAAACAGGGAATGATTGGAAAGCATTAGTTCAGGATAGGGATGTATGGAGAGCTTATGTCCGCGCGGCCATAAACCTACGGGTTCGATAGTGCCAGTGAGTAAGTAAGTAATTACTAGTAAAACAATAAAATCAAGACTAAAAAACATATCAATTTGGGCATTTTTTGCCTTGATTTTATTGCTTTTACTAGTATTTGTGATTTTTAACTAGGTAAATCTGCAGCACGGATTATTTACTTTTAGTGGAATTGTAACTAAGGCATAGCCTATTGTGTTATTTTGTATGAAATCAATCACTATTTAAAAATTAAGTTTTTTTTCTCTCTCTCTGTGGAAAGAGATGTAAACTAGAGTGTTGAAGCGAATCTACCGACAAACAAAAGAGGAATTTTGGCTGAATGTTTTGTATAATGCTCACCAGATTTGCTCAGCGATACTTTTTCATCGAGATATGCCTCTTTGGATCTCGTGCTCCTTCCTTTACCTTGAGATTTCCTATTTCCGTACTCTCGTGTCTTGTATGCACGAAGAAAGTTTTTTGTTTATAAGAATATAGTAATTTATAATTTTTTTTTTATTTCTCCGTGTCCACGTATATTTGTGGATGTCAAGGTATCTGAAGAATGTGTCTGTAATTTTAAGTTCATTAAACCCTGAAAATTGTAATAACACTTGTCCTCCATTTGATCCTAGTGCGTCTTTTATTGGGTTGTTTCCTACTCTTCCATTGAAATCGGCTGCTACAACAATATGGTTGTTTTTATTTATGGTATTTAGATGTTCTTGTAATGTATCATAGAACTGTTTTGTTTCTTCTTTTCTTCCATTATCTGGGCAATATATTCAAATTATTGTCAAAAACCTCTGTCTATCTTTACTCTTAAGTTAATAATTCTTTCATTAACCCAATTATAACTATGAGAGAATGATCAACGTGCTATATTCCACGTCCATTATTATAGCTCTTGGGCAAATTGTTTTTCGTTAAGTGTACTCTATGCTTTCTAGTAACCTATTTATATGGTAATTTAATGAAGTTGTGTCAAAACGTATTAAATACCTTGTAATGTCATGTGAAGGCAGTCGATTTTAAATATCGAATTTCAGACAATATCCTACAAACAATCCGAAGCACAAAAATGTGCAATGGGTAACATTAGAACATGCACATATCCTACCCTACAAGTTACAGTTAGGTCTACTACATCTGCTTTATAGCTGAATAACACGTTCAGGCTTCTCAATACTGACATGAGAACTGTCAACAATTGCATGCCGAAACCAACCTTGAAATTTCTTACAGAGGAGCGTTGTGATGTACCAAAAACATGTCCAAAAATATCTGCCGTTTTTAACTGCAAGACACAGAAATCGATGCCAGAATCTAGCAAAGGTAACCTGCTATGCGTAGCAGATGAACGTCCCTGCTTGGCTTAGAGCGGAATGGAGTGAGGCAGGTGCAACGGGGACGGCAGGTAGTTAAGGTTAACCAATCCATCAAGTAAGGAGCTGAAATTGCTTTCCTGAAGTTTAAATGAGAGATATGGCGCTGGATTTTAGTGCCATGCAGTTAAAAGTGATGGATCATTTTTTTGGACATGGTCTTGTTACATCACAACGCTTATCTGGGAGAAATTTCAAGCTACATTTCGACATGCAATAGTTGACAATTTCCTTGTAGGAAATAGACAATATGGCGTATACCTAAATGTTTGGAATTGGCATATCACTTTGTAAAGATTAATATAATTCTAAACAATTATTTCTTTTTGTATCTAAGGGTGACAATATATTCAGTGTCTACATATTATCATCAAATAACTCTGTAGAAGGCCATGGTTTCCTCATCAACATGTATCAAAATACTCAGTCAACAACTCTGAACAATTTCTGTAAGTTCCATTCATCCATAGTAATTCTGCCCGAGGGCAGGTCTTTCACTGCAATTATAGCATTTTCATGCTATGCTTTGCAGCTTTACTAGGGAATTATAGATGTGGTAGCTTCCCGTTGGTTTCCACACCGGTGAAGGATGATGATGATAATGATGATGATGACCATATGATTTCGGGGACCGTTTGGGCCTTAAAGTTTTTCTGACATTTGTCTTACAGGTGAGGAAAAACCTCATCCAGAAAAATTGCCCCGACCGGGGATCGAACCCGGGCCCGCTGCGTGACAAGGAGTACGCTACCTCGTGACCACAGCTGTGGACTTCTGTAAGTTAGATGACAGAATTATTTTCCATTATGCATTCCTTGTAAAACTGAATCTCTGGCATATTTCATGACCACTTGTAGCTTTGTGGGGGGGCACGCCGTAGCGTAGTGGTTAAGGCACTGCGCTACAAGCCGGAAGGTCGAGGGTTCGAGTCCCGGTGGGGTCAGGATTTTTAAACTGAACCAAACCTTCTGGCGGCACTATGGCCCTGGGGTCGACTCAGCCTCTAACTGAAATGAGTACCAGACGCTTGTTCTGGGGTAAAGACGGCCGTCACGCAGGGCTGACAACCCGGCTGACATCAAGTGCCGATTGTCAAGAAAAAGTGGGAGCCATAACCTCCTACTACCCCAAGGGCCTCCTGAGGCCTGTAGTGGGAACACTTTTTTTTTTTCTTCTTGTAGCTTTGTGGAACTTGCACGCTTTGCGCTTAGAATATTTACTTAACATTTTCCCAGTTAATATCGTTGCGTGTCAGCGATTCATAGAGAAATGCTGTTTACAATTTGAAATATCATAATTTAAATGTAATATCAGTTATTTGACGAATAGAGTAAATTGTTACCAATCATATTAGAAACGTTTCATCCCCATTTTAATGCTGCCGACGATATCTAAACAGAGAAGAGGGTATAAACGCAATTTTAATTTACTAATGTTTGAAATTGGAAGGATGAACCCTATTTGCCACAAAAACCGAACATTATTGAAGTTTAATTCATGTAATGGGTGTAATTTTCTGATTCTTTGATGTTTCAGTCGCACAGCATGCTGTTTCAAGGGCTATGTTATTGATGTATAGAGAGAATGCAACACACGTTCTAAATTGATGTCCATTCAAAAGAAAGATCTTGATATCTATTTGCATTTTATGAATCGCGAATCAACTGAGTGGAATGCTAAAGAGAGTTATTAAATAAAATATTATAAAAGTGTTTCAAGCTGGGTCTTACCACTATTCTTGGCAAAAATCAACACAATGAATGAAGCCAAGATTAGTATCTTCTTCTTCCATTCAATCTACTCAAGATGTCTGTTCTTCTTCAATGTATTGCCTCAATTGTACCTTTCCATTTTTTCTCGGGTGTCAAATATCCATTTTCCCAGTTGGAAAATTTTCCCCAGCTAATTTACTATTTTGTCGTTTGACATTCTGTTTATATGTTCATTCAATTCTTTCCTTCTCTTGTTTATCCAATTTGAAATTTGTTTTATTGTACACACACGCACGCGCACACGCACACGCGCACGCGCACACAACACACACACACACACACACACAACACACACACACACACACACACACACACACACACACACACACACACACACAAATACATTGTTTTCCATTATCCCTCCATTTAGATTACTTACATCCCCAGCGACCATCAAACTAGTGCCTAAGCATATCGCTTGTACACATAGAATAGGATCTATGAATCGTGCATTAAACAGATACACAGTGTGGGCTTCTCTGAATGTATGCCAGAGTCATAACCGCACAATATAAGGAAAACCCAGCATAGATAAGGATATTAAAATCCTCTTCCATGCCGAGAATCGAACCCGGTCCGCCGGAGTGAAGTCAATGGCTCCATGACGACGAATTCAAATTGAAATAATGAAAATAAAATTCCAAATATGTTTTGACTAAGTAAAACCACTATAAAGTTCCATTTAGATTTTGCAGCCATCCAATGAGCACCGGAGTATTATGTATATTATATGTCAAAAGTCTACCACTGTGGTCTCGAGGTAGCGTACTATCTTGTCACGCAGCGGGCCCGGGTTCGATCCCCGGTCGGGACAGTTTTTCTGGGTGAGGTTTTTATCGGGGTTTTTCCTCACCTATAAGACAAATGTCAGGAAAACTTTAAGGCCCAAACGGTACCCGAAATCATATGGCCATCATCATCATCATCCTTCTCATTATCATCGTCCTTCACCGGTGTGGAAAGCAACGGGAAGCTGCCACACCTACAATTCCCTAATAAAGCTGCAAGCATAGCATGAAAATGCTATGATTGCAGTGAAGGACCTACCTTCGGGCAGAATTACTATGGATGGATGAATATGTAAAAAAAATACGTTCTGAGCTAATATCCAGGATTCTGAAATACGTTCTGAGCTAATATCCAGGATTCTGAAATACGTTCTGAGCTAATATCCAGGATTCTGAAATACGTTCTGAGCTAATATCCAGGATTCTGAAATACGTTCTGAGCTAATATCCAGGATTCTGAAATACGTTCTGAGCTAATATCCAGGATTCTGAAATACGTTCTGAGCTAATATCCAGGATTCTGAAATACGTTCTGAGCTAATATCCAGGATTCTGAAATACGTTCTGAGCTAATATCCAGGATTCTGAAATACGTTCTGAGCTAATATCCAGGATTCTGAAATACGTTCTGAGCTAATATCCAGGATTCTGAAATACGTTCTGAGCTAATATCCAGGATTCTGAAATACGTTCTGAGCTAATATCCAGGATTCTGAAATACGTTCTGAGCTAATATCCAGGATTCTGAAATACGTTCTGAGCTAATATCCAGGATTCTGAAATACGTTCTGAGCTAATATCCAGGATTCTGAAATACGTTCTGAGCTAATATCCAGGATTCTGAAATACGTTCTGAGCTAATATCCAGGATTCTGAAATACGTTCTGAGCTAATATCCAGGATTCTGAAATACGTTCTGAGCTAATATCCAGGATTCTGAAATACGTTCTGAGCTAATATCCAGGATTCTGAAATACGTTCTGAGCTAATATCCAGGATTCTGAAATACGTTCTGAGCTAATATCCAGGATTCTGAAATACGTTCTGAGCTAATATCCAGGATTCTGAAATACGTTCTGAACTAATATCCAGGATTCTGCATAATTTTTTTCGATGGATATTTAAGAAATAACTAATTTATCCTTTGTTCAGTTACTTGATACAATATTCCTGGAGATTTAAAAAAATACAGAATGGTTAAAAAAAGAACAATTTCAAGTCTTTGAAGCCTTTTTATAATAACGCTTGTTTGCTCTCAAAACTTATACATTGAAACAAATATAAGAAGTATTTCATTTGATTGAAGTCGCCTTTTAAAAAATACATTCATAAAACATTAAAAATGTTAATACTGTACTTAAACAGAAAGAAAACCCATTCATTGTCGGGACTGCTATATTCTTTACAGTTTTCATTACAATATTTATATTAGGAACAAGTTACTTGAAACTTTCTTCTTTAACTTTTTTCTTGTTGTGCAAGAAAAAAATGAATGCAAATCAATGAAGGATACGAGATGTAATAAGAGATTGGGATTATTTGTAAGAATTGAATAGAATAAAAGTGTTGGATTATTTGAAAGACACCAACGTAAAGTTTTAAATTTTGTTGTTAACGATAGCTGTTGGATTTGATTACAACTAGAGCAGTATGCCTGGAGCAGATGGTGCTTCATCCCACGAGGACATTTGTTTTTATTATTTTCCTTCTCATAACGAATGAGACAATTTCTAAGATTGAATTTTTCTCTTCAAAGCTCCCTGCTACATACAACTCAGTAAGCTGTAGTTATTATAGACAACGATATATTAATAGGAACTTATTTTTATGTAGTATAATAATAAAATATATAAAAACATCAACTTTAAGTAACTGATCTATATATTAATACGTGAAAAAAAAACTTTGTACCCCTTTTTCTCTTCTGTTTGTCAAGCGATTTTCTTCTTCTCTTTGTTTAGTAACTATAGATGAGATTTAATGTTATCAATAAACGAATGGAAACAGTTAGTTGTGCCGTTTTTAACTGCAAGACAGAGTTTATGGAAAGTATCTATGGTGTAAGAGTTAAATTTCCTCAAAAGAAGTATGTGATGTATAAAGGCCATGTCCAAAAAATCTGCCGTTTTTAACTGCAAGACACTAAAATCCAGCGCCAAAGCTTCCATTTAAATTACAGGGAAGTAATACATGTACATGTGTTAATCACAGAGGTAGACGATCATCCTGCCAGTGTAGAGGTGACAGTGGTTAACATGTCGGGTCCACCAGCTGTTATAGCTGGTTTTCTCAACGCTGATCCGCTACTTATTACTGAAGAGACCTTTGAAGAATGTTGTAAAAGGCGGGAAAACGTAAAATTCGGAAACGTAAAAGCGGCGTAATAATAATAATAATAATAATAATAATAATAATAATAATAATAATAATATATATATTATATATAGTCGGCCGCGGTGGACTAGTGGTTATGCTCCTTGCCTCTGGTCCCGAGGGTCGCGGGTTCAAACCCGGCCGGAGTCGATGGATCTTTTAGGATGGAAAAATCCAAGGAGCAAGTCCTCCGGGAGGGACCTTAAGCCGTGGGTCCCGAGTCTGAAGGTTTTCAGGCTCGTAAAAAATCCTTAAGCCTGAATGAAAAGGCCTCTAAGCAAAATTTATCGAATTTTCCCGTCCTAGTACTATCTTGGTTTCCTAGATGTCAGTATGAGGCGGAACGCTGACCACGGACCACTCAAAAAATGACATCTATACGAAAACAAGTATAACTAAATTAGTATGGTTCAAATTCTTCCCTGTAGTGGGAGAGCACCTAAAACTCTGTAAAGGGAAAACACGTGCTTACTACTATATATATATATATAATAAAATTTTGGTAATTTCAGGACGACATAAATTGCAAAATTCGTGTACTCAAGTACTGGTTGCGGCTAATCCAAGGTGAACAAACAATGCTCAGAGCAATTTGTTACGACCACCAAATTAGGAACGCGAATGGGAAATTCTGGGCAGACGAGGTGAAGAGAGAATTCCAAAAGATTGGGATGGGTTGGGTATGGGAAAAAGGGACTGAAAATCGCAAGAATGTCTGGAGAAAAATTAGGAGGAGGTACTTGGATATAAACCGACAAAATATTTTGGCCGAATGTGCGGGAAAAGATCACTATTTTTACAAAGAGACCTAAAACAAGTTTGGGGAAAAGAATCTTGTATACTCAATCTAGGATTTAGAGAGAGATCAGGGCTTGCTTAGTTCAGGTTAGGGGCATGGAAATTTTTAAAAATTAGCGACGATCACGATATGCGAATATGTCCAATGTGCGGGAGCTTTCAAGACGAGATACATATACTAGGAAAATGTAACGATTTAGAATATTGGAGGCATCAGTTATTACCGGAAAGATTTCTAAATTCAAATCGTGGGAGATTGGCATGCTACGAGTTACTGGTAAACTCAGAAAATTGGATAAACCTGGGTAGATTTCTGGACAAAACGCGGAAAATAAGAACAACACTTATTCAGGAATAAATAAATATGTTAGCAAATTGCAATGCCATTAATTCTTAATAATTCTACATAACTAAGTTAATGTATAATGTAATTGTATTGATATCTAATTGTAATATTATTGTGTTTTCTTTTTTTTGTTTTTAAACATAAAATTATTGTAACGGACTGTCAACAGCACGTACGCCTTACTGCCCGTGCGATCCATATTTGTAAATAACATTGTATGTATCTTACTATTGTGTTATTACTTAATTGTAATATTATTGAGTTTTCTTTATGTAATTGTAATGTTAATGTTTTTAGTGTATAATGCTATTGTGTTATTATTTAATTGTAATATTATTATTGTGTTTTCTTTATGTAATTGTAATGTTATTGCTGTTTTTGTTGTTTATTTTTCTTTACACTAGTACCAATTATTACCTACTTTATTGTAACGGACTGTCAACAGCACGTACGGCTTACTGCCCGTGCGACCCATATTTGTAAATAATATTGTAAATATCTTACTTTTTGTCTAATAAAGTCCTACTACTACTTTTAGTTTAATAAAGTCCTTATGTATGTACACCCTTCGACAAAAAAAAAAAAGAGTGATCATTTGAACGCACATTTCTTCTAAGTCATACTCGGCACAGCGCTGGGTTCAAACTAGGAAACCTAGTCATAATTGTGCAGTCCCTGAGCTACTGTGTTATGTGGCATGAACTGAAGGCTCTCCTACGTGTCCCGACAGCTCAGCGGTAAAGCACGCGGTCACTGGTTCTGTTAATGAAGATCGCAGGTTCGCGTCTTCAATTACGCAGTTTTTTTCGTGATATTTGCATTAAAACGTTATATGAATTAAATACATTTTATTTCGACATACTTTTTAAGTTAATATTTTTTTATACCGTTGAGGTTATAACAATGTTAAATTATATATTTTTACACGCTTTATATTAGCTTGACCTGTATCTGTCTATGTAACGCAATCTTTGAACACGATTTTCATCCACTTAAAAACGTTGGATCGACTTGAAACTTTGTATACTTGTAAAGGATCCATGGCAATATAATAATTTCATAGTTTGTTTCTAAAATCCTGGCCAGAATTATCGGAAATAAAAAAAAATAAAAACCTGTGTAATAGGTTGCGGACTTTTCGACTTTTTAGTCAATCGTTGTAAGAGTTCAGTTAGTAGAGCTGTGGACTGTAGTGGTATATATTTTCAGCAATCAATAGGTCGCTGGTTCAAATCCGGGCCGGAGGTTTTTTAGAAAAGTATTAAGCAATTAAATTTTCATGGGATTCCGGTTTATGACATCAATTAAACTAAAAATAAAAATAAATAAATAATAGTTTAAAAAATTGAAACAACACGCTTTATTAGATAACCAAACTAAAAAATAAAAAATAAATAATAGTTTAAAAAACTAAAACAACACGCTTTATTAGAAAACCGAGCTAAAAAAATAAAAAAATAAATTTAATTTCCAACACGCTTGGGGGATAAAATTAAAGTGGTCAACAAAAACAAAATCATCTCCAACACATCTAGAATAAAACTAGAGTTATCTACAAAAAAAAATAATGACACCATCAAAAGCGTGGGGTGCTTTTTATGGTTTTTACGTTTTCTTCTTAGAGACTTTAATTTTACCAATATCTGTTTATTATCAAATATAAGTATGAATTGATATGGAGTACCCCACGCTTTTGACGGTAAAATTATTTTTTTTGTAGATAACTCTAGTTTTATTCAAGATATGTTGGAGATGATTTTTTTGTTGACAACTTTAATTTAATCCCAATCGTGTTGGAAATTAAAACTATTTTTCATTTTTTAGTTCGGTTTTCTAATAAAGCGTGTTGTTTTAGTCTGTTTAAACTATTATTTATTTTTACCTAGTATACTACCGTTTTCCTCAACTATTTAAAATTTTTCGTTGATTTTACTTTAGGCCTTTCGATGCATACTTCATCTTCTGGAGTAGTTGTAGTAATATTGAATTAACTGTATGTCTAATAGAGGGTTGTGCTCATTAGGCATATTTTCGTTGAGAATGTTTGTATTTTTGGCCTTCTTGATAATTTCGATTTCTTCTAAAATGTTAATTTTGTGTCTGTTGTTTTCCCTGTGTATAATTGACATTTTATTATCGATATTGTTGAAACTGTGGCGGCTTTCTGAAATGTGTTTTAGCTAAATTTGATTTGATTGTTAAAGGAGAAGGCAAATCAAATTTCGCTGTTCACCTGATTTGAATCCAATCGAAAATGTGTCAGCTAAGATAAAAATAGAGATGAACTCTAATTGGCCTGCAGATACATGAAAGACGAAAGATCGCTTATGGGCACAAATTCAAGACGCCTGGGATGCTCTAGACGATTGTCCACGTGCCTGTAGAAATTTTATTGCATCAATGCTCCGAGGATTGAGGGCGGTAATAGAATAGATGCTGAGGGGTCATACACCCGATATTAATTTTTTTTTTGTTAAAGTTTTCATTTTAGAATATATTATTTTCTTTCTTCATTTAATTATTAGAAAGTTTTCATTTTATGTGTTTTGTGTGTGCATTAAATCCATAAAACTCAAATATAAAATTAAATATGAAACTATATTACAGGCGAAATGCTATCCTAACATTCAGTAAAAAAAAAGTAGAACGGGAATCGAACCCGTGAGGTTACGAACGCAGATGTTGTGTGTTAAACCGCTCGACCACGGAAACACACAAAGGCAAGCTCTCTCTTTTATGTTACTTGAGTGTGCACTACGTTAAGTAGCAAACACCACAGTACAATTACTGAAAACGTGTTAATGTGAATAAGGCTTCTGCGAGTGCTCACGAAGTTCCCCGATCGGTTGATAGAATCAAGAGATGACTCTTTTTTTTTGTCTAAGGGTGTACTTATTATGTATGTATAATAAAAGTCCAGTACAATGTCATATAAAGTGAAATACAGTATAAAACCAACAGTGTCTAATATAGTGTAATATAAAGTGAGATAATAAGTGCCCTGACGTATTATTTATGGTCGAATTTCGACCAATGGACGAACACTAGTTCTCTTCATTAGACCACAATCAGCGAAAATATAAGAAATTGAACAAGAACTTGAATAACCAGAATTAACGCGCACTATTTTTCAAGCATTGTAGAATAACTGTGTTTCATTGCCGCCCACTACACTTATCATCCTTCGGGTTCCGCGCTAAATGATTACATGACGTAAATGTGGTCTATTTTCTATTAAACAACACATTAGCAGACCTCTTTATGTTGATGATGTGTAGGCTTCCTTGTGTACAGAGATAATTGTGGGATGAGTACATGATTAGGTGTTTGTATAGGCCTAATGTAAATATGTTGTATGAAAAGAGGCATTGTGAAAGAAAAATATGGTGACCGGTGCCGGCACGTAGCCTCATCCTCTCGAGAAGCACCTATGGACCGCCAGAATTAACGACGGACGAATTGCTATCAACAGTACCACTTGCCTTCTCAACATATCTGTAGCGGATGGATTTTGATTATATCCAGACATCTGGTGCATAGTATAGTGATTAAAAATTGTGCACTCTCACCATTTCCAGCCCCGAAATTGAAAAAAATTACAATTACAAATTTTCAATCCTATCAGGTACCAAACCTGCATCTGCTAATTATGCTATTACCTGAGCAGCGCGCCAAATTTATAGTTCAACTTCAAATATTTTGAGATAGAGGGCTTAAGATCTCTGCTTTCAAAATCCTACATGTTACATTTGGGGTTCAAAGTTATAATGGTTAAATTAATTAAATTAGATTAATTTTATAAAAAAATTCAATTTCGGGGCAAGGGGATATGATGGTGTACAGTTTTTAATTGCTAGCGTGTGCACCAGATCCCTGCATTAAATTGTAAACATCTCCATTGTACAGTGAGATCAGTTTAGTAGCGGAAGACAGACGCGGGGTTTGTGCTGTGCAATAACGAATGCTTACACGTGCAGGCACGGAACCTGAAATGTGCGCTGACTCAGCAGTTTATGAGTTCACGGCCACAGGCAGATAGTGTACCTCGAGTAGATAAGGTGCTTCATGGCTTTTCCTTGTGAACTGAATGACGTGTGTATAATGTAAACTGAATGACGTGTGTATAAGTTATTTCAATTTTAAAATTGGTATCTTATAAAACATAAGTGTAAAGTGAATCACGTGTGTATGAGTTAAAGTGTAAACTGCATAATGGCTAATAATTTTTCTACTGAACAACGTGTATTTATTTATGAACAATATTTATTAACTCAGTCTGCCAGCCAACTATGAAGACGTTTTGAAACACGATTCCCCGGTATAAAAATTCCGTCACCTGCTTCAATAAAGTTGGTAAGTACAATTTGTAAAATAGTTACGAAAATGTGTGTGGTTGTTTCACCGCGATCCTACGCTGTCCGTTCCCCGCCGCGAGTGCGTCAGCCATGTGTAGTGAAATCCCCGCGTCTGCTGTCCAGTGCTAAACTGATCTCATTGTATATCTATTGAGAAGACATATGGTACAGTTGATAGCGGTTCGTCCGTCGGATGGGGACGTTAAATCTGGCGGTCTGACGCTTTTCGATAGGAGTAGGCTTTTAATCATTATGCCATATAGGACACGGTTTACACTTTACAAAAATAAACACACATTCATCCTACATTTCTCTCCGTAGAAGAATACATTATTTATGTAAAGTGGTCTGCCTAAGTGGTGCATAAATTGAAAATAGACCACATTAACAGCATCTATCCTCCCAGCGCGGAACCCGAAGCACGTAAAATGCAGTGAGTGGCATTAGAACACACATTTTTGACCACCATTGATAAATGTTCTACGTACTGTTGTGGTGATACATATGGCTATATTTCAAAATGTACCTTGACGTTACTTAGTAGAGTAATTATTAGAGACATGAGATTCTATTGAAACAGAATGTAGTTCCCCCCTCAAATGTTTACCATAAAACTACGGTAATCATAAATAAAATCATAAGTTGAGATATTTTGTGTACGTCTGAGTAAAATGTAATCATATTTTTTTACAGACCAACAGCTACGGACAAGAGAAGGAGATGATGTAGTCTTATTAATAGCGAACATGATAGACGTATCGAATGTAAAATTCTACTAAAACAGCGAAACATACCGAATGTAAAATTCTACTAAAACAGCGAAACATACCGAATGTAAAATTTTACTAAAACAGCGAAACATACCGAATATAAAATTCTATTAAAACAGCGAAACATCCCGAATGTAAAATTATACTAATACAGCGAAACGTACCGAATTTAAAATTCTGTTAAAAGAGCGAAACCTTCAATTTTCTCGACTACCGGACCCGGAATTGTATGTTGTCAAGACAAATCACCTATATATATATTCCTTTTTTATTGACTCATCACGTTGTCAGGTACCAACCATCAAACCCAAAAAAGTCTTATTAATTTGACAAGGATACTATCAACCATTGCTTACCGAAACCTACCTCGCAATTTCTCCCAAAGAAGCGTTGTAATGTACCAAGTCTGTGTCCAAAAAAATATATTTTGCTTTAACTGCAAGGCACAGAAATCGAAGCCAGAATCCAGCAATCGCAACTATTGTACGAAGCAGATAGACGTATTTACTTGAATAGAGCGAAGTTGAGTGAGGTGGGGCGGGGCGCGTCACGGGAGCAGGTTGCCAGAGTTATCCAATCCACCAAGTCAGGAGTTGTATTACTTCTCTGTAGTTTAAATGAGATTTTGAGAGCTAGATTTTAGTGCCTTAAAGTTAAAAATGAAAGAATATTTTTTGGACACACCTTTGGTACATCACAACACTTCTCTAGCAGAAATATCAAGGAAGGCTTCGGCATGCAGTGGTTGACAGTTCCCTTGTGAGATTAGGCGCTACAGATTACTTTTTTTATCTCATAATGTTTGTCTGAAACCTCTCTCTCTCTCTCTCTCTCTTCTTCTTCTTCTTCTTCTTCTTCTTCTTCTTCTTCTTCTTCTTCCTCCTTCAAAGTATTAGGCCAAGGCCTGTTACGATCCTATAGGAAATTTTTCCTCCAGCGTTTCATAGGACGGCCCAGTGATCTTCGTCTTCTTGGTATATAATTATAAACAGCTTTGGGGATCCCATTTGAACTCATTCTTTCTAGATGGTGTTTCCAATTTAGGTTATACCAGATGGGATCGGAAAAGAAACACCGATATCTTAAAAGAATTGAAACCTCTCTCTAATCCTTAAAATGATAGGTTATGAATTATGGGGTACTATGTAGGTGCCTATAATATTTTGAACCCAACATTGGACTTTAGGATCTGTCATTAAAGCTACGGGCACTAACTCCAAACAATAATAAAACTACCAAGGATTGAACGTATGCTCGGAAGGGAAATACAGTTTCGATCCCGATTTATGGCACGTAAAAAGAACTTCAAGGCTGAAATAAGAAGCATATGAGGAAAATTTGTCGGTCCTTTCGCAATCAGATTTGAATTTCGACGCCATCGACCAGAACTGTTTAAGATCCATCGATAATTAAAAATATGAATTAACTATCTTGAATATGGAGTGATTCAGAATTTATTTTACACACTTTTGGGGATTGTAGAGAGAACATAGTAAATGGAGTACCGTCGAAGAATCTGTGCCCGGACAATGCATCGTTTTAGTGCTATAACGATGACAAAAATCAAGGTTACAAATAATCTTCTTCAAAGTAGACTAGCCTACTCATGTAAAAAAAAAGGACGACATCTGAAGTCATCTGACGTCATGCTTTCTGTTTATATTCAAAAATGGTGTCGGGTTCTTGACTTTTCTGCATAAAGTAGGCCTACTGGTGGTGTCTTGGGGGATGTGCCTCTGAACGATCATGAATAATGTGATTGCACCACAACATTGTTTACTAGTTATCCGGTAAAATATTGCCTTATTTGTGGAATAGTAAAATGGTCGAAGTGGACGACTGCTTTGTCCATTGACACAGATGAAGGGGTGAATTTGATAAGAATTTTCCGGTTTATCTATTAAGTATTCTCCACAATCAGCAGAAGTGTGCAATACGAATATGAATCATTCCGTTTACTACACACGCCATCAAATCTATTCAATTAGCTTTACATAATATTACAAGAGCCTTTAAATTAATAAGTTAGAAATAATTTAACATGTAGGACACAACAAACTTCAAGATTCCAATATAGCTAAAATATATATATATATATATATATATATATAACAACATTAACTATGATTTGAGGGAAGTAGATTATACAGGGAATGATTGGAAAGCATTGGCTCAGGATAGGGATGTATGGAGAGCTTATGTCCGCGCGGCCATGAACCTATGGGTTCGATAGTGCCAGTGAGTAAGTAAGTATATATATGGGACACGCCGTAGCGTAGTGGTTAAGGCACTGAGCTACAAGCCGGAGGGTCGAGGGTTCAAGTCCCGTTGGGGTTAGGATTTTTAAACTGACCCAAACCCTCTGGCGGCACTATGGCCCTGGGGTCGACTCAGCCTCTAACGGAAATGAGTACCAGACGCTTGTTCTGGGGGTAAAGGCGGCCGTCACGCAGGGCTGACAACCCGGCTGACATAAAGTGCCGATTGTCTAGAAAATGTGGGAGCCTTAACCTACTACTACCCCAAGGGCCTCCGGGCCTGTTGTGGGATCACTTTACTTTATATATATATACATATATGTAATAATAGAGAATATGTATAAGAAAAATAAATGTTTGTTCTGGATTCGCCTGGTTGCGTAAGTGGTAGCGCACTGAGATATCAACTCAGAGGTCCGGGTTCAAATCCCGTCCATGGATTTATTTTTCTTATCTTGTCATATTAAGCTTGCATTGCTCAATGTTAAAAAGGTTTAATTATAACATCGAAAAAGCGTCACTGGTATAAAGTAAAAATATTCTCTTTAATTTGCTTACTTGTTACAGTAGCTACTAGGTGACAGTGGAGACCGAGTTCCCGCTACATCTGGTATTTAATAATAATAGAGAATATGTATAAGAAAAATAAATGTTTGTTCTGAATTCGCCTGGTAGCGTAAGTCATAGCGCACTGAGATGTCAACTCAGAGATCCGGGTTCAAATCCTGTCCAGGCATTTATTTTTCTTATCTTGTCATATATATATATATATATACATACATACAACTTAACAGTTTATAAAATTAGAAAAAGGAACGGCATTTTTTTCAAGGAGAAAGAATGCAACTTTGTCCCTCCAAACGTCACATTTATTATTAAGTCATATTTAAATGAAAACTTAAGAATGCTATCACCCAGCGATGTACCTCAAGCGGTAGCGTTTGAAATGCGTATTCTGAATTTCTGGGTTCAAATGCCGATGGCGATATACCTTACTGAGGGGTTTCCTGGTTTTCTCGGTCGTTAAGACAGATGCTGGGTTATGATTTTATTACCTGGATCCATTTCGTAGTGTCATTCAAATAAACGAAAACTAAATAGACGCGATATTATCTTAAATGTTAAGCCTCGTCCACCGCTGTGGTCTCGAGGTAGCACGCAGCGGGCCCGGGTTCGATCCCCGCTCGGCACAAGTTTCCTGGGTAAGGTTTTATTCGGAGTTTTTCCTCAGCTGTAAGGCAAATGTCAGGATACTTTAATGACCAAACGGTCCCCGTACATCATCTGGTCATCATTATCATCAATTTCATTAGATTAAGTTTAGGTTTAAGGCCTCTCCTGTCGCATCATTACATATCGTCATCACCCAGCATATCATTGGGGCAGAGTAATCCCGCCTTCCAGGTGCCCCAACTTCAGAAGTGGGTTAGAATACGCCAATGCCAGGTGAGAATACCTGAAATGTCGAATGACAAACAGGTCCCATTGGACAAAAAAAAAATGTTAAGCCTCTATGCATATGAGAATAAAAAAGTCATTATAGAAATTAAGAATTTTTGAACGTCGAAAAATGAAGGCAACTGATATTCTCCAAGAGGCAATTTTATAGATTTGTCTCTTATCAAATACTCGTATAAAACTATAAAACCAAGACAGACACATTTTTCATGGCTGTATTCTTCATATGTCAATTAGTACACACTTCGTGTTCATACATTTCGTAGACATTAGATTGATTAAAACAAATATTGTGACTTTATTATGGATGGAGTTTTTGCTTAAACTTTTGGTACAGAGATTCTTTTTAGCACTTACAATTGTTTGTCCACTTTCCTTCTTCGCCATCATGATTCAGAAACGTAATAATTGTTCAAAAGGAGGTTATTTATTATAGAGAGTTTTGCATCCTTTGAAACGCTCTTATAGTCTTATTTAGAACATTGTATCTCCGAAATATGTGAACGAGAAAATTATTTCACTCTGGGATTTAGAAGTATGTTCCTGGGGAAAATGTTTGTCTTGAACATTTTTTTATTTTAAAGTTCATATTTTCTGTGGCAAAATCGATACGATATAACCTTCATTTATACATAAAAAAATGATAATTTTTCATATAAGTACTTTTATCCTCTCTTAATATTTTTACATATTTTATTTCTGTACCACGAGGACACTTATTTAAATACAATTCCTTGATCTTTTGGATGAACAAAATTCCGTATTATTTCCCATCTCTTCGAACAATGACCTCAATGAAAGAAAGTTGTTAGTGGTGACTATTTAACTCATGCCTCAAATGAAAGTCAATAACTAATCGTGTTTCAGTGCATATTGTTTTACAATCAATGACAGTCATGTTTCACCTCGATATTTATTGAATCCTCTTTATCACCTCATGATGAAGAAAGATCCTCCTTTTTAATATTCTGAGCAGGTCAGAGTATTATTTTGCAGTGACTAACTCTCCAACAAATACATCGAATGTAACAAATAATAATTCTTTCGAACTACACAATTGATAATTGTATGTTCAAGAATTGTGTTTTAAATAATGGTTTTACTGAGTTGTTTTCTAAAAAAATAAATTAATAACCTATAATATTGGTTATTATAAACAGTTTGATGTTTCATTTTTTCTCCACTAGGGTGCATTCATACAATATTACGATCCTATTTGATGTTTTCCACTCCAGATGGCAATAAATAATATTATATGATCAAGTTGCACTGGATAACTACACATTTCTGATTTGTTTTCGAACATCGTCGTTTACATTAAATATGTAAATATTTTAAAACTATATTTAAATAATGATTTTTGAGTAAACAGGTTAGTTTTATTCGTTAAATATTCCTAACATATGCTACTCTTGATTTCCAAACCCTCGATTAGCTGGAAATCACTCGTCACATTACTTGTGGAAAATACCTGAGTTGCTTTTTAAGGACCAAAGTTACATCATTGCAGGCCTAATCTAGTGTGATATGATTTGATGAAAGTAACCCTTAAAAATAAATTGCAATGGAGGGAACATACAGGTTGAATAGATTCAGGCTGCTAACAATTATTTTGAAATAACAGAAAATCGATTTAGCGATAATGGAAGCATTAGATGGAGTTTATGTTTATTTATAGCTATTTCTAGTTGTTTTGATTATATTATTGTTATGTCTGTTTTGTGAAATTCGGCGTTCTCTCGCCTTAGACTCTGACAATCGATCGTAGCGTTCTCACAGTGCCACGGTATTCTGCATGATGAACGACGTATTAACTTCCCTAATGAAGGGTTTTGATTGATGGGCACGGAACGAATTGCAGAGATCAAAACTTTGAGTGATGATAATGCAGGCCATGTCTATTCAGTGACTAGTATAGCCGCCGAATAATTGAAAAAAGCACTAATTTTTGCTCGAAATTGAATCTATTAAGCGCTATTAAGTGAATAATATGAATAAGGTTAGATCATATTTTCGGTCCCGGTAGTGAATTGGGCGACATACTAGCCGTGTTCGAACCCGATCAGGGCCGATGGATATTTTTACTTCATAATATCCTAAGGATGACTTCCTTCGAATGGGAAGCAATCCCATAATTTCCATGTATTATAATAACAGAATGTAAAAGAATGCCAAGAAATGTGTCAACAATATAAAAAGAAGAATGCTAGCAAAAATGAAATGGTTACACGAGCCAAATGAGGTAAATTTAGAGCAATTTGGTAATATCACACGTAAAGAGGGAATTGCAATGAAGATTAAGATAATGGCAGGTGCAATTGTTCATGCGACTTCAATTAGCGGGAAACCACCAGGTTACCCAAGAGCAAAAGGAGAGAATATTAGAGAGTGAAGATTAATGATCTTCAAATTAAGGCAAAAAAAAAAAATGGAAAATTAGAGAATTATATCAGGGAATTAGGATAGAGAAGAAAGAGTTTCAGGCTAGAACAAACATAATTAGGAATGAAAATGGGGATATGATTGCAGATTCCAGAAGTATATTAAATAGATGGAAAAGTTACTTTAATCATATATTAAATGTGCATGCAGCACACGATATTGAAGAGGATAATTTACAGACAGCAGAAATGCTAGTTGCAGAACCAAGTGCATTAGAGGTTAAAATGGCGATAAAAAATGAAGATGTAGGTTATAAAGCATCAGGTTCAGATGAGATCCCAGCAGAAGTGATAAAATCAGGGGGAGAAAAATTGATGGACAAGATACGCCAGTTGCTTAGAATGATTTAGGAAAAAGAAGCTCTTCCAGATGAATGGAAAGAATCGATTATCGTACCAATCTATAAGAAAGGAGGTAAAACTGATTGGAACAACTACAGGGGCATCTCATTACTTTTAACTTCGTACAAAATTCTAACAAATATATTAGTAAGCAGACTTACGCCCTATATTAATAACATTCTGGGAGATCATCAATGTGGATTTAGAAGAATCAGGCCTACAACACATCAGATTTTTAGTGTAAGATGGATTTTAGAAAAGAAAGGGGAATATAATGGTACTGTACATCAACTATATGTAGACTTCAAAAAATATACGATTCGATTAAGAGGGAGAAGTTATATAGTTTCCTTATGGAGTTCGGAATTCCTAAAAAAAATATTAGACTTATATGAATGTGTTTAAATGTCACAAAGAGTAGGGTGCGAGTAGGAAACGGTTTTCGGATACTTTTGAAATTCACAATGGGTTGAAGCAAGTAGATGCAATATCTCCTCTACTATTCAATTTTCTACTAGAACATGCCATCAAATCTTTAGAGGATAAAGAAGGCCTACAACTCAATGGTATTAATAAGTTGTTAGTATATGCTGATGATATAGTACTATTGAGCGATAGCGAGGAAATACTAACAGCTAACGCGCACTATTGAGTAACACTAAGGAATTGGGACTGGAAGTAAATATCAATAAAACTAAATATATGGTCACACATAGAAATGCATTAACGAGAAATGGACAACTAATGTCAAATGAGGGAAATTTTGAAGAGGTGTCTGAATTCAAATACCTAGGAATAATAATCACAAATAGGAATGAGATGCACAAAGAAATTAAACATAGGCTCAATTCTGGAAATGCGTGCTATTATGTATTGCAGAGACTCTTGTCATCCAAACTCTTTTCGAAAAACGTTAAACTGAAAATATATAAAATTATTATTTTACCAATCTTATTATATGGATGTGAAACATGGACTCTTACTTTAAGGGAGGAAAGGAGATTATGAGTATTTGAGAATAAAGTTCTTAGAAAAATGTTTGGGCCAAAGAGAGATAACAGAGAGGTGAATGGAGAAGACTACATAACATTGAACTACCCATGGATTTTATAAGAAACCATATATAATATGAATACTTAAGTCTCGTAGACTGCGATGGATAGGACATGTGGCACGAATGGGGAATGAAAGACGTGCATGGAAGCTTCTTGTAGGAAAACCAGAGGGAAAACGCCCAGTTGGTAGACAAAGAATGAGGTGGGAGAATAACATTAACCATGATTTGAGGGAAGTAGATTATACAGGGAATGGTTGGAAAACATTAGTTCAGGATAGGGATGTATAGAGAGCTTATGTCCTCGCGGCCATGAACCTACGGGTCGACAATGCCAGTGAATTAGTTAGTTACTTAGTTTAAAGAATGCTAAGACTTAAATAAAAGGACTCAAGAATTTTTAGCCCTCTAACGCTTAGTCGTCCAGGTTTGAATGGTAATCCCGAATGAACTGATTTATTAATGAATAATAGCTTCATTAAATAGAATGCCGATAGTACTATTACTATCACATATACACTACTACTGTTGTTTCTAGTACTATTGCGTCTACTACTATAACCATTGTCAATAAAATTGTTTATAATGCCTGCTATTGTATTTGTATTGTATTGTAAGCCTAAGTTTTCCCTTAACAGAGATTTAGGCGCTCTCCCCCTACAGGGAAGAATTTGAACCATACTAATTTAGTTACACTTGTTTTCGTATAGATGTCATTTTGAGTGGTCCGTGGTCAGCGTTCCGCCTCATACTGACATCTAGGAAACCAAGGTAGTACTAGGACGGGAAAATTCGGTAAATTTTGCTTAGCGGCCTTTTCATTCAGGCTTAAGGATTTTTTTACGAGCCTGAAAATCTTCAGACTCGGGACCCACGGCTTAAAGTCCCTCCCGGAGGACTTGCTCCTTGGATTTTTCCGCGACCCTCGGGACCAGAGGAAAGGAGCATAACCACTAGTGCACCGCGGCTATAATAGAAAATATATCATACTATTAAATTAAATGATTTTCTTATATTATACCGATGTAGATATATTCCAGTTTAATTTTACCCCCTTTAAATAAAAACTTAAATAATGTTATTAAATAATTAATTAATATATATTCACTTATTTATATAAGTTATAATAAATATATTAATTATTAGTCCATATGTTATTGTATATCCTTATATGTATATATGTAATACAAATACTTTAATTGTATATATTTAATTTATTTAAATCTAATACTTATTATATATAAGTACTATTACTAAAAAAAATAAATATCCTCAACTCGCATGCAGCTCAGGGTCGGGTTAAGGGATGAAATAAGATTAAGCCCCATCTATGAACGACAAGGGTGTCGGGCGATAATACCTGACACACCATCACAAGAGCGGACGAACGAAATGAATCGAAATGGATGCGATGAGAGTGGAGGAATGGTGGATTGCAATTTGTGGCAGGGGAAAACGAGAAAAAAAACATGCCCGACTCCGTTTTTCCACCACAAAACCCATACTCGATCTCGAGACCTCAGGGTGAGAGCCGAGTGTCTAACCGCTTGCGCCGCGAACCATCTATTATTCTATTATTTCTTGGGCATGACGGAAAATCATTGTATAACTAACAAACTCACTGGCACTATCGAACCCGTAGGTTCATGACCGCGCGTACATAAGTTCTCCATACATTCATATCCTGAGCTAATGTTTTCCAATTATTCCCTATATAATGTACTTAACTCAAATGATGGTTAATGTTATTCTCCCACCTCAATCTTAGTCTACAAACTGGGCGTTTTGCTTTGGTTTTCCTACAATAAGCTTCCATGCAGGTCTTTCATTTCCCATTCGTGCCAAATGTACTGCCGATCGCAGTCTACGGGACTTAACTATTCTTATTATATTTGGCTTCCTATAAAGACCATCTAGTTCACTGTTATGTAGTCTTCTCCATTCACCTATCTGTTCATCTCTCTTTGGTCCAAAAATTTTCCTAAGAACTTTATTCTCCAATACCTGTAATCTCCTTTCCTCCCTTAAAGTAAGAGTCCATGTTTCGCATCGATATAATATAACTGGTAGAATAATAGTTTTATATATTTTCAGTATAACGTTTTTTGAAAGGAGTTTGGATGGTCAAGAGTCCCTGTTAATGCATAATAACATGCATTTCCAGAATTGGGAATCCATTGTACAATAGATGGATTCCGAAAAAAAAAAATATTATATACAATTCTTGAGTTACGTATTTCATCGCAATGTCATGATAGTAATGCTGCTGAATATTGAAACAATATAGGCCCTGCTGTATTAATTTTTACATTCCCTTCGAGTATTTCTCTATGCTGTTAAACAACCAAAGGTTGTAGACGCGATATGACCCTTCGCCGTGGCGTAGTCGGTAGAGTCCCTACCTTCCACTCCGGCGACCCGGGTTCGATTCCCGGCGGAGTAGGGAATTTTAAATCTCCACCTTGGGTCTGGGTGTGTGTCCTGTCTTGTGTTTGTATGTGTGAATAAGATGAAAAGGTTAACAAAGGTAAAACAAAAAGGAAGAACGGTGTAAACGAAAGAAAACGAGAAAGAAAAAAGGAAATAAAAAATATATATTGTTGAGTCTGTAAATAAGAATTAAAGTAAACAGTGTATGAATAAACAGAAATTCAGCATAATCTCATCCCTGGTCTAACTATGTTTTTTTACAAGTAGAAGGATCAATATAGGAGCTTTTATATAGATTTTCTCATTTTCATTCTGTCAATACTTCATATTCTCTTACATCTCCACTCTTCTGTTTCAATGATTTATTTTTTGAAAAGAAATAAAACCCCTCGCTGCCTGTCATGTGGTCATATCTCATGCCTAGCAGACTGGAGATAGATGTTAACCAGTCTTCTCGAATCCTAATACTAAGTCTCTGACATCCTTGGTTTAGGAAATGGATTTGATGTAAGGAGGGATTTCAGAAAATCGGCACGGGAGATTGATGGGTACTCATGGGAGTGTGTCCTCAGGTGGCTGTGGACTCTATGCCCTTGGGTGCCATCATCATCATCATTTGTCTTTATCAGACAATACGAATTACATACATAGATAGAATACTTGTATAACTCACGTAATTCCATCGCAAGATTAAAATAATTGTGAAATAAACTATACTATTAAATAACTAACTAACTCACTGGCACTATCGAATCCGTAGATTCATGGCAACGCGACATAAGCTCTCCATACATACCTATTCTGAGCTATTTTTTCCAATCACCCCTGTATAATCTACTTCCCTCAAATCGTGGTTGTTATTCTCCCATCTCATTCTTAGTCTACCAACTGGGCATTTTCCCTATGGTTTTCCTACAAGAAGCTTCCATGTCACTCTTTCATTCCCCATTCGTGCCGCATGTCCTACTCATCGCAGTCTTATTATATCTGGTTTTCTATAAAGATCGCGTATCTCACTGTTATATAATATTTTCCATTCACCTGTCTGTTCATCTCTCTTTGGTCCAAAAATTTTCCTAAGAATTTTGTTCTCAAATACTAGTAATCTCCTTTATTCCCTTAAAGTAAGAGCCCATATTTCGCATCCATAATGTAGCAGGAGAATAACAGTTTTATAAATTTTCAATTCAACGCTTTTTGAGATAAGTTGGGACGACAAGAGCCCCTGTAATGCATAATAGCATGCATTTTCAGAATTGAGCCTTACGTATAATTATTTTTTCATCTCATTTCTATTTGTAATTATTGTTCCTAAGTGTTCACTTCTTCAAAATTTCCCTCATTTTTCATTAACTGGCTATTTCCAATATATAACGTATTTATAAGGTTTACTTCCAGTCCCAATTTCTCAATAGAGAGAGAGAGAGAGAGAGAGAGAGAGAGAGAGAGAGAGAGAGAGAGAGAGAAAGGGAAAAAGAGTGTGTTTTGGTCCTTGGTATTCCTTCACTATCACCTAACAATAGTACATCATCAGCATAAACTACAAGCTATTACTATTGTTAATGTCTCATTATGTCTATAAGTCGGTTTAGAAATTCGCAAAAATAACCTTCCAGAAACTTTATTATGTCTATGTTAAAATTGAGATAAAAGTTTGTAGGAATTTCAGAGCCATCTCGAGATGGTGCATACTAGACTAATGGTCAAATAATGATCCATTGATTAAAAAAAAATGTATACTGCATGTAGTCATATTATTATAACAAAGTCATAAAATTTTAGAAAAGGTTAAAATAATACGAATAATTTTGACCATAACTGAGCTGGTTTTTCATCCGTGGATGTTTTTAAAGTATTTGTGTTTGTGAATCAAAGTTAATACATGTCTCCATAGAGTGTTCCTGTAAGACCCGGGAGACGTGAGGCTCTTAAATGTGCTTATAAAGGGGAAGGTTAAAGTAAGACAAAGGGAGAGGGAGAAAAGATAACATATTAAGATATTTTATTTATATATCGGTGTATGTTAATCATATCTCACAAGATATTAATTTTAGGATCTACGTTTATGAGACTTTTTATGCATACTCAGTGGTGGCAGGTGTTGTAAATATGGGGTATGCTGCAAAACTAATATAAAATAGCATAAAGTAACGTATGGACAAATAAAAAAAATATACGGTACTACTCACTCAGCGGCGAAAAATAAGTCCATACGACCGTTCTTCTTACTGAAAAATCACTTATTCTGACACTGAACTCCTCTAATGTTGGACACATATGTCTTATAAATTAAAGCATTGCATCCTGTGACACGGTGTTCTTCAGAAACTTTTTATTATTTTAATGAATGTGAAACTTCTCTCCGGTTCAGAGGTAGTAGTAGTAGTAGTAGTGTAGTAGTAGTAATAGAACTTTATTAGACTACAAGTAAGATACATAGGGCCTACAATGTTATTTACAAATATGGGTCGCACGGGCAGTAAGCCGTACGCGCTGTTGACAGTCCGTTACAATAAAGTAATATTTGGTAAGAGTATAAAGAAAAAAAGCAAAAAAGAAAACAATAATATTACAATTACATAATAATACAATAGCATTATACATTAATTATGTAGAATTATTAAGAATTAATGCTATTGCATTTTGATAACGTGTATTTATTCATGAATGAGTGTTGTTCTTATTTTCCGCGTTTTGTCCAGAAATTTACCCAAGTTTATCCAATTTTCTGGATTCATCATTAACTCATAGCATGCCAATCTTTCACGATTTGAATTTAGAAATCCTTCCGGTAATAACTGACGCCTCCAATATTCTAAATCGTTACATTTTCCTAATATATGTATCTCGTCTTCAAAGCTCCCGCACATTGGACGTATTCGCATTTCGTGATCGTCGCTAATTTTTAGATATTTCCATGCTCCTAGCCTAAACCAAGCAAGCCCGGAGAAGGTAATGATATGTATTGTCACAGGTTTTGTACCTGTGCTTTAAAAAATCCCCAGAATATTTAACATGGAAAACTATTTATCTGATAGCGAAACACTAGCGCTAAATACTCGTATGTCTGCACGAAAATATCTGTGTTTCCATAGACCACTATTGCTATAAATTCGACTAGTTTCATTTCTTCTATCATCAACACGTGATAGTTTCCAGCATACAGATCAATAATTCATTGTACATAGTTTTAGATCCTAAAAATCTGATTATATTCCATGTATAGTTTCACTGCATTGCCTATAATAAAAATAAAAATTATTAATCCCACAAAAATCCTGGATTATCAGGCGTGTCACTCTTATATCCTCTTAACACCAGCTAAAAAGTACTAGAACATTTTATACAAATAACTATTCTAGAAAGTATATCTATTTATTTTTCGTCCACGGCTGTGGTCTCGAGGTAGTGTGCTGCCTTGTCACGCAGCGGGCTAGGGTTCGATCCAGGGTCGGGACAAGTTTCCTGGGTGAGGTTTTTCTCGGGGTTTTTCCTCATTTGTAAGACAAATGTCAGGAAACTTTAAAGTCCAAACGGTCCCCGAACATCATATGGCCATCATTATCATCATCATTCGTATTCACCTTAGATGATAAAGGACTCTCCTGGCGCACCACTATCATGATCACCCATCATATCATTGAGGTAGTCGTAATCCCGCCTTCCAGGAGCACCAACTTCAGAAGTGGGTTACAATTACACCAATGTTAGGAGAGAACACCAGAGATGTCGAAAATGTCAACTTGGGACATTGGGGAAAAATTTACATTAATCAGGCAATGCCACTCTCACAATAAATATTGTATTCTTTGAAAGTTAGAACATCTTAAATCTTTGATGTGTATATCTTTATGTGCATAAAATCCATTCAGAATAAATTTTTAAGGGAAGTTGCTCACACAAATATATTAGTATTTTTCCATTATCATTTATGTTTTTCTCTTCAAATAAACCTACTACCACACTCCTCCCATGTCTTCTGTCTATCCGCCCATCAAAGTCTCCAGCTAATATAATTTCTCTGGATTTTCCAATTTCGATCGAAAGATAGTGGAGTGTCTCATAAAATTATTATTTCTATTTAAAAATACACTCATCTCCCTCCTTCTATATAAGTAAAGTAAAGTGATCCCACAACAGGCCTCAGGAGGCCCTTGGGGTAGTAGGAGGTTAAGGCTCCCACTTTTTCTAGACAATCGACACTTTATGTCAGCCGGGTTGTCAGCCCTGCGTGACGGCCGCCTTTACCCCAGAACAAGCGTCTGGTACTCATTTCCGTTAGAGGCTGAGTCGACTCCAGGGCCATAGTGCCGCCAGAGGGTTTGGGTCAGTTTAAAAATCCTGACCCCAACGGGACTTGAACCTCGACCCTCCGGCTTGTAGCTCAGTGCCTTAACCACTACGCTACGGCGTGCCCCCCCCTCCTTCTATATACTCACTATATAGTGAACTTCCTTCCAAACAAATGTATGATAACATAAACAGCTAATATTAACTAATATAAACCACAGCTTTTTTCTTATTATAAGTGTAAAAACTTCTATATGCCTATAACAGGAAAAATAAAACGTAAGATTTTGTAGAAAAATGAAAACTAAAAAAGACTATATTGAATATATAAAAATTCGTCACAAAGGAACTGCCTATACCTAGCGAATTCGGAATATATGAGGTACTTTTTTGTTAACCCTAAAATTGGAGAAACTCAATTACTTATATCACGTATTTAACTGTATCTAACCTCAGTGAAAACAAACCAACAATAGCTGTAAGTTATTACCAGTTGGATATTGTTGTATATTGTTGTATAATTTGACACATTCTACTGACTTTTTTACTGGTTCATATTTGTGATATTTTATTATCAAGTACGGTATTTAATAAATTAGACGAAAATATCTTAGGGATACATTGCCATTTTAAGCGTTAATGAAATTCCAGTATGAACCGGTTGTGTCTGGTTCAATCAAGCGTTGCTTTAACCAAGCGAAGGAAGCCATTTCTTTTCTGGGCACTGCAGGCTTCGGACGTACGGGCATAAGTCAATTGTGTACAATACAAATGCATTTTGAACTAGATACTGTCCATCATCAACGTCAACGTCAAGTGAAGTTGTATTTGTTTACAATTTTTATATATAAATTAGTTTATATAGGCTAGTGTAGTGCTGGTACAAATGAAGTTAATATGTCGTTAATTTGTTACATCTTCCATTTAGTCAAGAACTGCCCTAAGGAGGTTTTGTAATATAATCATACAGCTCACATTTTGAAAGGAAAATCATCCCCAAAACACCCTAGCTTATATAAATACAGTTTTTGGGAAGTAAACGGACGAATTTGGGCCCAGTGAGTCAAGTTTGCGAAAATGCTACTTAAGTGATTGTTACGATGGTGTAATCAAAATAATTAAAGGTGATCTAAAAAATAAAAAAAATATTGGATTTCAATCGATGATTGGACTATTCCAACTGATCGTTTTATTGACAATGTCATTGTTGAACCATTAGATCCTTCAGAAGATGAATCAATAAAAGCGTGTCTGAAAAGTTTGCGAGAATATTAAGTGATTGTTACGATGGTGTAATCAAAATAATTAAAGATGATCCAAAAAAGTAAAAAAAATTATTGGATTTCAATCGATGATTGAACTATTCCAACTGATCGTTTATTGACAATGTCATTGTTGAACCATTAGATCCTTCAGAAGATGAAGCAATAAAAGCGTGTCTGAAAAGGTTGCGAGAATGTTACTTAAGTGATTGTTACGATGGTGTAATCAAAATAATTAAAGATGATCTAAAAAATAAAAAAAAATATTGGATTTCAATCGTTGATTGAACTATTCCAACTGATCGTTTTATTGACAATGTCATTGTTGAACCATTAGATCCTTCAGAAGATGAATCAATAAAAACGTGTCTGAAAAGTTTGCGAGAATGTTACTTAAGTGATTGTTACGATGGTGTAATCAAAATAATTAAAGATGATCCAAAAAAGTAAAAAAAAAAATTGGATTTCAATCGATGATTGAACTATTCCTACTGGTCGTTTTATTGACAATGTCATTGTTGAACCATTAGATCCTTCAGAAGATGAATCAATAAAAGCATCCATGCTTAGAACAGAGTGTCTGAAACTATCGCAGAGTTATTTAGCAATTCATTACAGTAACTATGACCTGAAGAAATACATTAGTTTTAATCTTAGACGCTGCAACCTACGCAAAAAAGCTTGTACAACTTTAACAGTGCTATTTACAAAGATTATTCACGTGTTTTGCGAGGCACATGGTTTCCACAGGAAGTGTCAGAAGAAATACGAAGCTTGTTTCCAGATGTCGACAAATTGATTTCCAGTATTGAGAAGATCTTTCTGAAAGCCTCGCCAAGGATTATGCCATTTAAATACATTGGGCCAAATATAACTCTGCCCCCTCAATTCATCATAACGAGATGGGGGAATGGATTTCAGCGATAGTATACTACGCTTCAAATTTCCTAGTTAACTAAGATAGGATGAAGCATCTTCAGTTGTAGCGCCAAAGAAACTTCTCGAATCTTCGGAAGTGAGAAACTACTTAACTTTCATTGCAGCCGAGTTCTGTTTCCTGCCACAAGTGATCTGCCAGTTTGAATAAAGAAGTCAGTCTTTGACGAAGTCAGTGAAAATTATGAATGATGCAGTGCAAAGCTTGGAGTGTGTGCCAGGGAAATGCGGTTCATTAATTAGGGAAAAGTGTAAAATAGTGTTTTCGCAAAATTCTGAACTTGACAATCTTAGAAACATTGAAAAATCTACAAGGTGAAATTTCTATTGCTTTAGAAATGGACCCTACAATAGTTCAGTGCTTTATATTTCCTCCAATTACCTCTGTAGATGTTGATAGGTCTTTTACTCAGATGAAGAATTTATTATCTGACAGGAGACTCAATGTGATTGCAGAAAATAAAAAAAAACATTTAGTTGTCATAAGCAAGCAATAAGCCGATAAGGCATTGTAATCCGTATGCATTCAACAAATATTTTAAAATGTTTCTGTCAAGTGCAATACATGCATTTTGTTTAAAACTTTAAGTCGCGATGTTAAAATAAATATGCTGCTTGAGTAATTGTCTGAACAGTGCAACCTAGTAAATAAGTAGAAATAATATAAGTTAGTTCGTATATTGCTTTTTAGTGCATATTTTAGCTATTTGTAATGCCTTTTTGCCTACCTACTTGAATTATTTTATGCTTAAACTTTCTGTCTCTGCTCATGAACATTTTCGTGCGATACACAGCACAACTCAAAAATATCGGAGTGGGTGAGTAGCCATGAAAAAGAAGCCCACGCAGTATTGATAACATACACAATTTTTGTTTTGTTTGTTTGTTAGTTTCTTCCCCCCTCCAAATTAAAAGTGTGATGCAGCACCTTTAGCTCGTAAGGAGCGGCCACCACTGTGCATACTGCTTATTTTCTGACAAGTTTCTTTATCACAGTACTACTTCGAAAACATACTTACACTGTATGTGAAATCCATAATAAAACATTTGCTTCTTTTTTTAATTGTAAATAATAAAATAATAATAATAATAATAATAATAATAATAATAATAATAATAATAATAATAATAATAATAATAATAATAATAATAATAATAATAATAATAATAATAATAATAATAATAATAATAATAATAATAATAATAATAACAATAATAATAATGCTGATAATTATGCTGATAATAATGCTAATAATAATAATAATAATAATAATAATAATAATAATAATAATAATAATGCTAATAATATTAATAATAATAATAATGCTAATAATATTAATAATAATGCTAATAATATTAATAATAATGCTAATAATATTAATAATAATGCTAATAATATTAATAATAATAATAATAATAATATTAATAATAATAATAATAATAATAATAATAATGCTTAATTATTTTCCCCTTTCTTTTCGCCAGGGTTAATTTAAATTATTTTTTTCTGTATTTATGCTAAACAAAAAAAGTAAACTACATTCAGAAGAGAGATTTACATTTTAAGTTAAGAAAAAAAGATTAGATTCAGACACAGACTTTAAAATGACGCTAGTGGAACAGTTATATTGTGTTGGATTACTCGAGCACATAAAGACAGCCAGAGATTTGCTTCAATTAACATAACGACCACACTAGCGCACTTAGAGCTGTGTGCAGACATTCGCCGCCCGCATCACAATCCCCAAGACTCAGAGTTACTTAGTGGACACAGCGCGCATTGGCTGACCAACCTTCAGTTTTAATGTACAGTCTATGAGATGCTTACACGATCCTCATAAAACAGTTAGGTTATTTTTTCTTTAAAATCTGACATAATCCTACTCTTTGCGCCCTCGCCATCCTACCGTTCTTTTATAATTACATTGAGTTTGAGAAACTACACTGCTCAAAAAAAATTAGGGGATATTGTAGAATAACCTATTAAGACTATATTTTTTGGAATAGTATTAGATGCAATCACTTTCTATTATTCCAAGATAATGTAAATAAGAGTTTGAAGTTGTTACGTAACCTCGGTACCACACCAGAGGGCAGTGTCTGTACTGTTGATGTGAAAGGGTGGTGTGGGGGTGAATATTTTGTTGCTGTTTTTAAATCCAGTCCAGTTTTCAGTTAGTGAATGACTTGCCTTAAAGACAGTGATGCCTCGACAACGCGATTTACCTGAACCAATGGCTTGGAGGGCCATAGGAAGGATGGAAGCTGGACAGACACAACAAGAGGTGGCACAAGCCATTGGGGTGTCTCAAAGCGTGATTTCCAGTCTTTGGAATCATTTTCAAAGAACATACTGTTCACAGAAGAGCCGGACAAGGTCGACCAAGGGCAACAACAGCAAGGGAGGACCGTTACCTCTTGTTAACAGCCCGTCGGAATAGACAGCAGAATGCAACTCAACTGCGAAATACACTTCAAACAGCAACAGGACGCAGTGTGTCAACTCAAACTGTCCCTAATCGACTGCATGGAAGTGGTCTCTATGCCCGTAGGCCCATGGTGTGTACCAGGTTAACTCCACAATACCGTAGAGATCGCAGAAACTGGGCGGAGGAACATCGTGGGTGGAGGCATGCTGAATGGAGATCAGTTCTTTTTTCTGATGAGTCGCGATTCAACATGGAATGTGATAATCGGCGTGTATTCATCTGGAGAGAAAAAGGGACACGAAACAATTCAGCTTTTGTACGTGAAAGATCCCCGTATGGTGGCGGTGGATTGATGGTGTAGGCAGGAGTCAGTAGTGGTGGACGTACGGACCTCTACGTTATCCAAGGTGGTACTTTGACTGCGGTAAGGTATGGAGATGAGATTCTCCGACCTTTTGTCGTGCCTTATGCTAATGCCATAGGTGATTCTTTTCTTTTTATGGACGATAATGCACGACCCCACAGAACTGGCTTGGTGGACGACATGCTGGAAGTGGAGGGTATCGAGCGTATGCAATGGCCAGCTTCCTCCCCGGACTTAAATCCGATTGAGCATGTGTGGGATGCATTAGGCAGGTGCATTGCAGGCAGACCAGCACCTCCCACAACTGTTCCAGAGCTGCACATTGCTCTTATGGAAGACTGGCCACGTATCCCCCAAGAACTCATTGCTAACCTCATTGCATCAATGCCATACAGGTGTGAGGCAGTGCTGGCCGTTCGAGGAGACCATACACCATACTAAAGAAACATTTTCACCCATGTTAATGTTGCTTTGTTTGTTTGCCATATTCCTAATCAGGATCTCTTTGACATCTGGTGTGGTACAGAGGTTACGTAATGACTTCAAACTCTTGTTGACATTCTTTTGGAGTAATAGAAAGTGATTGCATCTAATACTGTTCCTAAAAACATAGTCTTAATAGGTTATTCTACAATATCCCCTAATTTTTTTGAGCAGTGTATATCCACATTCCTTTGTCCGGGCCTATAGAAGGCAAAGATTAATCCACCTTTCATTAGTAAATTATTTAACATAGGGTACTGTATGCTAAACAGTATTATAATCTTGGAAGCTAGAAGGAAAAAGGGGATTAATTTGGCTTGAAACAGCTTTGGAGTATAAATCAATATCAAACATGACTAGCTCGCAATTAGTAAACATAAGTTAACTAAAAATAATGTAACTTTTAATTAGAGTCATAAGTCAGATAATTGAAATATAAATAATATAACAAAAGTATATCTTCTTGACCATTGAAAGAAAAGACATGAATGAAATAATAATATAAATCGGTCATCAAAAGAAAAAGTCAATAATAATGATAATAATAAACATACATACATACATACAAACATACATACACACACTCAATCCAGTCCAGCGAAGGGCTAGGGTTCACAGTCCTGGTTTCCCTATCCTGGCTTATGGGACTGATTAAACCAAACAGCTCCTTTGAGCTACCGTCGATCTGACAACGACGATTCCCAAGTTGATGATGACCCTGATACTATCTTGCATAGCTTATTTGAAGCTTTTGATAACAAGGGGGAGATGCCCAGTCACACGCAGCGCATAAAGAAGGAAGAGGGGAGTACGTAGGAGAGAGGACAACGAAGATAGGAATTTGGCACTGTTCTATAAGATCACTGCAGAGGGAAGACACGATGACGTAGTTGTTGCGTAGTATTACGTACCGAAAAGGCGATTTCAGTACATCTTCTCTAAAACTAAGCTTGTTATATTAGTAAACTATATGGATCCAAAACATGAACTCTTACTTTAAGGGAGGAAAGGAGATTACGAGTATTTGAGAATAACGTTCTTAGGAATATTTTTGGACCAAAGAGAGATGAACATACAGGTGAATGGAGAGAACATGTAACAGTGAGCTACATGGTCTCTATAAGGAGCTAGATATAATAAAAACAGTTAAATCTCGTAGACTGCAATGGACAGGACATGTGGCACGAATGGGGAATGAAAGAGGTGCATATAAGCTTCTTGAAGGAAAACCAGAGGGAAAACGCCCAGTTGGTAGACCACGGATGAGATGGGAGATTAACATTAACCATGATTTGAGAGAAGTAGATTATACAGGGGATGATTGGAAAACATTAGTTTAGGATAGGGATGTATGGAGAGCTTATGTCCGCGCTGCCATGAACCTTCGGGTTCGATTGTGCTACTGAGCTAGTTATATTAGTAAACTAGCAACCTCTGTAGTCAATTTAATAGTGAAGTAAGAAACAAAGTTTTAGTTTAGAGAAAAAAAATCTTTGTTGCGACTGGCCTAGAAGGTCGCTGGCTTACCAGTCCAAATGGTATATGACAATCACAGAGGTGGACGATTATGACCATAACCGTCAAAACTGGTTCCTCAAACTTGAGACACTACAGTCCAGCCGCTAAGTCTCCGGCCCTGACGTTTAGGTTAGTGGGAGAAACTCGCCCTCTACTGCCAATAAGAAAATAGTCTGCCACAAACAATCACTGCTCTAGACGCCGCTAGTAAATGTTTGAAATTGCTGTGATGTTGTCGGCTGTATTTCTGCTAACCGCCATGATTTGATATTCCGCGTGGTACAAAAAGCGGCCTCTCCCATTGAATATCCTTATCGGCAACACTGTCATGAAAACTTCTGGCCGGAGACTCAGCGACTGGACTATACTTTCCGTTGCACTGGTCTCATACTATGGCCGAAATTCTATGAGAAAATTTCTTCCCATTGGAAGTTGAACCGTCAAGCGTTCTGTATGTCTGCGCCAAGGTGGGCTGCCTTTAGACCGCTCGGCCATGATTGCGGAACGGTTTATAGAAAACTTTGAGTAAAATATAAAATGTAATCGAGCCAAATCGTTTAAATCTAAGAACATGAAACATTCCATCTTAAATTTTGTTCTTTGTAAGATCTACTTGTAACTCTTTTTTTTTTATTCTTAAAGCTGCATAATACTCGAAAAAAAATCTTTCAAATCTAGAACCAACATGGAAACATTGTGGTTCTGATGGAATCACGATTGAAATGATAGCCGGGTGGCGTTGAGATAAATTGGCCTTACAGGAAAGAAAGAAAAAAAAAAGAAGGAATATAGTTTTTTGACCTGGGTTTGCTGTGGGCAAAGATCACAGTGGAAGAACCACAATACTTATTTTTTAATTTATGATACACGTACCTACGCATCGGCTCAGTAAGATCAAATTTAATATTGTTTTATTGAACATTTCAAACGTTATATTTAATTTTTTATTTGAATCTAATTAGGCTACATGCGAATTTAGATCGATATTAGAATGGTAACGTACGGTTTCTAGAGAGAACGTAATTTAATTTTTGTTCTGTCATCCTCAATTTTGTTTAATGAATTGATTCACTCTTCAATTAATTGATATATGACATATGTAGGTCTATAGGATTATACGGTACATGAGGATGATTGATATACATGTAAATATATTGTACAGCCCCTCACTTTAAATGTTTATAAGTAAAAATTGTTTTAAATATGAAAGACTGTAGCCTAATATACTTTTGTATGGGTATTTTGTTTCTTAACCTATAAACTGTCGAATATTACAAAAGTGTATTTGCCAAGAGTGACGATTACTATACAAATCGTTATAGTATTTAATTTCGTGTAGAGAAAGATATGTCTCTCTTCCTGGATCGCGTAAGTAGGACAGTGGTTTACTGCGCCAGCGCGTAAAGCTGTAGATCTTGACTTCAAGTGATTTATTTGTTTATAATTTTTTAATAACATCAGAAGCATTTCTTTAGTTCTGGTACTTTGAGTTGGATAATATTTATCTCGAGTGGCTTGCTAGGCCGTCTGTTGATGGATTTATTTCGGAGTTTTCCTTCTCCTGGGTCAGTTGCTTCCACTACAGCTCTAGAGCCTGAACCGCCCTGCTAGTTTAGCTTCGCCCTGGGTATTTTATTTCCCCAGTTCCCTCCATACTTGGCAAGCATGCTATTCACCATAGAGAAATTTCGAACAGAGGGAAAACTGAGTACAGTGACATCTAAAAAATTTCGGCCGTTTACGATGAACTACAATGAGCAAACTACAATGGTAGCGTTGTTTCGTAGTAACAGAATATGTAACTAAATAAAACAAATGCAAGGCACACGGCGTGTTCACTAGGGATTATGGGAAATTACCCATTTTGTAAATTTAAATTTTTAACTGCCATCCTTTCGTTCTATGTAGACGGTACTGTAAAAAATATATATTATCGAAAGTTAAAATCATTACTTAGATTTTATTTTAATCTAATTTGTAAGTAAATTAAAGCTTGTTTACGTTTTTAATGTGAATCTATTTTCAAAGATAAACCTACTAGAAGTGATACAATTATAAGATTTGTTAGGTTAGGAAGAGTGATGTTAGTGTGCAGCCATTTCTAATAAACATTTTAAAAATGTGACTTTATAATGGATTTCAGGTGTACGACATGGCTAAGGTTCTTTAATAAATATTGAATAAAATATGTATGTGAGAACAGGGGGGTAGGTCAATTGTAAATATATATTAAAAGAGCTCATAATACACGTTTTTAAATTTTAATAAACGAAAAAAAATTAACATGTTTTATTTATTTCCATTCTTCCCTTCTGTTAAATTAAAGAAAATCTTTAGGTCTGTGAAGCTGGGTACAAATAATTCCATAATTTAAGATTAATTAATATGTTATTTATTCCTATAAAAGTTCAATTCCATGATTCCCCACCAGATGGCGTTATATAATTATAATTAATAATTTTACCACCAGACGGTGCTGAATTTCAAATTAGTACCAGAAAAAAATCGAAAAAAATTAGATGTCGTTAGTTGTTCTATACTAGCGCCGCTTGTGGCATGTACGCAAAACTTGTCCACTTTCTTCTCGGGTACTCTGGGGCTATTCACTACCGGGGGGGGGGGGCGCCCGATGTGGGAACTAGCAACCCCGCATGATAGAATTGTACGCATAGCAAGAGATAAGTTATCAGAGGAAGGGAGAAAGATACCTGGAAAGCCAAACAAGAGATGGAGGGACTCTTAATTCAGGAGGAACAAGTAATGGATCTAAAACAAAGAATAGAAGAAGAAGATCTGAAGTAGACAGCCTTTATATTTATAGAGGCACTCTAATCTGAAGTAAATGCATACTCCATCTTGTTGTAATACTTAATACAAGCTAGATTTTTAGCAACAACAAAGTTACCTATTTCATACGAGTAGCTTGGATGTGATGTTATTCGGGAACTGCATTGGGAATGAAGATATTTAATTAAACATTCTATTTATTGATTGCTAGCCACTCCACTGGAAATGTAAAATATTTCTTAGTTCTTCTAACCCTAGATACATGTGCTATCAACATTATGTGGTTATACGAATTGTCAGTTTGAATTTTATTCTGATATAATTGCTTCAGTTGTTTATTTAAAGATGCAGAGAAAACCTTAATTACTATTGATACTTGGCTTACATAGCTTCTTAATGGATGAAAGTACTTCAACGATAATACGTACAGTTTAAAGATATAACAATAGTTTTAGATTCAGGTTGAAATCTGATTACTTTTGTTTTAGTCACGTGGTTTTCCAATTGTTGTTTTACTTACAGTGAGTAAGATTTCCACGTGATCTATTGTGAAGTTTCCTTTTGTTTTTGTGAGATAAAGAAGAGCACTAGGGGATTGAGAAAAGCAATATAAGACAAATAATAGAGCAAATTGGCATTTTCTATTGTGTACAGAGTCTAATTATAGCCTGGAGTATAAATTAAGATAAAGCTGAAAACACTTTCATGTAATTTTTACTTAATCTTATAAAGCAGATAAATTTTTAATATATGTTCAAAAACTAAACATTTCCATTGCTTTGTTCCTCGTCTCTCAAATCAGTACTTTTTATTTAATTAAGGATTTGAGAAACATTCGGAAAATAGGCTTTTTTTAGTTAATCATTTATAAACACTTAACATTTGAGGTCATATTTTTTATAATGATGATAATAATAATAGTAGTAATAATAATAATAGTAATAATAATACTATTAATAATAATACTATTAATAATAATACTATTAATAATAATATTAATAATAATAATATTAATAATAAAAAATAATAAAAAAATAATAATTTTATGGGACTGGATGTGTGTCATGTCCTTGTTGTACCCATTGGGTTTAATTCCTAAAAAAAAAATAACGACTAGATTAAACAGTTTTATGCTTCCCTGAAAATTAAAAAAAATGGATATAGCATGTTTTGGAATTTAGGTCCCAAATTATCTGTCATTATTTTATAATATATATTTATATTATCTACTATTGTTAATGATTAAAACGATACTAAGGCTTTTGCAGAATCTATATATTTCTACTCTTCATTTTCAACATTTATGCAGCGCCAAGCGATAACTTTACGCAACTTCTTTAATTTTAACCGTGAATCTGGCGGCAACTTCTTTAATTCTGACCGTCAACGCGATTAGCAAGGCAGTTATACTGCCCTCTACGAATAGAGTCCTGGGTCAGAGAAGTGGACGACGAGAGCCGCATGCGTTACGCGGATAACCAGTTTGGACACACTGAGTAGAATAAATTTCTCTGTTTGACAATCCTCATACAGTCCTTGGATATCTGGCTTTTTTACACGCTTTATATTAGCTTGACCTGTATCTATCTATCTATCTGTCTATGTAACGGAATCTTTCAACGCGATTTTCACCCACTTAAAATCATTGGATAGTCTTGAAACTTTGTATACTTGTAGAGGACTCGTGACAATACAATAATTTCATATTTATTTTCTAAAATCCTGGCCATAATCATCAGAAAATCAAAAAAAGTGTTTTTGTATCAATGTAACGGAATCTTTCAACGCGATTTTCACCCACTTAGAAACATTGGATCGACTTGAAACTTTGTATACTTGTAGAGGACCCGTGACAATACAATGATTTCATATTTATTTTCTAAAATCCTGGCCATAATCATCAGAAAATCAAAAAAAGTGTTTTTGTATCAATGTAACGGAATCTTTCAACGCGATTTTCATCCACTTAGAAACATTGGATCGACTTGAAACTTTGTATACGTATAGAGGACCCGTGACAATACAATAATTTCATATTTTGTTTCTAAAATCCTGGCCAGAATCATCCGAAAATCAAAAAACTGAAAACTGGTATAATAGGTTGCGGACTTGTCGACTTTTTAGTCAATCGTTGTAAGAGCTCAGTTGGTAGAGTAGTGAACTCTTAGTGGTATATAATTTCAGTACTCCATACGTCGCTGGTTCAAATCCGGCTGGGAGGGTTTTTTTAATCGAAGAGTATTACTTTTAGCTCATACTACAATAGTATCGAATTTAAAGATATTTACATTTTTATCTTATTCTGTAAAATATTAAAACTAAAAATAAAAAATAAATAATAGTTTTAAAAAACTAAAAGAACACGCTTTATTAGAAAACTAAAAAATGAAAAATAATTTTAATTTCCAATACGCTTGGGATAAAATTAAAGTGGTCAACAAAAAAATCATCTCCTACACATATAGAATAAAACTAGAGTTATCAACAAAAAGAAAATAATTTTACCATCAAAAGCGTGGAGTGCTTTTTATGATTTTTACATTTTCATCTTAGAGAGCTTACTTTTACCAATATCTGTTTATTATCAAATATATTAATTGCTATAGAGCACCCCACGCTTTTGATAGTAAAATTATTTTCTTTTTGTTGATAACTCTAGTTTTATTCTATATGTGTTGGAGATGATTTTTTTGTTGACCACTTTAATTTTATCCCAAGCGTATTGGAAATTAAAATTATTTTTCATTTTTTAGTTTTCTAATAAAGCGTGTTCTTTTAGTTTTTTAAAACTATTATTTATTTATAACTGCTTTCAAGCGTTTTGGTGTTGAAGAGATTATTATTCACAGTGAAATAAACAATCAAAAATAGTCACACTGTATTTGAAATCGAAAATAAATGATATGCTTTCCCGTCTCTACCATTGTTTTTTTATATTTCAACTGTAGCCAACGAGTTTTCAGACTGGTATGAACAGTTGAAAAAATACGAAAAAAAGATAACTTCTTCACATCAAATTTCCACTTTGATCACCAATATAGCATCGAAATCAACAATTGAATGAGTGGCAACCCCATCCTTTTGAATTGGTATCGACAAAAACTGAGCGGATATAATAAAAGAGAATTGCAAAGCGAAACAAAGTTGTGTCGGACTAAGCGGTTTTAGGCGGAAAAGTTAAGGCGGTTTCTGTGGTCTCACTGCGGCTTCAGACTGCTCGTCTGTCTGCTGAAATGTAGCATAAAGCCACTCCACTTGATAAAACGAAATAGTTAGATTGCGCTTGTGTTATAAGCGGACGCATTTTGTTTAATACACAAACAAATAAATAATATTTTTATTAAAATATTTAATGGGAAGATTTGAGTTGTAACAGTAAATATGCAGGCATAGACCTATGTAACGAGTAGTAATTGAGATGTTGGACATTTTAATAAACGACGGTAAACAATAATTCTCTGTCTGGCTTTTTAAAAGAGCTTTGTCGATAGTTTTTAATTCCCTCAGGAGGCACGTTTTATGTTGGTGTTTGAATTTCGGACTTTTTCTGCTTGTGGATATTTAGACTTTCATTTTACATTTCTCATGTTTGTTACAATTATAAAATATTTATCTTCTGCTTATGTTTTAATATGCGCTATAGGACAACGTTTTTTATTAAAATGTGAAAATATTTAAATATCAATTAGGTTCATTGCTAACAGATTAAAATAATGCACACGAAGGAATTACATGCCAACTTAACTAGAAAATTAGCGTTACTTTTTTTTTGTAAGCCCATGTTTTCCCTTTACAGAGATTTAGGCGCTCTTCCCTACATGGAAGAATTTGAACCATACTAATTTAGTTACACTTGTTGTCATTTTTTGAGTGGTCCGAGGTCAGCGTTCCGCCTCATAGTGACATCTAGGAAACCAAGGTAGTACTGAGGACGGGAAAATTCGGTAAATTTTGCTTAGAGGCCTTTTCATTCAGGCTTAAGGATTTTTTAATAGCGTGAAAATCTTCAGACTCGGGACTCACGGCTTAAAGTCACTCACGGAGGACTTGATCCTTGGATTTTTCCGTCCTAAAAAATCCATCGACCCCGGCCGGGTTTGAACCCGTGACCTTCGGGACCAGAGGCAAGGAGCATAACCACTAGCCACCGCGTTACTCTTCAGTCTCCTGTCTCCAGTCTTCCCGATGTTCGTCTAACACTTTAAAGACTAACATTTATGAAAGGATAATCTCGTCTATGTCTCTAATGACGTAAATCAATGTATAATATTTGAGGGAAGATAACAAGGTTAAAGGTATTCGAAAAACATAACCTTAAGACGAATATTCGTTCAATTAGGGATTGGAAACAGAGATTGAAAGAAGCTTGACAATGAGAAACTCCAGAATTATGCATACCAGTAATTGAGGCACTGACATGTGAAAAGTAGCAAGTCATTCTTCTTCTTCTTCTTCTTCTTCACTTCACGGGCTGGACAAAAATTGCCTGTTCCGCCTCACAGTTGTTCTGTCCATCTTTTCACTGGCCTTCCTACATTCCTTGAACCTCTTGTCTTGTAGTTCAATGCTGCTCTTGGTAATCTTGTTACATTCATTCTTTCCACACGTGTAAACAATTTTTCTCTATATTCTCTGATTTTCTCATTCAATGGATATATATACTTAACTCTGTTCTTATACGACATATACGTATCTTCATTCTTTATCCGATCCAATCTTGTGCAGACTTTTGTTCTTGTAAGGAAGTTCATTTCTGCGCTTCGTAGTAAGTCATAAAAAGATACATTTTACAGGAGAAGCAAAAAACAATTTTGACATTTTTAAATTTAAATATATTTTGTAAAACTAATATGGATATTGTGTAACTATTTTTCAAATATAATTTCTTGTTTAGTAGTGTCAAAATTATATTAAAATTAATTGTTTTTTTCCCATGTCAACGCCTCAATTTATATTATCCTATTTTTATCCTATTGTTATCAAGGTTATTAAGACTGAGATATGCAACTATGTAAATAGTCTACATGGTCTTTATAGGAAGCCAGATATAATGAGAACAGTTAAGTGTCGTAGACTTCGATGGGCAGGACATCTGGCACGAATGAGAAATAAAAGACGTGCAAGGAAGCTTCTTGTAGAAAAATCAGAGGAAAAGCGCCCAGTTGGTAGACCAAGAATGAGGTGGGAGAATAACATCAACTACGATTTGAGGGAAGTAGATTATACAGGGGATGATTGGAAAACATTGGCTCAGGATAGGGATATATGGAGAGCTTATGTCCGCGCGGCCATGAACCTAAGGGTTTGATAGTGCCGGCGAGTTAGTTAACTATAAATAGTGACAGATATTATTAAAAAAGTTCTATTGTTTCCCAATACACATTTTTAAATAATTTCTGTCAATCATTAGAGCTATATGATCAACTCATATCAAACTCCTTCCTGCTTGGAGAAAAGATCAATAGAAATGCCTTCATATAGGTAGAAAATATTTGGATTCATATTAGAGAATAGTGTATATGTTTTATATCTTAATATACGTTTTTTCTCTATTCTTCAATTGTTAATATAAACCCAGTTGATATTAGTATTTAATATTATTATTTGCATACATTAAATGTATTTGTATTTTCTGTATTATCTTATTTTTTATTTTGATTTATTTTTTATTCAGAATTGTTTCTGTTATTTACACAGGTATCCTCAACCAAAATATACGATTTTTTTCCTTCCCGGTCTTGCGTGTCTGCTTCTATCATATTTCTCTTCTTCATGTTGTCTTGAATTACCTTTATCCCCGTTGGCTTTGGTCTACCACGTTTTCCTTTTCCAGGAGGTATCCATTTTCATATTTCTTTGTTTGTTTCTGTGTCCCTTCTTCTCATTATATGTCCATACCATCTTAGTTGGATTTCTTCAATCTCTTGTATAATATCCGATTCTACATGAATAATTTCTCTTATTGTAATATTTTTTATGTTGTCTAATTTTGATATTCTTGCCGATCTTCTTAAAATATCCATTTCTGTTACTAATAATTTATTTCTGTGTTTTTGCTTCAACGTCCATGTATCCGCACCATATAATAAAATACTCTTCACAATTGTGTTATATATTAATAATTTAGTCCTCTTAATTATATTCCTACTCCGTAAATATAATTTAATATGCCAATAAGCCATATAGTTTTATTTATATAACTACATTAAACGGAATTAACTTCGACAATATAAATAAATACAATAGAATTCATTACTTGAGTATTTTTAAATTAACTGCCTTCTGTTTTTCAAATACTAGGACAATTGATAATGTAAATATATTTGATAATGTAAATAAATTTGATGACTTAAAGACATTTGATTTGGCGAATGGGGAAGACTGCATAGTAGTGAATTACATGGTCTTTATAGGAAGCCAGATATAATGTGAAAAGTTAAGTCTCGTAGACTGCGATTAGCAGGGCATGTGGCACGAATGGGGAATAAAAGACGTGCATTGAAGCTTCTTGTAGGAAAACCAGAGGGAAAACGCCCAGTTGGTAGACCAAGAATGAGGTGGGAGAATAACATTAACTATGATTTGAGGGAAGTAGATTATACAGGGGATGATTAGAAAGCATTGGCTCAGGATAGGGATATATGGAGAGCTTATGTACGCGCGGCCATGAACCTACGGGTTCGATAGTGCCAGTGAGTTAGTTAGTTAGTTAGTTAGTTAGATGTAAATGAATTTGATTTGATGACGTAAATAAATTTGAAGACGTAGCCTAAATAAATTTAATGACGTAAATAAATTATAAACTTTTAAAAATAAATTGTAACAAACAAAAAAGGGATATTCTACATAACATAAATATTTCAATTCAATATTTTAATTTCAAGTGAACTCTGGCATTGTCTTTAGGGTTGAATACATTTTAAGAAACAAAAGAGTAGACTCTGCTACATAATGTAATTATTTTTGAGTTACAATTTATTTTTGTATATTATGCGAATTTTAATAAATTTAATTGTCTTATGTATTCACGTAGACTTTCACGGCCGGAGTTGCTATGGTGATCTTGAAGAAGATTTTCGGGCTGTAGGCCGTGGTCGTGAGGCTTGTAGTTCCCCGACGTTTCGCCAGAGACTGGGTCTGGCATCCTCAAGGGTTGTCTAGTAGGCTGTGGTCGTGAGGCTTGTGGTTCCCCGACGTTTCGCCAGAGACTGCGTCTGGCGAAACGTCGGGGAACTACAAGCCAACCCTTGAGGATGCCATACGCAGTCTCTGGCGAAACGTCGGGGAACTACAAGCCTCACGACCACGGCCTACAACCCGAAAATCTTCTTAAAGATCATTAATTGTCTTAGTTCATCGGAATCCGAGTTATTTTGAGGTCTGCATAATGAGTATCGGCGATATTAATTTGATTCTATTGAGTGAGGATAGGGGCTTTTAACCTATAGGTTTCATAAGCCACGTGGTTGTACTTTACTATTTACACCAGTGTTTAGAGTAGTTTAACACTGTGTTCTTCAGAAGGGGTGAACCTTTAAATAAGTTATGTTATAAAAGTAAATTCATCCCGACCTCCATGCTACAGGTAAGTAAGATTTATAATTCCATAACCCATGTCACGACAGGTCTAGAAGGCTCTTGGCCTATCAGTCGGCTGCTGGTCTTATTGTATTATGAACAGAAGTGGACGATCATCTAGTCAGTATAGAGGTGCCATATCGTAACCATATCCAATCCCCCAAACTGAAGCTCCTACCCAAATTCCTAAATATGCTAGAATGTCAATACAGGACAGAATTTCGTTGATATTGAAGCAATGATATTTATCCAAATAACATTTTAATGATATAATACGATTCAAGAGCATTTCAAATTTTTTTTTATTATTGATTTCGTACATCTCAATGATGGATAAATCATATTTGAAGAGAAAAATTATACGCTCAGACCGGGACTTGAACCCGGGACCCTTGGTTCTCTAGACCAAGTGCTCTACCAACTGAGCTACCTGAGCAAGTACCGATCTAAACGCAAATCTTTCTCTATATACATTGTAATTCCCATCCACCAAATGCTGTGAAGCCATGCTTCTATCTTGCAAATGGCGGCTCCTTTATTAAGAAGACATATTTGGGAATTATATATTACAGCCAGTACGGCTTTTTCCAAGTTTTTATTACTGATTTCGTACATCTCAATGATGGATAAATCATATTTGAAGAGCACTTGGTCTAGAGAACCAAGGGTCCCGGGTTCAAGTCCCGGTCTGAGCGTATAATTTTTCTCTTCAAATATGATTTATCCATCATTGAGATGTACGAAATCAATAATAAAAACTTGGAAAAAGCCGTACTGGCTGTAATGTATAATTCCCAAATATGTCTTCTTAATAAAGGAGCCGCCATTTGCAAGATAGAAGCATGGCTTCACAGCATTTGGTGGATGGGAATTACAATGTATATAGAGAAAGATTTGCGTTTAGATCGGTACTTGCTCAGGTAGCTCAGTTGGTAGAGCACTTGGTCTAGAGAACCAAGGGTCCCGGGTTCAAGTCCCGGTCTGAGCGTATAATTTTTCTCTTCAAATATGATTTATCCATCATTGAGATGTACGAAATCAATAATAAAAACTTGGAAAAAGCCGTACTGGCTGTAATGTATAATTCCCAAATATGTCTTCTTAATAAAGGAGCCGCCATTTGCAAGATAGAAACATGGCTTCACAGCATTTGGTGGATGGGAATTACAATGTATATAGAGAAAGATTTGCGTTTAGATCGGTACTTGCTCAGGTAGCTCAGTTGGTAGAGCACTTGGTCTAGAGAACCAAGGGTCCCGGGTTCAAGTCCCGGTCTGAGCGTATAATTTTTCTCTTCAAATATGATTTATCCATCATTGAGATGTACGAAATCAATAATAAAAACTTGGAAAAAGCCGTACTGGCTGTAATGTATAATTCCCAAATATGTCTTCTTAATAAAGGAGCCGCCATTTGCAAGATAGAAGCATGGCTTCACAGCATTTGGTGGATGGGAATTACAATGTATATTGAGAAAGATTTGCGTTTAGATCGGTACTTGCTCAGGTAGCTCAGTTGGTAGAGCACTTGGTGTAGAGAACCAAGGGTCCCGGGTTCAAGTCCCGGTCTGAGCGTATAATTTTTCTCTTCAAATATGATTTATCCATCATTGAGATGTACGAAATCAATAATAAAAACTTGAAAAAAGCCGTACTGGCTGTAATGTATAATTCCCAAATATGTCTTCTTAATAAAGGAGCCGCCATTTGCAAGATAGAAGCATGGCTTCACAGCATTTGGTGGATGGGAATTACAATGTATATAGAGAAAGATTTGCGTTTAGATCGGTACTTGCTCAGGTAGCTCAGTTGTTAGAGCACTTGGTCTAGAGAACCAAGGGTCCCGGGTTCAAGTCCCGGTCTGAGCGTATAATTTTTCTCTTCAAATATGATTTATCCATCATTGAGATGTACGAAATCAATAATAAAAACTTGGAAAAAGCCGTACTGGCTGTAATGTATAATTCCCAAATATGTCTTCTTAATAAAGGAGCCGCCATTTGCAAGATAGAAGCATGGCTTCACAGCATTTGGTGGATGGGAATTACAATGTATATAGAGAAAGATTTGCGTTTAGATCGGTACTTGCTCAGGTAGCTCAGTTGGTAGAGCACTTGGTCTAGAGAACCAAGGGTCCCGGGTTCAAGTCCCGGTCTGAGCGTATAATTTTTCTCTTCAAATATGATTTATCCATCATTGAGATGTACGAAATCAATAATAAAAACTTGGAAAAAGCCGTACTGGCTGTAATGTATAATTCCCAAATATGTCTTCTTAATAAAGGAGCCGCCATTTGCAAGATAGAAGCATGGCTTCACAGCATTTGGTGGATGGGAATTACAATGTATATAGAGAAAGATTTGCGTTTAGATCGGTACTTGCTCAGGTAGCTCAGTTGGTAGAGCACTTGGTCTAGAGAACCAAGGGTCCCGGGTTCAAGTCCCGGTCTGAGCGTATAATTTTTCTCTTCAAATATGATTTATCCATCATTGAGATGTACGAAATCAATAATAAAAACTTGGAAAAAGCCGTACTGGCTGTAATGTATAATTCCCAAATATGTCTTCTTAATAAAGGAGCCGCCATTTGCAAGATAGAAGCATGGCTTCACAGCATTTGGTGGATGGGAATTACAATGTATATAGAGAAAGATTTGCGTTTAGATCGGTACTTGCTCAGGTAGCTCAGTTGGTAGAGCACTTGGTCTAGAGAACCAAGGGTCCCGGGTTCAAGTCCCGGTCTGAGCGTATAATTTTTCTCTTCAAATATGATTTATCCATCATTGAGATGTACGAAATCAATAATAAAAACTTGGAAAAAGCCGTACTGGCTGTAATGTATAATTCCCAAATATGTCTTCTTAATAAAGGAGCCGCCATTTGCAAGATAGAAGCATGGCTTCACAGCATTTGGTGGATGGGAATTACAATGTATATAGAGAAAGATTTGCGTTTAGATCGGTACTTGCTCAGGTAGCTCAGTTGGTAGAGCACTTGGTCTAGAGAACCAAGGGTCCCGGGTTCAAGTCCCGGTCTGAGCGTATAATTTTTCTCTTCAAATATGATTTATCCATCATTGAGATGTACGAAATCAATAATAAAAACTTGGAAAAAGCCGTACTGGCTGTAATGTATAATTCCCAAATATGTCTTCTTAATAAAGGAGCCGCCATTTGCAAGATAGAAGCATGGCTTCACAGCATTTGGTGGATGGGAATTACAATGTATATAGAGAAAGATTTGCGTTTAGATCGGTACTTGCTCAGGTAGCTCAGTTGGTAGAGCACTTGGTCTAGAGAACCAAGGGTCCCGGGTTCAAGTCCCGGTCTGAGCGTATAATTTTTCTCTTCAAATATGATTTATCCATCATTGAGATGTACGAAATCAATAATAAAAACTTGGAAAAAGCCGTACTGGCTGTAATGTATAATTCCCAAATATGTCTTCTTAATAAAGGAGCCGCCATTTGCAAGATAGAAGCATGGCTTCACAGCATTTGGTGGATGGGAATTACAATGTATATAGAGAAAGATTTGCGTTTAGATCGGTACTTGCTCAGGTAGCTCAGTTGGTAGAGCACTTGGTCTAGAGAACCAAGGGTCCCGGGTTCAAGTCCCGGTCTGAGCGTATAATTTTTCTCTTCAAATATGATTTATCCATCATTGAGATGTACGAAATCAATAATAAAAACTTGGAAAAAGCCGTACTGGCTGTAATGTATAATTCCCAAATATGTCTTCTTAATAAAGGAGCCGCCATTTGCAAGATAGAAGCATGGCTTCACAGCATTTGGTGGATGGGAATTACAATGTATATAGAGAAAGATTTGCGTTTAGATCGGTACTTGCTCAGGTAGCTCAGTTGGTAGAGCACTTGGTCTAGAGAACCAAGGGTCCCGGGTTCAAGTCCCGGTCTGAGCGTATAATTTTTCTCTTCAAATATGATTTATCCATCATTGAGATGTACGAAATCAATAATAAAAACTTGGAAAAAGCCGTACTGGCTGTAATGTATAATTCCCAAATATGTCTTCTTAATAAAGGAGCCGCCATTTGCAAGATAGAAGCATGGCTTCACAGCATTTGGTGGATGGGAATTACAATGTATATAGAGAAAGATTTGCGTTTAGATCGGTACTTGCTCAGGTAGCTCAGTTGGTAGAGCACTTGGTCTAGAGAACCAAGGGTTCCGGGTTCAAGTCCCGGTCTGAGCGTATAATTTTTCTCTTCAAATAGCATTTCAAAGATTTGGTAAATTTGTGCTTATACGCTGCAATGGTGGAATAAATATCTAGGATTTTATTTTAAAATACCATCGAGGTGGTGTAACGGTTGGCATGTACCTGGCTAGCATCTCAGAGGTCTCGGGTACGATTCCCGCATCTATATTATATACTAACCAACTAACTGACTGAAATGATCGAATCCGTAGGTTCATGGCAATGCGGACATAAGCTCTCCATTCATCACTATCCTGAGCTAATGTTTTCCAATCATCCCTGTATTTAATCTACTTCTCTCAAACCATGATTAATGTTATTCTCCCACCTCAGTTTTGGTCAATCAACAGGGCGTATTTCTTCTGGTTTTCCTACAAGAGCTACCATGTCCCTCTTTCATTTCCCATTCGTGCCACATGTCCTGCCCATCGTAATCTATGAGACACAATTCTTCTTATTATATCTGGTTTCCTATAAGGCTCATGTAGCTCACTGCTATCAAAGCCTTCTCCATTCACTTGTTTATTCATCTCTTTGGTCCAAACATTTTCATAAGAACTTTATTCTCAAATATTCGTAATATTTTCTTATCCCTTAAAGTAAGAGTTCGTGTTTCGCAATCATATAACATAACTGGAGAAAAAAACAGTTTTATATATTTTCAGTTGAAGTTTTTTGAGAGAAGTTGGGATGACAAGAGTTCATGTAATGCATAATAGCATGAATTTACAGAATTGAGTTTATATTTAATCTCTTTGTGCATCTCTTTCCTAATTGTAATTAATATTCCTAAGTATTAAGAATTCAGCCACTTCTTCAAAATGTCCCTCATTTATCATTAACTGTCCATTTCATTATATAGTGTACTTCTATGCGTGAAGATGCGTTTATTTTATTGGTATTTACTTCTAGTCCCAATTTCTTAGTGTTACTCAATAGAATATGCGTGTTGACCCTTATTATCTCCTCGCTATCGCCTAATAATACATCATCAGCTTAGACTAACAGCTTATTAATACTATTGAGTTTTAGGCCTTGTTCATCCTCTAAAGATTTGATGGCAAGCTCTAGTAGAACATTGAATAGTAGAGGAAATAGTGAATCACCCATTGTGAATTTCAAGTGTCCAAAACTGTTTGCCTACATGAACCCTATTCTTTGTGACTTTTAGGCACATTCGAATAATTCTAATTTACTATATAAATATATAATATGTAAATTCTCCGTCTTAATGGAATCGTATGCCTTTTTAAGTCTACATAGGGTTGTTGCACATTTACCATTATATTCCTATGTCTTTCAGAAATTTGTCTTATACTAAAAATCTGATCTGGTGTAGATCTATTTTTTCTAACTACACATTAATGGTCTCGTATTATGTAATAAATATAGGGATTAACTCTGTTCCGATATTTAAAAAAGGAAACAGAAGAGAATATAAGCCTTCTAATTATAGAAGAATAAGTTTATTAAATTCAGCTTATAAGATATATGCAAAAATTTTATCATATAGAATCAATAAAATAGCTGAAACAATATTACGTGAGGAACAAAATGGATTTAGAAAGGATTGCGTTTTTACAATGGCCCAATTGATAGAAAAAAGAAAGGAATTTAATTTACCCACGTATATATCTTTTGTTGATTATACTAAAGCATTTGATAGTGTAAGTAGAAATAAATTATGGAATATATTAGAAATGAAAGGAATTCCTCAACACCTTATAAGAGTCATTGAGAGTTTATATATAGAAACAAATTTAAAAATAGACTGCGGAGATAAAATTAGTAAACAAAAAAAATAGAAATAAACCAGGGAGTAAGACAAGGGTGTCCGTTGTCACCCGTATTATTTAATTTATACTAGGACCATGTCATAAATGAATGACAAGAACAAATTAATGTAAATAGTGTATTGACAACTCTGCTTTTTGCAGACGATCAAGTAATAACGACAGCATCAGAAAATGCTTTACAACAATCCTTTATACTTTAAATAATATATCTCTAAAATACAATTTAAGAATATCTACATCTAAAACAAAAATATTAGCTCTGAAAGGAAAATGTGCAATAAGAACAAAAATAGTGATACACAATGTAATTATAGACCAAGTTCAGAATTTTAATTATTTGGGATGTCATTTAGGTAATGACAGAAATTTAGATAAACACATTAAAATACGATTCGATTATCTATGTGGCATAATTAAACGTACTTTATTGAATAAAACTAGAAAAGAAACAATTTTAAAATTTTACGAAGTATTGGCAGTTCCATCTCTTATCTATGGATGTGAAACCTGAACATTAACAAAGGAGGATAGTAAACAAATAAAGGCTGCAGAAATGAAGATGTTGAGAGCAATAGTAGGATACCAAAGGACCGATAAAAAGAAAAAACGAATATATAAGAACAGAACTTAATATATTTAATCTCTGTGAACAAATAAAATACTATCAAAATGCTTACTTTCAGCACGTATTACCGAATGAATAAACAACGCATACCAAGAAGAATGTATAATTATTAGACCTCGGATTTTAGGCTAAAAGCCTATTTTTTTCTATAGGGGTAAATTTGTAACTAATTAAATATCTTTATATTTTATATCAAATTAGAGCATTTGATAGGCATTTTATTGTGCCTAAAATGCCTATTTTGCCCACTGTGACCTATTTTAAAGTTTTAGAGCCTAAAATGCCTATTTCTACGTATTTAGTCATTTTTTAAAAATATTTCCGTACATCAATGAAATAGAAAAATTCTGGGATGAATTTAGTTCAAAGACCTTTCAACATTTCGGCTTGTAGCAAAACATTTATTGTATATTTAAAAATTTATATATATATATATATATATATATATATATATATAATTTTAAATGCTAAATTTCTTATTATATTATATTATATTTAATTTAGTTAAAATTTATGTTTGTAGATTTAAATAATAATATTTTGATAAAAACAACAATGGGTAATAGAGTAGGTTGCAGCATCTGTTAGTAAAACAGGAAGTAGACAGATTTGAAATGTATAGCTGCTCATTGTTGTCAACAAGGAAACTGTTCAACTGATTTTGTATGTTAGTTAGGAGGAGTCTCTGGAGCAGTGTGGGTGCAGGAGCATGTTGCTCCTATGTTAACAGAATAAAATTGGAGTTTCTATATAAAATTATCCCAAGTGTTGCAATTAATACACCAAGACAGCCGTGTGAGGATATCCCTGAGGTGCAGTTTTCTAGTGTCATATTTACATATTAATTCAGTGTAATGCCGAAATACAAAGGCAACGAAAGTGTGCTAATTGAACAATGGATAAAGGATGTTCCAGGATTGACATATGATGGGACAATTATATTCTGCCGTTATTGCTGCAAAGAGGTAAGTAAATATTAAAATAAGAGGAACCTATGAACTGCGATATTTGTAACAACGTAGATTACAGATTATAATATTTAAATATTGTTTCCGTTGTTCAGGTTTCACAAGAGAAAAAATCTCATATAAATCAGCATGTTAGTGGAGTTGCTCATAAAGCGAAGGCCGCCCAGAACAACACCTTAAAGCAGGCATTATTGACGGAACCCTCGTCTTCAAATGGTAGGAGAGATTTCAACGTGGAGCTGTGCAGAGCCCTAGTAGCGGCAAATATCCCGTGGAATGCTGTGCAGAATACCGTATTTAAATCTTTTTTACAAAAATACTGTAACCAGACCGTACCTTCAGAATCTACTTTAAGAAAGAACTGTCTAGATTCCGTTTACAACCAAACTTTGAGATCAATTCAAGACGACATTGGTGAATCCTCCATATGGTTGTGTGTGGATGAAACCACTGATGCAATGGGAAGATACATAGCAAATCTGGTAGTTGGTAAAATGGATCCCGATGTGCCTAGTTTATCTCATCTCTTGTGCTCCAAATCGATTGATAAAGTAAAACCATAAAGAAATTGCATATTTCGTCAATAAAGGTCTACAATTGCTATATCCTGGAGGAGTAGATGATTCAAAAGTTCTTCTTTTGTGTAGCGATGCCGCTTCATATATGATTGCTGCTTCTCCTCTACTGCAAACATTTTATCCAAACTTAATTCATGTTACCTGTTTAGCCCACGCTTTACACAGGATTGCTGAAACAGTAAGAAATGAATTCTCGAAAGTCAACAGCCTTATTTCGAACATGAAAAAGGTATTCTCCAAAGCCCCATCGCGGATAGCACTATTCCGACAAAACACTTCCTGGAGTCCCTCTTCCACCGGAACCAGTGATTACAAGATGGGGAACGTGGATTGAGGCTGTTTTATATTATGCGGAACATTTAGAAGAGATAGCTCCTGTTTTTAATGAAATACCAGCAGATAGTGCAGCATGTGTGTGCAGCTGTGAAAGAATTGTTGGGAGATAGTAGTGTAAAACGGGACATTGTTTACATTCGATCAAATTTTTCGTTTTTTGTCTTCTAGCATAACTAAATTAGAAGCAAAAGGGAAATCCCTTTGTGATCAATTGTCAATAGTTAGAGAAGCAGAACATAAAATTAAAAGTGCTACAGGAAAATTTGGGGAAAAAGTTAGGGAAAAGTGGATAAATGTGTTAAAGCGAAATTCTGGATTTCACATTCTGAGTACTGTATGTGATTCCATCAATGGAGAGGATGTACTTCTCCCTAAAGAAATTAGCTTGGCAAATGTTGCTAAATATAAATATGCACCAGTTACCTCAGTATCAGTGGAAAGGTCTTTCTCTGCTTATAAAATGGTTCTGTCGGACAAAAGGCAAAGTCTGACCACAGAAAATCTGGAGAAAATTGTTGTTATGTATTGCAATGCCAATTATAATAAAGTGTACTTTGATTAATAGGCGAATTGATATCATGTAATATGAACAATGTTTAGTATTAAATTTATGTTCGAATAGAAATGATATTTTTAGCTGCCTAATTATGCCTAAAACTATATTTTTAGTGCCTATTTCATAATTTTTAAAACCTATTTTAGGCGCCTAAAACTTTATTTTTAAGGACCTAAAAATTCTAGGTCTAATAATTATAAAGGGAGAAGATTGTTGGGAAGACAATTGAAGAGATGGAAGGACCAATTCGACCTATAATGAGATCGGAACAGGCCATTGGGCTTAATCCTTGTTGTTGATGATGATGTACTCTGTTTACCAATACATCTGTTGGAATCTTGTACGAAGTTGAAAGTAAAGTTCTTGCAATCTGTTTTTGTCTCCTATCTTATAGATTGGTACGAAAATCAATTCTTTCCATTAAATTTGAAGAATCTCTTTTATCAAACCATACTAACCAATTGGCTTATTTAGCCGATCAATTCTTCTCCCCCTTGTTTTTCAGTTCTGCTAGGATCCCATCTGAACCTGATGCTTTTTACATTTTTGTATCGCCATTTCAACCTTTAATGCACTTGGTTCTGTGAATAACATTTCTGCTGTTTGTAAGTCATCCTGTTAAAATCCTGTTCTGCATGCATGTTTAATAGCTGATTAAAGCAACTTTTCCATCTATTCAATGTACTATATCCGTAATCATCCCCGTTTTCATTCCTAACTATGTTTTTTCGAGCCTGGAACCGTTTCTACTCTATCCTAATACGCACTTATATTTTTTCTGATGTTTCTATTATTTGAATTGATTTATAGATTAGTAATCTTCTCTCTCAAATATTCCCCCTTTTAGTCTCTAATTATCTAGTGGTTTCCCGTCTAATGCTATTCAATTTTACTAAATTTACTTCATTTGGCTCGAGTAACCTAATCATTTTGCTAATTTTCATTTGTAAACAATGTCCGCACATTCCTCATAAAATCACTTCTTGTTTTGCCTCTCTTTTAAATAACCTATACTTTCTAATGCTGACAATTTAATAGTTTCTCTTATAGCCTTCTATTCTTTTTTCATATCAATTTCTTCTTCGGTTGCCACATTCTCAGCTGAAGATTCCAGTATTTCAAATCTATTAGCAATTTTGATGTGATATTCTGGCCGCCGTTCATAATTGTATGTCTTTTTTAAATCAAACTTTTTAGATTAATCTTTAGAGTTTGTTCCTCTCATAAGCGATAACCGTCCTCTGATTTTCACCTGACTAGATTATAATCCGAATTGCAGTCTATCACTCTAACGATCTAACACCAACGATACTATTGTGCCAGCGTTTGTGCAATAATACATTATCTTTCTGGTTCCGAGTTTCACCATCTGGAGACGTCCAGGTGTATTTATGAATATCCTTATGCTGAAATGTTGTGCTCTTAACAATTAGATTCTTTGGTGAGAGAGAGGTGACTAATCTAATCCCGTTGTCGTTATTATCTTCATGAAGACTGAATTTGCCTATTGTTGGCCTGAATATATTTTTCATCATCATCATAGTACATTCACGAATTTAGGCCATTTGTTGACCTGTTTCGGCCTCAAGAGAAACACCATCCAGAAGTCTTTTGAGTGGACGTCCTGGTCTTCTTCTTCCTGCAGGTTGATATCTTAACATTAGTTTGGGTATTCTGTGATCTTCCATTCGATGAACATGTTGTATCCATCTTGACTTATAATCAGAAATTTTGTTTTCTAAAGATTCCATGTGTAATTCTTCTAAGATGTCTTCATTTTTTTTGTGATCTAGTAGTGTGTATCCTGCAGTCCTCCGAAGATATCTCATTTCAGCAGATCTAAGTCTCTGTATATCCTTCTGTTTCAACGTCCATACTTCGCTACCATACAAAAGAGTTGGAAGAGCCAGTGTTTTATACACTTTCAGTCTTGAATGCTTTTGGACTAACTGTGGCTTGAAGATAGAATTTATTAACCCTAAAATTCTTAAAAATTTAGATATTTTTTGCATTTACATCCTTTTCTTCTTCATATGAGATATTGCATCCTAGATATGTAAAATTATTCACCTGCTCCAAAATTTTATTGTCCAGTACAATTTTACTTCTGACAGGATCTACACCTTGAAATGCCATAATTTTTGTTTTTTCTGTAGATATCTTTAATCCATATTCTTCTGTAATTTTGTTAAGTTCATACAGACCTTTCTGTAGATTATCTTCGGAATTTGCTATTATTATTTGGTCATCTGCAAACAATAGGGTGTTTAATTTTCTATTTTCTGATATTCTTATTCCAAATTTATATGTTTTGTTCCAGCAACATATTACTTCATTGATATAAATTGCAAAGAGTGTTGGGGATAGGGGGCAGCCTTGTCTCACACCACGATTTATAATTCCTTCTTCAGAAAATCTGTTATTTAATTTAATCTTTATGGTGTTGTCTTTGTAAATATTTTGTATGTTCTGCCGAAGTAAATTTGGTATATTTCTGTCTTCCAATATATTTAAGAGTTTTGATCTCTTGACTGTGTCGAATGCTTTTTCAAAATCTATGAAAGCAAAATGTGTTTCTAAGTTGAATTCTCTTCTTTTTTCAAGCAATAGTTTAACAGAAAATGCTGAATCAATACAAGATCGTCCTTTCCTAAATCCATTTTGACATTCCATAAGGAATTTTTCACTGAAACTTTTCAATTTTCCATTTAAAATGTCTGCATAAATTTTGTAGCATGTGTTTAACAAACTGATTCCCCTATAGTTGTCCATTTTTCTCTTGTCTCCTTTCTTGAACAGGGGTATAACAATGCTTGTCTTCCATTCTTGTGGTATATCTGCATTTTTGAATACATTATTAAAGAAGGACAACAGTCTTTCATGGAACTGTTTGCCTGCATATTTGTACAATTCAGAATTCAAGCCATCTGTGCCAGTTGCCTTCCCATTTTTTAATTTCTTTAAACTATTGTTCAATTCTTCCAATGATATTATGGAATCTGTCTCATTATTATTTCGGAAAATTGTATCTTCATAGCTACTGTCAGTCCAAAGACTTTTATAATAATTGAAAAAATCTTCTTTTGTTACTCCGCAATTAATTTTGGTAGATTCTTTAATATCTTTATTCAAATGTTTTAATATTTTGAAGGCATTAGGTTGGAGCTTATGCAAATCTGATTCTAAATGTGTAACAAAATTTAACCATGTTTTCCTATGTCTCTTTCTTATTTCCCTCTTAACAATAGCTCTACAGCGTTTGAATTCTATTTCATTTTCTACTTTCTTTGTGTTCAAATATTTTTTATAAGCTGCATTTTTTTCTTCAATCAATTGTTTTATTTGATCATCCCAGATTTTTAGAGTTCTATTTCTTCTTTGTTGTATATTTACTTTTCCTAAAGTTTCATTAGCTGCATTTTGAATTATCATTTTAATGTTTTTCCATTCTTCTTCGACATCATTACTTTCTGGAGTTGTAGCCATATATTGCTGAATTCTTCTCGAATATAACAATTTAATGCTGTCATCATAAAACAATTTTACCTTGTACTTTTGTTCTATGCTCTGTTGTTGTTTCTTCTTTTTTAACCATCTTGGTGGAAATCTTATTCTTGCTTCTACTAGGTAGTGATCTGAACCAATATCATATCCTCTGTAGGCTCTGACATCGAGAAACAATTTAAAAATCTTATTATTTGCAATGAAATAATCAATGATTGATTTTGAGTCCTGACGATGCCAGGTATATTTATGTATGTTTCTATGATTGTAAAAGGTATTCGTTATTTTCAGTTCATTGTAGATAGCAAAATCTGTTAATCTTGTCCCATTCCTATTGCTGGTTGGTTCGCCAAATGTTCCAATATTATTGTTGACTTGAGCATTGCCCACTCTGGCATTTAAATCTCCTATTATGAGAATGTAATCATTTCTATTAATTTTGCTATACATTTCTTGTAATATTTTATAAAATTCTTCATTGTCTTCTTCACGGCCTTCCTCTGGTGCATATACACCAAGAACTGTCAAATTACCTCTATTTATTTTCAGTCGAAGCTCTAATATTCTTTCATTCCAGTAAGTGTAGTGTTGAATTTTATTTCTTATGGTTTTATTAATCCAAATCATTACTCCAGCTTGTCCATGGGTTTTCCTGTCGACACCGCTATATATTTGTACATAATTTTGTGTTTCTTTCGTTCCTTTAAGTTTCTTCTTAGTCTCTGTAGTTACTGCAATATCAATGTTTCTATTTTTAAATATACTGTCTAGTTCCTCTTCTTTTTCATGGATGCTTCGGACATTCCAGGTTGCATATCTTACAATATCATTGTGCCGTTTTCTTTTAACCATATTTCTTTGCTGTGGGTCGTCATATTTCAATTCCTTCTGGCTTTTTTCGTGTTGAGACTTGAAAGTAGTTTTGAAGTTCCTTAGGACAGGTTACTGGCCCGACGCTAAGTAGTCCAGTGGTAGGGCTGCTACCTTTTAGTCTCTGGACAGACATTAGGATACCGCATTTACTCAGTACCTGATGGAACGGTTATACCGCCGTGACTCGGTCCTCAGAGCCTCGTTTGTGAAAACAGGTTGTACCACGAGAAGGTGAGGATGAGAATTGGGTAGGAGAGGTTATACACACGTCACTACCCCTTACAATTTTACAATACAATCTCCTAAGATAATTTTCATATGATATCCTGAAGGACTATCAAATATATATCCCATTTATTAATAACACTCATTCTTGTCATCCTTAATTTCTGCGGGGTCATGAACATTTACAATTACAAAATCATTTCGTTTATCCCTTAGAATTATGAATGATATCCTATCGCTGACAAATTTAATATATTGAATAACGGAGAGGATCCTCCTACGGACTAAAAAAACCTGTTCCAAATTGATATCTCACTGCACCCCCATAGTATAATGCAAAGTTTCCTGATTCCTGACTACTTTCTCCTGGCTCTTACTTCCTATAAAGCAACTATATCCAAGGGTCTTCTTCTTCTTCACTTCACGGGCTAGGCAAATTGCCTGTTCCGCCTCACAGTTGTTCTGTCCATCTTTTCACTGGCCTTCCTACATTCCTTGAACCTCTTGGCTTGTAGTTGAATGCTGCTCTTGGTAATCTTGATACATTCTTTCTTTCCTCATGTGTAAACCATTTCTCTCTATATTCTCTGATTTTCTCATCCAATGTATATATATTTAACCCTGTTCTTATATCTTCATTCCTTATCCGAATCAATCTTGTGCAGCCTTTTGTTCTTCTAAGGAAGTTCATTTCTGCGCTTTGTATTCTACTTTGCAATTTTTTGTCATTACCCAAGTTTCGCTCCCATAAAGTAATGCAGGAACTGCCAATGTTTTATAAAACTTCAATCTAGTATCTAATTCCTGTGTTAGTATTTCAAATGCCCCACTATTATATAATGCCCTAATATTCCATGCTAGTAGGAACATGTCTCTGTGTTTCAGCCTTTGACATGAATTTCCTGAAGAATTCCCCGCCCAGAGAACCGAATGGAGAACTATTTTTACTTCCGAAAACTTTACCCCAGTAGAACCCATTTTCGTGTCTCTTGACAGTTGTATTTTTACGGTGAAAGATCGTGGTATTTCAACCAAGGCACTTTCTTTGTCTGGCTTATCGCCTTAGACCTGTCCGGCATGATTAATCCTTTCGGCAGCAATGCTATCGCCAGCATGACTCTAGGGGTCATTTATGCATGCAAACCACTTCACCACGACAAGGGAACTATATAGATTTTTTCTTTCGGCATAATGTCTGGCATGAAGCACAAAATCTGGAAAATAACTTTTAGGCGCCGAGTAACCCGTTTGAGGTTTTCTCGTTGTTTTGCCTCACTTATCAAGGTAAATATGATATACGGTAGCAGATGAGAAATCTCTGCATGACTGTTGAAAAAAACATAGAACCGAAATTTTAGGCTTCATTAATTAATGAATGATGACGGAATTGTTAGTCCCGAATTAGAAAAAATGCTAACTATTTTTCGATATTCCATAAACTGCTTTTTTAAGAGTAACATTATATTCAAACTATTAGATAGAATTACACAATACAGAGATGAATGGATGGACAACATCAATAGAATGGATAGCAATAGATTTCCGAAACAGATTCTACATTACAAACCATTAGGACGAAGAAATGTTGGAAGACCCAGTAAAAGATGGATAGACCAATTCTAACATGAGATCGGAACAGACCAACAGGTCTAATCCTTGATGCTATTGATGATGGTGAAGATTAATATAACTTTTAAGTTTATAGCCTACTTATGAAAATATAGGACTGTACACAATTGTCTCTACATAGTTTGACAAATTATGGCACGTTTATATGGAGTGTGTTTATATACAATATTTAACTCTCTGATCATTCTAGACGTTAATTGAAAATTGCGGTTATTCCAGTTTCATTGGCAAAACTTAAACACACTTCAGAACTATACAGGAAGGAAAATGAGAGAAAACGAGCGAAAAAACTTGCGTTTGATGTAGGTACCGAAATTAAAAGCATGTTCACATTTACATGGTGAATTGCTGACACTGACTAATTAAAACTCATAAAAATAGTAATGTTAGAATTGAATTAGTTTCTAACTACATTCAGTAGAAGTATCTTCAACAGAAGGCAATAATGATGATGATGATGACGATGACGATGACGACTTTATTTTACCAGGTAGATGGTAATCTTAAACAAGTTGCTTCACTAGAGGCGGTAGCCAGAAAAAAAATAATGCATGAGTAAAATTTATGGTTCGGAAAACAACGATAAAAAATTCTACTTACATAGTATTCTGATCATATATTAATTTTATAACACGATTAACTTTTGTAATGTTGAAACAACAATTTTAAGACTTTCCCGATAGGATATAGGTATATCGTTATCTTTTATTTTTCATTATACACTGCTCAAAACAATTAGAGGAACACTATGAAATATGCAAATATTTTTTCATTGGATAAAGGTACAAACATGAAATTAATAAAGTACATTATTTGTGGTTATTTATTTATTGCTCATGTCAGTAAAAACAAATGAATAATGCTGACAATTAACTTTTCAAATAATTCCGCTATGTAAGCAATTGAATCTTGTGCTTATTTTTCAAAGTTAAACACTCGTTATATATAGTTAGTATCGTGTATGGCCTCCACGACATTCAATGACACTTTGGCACCTTCGTGGCATGCTCCCAATAAGATTCTGGATTTCCTCTTGCGGGATATTCTCCCATTCCTCCTTCAGAGCATCTCCAAGTTGCTGCAGAGTTTGTGAAGCTTGATGTCGATTCCTGACCTTCCTGTCTAGAAGATCCCACAAGTGTTCAATAAAGTTGAGGTCTGGGCTGACCGGTGGCCACTCCATTACCCCAATTTCATTCCTCCTCAGGAAATCCCTGGTAACAGCCGCAGAATGTGCCCCGGCATTATCCTGCATAAACAGAAATCCAGGGCCTACTCCAATGGCAGCAGGTACCACATGCTCTTCCAGAACGTGCTCGATATACCGGACAGCATTCAGTCGCTGGGGAACAAGTACAAGGTCCGTACGATTGTTGTACATAACTCCGGCCCACACCATTATGGAACCTCCTCCGAATCTATCAATTTCCTGTACAGCCTCTGCAGAAAATCTTTCTCCTGGCCGTCCCCACACCCTCAATCGACCATCACAACGTGTAAGACTATACTTGGATTCGTCCGAGAAGAGCACTGGTTCAGGTTCCAATCACCATGGTTTTCAGCATACGTACGTCTTGCTGCCTTATGCCCATTTGTTAAGCGTGTTTTTTTAACGGGCTTTTTTGGACGAATATTCTCTTTCCTTAATCTGTCCCTTATGGTTTGGTCTGAAACCCGGATTCCGGAAGCCATATGAAGGTCATTCTGCAGGTCTTTTGCAGTTTTTGTACGCTGTCGAAGAGCAGAAAGAACAACGTATCTGTCATCTTGGGGGCTTCTTTTAAATTTACGGCCCTGGCCACGTCTTCTACAATACTGACCTGTCTCTCTGTGCCTGTTGCGTAACCTGGACACCGCGGAAAGAGAGACCCCAAGCTCTCTAGCCACTTGTCGCAGAGATTGACCTTGTCGTAAAAGATGTAGAGCATGATACACTTCAAACTCATTTAAATGCCTCATTTTGTCAGAGACTTTAATAAACAAGGTAATAATCAACATTCGTCACTATAGCAACATCAGGAAGCTTACCAATTAGAAGTGGCCAGTGCCTTCCAAAATAAAAAAAAATTATATATATTTGTTATTTGAGGTAATTTCTCTGTATTTAGGCCATGGATCTTTAAAATTTGTATCCAATGATAAAATTAATAATTCAATTTACATATTGTCCAACTTTCAGCATCACAGCTTTAAAAAACAATTACTTATTCAATTTATTACAAGTGTTCCTCTAATTGTTTTGAGCAGTGTATTTAAATGTGTTACGTACATGTTTAAAAATCACACAATTTCATTTAGAATTCTGATTCATAACAAAATAAAGTTTTGTCGTCCCAACTCCTTTCAAAAAACTGAAAATATATAAAACTCTTGTTCTCCCAGTTATATTATATGGAAGATATTCCACACCCCGAATGACCAATGTGTATGTGAATTGTGCGGACAGAGATGTAACCAATATCATATCACCGAGTGCCGTGAAAGGACAAAATCGATCTCCGAATATAGCAAAGAATAATACCCATTCGGGTGAACCTTCCATATTTATTATTATTAGGCCTATATGGATGCGAAACATGGGCTCTTACTTTAAGGGAGCACAGAAGATTACGAGTATTTGAGAATGAAGTTCTCAGGAAAACTTTTGGACCAAAGAGAACGGAGAAAACTACATAATAGTAAGCTGCATGGTATTCATAGAAACCAAATATAATAAGAACAGTCAAGTCTCGTAGACTGCGATGGGCAGGACATGTGGTACACGAATGGGAATGAAAGATCTGCATGGAAGCTTCTTGTAGAAAAAACAGAGGGAAAACACAGAGTTGGTAGATCAAGAATGAGGTGGGAGAATAATTTTTATCCATGATTTGAGGGAGGTAGATTATGCAGGGGATGATTGGAAAACACTAGCTCAGGATAGGGAGTATGGAGAGCTTACGTCCGCGCGGCCATGAACCTACAGATTCAATAGTGCTAGTTAGTTAGTTATGAACTTAAAAGACAAGTGTGGTGCTGCTTCGTTTAGTTGCATCTGCATCCGACGTCGCACGAGAAGTGGTATATCCTCTAACAGTTCTAGATTAATTTCTTGCAAGAAAACTGTATCTCACCCCATTTATACGTAGAAACGAGATACGGTCCGATAACGGTCCCCCCACCACCAATACAATCCCAAGCTTTCACTGACTGAGGATTACTTTCAAGACCATAAGTTCTTATTATAAAGTTGTTGTATTTTGATCCCTCTATTAAACTCCTTAAATCTCTGTTCACACTTTTGAATTACCTTGTATAATAACACAAGTCTGCATTTTAAAACATTTTTTCAGACGATTTATTTAAAACAGATGTTGTTGAATCAACTGTTTACACTGATTTCAGAAATGATTTCCATTTTTGTCTATCACGTCAGGTTTTTGCACAAAATAAGAATTTATATTTTCACATTTTAGCTACTACAAGCACAAATATATTCAAACTTCATTTCACACAAGCTAAATTTTTGTTAAAAATACATGTTAAAAATACTGTAGAGAACTGTCCTAATAATGTTATGACTACCTTGTAACAAAACAGAAAGTAAATAGTTTTGCATTAATTTTGAAACCTTCTCTTCTTTGACTTCCTTTAAGTTCCTCCATTTTTAGTCTCCCTCATCAACATCCAACAGTAGTTTCATTCCATGTTCCCTAGTACCTCCTCTCCATCTCTTTAATATCCTGGTGAAAACATTCACCTTGCTCTTCACTATAATGTCCGAGATTTTCGGGGAAGTAGTCGTTATGGAAACATAGAAAGTGAACTTTCACACTCATGTTACAATTCAACTTTTTGAAAATTTCCAACATATTTTCCAAAATTGCCTTGTAATTAGGATCTAGTTCTTCTTCTCTGTGTCTGTACCATGAGTAATGTGTTCCTGGTTCTAGAAGATTCTTACTTTTAAGCCGTGAGCCTAGTAGTTCTGCAGGTTCCTTTAGCAAATTCAGATCACGAACTAGATCATTAAGGCCACTTTGAGAGAATCGTGGAGTAAATCCATCTTCAGCCATATATATATATATATATATATATATATATATATATATATATATATAATCAGTATCGTCGTCAGTGATTGCATCAAGTTCACTTTCAACATTATATTCTGTCAGGTTCTCTAAAACAGCTGGAGGAAGAGAAACAGGCCGCTCTTCTTCACGTGGAACTGGCTTAATGGCTGAAAGGATGCTTGGATATATAATTTGGTTCTTATTTTTTTAATTACACCCCTGAAGATTAAGCAAACAGGAGTAACAATCATTACGGTGGTCTTTAGGCTCCCTCCACACCGTAGGAATCGCAAACGGCATGCACGTTTTCTTCCATTTGTCCCCAATCTTAACCTCTCAACATAATAGCGGCAAACTTTGTCCGGGGCCCACGCCTTATCCTGGTCACCAAGTTTCACTTTAAAATAAGAATAGTAAGCTTTTTTTCACAAAGTTTGTAATATCCGTTCTTTGCTTAAGCATTGTATAATTTCCACAAATATAGAAGAAAACGTTGGGATTGTTCATACACTTGCGTTTAGACACTGTCATACTTGCAGTCACACTAGAGAGTTAAAATGAGAACAGCATTGATATTGCAAGTGTCTGAGAAGTCACCCAATAACAACCTCAGCAGCAGTTGTGCCAAACTAAAGGCTTAGAGGCTTGAATTGACTAACTTCCCTCCAACAATACTCATTACCGTCTGGCACATATGCTTTCACCAATAAATATATGAAAACAGATTAGGTCCATTGTGAAAACACTGTACGTGATAGAAGAAAACTAAGAACAGTTCTGGAATCAGGATAAAAAAGTGAACTAATACAACATATTAGTTTTCAGTCATCTGATATCATGCAGACTAGTGTAATAGTTTTCCAAGTACCGATAATCCATGACAAGTATTGTATGTGACGGAGCTCGTCGGACGTGGAATGAATGTGGGGTGGGAGTTGCTGAGCGACACTGTTCAAACAGAGAAAATGAGGAATTATTATGTATCAAGCGTTACAAAAACATTGCCTCACTCATATCGCACCACTTTACAATGGAGTAGCTGATTCAGAATCAGGGAGAGAAATGCTTTTCGAACGACGATAGAATGTTATAAAGAACAGAGTCAATTAATCCTGAAAGTACCCCTCCATTTCTCCAAGCTTAATGTCCGACGAGTTCTGTTACATGTAATATTTTAATATTTCGTAGGAGATATTTCTGAGATACTAGTCCATGACGTAATACTCATTTATTTCAAGTATGTAAATTTCAAAATTGATGAAAACCATACTTTCAATGATCAGTTGAACCCGGTACAGTGGTCTCTGTGTGCGAGTTTCTAATACATATTATATAAGTGGTGCATAATCAAATATAATCAATATCTGCTTTGAAAATAAGCTAAATATCTATGAACCAATTTTTTGCTATGGCTACAATTATAAATATTTATATGAATATTTTTTTCCCTAATTCAGTCCTTATGGTAGATTTATTACATATTTATTATTTTTTAAATGAATCAAAACAACTAAAACACTTATTGCATATTGTCATGTAATGTTGTTTACTAGGATTAGTAAATACTATTCATTTATTTACATTTTCATATTGTAAATATTTACTGTAAATGCGATCCTAGAGTATGAAAAAGGACAAAGCAAGTTTGCATTATCCAATAAAATTAAGCAACAGCTATATTAATTTCGTATAAATTTGTTAGTATTGAGTGATATGTGCTTTCTATTTATATTTACATGAGGTAAATATTTATTGTAAATACGATTTCAGAGAATGAAACATCATACGCCAAAAGTAGAAACTAGAGGAGAAAACATATTAAACAGATGTGATACAAAATACTATATTTTTTATGAGAAATTAATTAAATGTCACTATCGAACCCATAGGTTACTGGCCGCGCGGACATATGCTTTCCATACATCCATATCCTGAGCTAATGTCTTCAAATCATCCCCTGTATAATCTACTTCCATCAAATCATGTTTGATATTATCCCCCCATCTCATTCTTAGTCTACCAACTGGGCGTTTTCCTACAATACGTTTCCATGCCCCTCTTTCATTCCCATTCGTGCTACATGTCCTGCTCATCGCAGTCTATAAAACTTAACTGTTTTTATTATATCTGGTTTCCTATAGCTCACTGTTATGTACAATGGCGGCTGGTACTGAAAATCTGGAGTGTGCTGTACAAATTAAAATGAAATATCGTATAAACAAACATTATATACTACTCACTCAACGCGAAAAATAAATTCCATATGACGATTCTTCTTACTGCAAAATTGATCAATCACTCTGGCGTCGCACCCTTCTTTGTTGGAAAAGCAAGTCTTCTCAATTGAAAGAACTGCAAGTGCACATAATCGTTCTTGTAACATGGTTTTCTGAAGGAAAGTTTTTTATTATTTTAAGGGAGGACAAGCTTCTTGACAAGTCATGTTGGAGGTTGTTTTCTCTACATTTAATAAACAATCAAACTGTCCTTGTATTCGAATACCATATTAACAGTACACGATTTGAATTTCCCCTTTGCATGTGGTCCGCAATGGATCCAACGAGCCGTCACTGCTTGTAGTATTGATACTCGCTACGTTGACACACGCTGACTGATTCTGGGATTCATCATTTTGCATTATTTTCAGTTGGTGCGCCTAACAGTGAATGAAATGAGCATTAGGAAAAAGTTTTATTTTTGTTTTGGCTCCTCCTGTTCCACAATCGTTACATTTGCACCGTCATAGGCTTGACCTATGATTTTGTGCGGCCAATCCTTGAATATTGTATCTAATTCATTTAAAGTTAATTTAGAGATTGCATTCGCGTTTTGTCCCTCTGGATTAAAAAATCTCTAGAATATTTCATACGGAACACCATTAATCTCTCATCTCGTAGCGAAACACTATCGCTGACAGTGTGTGATCAGAAATATCTGTGGTCTCATCTGTCATTATTGCTATGAGTCTATTATCAACTCGCGATAAGTTTCCAATATGCAATTCAACAATTAATTTTGAATGGTTTCTGATGTTCCCTTAAACACCTGATTAGAGATTTCATATGTTGTTTCACTGCATTGCCTACACTAGAAATTAAATCTGTTTATCCCAAGAAAACTCCGGAATTATCAGACACGTCACACTCATTATGCCCCATTAACGCGAACTCACAGAATTTGATACAATAAATTATTCTAGAAAGTACATATATATTTTTACTTGTCTATTGTGTTTTTCTATGTGTTCATGATAGACACAACTAATCTGTGTTGCGATATTCTCATTCCTAAAACACTATGATCTTTAACATTATTCTTGTGTTTCATATTTTACTGTTTTTCTAATTAACCGTTAAGATGCCCTAAATCCGCCACACCGACTGTAATCCATGCATCGTTGTTACCAAATATGAGGCATGGGAAACAAAAGAGACTATTCGCAATGTCATTGGGCCTATCCACACACCCAATCATGATCATGCATCTGTCTGTTGAACTTCCATGTGTAAGTCGATGATTTTATTTTTTATAATAAGGTTCGGTATAGACCTACCTAATTTGTTTTATTTGAATTTTCTCTTCGAAGTGTCTGCTGAAGAAAGATGTTTCTAATAAATTGTGTACAGAATTCTCCATCCCTTATAAATATAACAAACCTCTTTCAAATAACTAAGTATAATTTATAGCACTTCGAACCGATCAAATTTCACTTTACTTTTAAACTGCACCATGTCGTTCAAAACAGAAAACATACATATGCATACTGTATGAACAAACGTTTGGAGAGGACAACCGCGCAAAAAAGCGATGGTGTTGCCAACGATGCTTTCTTAAGTTAATCTTAAACGTACTAAGAAACAATTAAATATCAATATTAAACATTTTTTCTGATACTATATGTCTAATAAATGCAAAATGCATATAGTAGGAAAAAGCATTAAAATGAAAACTAAAAAAAAAAAACCGTATTAATATAAAAAATAATCAGTACAACATTACATAGAAATCACCATCTGCACGTCGGGCTGGAGAAATGACAGCCACAAACGCGATGAAACAGACGAAACGAAATTTAGTCTCTGCGCACGCGCGTAGATACGGTGGAAAATTTAGAAAACGAAAATTTGGTTTCTGCGCACGCGCAATGCGAGATTCAACACTGCTCTGTGCGATTCACAGCACATTCCAAAGACATTGGAGATTGGAATGAACAAGTAGAGTTCGTGAAAAGTCAGCATAAATAAAGAAACCCGCGCTGTTTAATATATATATATATATATATATATATATATATATATATATATATATATATATTTTGTTCGGTACTTTTCTCCCTCACAATTAAGTGTGTTGCAGCACCTCAGCACATAAGGAGCGGCCGCCACTGGTTATGTAGTTAATATGAGAAATTAGTATTATTATTCTGTTATTGATTTCAAATGAATAAATTCTTACGAAAATTTTTGGACCAAAGAGAGATGAACACACAGTGAATGGAGAAGACTACATAACAGTGAACTACACGGTCTTCCTATAAATAGGAAGCCAGATGTAATAACAGTTAAATCTCGTAGACTGCGAAAGGCAGGACATGTGGCACGAATGGGGAATGAAAGACGTGCATGGAAGTTTATTGTAGGAAAACCAGAGGGAAAACGCCCAGTTGGTAGACCAAGAATGTGGTGGGAGAATAACATTAACTATGATTTGAGGGAAGTAGTTTATACAGGGAATGATTGGAAATAATTAGCCCAGGATAGGGATGAATGGAGAGCTTATGTCCGCGCGGCTATGAATCTATGGGTGTGATAGTGTCAGTGAGTTAGAGCTATTGATTTCAAATTTAGTTTAGTTTAGTTTACTAAATGTTTAATTTTGAGTTACGATACTTATATAGGTTATATGCCCATAAGTTTATCTAGTATAATTGTCGGTTCTGGTGAGTCGCTATTGGTGGTTACCATTCTCGTCTATTGTTCCGAGATTCTTGGGTACAAACCCTCAGGATCGATGGACTTTACAGTGACTATTTAACTCATGCCCCAAATGGGAGTCAATGACCAATCACGTTACAATGATGTATGATTTACAACGAATCACAGTCGTGTTTCGCCTAGAATTTACAAACTAAAATTTATCATAATAAAGAAAGCACCTCCTTTTTTTAACATTATGAATGGGTCATAGCATTATTTTGCAGTGACTAACTCACTAAGAAATACGGCTACCAGATTGTATATATAGTGCATGAATGTCAACACATACCGCATGCGGGAGTTAATATAAAAACATTTGTAGCAATTGATTATACCACCAAAAAATAAATAAACCACATGACCGTTTTGCCACTTTACCTTTAACATGTAATTTTTTTCCAGAAAAAGAAATATACTAAGGTCATATTTACATCATAGGACATCAGAAATTAATTCATATACAGTTTGATGTGTTTCATTTGTTCTCCACTAGAGTGCATTCTTACAATATTGCGTTCCTTTGGCAATAAATAATATGATCTGGTTGCAGTGACGAACAAAAGAAGCAAATGAAGCGTACCAATCGTTTCTCATTTGTTTTCAAACATCACCGTTTACATTAAATATATACATATTTTAAAATAACTATAAATAAAAAATATTTAAATAATGATTTGTGAGCAGACAACTTAATTTTATTCGTTAAATAGTCCTAACAAATGCCACTCTTGATTTCCAAATTGTCCAGATAAATACACGACTTACGAAGTGAGTCGTGAATTTATCGATCATTTGGAAATCACTCGTGGCATTACTTATGAAAAATAATATTGTGTATGTGTTCTTTCGGAACGAAACTAGAAGTTGATTATCTCCTTATATATTCTTTATTATTATACTGCTTTTCATTTATAAACTAATATACTTTCATTCCACAAGTCTGTCCCGTGTCGTAGATTTACAGCATGTAAAAGAATCCCAAACCTGAAAAAAGAGGCCTCTAAGCAAAATATGTCGGCTCGTTCATGCCCAGATTTCAATTGCGACGCTAATGATTTTAGCAGATCATAGTTAAATAAACATCGAACTACTCTAGTATCACAATTATTCATCCTTCTTTGTTTGGTTAATATACCCTATTCGCTGTTAAAGTAATCCTCGTCAAAACAAAATCATGTGACCTGCTCGCTTTTCATTGGTTATGGACACCGACGTACGTTGTAGAAGCAATATTCTTTCGCTATTCGAGCCACAATTACTGTCACTTTTGACAGGGAGATGACGATACAGCAACAGAAGACTCGATGCTTTCCGCCATTTTGTTTCATGAGAATCGACTGAAGCATGATTCAAATGCATCATCCATATGTAATAAACTAATTTAAGTTGTAATTATTGATTAGGTATGTTTTAGAATATTTTGTATGTTTTGAATATTACTATTTTAATTCACGAAGAATAACAAGTATATTCAGAGGACATATTTTTAATTTAATGAAAGGAACTACTTTTTCGCGTACTTATTGCTTCTACAACGTATGTCGGTGTCCATAACCAATGAAAAGCGAGCAGGTCACATGGTTTTGTTTTAACGAGAATCATTTTAAGAGCGAACAGGTTATCATCATCATTATCATCTTCAAGGTATGGGCCTGTTGGCCCGTTCCGCTCCCCGGTGCACTATATGCTGCAGGCGAACAGGTTATAGTCTCTAGAATTTCCTGTACTCTTATACCGAGGACTGCCTGACTAGAAACCAGTTAAAAATAAGCTTATTGGACTCTTTCTTGGACAATATAATAACCATCCATCCATTCATAGTAATTCTGATCGAGACAGGTATTTCACTGCAATCATAGCATTTTCATGCTATGCTCTGTAGCTTTACTAGGGAATTATAGGTGTGGTAGCTTCCCGTTGCTTTCTACACCGGTGAAGGATGAGGATGATGATGATAATGATAAGGATGATGATGATGGCTAGATGATTTTTCGGGGACCGTTGGGCCCTAAGCTTCCTGACATTTGTCTTACAGGTGAGTTCATGCTATGCTCTGTAGCTTTACTAGGGAATTATAGGTGTGGTAGCTTCCCGTTGCTTTCTACACCGGTGAAGGATGAGGATGATGATGATAATGATAAGGATGATGATGATGGCTAGATGATTTTTCGGGGACCGTTGGGCCCTAAGCTTCCTGACATTTGTCTTACAGGTGAGGAAAAACCCCGAAAAACCTCACCAGGAGCCTCTACCGACCGGGAATCGAACCCGGGCCCGCTGCGTGACAAGGCAGCACGCTACCTCGAGAACACAGCGGTGGACAATATAGTATAATGAAGAAATATAATTATATTTGTTTTACATAAAGAAAAATTACTGTGGGCTAACCGGGAATCAAACCCGGGATCTTATGAACCGTTTTCAGGAGCTCTGGCCTCAAGATCATGAGGCTGCTCTTATTTTATTACAACTAAGATGTGATTTCTTAATTTTCTATTGATACCAGGAGTATTTAATTGAAAAGTACACATAGGTTTAAGCTATATAAGAGAAATAAAAATATGCTAATCTCTTCTTGTTCATCATGCCACATATGTAATAGGCCTATGTTTTTTGCGCGATAGTTCGTTTTGTCGTACTTACAGCAATAGCGACAATGATTGAAAATTCAACTTCCTACATTTCGGGGTTACCTATCTAAATAACTATACTGTAGTATTACATATTACAAACCTCATGCGAGAAGTAAAACCACTGCCTTATATATATATATATATATATATATATATATATATATATAAATATATATATATATATATACGTACAATTTATATCTTCTTGTAATCTTGTAAGCCAATACTTCCCTTAACAGAGATTTAGGCGAAGAATTAGAACCATATAAATTTAGTTACACTTGTTTTCTTATATATGTCATTTGAGTGGTCCATGGTCAGCGTTCCGCCTCATACTGACATATAGGAAACCAAAGTAGTAATAGGAAATTTTACTTAGAGGCCTTTTCATTCAGGCTTAAGGATATTTTACGAGCCTGAAAATCTTCAGACTCGGGACCCACGGCTTAAAGTCTCTCCCGGAGGACTTGCTCCTTGGATTTTTCCGTCCTAAAAATCCAACGACGCCGGCCGGGTTTGAACCCGCGACCCTTGGGACCAGAGGCAAGGAGCATAACCACTAGTCCACCGCGGCCGATATACAAAAATATATCCAAAAGGTAGTGTTAATATATATTATACGAAACAAATCACTGCATTTTGAATGAACTGAACTTTATTTGAAACAATGTAAAACAATAAATACATACTTGCCGCCATTTTATGACTGATTGTTGTCACGGCCTGCTGTAGTTTCAACTAATAGACATTGCCTACATTGTTAAGGTTAGTCAGTTTTTTATACTGAACGAAAATATTTTTACCAAAGCTGTTATTATTTTACTATTATTTATTAATTTGAAAACACCATTGCGCAAAAATAATGTACAAAACACGTTTGTGAAGTGTTTATAGAATCTTGGAAATTACTATCGCTCGGTTTTTAAACATTTCCTAGCTACTGTAAAAACCGCTTCTCCCAACCTCGCATCGTAATACACGTACACTAATGTTTTACATTATAACTTGAGAGTCTCGGCCCTCTGAAATGAGTAGCCTGCTCATTGTGACGCCAAACGCTTGTGATCATGTTTCTCGTCGGGCATTGCCACAACCACCATCAACTGCTATCATCTATCATTCTCTATGTAGAAAATAACATATATTATATCGATTATGGATACCGTTACTATATTTTAAATATATTTAAATATTAAATATTTCATATTAATAGTATTATGTATATGTAAGTGTCTAAGTGTTAAACCAGGAAAAAAAGAGGGCTATTCTTTACACCACGTGACGCAACTTTTTTTATTCCTTCATAAACTCCTGTCAAATTTTATGCTTAGGATTTCATTTTTCAAATTAATTCCCACCATTTAAAACGATTTTTACATTTGTTCTAACGATTATTTCAATATATTTTTCTATGATATTTAACTACACACGTAGCATGAAGACGTGGCAGCCATATTGATTTTAACGTATATTCTAAGCAAAAACAAAGTCGTATTTCAGTGCAGCCAACATAGAGTATGTACTAATTAACTGTACACATATACTTCAGAATTTCACAACTTACAATTTATTTTCGGATGTTGCATTATTTCACAGGTTAGAGTACTTAAATTGCGTTAGGTTAGCTTTTAGGTAGGTCTTTCACAGTTTAGAGCACTTAAATTGTGTTAGATTAGCTTTTCCAGTGCAGCCAACATAGATTATGTAGTATTTAACTATACACATATATACTTAAGAATTTCAGAACTTACTATTTATTTGTGGGGATTGCATTCTTTCACAGGTTAGAGTGCTTAAATTGCGTTAGATTAACTTTTAGGTTCGTTAAATATCGTGTATATGTTGGCTGCATCCCGTGATTGCATAGTGTAAACAGCATTGCGTTTGTTGGCGCATGCGCATTGTGTATGATTGAAACAAAAATATTTCATGTCACGTGTTGTAAACAATCCCCAAAAAGAGTTTGTTAACACCCGAGTATTTAATTTTGAACCTACTGGCACTCTTTATTTAATTGTCTGGAAAGAAAAATCCTGAAAACTTGATTCTCTGAGATCCTTCTATTGACAAAACCTGTTTTAAGTAAAAATTTGGCTTTATAATCGAGCCATAAGGTTTTTGGTAAACAAAACGTAGCGTGAAAAAGTAGATAAGGGGTTTGAAGAACAAAGGAAGTGAGAAATCAGAGATAATCCCCTTCGGGTGAGTTGTGTAATAAGTCCTTTTCTTCACGGTGACTAGATATCAAAGAGGCTCTCTGTCGGAATTCTGAGTAATTGGCGGAACTGAAGCTTCATTTCACCTCACCTATAACACAAAATTTATCTTGCAGCTTTGTGTCTCACTCGTAACATTTCTCTGACTTGGGCGACATACCAAGAAACACTGTAAATGGAGACGAATAAACTTCTAATTTACACAAATATTTCATTCCAAATTGTTTAAGTTGTTTAGCTATTTCAAAATAACAGTTTCTGTAAACAATAATATGGAGGAAATAGTTCAGTAAGACAGATAATTCAATCAAGTTCCGATTGATTAGTGGTTGCAATGACCGCATCTTTTTCAAAGATCGCGGATTCAATCCCGGCCGGGGTCAATGGATTTTTCAGGGCGTAAAATTATAAATATAGATTCCTTCGGAAGGGAACTGAAGCCATGGGTACCGCGCAGTAGATTTACGGAACGTAAAAGAACCTGAAGCTAAAAATAGAGGCCTTAGCTAAATTTATCGGCCCTTTTACGTTCAGATTTTAATTAAGACACTAATGATCTTCTCGGTTAAAGAGGGCCGTTAGATAAATTGTATGAAATATAAATATTCCTTAACTAAATGAGGCTGCGTTCTTATATTATGTTGGACGGCGTTATGCATCAACCAGCTATGCGCCATTATGTAAGTTTCGAGAAAAATACGTTTATTTTTTTTTTTACATTTTGAACTCTAGCAAGAGCTATTTAATTATTTCTGACTTGATAATCACTTATATGATAATATACTCAGTTATACATCAACAATCTAAGAGCAAGAGCATTTGGCGCTTAGCTGCATGATGCTAACGTTAGATTAGCATTTATGGTGATATAGTTTCATAGCCGTTTGTAGTAAACACAGAATCTCTGATAAGACTGATGGCGTTTACATTTTTATTTAATAATAAGGCTATATTTAAAGATTTGGTGCTAAAAGTGTCCGCACACTTACTTCATGAGCCAGAGCAACAGTTGACATCAAACTCTCAATTTTTTAATGGCGCTTAGCCAGTTGATGCCTAACATTGTCGGTTTATCAACATTTTTTCGCTACGCTTTGGTTTGGTATTTTTAGTCAAATAGGAAGCAAGTAAACAATAATTACGAATTACATAAATCCATTTCCAGTAATTATAGATTTCATTTCAAAATTCATTAATTTACCTCTTATATTCTTTTCATTCTTATTATGATTTGTTAATATCAATGATGAATGCGATTTTAAATGCAATGGAAAGTACTATTGTATAATGACCGTGCTCTCCCTACTATTGTTGGATTTGCATCCTTTCCTTCCCTCATGAGATTTCAGCTTCACTTGCATGCCTATCTGGTGTTAGTAGAGCGCTAGGATCACCATTGTACTTTATGACAGCACAATTATAAGGAGCAGATACCCAACCTAAAGTTAAAATATAAACAACGTTTTTTTTTTCTCTCGTTTGCTTTCGTTTACACTGTTCTTCCTTTTTTTTTTGTTTTACCTTTAACTTTTTTATCTTATTCACACATACAAGCACAAGACAGGACACACACCCAGATCCAAGGTGGGTATTTAAAATCCCCTACCCCGCCGCGAATCGAACCCGGGTCGCCGGAATGGAAGGTAGGGACTCTACCGACTACGCCACGGCGACGGACGTTTTTTACTAGCTTTTGTTTACTTTTTTATCTTATTTTGTTTTCGTTTATACTGTTTTTACTTTTTGTTTTACCTGTTTTGTCAACTTTCTTTTATTCTCATATAGATACAAGACAGGACACACACACACCCAGACCCAGGGTGGAGATTTAAAATCCCCTACCCCGCCAGGAATCGAACCCGGCTCGCCGGAGTGGAAGGTAGGGACTCTACCGACTACGCCACGACGGATAAGTTAAATATTTGCAATTCCTTACTTCAACGTTGCTGGAGTGGGAGGTAAGAAAGAACACTATCGACCATGTCACGGCGATGAACAAGAAATATTATCTTACTGAGTTAATTATTTCAATTAATTCTGGTGGGAGGATACGTTCATAATATACGTGAGCGTATGTGTGTCCTTATGTTATTTAATTTTTTCTAGAAAATGTAGATACTCAATTACTGTGGCTGAAGTAGAAAAAAAAAAGCAACGTTTCGTGTGACTTAGAAATGTCAAAATATTTATATTATTTTCTAAAAATAGTACTCTCTTTTGAAAAAAGTCCTTTCAAGTAATGTGAAATCCAGAGGGACGGAATTATCCCCTCTTTCTTGCTGTCAGCTCCTGTTTTATCCAGGACTTACCGCTTCCTCTCTTTTACTGCGGAGAAGACTGAATAAATATCCCGCAATCCTGATTGTACAAAGTTGTCATCTTGCGTACATTACGTTATTGTATTGATTTGTTGCGACCAAGTGCAATAAGGTAAAGAAAGTGGCTTCGTAACTCAGTTATAGATGAAGAATAAACGTGGATTTAAAAAATACACAACGGCCTACTGTATTTTGAATTACCGTGCGAGCGAGTTGCACAAATAGAGCGTAGAAGTCTCATATTTAAGAGAATCCAGATTAAAAATCTGGGATCAGATATCGTTTTTTCCCCCCCTACTTCGTCTCCAACGGAGATAATAGGCTTGGTTTTAATTACCACAGATTATTTCATTTTATCCTCATTTAAATTAAAATATAAATAAAATTAACGATACTATGTTAAACATGTCTTTACTCAAGATACGGTATATACTCAACATTCTGGTATACATAGAAATATCTAAAAGTCTTAAATCGACATACTAACTAACTCACTGGCACTATCGAACCCGTAGGTTCATGACCGCGCGGACATAAGCTCTCCACGCATCCCTATCCTGAGCTAATGTTTTCCAATCATCCCCTGTATAACGTAATTCCCTCAAATCATAGTTAATATTATCCTCTCCCACCTCATTCTTAGTCTACCGACTAGTCGTTTTCCCCTCCGGTTTTCCTACAAGAATCTTCCATGCACGTTTTTCATTCCCCATTCTTGGCACATTTCCTGCCCATCGCAGTCTATGAGACTTAACTGTTCTTATTAAATCTGGCTTCCTATAAAGAACATGTAGTTCATTGTTATGTACTCTTCTGCGTTCACCTGTCTATTCATCTCTCTTTGGTTCAAAAATTTTCCTAAGAACTTTAAATTAAATTGAAAGATAAGTTTAAATTAAGAGATTAAATTGAAGGATAAGTTTTATATAATAGTATCAAATTACAAGCACTGCCAGTTCCAAAGATTTTTTTTATGAGATAGCCTATTCAGAATGTGTGTATCTACAGATCTTTTGAGCTTACGTAATGTAGTATGTACAAATACTGATTATGACTGATAACTCTTTTCCTATATGTTGTTATCCTCGAAAAAGGTCTAACGCAAGTTGTTGTGCCTTCTCACAAATCTGTACTTTAGGTATTAAAATCCAATTTCATAATCATCCAATCATCTAAAACGTATATAGGGCCTATATATATAATGGGGATTTGCGAAACTTAAGGAATAATGGTTTTTCCAGCTATATTAGATTTAGATAAAAACAAGATTTTATAATATTCTACATTATATACAATATATATATAGTTATTTAGATTCACGTAAATTATATATTAGAAGCATACAAACCAGGTGCTATCGTATTCGAAACTTTCCCTCGGACTATGACAATAGCAATACAATGGAGGGAATCGAAGAGTGGCGATTTGTTTGAAGAATCTCTCAACATTCTGATACAGACTGAAGATAAACTACTAAATATATCGAATTCTTCCATAGTATTTCCCTGAAACTATATTTCATCTAAAAACTTATCAGACTTTTTTACGAACGACCTCGCTTAGCTTTAATTGTTATCTTTATCTTGAAATTCATTATACAACAAGCTCTTGAAAAGCAAGATAGAGAGTTTCCCATGAACGAAAACTGTAGTAGTCAGTTAACTACATTTTACAGGTCCTAAACTTGAAATTTGTTAATCATGAATAAAAAGACAGCTGTTATTGGAAATTGTCTTCCATGAAGAGCAAAAGGGATATCAGGATTTTAGAGAGTCATACACTGAATTGCGCCTTTTCGGTGAGTGAGCATCCAAGTAAACATTAAAACATTTCATTTGTTTAATATTTATTAATTTTTTAAAGACATACCCGGATTTCTGATTTTTAAAATTAATATTCAGTTCAACGAATGTCTGTAGATTATGTAAGACTTTCTACAGTGAGTTTACTGTACGACTTGGCCGGCGTTAGCACATGCAGGCGAGGCCCATGTGACCTTCACTACATTTCCCCTCTCATTTCCCTGTGACACCCACATCCCACATCTGTCTTCACTCGTGCGGCAGTCTGACTTGTGTTCTAGTCCAGTTCACACGTGAATAAAATTAAGAAGTATTTAGTTTTGCTTTCAGTGTCTTCAAAATGCCTACGTATACATTACAACAAAGAATATTCATGTACGATTCGTATCTTATTACATCATCTTGTAGGGAAGTCGTAATACGATTTCAAGCTAATTATCCAGGCGTGCGTGTTCCGAGTAGAGAGGCCATTCGTTTGCTTGTCAATAAATTTAGGGAGACGGGATCAATCCTTGATAAGAAAAGAAACGTAAAACGGCGTGTGCTTACGGAGCAGAAACTAGAGGAAATCAGAGAAAGGTTAGAAAACTCACCTCAAAAATCTCTTTTTATTCTAAAAGATTGTTAATGTGATTTGAGTTTGCTGGAATATACGCGAATCGCCGGGAATAAGTGCTGATCTCGCCTGCACGTGCTATCGCCGGCCAAGTCGTACAGTAAACTCACTGTATATAGAGTGTTCAGAATAAGTATTACAGACTTCTAGGGGTTGTAGAGGGATCTTAGTAGATAAAGTTTTGATAAGGCACTCATGTCCAGAAAAGTACAATTTTGATATAAAATAGGTTTGAAAATCGAAACACCATATGTCTTGTGTTTCAGAATAAGTATTACTCGTAGGGACTTCTATGGGTTGTACTACATGTGTAGTTCCAAGTGGCGACCTTGCACAAAGTGTACCTGCGACACATGTTTTCATACACAGGCCCCACAAGATCTGGTATGTGCTCATTAATTTATGCTGCCACCAGAATTTGTGCAAAAATATCTTCCTCCGACTCGATAGGTGTCTCTTTATATGGCCTCACAGGAAAACAACGAGTAGAGTTAAATCTGGCGACCGTGATGGCCAAGGAGTAGGACCACCGCGACCTATCCGCCTTTCACCGTATGTTTGGTCGATATATTCGCGGACGGCACGTGAAAAGTAGGTAGGTGCGCCATCATGTTGGAACCACATGTGCTGACATAGTGGCAGTAGCAAAACTTCTAATAACTCCATCAGTATTTCTTGCAGGAAGGTCAAGTACATGGGACCCGTTAGCCGGTACGGAAGAATGTACGGTCCAATCAGATGAACATCAATGATACGGGCCCTTACATTAAAACCGAATCGTTCCTGTGGCATGTGTCTGTGTGGCATGAGGATTTGCGTCATCCCAAATGTAACTGTTTCGACAGTTGAAAACAGCATCCTTAGTCAAGAAAGTTCCATCCATGAAAATAATGCACAGTGGTGTAGAAACCAGTCGGCCGCGGTGGACTAGTGGTTATGCTCTTTGCCTCTGGTCCCGAAGGTCGCGGGTTTAATCCCGGCCGGGGTCGATGGATTTTTAGGATGGAAAAATCCAAGGAGCAAGTCTTCAGGAGGGACTTTAAGCCGTGGGTCCCGAGTCTGAAGATTTTCAGGCTCGTAAAAGATCCTTAAGCCTGAATGAAAGACATCTAAGCAAAATTTACCGAATTTTCCCGTCCTAGTACTACCTTGGTTTCCTAGATGTTAGTATGAGGCGGAACGCTGACCACGGGCCACTCCAATGACATCTACACGAAAACAAATATAACTAAATTAGTATGGTTCAAATTCTTCCCTGTAGGGGGAGAGCGCCTAAATCTCTGTTGAGGGAAACAAGGGCTTACAAGAAAGAAATGTAGAAACCATGCAAAGAAAATGACACGTGTCGGGGCAATGCATAAACTTTCTGAAGGTGGTACGGGCGTTTATGCAAAATACGCCATACGTTCGTTTGGGGGACCATTGTCCATGGTTCAAGTACTCATCGACTGGTTCTCTTCTACTTGCTGAAGTACGTGCTCTTGAAAGTAGAGAATGTGGCGCGTCCGTGGAGCACCACAGTCAGCCTTCCTAGCTTGGAAGGTACCTGTTTCTCGCAGCCGTCTGACGAAAATGGTATGTGATTGATTGCTTCGATGCGGAAAGCGTTCTTCGTAGATGCTTTGTATAACTCGACCATTACGTCCAGTTTCACAGTAAATTATCAACATCTTTAGTGTACTCTTCGACCATCTTGTACTGTCTCTTCCTGTATTGCTCAATGACGACTGCCAACTAATGTGAACGCTGACTCAGCAGAACTGACTGTCAACACAAGATACACGATATTAGTTCATTGTGTATCGATCATCAAACTTATTTTACAACAAAATTGTACGTTTTCGAACACGTTATCTATTAAGTTCCCTTTACAACCCCTAGACGTCTGTATTACTTACAATGAACACCCTATATATATATATATATATATATATATATATATATATACATACAGGAACAAAAAATCCCGAAATGTTATTGTGAACCATCGACATCAGGAGTTTTGTATAGGATATCTCTCCATGAAGAACTCTCAGATAATTGACTGAAAAATACATAAATAAGAGTATTCTAAATTAACAATAATGTTTACAGAATACCGATACCTATTTATATGGTACCAAAAATCGAAGAATTTTTCGGATGGAAAGTGCGCGGCTTGTAAATGACCTAGCTAAAGCTAGAAAAGTTTACAAACTTTAGAAAAACAAGTTTTGATAGAAATACTTACAAAATTTATTAAAAAGTTCATAATCCAAACATATATGTTATATAAAGAAAATTATATACGAAATAAATAGGCCTATATACATTTATTGAATTAAAATTGCTGTGAAACAAATTATGAACGCGAATTCAAAGTTTTATAAACAAATTAAAATGAAAGTATTTATATTTTATGGAAGTTGTCTAACATTTCATGATATATTCCAAGCAGACATTCTATATTTTTTATTAGGAAATGTGCACTCAGTTGAGCATTAGGGACATCACATACACCCAGACCCAAAGCGAAGATTTTTTAAAATCCCCTACCCCGCCGGGAATCGAACCCGGGTAGCCGGAGTGGAAGGTAGGGATTCTATTGACTACGCCACGGCGACGGACAGACATTCTATATTCAATACTTTTAAAATACGTTACGAAACACCTGAGATCTTGGAAACCAATTTTATATTTTTAACTATTGTATTCTATGTTAATGAATGTACTGTAAGTGAATTAGTAAGAATCATGTAGTTAGTTGGATTACTTACTCAGTTCAGTGAAGCGCAAGGAATTATAAGGTTAGAGATAAAAACAAATCTAGATATTAATTTGTAATTTGAGAATTCATTTATTAAAAAGCAATGTAATGTTTCACCTGAGCCGAGATCTTTAGCAAGTGTCGTCTGCTAGATATCCTGTCTCTTCCAGAATTAACTTTAAATGTACTGAGTGGGAAAGCAGTGAGTGAACGTGAAAAGTCAGTTAACCAGAAAATGAGATAATTTGTCAAGCCGGAAGTGGTTCACTGTCTCACATCCAGTGAAATGTCAAACACTTGGCAATATTGCTTTACTTGTCACTTTTTCTGTTGCAATTGAGTAGTCATATATGTATTGTAAGTATGATGGCATTATTTATACAATCTTTATATATAAAAATTACGTGTCACGTTGTTTGTCCGCGATGGAATCTGAAACTACTGAACCGATTTTAATAAAATTTTACACACTGTGTGCTGTTTGATCCAACTTGAGACCTACGGTTGTTTATAACTAAATTTATAGTCGCATTATTTTTTTATTGCAAATTATTTGTTTATTATTTAACAAAGAGTTATAATTATCTGTGAGTTCCATACGATTCTAACAGATGACGGTGTAAGGTAATTGGTTTATTATTTAACCAGGTGGCTGTGCTTTTTGTTGCAACCGCGAATTTCATTTGAATTACAAATATTGATTATTTCATAATTTAAGTGTGTTCAGTGTTTATTTTGTTTTCAATATATTGATAATAATATTAATTTCGTGTGTAAGTATTAGTTTTAAGTAATCTGGCTGAAAGACAGCAACTTAATTTAAATTTAACTGGACCGAGAAGGGACATTGAACAATATGGCGAATCAGTTTACCATGAATGATATCAAGTGAATTTCCGCAAATTGGTATAGGTCTATGTGACACAAATCTTACATTTAAGAAGAATGTCAATTTAAAAACATATGAAGGTCCTAAGGAACGGAATAACAGAACTGTTAGTAAGTCTGTTAGTTATAATAATATGCCTAATGTTACAAAAACAATCTCCATGCCTCAATTAAATGGAAAACAAGATGACTATAATATATCACAAGATGATATTACTATACAGAGACTTCTTGATGATGATGAGAATCCAAACTGCCAACAAGTTCGTAGAAATAAACGAAAGTATAATGAAATCAGCAAAGCCTCCTCAAAATATTCCATCAATAAATGTATATAATCCTTATGATACACTTATGGATGATACTGAGAATGCAGACAACATAAATTCACCTCAATTAACAAAACCACTTCTACATGAACCACCACCCATATTTATACAGAGTGTAGTTAATGTACCAGAACTAAAAAATGGTGTAAAACAAAAACTTTCTGATTTAGATTTCTCACTTAGTTTACTACAACATAATTTAACGTATACCTTAGCCACAGCAACGCGTGGCCGGGACTTCTATACATACATATATATATCTCCCGACTCAAGCATTCTTTTTTTCTTTTCATATCATATATATATATATATATATATATATATATATATAAAACGAAGTCGCATTAGTTACACTATTTATAACTCAAGAACGGCTGGACCGATTTTTATGATCTTTGATTTGTTGGATTTGTTTCCGCCCCGAATAGCAGATAACTATTAAAACATCGGAAAAATTAACGTAAAATATTTAAAGGCGATACGAAGTTCACCGGGCCAGCTAGTATCTATATAAATGCAAGTATGGAACACAGAAATGTATAATTTAAATAGAAGCATGTTCACGGAACGATTATACCATTTTCGATTTATGTTCTTCTAGCTAAAATCAACTGTTTTAACGGAGTTAATAAACATCTTAATTATATCTTAAGGCAATTCCTCGAAATTTCCCGTTCATACGTTTCTTTAAGTACGCCTACTGCTATTTACCAACAGAAGGTAAGAAATTCTCGTTTTTATAAGATACTAGCTAATACCCGGCGTGCGCTGCTACGCCTAAATAAATGAAAATTAATGTGCTTTTATGTTTAGTTGAATAAGTAAAAGGAAAAATTATTATACATTTAAATTTTTAGATACCCGTGCTGATTACCCGGTCCGGCGTTGCCCGGGAATCTACTTATCCCGAAAGTCTTGACATAAATGACCTGAAATATGAAAATTAATGTATTTCATGTTTAGTAAAATAAGTAATAGGAAAATTTTATATCGTAATTATTTTAGATACCCCGTGCTGTTTTACCCGGCGTTGCCCGGCAATCTACTCATCCTGATCTTCTTGGCATAAATGAGCTGAAAAAACAAAAAATAATGTACTTCTAATGATTAGTTGAAAAAGTAAAATGAAAAATAATTATAAATGTATATCCTAATTATTTTAAGATTCCCCGTGCTGATTACCCGGTGTTGCCCGGGAATCTACTTATCTCGATCTTCTTGGCATAAATGAGCTAAAAGACAAAATTCGTTATTGTGAGTTATCCGTAAAAGAATACCCGCCACGTGCTGCTATGCTTGCACAGGAATCTACGTACTTGTCTCGATCTTCTTGGCATCAATGAAAGACAAAAATGGTTATTGTGAGTTATCCGTAAGAGATAAACATATGCTGTCGCGGACTTCTTTGTAGAGCTTTTTTGAGATATTCAATTGTGTGTACATTAATTGTGAGTATTTGTTATGGTTTAGGCACCGTAAGAAGCCATTTAAGCGTCCAAAGATCTACTTTTTTTCACGTTTTCAACTCCAAAGGGCGATTTATAAGGGTGTAGGAGTTGAGTATCACAACTCTATTATAGCCTATGTTCATCCCGGGAATCTCCTGAACATTTTGCAAAAAGTTCCATCACAATCGGATCAACGGTATGGCCGCACATAAAGTACGAACAAACAAACAATCATTAACTTTTATATATTAGATTACGTAGGCTATAGAGAATCATTATTTACGTGTTTAGATAATTGAAAATATAATAACGCGTTAATCAAATGTTATATAGAGTTATTATTTCAAAATACACATTCTTAATTACTTAATAAGAGTGACCGCTAGGCTGTAATATTTTATTTTTAAAGTTTTTATTTTATAATATTTATGTAGTGTGAGACATTTGTCGTCCTAACTTCTCTGAAAAAATCGTTAACTAAAATGATATAAAATGGCCACTCTTCCAGTTATGAATGCGAAACAAGGTCTCTCAATTTAAAGGAAGAGAAAAGATAACGAGTATTTGCGAATAAAGTTCTTAGGAAAAATTTTGAATAAAAGAGAGGAAGAGATAAATGATGGAGAACAATATTTATCAGTGAGCTACATAATCTTTATGGGAAACCAGATGTAATAAAAACGATTAAGGGTCAATTTCACCAACAGAGGTAACTGTATTACGACAGTTTACCCCGTGTATAATGCATAGCTTAAACTGGCATAATTGTTGGTGAAACCGACCCTAAGGCTCATAGATTGCGATGGGCTGGAAGTGTAGCAAGAATGGGAATGGAAGACGGACATGGAAACTTCTTGTAGGAATGCCCGAGGGTAGGTAGGTGAAGAATGAAGTGGGAGGATATCATTAACCACTATTTGAAGGAGGTGAATTATACAGCGGTTGATTGGCAAACATTAGCGCAAAATGGGGATTATGAAAAGCTTACGTCCGCGCAGCCAAGAATCTCCGGGTTCGATAGTGCTAATGAGTTGGAAATCTCGAAAAGAGCAGCAAAGAGGGAAACATTATGCATTTATTTATTCTTCATTACAAATTAGCATAGGCAGGGTTTATATTAAAATACATGGATATGAAAACTCATACTGCTCCAAAATAAAAATAGTAGGTCTGGATATAAAAAAGAATTGCTTTGCATCAATGTTATAAATAATTTACTCTACATACGGTCAGTAAATGTAAGAATTAAACAGTATTTCACAAAATAACATTTTAACATTTAAACATGTAGTTTGTAACATACCTATTAAGTTTAAATTTATTTAGTGAAAATAGTCTTAAAAGATCACTGCAGACAATCCTTTGTAATCTTTTATTTTATTTAAAAATATTTTTTTTTGCTGTTTACATCTATTTTGAAACATATCTTTCATTCCATAGCAAAATGATTTATCCAACCGTGTCGAAAATGGTTTGTCCAATTGTGCCGTGATACTGACCCACGCATGTTGCTTTATAAATGCAAAATTATTTTAGATTTTTATATATATTTTCTAAGATTCCCATATAATTTTAACAATTATAATTATTTTAATATTACTGTTTTACCAAAAATGTTTATATTTCAACCTTGCATTTTTATCTAGAGAAACTATGTAATACTTTTCGTAGGCATGCCAAGCAACACCTGTATGATCCATTAATGGTCGAACTAAAGCTATGTAAGCAATTTCCCTCAAATTACACGGTAAACAGGCTACTCCAATTACAATCTATTTCAGGACTTCAATGAACATTTAAAAACAGAGTTTATTATACTGTATTAGAGTAAAATGATGCAGAATTATATAACTGGCCAATTATATTCCTATATTTAATGAAATTGAGAGAACACAGAATACAGGGTTAATATTCCTATAGTTAATAAAATTGAGAGAATAAGGAACAGTCGTGAGAAAACAAGGTCTAATATTCCTACAGTTAGAGAAATTGAGGAATAACTAGCAGTTATGAGGGAATTTCATTCTATTAACGCAGTTTAACCTCTCACCTTTGCGTGACCCGAACTTTTGGAAGAGGGATTTTAGCTATGAATCTCATATAACCACACATGGACATGGAGGGCCTCACCGAATGAGTGATCGGTTCAATGGAAGGGCCTTCTCCGAGACTACACAATATAATATGAAACACACCAATCACACATACTTTCATATTTAAAATGGCGAATATGACAATAATGATTATGATGGTCAGATGATATTCAGGGACCGTTTGGGCCTTGAAGTTTCCTGACTTTTGTCTTACAGGCGAGGAAAAATCTAGAAAAAACCTCGCCCAAGAAACTTGTCACAACCGGGGATCGATCCCAGCCCGCTGCGTTCGAGGCAGTGACGCTCCCCTATGAGGAGATACCGGCCTAATATTCTTACAGTTCGTGAAAGTTATGAATAAGGAAACAGTTCTGGGGGAACACATGCCTAATATTCCCACAGTTAGTAAAATTGAGAGAATAAAGGAGAATTGTGAAAAAAAAAGGTTTAATATTCCTACAAATTAGTGAACATGAGGAATAAGGAACTGTTCCGAGGGAACACAGACCTAATTTTCCCACAGTTAGTTTGATGTAACAAGGATCAGGTGAGAGAACACAGGTTTAATACGGTATTCCTAGAATTAATTAAATCAAGGAACTCGAGAGAGAACACAATCCTAATATTCCTGAAGTTAGGGAAATTAAGGGGATACGGAATTGGCTTAAATAAGACAAAATGAATATTAAAACAAAATTGTTATACTAAACAATGCAAAATTCGAAAGGTTATTCACAAGTATATATCAAAATTTGTATTTATATATTTTAATACAATCTCTTAAATATAATTTTTTATTATCAATAATACTCGTAGTAGTAATAATACTCGTAATCGAAATAAAACTAATATTTTTTTATTTAAACCAGTAAAGGAAAATATACAAAATGGTTTCATACACTATAATTAAAATTCCAACTAATATAAAATAAAATAAGTTAAAATATACCTTCTTAGGTAAGATCCATCGTCCTCAACTTATAAAATATGTATTCTTTATGCCTATAGGCCTTTCAGAACACCCGTTCCATCTTCAGCAGGTCCTTCTCCGCTACAATATCTAGTATAATGATTGATGCTGCTGGTCCTAATGTGGTGTCACGACAACACCATCCAGGCTGACATATGTGATGGCTAGAGAAACATTCCTGCTTCAAGACATTCTTGTTACCCACAACAGAGGCAGCAGCAAAGGTACTACACAACAGAAGGAGAAAACAAGACGAGATCTGGGACGAATTCTATTCCACAGAGGCGATGGCAAACAACAATTGGATGTCGGCGAACTACGAGCTGCGACACCTGGTGACCAGAATGGCGGTACACAGTTTCCACCAGAGAATATACACCAAGAAGACATATCACGTACCAGAAGACACATGCGTATGCGAGATGTGCAAGGAAATATGTGACCGATACCACATCACAGTGTGTAAAAACAGAAAGAAATCCATAAGTGAATATGCACGGGACAAATAAAACAAAACAATACACAATGTGTGAACATTCTCATTATTATTATAAGTTGAGGACGACGGATTTTACCTAAGAAGGTATATTTTAACTTATTTTATTTTATGACTCTCCACCTCAACGGTTTTAACAATGAATTTTATTAGTATTGATCCAACTAATATTTTTATAGATTAAACTACTAACATATATATATACTTAATGTAAATACAGTAGTTTTAAATAATGCAGTTGTTATCAGTAGGTCTACATGTAATTATAAATAATTTATGATTTGTCAGATAACTTGTGATATCACGACAAATATTGCCTTTATGTAACTCTCTAGTGAGTGGTTCAGAAGATGCTACTTCTTTCCTACAAGCGTCCCGTCCAAGCCATTGCATTGTATTGCATTGGCTTGTAAGTCCCCTGCGGAAATATGTAAATCTTTCAAGAGAAAACAGGGTAAAATAATAAAGAAGACACATTGATTACTTGTTTAATATAAATTCTCTCACGAATTTTAGAAAGGAAACAATCAGAGCGCCATTTAACATTTTGATAAAATAACAGTTAAAGTTAACAGTTTTTAAGCACCTAACAAATTTTATGTTATAAACATATTTCCTGTCGTAATTGAAAAATATAGGATATCATTAACAAAAAAAACTTATATAAAAATAACGTTGGTAGCCTACAGATAACACTGGTCAACAGTGGTTTTGTTGCCCTTGATAGAAGACTAATTTTGGATATATTTATGCTCACAATTCATGAAACTATCAACGATTTTGGAAGATTTGTTCTGTTTTTAATCTTTATTTTCATTTTACACTACAAAAATCGGAAAATATGAAAAAAACAGATATAATTATAATGTGAATTGGTTTTTGAAAAATTAGTATAAACCGACATAAATAGAAAGAAAAATGTCGAAAACGCATGAAATACTTCAGTGAAACGATTTTTATAAGATTTTATTCTATAATTTTTTAGGGGACAATCTCTTTTTAAAGACCAGCAGTAATCTACCATCATGTGACGGTCCCAACTACCCTGATACATTTCCTCAATTACTTTTAGATTCTGGTGAAAGCGCTCTCCCTGTTCGTCACTATAATTTCCTAAATTATCCGGAAATCTATCCAGGTGACTGTGGAGAAAGTGTAACTTTATACTCATATTTGCTCGCAGATTCTTGAAGCTTATCAACATGTTTTGCACAATTTCTTTATAATTTGGCGCTTTATAGTTATCTAGGACATTTTCTACTACCAATACAAAACCGTCCCAGGCTTCACTTTCCGAAACAGTCATAACGTTGATAAAATTTGCTTCTTTCATCAGTTGCCGAATTTGAGGACCATCAAATATTCCGCCTTTTAACTTTTACATATTGAGCTTAGGAAATTTTCTACAAATGTATTTGAAACATTTTCCTTCCTTGTCCAACGCTTTGACGAATTGTTTTATCATATCCAGATGCACGTCGTGAGTACTTTAATTTTGTCAAATAACTGAGACCACGGCCGATGTGTGGAGTGAGGGGTGTGAGAGTGGGGATCACGTGATGTTTGTATGTGCGAAAAAAATACACAGAAATCAAATCATGATTGGAAATATAAATGTTATTAGTAACAAGCTATTTACTGTTTAAGATATAAGATATGCAAAAATCATAAGAACTAGAGCACATTCAGCACTTTCATGAATATATCCGTAAACTGTGCAGTTGAAAACATAGAAATTCGCTGAGATATCGAGGGCAACAAAAACAAACTTTTTGTAGAGCTGTGTAATAGAGGTGCTTAGAGCACAAATGATGTAACTCTTCATTTTCTTAAATTGTTATATATTTGAGACCAGTAGGATTATATTTACAGAGCTGTAACTAAGTCTTGTATAACAATATTTCATAAAAATACGCTAATTTGTTGCGCTTTTAATGCTTTATTCTTTTGTTAAAACTCAGTGTCAGTGCGTTCGTAGGACCTTATTTCTGAGGATGAATCTATGCAAACCTAATCACTGTAAATTAAGTGTTATAGAGGCAGGACTGAAGTTATTCGGTGCTCGAACTAAGTAGTCATTTGTATAATTATTATATTTTTGTCATTAATTAAATAAAATGTGTTGTTATAACTTATTTGATATATATCCATCCATCCATCCATAGTAATTCTGCCCGAAGGCAGTTCCTTCACTGCAATCATAGCATTTTTTCATGCTATGTTTGCGGCTTTACTAGGGAATTGTAGGTGTGGTAGCTTACCGTTGCTTTTCACACCGGTGAAGGATGATGATGATGATGGTGGCCATATGGTTTCGGGGACTGTTTGGGCCTTAAAGTTTTCCTGCCATTTATCTTACAGGTGAGAAAAAACCCCGATAAAAACCTCACCCAGAAAAACTGTCCCGATCGGGGATCGAACCCGGGCCCGATGCGTGACAAGGCAGTACGCTACCTCGAGACCACAGCGATGGACTTTGGATATATGTATCAGTTCATAATATTCCATAACTTTTAATAAAATATCTTGATATATTAATTGATTTTTATCCCAATTTATGAGAACTTGCCTTTATTTTTAAATTGTCTTAGAAGAACTTTCGCTACTTGTGCACTGAGCGCCTAAATTATTCTGAATTAAATTATGACTCGGGTAGATCATTTTTTTTCGAGTAAAGATTATTCGAAAATGCAGATTTTTTCGTAAAAGTGTTCTTGAGTAATATAAATGATGGACATTTTATAAAACGCTTAGAATGGAAGAAATATTCTCGCAAATTCCTAGTTGTAAGAGCTTAACTCTTCAGGATGCGATCATTTGGCAGCATGTTATATTAGTCTGTATGAAAGGTGTTAATTATATATTTGGTAAATCAATAAAATTAGACTATAAATTCGACTTGCTGAGGACTTAGTCAGACTCTGTCTGACTGTATTTTTTATTCTTCTTCTTCTTAAACTTAATTTGTAGGATTTTCATCCTGTTTATTTCCAAAATCACTCCTCGGAGGAAGACGTATTGGATGTGTATTCACTGTCTATCCATCTCTTGGCTGGTCTTCCTCTTGTTCTTATCCCGTCCATTGGTCTATCTTGTTTAGCTCTTTTTGCAAGTCGGTTTTCTTCCATTCTTTCTATATGACCCTTCCAATATTTTCTTCTATGTATAATAAATTTGGTCATGTCTTTAATATGACATTTGTCCCTAATTTCTGTGTTGTGTATTTTATTAAATAATGTTTTCCTCTGAATAGTTCTTAAAATTTTCATTTTACATGTGCTTATTATTTGTTTAGTTTTTGTTGTATCAGCCCTAGTTTCTGCTCCATATACGATAACTGGTCGAACTATCGTTTTGTATATGCGGATTTTGCTTTCTATTGACATATGTTTGTTGCGCCAAATTAAATGTTTCATATATCCTGGTATTTGTGCTGCTTTATCAGCTTGTTTCTCTTTTTTGTTGATTTAATAATATATATATATTAAAAGTGTTGATGAAATTCTTACTTTATGTGCATTCATTGATGAGCAGTTCGTTAAAAATTCTAGTTTGTTTGAAAGGAAATGTAAGTTATCTTTAAATATAAAAAATATAATACTCGTTAGAATATGTGCTGTTATGACAATATCGAGAGAGGGTCTGTGACTGAACAATTATAGCTAAAATATTGGGAGAAAAACATTTGAAGGAAGATTTATAGTACAGTCAAAGTTAAACTCTATGGAGAATTAGCACTTACTTAGAAATTGGAGGGAAAACATCGGAAACCCAATATCGCGATTTTAATTGAAATTAGGAGACTTCAGTGGATAGGTCATTTAATGAGAAAGGAGAACTCGAGGAATGTGAGGAAGGTCTTTGTGGGAAAGATAAATGGGAGAATAAATAGAACTCTGGTTAGATGGCGATGTTTGAACCGTGAGGAAAAATACCTATGGGATTTGAGAAAAATGAGATAAATTATGAGAGCTAAATGGACATCATTACAAAGGAGCCACTAGCTAAACTATAGTAGTGTTACCACCAATAATAATAAATTATAATAATACAAACAACAGATCCTTCAAACGTTGGTTTGAGAACGTAACAGACCATTACGTCTATCACATGAAAGCAAGAAGAAGAAGAAGAAGAAGAAGAAATAAACAATAATAGCAATGAAGTAAGCTTCTTGTAGGAAAACCGGAGGGAAAGCGCCCAGTTGGTAGACCAAGGATGAGATGGGAGAATAATATTAACTATGCTTTGAAGGAAGTAGATTATACAGGAATGATTGGAAAACATTAACATAGGATAGGAATGTATGGAGAGCGTATGTCCGTACCATATGTCGAACCTACGGGTTCAATAGTGCCAGTGAGTTATTTAGTTATAATAGTTAGTTAATTAATGAGAATAAAGTAATAATAACAACAAATAATAAAAGTTATATGGACGAAACTGTGCTTGGGCAGGTTTTTATCGGGGTTTCTTCAACCCTGCCACAAATTTCTTTTCACCATTTCTCCACACTCACCTCATCAATTTCGTTTCATTTCATTAGTCCGCTCCTGCGACGGTGTGTCAGGGATGATCGATCGGCACCCTTATAGTTCACAGACCTCTAAAATATAAAGGCTTCATCTCATCTCATTCCTCGACCCGACCCTGAGTTCGGCATGAGTTAAGGATATTTATTTATATTTAATAAAAGTAATAAGAAACTAATAAATAAATTACAGTAGTAGTAATAGTGATAGTAAAAATAATAGTTATTATAATTATATACGAGTGTATATATAGGCCCTATATCTTCATCCATCCATAGTAATTCTGCCCGAGGACAGATCTTTCACTGTAATCATAGGATTTTCCTTGCTATGTTTTGCAGCTTTACTAGGGAATTATAGGTGAGGTAGCTTCCCGTTGCTTTCCACATCGGTGAAGGATGATGATGATGGCCAGATGATTTTCGGGGACCATTGGGCTCTAAGCTTCCTGACATTTGTCTTACAGGTGAGGAAAAGCCCCGAGAAAACCTCACCAGGAGCCTGTCGCAACAGGGAATCGAACCGGGCCCGCTGCATAACAAGGCAGCACGCTATCATGAGACCATAGCTGTGGATATAGGCCTATATATCTTGTAAGCCCATGTTTCCCTTAATAGAGATTTAGGCGCTCTCCCCCTACAGGGAAGAATTTGAACCATTTTAGTTACACTTGTTTTCGTATAGATGTCATTTGAGTGGTCCGTGGTCAGCGTTCCGCCTCATACTGACATCTAGGAAACCAAGGTAGTACTAGGATGGGAAAAATCGGTAAATTTTGCTTAGAGACCTTTTCATTCAGGCTTAAGGATCTTTTACGACCCAGAAAAATCTTCAGACTCGGGACCCACGGCTTAAAGTCCCTCCCGGAGGACTTGCTCCTTGGATTTTTTCGTCCTAAAAATCCATCGACTACGGCCGGGTTTTAACCCGCAACCCTCGGGACCAGAGGCAAGGAGCATAACCACTAGTCCACCGCGGCCGATGGGGTATATGTGTGTGTATGTATATATATATATATATATACTCGTATGTGGAAAGCTACAAGAAACTAGCATACTTATAATTCCCTAGTAAAGTTGCAAAGCACAGCATAAAAATGCTATGATTACAGTGAAAGACCTGCCCTGAGGCTGAACACTATAGATAGAATATCCTCGTATATAAGCATAACCACATACCATTCATTGCATCTTATGGGCAAATACGCTTAAATAAATTAACTTGTGTAGTAAGTCGAAACAAAGGACAGGCTAAGGCTTAACTTTGGGCTACGTCATTGTAGATTTGTAAGTTATTGTTGCCGAGAATTTATTGTTACAGTTTGCAGCACTTCGATTCCCTCAGCCTCCTTCAAAATGAGCAACTGAGTCAATAAATCAGGGGAGAGAAAGAAAATGTATAAATGATTAATCGATTAATTAGTGTAAAATCATCGGACATATATCTTATGTAGATTCATTTTAACCGGATAAACATGTAGAATCAAATGATATCATTATAATTTGCAAATTAGGCGATCCGGAGAAATTGATGGGTTAAGAAATAAATAAATAGTTAATAACTACGGAGACACTCAGAAAGCTGGTGTTTTTACATGGGTGGGAAAAACAAAATAGACACGAAAGAGGCCATCTAACCTAATCAGACTTATAACCCACGCGAAGACGGTCACCGACCCTAAACTTAATTAGAAAATAACTTAGACGGGATTCCCCGATTTGAGGCTTCATAAACTTATGTTGTCCACCGCTGTGGTCTCGAGGTAGCGTGCTGCCTTGTCGTGCAGCGGGCCCGGGTTCGATTCCCGGTCGAGGCAGGCTCCTGGGTGAGGTTTTTTTCGGGGTTTTTCCTCACCTGTAAGACAAATGTCAGGAAGCTTAGGGCCCAATGGTCCCCGAAAATCATCTGGCCATCATCATCATCATTATCATCGTCATCCTTCACCAGTGTGGAAAGCAACGCAAAGCTACCGCACCTATAATTCCCTAGTAAAGCTGAAAAGCATAGTATAAAAATGTTATGATTGCAGTGAAAGACCTGCCCTCGGGCAGAATTACTATGGATGGATGGAACTTATGTTCTAGCTGTACCTTATCTAGTAGGAAGGCGGCCCTAAGGCACTTGTCGACATCACGGCGAACCACATGTCGTCGAATCCTTCCATCCTAAAATAGTAGAAAAATGGACCAATGGTACATGTATTATATCTTGAGATAGGGGTGACGAAACTATGATGAGTGGGGGATGGAGTCTACCTTATGGCAAAATTAACGAACTTGAATCACTAACTAACTAAAATGTCAACAATCCGAGAATTACCATCATCTGCTTGCGGTTCGCTTGTTAGCTATTAGGTCAAAAGCATACTGTTACATGTCGTGTAAGCGGCGTTTGAATTGCGCGGGTAAGTCGCCCCTAGCGAGTTTGTGACCCGCAGAGCCGCTTGAATTGTCTGGAATGTGTTGCCAGACCTTCCTACCAGAGTCTCCTTCCCCTCGGAGAAAGATCAGAAGCCAGAGGTTTCTGGGCTTCGAAGTTGCTCGAAGCTATTCCTAGAACTTTCCTCCCCCGCCTATGTAAAAGAGCGGACGAGAAGGCCAGCGAGTTATTTATTGCGGTAGTCGGTCCCACAACAGATAGCGAGAGGTAAAATTGTAAGTGAAACTGTGAGGAAGTACTGTATCTGTAATTGTGTGATAAGTGATTATCTAATAAATCTGTAAAGAAGAATAGTTGTAAGATAAAATTGTGATTGAAGATTTAGTGATAATTGTGAGAAGAAAATAAAGTGAAAAGAAAAATTTTACACAGCAACTGTGTACTTATTTAAGTCCAAATAAGTTAAAGGAAAACCCCGTGTCATCAGCTCTTGTTGACGTCACGGCTAATCACATGTCCTCGAACCCTTCCATCCTAAAATTATAGAAAAATGGACCAATGGTACATGAATTATATCTTGAGGTAGGGGTTACCATGTGGTGACGAAACTATGATGAGTGTGGGGACGGAGTTTACCTTATGGCAAAATTAACGAACTTGAAACACTAACTAACTAAAATGTCAACAGTCCGAGAATTACCATCATCTGCTTGCGGTGTCGACATGGACATTACACTTGTTCGCTTGTTAGCTATTAGGTCAACAGCATACATTAAAATACTTAGAAAATGATTGGTCGAGCTCCTATTTCATGGACTTAGAAAAAGACGACACCACGTACCGAACAAGTGCAATACATGAAGTCGAATTGTCAGTTATCATAAGTAATGCCACGAGTGATTTCCAATTTATCTACAGAATTTGGAAATCAAGAGTGGCATTTGTTAGGACTATTTAACGAATAAAATTAAGCTGTATACTCACAAATTATTATTTAACTATAGTTATTTTAAAATATTTATATATTTAATGTAAACGGCGATGTTTGAAAACAATTGAGAAACGATTGGTACGCTTAATTTGCTTCTTTTGTTCGATCACTGCAACCAGATCATAATATTATTTATTGCCAAAAAATCGCAATGTTGTAAGAATGCACTCTAGTGGAGAAATTTATAACCCACGTTATAGGTATTAATTAATGTCTGATGTCCTATGATGTAAATATATCAATTATATTTTTTTGCGTCATTTCCTGGAAAATAATTCGTTTAAGAAAGTGCAAACTGTGGTTTCTATTTTTGTGGTATAATGAATTGTTACAAATGTATGCGCTACGTGTTGACATTCATGCACTATATATACAATCTGGTAGCCGTATTTCTTAGAGAGTCAGTCACTGCAAAATAATGCTATGACCTATTCAGAATGTTAAAAGGAGGTGCTTTTTTCATTATGATAAACTTTAGTTGGTAAATTTTAGGCGAAGCACGACTGTGATTGGTTGTAAATAAAAATCATTGAAATGTGATTGGTCATTGACTCCCATTTGGGCCATGAGTTAAATAGTCTTCGTAAATATAAAAGAGCGATATTATATATCATTATAGGCGCGGCGTTGTTAATTAATCCGTCGTCAATTAAGCTGCTTCAACATAATAGCGTGACTACATGATAAACGCCGACCATTACGTGTTTTGATTATTGTTGTGTGTTCAATTATTCGACGTGTAAGGATTTATTATTAAAATGAAAGTGCTGCAACCTGTAATTTCTCAAGCAACGATACCTAAGCGTGTCCGATGATCCTTGCGTATCCCTGAGAGAAAGTGACCCTCAGCCTACCCTAATCCACGAGCTACCCAAATTCCTCAAGTAAAGAGGACTCCATTCTAAATTCCCGCGCCCAACAATCCCTTCCCCATCACCTTAAAATAAGGAGACCCTATTAAAATCCCGCTCCAAGTTATATGAACAGAAATTCGAATTGGTTTTACTAAAATCATTTTATATTTCTAAAATGCAATCAAAATCATATTCCGTTTATTATATGATTAAATTCCAATGCTTAATTATTTGCATTAAAATAAAGTTTTATTATATTATACTACAAGGGAACTATCACCATTACATGCCGAATCCTCCTTGAAATTTTTTCCAGTGAAGCGTTGTGATGTGCCAAGGCCGTGTCGAAATATATATATATATATATATGTCTGCCGCTTTTAACTGCAAATCACAGAAATCGAAATCAGAATCCAGCAATGATAACCCACATTGCAAAGCCGATGGACACTCTGCTTAAATAGAGGAGAATGAAGTGAGGTGGAGCGGGCGCGGATGGCAGATTGTGAGAGTTATCCAATCCACTAAATCAGGAGGTGTATTACTTTCATGTAGTTTAAATAATATACTTGACGCTGAATTTTAGTGCCCTGCGGTTAAAAGCGATACATAAATTTTTGGACACGGCCGTGGTACATGGCAACGCTTCTCTGTGAGAAATTTAAAAGAAAGGTTTCGGCATGCAATAGTTGACAGTTCTCTTGTAATAAAATATTAAAACATTAAAACAAGTATCTTATATATCAGTCGTCCTCAGCTAAAACGAATTTCTGTTCAAAAAACTTCGGCAAATGGTTAAAACCACGTAGGCCTATCAGAAACATGTTCCACCTTCGACGTATTATTTGGTACCAAAAACAGAAATTAATTTTAGTTGAAGACGACCGATATATCAGAACTTATTTTAATATTTTAACATTTAATTACAGGTTGTGAAATATCATACACAGCGGAAACAAATTAATTAAGTTTAATTATATAACAGGAACACTAAAACGAACTTTGAACAATAAAGCCAGGAAAGACTCTATAATGAAATTATACAAGGCAATGGCAGTGCCTATTATTACTTATGGATCCCAAACATGGACAGTGACAATACAACAATCTGCCTGAATACAAGCTGCTGAAATGAGATTCCTCAGACCAATAGCAGGATATCAAAGAACAGACAAAACATAACACAGAAATAAGACAACAACTAAAAGTAGAGGAATTAAACACAACAATAGAGAAATACAGAACAAACTAGAAAGAACACTTGGCAAGGATGACTGAGAATAGAATACCAAAAACAGCATACAACTATTCACCACGAGGAAGTAGAAGTTTGGGAACTCCAAGGAAAAGATGGAAACAGCAGCAATTTGGAGCCGGAACAGGCTAGTAAATAAGCCTAAACCGTGAAGAAGAAGAAGGAGAAGAACATTTAATTACATAACTTCAACGGTGATTTAGAAAGAATTTTAGAAGTATTGATAGTTCTCTTGTAAGTAATACAATTTGAATGTAAGCGATGTTTATAAATACTTTTTATAAGTAATTTATAAACCATTATTGGCGTATATTTATGTGTAATATGATATTTATTACTGTAGGTCTGTCTATGAATACAGAAACTCATCTTTCTTTTCCCTCGAAGTTTAACCTCTCATTTTATACTGTAGGTACATTTACAAGACAAATGTCACTTGGGTCTTACTGTGGCACGACCTGTCGGGAGAGGAATTTTACACTTTGGATCGGTAACACACCTTTTTAACCACGCAATAACCTGTAGGGTCTCCTCGAATGAATGATCAGCTAAGTCTAGGGCCTCCTCCGAGACAACACAATATTTATGACGATACACATCGTTCACTCACACATTCATACTGAACATGGCGAATATGTTAATGATGATTATGATAGCAAAATAATGTTCGGAACTTTCTGGGCCTTAAATCCCCGATATTTGTCTTAAAGCTGAGGGAAAATCCCCGTTACCCAGGAATCCTGTCCCGATCCGGGATCGAACCCGCTGCGTATGAGTAGCATCGCTAGTAGGAGACCGCAACTGAGGACGATTTTTTTAATGCCTAGGTTGTCATTTTGACATTTTCTGGCGTTTCTCTCCTGACATTGGCGTAATTGTAACCCACTTATGAGGTTGGGGCGCCTGGAAGGCGGGGTTAATCTGCCCCGTTGATATGATGGGTGATGATGATGATAGTCCTTAATCCTAAACTCAATCTAAGGCGAATATAAATGATGATGATTATGGTGGTCATCTGTTGGTTTGGGGACCGTTTGGGCCTTAGAGTTCTCATAGGTGAAAAAAAAACAGAAAAAAACTTCACCCAGGAAACGTCCCGACCGAGGATCGAACACGGGCATGTGCATGACAAGACAGCACGTTACCTGGAGATCTCAGCGGTGGACTATTCAGAAAATAATAATTTCATCTATTTTAAATGTAATAAATAAGTTTTCTTTGTTATACCATTTAACAAAATATTAAATTAATTATATTAAAATATGTTTATATAGTCGTATTATTTGTAATATTAAAATGTTAATGCAAGTTATTTTTATATGGTTTCTTGTGAGGGGTTTATAAGCCATTGTTGCGGTAAGTTAGTGTGTGAGATTTTTCATCATCTTCATCCATTATTTCCTACCGGCTATCATCAGTGTTTAATATCAGTATTATGTGGTTTCTCTTTACGGTCTCAGCTCATATAAGCTGTCTTCACACTTTACTATATACTTTCCTATATCTTAATCATGTGGCAGGAAGTACTTTAGTTGTAATAATACGATATTTACTTTGTTTTCTTCTTGAAAATAAACAGAGCTTGAAACAATATTTTCATTTGTACAAAAAGTTCTTATCTTTCACTTTTTTATTACACTTACAATTTTCTTGCTGAAAGTAAATAATATATAGTTAAATATTATATAGCTAAGATTGTAGTATGCCTACCTCATGACAGGGTGTCCCAATTTAATTCGCGGCAGAATTTAATTTTTTTTATTGTAACTTGAAAGGATGGTGTACAATTTCTAATAGCTAGATTGATTACCAGATATTGTAAGGGTAGAGTGATCCCACCACAGGCCTTAGGAGGTCCATAAGATAGTAGTAGATTAAAGCTCCCTCTTTTTCTAGACTTGTTGTCAATCCTTCGTGAAGGCCGCACCCCCCAGTAAACGTACTAATTCCGTTAGAGGCTGAGTCGACCCCAGGGTTATAATGCCGACAGAAAGTTTGGATGAGTTTAAAATTCTGACCCATCGGGACTCGAATCCTTGACCTTCCGGCTTGTAGCGTATTGCTTTAATCACTACGTTACGACGTGCTCCACTAGAAATGTACCTGTATTGAACACCACATCCCTCCGGAGTACATAATTTTGTTGAGAAGATATGTGGTATAATTCTTCGTCGCGTCGCAGGGGAACGGTACACAATTTTACCAAGGATGATAAGGCTGGTATTCTTGTTGTCGACAGAAGTAGGATACATGCTGGTACTGACTTCCACCTTCTCCCATTCTTTCATAATACCCCACACAATACATACTCCATGACGGCACTTTACAAACGCTTAAACGTATAGCATCTTGTGGCAAATGAGGATACACTCATCATATTCTCACCCAGTACACGATGCAAGCAAATATCATCTATGTAACATAGTCTACCGAAATGGCGTGTACAAAATGGAAAATAGATTACACTGACGTCATGCATGTATCAACCTACACCGGGTCTTAAGTACGATATGTGCATTTGGTCACATCAGACACAAATAATATGTTAAACATTATATTTTGAGAAGTGTATGTGTTACGAATTGTTGGCTTTCTTAGGGCTTAAAGGTCCTTTGGGACATGGATTTTTGGTAGTATGAGGTTCTAGCCGAGCGTTAGTATGTGGATGTATTAGTTATAAAGGCATACGTGTTTTCGAACATAAATAAATGGATTCTTAATTTAAATTATTTTATTTCTAGCGTATAATGATTACAATAACCCTAAGTATTCTAACCCTAAATAACTAATCTAAGCTTATATTAAGGAAATCTACATTCGAACTTTATGGGGTTTGAGAGAGGGAGATGTGGGTTTACGAATCTACCCTAATTTACATTCTAATAATTATCTAATAACTCTTACACTTTGAAATATAGTATTAAACTATTTAAGATACTTGACTCCATTTCTAATTTTCCTAGGCAAATTTTATTAAGAAAAATGGTATGTAGACTTACCCATCAGCTCACTGCTTCAACAGACACGAGCCCCATATGTTGCAAGGTTTATATACTGAGCTTCTCCTCCTACAGCTATAACTAACTGTACTAACATTCCTATAGTCTAAATGCAGAGATTTACGGTTACCTGCCATAATCAAAATTTTGTCCTGAAATATAATATGTCTAAATGCTTTATATTTCACCAACTGTCTTTATATGGAATAATTAAAATAATCTATGAAATAATTAAAATATCTATGTAAAATAATCTATCTATTCGTAACAGTATGTCACATTTGCGCGGTCGGTTGATGACGGGTACGATATTTTAAATCTTTACATTTGGGTTGTGCTTGTCTTTTGCGTTGACCTCGGTATACAACACTGTTAAATATTTACGGAGTCTCTCTACTATGTATGAGTCTACTGGGTGTGTGTATGTGTATGTGTGTGCGCGTGTTTCAAAGTTTGTGTTGTTTCTAGCATTTAGAGGCTCGCACAGGAGTTTTCTTCTTTTCTTAAGGGATTAAGTCCTACAAAAAGAAAGAGCACAAATAATGAAGAATACAAATAATATCTTGAGAGAACATTTTGGCCGTGGTTGGATACATTTAGTCTATCTCCACTTTTACACGGTCGCGCTCTACCAATCGAATTGGAACACTGAATGTTTCTAATTATTTTGTTTCCAATTTCTGAGTTCCCAGAAACAGCGAAATTGCATGGACATATTTTAGTTGAGGCTATTAATTTCTTCTGTGCTTGTGTGATTTTTTTGTAGTTTTGTCATCGTAAGGCTAATGATATTTATATCAATGTATCTACATTAAACAAATAAATGTTTTGGTCGAGGTGTTTCCACTGTTCTAAAGGTTAAGAGGGATTTGACTCTTATATGAGCCAATTCCTGAAATTAAAAGTTTCTTGGTAATGTGGTACCATAATTATTTAAGACTACTTTTAGTTTGGCTGGATTTAGCAAATCTTAGACCTTTATTGAAAAGTTCAATCCAAGCAGAGATGAAACACCTGTCTCCATCTTCATTTTCTTGCTACTTTATGATTTACTTGACCTTCTATTCACAAATATATATATATATTTCCCAATGCCCCAGGTTGTTCGACATTTCTGGTGTTCTCTCCTGGCCTGGCGTACTTGTAACCCACTTCTGAGGTTGGGGCGCCTGAAGGCGGAGTTACGCTGCCCCGATGATATGAGAGTTGATGATGGTAATGATGCGCCAGGAGGGGCCTTAAACTAAACTTAATCTAATTAGGCGAATATGATATTGATGCTAATGTTGGCCAGATGATGTTCGGGGACCGTTTGGGCCTTAAATTTTCCTGACATTTATCTTACAGGTGAGGTAAAACCCCGAAAAACACCTCACCTAGGAAACATGACCCGACCGGGGATCGAACCCGGACCCGCTGCATGACAAGGTAGCACACTACCTCGAGACCACATCAGTGGACTCTTTTTCACAAATATTAAATAATATAAAATATTAAACAGTGAATAGTTCATTTATATTTCATATTCTACTCTATTTTATCCACTTACGTATGTGCATGCAGGGTAAATACAGAGTGGAAACGAACTATATCGAATTACGTTCAGAAGCTTCAGAGATGTTGATGAGTGCTTTGATATATCGGACATATTTTACATTTTTTCAACCGTTATGCCACTGAACTTTATGATAAATATAGTATTCCACCCCATACGAACACTTAGATAGCAGAATGTTTTTTAAAACGCATGGCAGAACCATAGAATTCACAGAAGAACTTCTGTACGAGAGTTTGGACACTGAGAAATCATCATCACGTATGGTTGATATATTTTTTATGAATTTCAAATACTACATTATTAAATAGAATAGTTAGGTGACTTTTTTCTTATAATCATATTTTTTATCTAGTTGAATAAAATTCTCTGAATAATTTCTGCCTTTTCATTATGTCGCCCCATTTTGTGTCTGTTTAGCAAACAAATGAATTTTATATCTGACTTACCAAAATCAAATTACTACGTAACAAGGCAAAGTCGATGCCATGGGTATTTTAAATTAAAATAAAAACCTCTGAAAGTTTGTTGGCAGAGTTCGTTAAATTATAAACGTTAGTTTGGGGAAACAAATATGAATTGCTGACAAAACAGGATGTACGGAAACTAATTAATTAAACATTAGTTAACATTGTATTATATTAGTACAGTAAGGCATGTTGATAGCATGCAAAATCATAATTTATGGTTTCTCAATAGGATTTTATTATTTTTCACTTGAAGCACTTGTAAATATATTCAATTTTCTCCTGAATCCTGAGTTATACTTAATTACAAACCAAGAGGAGACATGAATATTGGTAGACCGAAAAAGAGATGGATTCAACTTTTTGATTGAGAATCTATGGGACCGAAACAAGCCACATGGGCTTAATCCGTATTTGTTGATGATGATAACGATGATGATCCTGAATTTACTTTTTGAAAGAATACATTCTTAAAATATATTGGCAATTAGACTTGATACCTAAAACTTGGCAAAACTACATTCATATAAATTATAATTTATATAAAAAAATTTATCATCATTATCATCAAGGATTAGACCTGCTGGTCTGTTCCGATCTCATGTTAGAATTGGTCTATCCATCTTTTACTGGGTCTTCCAACATTTCTTCGTCATAGTGGTTTGTAATAAAGACTCTATTTCGGAATTCTATTGTTATCCATTCTATTGAAGTGATCCATCCATTCATCTCTGTATTGTGTAATTTTATCTAATAGTTTGAATATATTCTGTTCTCATCGTATACCCTCACTATGTTAAAAATGTCACATTACCACCATAGGGTAACGAATAATCAAATAGCAGTTTACCCACACATTTTCACATTTTAACGGAACAGCGAAATACACGGTTAAATAAGCCAGCTGTAAGAAGTTTAATAATTCAGCACTGCACAATTGTACGATAAATACATTTTAATAAACATCAATTAAATAAAAACAATTTTTTGCGCGATAGTGTTTTTGTCGTATTTACAGCAATGGCGACCATGATTGAAAGTTCAACTTCCTACATTTCGGGGTTCTCAAACCTAAATAACTATACTGTAATAAAATAACTATACTGTAGTATTACATACTATTACAAAACCCGTGTGGGAAGTAAACACACTGCCCACTATGTATACTATATGCAATATCCATATCCATAGTAATTCTGCCCGAAGGCAGGTCCTTCACTGCAATCATAGCATTTTCATGCTATGCTTGCAGCTTTACTAGGTTGGTAGCTTCCCGTTGCTTTCCACACCGGTGAATGATGATAAGGATGATGATGATGGCCGTATGATTTGATTTCGGGGACCGTTTGGGCCTTAAAGTTTTCCTGACATTTGTCTTACAGGTGAGGAAAAACCCCGATAAAAACCTCACCCACAAAAACTGTCCCGACCGGGGATCGAACCCGGGCCCGCTGTGTGACAAGGCAGCACGCTACCTCGAGACCACAGCGGTATATATACAAAAAATATCCAAAAGGTGTTAATATACATTATACGAAACAAATCATTGCCTTTTAAATGAACTGAACTTTATTTGAAACAATATGAAACAATAAATAAAACAATAAAACTACGTTTTATTTTTATTTAATTAATAAATACGTACTTGCCGTCATTTTATCACTAAATGGTCTCACGACGTCGTGTACTTTCAACTAATAAACATTACCCACACTGTTAACGTTAGTCAATTGTTTATAATGAACGCAAATATTTCCAACAAATATGTTATTTTACTATTATTTATTATATTGGAAACGCCATCGCGCAAAACATAATGTTCAACGGACGTTTGTGAAGTGTTTTACAGAATCTCTGAAATTAAAAACCTCTCTATCTTTCGGTTTTTAAACATTTTCCTCGCTTCTACAAACAAACACTTCCCAACCTCGCATCGTAATATACTATTTCCGCACTTCCTGTTTTTTCAGCAAATTATACATTTTTTATCTAAAATATATAGTAGGGCCTACATAGATTTATAGTTCGATGACGCAACTAGAAGACCCTTGGGCTAGCATCCGGGTGCTGCCCTTGCATCCATATGCGTTTAAAACAAAACACGAAACCAATATATCAACTTCTGAAACATTTCTCGTAGAATTTATATACACTCTGTATATCAAACTTCGTAAAGTTATTGTAAACAAAAAATGCATTAATTAAATTATAATTATACCAAATTCAATTATATCAATTAATCTGGCCTTAATTTTGGCGTAATAAACTACAAGATAATTTTAAAATATGTGTTTATTTTCATAATACCCCCCTTTCGAAGCAATTCTTAACTACGATTGTTATTTGAGGAGGACATATATAGGCCTAAAGAATGATCACTGTTTATTGAACAGCACTCTATATGTGAAATACAGAAATCTTTTTCAGTTGTCATTAGAGGAAGGAATGAGATGCCAATATTATATTTTCAGATGATTCTTATAATGAAATAAATCGTGTGATATGAATAAAATATGTATTCCATATTTATTGTTGCTGGATTGTAGTAACAAAACCCCTAAACCCAAGTTTCTGCTTTGAAAAAATGTAATTTTTTACGTGTTCTAAGGAGGTTTTACGGATTGGTATGGAGCTTACCATATAAATTTACAGCAAGTGCCTGACATGAATGTCCAAGAGACATAATACATATGTATGTCGTATCATAATAAAATTGTGTAATGAAGTGCCGTGGACAATAATTTTGTGAATGTCGTGAAATAATTAAAATAATTCAATATTATACCATTTATCTCAAATGTAGTTCAAAATAAAAGAGCAAAGGACGGATTGATGGATGGGAGAACCAACGAACGGATAAATGGACGTAGACCAAGGATACAGATTACAGGCCTAATAACATCCATATTTTGCTAAGTGATTAGATTTTGTCCCGCGCCGTAGCCGAGCGGTTAAGGTAGGAAGCCTTGGCGCAGAGCTACGGGACTTGCGCTGGTTCGAGTCTCCATGGGGGAAGAAATTTTCTCATGGTATTTCGGCCAGTATGGGACCGGTGCCCACCCAGCATCGTGAGGCAATTGGGTAGCTACAATAAGTAGCGGCTCCAGGTTGAGGAACCAGCTATAACGGCTGGGGGACTCGACATGCTAACCACATGTCACCCTTACACTGACTGTTGATCATTTACCTCTGTGGTTGACACAGCCGGCTGGTAAAAGGGCAACCGCTGAAAAGTGGAAAGACCCTCAATCGGATTAGATTTTTATTATTTGACATATGACATAGCCATCTAGGGCAAAACGTGTGGTAAAGATGTTTTCCTATCATCAAATTAACAGTAATAGTCGTTTCCGATATCTGATGTAGAAAATACTTTTTATTGTAGGAGGAAGGAGATTTTAATCTTCTTCTTCTTCTTCACTTCACGGGCTAGACAAATTGCTTGTTCCGCCTCACAGTTGTTCTGTCTATCTTTTCATTGGCCTACATTCCTTGAACCTCTTGGCTTGTAGTTAAATCCATTCTTTCTACATGTGCAAAGCCATTTATCTTTATATTCTTTGATTCTGTCAGTCAATGGATATAATATATTTAACTCTGTTCTTATATCTTCATTCTTTATCCGATCCAATCTTGTGCAGCCTTTTGTTTTTCTAAGGAAGTTCATTTCTACGCTTTGTATTCTACTTTGTAATGTTTTGGTCGTTATGCAAGTTTCACTCCTGTGAAATAATGAATAATTGTATTACCTACTTAGTATAGGATGATGATTAAAGGTAAACACATCATAATTAAGAGGAACGTTTTATTTTCTTAACAAATCTTTATTAAATAACCCTAGAAGTTCTGATGGTTTAATACAGTAATAAATCCATCTAACATTGGTTTTCAACATTATCTTCCGTTTGTATGTTATCATGTACAGTATATTAGGCCTACATGTAATTTTATCCATATTGGTTCTAAGAAAAAATCTATTTTTACCATAACTTAATTTCTTTGTTTTTTTTTAATATTAAATTACCAGAATAATTTGTAGAGCAAGTGTTGTTCGGAATTCAATTTTTTAATCGCACAAAAAGTTTAGAGAGTAGGACTCATATTAAAAACCACTGTTCTTCGTATCACATGTTTCATGGTTGCATCTTCTTGCGTTCTGAACGCGTTATGGGTTTTCTTTTAATCAACATAACGCGTTTTGGTCTAATATTAAATTCACGACCATCTTTTTTCTTTTTTGAGTTTGACGCAACACATTTGGCTGTTTTTATAAGTTTCCTACACGAATGACGAATTGTGGATGATTTAGAGAAACCGTAACGTGTTTTGGACGGTTTTTCCGCTGAATGAGCGTATTCATATATTTCAGATGGCACGGGATTTGGCTTCGAGAGACAGGCTCTTCGTGAACAATACTCGCTGCAGGAATATGGGTTTAGGAATAAAACTCTATAAACCAGTGCTTAGCTGTGGGATGTAAATCAATTTTTTGAAGAGTAGTGGAATGTAGGGATGTAATTGCAGCTTCCTCAGAATTTTCCACATAATATCCTTTAATGTATTTCACGGCAGGTTTAAGGTATCGCATGTGCAACACCATCTCTACAAATTCCATGTGTGAACAGTAATGTTCTTTGTTTAGCACACAGATTAAATATTTTCCTTTTAAACACACAAAACTGTCATTTTTGTAATCCAATAGATATTATATATTTTTAAACTGTGGTCATTAAAACGCTGTATACAGGGTCAAAATTATTTAAACCGACAACTCTGGGAGGTTGTAGGGTACACCAAAACAAATATTTTTCCTTAATGCAATTTTTTCCTATGAGGATTATTTAAACCGGTAGAGGAAGATTTCTCTAGCGGCAAATTAATTAAACCAAACACTTTTGCATGTTTTATTACCAAGAGACAACAAATTAACATAACGCAATTACTTAAATTACAGTATAGGTTCAAAAATGCCTCCATTGACATGTAAACAAAGGTTACACCGGCGAATCATGTTCTGTCTAACACGGGCAAAAACTCCAGGAGTATCGTTAATTGCTCCTGCTGCTGCTACTATCCGGGCAACCAGATCCTTTTCTGATGCAACAGGAGTTGTGTAAACAAGGTTACACATTTCTCCCCACACAAAAAAATCCAAAGGGGTCATATCTGGGGATCGAGCAGGCCATGGTACAGGACCACCTCTGCCAATCAACTTTTCTGAAAAACGTTGGTTCAAGAATCGACGCACACGACGACTGAAATGTGCCGGCGCCCCCGTCATGTTGGAACCACATGCGTTGGCTTGTAGGAAGTGGGACGTCTTCCAGCAATTCTGGCGAGAAAATTGTAATAGTGCCTGCCATTTAATGGCTTTGGTAGGAGATATGCCCCAATTAAACAGTCCCCAACAACACCGGCCCACACATATCAGTGTACTCACTCCAGGTGTATCACTCCATTAGTAAACAGATACAATTCACTACTACACTGGTGGACAAAACAATTCCTACCATCGACAGCAGTTGTAGCCATGGCAACTGAAGAGAGTAATACGCCCTCTACCGGTTTAAATAATCCTCATAGGAAAAAATGACATTAGGGAAAAACATTTGTTATGGAGTCCCCTATAATCTCCCAGAGTTTGTCGGTTTAAATAATTTTCACCCTGTATATTAACCTCAATGCTGATACAAAACGGGTTTTAAAATTATTTATTAAAGTACAAATACACGAGAATTTGATTAAACAATGCAACACTTTTTCTCAGGACTAAAATAAATTAATTCAATAAACTTAAAGTTTACTTACTAATGTAAGTCATCATTATTAAGATTTATTAATAAACTCCGTTGGGGTGTTATTCACAATTTTTCTTCTTTTCATGTGATACACCTAGTTGTCTGTTACGTCTCAATCCAACGTTTGAAGGGTCTGCCCTCGAAGAATTTGAAGCTAGCGTATTAATAAATTTATTGTTTCAAAAATATTAGATCTCTTGCCTGGTGGCTGGTAATTTAAAATTATTCACAATTTATAATTATAATATAAAATTATATATCTTTTATTTGAATTGGAAATATTTAAACAGACCAACAATAACCTACTATTAAACGAGAACACACCGAAGAGTTCAAATTCTCTCTTTAAAGTTATAACGGACCAGCAAGTCTTAAGTCGAAGCCAGTGGTTGCAGATGTACTCTGCTGATGATGGGACTAGTCCCGAAAGGCCTACAGTAACTTCATGTTTCGACGATTGAGGAGACAAACCTAAAGGTATATAATTTTATATTTAATTCCAAATTATTAATGTAAGGCTTCAGAGTCGCAATATCTTATAAGTTAAATACTGCTGACGCATGAAATATAAATTTTCTGTCTAAAAATTCTAATCCTCTACAACCTGTAGAATTTTAACTTCAATTTTATTGAATTCTTATATTTTAGACTCCGAGGGAAAGTGTTATATTATTTAATGGATTTCTCATATACTTTTATTGGATTTTTATGACCATAGTTAAAAAAAGTTAGTCTGTTTATTAGATTTAAAAATTAATGTCCTATGTATTTAAAATGAAAATACTTCATGTCTTTATAATTAGTTGATGAAAGTAGAAGGTTGAGTTATTACAATTATGATAATGTAATTTAATATCAGATATTACTGCGAAGAGGCGGAAAACAAGCATCTTAGCCTGTTTTCTCAATTAGCCGAACCATTTAATTGCAATTAGAAGACCGAAGAAAAAAAAAGTCGTTTTTCATTCTCGTCTTTCTTACTGAAAGGAAAGGAAATTACATCTAGTGCTTGAAAATATTTCATATAATTATATCATCTTCCTTCCTAAAGATTCTATCTCTCACTAATTAAATTATGTTTAGGTCATTCTGAGTTTGTCCAGAAGTCAGATGAATGACATAGATCTGTATCTAGATACAAGCAAACGTAGTAGTAAACCTTGTGTCTCTCAGCGAAGCTTAGGCGTTCTCCCCCTACAGGGGAGGATTCAACCATACTAATTTACGCTTATTTTCGGATAAATATCATTGAGTAGCCCGTGGTCAGCGTTCCGCCTTATTGTGACATCTAACAAACCAAGGTAGTACTAGGATGGGAACATTTGGTAAATTTTGCAAAGAGCTATTTTTATTTAGGTACAAGCAAACATACATTTTTATATTTAATTTAAAAAAATTGTTTCTTGTAATATGAACAACACTATGAAAATATTATAGAATAAGTATTAGAAACGCGTTGTCCCGCGCCGTAGCCGAGTGGTTAAGACAAGAAGCCTTGGCGCAGAGCTACAGGACTTGCTCTGGTTCGAGTACCCTTGGGGGAAGAAATTTTATCATAGTCGGCCAGTATCGGATGGGTGCCCACCCAGTATCGTGAGGCATTTGGGTAGCTACAAAAAGTAGTGATTCCAGGTTGAGAAGACCAGCTATAACGGCGGGGGATCCACATGCTGACCATATGTCACCCCTACATTGGTTAGATGATAGTCTACCTCTGTAATTAACACATGTGGATGTGAGGCCAGCAGCCGTCTGGTAGGCCAAGGGCCTTCTAGGCCTGTCGCGCTTTGAGTTATATATATATATATATATATATATATATGGTATGATAAGAAAAATAAATGCCTGGACGGGATTCGAACCCGGATCTCTGAGTCTGTACCTCGGTGTGATATCCATTACACCACCAGGCGAATCCAATTCAGACATTTATTTTTCTTATATATGTATTATATTCCCCATTGTTACTAGATGTCGCGAGAACTCGGTCTTCACTGCCATCTAGCAGCTGACTATAACAAGCAAGCAAATTAAAGAGAACATTTTTTTTTTTTACTTTATAGCAGTGACGATATATATATATATATATATATATATATATATATATCGGAAACATGTTATAGAATGATTAGCAAAACAACCTTGTGCTGAAGATAGGTGTGCTACAGAGTTTAAATACATTTTAAATGTATTTTATTAGTTGAGGAGATGGAACTGCAGATTTATAATATTATATTATAATTTTTATATTGTGATTATGGAATTTAACAATTAACTGCACAAATGACTCCACACGTTACACAAAGGATATTAAGTGGATATCTTAAGCTTACATTGAAAGGTTAATGTGTTAATTAAAACAAGTTATTATGTAAATAAATATATTAGCAAGGTGGATGTATACTTCTACATCTGAGATCACCTGAACTAGATATTTGTGACTGATTCATATTCAAAGTGTAATGTAGAGTACCTCTATTGAAATAACTAAAGATATGTTGTAGATAATTTTACATGTTTGTCATAATTTCCGAATTAGGCCTAAAGAGACGTTTAAAATGTCTTTAAATTCAGCGTGGAGATTAGTACAGATATTGTGATAACATTTTGAATACAATTTTTAAAGACTATTTAATTCGTGCTCCAAATGGGAGTCAATGACTAATCACATTTCAATGATTTTTTATTTACAACCAATCACAGTCGTGTTTCGCCTAGAATTTACCAACTAAAGTTTATCATAATAAAGAAAGCACCTCCTTTTTAACATTATGAATAGGCTATAGCATTATTTTGCAGTGAGTGACTCTCCAAGAAATACGGCTACCAGATTGTATATATAGTGCATGAATGTCAACACATAGCGCATGCGGGAGTTAATATAAAAACATTTGTAGCAATTGATTATACCACCAAAGAAAGAGAGCACTGTTTGCACTTTCTTAAATGTATTTTTTCCCAAGGTAATAACATTCCAGAAAAATATAATTGTCATATTTACATCATCAGAAATTAATTAATATACAGTTTGATGTTTCATTTTTTCTCCACTAGAGTGCATTCTTACAATATTGCGTTCCTTTGGCAATAAATAATATGATCTGGTTGCAGTGATGAACCAAAGAAGGAAATGAAGCGTACCAATCGTTTCTCATTTGTTTTCAAACATCGCCGTTTACATTAAATATATAAATATTTTAAAATAATTATATTTAAATAATGATTTGTGAGTAAACAGCTTAATTTTATTCGTTAAATTGTCCTATCAAATGCCACTTCTTATTTCCAAATTCTCTACATAAATTGACTCCTCACTTCGTGAGTCGTGAATTTATCGATAATTTGGAAATCACTCGTGGCATTACTTATGATAATATAGTCATTTAGTTATAACACATACAGTAATAGGGGCTTGCTGCACCGTAGTTAAGATAATGCACTACACGCCGCAACGTCAAAGGAATGATTTCCAATCGGTCAGGGTTTTTAAACTGACCTGAATCTTCTAGGGCACAGCGACCGAGATAGACACGCAGCATCTAACGGAAATGAGTATCAGACGTTTGATCTGCGGGAAAGGCGTCGTCATGCAGAACTAACAACTCAGCTGACATCTCGTACCGATTGTCTCGAAAAGAGTGAGCCTTAACCTCAAATTACCTCAATGGTCTGTGAGCTAGTGGTATAAATTTACCTTTTAATGAATATTTACAATCGCATTCCTTATAGAATCAGGGATAAATCCAACATACATAAAAGGGAAAAATATTTCTAGCGAAGTGTCGATGCCTGTGAACGAAGGATTATTATGCTCCGGTTCCTTGTTTGCAGGTTCATAACCGGCTATGGTCGACGGATTGTAAGGGCATGGGAATTCTGAGTTCGGTTTCCTTCGGAAGGAAAGTGAAATCTTAGATTTCGTGTCGTAGATTAATTTACGGCAAGTAAAATAATGTCAAGTCTGATGTAAGAGTCATCTGAGGAAAAAACAAATGTCGGCTCTTTTACGCCCTGATTTGAATTTCAACGGTTTTTGGCATAAAACTCCATGGTCGCTAAGCACGTTTTTAAAAAAAAATAATACGTTGGAAAGCTATTCAGAAGGCTGGACAATTAGAACTGTGTAGCCTATTTTAGTGAACGTCTGATATACATAATCCACTTATATAGCCTGATGCGAAATATCGCTTATGATGAGACCTTCTGATACATGCGATCTTACAGATTATTTAACTCATACCCCAAATGGGAGTCAGTGACCAATCACATTTCAATGATTTTTGATTTACAACCAATCACAGTCGTTTTTCACTTCGATTTTGTCAGATCAATTTTATCACTTTAAAATCAAGCTCCTCCTTTTTACACGCTTTATATTAGCTTGACCTGTATCTACCTATATAACGGAATCTTTCAACACGATTTTCACCCACATAAAAACATTGGATCGACTTGAAACTTTGTATACTTGTAAAGGAGCAATGACAATGCAATAATTTCATAATTAATATATAATACGTTGCGGACTTATTGACTTTTTAGTACATCGTTGTAAGATATTAATATTATATCCTCTGGTAGCTCAGTTGTTAGAGTAGTGGACTGTTGTGGTATATCCATCCATAGTAATTCTGCCCGAGGGCAGTCCTTCACTGCAATCATAACATTTTCATGCTATGCTTGCAGCTTTACTAGGGAATTGTAGGTGTGGTAGCTTCCCGTCACTTTCCACACCGGTGAAAGATGATGATGATAATGATAAGGATGATGGCCATATGATTTCGGGGACCGTTTGGGCCTTAAAATTTTCCTGACATTTATCTTACAAGTGAGGAAAAACCCCGATAAAAACCTCGCCCAGAAAAATTGCCCCGGTATCGATCCCGGGCCGGCTGCGTGACAAGGTAGTACGCTACCTCGAGATTGTGGTATATAATTTCAGTAATCCATAGGTCGCTGGTTCAAATCAAGCTCGGATGATTTTTAGGAGAGTATTACTTTTAGCTCATACTACAATAGTATCGAATTTAAAGATATTTACATTTTTATATTATTCTGTAAAATATTAATGACAATTTTGTAAACTTACCACATTTTAATTTATCGAAAAAATATGAGAAGGATACGATTAACTGTAATTAATCATCTATATGAAAATATTCAAAAATATTATAATAATGTTAGTAAAACGAAAATCTTAGCTTTTAAGGGATCAGATACCGTGAAAGCTAAAATAATTCTGGAGAGAAACCCATTGAACAAGTGAACCATTTTAAGTACCTGGGTTATGAAATCTCCTATATTTAAAAAAAATAAGATCTGTTTAACAAAATTAATAAATTTAATTATATATGTGGCACCACTAAAATAATATTTAAAATACTAGAATGGAAATAAAACTAAAATTTTATAAAGCAGTGACAATCCCTTTACTATTGTATGGTAGTGAATTTTGGGTTTTAACTAAAAGAGAAGAGAAGATCATAGAAGCAGCTGAAATGAGATTTCTCAGAAGTGTGGCTGGCTGGAAACTTCTAGGTAAAAGAAGAAGTGAAGATATTAGAAATGAGCTAAATATTTTAAACTTTTAGATAAAATAAAAGAATCTAGAAAAAAACTGGAAAGAACATGTTCAAAGAATGAAAGATGATCGGATTCCAAAAATTATACTTAGTTACAAACCAAGAGAAGACAGGAATATTGTAGACCGAAAAAGAGATGGATTCAACTTTTTGAATGAGAATCTATGATGTTAGATAATTAAAAAAAAATATATATAATTATATTCGTGCCTAGACACTAAATTATCGTAAGCAATTAAATTTTCATGGGATTCCGGTTTATGACAATCAATTAAACTAAAAATTAAAATAAATAATAGTTAAAAAAACTAAATCAACACGCTTTATTAGATAACCGAACTAAAAAATGAAACATAATTTTAATTTCCAACACGCTTGGGATAAAATTAAAGCGGCCAACAAAAAAATCATCTCCAACACATCTAGAATAAAACTAGAGTTATCTAAAAAAAAATCATCAAAAGCGTGGGATGCTTCTTATTGTTTTTACGTTTTCTTTTTAGAGACTTTACTTTTACCAATATAAGTTTATTATGAAATATATTAATAGATAAAGGGCACCCCACGCTTTTGATGGCAAAATTATTTTTTTTTGTATATAACTCTAGTTTTATTCCAGATGAAATATATTAATAGATAAAGGGCACCCCACGCTTTTGATGGCAAAATTATTTTTTTTTGTATATAACTCTAGTTTTATTCCAGATGTGTTGAAGATGATCTTTTTTGTTGACCACTTTAATTCTATCCCAAGCGTGTTGGAAATTAAAATTGTTTTGAATTTTTTAGTTCGGTTTTCTAATGAAGCGTGTAGTTTTAGTTTTTTAAAATTATTATTTATTTTTTATTTTTTAGTTTGGGTTTCTGATAAAGCGTGTTGTTTTAGTTTTTTAAACTATTATTTATTAACATTCTGAATAGGTCATAGCATTATTTTGCAGTATCTTGATGTGGTTACCAGATTGTATATATAATGCACGAATGTTAACCCATAGTGCTTGCGGGAGATAATATAAAAAAATTGTAGCAATTGATTATACCAAAACAAAACACTGTTTGCACTTTCTTAAACGATTTATTTCCCAAGAAATAACGTTGCAGAAAAATATAAATGACATATTTACATCATAGGACATCAGAAATTAATTAATACCTATAATGTTGGTTATAAATTTCTCCACCAGGGTGCATTCTTACAATATTGCGATCCTTTGGCAATAAATAATATGATGTAGTAGCAGTGATGAGCAAATGAAGCGTAACAATCGTTTCCATTTGTTTTAAATCATCACTGTTTGCATTAAATATATACATATTTTAAAATAACTATAGTTAAGTGAGTAAGCAGCTTAATTTTATTCGTTAAATATTCCAAACAAACGCCACTCTTGATTTCCAAATTCTGTAGATAAATTGACTCCTCACTTCGTGAGTCGTGAATTTATCGATAATTTGGAAATCACTTGTGGCATTACTTATGATAAAGTTATGCACAATTTAAAAATTGTTTTTTTTTTAGTTTATCCGGTCAGTTATAAGTCTATATTAATTAAACTAATTAAGAGTTTGGTACGGATATAATTTTATTAATACCTTTTTTTAGTTTACAATAATTTTATGTTGCCTGATATGCATGATGGATATGAATTCTACTGATAAAATTTCAGAGGCTGTTCAGATATTAGCTGAGTGTTTTGCTATACACATATGTGGATGTTAGGGCAGAAGTCGGATGGTAGACCAAAGGCCTCTTAAGCCTGTTGTGTCATGGAGTTGAGTTTTGATATGTTAACCCACGATCCACGGCACTTCCTTACATACTAATTTGATACTGATACGTCATACCTATGAATTGTATCCCTTGGACATTCATATCACGGCAATTGCTGTAAATATTACATCGTAACCTACACGCCAACCCTTAATAATTCCCTAGATCTCGTAACATTTCATCACATTTTTGAAAGTAGAAACTTCGGTTCAGATGTTTTTTGTTACTAGAAACCAGCAACAATAAATATGGAAAAAAATATTAATCATTTCACATGATTTATTTCAATAATAGAAATTATCTAAATAAGTAATATTTTGAACTCATCCCATCTTTTCACAATTCCGCAGTCGAAAAATTATTTAAATAGGCCTATTATATATATGTATAACTTCTGTGTTCTCTTTAAAGTTACCTTCAAAATGACATCACAATACCTGTACTGTTCAATAAATAATTATGATTTTTACAGCCATAATTTAACATGCAAAAAAAATTATTTTAAGATATTTGTTAGCCTATTATTACAACCCCTTTTAACAATGGTTATAGGTAGCGAGGTCGGCTCAAAAGGCAAAGGTTTTTTATTTATATTGTGTTCCATGCTGTTAAGGTATTAAAGCAATGAGGTTGGAGAGTCGTTTCTCTGCTGCTCCCAGTCTGCCTGTAGAACGCGTCAGCCATTATCAATGCTAGAGATCTCTCAAGGTTAGCTTTATTTTAGTGAAGGAGTGATTGTACCGTTATTAATTACCACACATAAACCAACAACATCAACCTTTATTACAACATATATATATATATTAAAACATTTGCTAAATTAATTCATACACAAAATTACTCGAAAGTATAATCTTTTATACTCAAACATGAATGTTTCATGACGCGGATTTACTTAAAGAGCTACGTTAAACCATGAGATAAGTCTTAAATGAGTGTTGTATTTCGTTTCAAAGCTGAAGTCTTTCCTTCGACTCCTGATCCTAAATTATCCTAAGCTACTTCAAGCTAAGGTTAACTCAAATTGATTTTATTTAAAGTTAAATGTAAAATAATTAAAAACAAATTACAAGTTAATTTTAATCTCCACCTGGAACTTTTAATATTTACAAAATATACTCACACCCGAGTAGTGTACATGTCCTCTCTGAGCGTTTCTGAAGCTGCCCTCCGATCTCAATTTTGGACTCAAAATCGTCGTTATTTATTCGATATTTTTTCCCCTTCCAGCGTGAGCCTGTGCCGGTCACAGCCATTATTTCCTAATATGGGGTAATCATTTGGTTTTGTCAGGGACAGATCATATAAGTTGTTTGTCTCCTTAACTAATGTGTTATTCAAATGGTGCTATTTTCCTGGTATTTTCGTAATTCTGTCCTAATAGTTTGAAAAATATGTTTTTCCCAAGACCCAAGCTGTTCCTGCAACTTCAAGATTTTCCATATTTTCTTAATTTTTCCCTGTTTTTTTATCTCTTAAAACTCGTCCCTAATTTTGGTTATGCTTTTATTAGAGCTTCCAACGTTGATTATTTTTCCTCTACCTTTTGATATAAAACAGCAGTTTATCTCGCCTCGGTCTCTGTCTTTTTAGCGTTATTTTTACGGAATCTGCACTTAGGACCTATTGTATTTACAACAAACTCCTCCCCCCCCAAATATAACCATAGGTTTGCAAAACCGTCGGTTATCCTCTAACATAAAATATCTCGAGGATGAATTTCCAAAATTTTGGAACTCGTATGTCTACCCATAAAATTAGTCGTCTGTGTTTAACGGGATATTCCTAACGGCGGGCCTCACAATTCCTAGAGAAGGGCTCTTCACCTTCTGAAATTAATTATTACGCTTGCCTATATCCCGTGATTTCATCTCTGTATCGTCTTACGTCACTATCATTAAAAAAAACAATAAATTCCTTAATTCCGATGCTTACGTCGATTGCCGCGTGATGGTTTTATACGAGATAGTTCCTGGTAATTTTTAAGCCCTGTCCGGGATTTTTTTTTTTTGTCATGTTGCCTAAACCCCTTCCCTCGTGTCTCTTCCTGTTACCACGTATTACTGTTAGTTTTCGATGATGCGTCCAGCCGAGTGGGACCACGTGTTCCTTCTATATAAGTTCCAGGTGAGTTACATTTATTTTATGTTAAACTTAAACAACTTAGATAACTTTGAGGAAACTTATTCGATGTTCACTATGCCGCTTATGTTTTTTATTTGATTCATGTAATCGAAATGTCTTGCCTCATCGCGATTGAACATCACCTTGATGGGTGAAAGTTGCGAGATTTATCGAGAATAAATTTCCTCTCAGTTCTTAACCCTAGTCCTACGCCGTTTACATTAGCTATTTAGACATTTTTAAAGCCCTGTATTTAAATAATTATGCCTTAACAGAACCTAAATGTTTATAATATAGTTGACCTAATTCTAAATTACCATATTTTTTCCTTTCTTCAATCTTCGTGTGTTTTCGTGTTCTTTCGTGATTATAATATAGTCCGTTATTCACTGATCGGCCTGTAATTTTATTTGCCGTACTCTTGTTTATATTCCGTTATTCACTGATCGGCCTGTAATTTTTAATGGCCGTACACTCGTTTATCCAAAAAGTTAAATGTATTGACTCTTTATTTGAAGTTGTCCATTGATAGACCTATCATTTTTATGTCCTTAGTACTTGGGTTGGTCCTCGCTGGTCTTAGATTTGTGGTCGTGGTGCAGGGTTCGAGTCCATCACCGTCCATGTGTTGATGAGGTACCGAGCAGTGCCACATGTGCCGGCTCCTAATTCAAGGTTGGCTTTACCATGTTATTTGATTATGAGGGTCCACGTTCCATACCCTGATAGGTCCATAGGACAATTTCAGGATGGGTTGGATGGATTTCCTTCATAAAGCGTTGTGTTGCTAGGATGCTCAGCAGTTAGGGTGAATCATTGGGTAGTTTGGATTAGAGGTTAGGGTTGACTGTGGAGTTAGTGAGTTTTTTTTGTTGCTGGGTTGGTTATGTTGTTGATCAGCTGGACCCTTATCCTGGTAATGCCTTTATTCTGGTGATGTGTGTAGTGGAACAGGCGGCCATGGCAGTCTCCCTGTTGATGGTTAGACTTGTGCAGTCCCTGGATCGCCTGGTATTGACTCCATTCTGTCCTAGCCGGGATGAACCGCTGGTCCAGGGGTGATGCTGGTTGTGGTGCTGAAACTCTCGTGTATGTTTTAGAGATTTGGTAGACAGTTAAACTTATGGGTGGAAGTCAGTTAAAACTTATGGGAATTATTGATACCCATTCACTACCTTTAGTATATTTGCAATATTTAGTTCCAGGTGAATCGTTAGCAAGCAGTATTTGGACATGATATTCTACTCGGGTGTGATTTCCTTTGGGATTTATTTTACTGGTTGTTGTTGCCTCCAGTTCGTAAATAGTAGCTTTTGATACCTGATTAATCCTAGGTTTATTTACATTTTTAGTTATGCTACCCCTCGGTTAGCATGGGACATAATTGTTTTTTTCCACCTAGGGTCCAGAAGTGATCGCCCGTCAGGTTGTTAATTTCTGGGATGTTTTCCTAATCCCTGTTTAGTTTTATGATTTAACTCTTTTATTAACAATTGAAAATGGAACACGTCTCATATTAGAACAGAGTCATACTAAAATACGCTCGTCAGTATTAAACAGCAAACTCCATGTCACATGGGGTGTTAACTAAATTATGTGAATCGAAGAAGATTCTATCTAAGTTATTCTCAACCTGACGTTCGGTCGCCTTCCTCCCAGTTTAATACTCTTTACCAAGTCCCTTTTTATTTTGCATGTGTGTGGTCTATGATTTTATTTCCCTTTTGTTTCCCTTTATGTTGTGTTCACCCTAATTCTCTCTGTTTAGACCTATACCTGCCATAGCATTGCTTTCACCTCTATTCCCCTAACCATATTTCCATAAATTTTATCTCTCTTTATATAATTGTCCCTCTGTTTACCTAAACATATTATCCTAAAGGTCATCTCTATTCTTATAATGTTTCCTCTGCTTGCCTATCCATATTATCCTAAATTCATCTCTATTCTTTTAATGTTTCCTCTGCTTACCTAATCATATTATCCTAAATTCATCACTAGTACTTAGTTTCTTTTGAGCTAATTTATGGGAGCCGGAAATTCCATGAGCATGATAGTTCTTATTAAAAATTGTAAATTTTATTCGTCTGTTCATATCGATAGGTTCCAATATTTTTAAGATACCACAGGTTCGTTCTAACATTATTTCCTATGTTCCTTACTTCATTTATTTACTTATTCATGTTTTTATTTAGTTATGTATTTTAGGTACTTGTTTATTTATTCACTTTTAGACTGCTTATTGGTGCTTTCTTACCCATACTACCTTATTGGTTTAACCTCTCCTTTTCATGCACCTTATGTGTTTAACCTCTAATTTTCATGCAGTTCCCTAAGTGTTTAGTTTTTTTTGTATTACCCTATGTGTTTAACCTCTAAGTTCTTGTACTATCCTTATGCGTTTAACTTCAAATTTCCTGTACTCCTTTCATGCACTTCCCTAAGTGTTTAACTTTTACTTCCCTGTATTACCCTATGTGTTTAACTTCTAATTTTCTATACTCCATATGAGTTTACCCTCTAATTTCTTGTACTCCTTATGAGTTTAACCTCTCATTTCCCGAGATCTCCTTTTATGTATTACCGTATGTGTTTAACCTCTAATCTCTGTGATCTCCCTTCATGTGCTACCTTATGTGTTTAACTTCTAATTTTCCGAGATCTCCCTTCATGTGCTACCTTATGTGTTTAACTTCTCTACTTAGGTCAATCTGTCTCTCTAGGCTCTACTCGTCGATCGCACAATCGTTATATCTGTGTTTCCTTTAGTATTCTTCTTCTTTAGTGTCCCAACGTATCTGACGTCCCTGTCTATTATTCGTTATCCCTTCGTTATGACCATGTTCCTGTGTGCGTACGTCTTTTTCTCCGCGGTTTCCCTGGCATCCTGTCCTTCCTAATTCTATCCTTGTTTATTGTTTCTCCTTAGTCAGCCTGTTGGTGCCTCAACGTCCGCTACTGCGTCCAGAAGGGAATTAAATCCTATCCTCCCAGACGGGGTCCGTCTCTTGCTCACCTCACTTCCTAACTTCGGGTTTATTAGAAACTCTGTTGGTTCCTCAACGTCCGCTACTGCGTCCAGAAGGGAATTAAATCCTATCCTTCCAGACGGGGTCCGTCTCTTGCTAACCTCAGTCCCTAATCCCGGCTATGTATCCTTGGGGTGGGGTAGCCAATTCCCCTTGCACGACCATGAAGACCAAGAATGGGCTCGACCTCCGACAACGGTGACTCGGTTATCCCTTGCACGACCACGAAGTGGAGGCCGGGATGCTCCCATCTTCGTCAACAGTGACTCGGTTCCTTCCTAACCCCACTCCTCTCATTTTCGCGATTCCTGTCTCGCTATTTATCCTGTCGGGTGAGCCAGCGAATTCACCTTGCACGACCATGAAGACCAGGAATGGGCTCGACCTCCGACAACGGTGACTCGGTTATCCCTTGCACGACCACGAAGTGGAGGCCGGGATGCTCCCATCCTCATCAACAGTGACTCGGTTCCTTCCTGACCCCACCCTTCTCATCCTGCTGCCTCAGGAGTTTATTACCTTAGAGAGAGCCTTTTTGAACTCATGGACGCCTCTACATCGGAAAAGTGGATTTTATCCTAATCTTTTTGATGGGGATCCCCTATCGCCATCATCCCTCTCTAAACCCGGGTATCATGACAGTTTTCCGTGGGTCTCCTTGCCCGTAATTGTATTGTGCTTTCATTTGTTCCTATGTTTCCTTGTTTCCTGTTAATTCCCCGATGCCTATCACTCCCTAAACAACGATGTTCCATATGGTCCCTAACGTCAGTGCCAAGCCGGCAAGGTTTTATGGCCAGTGCCCCAAGATCATTTTGGAGTTCTCAGTCTCTAGATCATGTCATAACGGGGGTGCCCCACCTTCCGACTTGCACCTGCCTAGCTTGTTGGCGAAGTGTTCAGGCAACTCGCGCCAAATTTTCGAGGTCAAAACCTCTCCAAAAGGGTCCTTAGTCCTTCCCAACTTGTATCCCCGTGTGCGACTATGTAAGTTTCATGTCTGTGTGTGTATTTCTCACGTTACCTAGCCTAGATTGACCTAAGTTGTAGCCTATCCTTTTATTTTTATCCCTCGTAGGCCTAAATATGAAGAGTCTTAAGCGATCTAGTTTCCATCTATTTTCGAAATATGTCATATCCCATATGTGTGTGTGTCTACTACTCGACTGGTCACTAGTCCTAACTGACATGGAACAAAAGCTCGCAGTACAGGAGAGTCTAGGGCCCTTAGGCCCTCCAAACTTTACGAAGCCAGTCCATCTCAGCAGGAACCATTGCCTGCAGAGTGTATTATTTGTTATGTCATACTCAGTAATAGTATTTCGTGTAACCCCTGGTTTTCCATTTTGAAATTCCATTATTCTACTAGATCGAATAAAACAACTCACTGATTGCCAAGTTCCTAATTTTTACTTCTATATTCTAAGTGTATTATTCAATGCGTTGTAATTCCTACTAAGTTTCCATGCCCCTCTGCCGTTCTCTTTCATTTTATGCATAAACATAAGTATGTTCTTTTGGTATGTCGCTCTTATTTCGTTTTTATTATTATTATTATTATTATGGTTAATTAATTTACCGTGAATTTATTATTAGTATTATCATTATTATTATTGTGGTTTAGTAATTTATCGCGAATTATTATTATTATTATCGGTATTATTATTATTATGATGAGTATTATTATCGTTATTATTATTATTATGATTATTATTATTATCATTGTTAGTTATAAATTTATTGAGTTTTATTATTATCATTATTTACTTTTCTGGTGATTTATTATTATTATCATGTTTTTTACTAATTTTCAGGATCTTCATTAATATTAATAGTTTTATTTCTCTGTTTACATCCTATTAATCTCACGTGGATATCATAACTGGTCTCTAGCATCCTATCCTTGCGGGTTATTCGTCGATGTTTGTTTGTCAAGTATCCTAATTTTCACTCAAAAACATGTTACTGCCGAAAGAAAATATTTCTGGGAATAAGTCTATCCGCCCGTTATCATTTCTGTAAGCGCCTTGGTTTTACCTTCCCTCCGTGATCCTACTAGCGGAGCTCTATGGTTATGCCTAATTTCCGTACTCCTCTTCCATTCGAGCTCTCTTATTTATACAGAATTCCATTCTTTTGTTTCCGAAACCTAAATCCGAATTACGGATCAAGCGAGTCCTCCCTTAATTGCGTTAGCCTCCTTGACTTTACTTTCGATTTACTTGACTCATGATTTAGAACCGTCTCCCATTGTAGTCGAAATTTTCACAGAATGCGCTCGCCAGCATTGTTGTAAATCTCTCAACACCGCATGAGAGGTTATGAAAAATTAATTTAAGTTATTATTTTACCTGAAGTTCGGTCGTCTTCCTTTCTATGAGTCTCGAATTGGAAATCCCTTAGTCATGTTATTTCCCTTAGGGAGGGTGGTGGTGTCTGCTTTGTTTTTTTTTTATTAGTCTCAATTCCTGCTTTTTGATCGCGTTCTCTCTAATTTATCCGAAGTTTCCATGCCCCTTTTCCATACTCTCTGTTTTCGAACCTAGAATCTACCTTCCTCATTAATTGAATTCGTCTTTTGATGGTGCTACTTCCCTACTCCCCTCTTTTCGATGTCTCTCTAAGTTTTAAGTTTCCAGGCCCTTTTCCCATTCCGTCTTTTACTAATAATATGTCACTTCTCCTTAACTGCTAATCCCTTAGTCATGTTATTCATATTTATCATTTATTTATTTTCCCATACGTTTCCTTACGACCAAAAATTTAATAGTATTTATTGCATGTATGTGTAAGGTGTCCCTCTGAATTATCTGCTAACTAGATGTTGACAATTGTATATTACCCTGAAGGAAGTCAGAACTTTCACTTACAAAAAAAAAAAATATCACCTTCCAGCATCAGCTGAGAGTTTACAGCTATTTGACCTCCTAAATGACTCAGCCTACCTGCACGTAGGCAAGAGATGTCTCAAAACAAACTATCTATCAAGATGGCGATTTCTCAATTTCCCACGCTGGTGAGTTCATATTTATTATCCAGAAAATCTGTATTTCCTTGAAAAGTACCCTAGTATTATTATTATTTTATTTGTCATCCAATCTCTTCCATTATCTCGCATTATGAATGTTTGATTTGTACCCGACTTCGTGTGTTGTTTATTATTTTAGTGTGTGTTCTATTATTATTAATTTTAAATCACTCAGTTAGTCGTTCTCTCTGTGTTATATCTACCTTCGATTTTTAACTGAAAAACGTTCCTAAATATAATACGGTGCTCGCCAACCCATCATATCCTAGAAAACATTTCCAGCGGCAAATCGGTATTAAAAAAAATTCGTTGATATTTTTAGTATTAATATCCATTTCTACTAACTTGGGGGGGTAAAGTACTGCGCTACAAGCCGAAACGTCGGGGGTTCAAGTCCCGGTGTGTTTTAGGTTTGTTAACCTGATCTAGACCTTCTGGCGGCACTATGCCCTGGGGTCGATTCAGCCTCTAACTGAAATGAGTACCAGACTCTTGTTCTGGGGGGAGGGCGGCCGTCACGCAGGGCTGATAACCCGGCTGACATTACGTGCTGATTGTCTGAAATTTTGGGGGACCTAATATTTTTCGTTACCTCTATCCGTTTCCCAGACATATCCTAAATGTTTTCTACTGTTGTTGATTATGGAGGCACCTGCCCCAGAATCTAGGAGAAAGGTTCTATCCTTCCCTTCGTTTCTGATGGTGACTAGTAACTCCCTAGTGCCAGTGCAGGCCCTGAATATCCCTAGTTTCTCTGGGGTGCCGGGTTCGATGATTGGGTCTGTGTCACCGAACGATTCGTATTTGGGGTCTCCCTCTTCTAACTTTCTGGCGCATCTCTCGGGTTCGCTGGTGGAGAACCGTTCTTTGAGTCGTCTAGTGTCGTCATCCGAGCGTATTATTCTGGTATCGGCTTCAAAAAAAAGGCCCTAGCATCCCTTGTTAATTTTGTTTTCAAAATCATAACTTTTATTTCATGTGTCCATCGATTAATAGTGCTTAATGTATGTATTATATCTAGAAATGCTTCTATCGACATGCTCGGGGAAATTCCGTCCCATGGGGGGATTTGGTCTATTAGAGCCGCTCCATTAACGGAGTCCATGCTCGGAGGTGGGGCGTCGCTACGGTGGGCGTCGCGGAACTGGCTGCGACAGATACAATCTGTCCTCTAAATTGGGCCAAGATGGCCTCTTGCGCTACCATCCTAGATGATAATTCTCCTATCGCCTGGGACACCTCTTCGGGAATTTGCGGATTCATCTTGGGAGGCATTCTCTATTATTTTACTAACACAACAATGTACCTAACGCAACTAACCTTACTGCAAGCGTCAGAGTAGTTCTACCTATTCACACAACACCTAAGTTTCAAATTCCCACAATGTAATAATACCTAAATATCTGAACACCATACACAATGTCTGTTAACACAATAATTAACTTATTCTAAGCAAAATAAAACACTTCCTGTAAAAGTCACAACTTAAATTCCACAACACGTCAACATAAATTAACTTTACCACTTGTTAAAGGAAATAATTCAACCAATACAAGAAAAAATAATATCCAAAAAAAAAAAATCTGTGCTGTAAAAGACACACAAGTTACCAAGTTAATTTATGCTGAAATGAACACTCTTAAAATACTATGTTATTTATACTTCGTTAATTTATGCTGAAATTGAACACTCTTAAAATACTATGTTATTTATACTTCGTTAATTTATGCTGAAATTGAACACTCTTAAAATACTATGTTATTTATACTTCTCTCATGTGATTAAAAAAATCTTCTGCAAAAAAAACATATATATATATATATATAAAAGTTGCGATTGCTGTTCTGTGTGGATTGAAATTTTAGGGTTCGTTTCCTATTCGTGAGAATAATAGAAGATTATGCTCACGAGTATATCACACCGCGGGGCACCACTTTATTACAACCCCTTTTAACAATGGTTATAGGTAGCGAGGTCGGCTCAAAAGGCAAAGGTTTTTTATTTATATTGTGTTCCATGCTGTTAAGGTATTAAAGCAATGAGGTTGGAGAGTCGTTTCTCTGCTGCTCCCAGTCTGCCTGTAGAACGCGTCAGCCATTATCAATGCTAGAGATCTCTCAAGGTTAGCTTTATTTTAGTGAAGGAGTGATTGTACCGTTATTAATTACCACACATAAACCAACAACATCAACCTTTATTACAACATATATATATATATATTAAAACATTTGCTAAATTAATTCATACACAAAATTACTCGAAAGTATAATCTTTTATACTCAAACATGAATGTTTCATGACGCGGATTTACTTAAAGAGCTACGTTAAACCATGAGATAAGTCTTAAATGAGTGTTGTATTTCGTTTCAAAGCTGAAGTCTTTCCTTCGACTCCTGATCCTAAATTATCCTAAGCTACTTCAAGCTAAGGTTAACTCAAATTGATTTTATTTAAAGTTAAATGTAAAATAATTAAAAACAAATTACAAGTTAATTTTAATCTCCACCTGGAACTTTTAATATTTACAAAATATACTCACACCCGAGTAGTGTACATGTCCTCTCTGAGCGTTTCTGAAGCTGCCCTCCGATCTCAATTTTGGACTCAAAATCGTCGTTATTTATTCGATATTTTTTCCCCTTCCAGCGTGAGCCTGTGCCGGTCACAGCCATTATTTCCTAATATGGGGTAATCATTTGGTTTTGTCAGGGACAGATCATATAAGTTGTTTGTCTCCTTAACTAATGTGTTATTCAAATGGTGCTATTTTCCTGGTATTTTCGTAATTCTGTCCTAATAGTTTGAAAAATATGTTTTTCCCAAGACCCAAGCTGTTCCTGCAACTTCAAGATTTTCCATATTTTCTTAATTTTTCCCTGTTTTTTTATCTCTTAAAACTCGTCCCTAATTTTGGTTATGCTTTTATTAGAGCTTCCAACGTTGATTATTTTTCCTCTACCTTTTGATATAAAACAGCAGTTTATCTCGCCTCGGTCTCTGTCTTTTTAGCGTTATTTTTACGGAATCTGCACTTAGGACCTATTGTATTTACAACACCTATTGCATCATATACACGTCATACAAGTTCAAGGTCACGCTTCCCGGTTCCTGTCTGTGAGTGGTGCGCAAGTCGAGGCATTCTCAAACCGCTTACGGCTTCACTGGACGTGACAGTGACGAACGATATGCTGCTTTGAAATTCTGATTTCGTCTTAACAAATCTTTAGCTGAGGCCAATGTAGTGTGGGAAGTTTATAGAGAATTAGTTATTCCCTACGAGCACAGCACAGCTCGAAGATGTAAAAATTGTTTAAAGAGGGGAAACGATCAATTTCAAGGCGGAAGAAAACATCAACACCGCTGCTGTCATTGTAAGAAAATATCGACGTATAACCCGAAGGCCACTTATTTAAATCTTGAAAAATGCACAAGCTTACAGAGTAATTGCACATAACATGGTGGGTTCCAAGACAGCTGATTGCTTAAAAAAAAAAAAAAAAGGACGTTCGCGTATAGTTGAAGATGGTGGAATAGGAAGATCCAAATGGTTTTCTTAAATCACTGCTGTTGCAATTTTGCTGCATAATTTCGATTCTGAGAGCAAAGCTCCGTGTAATAACTTACTTCATCACCAATCTTCAATTTATTCTGCAGGGAAAGTTATGACCATCTCACTTTTTATATTCATGGAATGATTTTTCAGCATGTCATATTTGAACACACAACAGTAACTATACAACAGTATAGACGTATCCTGATGTCTCTGCAAATCCATATAATGCGCAAAAGGCCACATTCATGCAACAAGTTGGATGCTGCACCACGATAATGCGAGACAGCATATCACAAATGTTGTTGCTGAATATCTTGTAAAAATGAATGTGAAGTGCGTCCCTCACCCTTCCAATAGCCCGAATTTAGACTCATGTAACAATTTTTTATTCCTTAACCTGAAGACATGACGCCGTGGTGAGAAGCGTTTCCTACCTTCATAATCTGTAATGAAGGCTGCTGAGGCAGTTTTGAAACAACTCACATTTCATGGCGCGACAGTACTAGAACGCTCTTGGCTTACCAGCCGGCTAATGGCCTCACATTGACATGTGTTAATCACAGAGGTAGACGATCATCCAGACAGTGTAGTGGTGACGTATGGTCAGCATGAAGGGTCCCCAACCGTTATAGCTGATTTTCTCAACCTGGAGCAGCTACTTATTGTAGCTACCCAAATTTATCATCATTCTAGGTGGCAGAAATTCCATGAGAAAATGTCTTCCCCATGGAGACTCGAACCACCGCAAGTTCCGTATCTCTGCGCCAAGGCATCTTGCCTTAACCACTCGCTTCCAGCGCCGGACTTTCAGAGACCTGTCAAAAATGTTTTATAGCATGTCTTGGTAGACTGGCAGACACACTGGGACAAGTGCATTCCATCCAAAGGAGTCTACTTTGAGGAGGACCATCATCATTCTAACGATGAGTAATGTTGTCAAAACAAAAATATTGATAATTGTTTATTTAACAACCTCGTAAATTTACTCCGCAATAAGGTGGTGGAGAGTATAATTATCTTTTATCAAAACCATCAACATCCCAAATCATATGAACATTTGTAGAATTCATATCCTGAATTTTAAGTATCCGGCTGATAGTTAACTGCAATATGAATACTTGATTAAAATTAATTTTGTGTTGAGTTTAATAATAGATCGGTATAATACTTGGGTAACATTCTATAACCATTACATGCATTTTATCGTTTAATTATCATACTGTATAACATGTAGTTAATTGAAAAATTAACCTTTTCTTTTATTTATAAAAAAAAGCTTTAGGGAATAAAAGCATGTTTAGCCTAGAGGCAACAAAGAGATGTGTGCGGTCGTAATCAAATACATATTAAGGATTATCTTTGGGAATATTTCAGTAATACCTATTGCTGTTCTTTTATTCACAATGAGCAACACACTATTTTTACATGTGTAGATGCCTAATAACTAAAGAGGGACACAATATTTCAGTAATATAGCAAGGATTTCACACTACATATATTTATAGCTTCATACTATAACATATCTTCTTACAAGGATTAAATCTGATTGAATCGTTGCGGCTCCAAGTATCATAGTTCCTGTATCCATCTCTTTCGTGGGCGTCCTCGATTTCTTTTTCCTCTTCCCGGTTGATACTTCAGACTTTTCCAAGGCAATCTGTAGGCATTCATTCAAAATTTAAATCATCATCATCTACCGTCGCGGTTTAGACCATTATTGATCTGTTCCGGCTCCATATTATAGTTGCTCGCTCCATCTTTTAAATGGTCGTCCACGACTTCTATGTGCTTGTGGATTGTAATTTAACCACAATTTAAATATTTACCCTTAAATTGACAAAGCACCTCTTTTTCTTTCTTCTTGTGGATGACGGTGACTGACACCGTCCCGTGCGCTGCTCTGTAACCTACTAGGTTTTACATGGTAGCCAAATACCTTTGCGGGTATCAATAAAGGGCTTGAGCTCATTTCAACCCTAGCCATATGGCGCCAAGATGTATTCTCCGAGCGTGTCAACAGATTTAGTAAATTGTGGACATTGTCGCACTAAAATAGGGCGTTAGAGACCGCACCGCTGGCAAGCAGAGAATCCGAAAGCCAGACCGTGTGGAATGAGTGTCACCATATTAGGCGAGTGAACCTCGCACAATTTACTTGGTAGGCCATGTAAAATTTGAGCCTATGCTAGGCATAGATTAAAGATGCGATGCATAAAGAGGAAACGCTCCATAGGAGTGGAAAGTCCAGTCAGCCAGCAAAGGTTCGATATTCCGGAGCATTGCCCCTACAGTATCGCTTTAGGGGAAAGCACAGTGTAGGTGGCCCTGAGCTTGAACATTGTTGTTTACTCTTTGGTTTGGTAAAGCGTTGTCAGTTTTTAAGGCAGCAGTAAAGGATACGTTATGATTTACCGCCACAGATGTGAAGGTACGAGGTTGGGTTGGAGGTGTAAGAGGTCGAGGTACAGGTCGAGTTACTTTATTATATTTTTTTCTGAGCTGCCTGAAAGGACTGGCTCTGTAGGAAGCTGGATGGCTAGACTCCCCGCAAATTCCACACTTCAGCAAATTTTTGTTGCGCTGTGCTTCAGCGTTAACTTTACACTCTTTATGATTGTGTGGCCCAGCAGAGACAACACAGAGTTGAGTTCGGTTGCATCCAGGGAAATTATGGTTGTAGGACTGGCAACTAAAACATTGCTTAAGCCCCGACCGTGGCCTATATGGTTCAACAGCAACTACAGTGAACAAAAACCGCTTCAAGTTCTCAATTTCGTGACCTTGAGGAGTATTCTCCAACTCAAAAATCCAAATAGGTAATTTTATAGTAAGATTATTTTCAGTTTTTGTTATTTTTTATCGCTTTGAGAGGATATCCTAATGAAAGGATTTCCTTTCGTACATCATTTAGAGGTGTACTTGAAGGCAGCCTTTTGAGTACTAGTCTCAGCGGAATATCTGTTTTTAGCTGATAGGTATAATATTCCTTGTTTAAGGAATGAAAATACTCTTTAAGCTTTGAAAAATGCATAATACCGCAATCCTTCTGTTATGTTTACTACTTTGAAAGGTTCCCACTAAGTAATGTTCTAAGTTCCCTGTTCGTACGAAAAAAATCCCCATGACCAATTATAGTAATCGGCGGAGGTCTTGGCCGAACAGGGCTACCAGAAGGTGCATCTACTGTTGGAGCTGTTGGTGTACTTTCCTCCATTGGAGATGGCACTACCTGTGAAGATGTTCGAGCAGTTGGAGTAGAAGGTTCTGAAAGAACCGAAAAAGAATTACTTGTGGCAACTGCTGGAACTTCTGTTGGAGCCTCCACCGTTTGATTGGATTGAATTGGGTTTCCAAGACCAAATTGAAAACTTTTAACTCTTTCTCTGAGTTCTTTAACAACTTTGCTATCTTTTTTATATCTTTTCTGATAGGTACATCACGTTCTTTAGATTTTGATTTTTTCTTAGATTTGTTTTTTCTTTTTCTTGCTTTAGTGACATTCCCTATTGGTACATCACTGGCTTCAGAACCTGACTTAGATTCTCTTTGCTGCAGGTAGAGCAAACAAGCATTTTGTATTTCTACAGCGTGTGCTCTCAATTCAGTGAGAAAATTTGTAAACATCTAGAGTCCCGGCTCGTATTTATCAATAGTACTATTTAGTCGATCCAAGCAGTGATTGGTAATTTCCCCAGCTGGCTCGGACCTCTCAAATTCCTGGTAGGTTTGAAAGTATTTGACAATAATCATGAATCTACCCCGCATATGGTGAAGTATAGTATTTAGTTCTTCACCCTCACTACGTTTGAACTTACATGAAGCAATATGTTTCTCAAATTTTTGGTCAGCATCCTCCCAAAGAACGAGAGGTCTGGGTTCTTCAAGATCCATTGACCCACCCAGATCTGGCATAGATATCATGCTTTGTGATCCAAGACTTAGTTCACACTCTACTAGTTTGATTGAACACAATTGTCACCAATGATAAAGTTAACTTTAACACAAAACACTTTGCTCAGAACCACAACACTATTTCGATGTCACAAATCACACGATATTTAATACTAATTTGCACTTGATAAATAGAGCCGGGCACGTGCCCGGTCTAGAAGGCTGCCACGCCCTTTAATTGGCCAATGAGATCACTTTTTATTTTGACCAATCACAGCACACTTGAACTACCGGTCACCATCCGCGCACAAGACAGCTTTGAATTTCTCTGTGGAGCACTGGGACGTCTCAGACGTTCTAGGTGTCTCCGCAGTTTAGCTTGAAGATGCACTTTCGGCAAAGCCGATTCACGCTGGAATAGTAGAGCTCGCAGTTGCTTATATAATTGCTGATTAACTTCACTGAATGTATTATTTTACCTTGATAATAATATGCTTGAAAGCAGTTGTGTTGCATTTGATTTCAGCTTTAACCCTTAAATTAGCTTCATTTTGCATATTCTAACCTTAAATATTTTTGACAAAGCACTGCTGCTGCTGCTGAGTGACTTTCTTCTTCTTCTTGTGGATGACGGTGACTGGCACCGCCCAGTGCGCTGCTCTGTAACTTACTAGTTTTACATGACAGCCAAATACCTTTGTGAGGGTTATAGCTTATTTCAACCCTAGCCATATGGCGGCAAGAAAATAAGGCATTGACCTACCTATATATCATCATTCATCATCATCATCAAAATAAAATGTCTGGATTAGGACGTTGAGCCTGCTGCACCTTTTGTTCCTTCTGTTGTGTAGTGCAGGAACTTCTGCGGTATTTTATCTGGGGACATTCTAGTCACACGATCATACCAATTACTTTTGTATACACCTGGTTTTGGTTTGTATTATAGTTTGTTATGGATGTCTACTACCCCTATATATTACATGTATGTTACATTGCAGATTTTCGGGGATATAAGTATGCCGAAGAAAGTTTTCATGGGTTTTCCGCGTCATGGCTTCAAGGTTGGCCTCTGGCTACTGATTACAACGTTAAATGTGTTTAATTATATAAGACCTAAACCAGTACTCGATCTTATCATTCCTTGATAATGTCATGTGGGATCATGCCGAAACCACGGAACCACTGGCCAGAGGCCAACCATCCATAGTAATTCTGCCCGAGGGTAGGTCTTTCACTGCAATCATAACATTTTCATGCTATGTTTTGCAGCTTTACTAGGGAATTATAGGTTTACAAAAAAGGGGGTAAGTTATAAGATAATAAACTGAAAATGATAACAAATCTATTCTCAGTTTTTGAGTGGTAGCTTCCCATTGCTTTGCACGCCGATGAAGGATGATGATGATAATGATAAGGATGATGATGATGGCCGAATGATTTTTCAGCTTCCTGACATTTGTCTTATAGTTGGGGAAAAACCCCGAAAAAAACCTCACCCAGGAGCCTGTTCCGACCGGGAATCGAACCCGGGCCCGCTGCGTGACAAGGCAGCTCGCTACCTCGAGACCACAGCGGTGGACACTATATATATATATATATATATATATGCTTAAATATGCATATTCGTAATGGAACCTATTTAATAAAAATGAAAGGAATGAATTATTAATTGCTAAAAAGAGCTGGTTTATGTTAATTTGTTAGTAATAATTCTTCAATTTGCTTTTGAGTAAGTTACAATTCCACAGTCTCTGATACAGGGGGAAGATAATTCCATTCTCTGGAAAACGTAATTAAAAATATACTGGGTAATTTGCACTGTGATGGACATTATGCTGATGGGATCGAGTGCCTAAATTACGAGTATCGGAAAGTTAAATGAAACGATGTGCTAGGTAATTCGGTGAAAAAAGTGTATATATATATGTGTGTGTGTGAGAGAGAGAGAGAGAGAGAGAGAGAGAGAGAGAGAGAGAAAGAGAAAGAGAGAGAGAGAGAGGGAAAGAGAGAGAGAGGGAGAAAGAGAGAGAGAGAGAAAGAGAGAGAGAAAGAGAAAGAGAGAGAGAAAGAGAGAGAGCGAGAGAAAGAGAGAGAGCGAGAGAAAGAGAGAGAAAGAGCGCGAGAGAGAGAAAGAGCGCGAGAGAGAGAAAGAGCGCGAGAGAGAGAAAGAGCGCGAGAGAGAGAAAGAGAGAGAGCACGAGAGAGAGAAAGAGAGAGAGCACGAGAGAGAGAAAGAGAGCGCGAGAGAGAGAAAGAGAGTGAGAGAGCGAGAGCTAGCGAGAGAGAGTGAGCGAGCGCGAGAGAGAGAAAGAAAGAGAGCGAGAGAGAGGAGAGAGAGCAAGAGGGAGAGAGAGAGAGAAGGGGGAAATAGAAAGCTCCCATGAGAAGAAGGGATGAAAATAAATATAATAATACATAAATCCAATGATATAAGAATGAGTTAATTCATGTTTCCGTTTGATTCACTTGAGATCAAAATACTGTATTTTAGAGTGAGGAAGTTGTGATTGGAAACGTTACTTGGCTAAGTGTGGTAACTAGAGTTGAGAACGTGAGATACTTGTAATCAGGAAACTCAATTAGTGATGTGTCGACCGTACTACCAGTTTCACGTGCCTTACATAAACACAAGGAAACTGAGTGGCGCGTGTTATTGTCTTCCCTAGGGTAGTGATGTTACTTTCCTCATGCCGTCACATTGATTTCTCTTCACTGACATCTTCAGTTCACATTAGATTTGCCATTTTTTTACAGACAAAATTTGTAATATATTTAATGGTACATATCGTACTAAATTGTAGTAGCATAAAACTTTAAGTTCCTTATATTGTTTTGAAAATTAGCTCCTTAACCCATTCGCCTCAAAAGACGACTTAGACTCGCCGGCAGTTAAATTGCCTTCAACACAGAAGACGAGGGACTCGCTTAACTCTGCTACTATGTATATTTTGCAATATTGTGTACATCTCTTGGCAGGGCAATCTTTTGTTAACATTTATGAATAGTAGAGGAATGTGTTTTGACCTTCACCCTTATTGTGATATCAAGTACCGTTATCTTTTGCTTGTTTTGAATGTCTGAAAATAGACAATATAATTTACGGCAACTTAAATGCAGTTTCTGGGGAAATGCATTGAGCATTTAAAGTTGAAGCGAATTGGTTAATTAATACTGTTTGTTAAATAAATTAAATTGAGAAGAGCCGGTAAATGTTCAAATGGTTGATAATAGAAATTCTTTCAATTTTTATATTGAAAACATTTGGAGAAAAGAACATTAGGAAGGATATCGGAGATGCGAACTGGATTCAGTTGACTCAGTGTAGGGACAAATATATACCCTTAATGAATTTAGCATTGTACCTGATGATGCCTTAAGCAATATGCCATAGTAAGTACATAGTTTATGTAATTATCACTTGAAATATTCGTATCTTAATTCCAATCACGGGCTGATGACTTTCCGACCACCAAAATTCCCAACATGTTGGAAATTACAGACATTTAATGTATTCTTTACGATCAGTTTTCCTAAAAAAGTAAAGGTAGTTGCAAAAGAAACACGGTTAATTGAATATCTTATGAATCAATGTATCCTAAAACTCAATAATAACAGGTAAAAATATATAACAGGTAAACATGTTTCTCTGCAGTGAATACCATCCCATTGTGGCATTACAGGGAACAAAATGACAGATTTGCTGGCCAAGAAAGGATCCCACATCCTTCAGACATCACCGAATATTATATCTTACTCTAGAACAGCTATGGACATCCGCTTCAGAGTGAGAGAAGCCTTAAGAACCTTCCCAGAGTTATAATTGACTGACATACCTTGGAAAGTATCCATCCAAACTATACTCCCAGATTGGCCTAGAAGAGTAGCCGTTGCATCATTCCGTACTGCATCAGTACACGACTGCCTAGATAAACACCTTCGTCGCCTCGGTCTTCTACCAACTCAACAATGTATCGTCTGCAACACTATGGAAGATATGGATGCTGATCACATCCGAACTTGCCCATCCCTAACAACTAACAATTTCGTGGATACTAGGAAGCCAGGGAAAAGATGATGAACATTTTATAATTTTTCTTGTTATTGTTTTTCCCCAGTCACTGTTGGCTAATGGAACATTTCAAAAGCCATTGCATTTAAATAAATAAATAAATAAATGTATACTAAAACTTATTGAATGACATAAATTGACTAAAGCTAGGGCATTAAATATTGTAGGTCTATGCTACATACACCTAAGTATTTTTAATAACTATTTCATTTAGGTATTTTAGTGATATTTGCCATTTTATGATTTTGTTTAAATTATCGAAAAAAGTCCAAAATTGAGTCTTAAGAAACACAGGATAAGATAAAAATACGGTAAAATAGTGTACTCTTAGTGCTACTTGAAATTTATTGAAGGAGGTTTTTAAATACATATGAAAGTCTGAATATTAAAAATAACATATGTTTCACCGATAGGATGGCCCATTCTATATGCATAATTACTATTTTTAGTCAATAAGTGAGAGTTTTCAATTGACTCGTAAAGTTTTATGACACTAGAATTTTTCACTTGTAAACATATTGAAAACAAATAGTCTCATGTCATTAGTCATTTGATTTAAGTAGCAGTGTGAGACTACAGTATCAATAATAGTAGTCTGCAGGACCTAGATAATATTTATATGCAAAAAGAACTAATAATTGGAGATGAAAACAAACTTTTGAAAAAAAAAATGAATACTCTAATTTAAATTTAAAAATATTGTTTAATTGATAAAACTTGTCAAGTTTTATATGATTTTTCATAATATTTATCTTATTTAACATTTCTTGACGGTTGTATTTTTACGGTGAAGGATCGTCACTCCTTCGACCAAGGTACTTTTTTCGTCTGGCTTATCACCTTCGACCAGACCCATGCCGGACTGGTCGAAGGTGATAAGCCAGACGAAAAAAGTACCTTGGTCGAAGGAGTGACGATCCTTCACCGTAAAAATACAACCGTCAAGAAATGCGGACATGGGTTCAACTGGGGTAAAATTTTCCGGAGGTCAAATAGTCTCCCATTCGTTTCTCCGGGCGGGGACTACTTCAGGGAACCCATGCCAAAGGCTCAAACACAGGGACATGTTCCTAGGAACATGGAATGTTAGGACTTTATACAATAGCGGGGCTCTAGAGATATTAACGCGGGAATTAGATAAATCGTCCTTGGATATAGTCGCTTTACAGGAAGTTAGGTGGCCAGGAGAAGGTAGTCAGGAATCAGGAAGCTTTGCATTATACTACGAGGGTGCAGAAAGACCTACATTTGGAACGGGTTTTTTGGTCAGAAGGAGGATCCTATCCGCTATCCGAGATATTAAGTTTGTTAGTGATAGGATATCATACATCATTCTAAGGGTAAACGACATGATTTTATAATTGTAAATGTACATGCCCCACAGAAGATAAAGATGACAAGATCAACGATGAGTTCTATGAAGAATTAGAATGCTTATTTGATAGCCTTTCACGATATCATATGAAAATTATCTTAGGAGATTTTAATGCAAAAGTGGGGCGGGAAGATATATTCAGACCAACAATAGGCAAATTCAGTCTCCATGAAGATAGTAACGACAACGGGGTTAGATTAGTCACATTTGCCACATCGAAGAATCTCATTGTTAAGAGCACAACATTTCAGCATAAGGATATTCGTAAATACACTTGGACGTCCCCAGATGGAGAAACTCGGAACCAGATAGATCATGTATTAGTGGATAAACGCTGGCACAGTAGCATCATCGATGTTAAATCAGTTAGAGGGACAGACTGCAATTCGGATCATCATCTGGTCAGAGTGAAAATCAGACAACGGCTATAGCTTATGAGAGGAACAAACGCTAAAGATGATTCTGTAAAATTTGAATTAAAAAACTTGAAAAATAATGAAATGCGGCAAGAATACCAAATCAAAATTTATAATAGATTTGAAGTACTGGAATCTTCAGATGACAATGTGGCAAACGAAGAAGAAATTGATATAAATAAAGAATGGGAGGCTATAAGAGATAATATTAAATTATCAGCATCAGGAAGCATTGGTTGTTTAAAAAAGAGGCAAAACAAGAAATGGTTTGATGAGGAATGTGCCGACATTGTAAAGAAAAGAAAGCTAGCAAAAATGAAATGGTTACACGAGTCAAATGAGGTAAATTTAGAGCAATTGGGTAGTATTAGACGGGAAACCACCAAGTTACTAAAGTGTAAAAAGAGGGAATATTTGAGAGAGAAGATTAATGATCTTGAAATGAACGCAAAAAATGGGAACATTAGAGAATTATATCAAGGAATTAGTATAGAGAAGAAAGGGTTTCAGGCTAGAACAAACATAATTCGGAATGAAAATGGGGATATGATTGCAGATTCCAGGAGTATATTAAATAGATGGAGAAGTTACTTTAATCAGCTATTAAATATACATACAGAAAAGGACATTGAAGAGGATAATTTACAGACAGCAGAAATGCCAGTCGCAGAACGAAATGCATTAGAGGTTGAAATGGCGATTGAAAAAAAGCATCAGGTTCAGATGAGATCCCAGCAGAACTGATAAAATCAGGGGGAGAAAAATTGATGGACAAGATACGCTGGTTGCTTAGTATGATTTGGGAAAAAGAAGCTTTTCCAGATGAATGGAAGGAATCAATTATCGTACCAATTTATAAGAAAGGAGATAAAACTGATTGCAACAACTACAGGGGCATCTCATTACTTTCAACTTCGTACAAAATTCTTACGAATATATTAGTAAGCAGACTTACTTCCTATATTGATGACAACCTAGGAGATCATCAATGTGCATTTAGAAGAAACAGGTCTACAACAGATCAGATATTTAGTATAAGACAGATTTTAGAAAAGAAATGGGAATATAATGGTACTGTACATCAACTATATGTAGACTTCAAAAAAGCATATGATTCAATTAAAAGGGAGAAGTTATATAGTATCCTGCTGGAGTTCGGAATTCCTAAAAAGTTAGTTAGACTTATACGAATGTGTCTAAATGGCACAAAGAGTAGGGTGCGTGTAGGCAAACAGTTTTCGCATACTTTTGAAATCCAGAATGGCTTGAAGCAAGGAGATGCACTATCTCCTCTACTATTTAATTTTGTACTAGAGCATGCCATTAACTCTTTAGAGAATAAGGAAGGCTTACAACTCAATGGTATTAATAAGCTGTTAGTTTATGCTGATGATGTAGTATTATTGGCCGATAGCGAGGAGATACTAAAGGACAACACGCACACACTATTGAGTAACACTAAGAAATTAGGACTGGAAGTAAATATCAATAAAACTAAATATATGGTCACACGTAGAAATTCATTATATAATGGAAATGGACAGCTAATGACAAATGAGGGAAATTTTGAGGAGTTGGCTGAATTTAAGTATCTTGGAACAATAATCACAAATAGGAATGAGATGCACAAAGAAATTAAACATAAGCTCAATTCTGGAAATGCGTGCTATTATGCATTGCAGAGACTCTTGATGTCCCAACTCCTTTAAAAAAACGTTAAACTGAAAATATATAAAACTATTATTCTACCAGTTATATTATATGGGTCCGAAACATGGACTCTTACTTTAGGGGAGGAAAGGAGATTACAAGTATTTGAGAATAAAGTACTTAGGAACATTTTTGGACCTAAGAGAGATGAAGAGACAGGTGAATGGTGAAGACTACATAACAATGAACTACATGGTCTTTATAGGAAGCCAGATATAATAAGAACAGTTAAGTCTCGTAGACTGCGATGGGCAGGACATGTTGCACGTATGGGGAATGAAAAATTTTCATGGAAGCTTCTTGTAGGTAAGCCAGAGGGAAAACGCCCGGTTGGTAGACCAAGAATGAGGTGGGAGAATAACATTAACTATGATTTGAGGGAAGTAGATTATACAGGGAATGATTGGAATACATTAGCTCAGGATAGGGATGTATGGAGAGCTTATGTCCGCGCGGCCATGAACCTACGGGTTCGATAGTGCCAGTGAGTAAGTAAGTAACATTCATCAACCCTATTTGAATGTACTGTATCTTTACCACACGAATGTCATAAATATAAATAAATGTTCTATTTATGTATTTATATTAATGACATTCATCTGATGAAGATGTGTATGGAAACAGTTGTTATGAATGCTAATTAAAATAAATATTTATGAAAATCATATAAAAATTAGATAGTTTTATTTAGTAAATACATCAAATAAGCACCAAACCAATTGATTACTTAAAGTTTTCTTAGCTTTTCTGTATCAGACATAACTTTATTTTCGCTCAGTACACATTTAAAACTGAAAACTTTGTAAATAGTTCAAGCTGAACATTTCTTTCAAGACAAATTTAAGATTTTACTCTTCCTAATGTTAAATACTGACAATATTATTGTTAATAAATGTGTTTCACACATACACCTGTTGAAAATGAGATGATTTTTCTTTTGTGCTGTGTCACTGGTTTCAATATTCTCGGTGCAGTATACTCCAAAAGTGTGCCATCCTAGGGTAATTATAAAATCTCTTATATCTTTAGTTGATTGCTTGATACGTTGGTGGAACCTTTGAACTTGCTCATCACTGATTTTAACAACTTTATGTGGGGAAAAGTCGAGATGGGAATTTAAAAAATATGTATTTAGTGGTATCCAAGATCTCACTATTTTGTAACAAATCAAAGCCTTCTTTGCTATTAGAGGATTTGTGTTTGTTCAATTAATTATTACATAACCACACCACGAAGCTTTTCCATGCAGTTGTGTCTTCATAATTTAGAGTTTCCATAAAAGCACATTCTTTGAAAGTGTCTCCATGAAAATGCCTTCTGTTGATTTTGCTCATAAAATGTTCACACTGTTACTTAACTACTACTACTAAATCACTTAGAATTTGTCTTGGCCATAGGTTCAACAAAACTTTAATTAAACCCAATTTAAAATGGAATGAAAGGCGAAATATTTTTTCCTCTCACAAAATACATAATTTGAACACTATGTCTTCCAGGTTTATACTCATTCATTAGATCCCAATCCCCTTTCTCATGCCTATATACTTGCATAGACATAGCAAGCAGAAGGACTTCGTGAAGTCTCCTTGTATGACCAAGAGGATATCTATAGTATTTTCAAATCTCCACAAACACTCCATCAGATCCAAGAGTATTTTGATATTGTCATATGCCTCCTTCAAGTGAACGGAGCGGCTTTTTGGAATAGAGGTTCTGTATTCCCATTGTGCAACAGAACTTCTTGAAACTTCGCGCTGGGGAATCAAAGGAAACTATCCAGTCAAGATTATATTTGTCTTTCAACTCCTTTAAGAGACCATTTATATTATTGAAAAATACCATGGGACTACCAACTGTAAAAATAACTTTTTTAACACACAATTTATTAACGATATTAACATGCCTATCCTGGATACTTATTCTTAGTCTATAAACAAAGTTCTACGCCATAGTCAAGAAATTAAAAAAAATATGCAGAGCTACGGAACTTGCTTTTGTTTGAGTCCTCAAGGGGGAAGATATTTTCTCATGGAATTTCGTGTAGTATGAGACCTTGCTCACTCAGCATTATGAGGAATTTAGCTGGCTAAAACAAGTAGGGGCTCCTGGTTGAGAATACTCATTATGACGACTGGGTACTCGACATACTGACCACATGTCACCCTTATGATTACTGATTGGATAATCCACCTCTGTGTTACATGTAAATACAAGGCCAGCAGCCGGCTGGTAGACGTAGATCTTCTAGACCTTTGGCACTTTTCTTAGACAGTACCTCTGATGTTTTTATGTACAGAGAACAGGTTTATCGTATGAGGTCCCAGTCAGATCCTTAATCTTATTCCACATGTTTGCGGGACATGAAATCTAATATGTTGTGTATTCTCACCACCAGAAGATTCCTCACTTTCGGCTGATGTTGGATCTTCACATTGCTGTATAAATAACATTCCTGTTTCTAGTGATTAATGAACTGGTACATTGGCACAATTGGAACTAGTCTTATAGTTGATTGGGATACACTACTATCTGATGTTTCGTTTTTGAAGTAAAACCAGCAAAGTTCACACAAAAAAATAACAATTATCGTGATGATTCTTTGGCTCCTGCAAACTTTTATTTAACTATTCATATAGTTCTTTGGAATATGAAGAACACATGGTATGAGAGCCCATTTTTTTGTCCTGATATCCAAGTAGACATTCAAAATACAACTTGTACAGCTTATGCAAGACTGATGTAATTGTTTTACATTGAGGTTTTGTTATAAAGGAACCACACACAACACAAACACACACACACACACACACACACATACACACACACACACACCACACACACCACACACACCACACACACATGTATATACAGGGTGTTTCAGAATAAGTATTATAGAACTTCTGGGGGTTTAGAGGGGTCTAAGTAGATACAATTATGGTAAGGAACCCATGTCCGAAAACGTACAATTTCGATGAAAAATAGGTTTGAAGATCGAAACACAGTGTGCTGATATCTTGTGTCTCGTGTTTCAGAATAAGTATTACAGACTTCTAGGGTTGTACTACAAGTGTGCTTCCATGTGGCGATCCTGTTGTTCGTTGCAAAAAGTGTACCTGAGACGCATGTTTTTATACCCACGCCTCACAAGACTTGTGGTTTATATACTTTCGAGATATAACTGTTTATTATTTTTTATCAAATCAACCTGAAAAGAGTATATGTAATACCAAAGTCATATTGATGTTCTTTTTTTCACGTTAATTTTATATATGTTTATTCGAAAAACGTCACGACACTATTTAATGTGTATTTGGATAATGAGATTGTTTATAAAAATAATTTTCCAGATGCACAAAATTTAAATTTTGTGCCCTACTGATAATCAGGAGAAAACATCATTTTAAATAATGAAACACATTAAATTAATTCCTTAGCATGAAAAAGATTTTTTTATTCAGGTAATAAATATATAATAATAATAATAATAATAATAATAATAATAATAGCTTTATTTTACCTGGCAGAGTTAAGGCCTTAAGGCCTTGTCTACCACTCAACCAGGTTTAAAAAAAATACAAAAGAAAAGTCTTAAATCTAAATTACAATATATATATATATATATATATATATATATAAACGATTACAAGTTATGAATACAATACAATTAATATTTATAATGTATTTTGATTTACTCTAAATTTAACGAATTAAATATATAATATGTACAAGATATATAAAAAAACGAGGAAAAGATTAATGACATAGTATAAAATTAAATAAATAGAGAAAAATTAATTATTAGACAACAGGTAACTGTATAAGCGTGACTTAAAGGTGCCAAGTGTGCGGCAACCCCTGATATCTTGAGGAAGGAGATTCCAGGAGCGGGCGGAGGCTACTGTGAAGGAAGTAGAATAGGAGGAAGTGCTATGAAGAGGAATTGTTAGCAGACTGCTATCTTGTGACCTAGTGTCAATATTGTGGTAGGAGGATAACTTCTCAAATCTGGACGCCAGGTAAGTAGGAATGTAGGAATTCAGAAGCTTGAAAAGTGGCGAAAGAGAGTGCAATTTACGTCTGTCAGTAAGACGGAGCCAAGAGAGGTTATTAAAGTGTTCGGAAATATGGTCATAACGGCGGATATTGAAAATGAATCGAATGCAAGCATTATGAACACGCTGCAGTCTCTGCGACAAGGCATAGTTTAGATCATTATATATAATGTCACAATAATCGAAGTGTGGTAACACAAGATTCTGCACTAGGATTTGTTTTAACGAAACTGGGAGAAAATTCTTTAAACGTCTAAGATAATGTAAGATGGAGTATAGTAAATATATCATAATCAATATAATAGGAAAAATAATTAGATATTTTAAATCTAATTGCACAGATTGTTATCAAAATATGAATCAAATTTATATCCAAACACTGAAGTAATATATAATATTGAGTAGAATTAAAAGTACTACCTTAAAAGTGGTTTATAGTAAATTCACTTTCCTCTATAAAATCACCATATACACTGTATACAGTATCTTCAGGCGGAAGACCAACTTGTCAATATTCTGAAAAAACTATATATTGAATGTGGTCTTACTAATCTTCAAGTTCAACATTTGTAAAAATGAAATGCATTGCAACATGTACATTAGATAAGAAAGGTTCGACAGAATGGCGTGAGGCGCAAATGGCAGTCGTCAGCGAGGACGCAGGACTATCCCAACTACCCAGAAAAGTGTACTGTACACAATTTTTAAAATTCGAGAAGTTTTTATAGATTTAATGATACTATTTAACTCATGCCCCAAATGGTAGTCAATGACCAATCACATTTCAATGAATTTTGTTTTACAACCAATGAAGTCGTGTTTTCAGCTCTTTATCGATTTCTTTTTACCAGCTCCTGCTTTTGTGATAAATAAATCTCCTCCTTTTTAATATTCTGAACAGGTCAGAGCATTATTTTGCAGTGGTTGACTCTCCAACAAATATATTGAATATAACAAATAATGGACAGATTTCTTGATTTTACTGAGTTGTTTACAAAACATACATTAATAATCAATAATTTTGGTTATAATATACAGTTTGATGTATTTCATTATTTATACAGTAGGGTGCATTTTTACAATAATGCGATCCTATTTGACAATAAATAATGTGATTAAATTGCAGTGAACAAACATAACCTCACATTTTTTATTTGTTTCCAAACATCGCCGTTTACATTAAATATATAAATATTTTAAAATAACTATATTTAAATAATAATTTTTAAGTAATGAACTTAATTTTATACATTAAGTAGTCCTAACAAATGCCACTCTTTACTTCCAAATTCTCTAGATAAATTCACTCCTCACTTCGTGACTAGTGACTTTATCGATGATTTGGTAATCACTCGTAACATTACCTATAGCTATTTAACTCATGCCACAAATGCTAGTCAATGACCAATCACGTTACAATGATTTTTTATTTACAACCAATGACAGTCGTGTTTCACCTCGCTCTTTATCGATTTCTCTTTATCAGCTCCTGCTTTTGTGATAAAGAAAGCTCCTCTTTTTTAATGTTCTGAACAGGTCAAAGCATTATTTTTATCCAACAAATACATTGAATATAGCAAATAATGAAAAGATTCCTTGATTTTACTGAGTTGTTTACTAAAAAAATAAATGAATAACCCGTAATGTTGATTATGATATATAGTTTGACGTGTTTCATTATTTATCCACTTGGGTGCACTCTTACAATATTGCGATCTTATTTGGGAATAAATAATATGATCAAGCAGCAGTGAATGAACATAACCTCACATTTCTGATTTGTTTTTAAACATCGCCGTTTATATTAAATATATAAATATTTTAAAATAACTATAGTTAAACAATGATTTGTGAGTAAACAGCTTAATTTTATTCGTTAAATAGTCCTAACAAATGCCACTCTTGATTTCCAAATTATCTAGGTAAATTCACTCACTTCGTGAGTCGTGAATTTATCGATAATTTGGAAATCTCTCGTGGCATTACTTATGATAATTTTAAACTTAGAAAGCTAAGAGGGAGTTAACCCTGAATTTTATTTTGTTTTGCAAATAAAACATAAAACATGGACCGTCTCCAAAACTCTTCCTGACTCAGGAAAACTAATTTTATATTTGAAATCATCATGTCGATTACGTAAGGTACGCATATTTTTGTTCAAATAATTTTTGTAGACCAGTGTAATTACCCTCGCATGGAAATAGGCTTGTAGGTTATAAAAAGGAACGAGATAAAATATAAAAAGAAAGAAAGAAACCATGTTACAGTTGAATAAAATAGTACTTTTATCTAAAAAAATCCTCACTGAAGGATTATCTTGATGATAGTCCTTATCCGAAGACATAAACTGTGAATTAATGGCGCAACTTTGTAACTCAGTACCATCTAGTCATGCAATAATTAAAGGATTGTAGAGCCTCATCTTCAGGTTAATGATAGACACTCAGCAGACCAATTAGGCTAAACTTCCCCTAACGAGACTTGTCGATGTTCTTGTAGGTTACTAAACACGAAACTGAAGTGCAAATTGCGCGCTCAGGACAGTGTTAAAGCTTCAATGAAGTGTAGACAAGTTGTCTTTAACGGAGGTGGTATGGGACAAAGTTAATTCCGAGCAAAGAGATTGATTTCTTTCCGGCGAAGCCATCAGTTCTTCAAGTACGTAGGTTAAAGGAGCTCTTCTACAATGTCCTCGATCTTTGTTACAGTTACCTAGAGGCATTATTTTGTTTTGAAGGTTTCAAGAGGAAATTCTGAGTTTTTCCATGACCGTATTTTTAACAAATTAAATTGTACAGGGTGTTTGGAATTCTCATTACAAAATTCTTGGGCTTATATAGGGGACTCAGTAGAAACGATTTTTAATAGGAACCCGTGGCCAGAAACGTGCTGTTTTCGTTATGCAAGTACAAGTTAAAATGAAATGTTTAAATCTACCGCTTCTGTTGAATGTATAGGTTTACCTGTGTTGTATACAATCACATTGAAAATATTAACAGTGATTAGGTTATATCATTATCTCCGCACGACGATCACGTGATACCTATACTGCTTCTCATAATACATCTTCGAGAATCAATAACTTTTAAAATGTGATAGTAGGTAATTCTGAATAGTTATGTTCTGTAGGAGGAGTATTTTGAAATCATTCAATTGAATTACGAGTCTGCATTGGAAAAATAAGTTGTCACTCAAGCCCCATTAATTTATGTATCATGGATGAATTCAACATATACAGTATATACACAATACACCGACATGGTATTACTGTACGGCGAAGCTGCAGGTAATGGGTGAGCTGCTTGTCGCCTTTATCATGAGCGTTATCCACATCGTGTGACTCCATTGCACATCCAGTTCTACAAAGTTATTCAAGGGCTCAGGGAAATGCATACATTCACAGTTAACATGGCTGATTGTTGTACTTCAAAGAATGCATCGCACTCCTTACTATGAAGAAGACATACTACATATCGTCGAAAAAACCCCATTAACGGACACTTGAACCATTGTGTGTACAATGCATGTGCCTCATACCATCATCTGGCAAAATCTCCACGAGCAGCAATTATATCTTTTTTTTTTTTAAGATTTATTTAGCCTGGTGGAGTTAAGGCCATGTGGCCTTCTCTTCCACTCACCAGGACAAACATATATTACATAAGAATATAACAATCTTAATTAACTCTAATATTAAACACTAAGTAAAAATTTGATCAAAAGATAATATCTAATATACATATTACAATCTATAATACAACCAGTTAATATTAGTTAAAATTAAGACTAAAACTAATAATAAAATGTATACAAGCAAGACATATTAAATTGTCCCTGTCTAGTGTATATAAAAAACAGGAAAATAATGAGATATAGAAAACTAATTTTACGATTATACAATATTTAAAACAAAACAAATAAAAATATTTGTTATTCTTAATATTATTTACATAAATAATTAAATATATTAATATTGCTAAAAGAATACTATCAGTGAGGTGTATAAGTTTGTTATTAAATAATTCTTTAGTTTGTTTTTGAAGGATGTTATAGTTTGACAGTCTCTGACATAGGGTGGAAGGGAATTCCATGTTTTGGTAAGTGACACCGTAAAAGATAATGAATAATATACAGTGTGATGAGGCGGGATATAAAGGACAATGTGCTGATGGGATCGAGTGTCAAGATTATGTGTGTCGGATAGTCTGATGAAGCGGCGTGATAAATAATTAGGCGATGATGTGTGAAGTATTTTATAGAGAAGGGATAGGGAATGGACAGTTCTACGATCTCTTAGACGAAACCACGATAATTGTTCCAGGGACGGTTCACCATCCCCAGAAAGTACATGCAATGAGTCCCGCCGATTTTCCACTGCGTAGTTCTTACACCGTTGTATGGATGAATCCCAGTTTCAACAACAGGTATCCTTCACCGATGAATGTAGGTTCACCAAGGACGCTGTTTTAAACTTGATAAACAGCCATGTGTGGGATGACGAAAACTCCTTTTTCACGAAAGTCCACGAATTACAGCTGCGTTTCGGCATTAATGGGTGAACAGTTATTGTGAACGATCGTTTGATTGGGCCTTATCTTCTTCCATCCCACATAACGAGTGACGCATATATTCTTGGAAGATGTGTATGTTGGACATCCGTCGACACATCTGGTTTCAACACGATGGCGCACCATACCATTTTACACGTTCCGTTCGAAATCACCTTAACCGATATTTCGCTCAGAGATGGATAGGCCGAGGCGACCCGATTTCATGACCTTCACGATCGCAATACTTAACTCCATTAAACTTTGACTGTGGGGTCAAATTAAGTCCCTGGTGTAATAAGACCTCTGAGGACACTCTTCAAGATCTACTTGCACGAGTTATGGCCGCTGCACAAGAGATGTCAAATGAGATTGAGCAATTGTACCACATCATGATTTGCAGGTACAATGTGTGCAACGAGCTGTTGTAGAGGATAAGCACTAATCAAAATGTTTAGTTCGGTACAGTTTGCACTTAAACAATTATTCTTACAGTGGAAATGTGAAATTGTCTTTATTTTTTTTCCTTAGCATTTTCGCGAAATCAGTGAATGTTGGATTGTATAAATATAACTGTCATACATTATTAAATGTATATTGAGTTATCCCGGCAGACGCGGGGGTATTAAAAACTTAATACGATATTTTTGTAACTGCAGCATGAAACAGTACGCGTTTCTGGACTAAGGTGTCTATTAAAAATGTCCCCTCTACAAGAGAATTGAGAATTTTCTAACACCCCGTAAGTTCTGAATAAATAAATAAATATATATATATATATATATATATATAACGCTTAGAGATAGTGTGATCAAGGCATTTTTAAGTTATGTTTATTATAAATTTACAAAACAAATGTACAAATATAATAAAGCGTTTTCTTAAAACGAGAATACGCAATTTGATTAATGCTGAATATCTATATATCAATCTGGGTTTACCGTTTGACTAGTCATTCGGGTTCGCAAAATATAATTATTAAAGACTGCAATTGTGATATATTCCAATTCCAATTTTACCCACTTTAAAATTAAATTTGATGAATAGACCTACAATATATAAATTATGGATTCCTTAGATAGTTCATAATACAATTCATGATACTGCAGGAATAAAATGCAGTTTCTTTCACTTATTTTCTCAACCCATTTTTACACGCTTTATATTAGCTTGACCTGTATCTATCTATCTATCTATCTATGTAACGGAATCTTTCAACGCGAGTTTCACCCATTTAAAATCATTGGATCGACTTGAAACTTTGTATATTTGTAGAGGACCCGTGACAATAGAATAATTTCATATTTATTTTCTAAAATCCTGGCCATAATAATCAGAAAATCAAAAAAAGTGTTTTTGTATCAATGTAACGGAATTTTTCAACGCGATTTTCACCTACTTAGAAATATTGGATCGACTTGAAACTTTGTATACTTGTAGATGACCCGTGACAATATAATAATTTAATATTTATTTTCTAAAATCCTGGCCATAATCATCAGAAAATCAAAAAAAGTGTTTTTGTATCAATGTAACGGAATCTTTCAACGCGATTTTCACCCACTTAGAAACATTGGATCGACTTGAAACTTTATATACGTGTAGAGGACCCGTGACAATACAATAATTTCATATTTTGTTTCTAAAATCCTGGCCATAATCATCAGAAAATCAAAAAAAGTGTTTTTGTATCAATGTAACGGAATCTTTCAACGCGATTTTCACCCACTTAGAAACATTGGATCGACTTGAAACTTTATATACGTGTAGAGGACCCGTGACAATACAATAATTTCATATTTTGTTTCTAAAATCCTGGCCATAATCATCAGAAAATCAAAAAAATGAAAACTGGTATAATAGGTTTCGGACTTGTCGAGTTTTTAGTCAATCGTTGTAAGAGCTTAGTTGGTAGAGCAGTGAACTCTTAGTGGTATATAATTTCAGTAATCTATACATCGCTGGTTCAAATCCGGCTGGGAGGGGTTTTTTTATAGAAGAGTATTACTTTTAGCTCATACTACAATAGTATCGAATTTAAATATATTTACATTTTTGTCTTATTCTGTAAAATATTAAAACTAAAAAATAAAAAATAAATAATAGTTTTAAAAAAACTAAAAGAACACGCTTTATTAGAAAACTATAAAAATGAAAAATAATTTTAATTTCCAACACGCTTGGGATAAAATAAAGTGGTCAACAACAAAATTATCTCCAACACATATAGAATAAAATTAGAGTTATCAACAAAAATAAAATAATTTTACCATCAAAAGCGTGGGGTGCTTTTTATGATTTTTACATTTTCATCTTAGAGACTTTACTTTTACCAATATCTGTTTATTATCAAATATATTAATTGATATAGAGCACCCCACGCTTTTAATGGTAAAATTATTTTCTTTTTGTTGATAACTCTAATTGTATTCTATATGTGTTGGAGATGATCTTTTGTTGACCACTTTATTTTATCCCAAGCGTATTGGAAATTAAAATTATTTTTCAATTTTTAGTTTTCTAATAAAGCGTGTTCTTTTAGTTTTTTAAAACTATTATTTATTAGAGGTGTACATACTAAGTAGGATATCCTATTTATGTAAACTATATGGAGTAACGTAATTTATTTAATGAAAGCTATTTTTTCTAAATGAGGACAATAATATTGTTCATTATTAATTAATATCAGCAACAGAATTACATTTTGTTATTAATAAAACAAGTATTAAACAAAAGGAGTAGGCCTAAGTTTAAACACAAATGGTTATTGTGTATACTATTTCTCTTATTGTTTCGTTAAATTACACTGGCCAACTAAATTTGATTTTTTTTTGTTACAAGGAAAACAATAAGCATTTCTAAGTGACTTTTTTGTTCTGATTTCAAATATTTTTATATAACTTTTCTATCACCCGAGGTTTCAACGTGATCATTTGAAAAAAAATGTGTAAATGCATCATAGTTTTTTGATATCTTAGCTTAAATTATATACACTGACTTAAAATATATATGAAGTAGAGTTTCTGTTGAACTTTGCTTCAGTGTCCAACAACACGTAGTCTTCTAACATACTTGGACACGTTTGCCCTGGTAGCGGATTTCCATTTCCGCAATGTCCTAGTGGAAACGCTCCCCATGTTCGACGCTTCAAGTTTTCAGAGAAGAAATCGAGATGGGAGTGCACAAAGTGTATTATTAAAGACGTATCTCGTAATCATATAGTTCTCAATCATTTCATTGACAAGTCTTCTTTAGTTTTCAGACATGAAGTTTCCTAGATAGTTTGTGACAAAGTTTTTGGAAAATTTCATAAGCAATTGCTTCTTACATATTTAACTGGTTTTTCAAATTGTAAATTGTCCCTGTATTTGAGGGCCAAAAATATTCCTTCTTTTAGTTTTTTTGGTTCTTAGGAACTTATTTTTAGGAAGAGAATTGCACTCGCATCACGATCCTTCGCTTTCATAAAATTATTCATCAAGCCTGGTTTGATATGCGGTGAAGACAATGGGATGATTTTTTTTCAGAACTTAACAAATAGTTGATGTAGGACATTATCTTTTCCTGGGTTAAATGACTCTCTCTCTCTCTGGTTAATAATTTTTTTATAAAACGATGACTTTAATCTCTGCTATTCCACTTGATAAAGAAGCAGGAATATTTAGTAAGGTCAAGCTGCAACTTAATATTTCAATATTAAGTTAGCTATTACTTTCAAATCCCCACATTTTACCAAGAAAAAATATCATACGTGATAGTGAATAGTAAGAGTTTTATATTCTGATAATTTTTCTTCATACCGATTGCATGGAATGTGTTTATGTATATTTATTTCCATTATGTAGTAACACTCCATTCGAACTTGTTATCTATGAACAAATGTCAATTCTCAGGCTTATGTTCAACATATAGTGACTTAAATAAATTGATATCATTTCACAAATCTAGGCCCTCCTCTTAAAAAAATAAATGCTCAAATTCCTTTTGGTATTGGCGGAAGAAACTTACTTTGTTTTCATCCTGCAGCAGCTTTCAGCGTTTCAATCTTGAGGTGAGTAATTCTGCCTTGTTTTTACTTAAACCAAGAATCCGAACGAAATAATTTACATAATTCTGTGTTAGAAAGTGAGGTTAATTTTATTACCTCTTCCATAAAAATCTGGACCATTCTGAACTTCAGGAGATTCTTCCGTCAGTGTTATGTTATCTGGTGGAGTTGGTATGGAAAGTTCTGACCCGTGAAGCAGCGGTCGGATTACCGAATCTGAAGATCAATATTTTACAGTGTGTCTGGACATCGAACTTATTCCATATATATATCTATCAAGCAGAAGTATCTGTCTCTACTTATCCTGCGGTTCGCGCCATTATCACAAAAAGTTAATGACGGGATCCTTTTATCCAGCTAGTTAATAGTGTTATAAATTTGCCACAACTGATTTTTGATGCCCACGTCTTGTTCTGGTCTACTTTATTGTTATATATGTCATAAAACATAAAATATTATAACTAGAAGAGAAACTTTCACCTCTGCTCTTCTAACGTATGTTCACCACACACGTAACGGAAGTTGCTTCTATTATTAAGACGGTTTCAAGACATGTTTATTATACACTTATACTCATTATATTGCACTATTAAGAACGGTATTATACACTTATTTAATAATTCAATTAATAACGGAAGGGAGCACAGGATTGTATTATTTCTTTAAAGAAAGCTCCTATTTATCTGGAAACTTTACCTTACAATCATAGTTACATGAGGTGTATGTCATTGTCGTAATTCGTGAATTCAAAGCAACAATCTCCAAACGTTATAAACAAATTGTTGATGCAATGGAATGAATAATATAAGTATGAAATACTACTCTAATCAGCATGTTACGCCTACATACCACAAATGCTAATAAATATGGGAAAAAAGTCTTTAAATAAAAAAAAACGAGTTGGGCGATGGAAAATGTCTGTCATTTTTGGAATGAGCAAATGTAAATACATAAGAAACACCCAAAAAATAAATACGTGACAAAAATATTGTTGACCATTATTGTAGCGTCGTCACATAGAACCAATATTTGTATCTAGGCTACTACTTAAATATTAACCGTTATACTACTTAACGTTAGTGGCCATATTACAAAATCCAATGGAGTGTTTTTTTCTTCATGAACAAACTTATTAAATATTTAAAACAATAAAAAATTAATAAAGAGGCTCATTCTGTGCTCTTTGGCCTTTCGACACTCTATTCGTCGGCAGGGCAGTTTCTGACGCCCTATTCAAGTGTGATACATCCACTTTTCAACTCAATCATTGACTTGTCAGGTAGAACACATCTTACCGCCAATGGTAGGGTTAAGTACAACCCCATCTCGATAGACATAAATTAATTAACTACCACCAAGTCTCACAGTCTCCAGTACGCAGCACACTGGGCGATGCCAGTCATCGTCACCGCTATGTATGTATACTACTTAATATTTATTTACTTATTGAATGTCTCATTTTTTAGCAGGATGGGGCACCACCCCATTACCACTTAGATGTCAGATACGAACTGAATACACTACTTCCAAGGAGATGAATTGGACGTGCTGGCCGTGTTATTTTGAATGTTTGCATTGCTCTCCACGTTCCCCCGACGTCACTCCTTGTGATTTTTTTCTGTGAGGTTTTATACAAGCGTATCAGCCACTATTACCATCTATCATTCATCCCACATGTAGCAACTATAAACACGTACAGATGCAAAGTCATCTTCACTGCCTACGAGATTCAAATTGTCGTAAGCGTCGCAGCAAAAATAAGTTGTTTCTGCATGACAATGCCAGTGTATATCGAACTATGATGTTTCAAAAGAATTGATAAGACAGCAGATCGTTGTTTTGGCACAATATCCAAAGTCACTTCACCTCGTGCCATGGTATTTCCTTGTCCTTACCCGTTTGAATCAAAAGTTCCGTGGGCATAGTTCAGTTGCCCGAGGAGTTAATCATTGTCACATGAAAAGCCCAAAGGGATTATATATATATATATATATATATATATATAATATATATATGTGTGTGTGTGTGTGTAATGCCTAAAATATAATTTATAAAATGAAGATTCTCAGAGATTAATGCATAGCAGGCTAACTCCCATTTTCTTATAGGAATCTTTTCAAAAATGTGAAATTAAAGTGAAATGATACCAACATTAATAATATTCGTGGTAAAATTCGGTTGAGGTATTAGTCACGGTATTAAAATTGTGAAAATGTTACCAGTACTCTATAATAAGCCTACGGCACCCAGGAGTGTTATCAAAACACTCAGCCAACAAACGGTGAAAATTTGTCGGCAGTGTGCTGTTCAAACCCGTAAAGCAACTTAAATAGATTTGGCCTGCACAACCTTTATTAACTGTAATAGTTCTTTCTTAAAAACTCAACTAATTATTTGTAACTTATGTCGAAATGAAATATTATCTAGTAGTCACCTCACAGATTAAAGTTTCGGGGATTCTCCACTTTAACTTACCTGATATATTTTCAAAGTCCTACAGAACAACAGTGTGCATGCGCCAGTGTTTATAGAGCCAGCGATAACCCACCATCGAACCACATATCGATTATCATCCTTGTCACATATCAATTATTATCGATATTGTACTAAAGTTTTTACAGCTTACGCTAGATGACAGATGTCGCTGTGAAATTCAAATGTCGAATCTTTGCAATAAATCCCCAAATCTACGTTAAAGAAATATATTAATAATAATTATAATATTACCAAACGTTTATTAAACATGGATGTAAACTTACTTATCACTTCCTAACGCCTATCTAACCAGCAATAACCAAAAAACAGCGATAGAAAAATCATAGACTAAGTAATATACTCTGTGGAGAAAGTAGCAGTCAGCATCACAATATTGTCTAACAGTGTTCTAATGTTTTGATTTGCGTATTTAAATAAACACTTGACAATTGTCAAATGTTATAAAAATTGTTTGAAAAAGATTAAAATATTAAAAAAATATTAGTAAATACAGAAGAAAAGCTATAATTCACAACAATAAACTGAAAAATCAAGGGTAAATCATTCTGGTGAATAGCCAAAGTTTCTATTATGAATTTGATTGAAATAGCACAATTTAAAACTTCTCTTAGATACAGAATAAGCCTACATTCATTATTGTCTTTCATTTTTTATTTTTTTGTAAAATGATTATCTTGGATACTCCAAAATTATTGTAAGTAGGAATGCGTATATGTTAAGTTAGTTTTATTGTGTATGTGTTGAAATTAATAATTATACAAAGGAACTGGCCGTCTATGGTCAAATAGGAGGTATGCATATTATTGAAGTAACATACTGATTGATATCTTTAAAAAATAATAGTAGAATATAAGCATTTTCTAGAGATTTAATGAGAACAGAAATAAATGAACCCCGAGGTGTGATTTATATCCGCTAACATTTCGCTAGTAAGGGCGAGAGTATTTATAAATTGAGAATGTGATCGCGCTTTAAATCTGTAGGTTGCGCTTCAATATTGGTCCTTATAAAATGTTTTATACAGGTATCTCATATGAGCAAAGGAATTCCATGAACGACAAAGAGGAATGCAAGCTTGAGGCTAAATTACTTGCACAAGAATGAATATCACCTTGTATCCTATTTTAACATAAGTTAAGATAGAAACTCCTGCTAGTGTACTTAAAATTTATTTGAATGCATTTAAAGGGAGTAAATTGTGAAAATATTTATTCGTTAATCCGTAAACACTCGAGTTAAGTACTCGTGTAAATTGAAACATCTGTACAGTCATTTAAATAAAGTTCATAACACATTTCACTTAAAGTATAACAATTATTTTATTATACATTTTTAAACAATGAAATCTCACTATTTTGTATTTTATTTGATTTCTTTATTTATATTTTCATTTCAGATGTTAAAATATTTAAAATAAATTAAAATGGAGTTATATTGTAGACTGCATAAAAATGAACTATATGGTCTTTATAGGAAGCCAGATATAATAAGAACGGTTAAGTCTCGTAGACTGCGATGGGCAGGACATGTTGCACGCATGGGGAATGAAATACTTGCATGGAAGCTTCTTGTAGGAAAGCCAGAGGGAAAACGCCCAGTTGGTAGACCAAGAATGAGGTGGGAGAATAACATTAACTATGATTTGAGGGAAATAGATTATACAGGAAATTATTGGAAATCATTAGCTCAGGATAGGGATGTATGGAGAGCTTATGTCCGCGCGGCCATGAACCTACGGGTTCAATAGTGCCAGTTAGTAAGTAAGTTATATTGTAAAGGCTATTAAGCCTGTGAGATTGAGTTAGGGTGGTCATATAGCTCGTATAATGTTGATGATAAAAGTCTACTGATGTGGTCTCGAGGTAGCGTGCTACCTTGTCACGCAGCGGGCCCTGGTTCGAGTCTCGATCGGGACAAGTTTCCTGGCTGAGGATTTTTCGGGGTTTTTCCTCAACTGTAAGACAAATGTCAGGAAAATTTAAGGCCCAAACGGTCCCCGAACATCATGTGGCCATCATATTCATCATCATTCATATTTCCCTTAGATTAAGTTTAGGATTAAGGGTTCTCCTGGCACTCCACTATCATACTACACATCATATCATAGGTACAGCGTAACTCCTCTTTTCAGGCGTCCCAACCTCAGAAGTGGATTACAATTACGCAAATGCCTGAACAAAACAGCAGAAATATCGAAATGATAAACTGGGGCAATTCTGTTCTGGGGAATCCTTGACGAAAAGACATTAGGAAAGTTTAGATTAGGTGGGATAATAATTTAAAATAAATCGTACGGAATTGGATATCGGAGATACGAACTAAATTAAGTTGGATAATTATATGGACCACTTGTTGCCCTTATTAAATGTGGTATTGAAATTTCAAGTTTCATTAATCATAGTTATAAGAGATTGGTTATACATGTTATCCTAAGACATTGAAGCTTCTGAAACTAAAATAAATAAATAAATAAAAAATACGATGTGTAACTGTTCATTTAATAGTTAATTAAATGTTAATAATTATAATGTAAAGTTAATGTAGATCACTTCACAGTGCAATATATTATATTAAAATAATAGTTCAGAATGATAGGCCTATTTGGAAAGCAAAAATTATTCATACGTAAATAGTAATGGGCATAAAAATTAATGCCGGACGCATAGTGGTAAATTATGGACGGTTTCATCGAGTGAATGTAACCAATATTAAAATCAATTATTACATGGATGTCCACCGCTGTGGTCTCGAGGTAGCGTGCTGCCTTGTCACGCAGCGGGCCCGGGTTCGATCCCCGGTCGGGACAGTTTTTCTGGGTGAGGTTGTTATCAGGGTTTTTCCTCACCTGTAAGACAAATATCAGGAAAACTTTAAGGCCCAAACGGTCCCCGAAATCATATGGCCATCATCATCATCAACCTTCTCATTATCATCATCATCATCCTTCACCGGTGTGAAAGCAACGGGAAGCTACCACACCTACAATTCCCTAGTAAAGCTGAAAGCATAGTATGAAAATGCTATGATTGCAGTGAAGGACCTGCTTCGGGCAGAATTACTACGGATGGATGGATTACATGAATGATGATATATATCGTTATATGAGTATATATTTCACTATAGCTATATATGATTCATCTAATAATATTCGGATAGGGAAACTAAATAACGAAAAATTATCTTTATCGTAATAAAAAAGTGATAATTTCATTTACATGCACATGCGAGGCATCATCAACGATAGTGTAACCATGCTATGTTTAAAAAAGTTAGACTTTATCCTAAATTCGATCATACTGAATATTTTGAAAGAAGAAAGTCGTGTTAAAGTTAAAGCGATATGTATTTGAAATTATTCTGCGGTTATATTTACATTTATATTATATCCGGACACACTCCCCTACATTCATGAATTCAGTTTCCAGTCTATCAAAGGTGCACGTGCTTTGGTGTTTGACCCTCGATGTAATATGTTGCAGATAGTCCACACGTGCATCTACCGAACTACTTCAAGGCAAATGACGCAGAAAATCGAGGCATTGTCACCGAGTTTATTGTTTGTTTACGTCCATGTATGTGGTGATACCATTTTTTTTCTTGCAATATCATTTTACAAAACATAATCCATTTCTCAATACCACAATTTTGGTTCATGTGCTTATGCTCTTGTATTCGTATGTCACTCCATAATATTACTTTTATACATGTGCAATCGTGATAAATATCTTCAGAATGTGAAAATATTGTTTTCTTTCTTTCGAAACTTCATATCCAAAATTTAGAATCTAAACAGAATCTATGAAATTTATTGCAATTTAATTAATACGATTTAGTGAGTTATGATCTATAACCGCTGCAACGAAACGAGCTTCTTCATATGTCTAGATAGTAATACATAAAAGAGAGGAATTTATTTTATAGCATTTGCCTCATCCATTGCCTACCAAAGTGTTTCGAAGGCAAGTAGCCAAAGATTTTGAACCTACAGCATTGAAAAATATTGAAATATTATCTGAACTTCCTCTGCGATGACAAAATAAACTGATACCAGATGGGGAAGATTAAATAAAAATATGTCATTGTGGAAATATCCTGTAATTTTTAACTTTGTGTAAACTATAGTGGCAGCGCTTTTTCCTCCATACGAGAATCGTGAAAAAAGTAAGACTTTTTTCTAATGAAGAAAATTCAATAATGCAGCTACTTCAGGTAGCAAGTTGTCTTTTATCCTGTATCATAGATATGTGTGGCACGGTAAAGAAACTTCGCATATAAAAATTATAATTATAAAAAAATTAAAAATTTCTTAGCTCTCTCTCTCTCTCTCTCTCTCTCTCTGACGTGGAGTTTAGATAAACTTTCTAGATGATGCTGCTACCGTATAAGCGATATTAAACATCACAAAATTATAAACTTAATAAGTGAGCCCCGTTGAATCACTACCAAAAGAAATATAAATATCTCTTCAGCCAGTGAATTTAGAAAGTTGTTTCTCATCTTGTCTTACGTAAAGATTTTCCAAGTTTGTTAACAATGCCAATTATGACTAAAGTGCATATTTGCGGGTATACCAATAATATAGTTAAAATGACGGAATTTATGGTAAAGGAGAAAGGGAAATTATATTGGTTAACCGAGTTGAAATGTTTCAATTGCAGTGCAAAGAAGGTATAGGCAGGAATATGGTGCAAATGCTCCAGAGCGTCATACCATTGTGAAATGGTATAATCAGCTGTTGGAAACATGTTCTGTGTTAAGGAAGAAGGGAAGCGGTAAAATACAGTGTCCGCAGGTAAAGTTGAAGATATTAGGCAAGCATTTCAGCGCAGCCCAAGGAAATCAATTCGACGGTCCAGTTTAGAACTGGGTATTCCGAAGTCAACTGTTCAGAACATTGTTCATAAAAGATTGCTATTCAGTGCATACAAAAATCTAACATGTGCAAAAGTAGCAGTGTAATAATAAACCCGAACGGACCGTGTTCGCTAATGCAATGTTTCCCCACACTGAAGATGAAATTGGATTCCTCAACCACTTCGCATTCTCAGACGAAGCAACCTTTCACACGTGTGGTAAGGTGCACCGCTATAACTATAGAATATGGGGAGAATAAAACACACATGTCGTAATGTAATATGAACGTGATAGCCCAAAGTTAAGATATTGTGTGCTTCGACTTTTGATACTGTGATGGGGCCTTTCTTCTTTCTCAAAGCACATCGGCAAGAACATGATGCTTAGATATGTTGGAGAACTTGGCAGGTCCCAAAATACCGGATGACCATCTTCTTCCAGAAACGTGGACCCCTCCACATTATGCCAATTAAGTTCAAGACTACCTCAACATATATTTTCCAAACAAGTGGATTGGAAAATCAGGTTCCATTGAATGACTTCCTTTGTACTGTGGTAGTGATTCAAAGGGACAGACTGTATATAAATACATGAAATATTATAACACAGAGTTAAAAGGTTTTCGAAAATATTTAATACAATTATTATAAAAGGTACCAATTAATAATCTTCTTCTTCATCACGGTTTAGGCTTATTTACTAGCCTGTTCCGGCTCCAAATTTCTGCTGCTTCTATCTTTTCTTTGGTCTTCCCAAACTTCTTGTTCCTCGTGGTGAATAGCTGTATACTGCTTTTGGTATTCTATTCTCAGTAATCCTTGCCAAGTGTTCTTTCCAGTTTGTTTTGTATTTCCCTATTGTTGTGTTTAATTCCTCTACTTTTAGTTGTTATCTTATTTGTGTTATGTTTTTTGTCTGTTCTTTGATTGTTCAATAATAATATAATATAAATGTATTTATGACTGCAATGTACTCCTTCAGTCGGGGGACAAATTTATAACCGATGATGTTCATCGTTGATTGTATTCTGAGTTCGAGGACTGGTTATTTGCCTCGATACACTCTAAAGCCGAGCTAGTTCTTTCTCACAGAGGTCAGAAAGAACTACTAGGGTGTGTTGATTTTAGAACTAGAACAAATTAGTCTTATCCAACGTTCAGTATACTTAATATCCACTGACCCTACTTGTCAAGTGACTCGTCACACGGCTTGGGCTATACATTAACACTTAAATTGGCAGTGTATCCTATAGGATACACCAATTGGTATAATTCATTTAATATTAAAAAAAGAACAGAAGAAAATGAACGAGTAGAAATTGCTTAAATTGGTGTCGCATCGGACAGTATATCTGATAATAGCAGTTATGAATGATTTCGTTTTCACTGCGGTACGTCATATTTAAATAACTGAAACGATAAATTAGTGTTTTGCCAATGGATCGCTTTCCAACTTTTCACTTAGGATTAAACTAATAGAGAGCCAATAAGCATGGTTTCAAAGATTGCATAAATTATCATAAGTAATGCCACTAGTGATTTCCAAATTATCGATAAATTCACGACTCACGAAGTGAGTCGTGAATTTATCTAGAGAATTTGGAAATCAAGAGTGACATTTGTTAGGACTATTTAACGAATAAAATTAAGCTGTTTACTCACAAATCATTATTTAACTATAGTTATTTTAAAATATTTATATATTTAATGTAAACGGCGATGTTTGAAAACAAATGAGAAACGATAGGTACGCTTCTACTGCTTCTTTTGTTTATCACTGCAACCAGATCATACTATTTATTGCCAAAGGAACGCAATATTGTAAGGAGGAGCTTTCTTTAATATGGTAATTATAACACTGATAAATATTTGGTGAAACACGACTCTGATTGGTTGTAAAACAGAAATCATTGAAACGTGATTGGTCATTGACTCCCATTTGGGACATGAGTTAAATAGTCACACAAATTAATTAACCTAAATTTTAAGGGGTAAATGGGCTTGGCATTCGTCCCCATGTCAGTCATTAGAGATTGAGAGACTTTACACAGCAGCCGCTTCAATGCCGCACTCTGTGTCGTTCTTTGATTCCAACTTTTTACACGATGATTAAGTTATATATCCCAATACTAAATCACTGAAACGCGAACGAGAAATTTTCTGTTATGAAAACCGCTTTATACAACGGTCATCGATGTTCACTTTCGCGGTATCTTCCAGTTAAAATATTCGTCTTTTTATTAAACTATACTGTTTTTTTTATATTCAATGCCAAAGGTTGCCATTTCGACATATCTCGTGTTCTCTCGTGGCACTGGCGAATTGTATCCCACTTCTGAGGTTGTTACATGATGGATGATGATGATAGTGGTGCGCTAGGAGAGTCCTTAATCTAAGGCGAATATGAATTATGATTTTGATGGTCATATGATGTTCGGGACCATTTGGGCCTTAAAGTTTTCCTGGCATTTGTCTTATAAGCGAGGAAAATCGCTGAAAAAATCTCATCCAGGAAACTTTTCCGGACCGGGGATCGAACCCGGTCCCGCTTCGTGACGGGGCACCACTCTACCTCCAGATCTCAGTGGTGGTAAAATTGCCGACATGTAAGTATGATTCGGTCAGCACTTTTTAAATTAACAATTATCATTATGAACACTTTGCGCCATTATTTTCTAACACCTTTATCGAGACGCCTTTTCGCCCCAACATTTGTAAGTAGTAACTAACACAGAGTAACCGCTTCCATCACAATCGTTTCAAGTCTTATTATTTGAATGGCTCTTACTTATTTCGACATATTTAAATAAAATGCCAGTTTAACTGTATAAAAATGTATTCTTACGCTTTTCCGACCTGCGAGAAAGGACAATATTCAAATTATATAAATATAAAAGTATTTAAAACTATTTAAAATATTTACAACAAAGAAATATAAACTTAAAAATTTAATTAAATGATTCTACAGATGTTAAAGTTCTCAAACGTTCGGTAAATGCTGAACATTAATAGAAAATCAAATTCAGGAGGAAATTAATGAAGTCATGCAAACTAAATACGAAACAATACAAAATAAGTTAGGAAGATAAAAAACCGTGAAACATAAGTAGTGAACGCAAACGAATTGATTGATGCTAAAAAGGAATCAGTCAATGACAGTTTTCGGAAAACTACAATCAACTATTCCAAGTCTCTAATTAGTACAAAATCAAATATATTTTCAGCAAAAAAAAAAAAAAAACTTAAAAAACTGTGCGAAACTCGAGTTCGTACAATATCGTACATTTTTCTGAACACTTGAAAAAACTGTGCAAAACTTCGAGTTAGAATAATATTACTATTGCAGCATGGTAGAAGGTTACCCATGTACAGAAAAATATTAAATTCTTATATTTAATGTGGAAAATCAAATATTTAATCTCCTTAGCATATAAATGATATGAGAGAAATTTTGTAATATAAGTTGTATTTTTTCACATCCATCAATCCATAGTAATTCTGCCCGAGGGCAGGTATTTCACTGCAATCATAGCATTTACATGCTACGCTTTGCAACTTTACCAGGGAATTGTAGGTGTGGTAGCTTCCTGTTGCTTTCCACACCGGTGAAGGATGATGATAATAAGGATGATGATCGCCATATGATTTCGGGGACCGTTTGGGCCTTAAAGTTTTCCCGACATTTGTCTTACAGGTGAGGAAATACCCCGATAAAAACCTCACCCAGAAAAACTGTCCCGACCGGGGATCGAACCCGGGTCCGCTGCGTGACAAGGCAGCACGCTACCTCGCGACCACAGTGGTGGACATTTTTTTCACAAATATTCCTTAATATTACAAGTCATTATATTAAAAACAAGAAGTATTTAAACTTATTCAACATAAAGGTTTAGTAAAGCAGTCTGATATATGTTCAATCTTCTCGGATTACTTCCTAAACGTTACAAATATGTATTAAACAGAAGAATATAATAATAATAATAATAATAATAATAATAATAATAATAATTAAATAATAATAAATATAATAATAATAATAACAATAATAATAACTACAATAATAATAAAATAATAATAATAATAATAATAATAATAATAATAAATTACAATAATAATAAAAATAATAACAACAATAACAATAATAATAATTACAAAAATAATAATAATAACAATAACAACAATAATAATAATAATTACAATAATAATAATAACAATAACAATAATAATAACAATAACAATAATGTAAAAATTAATATATGAAACAAACATTTTTTTTAATTTATCACAGGCGCTGATCATTGGACTGGCCCCATTTTAGTATATAAATATGCAAACTTAGTATGGGATCTCAAATAAAAACCTTAATCTCATTTTTTCATTTTACATTTTTTTTGTTTTGAGTCCCTTTTAGCATCAACCGACTCAATCAAAAACTGCACAACATTGAAAACAAAACAATTTTAAAATCACTAAATTATAATTAAATGAACAAGAAACTAAACTTCTTGAAATGGGTTATAAATTTAACTGCCCCACAAATATTACATTGAGCAATAAAAAAGAAACTTTCTTTTTGTCTCAGAAAGAAAAATATGTGATTCTGATAGTATTTTTTCTTCTAAATTCAAATATGTTATAAGTTTTTCTCCATCACGCAAGGTTTCCGAGAGACGGGCATTTATAATTTCAAACACTTTAATATTTTCTACATTCGTAACTACACAATATTTGAACATTCGGACTCACCTAGAAGGTAGGAAATGACAATTTTCTGCTACATTTCCGCCTGTGGAGCATCTCTCTTGATGGTCCAACAATAATCGGCAAGCATATTAGGATTTCATTTGCCTTGATATCTCTTTTCCAGTTAGCTTATTTGGTTTTATTTTACAATGTACAAATGGACGAAAAAAAGTTTATTAAAAAATAATTATTTAAATCCATTAATTGAAATTGAAATAAAAAACTGTAGGTGATGGAGAAATTCCGAATACATATTTGAAAACACGATAAAAAATGCATTAAGTACAACTATTGGTACTCATGAGACAAAAATCATGTTGACTAATGTTATTAAAATAATAAAATACAATAATATAGTTGAAAGCGATATCGCAATAAACAAACTTCAAATTGAAAATAAAGATTGGTGCATATGAAGCCGCTAAAATCATAAAATATATTCATCCATAATAATTCCGCCCGAGGGCAGGTCTTTAACTGCAATAATAGCATTTTCATGCTATGCTTTGCAGCTTTACTAGGGAATTGTAGGTGTGGTAGCTTCCCGTTGCTTTCCACACCGGTGAAGAATGATGATGATTATGATAATGATAAGAATGATGATGGCCATATGATTTCGAGGACCGTTTCGGTCTTAAAGTTTTCCTGACATTTGTCTTACAGGTGAGGAAAAACCCCGATAAAAACCTCACCCAGAAAAACTATCCCGACCTGGGATCGAACCAGGGCCCGCTGCGTGACAAGGCAGCACGCTACCTCGAGACCACAGCGGTGGACATAAAAGATATATCAGCAACAATAAATAAAAACGAAGAAAATCTTTAAGCACGTCATGAAAATGATATAAAACTTATGATATATATTATAATTCATGCGAAGGTCGATAAAGGGAACACAATAGTACTCATGGGGAATAAACCAAATAATTTATAAATTACAACTATTTTAAGAGATTCGAAAAGTATCCTATAGCAAAATACATTAGAACTGAAAAAATAATAAAATCGTGTCCTTTGGTTAGTCATGCAGCAAAGAGTTAAACAAATGTAAACAGTAACACTTATTCTCTATTAGGTTCGTCTTCCGGGCATATAGGCCGTGGTCCAGTCGTTCTTCTACTCGACGTTTCGTCTACTGCTGCGGTAGACATCTTCAGGAGATACTGCGTGCTCTCTGTGAACTCCTCAACAGTCTGCAGCCGACTGTTGAGGAGTTCACAGAGAGCACGCAGTATCTCCTGAAGATGTCTACCGCAGCAGTAGACGAAACGTCGAGTAGAAGAACGACTGGACCACGGCCTATATGCCCGGAAGACGAACCTAATAGAGATCAAGACGCCGGCCGTGAAAGCCTACAGTTATACAGTAACACTTATAGTAATGAAAGCTCTTCCGAAAATTCACAAAAATAAAATTATGAAGAGACCAATATTTAACTGTATAAACGTTCTCAATTATAAAACTTCGAAATTGCCTACAAACTAAAAAATATTCAAAACTATAAAATCCATATACAATAAAGAATTCGTATGAACTAGCAGAATAACTACGTAACATAAAAATAAGCGAAAATACGAAAGTCTCACCATTCGGCATAAATAACCTATAACTAACATCCCGATAATGAAATAGAAATAATAAAACAGAAAATAACAAACAGCGACCTTGACAACATTTATACAAATCAACTAAATAAAAAAATAAAAACAACCACACAAAAACTATTTCCAATTTAATAATGAACTGTTCAACCAAGAAGACGGGATTCCAATGGGAAGTCCTACATTGGGAAATCTAGTGGATATTTTATCACAAGATTTATAAAATAAACATTACGAAAAATTAATAAATAAATTAAAAATACAATGATATAAAAATAATAACAAGAAATGTCGATGATGTATTACTAATTTATGAAAATCAGAAAAAGAGGAAAGAAAAATAAATTTTGCATGAATTAAACAACACGCGCACGAAAAAAATAAAATTCACCGAAGAAATAGAAATAAGCAATATCACCTGCCTTGATATATCAATTACAAAAGCACTAGATAAAAACAAACTGGAAATAAGCATTTACAGGAACCCCACAGCAATACACAACCAACAAAAAATCAGACTTTCAACAGTTTAGTTAATAGTATATTAAAACTGCTACTAAATTAATAAAATTACAACAGAGAGTTAAATCACATTAAATTAATTGCAAAAAATAACTGCTACAATGAATCAGTCATAAATAAAATCATAAGAAAAAAAAGAGGAAGAACAATGTACTCAACCCAACTCGAAAAAGAATCTGATAACAAAATGAACTGGACAACGCATGCATATAATGGAATAGAAACAAAAAAAAACTAGTTAATAATAATAATAATAAAATAATAATAATAATTATTATTATTATCAGCATTATCGCATTATTATTGTTATTATCGTATAGAATGTTGTTTGTACATAAAATTTACATTACTACATTTAATATATCTTTAACTCTTTATAATTAGTAAAGTGTATATCTATATTGTCAAATATTTTTTTGTAATTGTGCTGGTTGAGTAGAAGAGAAGGCCATATGACCTTAACTCTTCCAGAATAAATAAAACATTATTATTATTATTATTATTATTATTATTATTACATTTAAAAGATTTGACAAAAATATAAAAATTGCATACAAGACTGAAAAAAAACCAAACAACTTAATAAATAATAGCATAAAAATTAACAATAAACGACATATATAAACTAAAGTAACGATGGTAACATAGTTTGCATAGGGAAAATATTAGAACTAAAGAACATTTTAAATGTGCAGGAAGTAGGCCTAAATCAAGTTACTCCAAACATATTACAACAAGGGAAGGATAACATATATTATGAAGGATATAAACAACTCCCTCATAATATTACACAGAGAATAGAACGCAGCTAAGATAATACTCGTATATGGAGGAGTTAAGAGATTTTAAAGAATGTTGACAACAGTTTGATTTTAAACAAGAACGCACCCAGTGCATACAACTCTATCTGCACGATCATCACAAATAAGTCAGTAAGGGACAACTAATTGCTGAGGATGGGACTGGTCCCGAAAAGCCTACAATGTTTTAATTATTTTAACGGTTGAATGTTTTAATTATTTTAACGGTTGACGGGACTGCATACAGTGTACATCATTTTATAATACAATTTTTATATACTCGAACAGCTATTAAATAAATAACTATGGATATACATAATAAACTTTTAATTTTAATTACAATTAAATTTTCGTATTTGTATCAGCAAATAAAAAAAAAACTCTTTCTTCATGCCAAATCTCGAATAGCATGAAAATATACTTCTTCTTCTTGTATCTTGTAAGCCCATGTTTCCCTTAACAGAGATTTAGGCGCTCTCCCCTACAGGGAAGAATTTCAACCATACCAATTTAGTTACACTTGGTTTCGTATAGATGCCACTTGAGTGGTCCGTGGTCAGCGTTCCGCCTCATACTGGCATCTAGAAAACCAAGGTAGTACTAGGACGGGAACATTCCGTAAAGTTTGCTTAGAGGCCTTTTCGTTCAGGCTTAAGGATCTTTTACGAGCCTGAAAATCTTCAGACTGGGACCCACGGCTTAAAGTCCCTCCCGAAGGACTCGCTCCTTGGATTTTTCCATCCTAAAAAAATCCATCGACTCCGGCTGGGTTTGAACCCGCGACCCTCGGGACCAGACCAAGGAGCATAACCACTAGTCCATCGCGGCCGATTAAAATGTACTTAAGAATATATATTACATTTTTTGGATATAAATAATGTTTTCGTGGTCCTGCAAATAAAGAAATCTTGATTTGTCAAACTTTTCTAATTTTTTCCATTAGAATTATTAAAATTGTATTTCATGATATTTGAGAGAGCTTATTTGTCAATATGCTAGATTATATTACAGTTATTATTAAACTGTTATGTAATTGTGACGATATATTTACGTTCGGTTATTTATAAGGCACTATTCTTAGATCTACTTTAGAAGTAATTGATTTTTTTATTGAACACCTCGATAATTTGTAGAAAATTTATAACATTCTTATCTTAGAAACCGTAACATTAAATTCGGACACGTATTCTTTTCCTAATACGATAGAGCCATGTTTCACATTGAGCTCGAATTTGTCTAATTTAACGATTCGTTACTATAATAAATGAAAGAGGCGTATTAAGTCAAGCAAGTTTATCGCAAAATACCCAATTATCCCAAATACTAGAACTTGAGAAATATGTTAGTTGGTATCAAGACCAATAGGTACAGTGTTATAAAATGAAACACAGAAGAACAAAAATAATTACGGAAGGAAAACATTAAATATTTTCTTCCTATTAACTTAATTTATTACATGGGCTGCAGTATTAGAATTATTTTCTGTGTGAATAAGATATTTTTTATCCAATGTGCGTTTTCTTAAGGAGTCGAAATTCATATTTTCATTTCTGTGGCCACAGTCAATTTATTTTTCATTAATAAATAATGGACATACTTGATAATTTGGCTGAGCAGCAGTTCTACTTACCCTTGAATTTTCAGTTTATTGTTGTAAACTATAGCTGTTATTCTGTATTCACTAACATTTTTAATATTTTAAACCTTTTCAAACAATTTTTATAACACTATTTGACAATTTTAAGTATTTATTTAAATACTCAAATCACAATATTATGACACTGTTAGACAATATTGTGATGCTAACTGCTATTTTCTCCACAGAGCATATTACTTAGTCAATGATTTTTCTATCGCTGGTTTGGCTTATCGCTGGTTGGAACGGCGTTAGTAAGTGTACACCCATTTTTAATAAACGTTTGGTAATTTTAATATTATTAATATTATTTATTTAACATAGATTTGGGGATTTATTGCAAAGATTGGTCATTCAAATTTCACAGCGACATGCTGCCATATAGCGTAAGCTGTATAAACTTTAGTACGATAACTACAATAATCGATACGTGGTGAGAAGCGATAACCCGCTAGGCAAGGACTAAAATCCTTATGTGTTTCAATGGTGCATTATCGCTGGCTTCATAAACTCTGGCGCATGTGCACTGTTGTTCATTAGGACTTTGAAAATATATCGGGTAAGTAAAAGTGCTGAATCCCATACATTTTTTTCTGTTTTTTAAATAGTAAACACATTTTTAAACATACATGAAAATTAATGTTTACATTGATTTTGTTTTTAAGATGCTTTAATATACTTACTTACTTACTCACTGGCTTTAATGTGCAGAATGTAAATAAATTTCACCATACAATTTTAACTGATCATTTAGTGATCTTTACCCAAGAACTATGAGATAGCAAAAGCAGTGTTCTGCAATCTAAAATGATCGAGAAAGTGTAAAATATCTAAAAGTAAAGTATAAATAATGTAATTTATAAATTTAATCTAATATTAAGGGCCTGTGAATCCTGGCTGTAAAAAGCCTAATCGACGCTGATTGATGTTAAATTAGCATAGGAGATACACAAATAAACCATTTCAAACATTACCAGATGATCAAGGTATTTTTTAACTAGTAGGCTGCATCTGATAATATTCCTTGTATAGAACTGAAACATACAAATATTCACTTTGATATATACTCGTAGCTAATATTAGGGTCAACCATATACATTTAGCGCGTTTATCATAAGTAATGCCACGAGTGATTTCCAAATTATCGATAAATTCACACTCACGAAGTGAGGAGTGAATTTATCTAGAGAATTTGGAAAACAAGAGTGGCATTTGTTAGGAAAATTTAACGAATAAAATTAAGCTGTTTACTCACAAATCATTATTTAACTATAGTTATTTTAAAATATTTATATATTTAATGTAAACGGCGATGTTTGAAAACAAATGAGAAACGTTATGTTTCACTTGTTCTTCACTGCAACCAGATCATATTATTTATTGCCAAATGATCGCAATATTGTAAGAATGCACCATAGTGGAGAAAAAATTAAACACATCAAACTGTATATTAATTAATTTCTGATGTCATATGATGTAAATATGTTAATTATATTTTTCTGGAACGTTATTACCTGGGAACAAAATAACGTTTAAGAAAGTGCAAACAGTGGTTTCTTTTTTTGTGGTATTATCAATTGCTACAAATGTTTTTATATTATCTCCCACAACCACGATAAGGTTGCATTCGTGCACTATACGAGATACAATCTGGTAACCACATATGAGCCACTGCAAAATATTTCTATGACCTTTTCAGAATGTTAAAAAGGAGGAGCTTGATTTTACAGTGATAAAATTAAAACTGACAAAATCGAGGTGAAAAACGACTGTCATTGGTTGTAAATCAAAAAATTATCGAAATGTGATTGGTCATTGACTCCCATTTGGGGCATGAGTTAAATAGTCCTGGTAATATTATAAAAAAATATATTAAACATTTTGATGCTATACCTCTACATGTAAGAAAAATAAAAAAAATCATTCTTATGTTTAATTTATCTTGTCAATGTGAAAAAATCACTGCATTATTTATATTAATGTGAAGGTGGAACTGTACTAAACGTTTAATTTCATAATCGTTAAATACTTGCTTACTGCTCTGTAAGTCCTTTAAAACTGAAAGAAAAATTAATTACAATATCATAAGTAATGCCACGAGTGATTTACAATTTATCTAGAGGATTTAGAATTGAAGAGTGGCATTTGTAGGACAATTTATCGAAAAAAATGAAGCTGTTTACTCATAAATCATTATTTAAATATAATTATTTTAAAGTATTTATATATTTAATGTAAACGCCGATGTTTGAAAACAAATGACAAATGTTTGTTTATGTTTCATTTGTTCATCACTTCAACTTGATCATACTATTTATTGCCAAATAGGATTGCATTATGATAAGAATGGACCCTACTGGAGAAGAAATGAAACACATAAAACTGTATATTATAGCCAATATTATAAGTTATTTATTCATTTTTCGGAAACATTAAATCGGCATTTAAAAACACAATTATTGAACACACAATTATCAAATGTGTAGGTCGAAGGAATGTGTTCATTATTTGCTATATTCAACGTATTTGTTAGAGAGTCAGTCATTGCAAAATAATGCTCGGACCTGTTCAGAATATTAAATAGGAGGAGCTTTCTTTATTTTGGTAATTAAAATTCGATAATTATCGAGGTGAAACATGACTGTGATTGGTTGTAAAACAAAATTCATCGAATCGTGATTGGCCATTGACTCCCTATTGGGGCATGAGTTAAATAGTCATTGTAAAAATATTTATTTAAACCATAATTTATTTGAGGAATATTCAATTACCATAGTATCTTCAATACTAGCTCTTATGGTTACTCTTTTTATACGAGTAGTGGATTTTTGTGTTAATATATATATATATATATATATATATATATATATATATGTAATTTTTCTGCAATGAATGGTAGTGAAGCATGGACATTACGAAGAAGAGATGAATGTCGAATAACAGCAAATAGGATGCAATTTATGCACCGTACAACATGCTATACAAAGTGGGACCATAACAAATAAGGAAATTATGGAATAGTTGGGTGTAGAGCTCATTCTGCATCATATTTAAAGCTACCAGAACAACTGGAAAGCCCATCTTCAAAGAATGCCATCTCACAGAATTCCAGAAGCTATACTTATTACTATCCTCAAGGCAAAATATCGGTGGGGCGTCCAAAAATAAAACCGCTGGATGGAAAATTCGTCTTTGTTAGTCCGTAGCAGATCATATGGTCTAATATTTGCAAGGATGATGGTGATATATATATATATATATATATATATATATATAATGTTATGGAAAGGAAAATTAATGCTTGAGTCGGGATTTGAACCCGAGTCTCTAAACTCTGTACGTTTAGCTCTCTAACCAACTGAGCTACTCAAGTATTCCAACACAGACGTACATTTTCTTATATATGTAGTATTCTCAATTCACACAAGAGGTAGCGGGAAGACGTTCCAACTACCATCTAGCGGCCACCATAACAGGTAGGCAATTTTTTAAAAGAGAATATTTACTTTATAGGAGTAACGCTTGTATATTTAGATGTTATAACTATAGTATAGTTATAACATATATATATATATATGTGTGTGTGTGTGTGTGTGTATAATCATCATCATGAACAAATCCGTTTCACGCCATGTGACATGTGTATCTATGCTATATTATGAAAACAGTTTGACGTATCACGATGACAAATTTCACATTTGATTCGCAATTAAAAGAAGAAAGTAGAAAGTTTACTAAAAAATATGTTAAGTTCGAAATTTAGAACATATTTGTAGAAATATCACTCCTTCTACATATGTTTAGTCTCTTACGGTAACATTTCCCTGAAACTAATGACATCCTATATAAATATTAGTTAATATCAATTTATTTTTACTTGCGTGTTTGAATGTAAGTTACACGATTACATTCCCTTCTGAGTGCCTTTGAATCCGTCCACCATACAAAATCACTCTGTATTGAAGTGTAGTATGTAAATTTGATGTTAACAAAAAAAAAACTGAATGAATGTAGTGCGTTCCAGAAATATGGTTGCATTTTATATTAAATATATTATTTTGTTATACCATAAATGGATGCACTACTTTTTTTCCGTCCTCTATCTAGTAAAGCTATTTTATTAATACATTGATAGTGTGTGTGTGTGTCTCTCTCTCTGTCTCTCTCTCTCTCTCTCTCTCTCTCTCTCTCTCCTCTCTCTCTCCCTTCTCTCTCTGTTCCTCGATCCTAGTTTCAACTTTCTCTCTTTATAGCTATTTTTACATGACCCACGTCACCTGGGCCTTACATGCACACCCCCGTCGGGAGAGATTTTTTAACTCTGTATTTCACATATACATTTTTTACAACACAAGGTCATGGATGACCTTCCTGGATGAGTGATCAGTTCATTGCCAGGGCCATCTCCGAGATAACACGAACAATTAAGATAAGTCACACCATCTTTCATTACAAGGCGAATATGATATGGATGATGATTATGATGGCCAGATGATATTCGGGGACCATTTGATGTTAAATTTTTCTTATGGACGAAGAATAAGAATCCGAAAAAACTTGTCCCGTCTGGGGATCGAACCCGGGCCTGTTCCGTACGAGGCAAATACGTTACCCGTAGACCACATTGATGGACCAGACTACAACTAATAACATTGGATAACATAATAAATGTGATAACATTATTTTCGAATATTCGAGAAGTATCACGAACGTACTAGGTCGATCATTAAGTAATGCATATACATTTTTTACTGAAAGTTTATTTTATTACAGCTCCTGATATACTATATTATTTCCCAATTAATTGGCTACAGGTGCTTTATTCCATAGTCTCCATTCAAATCTATCGTTTTACGGCATCTAGATGTCAGAGCGTGTATGCCACTTCAGTACCATTCTCGCTCTCTGCCGTGTCCTGACGTTTTCTATTACTTGCTCATCGTTGTCATATCGCTTCCATTGGACAGCATCCTTCAGGAGCCAAAAAAAAAAAAAAATGAAAGTCAGAAGGAGTAAGATTCGGACTGTAGGGGGGGGATTGAGAAAGGATAGATCACAAAAAGCTTTGTATTCTCACGGCGCGGCGGTTTTATTGGCTAGTGTGTGCATTGCGTTATCATGTTGAAGGAGAATTTGGTTAACTTTTTTATGGGGACGAACACGCCTAAATATTCTTTCCAACTTCTTCAGAGTCTTGATTAAACCTCTGATTTTATTGTTTCAGCAGCTGGTAATGTGTCAGTCAGAATAACTCCTTCAGAATCCCAAAATAATGTGGCTATGATCTTGCCGACTGGGAGGTTCTGATTCGAAATTTTTCTTCCAAGGGACATTTTTGTGAAGGCTCTCCATGAATTGTCGTTTGAACTCAGGTTCGAAATGGTGAATCCACGTCTCACCCATTGTGATAACCTTGGATAGGAAATCCGATGTCCAAGTAACTCTGCTCAAATGACCCTTCTTTGTTCCTTTGTTAGTTAAGCACTTAGGGTCCCACTTGGCATAAATATTTGAATAGCCTAAGCAGTGGATAATTGTGTTGGCACTACCCATGGAGATGCCTATCGGCGTGTTGAACTGTTTCCGGTGTCCGCATCGCGTGTCCTTCCCGAGGGCGGATGATCTGTAAGTCGATCTTTACCCCGTTCTCCCGCTGATAGGCTACTCTGCTAACCCAATGACTGATAGTACTCCTATCCACTGCTTGATCTCCATAGATATTTTGTTAGAGTCTGTGAATGTTTGAAATAGTCACCTGCTCCGCAGAAAGAAATTCAATCACAGCTCTCTGCTTTGTACGAGTACATGTTCAATGAGCAACGGTCATTTTCAAACTGTCCCGCGCCGTAGCCGAGCGGTTAAGGTAGGAAGCCTTGGCGCAGAGCTACGGGATTTGCGCTGGTTCGAGTCTCCATGGGGGAAGAAATTTTCTCATGGTATTTCGGCCAGTATGGGACCGGTGCCCACCCAGCATCGTGAGGCAATTGGGTAGCTACAATAAGTAGCGGCTCCAGGTTGAGGAACCAGCTATAACGGCTGGGGGACTCGACATGCTAGCCACATGTCACCCCTACACTGGCTGTTGATCATCTACCTCTGTGATTGACACATGTGGATGTGAAGGGCAAGCAACCGGCTGGTAAAAGGGCAACCGCTGAAAAGTGGAAATACCCTCAATCGGAATCATTTTCAAACTAAGGTTCATCTCAGCCAACTGTTGGAAAACAATGAAATTTCGTGACGTTATAAAGGGAGGTTTGAAGATAATATTATTATTAATAATAATAATAATAATAATAATAATAATAATAATAATAATAATAATAATAATGCTTTATTTTAGCTGGCAGAGTTAAGGCCATAAGGCCTTCTCTTCCACTCAACTAGCGAATAGTGGAATTATACAAAAATTACATACATCTTACAATTTTAAGATATTATTAAAATATAGACTAAACAAAATACAATGATGATGTGATCTAATACTAGCTAATACTAACAAAACATAGAATATAATACAATTAAAATTATATAAAATAAAGTAAGTATCTTCCTAGATGATTATTAATGGAATGCTCTATATAGTTGTTATGCAGTTAATGTTTTCATTGTATCGAACTTGAGATATCAGTTAATTTGGATTTAAATAATGATAGAGTTTGACAGTCCCTGACATGACTGGGAAGTGAGTTCCATGCTCTAGTCATATATTGTGTAAGATTCAGAGTATAGACAGGTCCTGTGCTGTGGTATCAAAAGTAAAGAAGAGTCTTGTGATCTTGTTCCTAAATTGTGATGAGCCGATAAATTTTGAAAACATGTTAAATAACTTGGTAAATATGTGTGCAGAATTTGGAATAATAAGGTATGTGAATGTAAAGTTCTTCTGTCATTTAGGCGTAGCCATAATAAAGCCTGAAATGAAGGAGACACGTGGTCATAACGACGGAGATTGAATATAAATCGAATGCACGCATTATGAGCACGCTGTAGTCTGTCAGATAGATCAGTTGTCAGATTAGTCGGTAATATGTCGCAGTAGTCGAAGTGTGGCATTATAAGAGTCTGTACAAGTATTTGTTTTAATTTTGTAGGAAGGAAGTTTTTAAAACAATTTAGGGATTGAAGAATTGAGAACACTTTCTTGCAGGTATTATTCACCTGGATTTTCCAGTCTAGGTGTTGGTCCATGTAGACACCCAGATTTTTTACTACTGAGCTGTAGGAGATGTTTTTGTCATTTAGGAGAATGGTAGGAATATTTTCGTAATTTATAATGCTTTGGATTCGCCGATGTCCTATAGGTTGCTTAAAGTTTCGTTTCATTTCTAATGAACGACAGTCGATAACTAAATTTATATGAATTATTTATTGAACGTTCCACGTATAACACGTATATCTGTTTAATGCTACAAATGTTAGTGAAAATAAATTTATATATCGGTACAAAGTAGTGTGTTATTTTTTTTAGATAATTAGCTGTGGTAGTTAATATTTTATTTAACGACGCCCTTTAACTACTCAGGTCATTAGCTCGCAATTCAAATTTCTGTGTGAAAAGGCCAACAACTAGAGAATCTTATTTCAGGCTTCAGGTTATACATGGGGAAAACTACGACAAGAGGTCAGATGTACTTCCCGTCTGAAGGAAGTTGTACTCAGGAATTTTACTATCTTAAAATATCCATCAACAACTTGGAGGTGTGTTTATGACAACTAATCCACCGGTATCGATTCATTTATTTAGCATTACTTCATTTTATGTGGAAAGTAAGTAAAATACATCGTTGGTCTCATTAATAATACCTGCAACTTAAAGCTAATTTAAAATTATTCGATCGCTCAAATATTCGAGGAGTTTATGTTTAGGAAAAAAAAAGTTGAAACTTTAATATGTTATGTCTCGCATAGCGATGTTTGAAATGCGCGCGCTGGGCGAGAATCGCCAGTTAGATGACCCGCACAAGTGTCTGGAGTGTGTTGCCAGACGTTTCCACCACCATCTCCTTTTAGTAAATGATCGGTGGCCAGATGCTTCTAGGCTTCGAAATATCTCGAAGCTATTTCTAGTAGTTTCCTCGCTCATAAAGAGGCGGAGGCAGCAGGCCAGTGAGTCAGTTTTGCGTTTGACGACTGCCTCAACGAGTCTTGCGGTGGACAGTGTGAAGTTAAGTGAACAAGAAATTGTGGCCAACTTCTTCAGCAATGACTGAAAAATAGTTGTGACTCTGATGTTAATTAAAAGAAGATGAATTGTGCATTGTAATTGTTCACAAACGTCGTTTATTGATAACTGTGAAAAAAATAAAGTATTGAGTGAAATCTTAAACAAATTGAGTGTGCTTATTTACGTCAAAATAACACACAAGAAAAAGCCTGGTCATCAACGATAATATTAAGGGATAGGCCTGTCAATGAAAGCAGAATGCGGCCATGTTTCGTGTTTCCATTCATACATATATAGCTTCTATATTTCATAACGGGAAATTGTCTAATCCTTGGAGTGACGACGATGATATATTAAACGGCCATCAAACAAGGAGCATTGGGTGTTATAAACAACTAGTTTAGAAACGGTGATGGGTGAAATTTTCGACATTTTCGGTCATATTTAGCATTTTGTTTGTTTTTTTGTATTAAAAATACTACGTACCTTAAAGTATAAGTTGGCGAAGTTTCATTGCCTTATGGCGCTTGTAATTCTCCCTAATGACTGTAGGAGGGCATGTATGCTACATTCTAATTTAACTGCATGCAAACTTTCAAATTGGCTTTTCCACACTTTTATTTTCATTGCTTTTCAATACACTCAAATCAAAGTAGCATTGGCAAATTTAATGATAGAAGCACGAAATGTTAACTGCATGTCCCACACACTATGGCTAATAATTCTATGCATGAGTTTTGAAACAACGTTGATAGTTTTTTAAATAAAAAATAAAATACGTGTACTAATTAAAAAACACAAATTTTCACATGCAGAGGATGTATATATTTTTCTTCCTTTATTATAATGATAGAAAAGTTAACGCATAGTGTTGTTCTAAATAAGTCAGTGGTCGTGTAGAAAAAAACATTAAAAAGTGTTACTAAAAATTATGGGACTTATTAAAATTTTTATAATGCAAATTTTTAAATGGATTTTCTTCAATAACTCAAAAATCTTTAAGCCTAGAAGGATGAAACTTCAATATAATATTACCTATTAAGGCATGAATGTGTGTACAAAAATCAAGTATGTAGCTTAAAAAACGTAGTAAATATAAATTTCACCTATCATCCCCTTAAAATTAGTTGGTTTAGTGTTAACTATATATGAGAGAAGAGTATGCTTGGTTTTTATTAGAATTTAAAACTATTTACAGACTTGATTTGGCGATCAAGAAGTGGGTATTTTTAACACGCTGTAGCGCAAGCTGAAGTAAAGCCATCTCCAGGCTGCTCTCATCTTCATAATAATATCAACTCTTGCAATGTACGAAAAGGCACTCGTAATTATCTTGTCGCCTGTGACGTCATGCTCTCAAATGAAGGCATCGGATAATTTGAAAACCAACAATCTGCCACTCTATCATCTTGTTCACTACCTTAGATTTTATATTTTCTGTCTTGAGGTCATCTGAACGTTAAATTTCACTATACGTGGCGCATTTTTACTGACATCATATGAAGCTTATATTAAAGTTTCTTATTACACTATTTTTTTGGTGATAAAAACGATTGGAAGTAACCTAGAATAATATTAATTATTTATCTAATTCATATGAGTACTTTCCACAGCAATTTCAATCCGTTAAAATAATAATAATAATAATAATAATAATAATAATAATAATAACAACAATAATAATAATGATAATAGTAATAGTAATGATAATAGTAATTATAATAGTAATGATAATAGTAATAATAATAATGATAGTAATATAATGATAATAATAATAATAATCCATCCATCCACAGTAATTCTGCCCGAGGGCAGGTCCTTCACTGCAATCATAGTATTTTCATGCTATGCTTTGCAGCTTTACTAGGGAATTATAGGTGTGGTAGCTTCCCGTTGCTTTCCACACTGGTGAAGGATTATGATGATGATAATGATAATGATAAGGATGATGATGAAGATGGCCATATGATTTCGGGGACCGTTTGGGTCTTAAAGTTTTCCTGACATTTGTCTTACAGGGGAGGAAAAACCGCGATAAAAACCTCACCCAGAAAAACTGCCCCGACCGGGGATCGAACCCGGGCCCGCTGCGTGACAAGGCAGCACGCTACCTCGAGACCACAGCGGTGGAAAATAATAATAATAGTAATAATAATAATAATAATAATAATAATAATAATAATAATAATAATAATAGTAATAATAATAATAATAATAATAATAATAATAATAATAATAATAGACAGACATGTGAATATAAACCTACAGGACGCCGTGATATTGGACGTCCGAGGTGAAGATAAATAAATAATTTAATTTCTGTTTGAGCGGAACGGATCTAAGGTTCCACCATGAAGTTGATGATGATGATGATGATAATAATAATAATCATAATAATAACAACAACGATAATAATAACAATAATAACAATAATAATAATACTAATAACAATACTATTACTAATAAAATATATATATATATATATGTATATATATATATATATATATATATATATAATATATATATATATATAACTTGTCTATACATATGACACCAACAAAAGAACAAATTAAAAGTCAAGTAAATTATTGTCATAATATTCATTGACCTTATATAGATAGATAGATAGATAGATAGATAGATAGATGGATGGATGGATGGATGGATGGATGGATGGATGGATGGATGGAAAGCTCTGCGGCCATCACTTAAGCGTTGGCGGTGAGCGATCCATTTTGGTCCTCCTTAGTAGGTAGAACCCCGGGTTCCTGTGAAATACATTAGCCCGGTTTAAATTTTGAATTCAAATTTGAAGTTAATTAGCAGAGTGAAGTTGGAAGCGGACCTTTTGGGGTTCTATTCCAGCATTTGCTCTTTGGATTGAGGGAAACCGCTTAAAACCTCAATCGGAATAGTCGATCACGCGGGATCTTGCCAAGTTTGGCTTTCGGATGACTCTATATTGGGAGGGCATCCAGGCTTCTCTTTACTTAAATATAATGTGTGTACATTTCAGATTATTACAATTATTCATACAATTATGGTAACGTGCATTTAAAAAAGAATACTCTTCAGTTGTTGTTGCTGTTCTATCTGTAGTTGTTAATTTCTTTGGAACTGGTGGGATGAACCTGTCGTAGTAAGATTAGTTATTAGTTTTTAATTTGTTGTATTTATATATTTTATTAATGCACATTATATGCCAATGTTGCAATTATAATTGAATAATTGTGTAATGTGTTTCTGTGTGTGTGTGTGTGTGTGAGTGCGTGCGTGCGTGTGTTTGTGTGTGTGTGCGTGCGCGCGCGTGTGCCCCATCAGCTTTCACCGGTCTAGTGTTGTCCAGGATCCATTTTGGACGCTTGCGATTGTTATTGGCTGTTTCATAGGTTCCCAGCGATGCTACGAGTTGATTATCATGACCTTCACATGTATTATAAAATTGAAGAGCCATCCAGCGTTTAATATACTCCTCGATTGTTTCTACACCTGTTTGATCGTGTAATATGTCAACCGGTGTTACACGCGGCAGTTTTGTAATCATGTATAATAATTTGTTTTGAAAACCTTGCAGAGTCTTTATGTGAGTTCCTTATGTAGACAGTTCGTTACAAATATTTAACAATTTTCTTGAATATATTCTTTATTTTTCTTTGTTTAGTATTTCCCTTTGCCCTAATATTAACTCCATTCTATACGACCTGTTGGAAGAGGAATTTTTAATCTCCGGATAACTTAATACGTTTTTGAATACACTAGTACAGTGTGCCTCCTCGGATGAGCGATCAGCTAAATGGCACATCCGCCTCTGAGGCAACACGAATACTTAGAGAAGACTCATGCATTCGTATTTAACAAGGCGAATATGATATGAATGGTTATAATATCCAGCTGGTGTTGTGCACTATTTGGTCCTTAATGTTTCTCGACATTTGTCTTAAAGGTGACAAGAAAAACTCCAAAAGAAACATTTTCCAGTAAACTTGTTCCGACCGGAGATTGAATCCGAGCCGCTGCATTTGACGTATTAAGTTACCCCAAAAGCTCAGAAGTGATTCTCTTAAATGTGTTAAAGGGTACATTTCTTATATCAAGAGCACGATTCTTCAATAATGTGATAGATATAAGATCAAAACTATTTTGAATATTTGAGAATTTGTATATTTTTTTCATTTTAGCCTACCGATACTGTTTAAGTTATTATTGTTCCTAGTTAAATTGTTATGTAGATCGAAGGATGTAGGGAATTTACAGTATTATACAGAACATGTTGCAAGGTATAATAATAGTAATAATAATAATAATAATAATGATAATAATAATAATAATAATAATAATTTCAGATATTTAATTTAAAGTTAAGGCCGTAAAGGCATTTTTTACCATGAAACCGGGTATTTAGTACAACGGAAAATATTTAATATTTTCATAAATAATTATACTATTAGTGAAAGTTTTAAAAGAACGTGTATAGATTTCTTATAAATATAAACAAAATGCTGTAATATTATTTTAGTAGAGATTATTAATTGCTTTCTGTACAATATTATATTTTATAGAATACTAGAATTTTCTGGAAAACAGAATTTTGAAATAGTAACAGAATATTTAAAGTAACCGGAACAAGCCACATGGGCTTAATCCGTGATTGTTGTTGATGATGATGATGATGATATTTAAAGTATATTCATTTAAACTGATTTGCTTCTGATATTTTAAATGGTCCAATCACATTCAAATTATTTGATATTTAATAAATTAACTAATGAGAGTTCGTGTACTAGTCACATGACGGTTTGTCTTCCTGCAAGATGGGAGACACTATCTCACTAGATTTCGAAGAGAAAAGACTCTCTCACAAGACTTAATGGCTGGCTAGCAGAAGTAGTTCGTGGACGGTGTAATTACGGTACCATTAATTTATTTTAGACTCCCTAAATAAAGGGAGAGACCATAGGTATTTAAATGGACGATATTTATTAGAAAGAGAAAGTTAATATATTGATAAAATATATTTATCAAAGTGATGGTACGGACATGTCCAGCGAATGGAAGAGGATCGGATACCAAAATGTGTTCTGGAATGGAATCCTGAGGGAAGACGAGGTAGAGGAAAACCTAAGTCCTCCTGGAGTTAGGGAATATATTTATACATGAAGGAGAAACATCTACAACCAGGATATTGGATGGACCGACAAAATTTTGGTTATTAGAAATCGGACGATGTTAATGATATTAATCAACCGATGATCTATCTATCTATCGATATGAATCAAAGTTTATATAATTTATACATTAATGATAGAGCGGGAAAGTGGTTAAATAAACAAATTGATTTAATCGTCTAAATAAAATGACGGTTTTAAGTTGATTAACATAAGAAGAAAGTGTTACAATTTCTAGCGCCAAAATATTCTCTGAAAAAAGATCCGTGTTGTACTGAGAATCATGTCATCTCATCCCAACTACAAGTCTGTTATCTATAAGCACAAATAAATTGCGCGAACACTTAAAATGTTATTAAATAAAATGTAAATAAATATAATAAATCAAAGATTGCACACAAAATTAAAAAAAAGTTAAGAATATATGTCTTAGAACTTGGATTTTACATTTTGGGTCATTCCATCTCAAGTGCTCTAGTACCCCACGCTCAACATGTTCAATTTCGCTGAAACTTGGTGTAGGTATGGAACCTTTTTAGAAATGAACCTCTGCAAAATTTCAAAGAATGATATCAAGTGTTTGGGAAACTATGACCTTTCATATGGAGGCCTGTTTGATGAATCCATTAAGAAACCGAACAACATTCAGTTTTTAACTCTTTGTTACTACAAGACAAATGCAAGTAGGAACCTCTTATTTCTATACCTAGTACAACTTGGTATCCTAAATCCAAACAACGTAGTCCGACGAAAGGGAGTCCAATTTAGGAGTCACCAGCATGGATCAAAGTGCGTAACAAAATCTCTCATATCAAATTTAGTCCTTCTTTGGGGCCAAATATCTCAAGAACAAAAAACAAACGGAGACTAATATTTGGTAAATTTGTTAATGGTAGACGAGACAGTGTACTGCCCAAATATATGTATTCATAGCCACTTACGTAGGATTATACTAGATCATAAACATGGTGCCAAAGGTGTAATTGTTAAAAGTGAGCTATGTTCAAGCTCAAGTAACGTGAATTATGTCATCTCAAATGTTTTTTATTTAGTACCATTAGAATGAGCACATCTTCATATACTAGAATCGACTTATTTCATTTTTGAGCCCATTCAATTATGGGATGAAAAGCAAGGTGCCAAATATGCAAATTGTTAAAAGTGAGCAATGTTCAAACTCAAATAAGGTGAATTATGTCATCTAAAATGTTGTTTTTTTAGTACCATTAGAAAGAGCATATCCTCATCTACTAGAATCGACTTATTTCATTTTTGAGTCGATTCAATTATGGGATGAAAAGTAAGCTTGATCTTAATGAGAAACTGCTTGTTGTCCACCACACTGTCAAATAATGCGACTTATTCAAGTGGCGCTGTATTTTTTCATCGCTACCACTCACAATGGCAGTGACGGAATATTACGTCAGGGACTTTCTCTCAAGTCCAGACCAAAACTATGTAGCTTGTGGAGGGGTGGAATGGCTTATTTGTATTCCAGACTGTTGTAAGGTATTGTGAAACATCTTTTTTCAGTTTTCAATAGTTTACCGTTATGTGTTATCGTAGTCCGACTAGTTAAATTTCATATTATATAGTTTTGGAATTCATGATGTCGGCTAGGAAAAACAGCGTGTTCTAAGAGAATCTATCTATTTCGATTTAATTGAAAACATTTCCGATTATGAAATTAATGACAGTGATACAAGTTTTTACATGGGGAATGAAATATGTGCACGGAACCTTATTACAGGAAAACCAGGGGGAAAACGTCCACATCAAGAATGAGGTGGGAGAATAACATTAACCAAGATTTGAAGGAACTAGATTATACAGGGAATGATAGGAAAACATTAGCTCAGGATAGGGGACGCGTGGAGAGCTTATGGACCTACGGTTTCGATAGTGCCAGTGAGTTAATTAGTTAGATGCAAGATTTTCAGTGATGTTTCAATATAAGGATCAACTGACGAGACGCAAGTATTAATATTAGTGCAGTTTGAGGAAGTTGTAGAGCTAGAAGGGAGATCAGATAGCGATGTTAATAGCAGGGGCACTAAATAGTGCAGACATAAGTTCCAGTTGGAATAATAGTCGTTCAGGAGGGCCCAAATTTTAATTTATCGGTACGTCTTGGGTTCAGGTACTTGTAAAAAAACCAAGACTCTTTAGAAAATTTTGAACAGTATATTTCAAGTCGGCTTGAATATAGCTCACTTTTAAGAATTGCATATTTGGCACCTTACTTTTCATCCCATAATTGAATGGCCTCAAAAATGAAATCACTTGATAATAGTAGATGACGAAGTGCTCTTTCTAATGCCACTAAAGAAAACCACATTTGAGATGACTTAATTCACCTACAAAAAGTAATAATTTAGAAAATTATTATTAGAATGAACAATCCGGCTGATTTCCATGAAGCTTCTCAGTAAGATAAATGTCTCCTGGAAGCGTTACGAGCGCTTCGCAGGACAAGGATGGTGGAAGGGCTGCTTCCTCTGAGCCTCCAAACATGCTCCTCTGGGTATCCACTCCCCCCAAGAGAGGGCTGCTTCTTCCGCTCTTCAAGCCCTACAAGTTTAGCTGTGCTATTCCTTGTCGCCCCGTTGACCGTTGAAGACTTGACGAAGATGTGGCCGCCCAATATGGATACAGATGCCATTCCTTCGTTGTGAGCTATACTTAGTTCCCCTCGCCTCTTACCCACCAACAAGATTAACCTAAGTCAATCTTCCCCAGTAGAGTCGTCTGGTTCATCGGGTACTAAGCCCCCCCCACCACGTCAAGGTGATAGCTCCTGGGAGGATGTACAAGACTTGATAGAATAAGAAATGAGGATATAAGAGAAGAATTGAAAGTACAGCCTTTATTGGATAAAGTCACGAATTACAGACAGAAATGGATTGATCACATGGATGGAATGAGTAAGGAGAGATATCCATTGTTAGCAAGAAATTATCAAGCAAGAGGAAGGCGTGATGTTGGAAGACCTAGAAGACGTTGGGCTGATGCATTATGAAGTCGGAACGGGCAATTGCCTAATCCCTGGATTGATGATGATGATGATGGTTATTAGAATGAAGTAACTGGCCAGGCTTAAGGTTACTGAAAATAATGGAGGAAACTGTGAATGCAGAAAAAAGCTATGAATAAATGTCTATAAAGAAGACATGCATGAAAATTAATATTTGAAGAAAGCAACTGTGAGAAAGTAGTGATATTTATAAGTACTTGTGTTGAATACGCAATAGCCATATACATAACAATTGAAGTCGATTAGTGGACTGGGCAAAAGAAAATGAACTGACACTAAATGAAGAGAAAACAAGTCTCCATGGCCTTTAGAAAAGGGGGCAGACGAGGCATTTTCTACATCGATGGAAAAACACTAATGTCAGTAACTAGCTTCACGTATCTGGGAGTCACTTTCCAAACACAGGGAAGCGTGTTTACACACCATGTAAATGACAGAGTAAATGCTGCGATAAGAGCCATAAGCGACATTAAGTCAATAAACAGACTCTTACTAGAAACAGCCCTACAACTTTTTGAACTTAAAGTTAATCTCGTTGCAACATATGGGTTAGAGAATATATGGGTCTATATAAAGAAAACGAAGCTAGAAAAATGAGAAAAACTAAAGGCCACATACCTAAAAAGGGTGCTCTGTATCTCCAGATATACATCCTCGCGACTTGTATATGAACTCTCCAGAGAACCATTCTACCTAGAAGGGCTGAGGATAAAGTTCCTACTACCAGTGACACCAGCTTACCAGGACCTCCTGCAAGAACTCCACGAGAAGAAACGAAAAATATGGGAAGAATTCTATATTACTGACGCCATGACAAACCGTGAATGGACTCTGGGAGGATACGAATTGCACCACACAGTGACCAGACTCGCTGTGCATGGATTTCTTCACAAGCTGTGCAGCAACCAGAGATTCCACGAGCCCGGTCCAGACAGCATGTGTGCAAGATGTGGCGAACAGTGCGAGAAATATCACTTTTTAAACTGTAGGTTGAGATCAGAATCGTTGTTGAAACTCTGCAGTGACTGAGAACAATCTTCTTTGCACGTTGTGCGGATTTCTTATTTTGTTATAACAATTGAAGTGCTTAGTGCTTAGTCCCATTCCAGATTTAAAGAAAAAATATGAATAAATAAATTTGTTAACCTACACTTACGAAGAGTCAATATCTCTTGAATTGATAGCTGTCACTGATAATAACCACGAGGGGTGACGCAATAGGCTATTTAGACTCAAATTTGAGTTTTATAATCTTATTTTTTATACTAAGTAGATACTCATTTATCATCAAGAGGCTAAATAGATCTCGTTTCAATATTTTACAGAAAGAAAAAAAATACGCTGTAGCTGGGAATCTTGGGATCCTGGTCAGACACGCTAAGAAATCAATTGTCGTGAGTGAGTTCTTCAGGATTTTGTTTTATAGACTATATTCTAATTGTATAAAGGGTCCAGTCGGAACTGCAATGAGAAATAGATAAATGAGAAAAAGAAAGAAAAAGAGAGAAAGAAAGAAAGAGAGAGAGAGAGAGAGAGAGAGAGAGAGAGGTAGGGAGGGAGAGAGTGGGGGGAGATGGAAGATTTTATACCTATTTCTTTTGTTAAGGTATGTGTATAATATATATATATATATATATATATATATATATATATTGTATTTTAATCGTGGAATATGGATAAGTACAAACTACCAAATAGGCCTATGCATACTTTTATTGTTAGTATATATATATATATATATATATATATATATATATATATATATATGGTATGATAAGAAAAATAAATGCCTGGACGGGATTCGAACCCGGATCTCAGAGATCCGGGTTTGAATCCCGTCCAGGCATTTATTTTTCTTATCATACCATATTAAGCTTGCATTGCTCAATGTTAAACATTTAATTGTAACATATATATATATATATATATATGTTTCCGGGATTCGAACCCGGATCTCTGAGTCTGTACCTCAGCGTGATATCCATTACACTACCAGGCGAATCCAATTCAAACATTTATTTTTCTTATATATGTATTATATTCTCCATTATTACTAGATGTCTTCACTGCCATCTAATAGCTGACTATAGCAAGTAAGCAAATTAAAGAGAACATTTTTACTTTATAACAGTGACGCTTTATCGATGTTATAATTAAATGTTTAACATTGAGCAATGCAAGCTTAATATAGTATGATAATAAACATAAATGCCTGGACGGGATTCGAACCCGGATCTCTGAGTCTGTACCTCAGCGTGATATCCATTACACTACCAGGCGAATCCAATTCAAACATTTATTTTTCTTATATATGTATTATATGGAACATATATATATCACGCTGAGGTACAGACTCAGAGATCCGGGTTCGAATCCCGTCCAGGCATTTATTTTTCTTATCATACCATATACATACACAAACTTTGCTGTGAAAAAATAATTATTAAATGTTCAATATTTTTTATAAGTGTATTGTGCATATTTACTTCATTTGGGAATGATACGTTTAGTAATTATTATCTAAAGATTATATTATTAATCTCTTTATGTAGTGAAAAAGTCTCATATAACTAGTGCGGGGGGACAATTCAAGTGTTGGTGTTGACAAGTTTACTGCACGGTTGCCTAAACAAACACAGCAGGCATTACCGTAGTCAAGGTACGTAGAGTTGTTAGCGTCACAGGTACACATCACGTATGTGTACTTGGACAGATCACAAATGTCATGTAATTTGTGGGAAAAAATCAGTATTTATCATAAGTAATCTCACGAGCGATTTCAAAATCATCGATAAATTCACGAGTCATGTGACTCGTGAATTTATGTAGATGATTTGGAAATCAAGAGTGGCATTTGTTAGGACTATTTAACGAATAAAATTAAGATGTTTATTCAAGTCATTATTTAAATATAGGTACCGGTATTTTAAAATATGTTTATATTTAATGTAAACGGCGATGTTTGAAACCAAATCAGAAATGTGAGTTTATGTATATTCACTGCAACTTAATCATATTATTTATTACCAAATAGGATCGCAATATTGTAAGAATGCACCCTAGTGGAGAAATAATAAAACACATCAAACTGTATATTATAATCAACCTTATATGTTATTAATTAATTGTTTAAGTAAACTGGGTAAAATCAAGGAATCTGTTCATTATTAGCTATATTCAATGTATTTCTTGGAGAGAAATAATGCTCTGAGCTGTTCAGAATATTCAAAAGGAGGGGCTTTCTTTATCACAAAAGCAGGAGCTGATAAAGATAAATCTATAAAGAGCGAAGTGAAACACGACTGTGATTTGTTGCAAAACAAAATTAATTGAACATGATTTGGGGCATGAGTTAAATAGTCGTAATAAATTATATAGTTAATTTTATTTCAACTTTGAGAAAGACTTATACATGATGTAAAGGAATCTACCTTTAAACTGTTAAGTTTTCAGGAAAGTTAGCTGAATGTTTTGATGTAGAACTTGAATCATTCGGAATCTGTTCCAGAGTAATTGAACATTGACATTAGGCATTGGATATCATACGAATAATGGTAGCTCAAGATACCAAGAAAACAGTTAACTAGTGGATTGATAACGATTTCTTCTGTGGACCTTTATTCGTGAACGATTTGTATTGAATTTATAAAAAAAGTCCACTATATATTTACTTTTTGATGGCTTTCCAGTAAACGAATCGTACATATAGATGTCTGTATAATTATTAACACCCCTGCTAGAGAATATATTTAATAAAATATAAGCAACTTATGCCATATTTATCACTATTTGCCGCTTATATAAATACATCTAGCTCAAAATTATAAAAAAATATGATATAGTAATGCAATTTAAATATGAAATATAAAATAAGTGTAACTGAATTGTACTACGAGAAAATAAAAACATGTATTTTAGTCGTTGAATGCACTTTTGATGAGAAAAATTACATTTCATTATAGAGAATTCCCTTTACTCAAGTATATTTGTAACGCATTTATTTGCTAATGTCTCTTAAAATATATTGTACATAGGTCTATCGTCTTCAGGTTTTATGTTGGATAACTTGTATGGAGTAGACCTACCGGTATCTAGCGCATGAGTAATATTGAATATTAATCAAATTAAAAATAATTCAATCATATTTTTAGAATATTTACTTCATCAAAATAGTAAATGGTTTCCAAACATAGTTTTACAATATTTCACGCAATACGTATACGTATTTAAAAGTAAATATCGTTGTGTATGGTCTTCTTTATGTCGTCTTTGCTTAAATAAATAATCGTGTAATGCTTCGCAATAACTTTATTTGCTTCTATATACCATCAGTATCAATTCACTCATAATTTTCACTAATAATTAATCTTGAATAAAGGTTTTTCTAGCGCACAATTATTTTACAGTCTTTAAATCTTTAAAGAGTTCTCTCGCTGCAGTTCTCTCTCTCTATCTCTCTCTCTCTCTCTCTCTCTCTCTCTCCTCTCTCTCTCTCTCTCTCTCTCTCTCTCTCTCTATGCTCACTAATCGCTGTTATAACACAACTGACTTGCTTTTCGCCCGCGACCACTGATATATAGGACGGGGAGTGAAAGTTCTAGGCCCTCGGTCGAGACATTTCCAACATGGATATTTCTAACCATCGATCTTTCGCTAAATGGGAAATAAAGACTCGTAGAGATCTCCTGAATGAGGGCCTAGACGTTTCGATGATCTGCGCGGATCTTTCGTCTCGTGAGTCGACTATTCCCAAATCTATTTCTATCAATGCGAAACCACTATTGTCGCCTTCGCCTGCCGAATTCAAACGTCATTATTACGACTTGTCACAATATTATTACCAATGATACCATAATTGGAAAAAAAATTACCCTACACAATTTGAATACATACAAACTTACTTCATAACTCATGAATGATAATACTACCTGACCAATAAAGTTGATTATAGTTTACATTATAGTAGAATACTGGTTTTCACCCGGCTGTACTATTATAAATATTTTCTGGGATGTGGTCCATAGTCGCAGATGGGGAGCCTCCAACGTGGAACGTACTCTCGACGATCCAGCCACTGAAGATATCTACCACTGCCTGAGACGAAATGTTTGGCCCCAATACTAGCGACTTTGGTCTACGATATAATAGATCGGAAAATATTTTTCATAAAAACTTGCATGTTCTTGGAAACTCATGAATGAGTTTTTAATTTAAATCCACTATAGACTGGACATGGAACATTTTGCCAGACTATATCTTAGGTGAACTGTGATTTAAAATGTTATAATCGAGTAATCTGAACATATTTTCTCAACATATTAACACTACAATTTTTTGTACATCTATTGTTGAATTATTGAACTTGGGAGGTTGCCCTTATCTTACATTGTTTAAAAGTTTTCTCTTTGTTGAAAGTCTTTACAACAATGCAATGGTTATTTATGTTACAAGGATTGAAAATTGTTTTACGGAGGAGTTGAGATGTTTAAGGCATCAGGGTAGCCGAGGCCGGAATTTCGAAACGAATTCGTAAAATATTTTTAGTCCTAGTAACTTAAACAATTGTATTTCATACTATGTTGATTGTTTTTACTGTAATAAATTAATATTTAATATATTAGCCACGTATGTACTGCTTAGTTTTGTGGACACATTATGCTCATTATTGGGCCGTTTCGTTTGCTGGAGCTACTGAAAATCTCGAATCTATCATGGAGGAATTTTAGGATGAATATTTAGAACTGCCGAAAATGTATAAATATGTAAAGAAGCGGTGGGAAAATTAATACGAAGTAAATATTAAAATAACAACATATATATCCAAGAAGGTAAATTTTTTGGGATTCCACAAGCTGAACACATGCGCGGTAAGACTTCCACAATAATTACAAGGAACATATTCATTATTATGTGTGATTGCTCATAAATATAAACATAAGCCTAATACAGGAATAAATGTTTTCAAATTTTCTCTTTTGTTATAAAATCTATTCAATAACACGGTAATAAAGTTGAATAATTTTAGTTTTAATTTATTGTATCACATGTTTCTTAATAATAATGTTTGAGCACATTGCGAGGCATGCAATTAAAGACTGGACCGAATTTTACCACTTCAAAAATACAATAAAATAATTTCCAATGAATTTGTCTACTTAATTTTTATGTTTATTATTTTCACTATTTTACCGTAAAATTATTTCCATATAAATAAAGAAGGTTTTATGATTGTGTGCAAGGAAAATTCTGGCAATGAGTTGGATTACTAGACACAGCCCTAGTAAAGGCCAAAAATTGTAAAATTATTAGTTGAACTTGTAAAATTATTAGTTATGGTTTCCATTATTGGTTTATATGTTGGTAACAGTGGAGCTTTTTTTTTTTTTTAATATTACTGTACACGATACTGTGTCGGCCCCGATAATCTATTGGCTATGTTTCTTGCCTCTAGTCCGAGGGTCGCGGATTGAAACTCGGCCGGGATCAAGGAATTTTTTACAATGAAAAAATCCTGTTTCGTAGCTTAAGTCTGTAATTTAAATCCATCCGGCTAACATATTTTACTGAAGCACGTAGCGGTATACTTTTTTCCAGGGTCAGGTTACTAGTCTGACGCCTAACCCCCAGATATGGAGGGCCTGGTTTTTTTAGGGTTTGCTCTCTTAGTCGACAGGTCTCAGTTTTAAGGCGCTGAGAACTCGCCTTTCGTCCCATCCTGTTAGCTACAGTCTATTACGACTGCAGTCAGGGAGCACGACGAGAACGTAGGGTAGGACTTGTAGGCAGAGCTGCTAAAAGAGTCGCAGTGGCATTACTCGAGATGTATTAAGGTAGGCCTATACATTGTCGGTATCTGTATCCTTCTCGAGGCCGTACCAACCACAAAATAAGAAATCAATTCCTTTGGAGAGAAATTAATGTCACCACATCTGTTGTTAAGAGGATTGAAAATCAAACTCTTAAATGGTATGGCCATGTACAGAGAATGGAAGGTGAAAGATGGCCAAAAAATATAACCAATGGTCACCCCCTGGAATAAATAAACGTGGCAGACCAAGATGGGAATGGAAAACTTATGTCAGAATTGGAATGGATGATAGGAATTTTGAAGAAGGAGATTGGAATGATGGAAATAAATGGAAACTGAAGACGGCAAACCTGTAAGTGAGGGAAAGTCGATGAAGAAGAACAACAAAAATCCAAGGGCAAGTCCTCGGCTAGGGACTTTAAATCTTGAAATTTCTCCCAGAGAAGCGTTGTGATGTACAAAGACTGTGTCCAAAAAATATATCTTTTTTAACTGCAAGGCACTAAAATCCAGCACCAAATATCTCATTTAAACTATGGGCAAGCAATACGATACCCGATTTGGTATGTTGGATAACCCTCACTACATGTCGCTTGCGTCGCGTCCCGTCACCTTTTACTCTGCTCTTAGTCATGCAGAGAGTACGTCTGCTGGGTAGACATTGCTGGATTTTGGCTTCGATTTCTGTGCCTTAAAGCTCGTTTTCATTACTACAAATCTGTCCCGCAACATGTTGAGCGTCATGTGCCGCCACATGTGCCCGAAATTTGTTGAAATGGAAACAGTATGCATCATGTTGCGGCACAAGTGCCGGGGACAAAAATGTGCCAAGCGACTGCGGCGGTCAACATGTGTCGCAACTTGTGCCACAGAAAATGGAAACAGACTGCAACATGTTCCAAATACATCCGCATGCGCAATACAGTCTATATTAGCTGTCTTTCAGACCCTGCGCTGCGAGTATAAGTTCAAACGTGCTCTCTTGTTTGTGGTTGTGGTATTTTCAGTGGTTTCAGAGCTGTTGTTTCTCGTAACCACTTTGGAGACGCTAGGCTCACATCAGCGAGTTGTAGGCTCCTTCCTGAATGTCGTTTCGGTCGTTTTCGCCTCTTTTTTATTTATTTTATTTATTTTTTTTTATTTTTTAGAAGTTCATAGTATGCGCCTGCCATTACCACAAGAGCTGAAGTAGATGAGTTGTCCATATCACTCGAATATTTGAACCTCAAGAAACACTCGATAGCACTGTATCTGATTCACTGTATAATCCTCTATACTAATATTGCAGATGAAGCAGGTAATTGGAAGCAGTAGAAACAATGACGCGCAATATGTGCCGGGACATGTTGCGCGTCATGTGCCTGAAACTTGTCAGAATGGAAACGAGCCTTTACAGTTAAAAAAGGCAGATTATTTTTTTTCTACACGGCCTTGGCACACCACAACGCTTCTCTGAAAGAAATTTCAAGGTAAGTTTCGAATGTAATGGTTGACAATTCTCTATTGCAATTATCAGAATGAGGGGATATTTACAATAAAAGTGCCCATTTTACTATTTTCTGATTTAATTTACCTTGAAACTTATTATAATATGTTCTAAGGTAAATAACTATAAAGTGGGGGTTTAGTGTACAGTACGTCGAATAATCACTGACTCTACTGTTGTATTCCTCAGTTTTTATTAATGTAGGCCCTATAATCCCTATGGCATAAAAATACTAGTAATAAAAGTAAAATTAATATATATCATACAATTCTTAAAAGCATCATTACTTATGGAGCAGAACTTTGGCCATTAACAATGAAAACAAATAAGTATGTTTTGGCAACGGAAATAGATTTTATATGAAGGGCAGCAAGAATTTCAAGAAGATGAGAAAAGAAATTAGGAACTCAGTTATAAGGAAGAAAATGAAGATTGAAGACACTATTTTAGATTATATTAAAACTCAACAATTAAAATGGTACGGACATGTCCAGCGAATGGAAGAGGATCGGCTACCAAAATCTGTTTTGGAATGGAAACCTAAGGGAAGATGAGGCAGAGGAAGATCTAAAACTTCCTGGAGTCAGGGAATATATGTATACATGAAGGAGGAACATCTACAACCAGGAGATTGGATGGACCGACAAAATTGACTATTGGGAATGGGACGATGTCAAAGACATTAATCATCCGATGATCCATCTATCTATATTCCCTGTCTTAACTTATCATGTTATTACACTACACGACTAACCAGTGAGAAAAATAATTACTATTTATTTTATTATGCGATCAGCTAATGACAAATGAGGGAAATTTTGAGGAAGTGGCTGAATTCAAATAGCTAGGAACAATAATCACAAATAGGAATGGGATGCAAAAAGAAATTAAACATAGGCTCAATTCTGGAAATGCATGCTATTATGCATTGCAGAGACTTTTGATGTCCCAACTCCTTTCAAAAAACGTTAAGCTGAAAATATATAAAACTATTATTCTACCAGTTATATTATATGGGTGCGAAACATGGACTCTTACTTTAAGGGAGGAAAGGAGATTACGAGTATTTGAGAATAAAGTTCTTAGGAAAATTTTTGGACCAAAGAGAGATGAACAGACAGGTGAATGGAGAAGACTACATAACAATGAACTACATGGTCTTTATAGGAAGCCAGATATAATAAGAACAGTTAAGTCTCGTAGACTGCGATGGGCAGGACATGTTGCGCGTATGGGGAATGAAAGACGTGCATGGAAGCTTCTTGTAGGAAAGCCAGAGGGAAAACGCCGAGTTGGTAGACCAAGAATGAGGTGGGAGAACAACATTAACTATGATTTGAGGGAAGTAGATTATACAGGGAATGATTGGAAAGCATTAGCTCAGGATATGGATGTATGGAGAGCTTATGTCCGCGCGGTCATGAACCTTCGATAGTGCCAGTGAGTAAGTAAGTAAGTTTATTATGCGATTCATAATAAAAGATCCTCTCTTGTTCCGAATTTCGAAGGTTCAAACCAGGCCGGGGTCGATGGATTTTTCAGGGAGTAACATATTTGAGTTTGGCTTCCTTCGAAAGATGAGTAAAGTCATGAGCCCATTCCTAGGATTTACGGTATGCAAAATAACTTTAAGTCTGAAATAAGATACCTCTAAGCATCATTTTCAGACCTTTCACTACCAAGCTTTTGTTATTGAAGAGTGCCGTTAAATAATATTAATAAAAAAGACGACAGAAAATTATGTCGACGACTCGAAGATTAAATCAGGTATTTTATTTTGAACTGGACATAAAACATTATTTTTAAGTTTGTGACAGTTCATGTTTGCTACCCCGGTCTTTAATAATCGCCCTGTTATTTTTAAATGGGACACTTTAATTTTAAATGCGAGTTGAGATGCAGGTCATTTAGTTAATGGCATGCAATTTTGTGACTGGCAAAGTATGACGTCAGTACGGTTTAAATCAGTACAGGCATCTAAATATACGTCCACAATGAAACAGATGATACAATTAATTACCATATGGGAATACGTATAAAGAAATTTAGCTTTTAATTAAGTAAAATTATTATTTAAGATTATTTTTAAAGAACTGAATAACATACTCCCAATATATTAAATCCGAAAGTGTTGCTTTAACGGTAGCATTTCAAATCACGCAGCATATTTTGGAGGGGAATTAAACCGTGGTTATCATTTCGTAGATTTATAACTCGTATACAAAGTATAAGCCTGAAATAAGTATCTGGGCCAACTTAGTCGCCTCTTTCACACTGAGTTTTTAATAGTCATACTAATGACTTGAGATATTAAGAGTGTAGTTACATACAACAGCAACAACAACAACAACAACAACAATAATAATAATAATAATAATAATAATAATAATAGTAATAATAATATATAGATCATCGATTGATTAATGTCTTTGACATCGTCCGATTCCTAATAGCCAATTTTGTCGGTCTATCCAATCTCCTGGTTGTAGATGTTTCTCCTTCATATATATATAAACATATTCCCTGACTCCAGGAGAATAATAATAATAATAATAATAATACTAACGATAATAATATTAATAATAATAATAATAATTATTATTATTATATTATTATTGAACAAAATTAGACCATTCAAGCGATAATACAATGGAAATTAAAAATAGAATCGCACAAACAAAACAAGCAATAAATGCTTTAAACTCTGTTTGGTGGAACAAAAATATTACAAAAAATAGAAAATTACAAATATATCAAACCATAATTCAGAGCATTTTAACACATGGTGCTGAAGTCTGGCAAATTCCTACCAGGGAAATGAAAAGAATTTTAAGTACAGAAATGGATGTTTTAAGAAGATCAGCTGGAAAATCTAGAATGGATAGAATACGAACTAAAGAAATAAGTGAAATTATGAGTGTACAAGAGGAGCCGGACATCATAGACATTATAGAAAATAAAATATTACAGTGATATGGCCATGTCAAAAGAATGCCAGAGAAAATATTGCCAAAAATTGTTATGGAATGGATCCCAATGGAAAGGAGGAAGAGAGGAAGACCGAAGAAAACTTGGATAGAAGGGATACAAGCAGCTATGAATATCAGAGGATTGGAAGAAGATCAATGGAGGAATAGCGTTTGGTTTCCGGAAGACGGCGGCAGCTGCCATGACACCGGATGATGATGATGATGATGACAAAGTATAAGTTTAAGAAGTATCTGAACCAAATTAGTCGCCTCTTTCACACGGAGTCTTTAATAGTCAGACTAATGACTTGAGATAATAAAAGAGTGTAGTTACATATAATAATAATAATAATAATAATAATAATAATAATAATAATAATAATAATAATAATAATAATAATAATAATAATAATAATAATAATAATCCATCCATAGTAATTCTGCCCGAAGGCAGGTCCTTCACTGCAATCATAGCATTTTTATGCTATGCTTGCAGCTTTACTAGGGAATTGTGTAGGTGTGGTAGCTTCCCGTTGCTTTCCACATCGGTGAAGGATGATGGTGGTGGTGATGATAATGATAAGGATGATGATGGCCATATGATTTCGGGGACCATTTGGGCCTTAAAATTTTTCTGACATTTGTATATAATAATAATAATAATAATAATAATAATAATAATAATAATAATAATAATAATAATAATAATATAGTATAATAATAATAATAATAATAATAATAATAATAATAATAATTATAATAATAATTATAATAATAATAATAATAATAATTATAATAATAATTATAATAATAACAATAATAATAACAATAATAACAATAATAATAACAGCAATAATAATAATAATAATATTAATAATAATAACAATAATAATAACAATAATAATAATAATAATAATATTATTATTATTATTATTATTATTATTTCTGTGACCACAAGGTAATTATAAATATGTTTGAAAACATAACGTTTCACGAGAGATTATTAATATTCAAATAACTTATTAATAATCGAAGGTTTCAATTACTTCTAACCAAGAGATATCTATCATACGAAATTAGCTATCACTTGAATCTTACCCTTTTGATAGGGGAGGAAAATAATGTGTTTCTGATATATTAATATACAAAATAAAAAATCACTAAAATCGGACTTGTGTACTTTTATCCTAATGATCTCACAAATTACTACTACTACTACGAATATATCAATCAATTCAGTGTGATTTTTCCTTGTTTTACTCAGTCGTCAGTCAAAACGAAAGCTGGGTTGGATTTTTATTGCCATGAAGCATCACATCATTAATCAACATTTCATTAAAATAAACTAAATCAGTGAATATGTAATAAGCATTTGACTACATATAATAATATATAAACATCCCGTTGATTTATATACAAAGATTACGTGTAGAATATAATATATGTGATATGACCAAAATGCTTAAAACTTAATTTAAAAAAATACTAAATTAAATATATATATATACAGAGTGTAACAAAAAGACATGTCAAAAATTTGGGAAAACATTTATTGAAGATAAAGGATAAAAAATGTTATATGAACACATGTGCGGAAATTGTTTATTTCCTTGGTAGAGCTCTTTTTTCTACAACTATGCTTACATGGTGAGATGTGTAATAAGTAGCTGTCCTGTAGTCATAACCCCACAACAGAACAGTCCATTAGCAATACGACGAGACATGCAAGATGGAGCTCCTCCTCATTTCAGCCTTTCTGTCCGTCGATTTCTGACTAGACGGTTTCCTGCTAGATGGATAGGAAGAGGTGGAACCAATTCTTTGACCTCCACGCTCTCCTGACTTAAACTCACTAGTTTTTATTTATGGGGACATTTGAAATCTCTTGTTTATGCAACTCCAGTTCAAGAAGTAGAGACTCTTCATGCTTGTATTCTGGAAGACTGCCAGACAATACGAAATTCTCCAAGTCTACATCAGCGCATTAGGGAGTCCGTGCGACGCGACGGTGGGTTTGACAAATGCATTGGAGCTAATGGAGGTCATTTAGAACATTTTCTGTAATTTCCTGTTTCCCTCGGTTTTGTTATTGAGTATTTTTGTATGGGGTTCAACTATAGAAGAAAGTGCTCTAAAAATAAATAAAGCATTTCCGGACCTATGTCAATATAATACTTTTTTATGCCCTATTTGCAAGAAATGTTTTCCCAAATTTTTGTTACACTCTGTATATCCCGTTCCTCCCTCCTGGAAACAAGGATGCTCTCCTAGAGGGACTTTCGTGACCAAGCATAATTTAGTTATGCTTATTTCTCTATATAAATGAGTGAGTGACCTGTGTTCAGCACATCGCCTCCATAATACATGTAATAGGCAACTATGGTATTATGTGAATGGAGAAGACTTGTTAACGTTTGCTCAGTGACACTATGTTAGTACTGAGGTTCTTTTACGAGCCCGAAAATCTTCAGACTCGGGACCCACGGTTAAGACCGGTATTCAAGAACCAAGCTTTCCGTGAAGAGCGACTCTCAGCCCGTCTCTCCATGGTTAATTATGTGGGTCATGCAGAATCTACACTAACTGGTTCACTCTATTCAACATTGTGTGCTAACAAGATAATTACTTTTAAAAAGTTTCTGAGAACACATTGAGAGCTTACGGAGACGTAGATGGTATAGCCTAGAGAGCTGGCTTCTAAAATACCGGCCTTAAAGTCCCTCTCGGAGAACTTTGTCGAATGAATGTTTCAATCTTAAAAATCCATGGACCCCCTGCTGGATTTTGTACCCGCGACCCTGGACAAAATTAAATATCGATGAAATATCCAGTTTATTGAAAACTAACATTTTCAGCAATCACACATATTTTGGAGTAACGGAATTTGTTGAAGTATCATTATTTCCTAGAAATTAAGTTTAGAACCAATATTTCGTTTAGCTTTTAATTACGTATATTTTTTTCCAATATTTCAATATTTTTTACGTTAATTGTTTCTCTCCTACTCTGTTATTTGATCTTACTATCTTTAAAGCAATTACAAGAGCAGTTTCCCAACCGCAGTAAAGATAAAAAAAATGCTAGAGATACTATGTATCAGGGTGACTATTTCCCGATTAACATTAAAGTTTCTAGAGGATATACATTTCTTACCAAATTCAGAATCTACTCTTTAGGTGTCAATGGTTTGACCCTATCGAACTGTATGCTTATGTTCTGATTGATATTGAATTATTTAACATTAAATTCATCATCATCCTAAAGCGCGACAACTTCAAAGGTGGGCCTTCTCAACAATCCTTCTCCATGCCAATCTGTCTCTTGCCATATTCAAATTAGTCACATTCATTTTCTGTAGATCGTTCATTGTGTCATCCTCCCATCTGATCTTCGGTCTTCCAACAACTCTGCCTCCTTAGGTTTCCATTTATAGAGTTTCTTGACCAGTCTCTGATCATCCATTCTTATCAAATGTCTAAGCCAACCAATTCTGAGAGATCTTATATGGTTTACTATATTCTGATTTTTGATTAATGTCTTTAGTTCGTTATTTGTTTTGATTCTCCAACAGTTATCAGTTCCTCTATTTGGTCAAAATATTCTTCTTAAAATGTTTCATTAAAAAAATATTAATTTCTGTTTTATTGCTTCTTTTGGGTCCCAGGTTTCACTGGCATATGTGACTACTGGTCTAATGAGTGTTTTGTATAACCTTATTTTTGCAGTTTAACATTAAATTACAATGCAGAAATTCATTTATTTGTTACAAATACTCGTAATTGTGTATATCTCCCGATGAGTGTTTATTTTCGAGTAAAAATATAAAAGAAATACTTAATCATATTTCGCCATTGAGATAAATGTTTTAACAGTATATGGCAAATAAAATCGTAGTTAAGTTATTGTTTCCTAGAAAAGTATTATTACTTAAATATTTAACTTTTATAAGATTCATGATGTGTTCCGTTGAGGTTTATTCAAAATTAATATAAAATTATAGAATATTCACCTGAAAGGTCCGTCTCCTCAACTTAATTATCATTTAACTGTAGCGCTTTCGGGACTTGTCCCATCATCGGCAGGATTCAAAACTGGTGTTTCACTGAAGATCTGGTAGAGGGGGTTGCATGTATTTGGTTCGTAAAACGAACCAAATACATGCAACCCCCTCTACCAGATCTTCAGTGAAACACCAGTTTTGAATCCTGCCGATGATGGGACAAGTCCCGAAAGCGCTACAGTTAAATGATAATTAAGTTGAGGAAACGGACCTTTCAGGTGAATATTCTATAATTTTATATTAATTTTAAATATTTATGTTCACACAGATTAAATTAATTAAACAAAAATATTTCTGAAAATTACATATAAGTACTATTTTTGACAATCTGATCGACGTCTGTATGAATTGAATTGCGTAATTGAATTATACATATAATCAATTAAGATACACGTTCTACATGACGGTTATTTTGGAAATGTGGCACATACTTTAATTACCTAAGTTTTACAACTTTTAAAAAAATATCTTATAATTTAATATACTGATCGAGTTGACTTAGATAGTATCGTTGGAGACAACTATTCGGGAAGTTTCAAGTTCAAATCCAGATGCTTATCGACCGACTGTGGTTCTCCTCAGTTGGCAAGAAAAATGATGGATTCTAATTACATTACTAGAATAATTTTGTCAGTAAATATAATTTTTTAATTAATTAAATTTAATGAGTAACTCAGTGGCGCTATGGAACACGTAGATTCATGGCCGCGCGGACATAAGCTCTCCACACGTCCTTACCCTGAGCCAATGTTTTCCACTCATCGTCTGTACAAACTACTTTCCTCAAATCATGGTTAATGTTATTTTCCCACCTCATTCTATGTCTACCAAACTGGGCGTTTCCCCCCGGTTTACCTACAAGATGATTCCATGCCCCTCTTTCATTACTCATCCATGCTACATGTCTTGTCCATCGCAATCTACGGGACTTAACTGTTCTTATTATATGTTGTTTCCTATACAGATCATATAGCTCATTGTTATGTAGTCTTCCCCATTCGCTGTCTGTTTATCTCTCTTTAATAAAAAAATACTAAGAACTTTATTCTCGAATACTCGTAATCTTTTCTCCCCCTTAAACTAAGAGTCCATGTTTCATATCCATATAATATAACTGCGAAACTAAGTTTTATCTATTTTGAGTCTAACTTTTTTTGAGAGATGTTGAGACAAGAAGAGTCCCTGTAACACACGATAGCGTGCATTCACAAGACGTTAAATATAATATCGATTGTATTGGCACAAGTAAAATTAACACAATTGACAATCGATGTTAGTACCTAATGTAAACATTCAAAGATCCTAGACAAAGCGTTAAAGCGTCTCCAAATAAATCTGAAGATAAAATATATTGTGTTAAAAAATGTATTTAATCGTTTAATAATTGTTGCAAAACAGATACTATTGAAGTAGCTCTATTACACCACATCCAAAGTGACCTTAGGCATAAAGTACGAGCTTATACCCGTTTGACGATATTTGTTTTAACTTTAAATATTTTGCAATGTTACTATTTGATTTTCCTTTTATTTCTAGAGTTACTTTATATATATATATATATATATATATATATATATATATATATATATACATATGGGGAAGAAATTTTCTCATGGTATTTCGGTCAGCATGGACCGGTGCCCACCCAGCATCGTGAGGCATTTGGGTAGCTACAATAAATAGCGGTTCCAGGTTGAGAAAACCAGCTATAACGGCTGGGGGACTCGACATGATGACCACATGTCACCTCTACACTGGCTAGATGATCATCTACCTCTGTGACTGACACATGTGGATGTGAGGCCAACAGCCGGCTGGTAGGCAAAGGGCCTTCTGGGCCTGTCGCGCCATGGAAAAAAAAAAAAAGTATTTTTAATTGTAATATTCTCTCTGGTTGAGTAATTTAGCTGTATCAGATATTATTACTACTACTGCCACCATTATTAGTATCAACAACCACTTTTCAGTGAACCAATTTCACGTGAAAGAAAACTTTGTTGTATGAATAAAAATCAAGTAGCACGTTATGATTTCAACATAGTTATATCTTAGGACTATGTAGCATTTTATTAAACGGCGCTTTTCAATACCTCAAGTCGTTATTGTTACAAATAAGTTCTGAAGTTAAAGGGCCAACAAATTTTGATCAGATGTATTTTATGTCAGACTTCAGGTTCTTTTATGTGCTGTAAATATACGAATGAAATGACACTCACGGCTATACTTTCGATCCGAAGGAAACAATTTCAGGATTTCTATTCCGGCCAGATTTGAACTTCGGAGGAGAAGTTAGCATTGTGATTATAAATCCACTGGAACCGATAAACGTACGCATAAATTCGTCTTATATAATTTACCTACAATATATCGTCTTTGTTATTATTATTATTATTATTATTATTATTATTATTAACATAATTAGTCGGCCGCGGTGGACTAGTGCTTATGCTCCTTGCCTCTGGTCCCGAGAGTCGCGGGTTCAAACCCGGCCGGGGTCGATGGATTTTATTAGGATGGAAAAATCCAAGGAGCAAGTCCTCCGGGAGGGACTTTAAGCCGTGGGTCCCGCGTCCGAAGATTTTCAGGCTCATTAAAAATCCTTAAGCCTGAATGAAAATGCCTCTAAGTAAAATTTACCGATTTTCCCCGTCCTAGAACTACCTTGGTAAATGAGGCGGAACTCTGACCACGGACCACTCAAAATGACATCTATACAAAAACAAGTGTAACTAAATTAGTATGGTTCAAATTCTTCCCTGTAGGGGGAGAGTGCCTAAATCTCTGTAAAGGGAAAACATAATTATTATTACATTTTAGGCGGCTCCATGGCGCAAGCGGTTAGACGTTCGCCTCTCACCGCTGTGGTCCCAAGATTGAGTTTCGGTCACTCCATGTGGGTTTCGTGGTGGATGAAATGGTACTTGGACAGGTTTTCTCGGGGTTTCTCCCGTTTTCCCCTGACACAATTTCTCCATACTCATCTCATTAATTTCATTTTCAATTCGCTCATCTGCCCCTGTGATGGTGCGTCAGATGTGATTGGCCGGCACCCTTGTCATTCACAGATCTCAATATATAGGGGTTCATCTCATCTCATGACCCGACCCTGAGTTGGACACAAGTTGAGGATTTATTATTAAATTTTAAATGAAATTCTTAAGTGGGGTGCAAAAAATCGATTCAATAATAAGAACATTGAAATGTTTTTTTCTTTAGCAATGCTAACTGTTTTCCTGATATTATTTACTAGAAACGATGAATGATAGGGTCCTATGTTAATGTAACACGAATATTCAATTATCGTTACATGAGAACTATGATGTGAAAACGTTTGAACTAGGGCTTTTAGTGACCGAGGTAAAGGTTTGTTTTAGACTAGTATCAGTTATTTTGACTCATGTCGTGACCTAATCTAATGCGTGATGTATTTTCATGCTAAATTTAACTTTGGTCACGAGTTTTAGTTGGAAAATTATTGGTATAGGTCCATTTCTATGACGTAAGTGAATAACATATATTTCAGATATTCATGTTAAACTTCAATAATACATGACTAAATTTAGAAATATTTTCCTTTAGAAAGAACTCCCAACACGTAATTCGTTGATCGATTTAAATGGATGTCCGGGAAAATAGTTTTATATTTTAGACATAGATAACTACCTAACTCACTGGGACTATCGAACCGTAGGTCAGTGGCCGCGCGGACTTAAGCTCTCCATACATCCCTATCCTTAATTGTTTTCAAATAATCCACTGTATAATCTACTTCCCATAAATCTTGGTTAATATTATTTTCTCACATCATTCTTGGTCTCTCAACTGGGCTTTTTCCGTCTGTGTTTCCTACAAGAAGCTTCCATGCACCTCATTCATTCCCCATTCGTACCACATGTCCTACCCATCGCAGTCTACGAGACTTAACTGTTCTTATTATATCTGGAGTCCTATAAATACCGTGTAGTTCACTGTTAAGGAGTCTTCTCCATTCACATGTTTGTTCATCTCTCTTAGATCCAAAAATTGTCCTAAGAACTTTATTTTCAAATACTCATAATCTCCAACCCTCCCTCAAAGTAAGAGTCCATGTTTCGCATCCATATTAGACATAGATACGGCTCGCAATTGATTTGCCACAGTTATCATTATTATTTATTATTTACTATTTGTAAACAAATATTTATTTTAAATATTTCAAAACTCTTGGTGATAAATTCGATCGAGTTAACTCAGATTGTAGGTCAAAAGAATAATGTTCGGGAGTCCCAGATTCGAACCCCAGTACCGAATAATGATGTTTTTTCTGGATGTTATCAGTAGTTATTTGTAATAGGAATGTAATATTATTTTAAAATTAAAATTGAAATGTGCAAAATTTGGGAGGAAGAAATATAGTTTTGAGATGCATAGAAACGACTTGTAAACATTGATTTCGCATAGTTAGATACATCATAGTTTATATTTTACTGTTTATAAATTCACATTTATTTTGAACAATTCAAATCACAATGATAAATTATATTTTTCTGATTGAGTTAACGCAGATGATAGCACGTAAGAATCGTGTTCGGAAAATCCCATGTTCAAATCCGATGCCGGCTAATCGGGTTATTCTTCTCTGGTTTTTATTGGTCATCGAGGCAAATTCTGGGTTGAAAATTTATTAAGAACATATTTCATAATTAGTTTTTAATATGGGCTCATACTTAAGTCACTGAATATGTACTGTACATGAAGAGAACAAATGACAAACACAATAATAGAAAAACACGATTGATGAAAAAACTTGGAGAGAGTGCATAATTAAAATGATTGATAATGTTTAAAGCGAAGCTTATAAATAAATATTCTGGCCGTCTTATAAGCTTAAACTTTGTTGCATTTATGTTTAAAAATGAAATTAATTGCATTTAATACGTATATATATAGTATATAGCGTCGCTGCTATAAAGTAAACATATTCTCTTTAATTTGTTTACTTGTTATAGAAGCTACTAGGTGGAGTGGAGACCGAGTTCCCGCTACATCTCGGGCCGTAATAATAGAGTATATATATATATATATATATATATATATATAAGAAAAATTAACGGCCTCGGTGCTAGTGGTTATGCTCCTTGCCTCTGGTCCCGAGGGTCGCGGGTTCAAACCTGGCCTGGGTCGATGGATTTTTTAGGATGGAAAAATCTAAGGAGCAAGTCATCCGGGAGGGACTTTAAGCCGTGGGTCCCGAGTCTGAAGACTTTCAGGCTCGTAAAAAATCCTTAAGCCTGAATGAAAGGCCTCTAAGCAAAATTTACCGAATTTTCCCGTCCTAGTACTACCTTGGTTTCCTAGATGTCAGTATGAGGCGGAACGCTGACCACGTACCACTCAAATGACATCTATACGAAAACAAGTGTAACTAAATTAGTATGGTTCAAATCCTTCCCTGTAGGGGGAGAGCGCCTAAATCTCTGTTAAGGGAAACATGGACTAGATTTGCTCGGTAGCGCACTGGGGTATCAATCCAGATGTTCGAGTTCAAAACCCATCCGAGCATTTATTTTTCTTATCATGTCATATATATTTTTTTGTCTAATGCCACCAGGTTGTCTTTTATGACATTTCTAGTTTTCTCCCCTGGCATTGGCGGAATTGTAATCCATCTCTTAGGTTGGAGCACGTGGAAGGCGGAGTTACGCTACCCCGATGATATGATGGATGATAAATGATAATGAAGCGCCAAGAGAGTTCTTAGTCTAAACTTAACCTAAATTCCAGACCGTGGACAACCACAGGAATAATTCCCTTTAAGGGAAAAAATCCTATAAATCATATATAAGCTAACGTAAGAGGTTTTAAAAACTAGAGAGGAAAAATTTTACCTCAGCCAGGATTTCAACCCTAGGTCTTTTGTTTTATATGTTGTATTATTAGCGAAGTGAAGTAAAAACGTATTGGATACAGAGCATTACACTTTCATTATAGAAATATAGTTTTTAATCCTAAATTAAGACTTTATCTTAAGGTCATAGTATCTCCCATACAGGTAAAATACAACGAATTGAATAATTGTACGTAGTAATTTCCTTACTAATAAACACGTTTATTAGTAAGGAAATTATACATGATCTATATAAGGTTTATACATTGTATAACTACTAAACAACTGATGAAAGCCTGTATGAGATTTTTGTAAGCAAGACTGTTAATGTATAATGTAATTATTGTATTGTTATCTATTGTATTTTTTATTTTATATTATTATTACTGGACATTATTTTATTGATACGGACTGTCAACAGCACGTACTGCGACTCATATTTGTAAATAATATTGTATGTATCTTACTTTTAGTTTAATAAAGTCTTACTACTACTACTACTACTACTACTATTATTATTATTATAAAGGTAAATGGTCGCATTACAGGCCTCACGAGGTCTTTGGGGGAGTAGGAGGTTAAGACTCCCATTTTTTACACAATCGGCACGAGATGTCAGTCGGGTTGTCAGCGTAAGCCCGCCTTTACCCCCCAGAACAAGCGTCTGGTACTAATTTCAATTAGAGGCTGAGTCGACCCCAGGGTATGCCGTCAGAAGGTTTAGGCCTGTTTAAAAATCCTTATTTGTAGCGTATTATTTTAACCAACTACACTACGACATGCTCCAGATTCTTTTACAGGAAGTTTATATTATTATCTTGTGTATTAGAGTAGTAGTAGTAGTAGTAGTAGTAGTAGTAGTAGTAGTAGTAGTAGTAGTAGTAGTAGTAGTAGTAGTAGTAGTAGTAGTAGTAGTAGTAGTAGTAGTAGTAGTAGTAGTAGTAGTAGTAGTAGTAGTAGTAGTAATAGTATGACCTTACTAAAGTAAAAATATAACACAAAACATAATTATTTACACATTGATCGCAGTTATAAACTAGCGTGAGCGAAAGAAAGAGCCTACCTATAAGCCTAAATTATTATAGGCAATGTAAAACATTAAAAGTTACATTAGTAGAATGCATATTGTTGCATCTTTATATAACTTAGGCCTATGTAATTATTCTGTACATGTGTTGGTCACTGAATTCTTCCTAAACGACTGGACTGATTTTGATGACATTTTTTGTGTGTGCATGATTGGGTCCCTCTCGATGGTTTAGATTCTCAATTAGACCATCTAAAACCATTAGGTGTAGGAGTTCATCTGAAGTGAAAATTTTAAAAAATCGTTCGAGCGGTCACAATTTTCTATGTTTCACAACGAAACTCAGCATATCCTATTGAAATAAACCGAGGTAGGCATTGTTAAAGAATGAGCGAAATCCTACAATTTAGAAGTGGAGGTTTACCTGAAATCCGAAGTTAAAAACTCATAGCAACCGCCATGTTTGGTTCGTCTCAGCGTATATCATATAATTTAATTAATCCTTAATATTTCATTTATATAGGTGTAGCAGCACAACCAGGTATTAGCTAGTTTCATATAAGATTCTACCATTTCTTTATATTTTAATCCTCTTTGACTCGATTCTCTCAATTCTGTAGGTCGAAAGAAAATGTAATTTATATACACTATTGCCATTTATTTACTATCTGTGTTAATAACCCACAACTCTCAATCATGACACAGATTAATCCCTTCTGATATTTTTGGACACATCTTGTCTCGTTACGCCCTACCTTAGTTGGTTACGGCAATATACTTCAAGCCGGAAGGTCGAGTGTTTGAGACCAAATGAACTTGGGATTTTTAAACTGTTTTAAAACCTTCATGGTCCTTAGTTGGAATCAGTCTCTGAAATGAGTACCTGATGTATGTTCTGGAGGTAAAGACGGTCATCATGCAGGGCTGACAATCCGTTGATCTCTCGTGCCGATTTTCTAGAAAGGTCGCAATGTTTTATCAATCACAGTGGAACTAGATACCGGTATATGCCATTAAAATGAAATAAATATATTCTTTAAAAAATCTGCGAAATCCAAGTATTACAAGTTGGGGTTGAAAACGAAAATTTAAAAATCTCTCCGTGATGGACCTTCATAATTGGATTACGGCGGAAAAAGTGGACATCCGAATTTTGAGATAATTTTGGTTTTAAAATGAAACTTAGGACCACTGAACATGAAAACACACAAAAAAAATTGTGAACCAACCAGAAACAAAGCAATAAAATAACATTTTATAAGCACTACAAAATACACATTGTAATAGTTTACTGTACGAGACCTCCATATTTCAATATAAATTTGGTATTTAAATGAAGCTTAGGATCACGAAAGATGAAAACACAAGAAAATCTGCGAAACCATCACTAAAGAAACTCAGAGTAATAATTTTTTATACATAATTAGGATACCCGCTGTGCCTTGTTGAAACAATAAAGAAATTATATGAAGACACAAATATAATTATAGATACCGGATTCAAAAGAACAGATGCAATCAAAACAAATACTGGATTACGACAAGGATGTAGTTTATCACCCACTTTGTTTTAATATATATATAGACGATATTTTTAATAAATGGAAAGTTTTAGTAAATCCAGGAATAAGAATGGATAATAAAGCGTGCATAAATAATCTTCTATTTGCTGACGATGTAATCATAATACAGAAAAATGAAGACGACTTACAGAAATCAATGCATGCATTGAATGAAATATGTAAATTATACGATCTAAAGATTTCTGTAAGGAAAACGAAGACCATGGCTTTTAGAGGAAGAGATCCAGTGAGATCCAAAAATTATTTTAGAAAATCAAAGTATAGAACAGGTGTCTAGTTTCAAATATTTGGGCTATGATGTTGGCTGCAATGTGGAAAGAGATATTGACTCCAAAATAAATAAATTTCAGACGGTGTGTGGAACAATACAGAGAACATTCAAAAATAAAATTAGAAAAGAAACCAAGATAAAAATGTATAATGTTATGGCGGTTCCCACAATATTGTATGGATGTGAAACTTGGGCTCCAGTGAAAAGACAGAAGGATAGAATACAGACGGCAGAGATGCGATTCCTAAGACAAGTTAAAGGATGTACAAGACTTGATAGAATAAGAAATGAGGATATAAGAGAAGAATTGAAAGTACAGCCTTTATTGGATAAAGTCACGAATTACAGACAGAAATGGATTGATCACATGGATGGAATGAGTAAGGAGAGATATCCATTGTTTGCAAGAAATTATCAAGCAAGAGGAAGGCGTGATGTTGGAAGACCTACAAGACGTTGGGCTGATGCATTTTGAAGTCGGAACGGGCAATTGCCTAATCCCTGGAGTGATGATGATGATTAGCTTTTAGTTTCTTACACATATAATATACTTTATTGGATATGCTACAATTAGCGTCGCAAGAAAATTCTTCCAAGTTCCATAGAATCGCAGTGCGCATGCGCTAGTACTCCATGTAATCCCAGAAAGATAAATGCAACCTCCAGCAGTTGGCGGTATATGTATGAGAAATCAGTATGACCAACATTGACACAAAATTCCCAGAATTGTCTAAAAATGTATAATTAACACGAAATGAACTAGTGGAAATATGATTTTACGTGGTAACCGACCGATATTTTGAATTTTTCATAGAATAACAGATATGAAGAGGTAATTTAATTTACGTATCAAATCACATTTAAAAAGGCAAGGAACCTAAAAGCTAACCAAACCAAAATCAATTACTGTAACACAAATCAATTACTCTAACGTAGGTGAAATCCAGGAACGTGGAATCACATTTAAAAAGCAAGGAACCTAAAAGCTAACCAAACCTAAATATAACACAAATCAATTACTCTAACGTAGGTGAAATCCAGGGAACATGGAAGTGATGTTGGCAACATCTGGAGTATTTTGAGTTGTTGATGGTGCAACGTTGGAACAACATAGGAAGAGGAGGGAAAATAGCAGAAAGTAACAAGGAAGAATGTAGGACGATCATGTTTTACGTAAATATATAAATATAAAAAAAAGATCGTTGCAACATTGGAAGATGTTTAAAACGTGTTTAAAAGTGTTGCAAAATGTTTTAAACGTGTTTAAAAGTGTTTAGTGCATCAGTGGCATAAGAAATTAAAGTTAAAATTTTTTGCGACGTTTAGTATACAACATCCAATTTATTTATATGACTGTAATTTAATATTGTCTAAATGCCATTCTATTTACTACTTTCACAGGTAAGAGTAATTGAAATAAGTTAGGTTAGCTCTCAGGTTATTATACACGTATTCTAATAAATTATATTACAAATTTCGAAGATTATGTTATGAACAAGTGACAGCTATTTATTGAATATTTTGTAAGGGCTAATTTGCCGTTGTTCATTTTCGAGAAATATATACGATGATGTATCGATAATTATCGACAATCGATTCAGTTAAACCATTTTTTCTTAAGAACCTCTCTGAGGATGTAATTTTTATTAAATTTCAAACTCTTTGCTATGTAATTTTGGAAATATAGCATTTGGAAATACAGCAGTGCACTTTTATTACAATAAAATATTTATTCTATTTTCGCATCTCTATCGAAGAAAACATGATTTCACCCTGGACTAACGTCTGAATATCGAATCTAACGTCACGACACAATGGTAGCCACTTGCTTCAGGTAATATAGGGAATAGTGTTTTATAAATTGTTATTTTTCAGCTTTGTTTCTGGATGTTCCGCAAATTTTTTTCATGTTTCCATCATCGACGTTCCTAAGCTTCATTTTAAAACCAAAATTATCTCGAAATTCGGATGTCCACTTTTTGCGCCGTACCCCATAATTGTATGAGGGATTACGTAAAAGTATTGATGAGTTGTCTTAGGAAATCCCATATTGCATGAACGAGGGACAACTATAAATTAGAAATAACTATAATTAACCACTTAAGGAATCGCTAATTTTTAACTATGAATCCCGCCCCAAGTTATCGGAAAGAGGAGCAAATTTAAACATGAAATGTGTTATATTTGAAGAGAAAAATTATACGCTCAGACCGGGACTTGAACCCGGGACCCTTGGTTCTCTAGACCAAGTGCTCTGCCAACTGAGCTACCTGAGCAAGTACCGATCTAAACGCAAATCTTTCTCTATATACATTGTAACTCCCATCCACCAAATGCTGTGAAGCCATGGCTTTACAGCATTTGGTGGATGGGAGTTACAATGTATATAGAGAAAGATTTGCGTTTAGATCGGTACTTGCTCAGGTAGCTCAGTTGGCAGAGCACTTGGTCTAGAGAACCAAGGGTCCCGGGTTCAAGTCCCGGTCTGAGCGTATAATTTTTCTCTTCAAATATAATTTATCCATCATTGAGATGTACGAAATAAATAATAAAAACATGAAATGTGTTATTTATTTATACTATATGACGTAATACGATTTGTTATAATGCAGAAAATGAAGGTGATTTTTAATTAATACAAAAATATCACCGCACTTATACAATCCCTAGTAGGACTGAAAACATGGATAACAATAATAGATAAAATATAATATACTGCCCATAATTAAATGTGAGGAATGAGACACAATTGTTTATCAATTAGCTTTATTGTTTCTGTTAATATGAAATTATAGATATGTTTTGAAGCAATTTAAAAATGTACGATAAACATATTACCGGTACCAGATTCAATAACTTATAAGCAGAGGGAGCATTATAGTTCTCGAACAAACATCTGATCGAGTAGTTCTTCCTAGTGTACGTATGACGTAAGAAAGAAGTACACTGCAAAATATGTACTCGTAGTACAATACTGGCGCCACCTCTGACGAGGACGATTAAGGAAAACATGCTATGTTCCACTATTATGATGTTTGATACCGAATTATACTTTTCATTGCTCCGCGAAGCAAGCTTCCATCGTCAGAGCTCGAAGTTCAGTTTCCAGGCAATCGTAACCGGTAACTTTCCAAACGTGTTCAGGAACGAGAATGGTCCGTCTACTTATAAGTAATGCATTCATTTTTAGTCCCATAACACGACAGACAGTTAATGTTCAGTTATTATACGGGGTACTGATGACGTCACTTGACCTTGCGGACTTACCGATCACATACAAATAAAATGTCGAGTGATCACAGGAGAAGCTTTAATACTTTACGCATGAACTTATTAAAAATTGCAACAGTTGAAGTTCATTTGTTTCTCTCGAGAATAAAAGTGATTTATTTTTATATTAATGCGAGTGAACATGTCCAGTGTGTTCCAGTCGTTTCTCCACCCCTTCGAACTGATGTCAACAAGCAACTGAACTCCATGTGAACGTAACTAAAAGGTAAGAGAGCTGAAAATTAATACCTTACTTATAAGACAAATTTTAAAACATCATCTTCCTTCCATTTATTAGGCCTGATGGCCCTTTACGGTCTCTTGCCATCTATTAGTGGTAGTTGTTCACAAGATCTCCTTGATGCGGGAATGCGTTCGTGTCAGCCAATGATTTCTATATGATAGTTGATATGGTCCAAAGCCGAAGTGATTTGAAGTTCTTGAACCTGAAGGAAATCTTAAGTCTTTACCTTTTTGTCTAATTCCGTGAAATTCATTTGTTCTTCTTGTGAAATTCATTTCGCCAGCCTGTTATTCTGCACTTATGTCTCTTTTAGCCATATAAGCCCTAAGCTTCGCTCCCATAGGTAGACATTGGTCTTACTAAGCGTTTATAAGCTCTTATCCGTGTATGTCTTTGTGCTAAAGATGAGTTCATTTAAAACTCTGATTAATGGTTTCCATGGATTTACATAAGTCCAGCCGCCGTAAGCGAGCGGTTAACGGGAGGAAGCCTTGCAGCACAGAGCTACCAGCGACCTGCGCGGCCCTATCGAGGTTCCATCGCCGGGAATAAATTTTCTCATGGTATTTCGGCCAGTATGGGACCGGTGCCCACCCAGCATCGATGACGGCAATTGGGTAGCTACAATAAGTAGACGATCCAGGTTTGAGAAACCAGACTATAACGCGCTGCCCAGGGGACTAAGACATGACTAAACCACATGTCACCCCTACACTGCGCTCGTTGATCATCTACTACTGTGATTGAGCACATGAGGATGTGAAGGAGCCAGCAGCCGGCTGGTAAAAGGGCAACCGCTGAGAAAGTGGAAATTCCCTCAATCGGAATCAATCGGAATGGATTTACTATAATTTTGAATTTTAATTGATATATCAATTTCGCTGCCACTACTAAAACATAATTAAAATAATAGAACATTATAAAATTGTACAAATTAAGTCATTTAAGAATTGATCTCATGAAGGCTCAACTGCAATTCTATTGGCGCTTGATTTTTCAGTTATATTGTTGTAAACTATAGCTTTTATTCTGTATTTACTAGCATTATTTAATATTTTAAACTTTTCAAACAATTTTTGTAACATTATTAGACAATTCTGAAGTATTTATTGAAATATGGAAATCACAATATTATGACAGTTTGACAATATTGTGATGCTAACTGCTATTTTCTCCACAGAGTATATTACTTAGCCTATGATTTTTCTATCGCGGTTTTGGGTTACCGCTGGTTGGATCAGCGTTAGGGAGTGATAAGTAAGTGTACACCCGTTTTTAATAAATGTTAGGTAATTTTAATATTATCATCATCATAACTCCAGGGATTAGGTAATTGCCCGTTCCGACTTCATAATGCATCAGCCCAACGTCTTCTAGGTCTTCCAACACCACGCCTTCCTCTTGACTGATAATTTCTTGCTAACAATGGATATCTCTCCTTACTCATTCCATCCATATGATCAATCCATTTCTGTCTGTAATTCATGACCTTATCCAATAAAGGCTGTACTTTCAATTCTTCTCTTATAACCTCATTTCTTATTCTATCAAGTCTTGTACATCCATTAAATGTCTTAAGAACCTCATCTCCGCCTTCTGTATTCTATCTTTCTGTTCTTTCACAGGAGCCCAAGTTTCATATCCATACAATATTGTGGGAACCGCCATAACATTATACATTTTTATCTTGGTTTCTTTTCTAATTTTATTTTTGAATGTTCTCTGTATTGTTCCACACACCGCCTGAAATTTATTTATTTTGGAGTCAATATCTCTTTCCACATTGTAGCCAACATCACAGCCCAAATATTTGAAACTACTCACCTGTTCTATATTTTGATTTTCTAAAATAATTTTGGATCTCACTGGATCTCTTCCTCTAAAAACCATGGTCTTTGTTTTCCTTACAGAAATCTTTAGATCATATAATATTTTAATATTATTGATATATATTTCTAACATAGATTTGTGGATTTATTGCAAATATTGATCATTTAAATTTTATATTGACGTATAGTAATCGATGATAATCGATATGTGGTTCGATTGTGAGTTATCGCTGGCCCTATAAACTCTGGCGCATGCGCACTGTTGTTCTATGTGACTGAAAATAATTCACGCTAGTTTAAGTGCAGTTTTCCTAACACGCTTAAGGACAAACTTTCTCCTTCCTTTCATGTCAGGACTGTAACGCTAATGACTTAATTTTCTAAAGGAGTTATGAAGTAAAACACTACTAGGCCTACTACGTTATTATTATTATTATTATTATTATTATTATTATTATTATTATTAAGTAGACCGCAGACTAGTGGCTATGTTCCGAGGGACGCAGGTCGAACCCGCTAGGGTCGATGGATTTTTAGAATGGCAAAATGCAAGGGACAAGTCCTCCGGAAGGGACTTTAAGCTGTGGGTCCCGAGTCTGAAGATTTTCGGGTTCATAAAAGAACCGCAAGCCTGAATAAAGAGGCCTCAGTGCAAAATTTATCAACCGTTTTCCACCAAAAAACACCTTAGTTGCCCGCTAGATGTCTCACTGAGGCGGTATGTCGATACCGTAACACTCGTTGACATCTATGTGTAAATAAGCGAAACTAAATATTAGCTTAGTTAAAACACTCCCACTAGAAAGACCTGTAATCCCCACAATGGGATGTATAGGGTATGTAGATGATGATGATAATAATACTTACTTACTCACTGGCACTATCGAACCCGTAGGTTCATGGCCGCACGGACACAAGCTCTCCATACATCCCTATCCTGAGCCAATGCTTTCCAATCATTCCCTGTATAATCTACTTCCCTCAAATCATAGTTAATGTTGTTCTCCCACCTCATTCTTGGTCTACCAACTGGGCGTTTTCCTTCTGGCTTTCCTACAAGAAGTTTCCATGCACGTCTTTCATTCCCCATACGCGCAACATGTCCTGCCCATCGCAGTCTACGGGACTTAACTGTTCTTATTATATCTGGCTTCCTATAAAGACCATGTAGTTCATTGTTATGTAGTCTTCTCCATTCACCTGTCTGTTCATCTCTCTTTGGTCCAAAAATTTTCCTAAGAACTTTATTCTCAAATACTCGTAATCTCCTTTCCTCCCTTAAAGTAAGAGTCCATGTTTCGCACCCATATAATATAACTGGTAGAATAATAGTTTTATATATTTTCAGCTTAACGTTTTTTGAAAGGAGTTGGGACATCAAAAGTCTCTGCAATGCATAATAGCATGCATTTCCAGAATTGAGCCTATGTTTAATTTCTTTGTGCATCTCATTCCTATTTGTGATTATTGTTCCTAGGTATTTGAATTCAGCCAATTCCTCAAAATTTCCCTCATTTGTCATTAGCTGTCCATTTCCATTATATAATGTATTTCTACGTGTGACCATATATTTAGTTTTACTGATATTTACTTCCAGTCCTAATTTCTTAGTGTTACTCAATAGTGTGTGCGTGTTGGCCTTTAGTATCTCCTCGCTATCGGCCAGTAGTACTACATCATCAGCATAAACTAACAGCTTATTAATACCATTCAGTTGTAAGCCTTCCTCATTCTCTAAAGATTTAATGGCATGCTCTAGTACAAAATTAAATAGTAGAGGAGATAGTGCATCTCCTTGCTTCAACCCATTCTGGATTTCAAAAGTGTCTGAAAACTGTTTGCCTACACGCACCCTACTCGTTGAGCCATTTAGACACATTCGTATAAGTCTAACTAACTTTTTAGGAATTCCGAACTCCAGCAGGATACTATATAACTTCTCCCTCTTAATTGAATCATATGCTTTTTGGAAGTCTACGTATAGTTGATGTACAGTACCATTATATTCCCATTTCTTTTCTAAAATCTGTCTTATACTAAAAATCTGATCTGTTGTAGACCTGTTTCTTCTAAATGCACATTGATGATCTCCTAGAATGTCATCAATATAGGGAGTAAGTCTGCTTACTAATATATTTGTTAGAATTTTGTACGAAGTTGAAAGTAATGAGATGCCCCTATAGTTGTTGCAATCAGTTTTATCTCCTTTCTTATAAATTGGTACGATAATTGATTCCTTCCATTCATCTGGAAGAGCTTCTTTTTCCCAAATCATACTAAGCAAACAGCGTATCTTGTCCATCAATTTTTCTCCCCCTGATTTTATCAGTTCTGCTGGGATCTCATCTGAACCTGATGCTTTATACATCTTCAATTTTTCAATTGCCATTTCAACCTCTAATGCACTTGGCTCTGCGACTAGCATTTCTGCTGTCTGTAACTTATCCTCCTCAATGTCCTGTTCTGTATGTACATTTAATAGCTGATTAAAATAACTTTTCCATCTATTTAATATACTCTTGGAATCTGCAATCATATCCCCATTTTCATTCCGAATTATGTTTGTTCTAGCCTGAAACCCTTTCTTCTCTATACTAATTCCCTGATATAATTCTCTAATGTTCCTATTTTTTGCATTCATTTCAAGATCATTAATCTTCTCTCTCAAATATTCCCTCTTTTTACTCTTTAGTAACTTGGTGGTTTCCCGTCTAACACTACCCAATTGCTCTAAATTTACCTCATTTGGCTCGTGTAACCATTTCATTTTTGCTAGCTTTCTTTTCTTTACAATGTCGGCACATTCCTCATCAAACCATTTCTTGTTTTGCCTCTTTTTTAAACAACCAATGCTTTCTGATGCTGACAATTTAATAGTATCTCTTATAGCCTCCCATTCTTTATTTATATCAGTTTCTTCTTCGTTTGCCACATTGTCATCTGAAGATTCCAGTACTTCAAATCTATTAGCAATTTTGATTTGGTATTCTTGCCGCATTTCATCATTTTTCAAGTTTTTTAATTCATATTTTACAGAATCATCTTTAGCGTTTGTTCCTCTCATAAGCGATAGCCGTTGTCTGATTTTCACCCTGACCAGATGATGATCTGAATTGCAGTCTGTCCCTCTAACTGATCTAACATCAATGATGCTACTGTGCCAGCGTTTATCCACTAATACATGATCTATCTGGTTCCGAGTTTCTCCATCTGGGGACGTCCAGGTGTATTTATGAATATCCTTATGCTGAAATGTTGTGCTCTTAACAATGAGATTCTTTGATGTGGCAAATGTGACTAATCTAACCCCGTTGTCGTTACTATCTTCATGAAGACTGAATTTGCCTATTGTTGGTTTGAATATATCTTCCCGCCCCACTTTTGCATTAAAATCTCCTAAGACAATTTTCATATGATATCGTGAAAGGCTATCAAATAAGCATTCTAATTCTTCATAGAACTCATCCTTGATCTTGTCATCTTTATCTTCTGTGGGGGCATGTACATTTACAATTATAAAATCATGTCGTTTACCCTTTAGAATTATGTATGATATCCTATCACTAACAAACTTAATATCTCGGATAGCGGATAGGATCCTCCTTCTGACTAAAAAACCCGTTCCAAATGCAGGTCTTTCTGCACCCCCATAGTATAATGCAAAGCTTCCTGATTCCTGACTACCTTCTCCTGGCCACCTAACTTCCTGTAAAGCGACTATATCCAAGGGCGATTTATCCAATTCCCGCGTTAATATCTCTAGTGCCCCGCTATTGTATAAAGTCCTAACATTCCATGTTCCTAGGAACATGTCCCTGTGTTTGAGCCTTTGGCATGGGTTCCCTGAAGTAGTCCCCGCCCGGAGAACCGAATGGGGGACTATTTGACCTCCGGAAAATTTTACCCCAGTAGAACCCATGTCCGCATTTCTTGACGGTTGTATTTTTACGGTGAAAGATCGTCACTCTTTCGACCAAGGTACTTATTTCGTCTGGCTTATCACCTTCGACCATTCCGGCATGGGTAACCCTATCGGCAGCAATGCTACCGCCGGCATAGCTCTCAGGATCATTTAAGCACACAAGCCACTCCACCACGACAAGGTAAAGATACCATGGAGGGGATGATAATAATAATAATAATAATAATGATAATAATAATAATAATAATAATAATAATAATAATAATAATAATAATAATAATAGCACCACTATAAAACTACTACTAGTACTACTACTACTACTGCTGCTGTTGCTGCTAAACAAAGCACGAATCAGTAAAATATAAATTACCACTCTGTAATCATTTGAGCTTGAAATGCATTGATACTCAAAATATCTTCAACAATATATTGTTTTGTCACTCTAACAGTATTTTCAATCATTACTGAATGGCGTTTTCCCAAGTTGCCTGAAATGCGTGATCTTGTCGAATGTCCTAAGATGAAATAATCCTTAATTTTATAATTATTATATATTTATCTGTCCACCGCTGTGGTCTCGAGGTAGCGTGCTGCCTTGCCATGCAGCGGGCCCGGGTTCGATTCCCAGTCGGGAAGGCTCCTGGGTGAGGTTTTTTCGGGTTTTTTCCTCACCTGTAAGACAAATGTCAGGAAAGGTAGGGCCCAACGGTCCCGGAAAATCATCCAGGCATCATAATAATCATTATCACTATCCTTCACCGGTGTGGAAAGCAACGGGAAGCTACCACACCTATAATTCCCTAGCAAAGCTGCAATGCATAGCATGAAAATACTATGATTGCAGTGAAAGAACTGCCCTCGGGCAGAATTGCTATGGATAGATATATTTATTTTCACCCATCCTCATTTTGTAGGCATTATAAGCCAATCTTCTGGTTCGATCGACTCCAGGCAGAAAGTAGAAATCTGAACCACACATTAAACGGGTACACTGTGGTTAGCAGAATGCCAGTTCCACCTTAGAAAACAGCACAAGAGAACTGTTATTCTCCCAGTTATATTATAAGGATGCGAAACATGGACTCTTACTTAAAGGGAGGAAAGGAGGTTATGGGTTTTTCAGAATAAAGTTCTTAGGAAATTTATTTGTGACAAAAAAAGAGATGAACGGTCTGGTGAATGGAGAAAACTACATAATAGTGAGCTACATGATAGGTGTTTAGGAAGCCAGATATAACAAGATGAGTAAAGTCTCGTATACTGCGATCGGTAGGACATTTGGCACGTATGGGGGATGAAAAGAGGTGCATGGAAGCTTCTTGTAGGAAAATCAGAGGGAAAAAGCCCAGTTAGTAGACCAAGAATTATGTGGGAGAATAACATTACCCATGATTTGAGGGAAGTAGACTACACAAAGGGTTTATTGGAAAAGATTAGCTTAGGATAGGGATGCATGGAGAGCTTATGTCGGTGTGGCCATGAACATACTTGTTCGATAGTTAATAATAATTATCCACTAGCTCTATTGAACAGGTAGATTCACGCGCGTGTACATAACCTCTCCATATGCCTGCATCCCTATACTGAGCTAATGTTTTCCAATCATCCTTGTATAATTTACCTCTCTCAAATCATGGTTAATGTTATTCTCCTACCTAATTCTTGACCTATCTATTGGGTCCATTCGCTCTGGTTTTCCTACAAGGAGTTTGAAAGGCCGTCTTTATTTTCCATTCGTGCCATATGTCCTGTCCATCGCATTCTACGAGACTTACCGTTCATATTATTTCTGATTTCATATAGAGATCATATAGCTCACTGTTAAACATTCTTTTCCGTTCGCCAGCCTATTTGTCTCTCTTTGATCCAAAATTGTGCTAAGAACTTTATTCTAAATAGGCTACTTGTATTTTTATCCTCCTTAAAGTAAGAGTCCATATTTCGCATCCATATAACTGGCCCCTCAGGGGTCCTCATCTAGGGGATATGTGGATGGCGACCACAAGGTGCCCAAGCTGAGGAAAACATTTCTTCCACTTACTTGTGTTTTGCACTCTTTTAACTTTACTATCTAACCTCTCTTGGTTAACTCTTGTTTTTTCGACTCCGATGCTATTAGGGCATCCGAGGGCTAGGGAGTCTTTCCTTTCTTCCATTTCTTCTTTCCTTTATTTTCTTTTCTTCTCCAAAAAAGCCTGACCAGAGGCTATAAGATGGCTGGCCCATCACTGGTCTTGCCTTCCTTTGGCCAGCAACCAATCGAAGGGACTATTATTATGCTTTCAAGTCTTATACGAGAATTTTCCGGAAGACGCTGGAGGGAAAATTTTCTGTAGGATCGTAACAGGCCTTGGCCTAATACTTGGAAGGAAGAAGAAGAAGAAGAAGAAGATAATATAACTGGGAGAATAACAGTTTTACACATTTACAGTTTAATGTTTTTTTGTGATATATTGGGATTATAAGAGTCCCTGTAATGAATAATAATAATGATGATGATGATGATTATGTTGATGATTATGTTGATGATTATGTTGATGATGATGGTGATGATGATGGTGATGGTGATGGTGATGGTGATGGTGATGGTGATGTTGATGATGATGATGATGTTGACGATGATGATGTTGACGATGATGATGATGATGATGTTGATGATGATGATGTTGATGATGATGATGTTGATGATGATGATGATGTTGATGATGATGATGATGATGATGATGATGTTGATGATGTTGATGATGATGATGATGATGATAATGATGATAATAATGACGAATTTTAACAACGGATTTGTGTTACAATTCAATCCTAGGCGTGAAAGAGTCGTCAAATTTTGGGTCAGAGGCCTCTTCAATTTGCCTTGAAGTTCTTTTAAGTTGCGTAAATGATCAATACGAATCCATAGTTTATCTTCTGAAGGAAATTATAAGCAGGATATTTACGTCAGTAAGAATCTATCTCGATCCAAAGTGAAATTAAATCGCGAATCTCGGAATCAGAGTGGAGAATGGTAACCACTAATCCAACATCCATCCATCCATAGTAATTCTGCCCGACGGCAGACCTTCCACTGCAATCATACCATTTTGATGCTATGCTTTACAGCTTTACTAGGGAACTGTAGGTGTGGTAGCTTCCCGTTGCTTTCCACACCGGTGAAGGATGATGGTGATGATGATGGCCATATGATTTCGGGGACCGTTTTAGTCCAATATAATGGACTTAATTTGATGATTATGATGATGATAAATTTTTTATTATTCCGGCTTTTACAATGAATATACATTTTTCCGGTACCCATGTTCACAGTTAACTACACATTTGTTTCAACACATTTTTCCATTCTTGTCTGTTCATCTTGTCATACCCTTAAGCTGATTAACTCTATTTATATTTTTCATTATTATATTAATTATTTTTTCAATTGTAAATTATTATTCATCCCTACCTTCCCCCTTTTACAAAAAAAAAAGAGTAAGTATTAAAATAATAAACTGAAAATGATAAATCTTCTTCTATTTCCCATTCCCTCTTAGTTTCATTGATTCCCTGAATCCACGTAATATTTGGACTACCCTTCTTTTTCCTTCCCTGTGGTTCCCAATCCATGATTATCTTAGGTAGTCTTCCTTCTTCCATCCTTCTAATGTGTCAATAATAATAATAATAATAATAATAATAATAATAATAATAATAATAATAATAATAATAATAATAAAATAATAGCAGAAACAATGATAAAAAGTAACAGCGATAATAATGATAACAATAAACGTAAAAATAGTGATAAAAATAATGTTGACAATAGTATTTTTTTTATCTGGAGGAATTGAATAAATAAAGATTTAAAATGAATATCAGAGGATTGGAGGAAGATCAATGGATGGACAGAGGGGAATGGCGTTTGGTTGCCGGAAGACGGCGGCAGCTGCCATGATACCGGATGATGATGAAATTGGGAGAAAAAATATATGAATTTAAAACAACATATATAAACTATTCAGATTATTTAAGTCCTAATATTTGTGTTGGTTTTTTTTTTCATGTATCGTTAAAATTTGCCACATATACTGTCTCACACTATACAAGGAACTATTTTCTCGAAATATGGAATCTGATGGTTATTTATTACACTGAAACTTGTTCTACAAATCGTAAATACTAAACAAACTCCACTATATATTAGATTATCAAGTTCGCTAAAGTTAATTTATTTTCAGCTTCCCAACTCCAGTCTAGGCTTCGATGCCATCTCTTCAGATGTGATAACTATAAACTCTATCTCTTGAGTCTGATCACGATTTATATTAAATAACGTGCAACAACAAAACTTCTACATCAGGTGTATCAATGGCGAGATCTTATTGCGACACTGACTGGCGACCCAATTTTATTTTCTACAGTCCAAACAATTTTCTTCTTCCGTCTTACGATCTCTGATTTCTTGCCAGCCGTAATGGAATTCTCGAAAGAAAATACTCCTTATTACATTTCCTGGCAATTCCTATTTTTTGAAGAAATCCTCTTCTTTTGTCTTCTTATTTAATCAATATACTTAAGAAAAGATGAATTCGCTGCTTACTAAAGATATTTTTCAGGTAGGTTACATGTCAAGGTGATTATGGAACTGTGATCCCGATCACATGACTTTAATTAAACTAAGGCAGATGTCAAATCTGTATTCAGTTAAATTAGTAGCGGGAACGTCCTCGTCTGGAGCGCAGGGCTAACCAACATGGCCAACCTGTCTTCTTCTCGCAGAACGTTGCTATTACGCATCTCATGGGCCTTCGTATCAAGTTTTTTGTTCATAACTATTTTTCCTCTTGACGTCCTTTATCATTTTTAAGCAGTCTGATTGAACTTTTAATATTCTAGAACTTTTTAAATAAGACAATACAAGAGAATTAAAAAAATAATAAATTAACGAAATGTTCAGACGACAGCAAGGTCCAGATTTCAAATCCCGATACCATTAAACCTAACTCCAATTTTTATGATTTTACTTAGTTATCAAGGAAAATTCTTACATGACCTTCATTAACACTTTATATTTCATTATTACTATTTTCATTAAGGGTAATTAATAAAGACAATAATTGATAAACAAAGCTTACTGATATTATACGACACAGCGGAACGTTTACCTCCAGTCATAGCAGCACTGTTGCTGCGTAGACGTAGATGCTACCCATGTATAGTCAAGAACGAATAGCAAATGGCGTTCTTATCCAGCTTACTTGAAAATGTATGCAGAACTGACGACAAATATCGTAATCCTGGGGACTCAATGCATGCAGGAGCTGTACTCGATATGTTTTCAATTGAATTCGTTTACGTAAGATACGCCAGACAGTTTTCTGCGGAATCTGCAATTCCTTTCATCACCAACACGTTTTCAGTAATTGTACTGAGTTGTTTGCTAGTTAACGCAGTGCACACTTAAGCAACGTCAAAGAGAGTTTGGCTTAGTGTGTTTCCATGGTCGAGAGGTTTAACAGACATCATCTGCGTTCATAACCTCACGAGTTTGATTGCCGTTCTACTTTTTTTTAAACTGAATGTTAGAATAGCATTTCGCCTGTAATATGGTTTCATATTTAATTTTATTTTTGAGTTTTATGGCTTTAATGCACACACAAAACACACAAAAACATAAATTAATGAATAAATAAGAACAGATCTTCTAAAATGGAAACTTTAACAAAAACAAAATCAATATCGGGTATATGAACACTCAGCATCTATTGCCGCCCTCAATCTGCGGGGCATTGATGCAATCAAATTTCTACAGTCACGTCTACGATCGGCTAGAGAATTCCAGACGTCTTGAATTTGTACCCATATGCCATCTTTCGTCTTTCGTGCATCTGCAGGCCAACTAGAGTTCATCTCTACCTTCATCTTAGCCCACACATTTTCGATTGGATTTAAATCTGGTGAACAGGGAGGCAGTCTATCACTCTGATATCCTGCCTCTCCGAGAACCAGTTTCAAATGTTCGACAAGTGTGGACATGATGATTATCCTGTATGAATTCAGTAATTCCATCAGGATATGTCATCCTCACAGATGGAATCAAGATGTTCTCTAGTATAGCCTTATACTGCATATTGTTCACTGTGTCGTCCAGCTTCCACGATACACCCAGACCGTCCCGTGATATCCAGCCCCAACACGACACAGATACGCGATCATGACGAAATTGTCTAGCCACGTATTCTGCACCGTATCGTGACTCCTTTGGACGATAGACAATCACTTTGCCGTCATGAGTAGAAGAAAAGTCTCCTCGTCTGAGAATATGTTATTCCAATCAAGGTTGGCATTTTCCTCTGCAAAGGCAAGCCGAAACAATCTGTGATTATCTGTCAGGTGTTCCTTCTTTGCTGCTGTCCGTTCAAAAAGTCCTGCATCATTTATACGCCGCAGAGTTGTCCGAGCTGATCCAGGGAATTGAGAATTTGTTTTTAATTTGAGGAGCAGTTTGGAAGGGGTTCCTATGGGCTTCTGCAATTACAGCTTCATTCTCTTGGGGAGTGCAAACACGTCTTCTTCCTGAACCAACACGGCGGTTTTCAATCCCTTCCCCGGACAATCTCAGCCACCTCTGAGATGTAGATGCAGAGACTCTCAAACGCCTTTCGGCCTCACGGGCAGAAAAACCTGCAACGTTTACCAGTGCATGGAGAGGTTGCCTTGTGCCTATGTCCTTGTGTGCGCGCTGAGCCATGGTAAAACTCGATATGATTCATTATAGAAAAACTTGTTAGTGGCTCTTGCTTTTGCGCAGACGTCTGTGCATCACAGTCTGTTGGATGCAATACATTGAAATTATCTAGAACAAACCCTGAATGTGGTAAATATAATTGTTAAAATAACGAAATTAATATGGTTTAATTCAAATGCCAAAATAAAATGTTGTATTTAATTCATAAAACATTTTAATACAAATATCACGAAAAAACTGCATAATTGAGGATGCGAACCTGCGACCTTCATTAACAGAAACAGTGCCTGCATGCTTTACCGCTGACCTAACAGGCCACGTAGGAGTCTCTTCATTTCATGTCACATAACACATTAGCTCAGGGACTGCACAATTATGACTAGTTTGCTAGATTGAACCCAGGGCTCTGCTGAGTAGGACTGAGAAGAAATGTGCGTTCAAGAGATGACTCATTTTTCTTTGTCTAAGGTTGTGCACATCCGATACACTTGGTCGGCTACTTCGTTTACCAGCATTGAGACTGCCAGTTTGTTCAAAATTCTTGTACCATGTACGAATTTTTTGTCTGTAGGTGTCTCTTTGTGCATTTTGTACGCAATCGGCGTTGAATTATCACAATAAACTCTCATTTAGCAATCTGAAGCACGCAAAACGCCTTTTCTGCACCAATGAACACCATGTATCATCAACCGATATGACTGCCCTCTAGCAGTAAATTTACAAGTTACGCTTTGTCAACAAGTACGTATGAAAACTTGAAAATATACTCTTTCCTCTGATACAATTGTATCCGCCATGTCTGTTATGGTTACTGTTCTACAGACCCACGAATCCCCGGAGGGACTTTTTGACTTGCACAGTATTTCCGTTCCGCTCTAGCGACCGCCATATTTGTTTCATCGAAACCAAACTTGGCATATAGCAATTCAATAAAAAGTTAAGCTTGAGTTCGTTAACCAGCAAAATCTGACAATTAGGCGTAGGAATTGGCCTGAATAAAAAAAAAACGCTCTAACGTTAGCAATTTTTATTTCACAACGAAACTCAATATATGGTATTTGAATGAAGCGAGGAAGATATCCCCCAAAAACTCTTTAAAAATATGACCATTACAAGTGAGAATCTACCTGAAACCCGAAATAAAAGATTACTCTAAGAAAATTCGTCCCTTAAATTTATAATATACCCTATTTATAATATATAATACTTACTTACTCACTGACACTATCGAACCCGTAGGTTCATGGCCGCACGGACACACGCTCTCCATACATCCCTATCCTGAGCTAATGCTTTCCAATCATTCCCTGTATAATCTACTTCCCTCAAATCATAGTTAATGTTATTTTCCCACCTCATTCTTGGTCTACCAACTGGGCGTCTTCCCTCTGGCTTTTCCTACAAGAAGCTTCCATGCAAGTCTTTCATTCCCCATACGTGCAACATGTCCTGCGCATCGCAGTCTACGAGACTTAACTGTTCTTATTATATCTGGCTTCCTATAAAGACCACGTAGTTCATTGTTATGTAGTCTTCTCCATTCACCTGTCTCTTCATCTCTCTTTGGTCCAAAAATTTTCCTAAGTACTTTATTCTCAAATACTTTTAATCTAATATATAATATAAATTTATAATATAAATTTATAATATATATTTATTTATTCAATAATATTAATAGAGTGAAGGAAAAATTATATTATTTAAATTGGTGTGAACATGTATTATTCACCTGGGTTTTCCAGTCTATGTGTAGGTCCGCATAGATAGCTCTAATTTTTTACTGTTGTGCTGTAGATCTTTTTGTCAATTAGGAGAATTCTAGGGATATTTTCATAATTTTAATGCTTTTTATTCATTAATGACCCGTAATTATAATTAAGCCCATTCGTTGATAACCGTGGGGAAATTGAGAGTAAGTCACTGCTTAGTTTATAATTCTTTTTACAAGAAAGCTCATTCACAATAAAACTTAGCGTAAAGAAACGTAAGAATTATGCGAAAACTAATATTAATAATAATAATAATAACAATGTCTCCCTATTCTAGTTTAACCTCTCTCTTTATGGGTCTCACTCCATTCGGTCCTTATAGTGGCATGAAACGCGGGAGAGTATTTTTAATTTTGGATCGAACATGTACTTTATTTACCACATGCATACTTTGTTCACCATACAAATACACGGAGGATCTCCATGGACGAATAATCAGCTCAATATCAGGGCCAACTCCGGCAGATAAAATGAAAATTTAAGACAAGAGATATCATTCACTCATTCATTCATACCAAACAAAGTAAATATATTTTCGATTATTGTGATGGCTAGAAGATGCTGACGGACGTTAAAGTTTCCAGACATTTGTCGTACAAGTGAGGAAAACCCCGATAAACTTAGTCCAGGATTTTTTTTCGATCGGGTATCAAACATAGGTTTACCGACCTTACTCCGATACTACAGCGGTGTCAGTAATAATAATAATAATAATGATGATGATGATACTGATGATGATGATGATACTGATAATGATACTGATGATGATGATGATGGTGATACTGATGATGATGATGGTGATACTGATGATGCTGATACTGATGATGATGATACTGATGATGATACTGATGATGATGATACTGATGATGATACTGATGATGATGATACTGATGATGATGATGATACTGATGATGATGATACTGATGATGATGATGATACTGATGATGATACTGATGATGATGATGATGATACTGATGATGATGATGATACTGATGATGATGATGATACTGATGATGATGATGATACTGATGATGATGATGATGATACTGATGATGATGATGATACTGATGATGATGATGATGATACTGATGATGATGATGATACTGATGATGATGATGATGATGATGATACTGATGATGATACTGATGATGATGATGATGATGATGATACTGATGATGATGATACTGATGATGATGATGATACTGATGATGATGATGATGATACTGATGATGATGATGATACTGATGATGATGATGATGATACTGATGATGATGATGATACTGATGATGATGATGATACTGATGATGATGATACTAATGATGATTATTATTATTTTATTTATATACAGATTTTCTATGTTTACACATCTTTCTCTGCCTAAATTTTTGTTTTCCTTCTCCACTCGTCTCAATCCATCCACTCCACTTCCTCCAGTCCTCTTGTTCTCATTCCAGTTCTTATTTCTTGCATCCACGAGTTTCAAGGTCTTCCTTTCCCAGTTCTTCCACGTGGACATAATTCCAATGTTTCTCTGGGTAACCTTTCTTCTTGCATACCAATTTAAATGCTTGTATATTATAAAATCTACTATTGGATATCTAATATTAATTTTTTCTCGTATGACAGTATTTCTTATTTTTTTATAATTTTAATAGTATTTAATTTATTTAATATAATATTTAATGTAATTAAAATAATAATAGTAACAGTAATAATAATAATAATAATAATAATAATAATAATAATAATAATAATAATAATAAAGTTTTATTTTACCTCGTGAGGTTATATTTGAAGAGAAAAATATAATCCTAAATCGGGATTTGAAAGCAATATCTCTGGTTCTGTACACAATGCTTTATCGATTTAAGCTATTAGGCATCACGATTTATACATAGATTTTTCTCTTATTTGTTTAAATCGTGATGCCTAATAGCTTAAATTGTTAAAGCACTGGTGTACAGAACCAGATATATTGAGTTCAAATCCCGATTAGGCATATATTTTTCTCTTCATATTTATGTTATCATTGAATGAGAAGTGATGCATATTATATTTAATATCGTGAGATTATTACCGTAAGGTTTATTTTTTCTCTTCACCAGGATTAAATTGTACAGATATTAAACATTAAATATTATCTATAGTGAAACTTAAAACACAAGTTATACTATACAGTCCTGATAAGAAAAGTGAAATAATAATACTGATGTTTAATAATAATAATAATAATAATAATAATAATAATAATAATAATAATAATAATAATAATAATAATAATAATAATAATAATAATAATCATAATAATCATAATAATCATAATAATAATAATAATCATAATAATAATCATAAACATAATAATAATCATAATCATAATCATAATAATAATCATCATAATAATAATAATCATCATAATAATAATAATCATAATAATAATAATAATAATAATAATCATAATAATCATAATAATCATAATCATAATAATAATAATCATCATCATAATCTAGATTAAATTACTAGTTCGATAATGAAAGTGAAAGCATAAGATAATAAAAATATCTCTGAGCATCAATATATTGTCTTGGGAAATATTCAGTATGCATATTTTTTAAACTGTTTTTGAGTCGTCCACTCATTGATATAAGAACGGCAGGATTTCCGGAGATGGGTAGCCGAAACTGGGAAGGATGGAGAAAATGATTGTAATTGAAAGATTTACAATGGTAAACGGAAACGTAGGTAATAACCAATCACAGATGACAACAAATGAATAGATAATTCATTTAAAATAGCAGTTAATGACGAGATAGTGGCAGTTTTCTGATATGGGAAGTGCTACATGCAATTTATGTGTGTTGGCGTATTTGAAAAACGGGTTATCTGGACATAAATAATATAAGGGAGAAATGAAATTGTTGAATGTCATTTCTGTACAAATACTTATCAAATGTTAATAATCTCAAAATAATATAACGTGGCCATTTTTTAACTACATAATCATTGTCCTCTCATTAATTAATCAATTGAGTTGGTGTTTACTTGATGAAAATCCATATTTATTAATTAAATAATTGATTTTCATATTTATTATATAATTCAGTGACAGCTGTTTCGGTACACTGTACCTTCTTTAGACATGTTAACAAATTATGAATTGTGTTCCAACTGATCTAAGCAACTATACAACAATATTTATTTAAATTTTTAAATTTAACAAAGGGGATTCATTCAAATCAAGTTGAGAATTTAACAGTTTTTTTTTAAATTCTCAACTTGATTTGAATGAATCCCCTTTGTTAAATTAAAAAAATTTAAATAAATATTGTTGTATTGTTGCTTAGATCAGTTGGAACACAATTCATAATTTGTTAACATGTCTGAAGAAGGTACAGTGTACCGAAACAGCTGTCACTGAATTATATAATAAATATGAAAATCAAATAAAACTACGTTTTATTTTTATTTCATTAATTAATTCTTAACTTTACGTTTGACATAGAAGCAAACATGAAAATTCAGATTTTGTAAACTTTCATGACAACTGTTATGTTTATGTCAATCAATGTAAATCGTTCCATTGATGATCTGACTGCAAACTTCGCCGTATTTACGTTACGTTTATGCATTTTTTTCGTTTATGCTGTCTTTCCTTTTTGTTTTACATTTTTCCTTGTTTTTGTTTTACCTGTTTTGTTAACTTTCCTTATTAAAATATAAAATTGTGGAATATTCACCTGAAAGGTCCGTCTACAGTTAAATAATTAATTAAGTTGAGGAGATGGACCTTTCAGGTGAATATTCCACGATTTTATATTTCAATTTTGAATAATACCACAACGGAACACATCATGAATCTTATAAAAGTTAACTTTCTTTTATCCTCACACAGACACAAGGACAGAGACAAGACACACACCCAGACCCAGGGTGGAGATTTAAAACCCTACCCCGCCAGGAATCGATCCCGGGTCGCCGGTGTGGAAGGTAAGGATTCTACCGACTACGCCACGGCGACGGATATGCTTAAATATCCTGACTGCAGGTTTCTGTGTTTTCTATTTTTACGTCTAATTTTCATTGTATGGAAGGACCTTTAAACCTAGAGTGAAACAAATAAATTACAGATAATATTTCAGATTATTAAAAGTAGCCCGGGAAAATCGGGAATACACACAATTTATTGTTGCAGTATGTGAATAATTATGTGATAGAAATATATGTGTGTGTGTGTTGATTTAAAAAAAATCATTAAAATAAAGTAAGAAGTTGAGCTCAAAGTAACCTAAAATCAACATACCAATATTTGTAATGTAAAATGTATGTTAGTCAATGCTCACACAGTGTTGCTTGCTTATCACTAAAACCCACTTACACACAGGTGATCGCTACATTAATCTGGTTACTAACTCGCCCATTTTCTCACCCTAACGTGCCCAAACTAACACTAAATTTCCGATTTTATCATCTTAACTTGCCCACTAATGTAGGTGGATTCTTGGGATAGAATTCCATAGGCAAATATGTTGACAATTGACTCTAGCGGGAACATGTTATCATGTTGGTCAACATGACGCTATTGTTCTCCAATCGAATATTCACTTGTGGCACGGTGGCATTAGAATAGCTAAAGTCGCGAATTGCCATATTGGAAAGTAACAAATAAAATATGAATTTACTCTGTATCTTTATGAAAGCATGGAGGATTTGCAAGTAAGAAAATTAACAGTTTTTCTATGGAAATGTCAAGTTTTTCTCGCCAATTTTTAGAACATTACACTGGTTATATTTAAAAATAAAGCCTCAAGTTATTATTTGTTATCCTTTTCTATTTCTGTCCTCGCATCTTAATCGGAGGTTCGCGGGTTCGGGTTGTGTCAGGGTCGATGAATTAAAATGACTAAAAAATTCTGAGTATGTTTTGCTTCAAGAAAGAAAGTAAAACCGCTGTGCGTTTACTGCACGTAAAAGATCTTAAGCGTGAAAGGGTTATCCATTACACGCCAACATTTTAATTGAAATGATCTAACTTGTTAAGTAGCGTCGTTAAACATGTAGTAACGAATTTATAATTGAGTTCGGTAAAATTTTACACCTAACCTCAAAAAGTTTCCTGTTTTCACAAAACCGGTTTCAAAGATCATCTACCTTCAACTTGAGTCCAACTCCATAGTAACAAAGTCATGTCTTGCTTCCCAATTCCGATTCTGTAATTACTGTTCTTTCATATATTATGACACGATGTCTTAACTCCCTATAATAACGCCATAAATAGCAAGTGTATTAAGGTGGAACCTGTGAGTAACATCCACAGCTTAGTCATGTAGCTAATTTATGGAATGGTGCCACGTCATAGCTTAGTAAAGTTAAGGCGATATGCTGCAAGTCGGAAGATCACATGTTCGAGTGACGATGGAGTCAGGGATTTTAAACTGGCATACACCTTCTGACGGCATAATAGCCTGGGACCTTTCAGCCACTAACGGAGATGAGTAAAAAAGTAAAGTGTTCCCTCTACAGACCTCGGGAGGCCCTTGGGGTAGTAGGATCTTAAGGCTCCCACTTTTTCTAGATTATCGGCACTTGATGTCAGTCATGCGTGACGGCCGCCTTTACCTCCAGAACAAGCATCTGGTACTCATTTCAATTAGAGGCTGAATCGACCCCAGGGTCATGGTGCCACCAGAGGGTTTGGGTCAGTTTAAAAATCCTGACCCCACCGGGACTTCAGCCCTCGACCTTCCGGTTTGTAGCGCACTGCCTTAACCACTACGCTATGGCGTGCCCCCTAACGGAGATGAGTATCAGACGTTATTCTGGGAATAAAGGCGTCTGGCATGTAGGGTTGACACCTCGGCTGACACATCGTGCCGAAGGACCTCCTACGGTCTGTAGTGGGGTCACTTTAATCCATGCCTACCTCTCCAGTAGCTAAATTCCACTCGAAAACGGAATTGTATCGTTTGCCTATTGACAGTGTTCATTTCTTTTTTGTAACATGGTAATGGAAATATAATATTCTAAACAAATTTGCTTTAATATTTATTTTCAGATAGGAGAAAATAGGAAACGCAGTTTATTTTAGTACATTATGATGTCACATGAACGTCTGACGTCACTTAGAATATTCAACTCAAAAGAGACGAAGTTGCGAGTTCTGTTGTATTAGCATTAGAAAAATGTTTATAGAACGAGATAGAGATAAAAAGAAGAGGAGTGGATAAAACACATTCATGAAGTATGTTCACTTAACCTCTTTGTAGAATGACATGTGAATGTCTTGGACAGTAGTGATAATCCTGATATATCTCTGAGGATTATATCTTTTATGCAAAACAAGCTTGTCATACTCTGCTGGTGGTTGAAACATTCATAATTGTGTTATCTAAACACAACCAACAACAGCAGAAACTCTCGGAAAATACTTACTTCGTCGCGTATCAGATAAACATACATTATTATATTATGTAGAGCCATTTAATTGATCCATTATCTTAAGAAATGCCACGAGTGATTTCCAAATTATCGATAAATTCACGACTCACGAAGTGAGAAGTGAGTTTATATAGAGAATTTGGAAATTAAGAGTGGCATTTGTTACGACTATTTAACGAATAAAGTTAAGCTGTTTACTCACAAATCATTGTTTAACTATAGTTATTTTAAAATATTTATATATTTAATGTAAACGGCGATGTTTGAAAACAAATCAGAAATGTGAGGTTATGTTCATTCACTGCTGCTTGATCATATTATTTATTGCCAAATAAGATCGCAATATTGTAAGAGTGCACCCAAGTGGAGAAATAATGAAACACATCAAACTATATATCATAATCAACATTTCGGGTTATTCATTTATTTTTTAGTAAACAACTCGGTAAAATCAAGGAATCTTTTCATTATTTGCTATATTCAATGTATTTGTTGGAGAAAAGTAATGCTTTGACCTGTTCAGAACATTAAAAAGGAGGAGCTTCCTTATCACAAAAGCAGGAGGTGTTGAAGAGAAATCGATAAAGAGCGAGGTGAAAGACGACTGTCATTGGTTGTAAAACAACATTCATTGAAACGTGATTGGTCATTGACTAGCATTTGTAGCATGAGTTAAATAGTCATACATATTTTTATGTCCCTGACATTGCTTTTACTAAACATTAATTTTAAGACTTCGACATTTTTGGAGTATTCAAGCATTCAGTGTAGATTACATAAATTGTCAAAGGGGTTTAATTACTTCGTGTATATTGATGTGTGTGTTAATGTGTCTTATTGACAAATTCATTTAATAATAATTTTAATTAAATATGAAATCCTTAGAAGAGTCGATACGATATTTGAACTCGAAATCTCCCGACAGACATGTTCTTGTTAATTTATTAGCAACCATACTCTGATCTGTCGGCGCGGTGGACTAGAAATTACGTTCCTTTTTTCTGGTCCCGTGTTTCACGGGTTCAAACCCAGCAGGGACTACGGATTTTTTAGTATGGAAAAATCCAAGACGCAATTCCTCCGGGAGAGACTTTAAGGCTTGTACGCACTAGGATTCTTTGTTCGGACTCTTATGTCGCGGAGCTGCGCCTGGGATTAAGTTTCTTGCATATGGGACGCTCCGCGACAATGAATCTTGTATCCAGTGTGTTGCTTAAAGCCATGGGTCCCAGGTGTGAAGAATTTCAGGCTGTTAAATAACCTTAAGCCTTAAAAGAGGCCTCTAAGAAAAATTTACCGGCCTTCGTCATTCTAGTAATACTTAATTGCCTACCAGATGTACTGGACAATAAAAAGTTGAATAATTTTACATATCTAGGATGCAATATCTCATATGAAGAAGAAAAGGATGTACATGCAAATATATCTAAATTTTTAAGAATTTTAGGGTTAATAAATTCTATCTTCAAGCCACAGTTAGTCCAAAAGCATTCAAGATTAAAAGTGTATAAAACACTGGCTCTTCCAACTATTTTGTATGGTAGCGAAGTATGGAAGTTGAAACAGAAGGATATACAGACTTAGATCTGCTGAAATGAGATACCTTCGGAGGACTGCAGGATACACACTACTAGATCACAAAAAAAAATGAAGACATCTCAGAAGAATTACACATGGAACCTTTAGAAAACAAAATTTCTGATTATAAGTCAAGATGGATACAACATGTTCATCGAATGGAAGATCACAGGATACCCAAACAAATGTTAAGATACCAACCTGCAGGAAGAAGAAGACCAGGACGTCCACTCAAAAGACTTTTTGATGGTGTTTCTCCTGAGGCCGAAACAGGTCAACAAATGGCCTAAATTAGTGAATGTGCTATGATGATGATATTACCAGGCATTGTTAGGAATTTTTTTTGTTTCAGGTGAACTCCTACACCTAATGGTTTTAGAGTATAATAAAAGCGGCTAAATATTCGCCGTACCTGAAAACTAGTATGTAGAAAGGTATTTATTTGGACCAACCAAACTTGGTGGTCAATTTTTGATTTCGCATTTTAAGTAAATCCCCATTTCTAGTGGTCGGATTTCGCTGATTTTGGATAATACCTACATCAGTTAATTCTAATAGTATATACTCAGTTTCAATGTGAAATATTGAAAATTGCCACAGCTAGAGCTATTTTAAAATTTTTATTTCAGGTGAATACCTATACTTACTAGTTTTAGAAAATAATAGATAGCGACAAACCACTCACTATTATGAACCGCTGGTTTTCTTAGGCTTAAAGGACCTTCGGGACTTGGAAAATCTGGTAGCATGAGTATCTAGCCTAGCGTTAGTATGATGATGTACAGTTATATGTGCATACGTGTTTTGAAATAAACAAATGGATTCTTAATTTCAACTATTTTATTTCTAGAGTATAATTATTACAATCCCTAAGTATTCTAGCCCTAAATAACTAATATAAGCTTATACACTGCTCAAAACAATTGGAGGAACACTTGTAATAAATTGAATAAGTAATTGTTTTTTAAAGCTGTGACGCTGAAAGTTGGACAATATGTAAATTGAATTATTAATTTTATCATTGGATACAAATTTTAAAGATCCATGGCCTAAATACAGAGAAATTACCTCAAATATCAAATATAGAGATTTTTTTTATTTTGGAAGGCACTAACCACTTCTAATTGGTAAGCTTCCTGATGTTGCTATAGTGACGAATGTTGATTATTGCCTTGTTTATTGAAGTCTCTGACAAAATGAGGCATTTATGAGTTTGAAGTGTATCATGCTCTACATCTTTTACGACAAGGTCAATCTCTGCGACAAGTGGCTAGAGAGCTTGGGGTTTCTCCTTCCGTGGTGTCCAGGTTATGCAACAGGCACAGAGAGACAGGTCAGTATTGTAGAAGGGCCATAAATTTAAAACAAGCCCCCAGGAAGACAGGTACGTTGTTCTTTCTGCTCTTCGACAGCGTACAAAAACTGCAAAAGACCTGCTGAATGACCTTCATATGGCTTCCGGAATCCGGGTTTCAGGCTAAACCATAAGGAACAGATAAAGGAAGGAGAATATTCGTCCAAAAAGGTCCGTTAAAAAACCACGCTTAACAAATGGGCATAACGCAGCAATACGTACGTATGCTGAAAACCATGGTGATTGGAACCTGAACCAGTGGGAGTCTGTGCTCTTCTCGGACGAATCCAGGTATCGTCTTACACGTTGTGATGGTCGATTGAGGGTGTGGGGACAGCCAGGAGAAAGATTTTCTGCAGAGGCTGTACAGGAAATTGATAGATTCGGAGGAGGTTCCATAATGGCGTGGGCCGGAGTTATGTACAACAATCGGACGGACCTTGTACTTGTTCCCCAGCGACTGAATGCTGTCCGGTATATCGAGCACGTTCTGGAAGAGCATGTAGTACCTGCTGCCATTGGAGTAGGCCTTGGATTTCTGTTTATGCAGGATAATGACAGGGCACATTCTGCGGCTGTCACCAGGGATTTCCTGAGGAGGAATGAAATTGAGGTAATGGAGTGGCCAGCGGTCAGCCCAGACCTCAACCCTATTGAACACTTGTGGGATCTTCTAGACAGGAAGGTCAGGAATCGACATAAAGCTCCACAAACTCTGCAGCAACTTGGAGATGCTCTGAAGGAAGATTGGGAGAATATCCCGCAAGAGGAAATCCAGAATCTTATTGGGAGCATGCCACGAAGATGCCAAAGTGTCATCGAATGTCGTGGAGGCCATACACGATACTAACTCTATATAACGAGTGTTTAACTTTGAAAAATAAGCACAAGATTCAATTGCTTACATAGCGGAATTATTTGAAAAGTTAATTGTCAGCGTTATTAATTTGTTTTTACTGACATGAACAATAAATAAATAAATAAATAACCACAAATAATGCACTTTATTAATTTCATGTTTGTACCTTTATCCAATGAAAAAATATTTGCATATTTCATAGTGTTCCTCTAATTGTTTTGAGCAGTAGTATTATTCTACCCGCCATAGTTCCCTTATGACAATCCGGCTGATTTCTATGAAGTTTCTCAGTAAGATGAATGTCTCCTGGAAGTGTTACGAGCGCTTCGCAGGACAAGGATGGCGGAAATCAATGGATGCATGGTATTAAAAACTGCAGTACTTCCTGGGGTTTGAGAGAGAGGGATGGGGGTTTTATAAATCTGCCCTACTCTACATGTTTAAAATTCTAATATCCCTTTTGAAAATATAGTATTAAAATAGTTAAGGTAATTGATTCCCTTCCATTAGTCCAGAACACATATTAAGAAAAATGGTAGCTTACTCACCCATCAGCTGATCGTGGTTTCACAGACAGACCGAGACCCTCACTTCCCCAGGGTTATATACTAAGCTTTGACCTATAGTTACCCTAACTGTACTCACTAACATACATACCCCTAACAGTAGTAACATTCCACTCTAAAATAGAGATTTTACAGTTAACTTCCTTGAAAACCCTGTTCTGAAATATATCATGTCTAAAACTTTATTTCAACAAACTTGTCTTTGAATAATTAAATACTCTATAAAATACTTAAATAAAATACTCTATGTATTCATAACACTCACCATACTTGAAAACTTGTATGTAAAAATATTCATGAAGGTTATTTGAGTGTTTATAAGTCTTAAAGAAGGGCCGTTCGTTGGGGAGTGGTTTATACTACAATGTTGGGTGCAATGTAAGGAAGGAATAAACGGTCGGTTGGTAGGTGTTAATGCTCCGGACTAATTGGATTTTGGGGTTCGGTAGGCTGGGCTCTTGATCTCAAGTGATAAGTTGGAGATCAGGCGACAATTGAAATGACGTGGAAGCATTTATTGGTAACATTACTTGGGTACACGCCACTGTGGACACTATTGTGGGTTCAATGACGATCGATGGCTGGGGTCCTATACGCCTTGGCTATTTAATACCGCCCTTAATCAAATTACTATTATTACTCCCGCGAATGTGGTTTTTATCACTTTATCAGTATTAAATAATGACAATTACTTTCACTCGAATATACGATAGTTGGTCACCGCTATACTTAGGTTCGGTGGTCGGGAGTTATATTCTGCGGTTCGGGACTTATATATTTGTAGTCCACACAAAGCCGACTTTAAGACAATAACTGGGCTCCACTTGATGGAGCGCAGAATTCCGTCAGATATCAGGACTTGAAAACTTGTGTTGTACTGAATATAATTTCACCTTGCACGAAAACCCCTTCCAAGAAGCTGTCCTCGAACCCTATGCACTTCATATGTTACAGACATCGTGATTCATGTGGGTGGGTTTTATTATTTATCCCTCCCCAGTCATCTAATGTTTTTCTAATTGTTTCTAATAATTTCCCCCTCTGAACCGATACTCCGCTGCCAAACATAGTTCATCTACCTCTATGGGATTTTCCCTCCTCTAAGCGTTCCCTAGCCGAGACATAGAGTGCTGTTGATGTGACTGTCAGCTTGTTTACGCTGGTACTATAACAACAAGCTATATAAGTGTTTTATGGAGAACCCCAAGCTCAGAAATCAAAGGATGCTTCTTTTGTGTTCAGTTTTGGATTATTAATTGTTATACGATCGCTACAATACCCTTTGCATGTACAGGGTGAATCATAAATATGGCTATACGTTTGACGGCGTTGTGTGATGAAAATATTACCATTACAGGAAATATGAAAATACCGTTGAAAAGGCAATTATTCAAATTACAATAATGGAATAAAACAAAACAATATAGAACTTACGACAGTCAAAATGGCGTTGAATATGCAACAGCATATTACAATTGCTGCATGGGCTATAACGTATACTAATGATGGCGAGACCGCAAGACGGGCAAGACGTGAGTTTAATGTAGCATTGCAGTCGTCGACTGTGGGGAAGTGGAGAAAATGACTGCTGGAAACGGGAAGGATACAGAAAATCAAACCTCCTGGAAGGCCTCGCATTAGCACGAATGCAGAAACAACGAAGAGAATTGTGGAGGCGTTCGACACTAGCCCACAAAAATCAACCCGCCAAGCTGCACGTGAGCTTCATATCAGTCAATCGAGTGTGTGTCGTGTTTTGAAGCGTGAGAAGTAAAACCGTTTCAAACCGATTCGTGCCCACGAACTTAATGAAGACGACCCTGACAGGCGGATGGAATTTTGTGAATTTGTTGTAAGGGAACCAGCAAACGACGAACATTGGTACAGAAAATTGCACTTTTCTGATGAAGTTGTTTTCCATGTGAACGGACGTGTTAATCGACAGAATTGTCACTATTATGGTAAAGAGAATCCTAATGTTATTGAAGAGACACGTTTAAGATGCGGCAAAATCACTGTTTGGGCTATGATCGGAAGGGAAGGACTGTTAAGAATGCGAATTTTGGATGAGACTGTTAATGGTGATCGATATAGTGATATCCTTAGACAAATTGTCCTGCCGGTAATGCAAAGTGCTGAACATGAACAATGTTTATTCCAGCAGGATGGTGCGCCTCCTCACTATGCAATTGCGTTGAGGGAAATTTTGGATGAAAATTTGCAAAACAGGTGGGTGGGAAGAAGAGGCTCCATTGAATGACCAGCCCGTTCCCCTGACTCACAGTATGTGACTATTGGTTGTGGGGTTATTTGAAGGAGAAGGTTTATGTCCGGAAACCTCAAGACGTCGACATGCTCAAATTAGTGATTGAGGAAGAAATTAGAGCTATTCTTCTAAACATGTATCATGACGCCATGAATGACTTCCCAAAGCGTTGCCAATTATGCTTGGATGTAAACGGCCAACAGTTTGAAGCAATAAAGTGACTTGCTTACTGTTGTTGTAAGTGATTTGTTTTGTTTTATTGTTGTAATTTGAAGGATTCCCTTTCCAATGATAACAGCATATTTCCTTTAATAATAATATTTTCGTCATATTTCTGAATCACGTTGTAAGTTAGTGCCACAAAAGAACATGTGGAATTCTTTCCTAGCCTTACAAAGGCAGAAGGTTTCAATAATTTGCCTAATCTAAGGTTATTGTAGTATGACGTTTTAATCATTTCATATATGTTTTATGGAGATGATGCTATCCTCGTGATGTCATTATTTCTGGGATCCTTGCTTCGCGCTTATTGATTCGAGTGCCGACGACACCTATTTACGATAATATACTAAATAATTGTTCTTAATTATTTATACCTATTATTGGCTGAAGTATATGGCTATATGGCTTCAGTCTATACAATAGACACACACACACATACATACATACATACACACACACCACACACACACACACACACACACACACACACACACACACACACACATACACACACACACACACATACATACACACACACATAAATACACACACACACACACACACACACGAGTCCACCGCTGTGGTCTCGAGGTAGCGTGCAGCCTTTTCACGCAGCGGACGCGGGTTTGATCCCCGGTCGGGACAAGTTTCCTGAGTGATGTTTTTTTTCGAGGTTTTTCCTCACCCGTAAGAGAAATGTCAGGAAACTTTAAGGCCCAAACGGTCCCCGAACATCATCTGGCCATCATTATTATCATTACGATTAGGATTAAGGCTTCTGCTGGCGCAGAATTACCATCAGAATCATCATCTACCATATATCATCGGGGCAGCGTAACTTCGCCTTCCAGGCGCCCCAACCTGAGAAGTGGGTTACAATAACCCCATGTCAGGAGAGAATGTCAGAATGTCGAAATGTTAACGTGGTGGCATTGAATAATATATGGTTTCCTCAAAAAAAAATTGTGCACAAATGAATTATGTATTCCTACTCAGAAAAAAATATTTTCGTGCAAAAAATAAATTGTTTATTGTTGTATAACGATAGCGAGTAATTGGTCCCATTTTATATAGTGCAGGAGAGACGTGAAATGGAACAAATTTTCATTATAGTATTTTTGAATAAAATACCTAACACCCCCATCGAAACATTGCCAGTTTTTCATGTTATATTAATATATGTACATTAATGGAAATTAGTTATTAAATATGTCATATTAATGGAAAATTTATCTTCTACTTTAATTTGTGCTAAAAAAACCATGCGATAAGAAAAAAATACCAAAAGAAAAAAGTTGTTCCCTTTGACGCCCGCTTTATATTGTGGCAAAATCAGAGCAATATTCGCTTAAAATTTTCAGAAAATTAACCCTAAAAATATATTCATATACGGCGGTACATATAATTATAATAATTCACCGATAAATCTCTGTACAACTTATTTTTCTAAAAATATAACATATTTTTGACCCAAAATGTCTGCTATATTCGTTGTGTTTAGCACAAGGAATTCATACTTAAAATCTGCATACTTATATTATTTCCGCCATGAATAGTCAATATAGGATCTTCATGGTGTATATATATATATATATATATATAATACATACATACATACATACTTACTTACTTACTTACAGGGTGTCCCATTCAAATCTCCCACATTTTAATTAATCATAACTAACAAAGTATGCGGAATTATGAAATGAGGCCGGTATTAAACGAAACAGAAACTCAAAGAATTTTCATTGCCACACTAAAAGACCTCTATATGTGCACCATTAGTAGCACGAACAATATCAAGTCTGTCGATTTCCTGCCACGTTCTTTCCAAACAAATCACGAAGATCTTGTACTGGAGTTGCAAACGGACGGTCTTTTACAAACCCTCAGAGGAAGAAGTCAAGTGGAGTGATGTCTGGCGAACGTGGTGGCTAGCAAATTGGTCCGCCGCATACAATCCACCTATCTGGGAAGGATTCTTTAAGTGAATTTCGAACATCCAGGCTCCAGTGTGATGGAGCTCCATCTTGCTGAAATATTACTTGGGGTTGCAGATCAGCTACTTGGGGAACAAGAACTGTCCCAACATGTCTTGGTATACCGGGCCAGTTATTGACTTCTCATGGGAGAAAAAAAAGGTCCTATAATCCTGTTCTACATAAGCCCAAACGATTACTTTTGGGCTATCCCGGACATTTTCACGGTAGACGTGTGGATTTTGCGTATCCCAGATCCTCACATTGTGCCGATTAACAGATCCTGGTACATGGAACGTTGCCTCTTCAGAAAACAAGACGTTTCCTTGTCAATATGATCCAGCATTTCAATAGCGAATGCCTGTCGTCGTGGCCTGTCATCTGGCTTTATTTGTTGAATAATTTGCATCTTGTTGGGGTACAAAACGAAGCCGCTTATAAAGCACTCGATGCACAGTTGATTTCGGCACATTGAACTGCCGGGAAGCTTGGCGAATTGATATTTGTGGACTTCTCTGAAATCCTGCTCAAATTTATTCAATCTTTTCTTGTGAAACACGTGTACGAGCACCTCCTGATTCTTTTTTAACGCTTCCAGTCGCCAGAAACTTCTCAAGCCATGCCTTAATGGTCTTCCCATCAGGTGCATTTCCTCCATATTCTCTCCTGTAATTTATTTGCACTGTAATTATAGACTTCGTCTCTGCATACCAGAAAACAGATTTTGCTCTTTACTGAGGATCGCCATTTTGTTTTATGTCATTATTGTCCAACATGCGAATGATGAATTAACTGCAACAATGGAAACAAAAATTCTTTGAAATTCTCTTTCTTTTAATACCAACCTCATTTCATAATTCCGCAATACTTTGCGAATTGTGATTAATTAAAATGTAGGAGGTTTGAATGGGACACGGTGTATATATAATAGATCGAAAAGAAAATTGTATTATAATTTAACCTTTTTCCTATCGACATGCCTTGTTAAATGTAAAAATAATGAGGGAAGAACGTAGAAAATGTCAATGGAATGACATTAAATAATAATTTCCTTCAACTACAGAGCAACTAACAAAACATTTCCGTCCCATTCAGAAAAATCATCACTATCTGGTCATACAATAGATCGAATAATCGCTTCCAAGTCTGGGAAAGATGAGAATATGACAGCATTTGTTAACGGTATATTGATGGCTACGCAAAATGGTAATTAAATTTCAATTCAGATGAACAATGATATAGCAATAGTATGCAATCCATTTCACAGTACAATGCTCAGAAAATTTTGTACAAGTGATATATGGAGAACAAATTTGATATTCATAGGCCCTATATTTAGCAGGTACTTATCTTAATTCCTTATATGACATAAGAAAAATAAATTCCTTGACAGGATTCGAACCCAGATCTCTGGGTCGGTACCCCAGCGTGTTATCCATTACACCACCAGACGAATCCAATTCAAACACTTCTTTTCTTATATATATATATATCATCATCATCCGGTATCATGGCAGCTGCCGCCGTCTTCCGGAAACCAAACGCCATTCCTCTCTATCCATCCATTGATCTTCCTCCATTCCTCTGATATTCATAGCTGCTTGTACCCCTTCTATCCAAGTTTTTTTCGGTCTTCTTCTCTTCCTCCTTTCCATTGGGATCCATTCCATAACTATATATATATATATATATATATATATATATATATATGTATATAATATTCTCCATTATTACTAAATGTCGCGAGAACTCGGTCTTCACTGCCACCTAGTAGCTGACTATAACAAGTAAGCAAATTAAATAAAAAATAAGTGTTTGAATTGGATTCGCCTGGTGCTGTAATGGATAACACGCTGGGATACCGACCCAGAGTTCCGGGTTCGAATCCCGTCCAGGCATTTATTTTTCTTATGTCATATTAAGCTTGCATTGCTCAATGTCAAAACATTTAATTATAACTTCGATAAAGCGTCACTGCTATAAAGTAAAAATATTCTCTCTCTCTCTCTCTCTCTCTCTCTCTCTCTCTCTCTCTCTCTTGTCTCATTTGTAATTTCGACTAAGTTTTATACATACTCCAATTGTTTTTTGAGTTTAATTATATACCTGGGGTCACCGATTAGTTTTCATGGAGGTACATATTCAAAGTAGTAAATTAAGTCGGGGTCCGGAACCACAGTTGATTAAACATACCAAGCTTTTTTAAGTAATTAGTATTATAAGGGAATTATTTAAATTATATTATGAATTGAATAATTTAAACAAAACGAATGTTCAATACTAAAAGGATACAGCGCAGTAGTACACAGATATTAATTCTAATGATACATTTTTAATAAGTTTATGATAAATTTAACATATGGTCAGAATAATATTTAAATACCTCACTTCACAAATTTCGTGTTTTTCACGATACCAGATTTCAAACGGAATCCAGTTCGTTTTCAGTCAAATCTCCGACCATAAGCAGTACTGCCAACCATGCCAACATGAAATTTAGTACAACTGGTTGTATTCGATGTTTAACCGGTTTTAAACATTTGTATAAATTCGATATTTAACCGGTCCGGAAACCAAAGCCACAGTGTCAGGATCCGGACCGCAGTCCGCCAATTGATGACTCTTGTTATATACAATCAATAACATACATTTCCTCATTGAACCACAATTTTCCCTTTCCTCATTTACTTACTTTACACAAGTATTTAAAGGTTTTCTACCCGCGCTCGACTCCCCCCCGTACTTTAAGATCCCAACATGTAAGCCACCACATGATCGACCTGAAAATTTTTCAGTAGAAATTGAAATCCAAGTTGTTAGGTCGCGTAAAAAATCTCACGATGTGGTCCTTTTCATATAATAAATTATGTAATTTTAATTTTACCTTTAGTTCTTAAATAGTCCGATTTCTAATCAGATGATGTCGGTAATGTGTAGGAAAACTAGAAGACGCAGTTATTCCGCCCATCTCAAACGTTCTCTAATGGATTGCATACCCATTCATCATCATAAATCGCATTACAGCTCAGTACGGGCCTCTGTGACCCTTAAGTTTCTCATCCAAGTCGATCTATCCTGCTACATTCCACCTGCTTCTTATTCCCAATTTCATATATTTATAATCCATAAATATTCCACAAGAATTTTCTTTGGTATATTTTTTTTCAGCTTAACCCATTCGCCTCATAAGACGAGATAGACTCGCCGGTTGTTAAATGGCCTTCAACTCAGAAGACTAGGTACACTCGCTTAACTCTGCTGTTATATATTTTGCAATATTTTGTATAATATTTTGTTAACATTTATGAATAGTAGAGGAACGTGTTTTTGTCTTCACCCTTGTTATGATAACATGTACCGTTATCATTTGTTAGTTTTGAATATCTGAAATAGACAATATAATTTACAGTAATTTAAATAAGGTTTCGGAAAATAGGCCTACATTGTCCATTTAAACCTGAAGCGAATGGGTCAATACTCATGTCTCGCTTTCAACGTATTAAACTTATTTTGTTTTATTTAATCTATCTTTAATATTAATAGGCAAAAATCGCTATTTAAAGTAACATTTTATTTTATGAGTCCATAATATTTTCATTTGTTTAAATATTGTATAACCGTAAAATGGTTTTCTATATCTCATTATTTTTCAACTGTTTTTTATCTAGGCCCCTACATTAGACAGGGACAGTCTACCAACAATTTAATTTATCGTCCTAGAATAAATGTTATTATCAGTTTTAGTCTTAATCTTAACTATCATTAACTGGTTGTATTTTAGATAGTAATATAATATATATTATTTTATTAATCAAATCTTCATTTAGTATTTAATATTAGTTAATTATGATTGTCAGTTCAGCCCACTGGGCAAGTGGTCAGCGTTTCTGACTACTGTTCATGAGGTCCCGGGTTTGATTCCTGGTCAAATCATAGGAATTTTTCCTTAAAGGGAATTATTCCTGTGGCTATCCATGGTTTGGAATTTAGGTTAAGTTTAGGTTAAGAACTCTCCTGGCGCTTCATTATCATTTTTCACCCATCATATCATCGGGGGCAACGTAACTCCGCCTTCTAGGCGCTCCAACTTCAGAAGTGGGTTACAATTACGCCAATGCGAGGAGAGAAACCAGAAATGTCGAAATTACAACGTGGGGCATTGAATAAAAATATGCTGATGTAATATACGTTTATCCTGGTGAGTTGAAGAGAAGGTCACATAGTCTTAACTCCACCAGGCTAAATAAATAAATACTAAATACTAAATAAATTTTTAGATATAAGAAAAAAATCTTCCATTTGGACCTTGAATCGGTTTTCTAACCTCATCGAATGTCAGTGACAGTGTGCCCCAGATATAGAAAACTGTTCTTTTTTAATAATGCCACTTAACAATTTACCAAGGGATGAAATCCTTATGTTGTTTAATCTCATCATCATCTTCATTCATGGACTAGGTCTGTTGACCCGTTCCGACTTCAGCCCATCTCTTTCTAGGTCTGCCCACATCTCGGGTGCCTTTAGGTTTGTATTTTGTTATTTGTTTTGGATATCTATCTTCATTCATTCTGTCTATGTGTTGCTTCCATTTTTGTCTATATGTATCCATTTTATCAGTTATTGCAAATATATCCGGCTTTTCTTATGCTGAAGTTTATGAGTAAGTTATTTTTTACTAGTAGAGGTTACCAGCCTCTAGCCAAACCCCTCTTCCTGGAGGGCAGGGAACTGGAATTTCGGAGTGTTCGTCTCCTAGAGAAGTTGCCTTCACTACGGCTTTGGGGACTTCTCTTCTCCCCACGTAACCCTGTGGACGGGGCCCTACCCAGGTACTACCCACTGGGCGAGTGGGACCTGGAGCTCACAAAAGGGCAGAGGCGCCTACTCCCTGGAGTGGACCTCTATCAAGGGTTCCACTCTGTTACCCTAGTTGTTTAATCTAATTACGTATATTAGTGTTTCCTTAATTTTCAACTAAACTATATTTACCTGCATTTTTATAACAGTAAAAACATACCTTATATCCTATTCCTTCTCTCCTGTAACACCTGTGCAATTTGTATAAACATTTAATTACAGTCACATTAAAAGTATCTCTATTCTGAATACCTGGATCGATCATTTTTATGGTTAAATTGAATTGATACCTTCTATGGTATCTTTACTTTGTCGTGGACGAGTGGCTTGCGTGCTTAAATGATCCCGAGTGCTGTGCCGGCGGTAGCATTGTTGTCGATAGGGTTACTCATGCCGGACTGATCGAAGGTGATAAGCCAGACGAAAAAAGGTACCTTGGACGAAAGAGTGACGATCTTTCACCGTAAAAATACAACCGTCAAGAAACTCGGACATGGGTTCCACTGGGGTAACATTTTCCGAAGGTAAAATAATCTCCCATTCGGTTCTCCGGGCAGGGACTAGTTCAGAAAATCCTTTTCAAAGGCTCAAACATGGTCTTCATAGGAAGCCAGGTATAATAACAACTGTTAAGTCTCGTAGACTGTGATGGGCATGACATGTGGCACGAATGGGGAATGAAAGACGCGAATGGAAGCTTCTTGTAGGAAAACCAGAGGGAAAATGTCCAGTTGGTAGACCAAGTATGAGGTGGGTTAATAACATTAACCTGATTTTGAGGGAAGTAGATTATACTGGGAAATATTGGAAAATATTAGCTCAATATATGGATGTATGGAGAGCTTATGTCCGTGCGGCCATAAAATTACGGATTCGATTGTGCCAGTAAGTTAGTTAGTTTAAACTGAATAATGAACAGGGCATTGGATTTCCTTGTTTTAACCTGTTGAAGTTTCCAGAAATTGTGATGTCATTCTGAACACGGTTCTTTTGCTTACTGTTCTCCAGTGCTTTAATTGAAACAAATATTTGAGTGGTCTCACTTTTATGTGAATGTAAGAGCTTAAAGAAGGTAGTGTACATGAGTATGTGTGAGAACGAGATTTTTTAAATACATTTTAACAAAAATAAGTTTGTACGTACGGTTCCGGCAGTATTGTTACAGTAAGTTATAAGTAGAGACCGGATGTTAGAGAAAATGCCTATAGTTATTTATTATAGATATTGTAAAAGTGACTTCATGTAAGTTCATACCGAGGACCCTAGAGTTGTTTTCCATGAAGTTCATTTTGCCTATAAATGCCTATTGCAGCTTACAATGCCTATAAATGCCTATTTGCCATTTGTCTCGAAATTAACTTAGTATTTAGATGAAATTAATTGAAATGGACAAAGTTCGTGATACATATCATTGCATAGAAACCTTTAAGTGACTGACAGTATTATTTTTGATGTTGGTAACATTGCATTCAGTCTGTAGTCCTGGTTCACAGACAGGTGCTTCAAAGACAATGTGGTGCGAGAAGTGTATGTTTCCCCCCCCCTTTAGAACAGTTTTTTTACGATGCCTAAAGAACGGACAACAGTAAACAGTAAGAAAAACTGACCAATTTCGTGAAAGTAATTTGGTACGGAAATACGGTATTCTCAAGTGACGGTTCTATATTGTTTTGCAAAGTGTGTAAAATTTCAGTGAATTGTGCGAAGAAGTGTCATGTTTCGCAGCACGTACACACTGCAAAACATACGTATGCTCTTTGTAAAAAAGGCAAAACAAGTTCCAAAATCATATCTGATATCTTCGTATGCTATTGATAGCATATGTTTATATTATGTAAGTAAGGCTGAAAAATTGATGTTGTAGTCCATTTTTTGTAAGAGCCTATTTTGAAATTTTAGTGCCTATATTAATGATTATTAGTGCCTTTTTGCCTGCCTATTTTGAATTTTTTAAGTGCCTAACATCCGGACTAGTTATAAGGATGTAGACTTAAGATATCCACCGAAGAAATTTGAGGGGACGCCGTCCTCTCAGGTTCTCTCCAACTAAAGTATTGCTGTTCTCTATTGTTACACTCACTGGTATTCGTTTTTTTATGTATTTTAAACTCGTCCGTAGCAATATTGAGTTCGTTAATTTTCTCAATTTTTTCTGTATATTTCTGAGAAATTTTCGATCTCTTAAATCAAAATTCACTTTGACAACTACCAGTTGTAAGTTCTCCGTAATTGAGTGCGGGAAATTCGATTGTTATCAGTATTGTTTTGAATCACGATGTACAGGGTGGACCGCTCGAATGGACCTAATTTCAATTGCTTGTTACTGGCAAACGGTTGAAGATAGAAACTTAAAACAACGTTCATATTACAGAAAAACTCACCAAGTTTTGATATCCAGATCACCACATCTCTATATGAGCCCCAGCAGTCACTGTGACGATATCAAAGCGATGAACAATTTCTTGCCAAGTACGTTGGAGTATGTCTTCTGGAATGTTCTCAATAGCCTCTATGATGCGCTCACGAAGATCACGAAGGTCTTTGACTGGGGTGGTGTAAACTTTATCTTTGACATAGCCCCAGAGAAAGAAATCCAGTGGTGTTAAATCGGGAGATCTCGGGGGCCACGCGATTGGTCCTCCCCTACCAATCCAACGGCCAGGGAAAATGTTGTCCAAAGTCGTACGAACTTCATTGGACCAGTGGGGAGGAGCACCATCTTGCTGGAAAACGATGTTAGGCTGCAGTTGTTCAATTTGTGGAAAGAAGAACTGCTCCAGCATGTCAAGATATGTGGTACCACGAACAGTTTTCTCGGCGAAGAAAAACGGTCCAATGACCTTATTATGTGACAAACTGCACCAAACATTCATCTTCGGACTATCACGAACATGCTCTTGAATAGCGTGAGGATTCTCCGATCCCCAGATCCGCACATTATGCCGGTTTACCTTGCCTGACAAATGGAAAGTGGCTTCGTCCGAGAAGAAAATCTTGGTCATGAAGTCAGGATCAGCGCCGAGACGGTCCAGCATCGTATTGGCGAATTCCACTCGTTTCGGCATGTCATTCGGCTCCAGACGTTGCACTAACTGCACTTTATATGCGTGCAGTTTGAGGCGTTTGTGGACAATCCGTTGTAATGTCGATTTTGGTATTTGAAGTTCCCGCGAAGCTCTTCTTAATGACTTCCGGGGGCTTCGCTCAAATGCGGCTTGAACATTTGCTACCATTTCATCGGATGCTCTGCGACCACCACCATGCTTCTTCAACACAGATCCTGTAGCTAATAATGTATCACGCCACTTCTTTATGCTTCTAGCAGTTGGAGCATCACGGTTAAACACACGCCGGAACTCCCTTTGAACTCTAATGATTGATTTAAACTCCGCATACCACAAAACAGCTTGCGCTTTCATCTGCGGAGTCGCCATTTTCACAAACAATTAAATCTAAGAACGAGAAACGTATCTTTGTGCCATCTACCGACAGGATTCGAAACTTGGTGAGTTTTTCTGTACTATGAACGTTGTTTTAAGTTTCTATCTTCAACCGTTTGCCAGTAACAAGCAATTGAAATTAGGTCCATTCGAGCGGTCCACCCTGTATATTGTATTTGATTTATTGATGTTTATTAGTCGCTCAGGTTATTATCGTCAAACTTAAAATCTGGACATGAAATGGTCGACGAATTTCGTTCAGAGGCATCTCATTTCAAGCTTGAGATACTTTTCAGTTCCGTGAACATGCGATACGGAAGCCATTGCTTTAATACCCTTCTAAAGAATACTTACGCCTCTGAATAATACATTGAAATCGGCCTGGTTTGGAACCTCGAACTTGGGAACCAGAGACAAACGTGGTTACACATGTTCACCAAGGTAGACATTCGTGTATGGTTTATAAATTTATATTTTTTCTATATGTGGAGCTATCTTATATTAAACAAGTGCAAATATGAAAGGAAAATCTGAAGTGCCTTTCTTAGTTTGCTCTTCGCCAGGTGAGGTGGCTTTTGTCTGGAACGACCTTCTGGACATTGAGTACTCTTAAGGCCTATATAGATAAACATGGTGATATCTAGGTCGAATGAAATGTCTTTATCCTAGGAGAAATATTTCACATGACAAACTAAATGTTCATTTGTTCAAACAAGTTCTTTAATCATTAATAATTCAATAAATTAATTTTTAAACTAAAATGTATTGATATCGGATATTATTTTTGGAATTTGACAGATGTTCACCTCTGTGGTCTCGGGGTCGTGTCGCTACCTTGTACTCAGCGAACCAGGGTTCGATCCCCGGTCGGGAAAATGTTCCTGGGTGAAGGTTTTTTCGAGGTTTTTCCTCCGTAGCCGAGTGGTTAAGGCAATATTCGTTGACATATAGCTAGGGACTTGTACTGGTTCGATTCTCCATGGGGAAGACTTTTTTTATGGAGTGCCGACCCAGCATCGTGAGGAATTTGGATAGCTACAATGAGTAGCAGCTCCAGGTTGAGAAAACCAACTATGGCGAGTGGGGAACCGGACATATTGACCACATGTCATCCTTATACAGACAGGATGATCGTCCACTTCTGATCAACACATGAAACTGTGAAACCATCAGCCGGCTGGTAGCTAAAGGCCTTCTAGGCCTGTCGTAACATAGAGTTACGAGTTTTCCTCACCTGTAAGACAAATGCCAGTAAACTTTAAGGCCTAAACAGTCCCAGAACATCATAATCATCGCCATATTTAGTATGAATGTGTGTGTCGCTGGTGTTTCGACTTAATGCTTCGTTGTCTTGGAGGATCATAAAATAAAATAAGTTAAAATATACCTTCTTAGGTAAAATCCGTCGTCCTCAACTTATAAAATATGCAATCTTTATGCCTGTAGGCCTTTCAGAACATCCGTCCCATCTTCAGCAGTTCATTCTTCGCTACAGCATCCAGTATGATGTTTGATGCTGCTGGTCCTAATGCGAGTCACGACAAAGCCACATTAGGACCAGCAGCATCAAACATCATACTGGATGCTGTAGCGAAGAATGAACTGCTGAAGATGGGACGGATGTTCTGAAAGGCCTACAGGCATAAAGATTACATATTTTATAAGTTGAGGACGACGGATTTTACCTAAGAAGGTATATTTTAACTTATTTTATTTTATGACTCTCTACCTCAACGGTTTTAACAATGAATTTTATTAGGATTGACTCTTGGAAGATGCCCTGACATTGTGGTGATCACTCGTTCAAGGGAGGTCCTCCACGTCCTTGTGTGTATATGATTCATACTTAAATTCCACCTCCGACAGGTCGTGTCACTGTAAAGGTACGTACACACCTGCGCGCCGTAAACACGAACGGCGCGCGCGCCATGTTCGTCAGATTTGGACGGGGTTTTAAGGTGCGCGCGAACGGCGCGCGCGCCGCGCGCGCGTCTCTCACCACGATCCACTCATTGTCGGTTTTTTCTACGAACACTTTGATGGTTCGCTGTTTAGATTTGGACGGGTACCTGAGGGGTTCGTTGCTTTCGGTGCGCACCTATTATTTGAGTATGGAGTGGTCAGAGGAAAACGTGTTAAAACTTGTTGACATTTATAGAAGCAAGCAATTATTGTGGGATCCACAACATAAGGATCATTTTAAAAAATCATTGAAAGGAGATGCCTGTTTTTTAATGATGTGTTTTTTTTCGTGCGTACTGTAATTGTATAAATAAATTAGAATTATTTAGAAAACATTATTTATTTAAGACGTTCATTTCATAATATTATGTATGAAATATCACAAAACAATACAATATATAAACACATTTATTGCTAATTATTTATTTATCTCTTCAAAGACTCCAAAGAGCAAGACTGCTCATGTTAAGGGGCAATATACAAAAAATAATGGTCATAAAACAATTAACAATAAAAACAAGAAAACAAATTCAGGCATAAGTTTAAGTAATACAAACTACTATAGATGCACAATATATATACACATATAAATACAATATTTAAACAGGATAATATTAATAATAATAAAATTAACAAAATTAACTAAGAAAGCAATGAGAAAAAATATTTTTAATACAATTAGAAAAATGTTTAACATTCGTGAAATGTTGATATTCAATAGGTAAGTAGTTATTTTAATGGTTGATTAATGCATAACGAATCCCTTTTATACCTTTTTTTTTTAGAAACTAGTATCTTTGTGCAATAAAGTACAACCTCTAGTATAATAATCATGTACATTTTTATTAAAAATTAAGGCCATGTTATGGTGAGATAGATTCTTAATAATTTTAAACATATATATATACAAATCATGTCCACTGCTGTAGTCTCGAGGTAGCGTGCTGCCTTGTCACGCAGCGGGGCCCGGGTTCAATCCCCGGTCGGGGCAGTTTTTCTGGGTGAGGTTTTTATCGGGGTTTTTCCTCACCTGTAAGACAAATGTCAGGAAAACTTTAAGGCCCAAACGGTCCCCGAAATCATATGGCCATCATCATCATCATCCTTATCATATCATCATCATCTCATCATCCTTCACCGGTGTGGAAAGCAACGGGAAGCTACCACACCTACACAATTCCCTAGTAAAGCTGCAAGCATAGCATGAAAATGCTATGATTTCAGTGAAGGACCTGCCTTCGGGCAGAATTACTATGGATGGATATACAAATCATATATTTTTTAAATTCCTTTAATGCTATAATATTTGAAAAAGTATAAATAAAGTTATAAGATGTAATAAGTAATAAGCGTGACCAGACGTCCCGATTTTGGCGGGACAGTCCCGATTTTTAACAATTTGTCCAGCGTCCCGCGGCATTTAAAAAAAAGTCCCTATTTTTGGGAAAGAATGCAGGACAAGCGGGAGAACGGAAAGGGAATAGACATCGTAGGTTACACCTGCTCTGCAAAATGTCTACTGAAGGTTTGTGGGTTTCCTATGGATCGCAGGAGGTTCGTTGAAATTAATAATTTCGACGAACATAACGCGCGGCGCGCGCGCCGTTCGTGTTCGCGGCGCGCATATGTGTACGTACCTTAAGGCACGGGTGGCGTATGGCACGTAAACGTACCTATAAGGCGAAGGGTTAAATTGCGTTAAGAGAATGGTATGGAATTGGATAGATAGTGAAGATTTTAGGGCATTAGTTAAGCATCATCAAATAAAGTAATTAGAATCTCAATTGGATATACCGACTACATCATTTGTGATATTAAAGTATAATTACCCCCTCAGGGGTCCTCATCTAGGGGATATGTGGATGGCGACCACAAGGTGCCCAAGCTGTGCAAAACATTTTTTCCACTTACTTGTGTTTTGCACTCTTTTAACTTTACTATAACCCCTCTCGATTAACTCTTGTTTTTTCGACCCCGACGCTATTAGGGCATCCGAGGGCTAGGGAGTCTTTTCTTCTTCCATTTCTTCTTTCCTTTATTTTATTTTCTTCTCCAGAAAAGCCTGACGAGAGGCTATAAGATGGCAGCCCCATCACTGGTATTGCATTCTTTTGGCCAGCAACCAATCGAAGGGACTATTATTATGCTTTCAAGTCTTATACGAGAATTTCCCTCAAACGCTGGAGGGAAAATTTTCTATAGGAATGTAACAGGCATTGGCCTAATACTTGGAAGGAAGAAGAAGAAGCAATTATGATTACCCTCATTTTCTGACATATGATAAAGTTCAAGGAATGAACTTTTAGAGATTTAATGCCACTACGCCACTAACATAAACGAAAATAAAAAACTGATACTACGGGATATAACAGAAAAACATTCGTAGTAATTGACTATACCACAATAAAAAGAAACCACTGTTTGCACTTTCTTAAACGTATTATTTCCCAGGAATTCATAGACATCGATGACATTTCACTCATGTCATCTAAAATGAACGCAATATTAATTTGCAATATCATTATCATCAACAGCATCATTTAGGCCCATTGGCCTGTTATCAAGTCCAAGCACCTAGAATTGATCTATCTATCTCTTCGATGGACGTCCTCTTTTATTTGTAGGTTTGCGATGTAGAACAAGTTTTGACGTCTTTCATTCTTAAAACATATTCATAATATGAGTATTGGTACTGTTCTATTTTCTCGTTATGGTTAAATGTGTTTACTTTTCTGATGTATCAATTTTTCTTTTTATCTGTTATTTGCGTTCCGCGCCGTAGCTGAGTGGTTAAGGCAAGAAGCCTTGGCGCAGAGCTACGGGACTTGCTCTAATTCTAGTCCTCATGGGGGAAGACATTTTCTCGTGGAATTTCGGCCAGTATGGGACCGGTGCCCACCCAGCATCGTGAGGAGTTTGGGTAGCTATAATAATTAGCGACTCCAGGTTGAGAAGACCAGCTATAACAGCTGGGGACCCGATATGCTCACCACATGTTACCCTATACTGGCTAGACGATCGTCTACCTCTCTGATTAACACATGCGGATGTGAGGCCAGCAGCCTGGTGGTAGGCGAAGGGCCTTCTAGGCCTGTCGCGCTTGGAGTTTTTTATCTGTTCTTTGACATCCCGGCACCGGACGCAAAGTCTCACCTCTGCAGACTCATTTTGCTTAGAATCTCTCTTCGTCAAACTCCAGCATTCACATCTAAATAGGAATCATGGGACAACCAGCCGTTTATAACATTTCAAGATTGTTTCTTTTGTGATTTCATTTAGTAATTTTGTTTCATAGTTACACATAAATAAATAAAACGTTGTTTACTTTATATACGTTACTAGTGAAATATTTATGCTTGAGTTTCTAAAGTAGTAGATACACTTTTAGCCATGTGTCTCTTTACTCTGCCCGCACCGTTTAAAAATTCGTGTTGTGAAGACGCGTGCCTTCAAGATACAGTAATTACCCTTTATGAAACGTGTTTTGTGTCCTCCACTGAGACATTGAAAATGGTTGTTCTATAAAGGTGTATTAAAACATTCACAAATATAAGTTTTATCATATCGTTCATTAAGGAAAAAAAGAGAGAAAATTATGATATGACGTCACGTACAAAAAACTCAAAACTACTGGAATCAGGGCAAATGCTTGCGAACGGAATGAAGTTAAACGAAGCGAAAATTTTGCCTTTTGGTGTCTATGTCTATGTCATCAATATAAGCGAAGAGTTATAACAGTTCAGAAATACTCACGTTTTACACATTATTGAAAAGTTGAACGCTAATTTTAATTTTTGTCGTTAAATTTATGCGATTACAAAGTGGCTAATGTTCAACTGTTCCACAAATCATCATGACAAGTATAAATTATAAAATTATTATAAAGTTATTAAATTAAATGTCATATAATATAGGGAAACCGAATTGTGACAACGTATGTTATTGAAAACTTGGCACAATTAGTTGAGTACTTCATGGAGGTTCCACTCGCATCACAAATAGACCAAGACTCTTACCGGACGATATTATACATCTTTTACTATTTTCTCTTAATTTAATAATTGTGTTTTAAATAATAGGGTAGCTTATCGTATGTTTATGTAACTGAAATCATTCCATAAAATACGCATGAATGAAAGAGATAAATAAGTAAAAAATAATGCCTCCATGGTATCTTTGTCCACCGCTGTGGTGTCGAGGTAGCGTGCTGCCTTGTCACGCAGCGGGCCCGGGTTCGATCCCCGGTCGGGGCAGTTTTTCTGGGTGAGGTTTTTATCGGGCGTTTTCCTCACCTGTAAGACAAATGTCAGGAAAACTTTAAGGCCCAAACGATCCCCGAAATCATATGGCCATCATCATCACCCTTCACCGGTGTGGAAAGCAACGAGAAGCTACCACACCTACAATTCCCTAGTAAAGCTGCAAGCATAGCATGTAAATGATATGATTGCAGTGAAGGACTTGCCTTCGGGCAGAATTACTATGGGTGGATGGATGGATGGATGGTATCTTGTCGTGGTGGAGTGGCTTGTTTCATTCTATCATTTACATGCGATACACAGAATTACTACTGGATAAATAGTATCTCAAAGAGATATTCGGATCATAATATTAATACTCACAGTTTCTTTTCTCAGCTAACTAAATCGTATTAAAATTGACTGAATTTGTGACACATTTAGAGTGCGATAGGTGATATGAATTGATTGCGGTGGTCTAGTGGTTATGTTCCTTACCTTCAGTCCCAAGGGTCGTGGGTTCAAACCCGGTTCGATAAATTTATAGGATGGAAAACTCTAAGGAACTAGTATTCCGAGAGAGACTTTAAAATCTGAAGATTTTCAAGCTCGTAAAATGACTGTAAGCGTAAAAAAGAGTTTTATAAGCAAACTTTACCGACTTCGCACCACCCAAATAATACCTTAATTGGTTACTAGATGTCTTCTGAAACGACATCCCGATCAATCATTCACGAAATCTGTAGAGAAATAAGTGTAACTAAATCAGATTGGAAGAACATTATCATTGGTTATTTATTGTTTGTCAGCACCCATGTTGGGTTACATTTGAAACACGACGGATATGGGATCCTTGTTGCTGGATTATAAAAGTATTATTAGTGCTCCGGACTAGTGTTCTCAGATTCGTATGGTACATGAACAATTAATTAAAAGCTCAGCAGAAGAATTTATAGGAATAGCGATACCAATAATTAATGTTGTAATAACGTCCACTCGTTAAATATAGCCTATTACACTGATCTTTGGTGCTCGGTCGGTATCAATTGATTGGGATTTCCTCAATCACATACAAATATAGTTAATTGTAAGAAGTTGATCTATACTTCAGAATATTTATGACAATAGCCGATCGCATATTTTCACTTCTTGAAATTCGACACGAGTCGAGTATTATATGGATGCGAAACATGGACTCTTACTTTAAGGGAGGAAAGGAGATTACAAGTATTTGAGAATAAAGTACTTAGGAACATTTTTGGACCAAAGAGAGATGAACAAACAGGTGAATGGAGAACACTATATAACAATGAATTACATGGTCTTTATAGGAAGCCAGATATAATAAGAACAGTTAAGTCTCGTAGATTGTGATGGGCAGGACATGTTGCTCGTATGAGGAATGAAAGATTTGCATGGAAGCTTCTTGTAGGAAAGCCAGAGGGGAGACACCCAGTTGGTAGACCAAGAATGAGGTGGGAGAATAACATTAACTATGATTTGAAGGAAGTAGATTATACAGGGAATGATTGGAAAACATTAGCTCGGGATACGGATGTATGGAGAGCTTATGCCCGCGCGGTCATAAACCTACGGGTTCGATAGTGCCAGTGAGTAAGTAAGTTGAATTTTGGTTATAATGTAAGTATCAAAAATTGAATTTATGTTTTAAATTCAAATCCTAAAATTACTTGTCGAATTATAGACTGCCATAAACAAGCAGGCCTCCCGGTCCCTACTACCGTTTTGATATTGGCGATGAAATGTCTTGCACATAGTAAGAATAAATTTATTATATCAACTGTGTTTATCATTCTCCACAGCCTTCATTAATTGTAAACGCCTACACAAATTTTAGTACCATTCTTCTTATTGGATACATTTTAGTGGAGAAGGGCTTCACAGGCGCAATTTAACTAGAATTGTCTGAGATCTGACTATATTCTCCTATAATCACTTTACATCCCACACAACACAGCCATTTATATAACTTCTTCCCAGTACATGGTATTACAAATATCGTAAATAATTCCATTTTGACAATTTTAATTCTAATTTGTTTTTAAACTTGTTCCTCATAAGTTCGGATCCTTGTATTTTGCTAAAACGTGGGAAGATTCTAACATAGAACATCAAGTGTCATTCAATTCAGAAGAGATGCAGTTTGTACTTCGTTTACGTAGACCATTTCCTAGCTAATAATAGACTGCCTAGAGAACGATGAATCCCTTCAAAAGCAAGCCTGTTCTTCAACTTTTTATCCTTTCGTCATAGGTGCATCTGTCATTACTAATAGCTTCTCTTGCTAATAGTTATAAATTTAATAATTGTTATTTATTAATTATTATCTTCTTCTTCCTTTCATGTGATAGACCTAGTGGTCTGTTACGGTCTCAATCCAACGTTTGAAGGGTCTGCCCAAAGATCTCTTGCCTGGTGGCTGGTAATTTAAGATCTGACGTGGTATTCTTGTTCTACTCATTCTTCGTACGTGAGATTTCCAGTTGTTTCTGTATATTTGTACATATTCCTTGACTGATTCTGTGTGTAATTCTTTGAGAATCTCAGAATTCCTTTTATGGCCTGTCCTTGAATAGCCCGCAGTACGTCTCATAAATTTCATTTCTGCCGCAGTTAGTCTTTGTTCATCTACACTGCGAATTGTCCAGGCCTCACTGCCGTAACATAATATGGATCTGGCCAGTGTTTTATAAATTCTAGTTCGTGTGTGTTGCTGTACTGTGTTTGGCTTGAAAATATTATTTATAATTCCTGTTACTCTGTTAAATTTTATAATTTTTTGACTAAAATCTTTTTCTTCTTCGTATGTAACTTGGTATCCGAGATAGTTAAATGTGTTGGGTTTGTTCTAATATTTTATTATTAATAACAATTTTACTGCGAACTGGGTCTTTTCCTAGGAAAGCCATGACTTTAGATTTTTCTGTTGAGATTTCATCAATTATTATTATTATTATTATTATTATTATTATTATTATATTTGGTTAATATGATATTACGTTTGAATTTTACTTGCTTTCCTGAGTAATTTGATGTTAAATAAGATATATATATATATAGGCCTATATAGGTCCTTTTTAGTATACGTTAACATTAAATTATTAAAGGGTAGGTCCTAATTCTGGTTTCGTGGTGTTATGTCTCTAAAGGGAGAGGCTAGAGCCTGAATTGAGCTGATATAGCCATTGGATAGATGGATAGGTTATATGAAATGGAACAACTCTCGTCTATAAAGCCTTATTTCATAATGGTCTAGATAAAAACTCCATACCTTTGAAAACACTTTCATCCCCTACTGTTTTGTTTAAGCGATTCTTCATATAGCCTATCTTCTTAATTTTCAATATTAGTGCTTGCAAGTTTTGGTAATATATATATATATATATATATATATATATATATATACTATAATAATGAAGATGATAAATGCCAATACTTTTTTCACGAAATATAATTGCTCGACAAAAATGACCATTTATGCGATAGGTTGCATAATTCCAGGCATTTGAAACAAAATATTAATGAATCAAAACTATCATGGAATAAACTCACTGCATTGAAACAAAATTTTATTCACTTGACAAAAACTGTCCACCTGAAAGATAGTTACAAATCCACTAAAAATATCGATTATTTGCAAACTTAAAGGTTTTACTCGGGGGCCAGGACGACATATGTAATATAATTCACAGTTTATAAATTCCAGCCTCCATGGATATTAAGTTTTTATTCACATTTTATATCATTATACCGAATTTTATCTATTAGGATACAGTATACATTTTTAACCGTGCAAATTATTTTATAACACTGGTAGGGCAATCATTTTCTATGTTTAGATACTCGAAAATGTTACTATTATTCATAACGAGAAAACCCCATGTTAGCAAGATTTTAAAAAGTATAACATACGAGAGTTACATTAAATATTAAGAGAAACATATATATTGTGGAATTCCTCGTTATTTCTATTAAATCCTTATTGTTATCTCATTGTGTATCTAAATATCCACCTTGGAACCCTATTGTATAGTATTTAGTATCTCTTTTATTTCTTCAAAACAAGTGACCATACTTTACAAACATTTAGTTATTAAACCAGAATTACGTTTTATATATTTCAATTTTTAGATTTTTATACTTTTTGTGTAATGTAAGGCCAGGCCGATGTGGAACAGTAAAATAGGCTACCTAAAAAGGAAGATAATAAAATGAGAAACAGGGAGGAGAGAGAGAGAATTGAGAGAGAGAAAGAGAAAAGTTCTTAGAAATCGGGAGGATAGATGTTGTATAGAAGAAGAACAAAAACATTCTTGTAACTTTTATTTTAGTAACTGGAAATATATTTTGATTTAAAAACAGATCTTCAAATTTTACACAAATATTCCTTCGAAAAGGAAAACCTAATGTGATATTAAAAAGAGCAGTCTTTCGAGATTGAAATCTCTCTTGGTATTTATGAATTTTTTAGATGAATTGTAAATTTTTGTTCAATATAGATTAACGTGATAGTGCCAAAATATTGTTTCATTGCCAACTCTTGAAATATGTTATCGCAAATTTTGAAATATACGATAAGTAATGTTCTTTAACACAATTATTTTAGCTTTAGTATTCAAGTTAAAATTTCCTGTGTCCTACATTATGAACACAATTTATATGAATTACAAATTAAAATCAATAATATTTCATTCAGAAATACTGACAAATGAACCGTATTGTTCTTCAGAGCTACAAAACATATAACAATTTAATTTCATGATAGATGTAAATTATTTTATTCATTTGAATGCGAAAATATGACAATAGATATCGTTATTAGCGTAAACCGTTTTTGAAATTTCGCAATACAGTAAAATGTTATGGAGGAACAAAATATGTTGAACACGGTACGTGTGTGTGTGTGTGTGTGTGTGTGTGTATACGTACCGTTTTGGTATTCTTCTCTCAAAAACGTGACAGCTATGCGATCTTTAAGATATAGGGATCATCTAATGCCCTTTATAATTACTCCAAACATCGAATTCCGAAAAATATTTCGGAAACATGTTGTTTCTGAATTTAATATAGCGATGTTATGTTAGTATAATTACATTAGAAACATATGGATAGAAGGGGAAGAGAGAAAACGAGAGAGAGAGATACGAGTAGGCCTATATAGAGATGACATTTTTAATTGCGTGATATTTTTTTAAATATTTTTTCTCAGACTTTTACATTGAATAATGATTAAATAGTATATTATTAATCTTCTATATATGCCAAATTCAAATTTCTTCGTTGAATTGTCTGACTCGTTGGCGGAAATGAAATATTGGTTTCCGGAAGCTTTAATAATAATTTTAGTGGACTTCAACTGTAGGATTTGGAGGGGGGTAAAACATCACTATAAAAAAAGAAAATAATGGAACACTAGGTGAATGTAGGAGAAGTAAATATAAAATTACAAATTCAGAAGGAACCAACTGTTAGCTTTCTGCGGTGCATTTGAATTTGAAATTTTGAATGGGAAGTATGGGGAGGATAAAAATGGAGAACTGACATTTATAAATAAAAATGGGGGGAGCGTAATCATTATACAATATGCACACAATACATGATTCCAGTCCTAAGTAATTTCTGTATAGTGTCCAGAATTGAATCTCACCATTTCCCAAATAGACTTATTTTAAATGTGAAATATATTAGTGAGAGAGTTACTGATGAGGTAGCAATAACATTACGGCCAATTACACGTTTCAGGTGGATTGAGAATCGGAGAGAATAATTTATCGGGTGTTTGGAAAACTATATTACAGGATTTGCAAATATATGACTTAAATCTTCCTAAGGATTCTGCTGAAATATTGGTATCCAGGCTGGAAGAAAAAAGCCACCTTTATCCGGGAACGTAATTTTTCTTGGTACTCGTGAAGAAGAATTTGTTCCATATTTCTCTCAGGAAGAGAATCTTACATATTGCCACGATATTCCTAGTTTAGTGGTTGCATTGACAGCAGCTAAATACATTCCAGGTGATTGCAGACATTTTATAGTTCCCTCAAAAATTAGTCTGAAATGTGTAGTGTTGTATGATGGAGACAAATATGCATCAGTTCCAGTTGCCCATTCAGTTCACCTCAAGGAAACATATCATAACTTAAATTTACGTCTGGAAGAAGTCAAATATCCAGAACGTATGTGGAGATTTAAAAGATATTGGCATGCACCAGGTCAGCAATCAGGCTATACTAAAATTCCATGTTTTATATGTGAGTGGGAAAGTAGAGCCCTATCTGAATCACTTGCAAAAAAATAAAAAAATAAATAGTCTCGAGCTAGGAATGTAAAATATTTTTCATGAGAGTCATGTGGACCCGAAAAATGTTCTATTACCATCTTTCACATAAAATTTGTGAAGTAATTTGTAAAACCTTTAAAAAAGGATGATAGCGGCTACAAACACTTCTGTAAGAGGTTTCCTTGAATATCTGATACTAAAGTTAAAGAGGGATTATTTGTTGGGTCACAAATTAGGAAGTTGATTTCTGATACCGGTGATACCTTATTTGAAGAAACCAGGACAGATACTGAAAAAATAGGCATGGTTTGGTTTTAGGAGTCATCAAAAACTTTCTGGGAAATTACAAGAATACAAAGTTACAAAAATACTGTAGAAGATATGCTTGCGAAATTTCGGAACCTGAGCTGCAATATACTATATTTACTACATTCTCATTTGGACTTCTTCCCACAAAATCTCGGCTATGTCAGCTAGGAGCAGGGTGAAATATTTCAACAGAACATAAAAGAGATGAAAAGACATTACTACGGAAAGAGGAATGTGAATATGATAGCTGACCATTGCTGGTTGCTGAAAAAAGATGTACCAAATTCTTCCATAATAGTAACTCTAAAAAGCGTTCATTTCAAAGCAGTGTATAAAGAATAGGGCTAATGTTCAAATTTAAGTTATTATTTAGAACAGAGGTGAAATATTAGTTAATTCTGAAGATTTTAGTGTTGAGAGTTGTGGATTTATTAACTGATATTTAATGACATTACATAAATTCGATAGAGCCGAGTAAAAAAAGCATCTTTTACTATTTATTAAATTGTAAAAATTGGTACGTGATGGTGACAAACTAAGTTCATAATCCGATTCAGCATAGTCAAATTAGAGATAATGACATATTATAAAGAACCTCAGATAAAAAGTTAAAATTAGCATATCAGTGTAATCACTAATTTTGTAAATAATTTATTAATTATTTTTTCTGACGTAGCATAGGCCTATGTGTGCTAAGTTAAAGAAAGTTAACTGATATGTTGTCTGTCGCTATAGTCAAATGTACTATTCAATCACAGCTAAAATTTGAAGTTGATTAATTATAATTAATTCTTTATTTTACTTTATGTAATTCTTCTCAGGGGTCCCCATCTAGGGGATATGTGGATGGCGACCACAAGGTGCTTAAGCTGAGCAAAACATTGCTTCCACTTACTTGTATTTTGCTCCTTACTTCTATCGGTAACCGATCTGGTATTTCTTCCTTTCTTTCACTTATTTATACCAGACTCTTTTAGCTTTACTATTTAACCTCTCTTGGTTAACTCATGTTTTTTCGACCCCGATGCTATTAGGGCATCCGCGGGCTAGGGAGTGTTTCCTTTCTTCCATTTATTCTTTCCTTTATTTTGTTTATTTTCTTTTCTTCTGCAGAAAAACTTGACCAGAGGCTATAAGATGGCAGCCCCATCACTGGACTTGCCTTCCTTTGGCCAGCAACCAATCGAAGGGACTATTATTATGTTTTCAAGTTTTATACGATAATTTCCCGGCAGCGGGTTACACCAGATGGGATCGGAAAAGGAACACCGATATCTTAAAAGAATTGAAGACTACGCCAATTTTGGAATATATTAATCAATACGAACTAAATTGGAAACACCATCTTGAAAGAATGAGTTCAAATCGGACCCCCAAAGCTGTTTATAATTATATACCAAGAGGACGAAGATTTCTGGGCCGTCGTACGAAACGCTGGAGGGAAAAGTTTCTATAGGATCGTAACAGGCCTTGGCCTAATACTTGGAAGGAAGAAGAAGAAGACTTCATGTAATTGTATTCTAATTATTTATAATTGATATTTATACTAAATGATTGATCACATAGGATTTATAGATTTGGATAAGGTCTTCGATCGAGTAAACAGACAAAAATTATGGGAAATATTACGAATGAAAGGATACCCGCTGTGCCTTGTTGAAACAATACAGAAATTATATGAAGACACAAATATAATTATAGATACCGGATTCAAAAGAACAGATACAATCAAAACAAATACTGGACTACGACAAGGATGTAGTTTATCACCCACTTTGTTATATATATATATATATATATATATATATATATATATATATATATATATATAGACGATATTTTAAATAAATAGAAAGTTTTAGTGAATCCAGGAATAAGAATAGATAATAAAGTGTGCATAAATAATCTTCTATTTGCTGACGAAGTAATCATAATACAGAAAAATGAAGACGACTTACAGAAATCAATGCATGCATTAAATGAAATATGTAAATTATATGATCTAAAGATTTCTGTAAGGAAAACGAAGACCATGGCTTTTAGAGGAAGAGATCCAGTGAGATCCAAAATTATTTTATAAAATCAAAGTATAGAACAGGTGTCTAGTTTCAGATATTTGGGCTGTGATGTTGGCTACAATGTGGAAAGAGATATTGACTCCAAAATAAATAAATTTCAGACGGTGTGTGGAACAATACAGAGAACATTCAAAAATAAAATTAGAAAAGAAACCAAGATAAAAATGTATAATGTTATGGCGGTTCCTACAATATTGTATGGATGTGAAACTTGGGCTCCAGTGAAAAAAACAGAAGGATAGAATACAGACGGCGGAGATGAGGTTCCTAAGAAAAGTTAATGGATGTAGGCTACAAGACTTGATATAATAAGAAATGAGGATATAAGAGAAGAATTGAAAGTACAGCCTTTATTGGATAAGGTCACGAATTACAGACAGAAATGGATTGATCATTTGGATGGAATGAGTAAGGAGAGATATCCATTGTTAGCAAGAAATTATCAAGCAAGAGGAAGACGTGATGTTGGAAGACCTAGAAGACGTTGGGCTGAGGCATTATGAAGTTGGAACGGGCAATTGCCTAATCCCTGGAGTGATGATGATGATGACTAAATGATTGAGTAGCTGTCACCTCATAGGACTAAATTCTAAACATGTTTTCTGCATTCTCGATTCCAAAATTCCTCTGGCTTAATACTACATAACTATTGTCAACAGAAAAAAAAAAGAATTTTCTCCGCCAGGGGACCACGCTTTTTCCTTGGTACAATTTATGGCTTAAGTTATGATTGCGTTAACAAAACACATACAGGTATCTCCTTTCATTAGCATATCACCTCAAGTACTATTCTCTGACCACATACCCTAATTTCCCTGCAGGTAGTGCTAGTGGAGTTCTTGGTAGATGCTCTGCTGAGAATTCCTGAACATCTTCGAGTGAATACTCATATGAGACTCAGATTTAATTATACCAGGGCGATTTCAAAAGTTCTGCACACGGCACATGCGCGACCGTTACGGTGGCGTGATCGAGTTGTTGCGTCAGTTATTAATCAGACTTTATGCTTGATGACTGTATATGTTTTTTTCTGGTTAGCTTGGCTATGTCGTGAATAATTCAGTTTTAAAATGGAAGAGGAAACTGAGTCAGGTCGGATTAACAATAGTGACCAGCGATCCTACATCAAAATTGAATGTTTACGTGGAAAGAATCGAATTGAAATTCACAATGCTTTGAGGGAGGTGTGCAGTTTCCGAAAAGGTAAAAACGTTTCTGTTCGGTAATGTTGAAACAGTTCTTCTGCGATTGTTTTGCGACCTGCCTTCTGCTCTTCACTCAGATGATGAGGAACCTATCTGGCAGAAACTTTCCTCATCTTTAAATTTTCAGTAATGATTCTGTACACTGAAATGACAGACATTCTGGCCTCATGTGCAATTTTCTCAAATGTTTTTCGTCGATCTTCTATCAAAATGTCATTAACAATAACCTCAGAAGTGTAGTCTGTTGCAGTTGATGGTCTTCCACTTCTTGGGTTGTCCTCAGTACTTATCCGACCTTCACGGAAACGAGTAGCCCATCGTGATTCTGTGCTACAATTTACTACACTGTTTCTTCACACCTCCCTCAAAGCATTGTGAATTTCAGTAGGATTCTTTCCACGTAGAGATTCAATTTTGATGTAGGATCACTGGTCGCTACGTGTAATCCGACCTGACTCAGTTTCCTCTTCCATATTAAAATTTGATTATTCACGACACAGAAAGCTAACAGAACACACACACACATACAGCCTTCAAGCCTGAAGTCTGATTAATAACTGACGAAACTCTGAACTCGATCAGGCCACAGTAATGATTGCGCATGCGCCGTGTGCAGAACTTTTGAAGTCGCCCTCATAAATTAATTAGTTCGCATTATTTTATGTTTACATGGGTTTTTATATATAGGCTTACTTTATATAGCTGGGTATTGTCAATAATAATAGTTAAAATAATATTAATATTATTAATAATAATAATAATAATAATAATAATAAAAAAAATAATAATAATAATAAAAAATAACAATAATAATAATAAATAAAAATAACAATAATAATAATAATAATAAAAATAACAATAATAATAATAATAAAAATAACAATAATAATAATAATAAAAATAACAATAATAATAATAATAAAAATAACAATAATAATAATAATAAAAATAACAATAATAATAACAATAATAACAATAATAATAACAATAATAACAATAATACTATTAATAAAATAATAATGATAAAATAATATTTTATTTAATCGGGCAGAATTAAGACTTTAAGGCCTTCCATTCCACTCAACTAGCACATATATACAAATAGATGTTTAAATTATATACTATGTTTATTATAAAGGATTAAAAATACATTAGAAGTTGCAATGTAAATTTCATGTACAAACATTATTTTATACGACAAACATTGTGTTTTTTTAAAATAAAATTTGTTTAATTTAATATGGTCACATTAGAAACAGTTCTTACATGCTCATCCAACAAATTAGAACTTTCGAGGAATGGCCGCGCATAAAGTACAAACAAACAATCAAACAAACATTAATTTTTATATATTAGATTTGAATTTAACTTATTTTAAGTAATTTTATTAAATGAATCGGAAATTTTAATAAATGTGGGACACTTCCATAATGAAATACGTTTTGTATATAACAAATGACGTGTGTGTTACTTCAATAATCATTTCAGATAATACATTAGTTTTGGTCGGATAACGTTGAACTTTGATTGAAGTTTAACCTTTCATATTTTAGTTAATTTAAAACTTTATTACACGAATAAGAGGACATCTAAAAATATGTTATACTTACTATTGGCTTCAATTCAAGTGTTTATATGAATGGAACTAAGTTTCCTTGACATGACTTGTACATTAATTCTTGAAACAAGTATACAACTTCCAAAGTTTTCTGATATGTAATGCAATGTCTTACGACTACAGACATTTAAATCCATCAATTTCAAAATGTCATTCTTATTTGTGACAAAAGTAACTAACGTTTTTCTTGAAAGTCTACAAAAGAGTAATCACATTTTCTGTATCAACATAAAAATGAATTCAATCTTTGAATGTCATACTTGGCACACTAAAAATTTTACCTTCTTTCCAAGAAGTCTGAATGTACGTAATTCTAAACGTAAATAATGCATGCGCAACTAATTCAAATTGTTACTAAAGGATGTAATTTAAAAATTATAAGCCTGTATACTAATATGATTGAGGCAATTTATCTATGGTCACAGGAAATAAGTATGAAACTGCTATTTTTCAGGAAAACCGAAAACAAGTACTAATTATCTATATATATATACTTACTTACTTACTTACTTACTCACTGGCACTATCGAACCCGTAGGTTCATGGCCGCGCGGACATAAGCTCTCCATACATCCCTATCCTGAGCTAATGCTTTCCAATCATTCCCTGTATAATCTACTTCCCTCAAATCATAGTTAATGTCGTTCTCCCACCTCATTCTTGGTCTACCAACTGGGCGTTTTCATTCTGGCTTTCCTACAAGAAGTTTCCATGCACGTCTTTCATTCCCCATACGTGCAACATGTCCTGCCCATCGCAGTCTACGAGACTTAACTGTTCTTATTATATCTGGCTTCCTATAAAGACCATGTAGTTCATTGTTATGCAGTCTCCTCCATTCACCTGTCTGTTCATCTCTCTTTGGTCCAAAAATTTTCCTAAGAACTTTATTCTCAAATACTTGTAATCTCCTTTCCTCCCTTAAAGTAAGAGTCCATGTTTCGCACCCATATAATATAACTGGTAGAATAATAGTTTTATATATTTTCAGCTTAACGTTTTTTTGAAAGGAGTTGGGACATCAAGAGTCTCTGCAATGCATAATAGCATGCATTTCCAGAATTGAGCCTATGTTTAATTTCTTTGTGCATCTCATTCCTATTTGTGATTACTGTTCCTAGGTATTTGAATTCAGCCACTTCCTCAAAATTTCCCTCATTTGTCATTAGCTGTCCATTTCCATTATATACTGAATTTCTACGTGTGACCATATATTTAGTTTTACTGATATTTACTTCCAGTCCTAATTTCTTAGTGTTACTCAATAGTGTGTGCGTGTTGGCCTTTAGTATCTCCTCGCTATCGGCCAATAGTACTACATCATCAGCATAAACTAACAGCTTATTAATACCATTCAGTTGTAAGCCTTCCTCATTCTCTAAAGATTTAATGGCATGCTCTAGTACAAAATTAAATAGTAGAGGAGATAGTGCATCTCCTTGCTTCAACCCATTCTGGATTTCAAAAGTGTCTGAAAACTGTTTGCCTACACGCACCCTACTCTTTGAGCCATTTAGACACATTCGTATAAGTCTAACTAACTTTTTAGGAATTCCGAACTCCAGCAGGATACTATATAACTTCTCCCTCTTAATTGAATCATATGCTTTTTTGAAGTCTACATATAGTTGATGTACAGTACCATTATATTCCCATTTCTTTTCTAAAATCTGTCTTATACTAAAAATCTGATCTGTTGTAGACCTGTTTCTTCTAAATGCACATTGATGATCTCCTAGAATGTCATCAATATAGGGAGTAAGTCTGCTTACTAATATATTTGTTAGAATTTTGTACGAAGTTGAAAGTAATGAGATGCCCCTGTAGTTGTTGCAATCAGTTTTATCTCCTTTCTTATAAATTGGTACGATAATTGATTCCTTCCATTCATCTGGAAGAGCTTCTTTTTCCCAAATCATACTAAGCAACCAGCGTATCTTGTCCATCAATTTTTCTCCCCCTGATTTTATCAGTTCTGCTGGGATCTCATCTGAACCTGATGCTTTATACATCTTCAATTTTTCAATCGCCATTTCAACCTCTAATGCACTTGGTTCTGCGACTAGCATTTCTGCTGTCTGTAACTTATCCTCCTCAATGTCCTGTTCTGTATGTACATTTAATAGCTGATTAAAGTAACTTTTCCATCTATTTAATATACTCCTGGAATCTGCAATCATATCCCCATTTTCATTCCGAATTATGTTTGTTCTAGCCTGAAACCCTTTCTTCTCTATACTAATTCCCTGATATAATTCTCTAATGTTCCTATTTTTTGCATTCATTTCAAGATCATTAATCTTCTCTCTCAAATATTCCCTCTTTTTACTCTTTAGTAACTTGGTGGTTTCCCGTCTAACACTACCCAATTGCTCTAAATTTACCTCATTTGGCTCGTGTAACCATTTAATTTTTGCTAGCTTTCTTTTCTTTACAATGTCGGCACATTCCTCATCAAACCATTTCTTGTTTTGCCTCTTTTTAAACAACCAATGCTTTCTGATGCTGACAATTTAATAGTATCTCTTATAGCCTCCCATTCTTTATTTATATCAGTTTCTTCTTCGTTTGCCACATTGTCATCTGAAGATTCCAGTACTTCAAATCTATTAGCAATTTTGATTTGGTATTCTTGCCGCATTTCATCATTTTTCAAGTTTTTTAATTCATATTTTACAAAATCAATCTTAGCGTTTGTTCTTCTCATAAGCGATAGCCGTTGTCTGATTTTCACTCTGACCAGATGATGATCCGAATTGCAGTCCTGCCCCTCTAACTGATCTAACATCAATGATGCTACTCTGCCAGCGTTTATCCACTAATACATGATCTATCTGGTTCCGAGTTTCTCCATCTGGAGACGTCCAGGTGTATTTTATGAATATGCTTATGCTGAAATGTTGTGCTCTTAACAATGAGATTCTTTGATGTGGCAAATGTGACTAATCTACACCCCGTTGTCGTTACTATCTTCATGAAGACTGAATTTGCCTATTGTTGGTTTGAATATATCTTCCCGCCCCACTTTTGCATTAAAATCTCCTAAGACAATTTTTACATGATATCGTGAAAGTGTATCAAATAAGCATTCTAATTCTTCATAGAACTCATCCTTGATCTTGTCATCTTTATCTTCTGTGGGGGCATGTACATTTACAATTATAAAATCATGTCGTTTACCTTTAGAATTATGTATGATATCCTATCACTAACAAACTTAATATCTCGGATAGCGGATAGGAACCTCCTTCTGACTAAAAAACCCGTTCCAAATGCAGGTCTTTCTGCACCCCCATAGTACAATGCAAAGCTTCCTGATTCCTGACTACCTTCTCGTGGCCACCTAACTTCCTGTAAAGCGATTATATCCAAGGGCGATTTATCTAATTTCCGCGTTAATATCTCTAGTGCCCCGCTATTGTATAAAGTCCTAACATTCCATGTTCCTAGGAACATGTCCCTGTGTTTAAGCTTTTGGCATGGGTTCCCTGAAGTAGTCCCCGCCCGGAGAACCGAATGGGGGACTATTTGACCTCGGAAAAATTTTACCCCAGTTGAACCCATGTCCGCATTTCTTGACGGTTGTAATTTTACGGCGAAAGATCGTCACTCTTTCGCCCAAGGTACTCTTTTCGTCTGGGTTATCACCTTCGACCAGTCCGGTATGGGTAACCCTATCGGCAGCAATGCTACCGCCGGCATAGCTCTCAGGATCATTTAAGCACGCAAGCCACTCCACCACGACAAGGTAAAGATACCATGGAGGGATATATATATATATATAATCTGTATGTATGTGTGTGTATGTAGTTGTTCCCATCCGATTCACATTCATTCAGATTACTTAATAATAATTTTGTTAATAATAATAATAATAATAATAATAATAATAATATTACATATGTCTATGTTTAAATTGATATTTTTGAACATATAGGCTATATATGTATACACATATATACATATATTAATCCAAATTTTACGCAAGAACATAAAAATTCTAATAAATGATGAAGCATGCAAAATTATGATACAAAATGTATAGATAGCCATTGTTTTGAGCAATTAGCATAATATAATTATTGTATTATATCGCACCGTGGTCGAATGTTCTTAGGCATCATGTCTTGGCGCACAACTATGGAACATGCTGGTTGAAATTCTATGGAAGAATAAAATTTCTCAAGCAATTTCTACCACCTAGCATTATGAAGAATTTTGGTACCAATGATAAGTAGCATTTATAACAGTAGATTAGACATGATGACGACATATCACCCCTATTCTGGCAGAATGATTATCCACCTTTGTGATTAACATTCATCTGAATGTGAGATCAACAAATGGCTAGTAACTCAAGTGCATTCTAGACATATCGCGCCATGGAGAAGAGAGCAATTAATGTAAAACACACTATTCACCTAATAACAGTGAAACATTAAAATAATAATAATGATAATAATAATGATAATAATAATAATGATAATAATAATGATAATGGTAATAATAATGATAATAATAATAATAATTTTTATTAATTATAAACAAACTGTGGATACACCTCCCGTAACGTAGTTAGTTGAGCCAATAGGCTACACACCGGAAGATCTGGGATTCGTGTCCCGATTAGGTCTGGACTTTTAAACTGGCCTAAAACTTCTGGCGCACTAAAACCCTAGATCGACTTAATCTCTAGCAAAAACGAGTACCATAACTATGTTTGGGGTTACCCTCAGAACATATTCCATGCATTAATTTTCCATCATGCAGGTTTGCCAATCCGGTTGATATTGTGACTATTGTTTAGAAAGATGGGAGGCTTGACCTCGTACAACACAAGGACTTCTTAAGGCCCATAATGGGGCCACTTTACTTTTAAATTATACAGAAACAACCAGTCGATATTATACAGATATACCTAATCGTGGAGTTAATTTAAAACAAAGTTACCCTCAGAACATATTCCATGTATTAATTTTCCGTCATGCAGGTTTGCCAATCCGGCTGATATTGTGACTATTGTTTAGAAAGATGGGAGGCTTGACCTCGTACTACACAAGGACCTCTTAAGGACCATAATTGGGCCACTTTACTTTTAAATTATACAGAAACAACCAGTCGAAATTATATAGATAGACCTAAACGTCGAGTTAATTTAAAACAAAGTTAAATATTTGGGAACTTAGATTTCTTTCAGCTGCATGCATTTTGATTTAAATAATCCAGAAACGCTTTGGGTAGAGCTTGTTACAAAGCAGTATTTCAACAGGAATAATTAGAGACGACACATTTCAAGTGGAGGGGCATCAAGTGACAAACACAGTTTGAGTTTCTAATGAACATACCGGTACTCGTTCTACACTAATATAAGACCACAAAATTTGAATGTTTTTTCCATCTGAATTGCCAGTTTTGCGGTGATACAATTTTACAGTTGAGAATAGTGTCGTGTTTGATGAAAGAATACCAGTCTAAAGTATCATAACAAATTTAGGGATATATTTTTGGCATCTTCAATTGATACGGGTTTTTTGTTAAAATACTCCGTTAATTAGTCGAAATCATGAAGGCCATTCAGAACTCCGGCATATCATTTGGTATTGATGTTGGCGTATAAATTGTATAACGGCTTCAAATATGTTATATAATGTATACGCCAACATCAATACCAAATGATATGCCCGAGTTCTGAAAGATCTACATGGATTCAACTAATTAACTAAGTTTTTTTAAAACAAATATTCATTTCAATTGAGGAAGACTGATATAGCAGTACCTATTTAATATTAAAAAATATATATTACATAGTCTCAGTTGGACGATGTTTTGCATCAACCGGCTAAGCGCAATGAAAAAATATTTTGATGCCATCTGTTGCACTGGTTCATGAAGTATGTATACACGCACTTTTAGCACCAAATTTTAAATATAGTTTTATTATTAAGAAAAATGTAAACGCCATCAATCCTACCAGAAATTTAATGTTTTGAAACAAAGAACTATGAAACCAGATCTTCATAAATGCTAATCTGAATTTTGCATCATGCAAATGTTCCTAATCTTAGATTGTTGATGCATATTTTATAACTGTCAAATAAGCAAAATAACTTGCAATATACAGTACTGTTAGTTTGGCTCTGTACTAAGGGTCGGTTTCACCAAGACAGGTAACTGTATTACGCCAGTTTTCCCCATGTATAATGCATAGCTTAAACTGGCGTAATACAGTTACCTCTCTTGGTGAAACAGGCCCTAAATAGTGAAAATTGACTTAAACTTTATAAACATATTTTTCTTGAAAATAACAGCATAGCCGGTTGTTGCATAACACCGTCCATTTGTGATTACAATGAATTTTAGAAATATTGAAACTTTACAATTGAACAGAACGGGGAATAGTGCGTGCTCTATTTTTCATTATTATTAAACCATTACTTGTGAATATTAAAAAAAACCATTATTCAAACTAGGCGTATATATATATATATATATATATATATATATATATATATATATATAAACTTTATTAAACTAAAAGTAAGATACATACAATGTTATTTACAAATATGGATCACACGGGCAGTAGGCCCGTACGAGCTCTTAACAGTGCGTTACAAGAAAACACAATATTATTACAATTAGATATCAATACAATTACATTATACAATAACTTAGTTATGTAGAATTATTAAGAATTAATGGTATTGCAATTTAACATATTTATTTATTCCTGAATAAGTGTTGTTCTTATTTTCCGCGTTTTGTCCAGAAATCTACCCAAGTTTGTCCAATTTTCTGGGTTTACCAGTAACTCGTAGCATACCAATCTTCCACGATTTGAATTTAGAAATCTTTCCGGTAATAACTGACGCCACCAACATTCTAAATCGTTTAATTTTCCTAATATATGTATCTCGTCTTCAAAGCTCCCGCACATTGGACATATTCGCACAGTACGTCGCACATGAGACTGGGCCTGGCAGACAACATGCACGCTCCCGCGTATATATAATCGGATATCTGTCGCGAAATCGATTACAGACCTCTCTACAGGACTCTGTTTTGACGTATGTGTCGTACAAAAACACCCTTTGTTCAAGCGTACATTTTTTTGGCATTGCAACGGTGCAACAAGCCAAACAAGCAAACACGTCTTCACTCGACTAGCAAACTCCTCTGACTGACTACGCGTGGCTATGCAGTGAGTGAGTCATAAATACAACAGCACACTGTTATCTGCCAAGCCCAGTCTTATGTGGGACGCACGGTATATATATACATATACGTACATTCATATAACTCATTACTACAATAGGTAATTAGTGGACACAATTGATTTATTAACACTGATTCTCGAAAATTGGTTTCATAAATTAAACCGAAATAAACATAATACATTAAATATTACTACTCAGTCATTAAAGTACATTAACTATTATCAACCTATTTAGTTTTATTCTTCACATACGAGCCTATTTAAAAAAGGAACCTACTTTGTTCGGAGACCAGCGCCCATTATTTCAAATGTCTTCATTTGAGATCCTTAGCAAAATAGTTGTAGACATATATTTACGTGAAGGAATGTATTTTTTAATCATCTGATTTAGTTACAAGTTATTTGTAGTCTATGAAATTTTATTATTCTAAAATATGTTACAGTGAAGCATGATAGAACTTTCCTAAAGTCTTTTTTTTATATATTTTAATCAGTTGTATAAAACGCTTACATTTCTTGCATCACATTCTGATTTAATCTGTTAGATTTTCGATAAACTCAAGCGCATCAAAAGGCAACTAAGTTAATCCTTTTCAGGTACTAGGGCATCAGGGTGAACTGGCAAGTTACTTGAGTGTATAGGATTTTCATAAATTACATGGAAGTTTATAAACAGATTATACGAACTGATAAAGCTAAATATACTACACAAATACAGGTGCATTTTGTGCACTGTAGCATAACTTATCACTCGGTACAATGTATAGCCTTTGAAATAATTGATGGCGAACAGATAATTTACAAGTCCCAGAATGAAGCCATTGCGCATGATCAGAGGTCAGCTGTTTGGTTCACAAGTATACAACTATTTGAGAAAATAAAGTCCGTTCTATTTCAATGTATCTCGTGCAATGGGAAATAATTTCGCGTAAATGAGTAATGCGGTAATTGCTTAAATAAAACAAAGCATAACAAATAAAACAAAGGAAATTAATTTAAATAAGGACGAAGAGAGAGAGAGAGAGAGAGAGAGAGAGAGAGAGAGAGAGAGAGAGAAAGAGAGAAAAATAAGCATGGGAGTGGGAACGAACACACAACCTCATGCATGGGTAACACAAGCTCCCTCCACTAGACCACAGTCGTCCCTGGTAGATACAGTCTGTATGAAGCGATGCAATACCCAGGACTTAGGGTCGGTTTCTCCAACAGAGATAGCTGTATTACACCAGTTTATTCTATGCATTATACACGGGGAAACTGGCGTAATACAGTTATCTCTGTTGGTGAAACTGGCCCTTAGTTGTAAAATGAACTTAGATATTAACTTACCTTAATTAAATTATTCAGACGTGTTTTGCATTATTAGTGGTAATAAACAATCTTGTTATGCCTTGCGTTTTGTAAACAAAGTAATGAGACATTACAATCGTTATTAATTATATATATATATATATATATATATATATAACGAAGCCTGGTAACATGTAGGCATTATACAAATTAATGACGTTATTAAAAAAAATCTGATCAGGATCGAACCTGGGCCTGCATTGTCGCAAGAGAGTATCTTACCGACTGATCTATTGAGCGAACGATACGAATACAGCATGTAGAAAGACTTACTCCACAGGATTTGATTTCAAAGAAAACAGCACATATAACAACTTACTAGTGTGAATCGCTCTTCAAAACTTTAAATTTCCACCATCAAGACTTGCGCCATCATTTTTCTCAAAGTCTGTGCATGAATTATTGATATTGGAGTTTTGAATTTATGTATATATTCTGCAGTAAACAATACGAAAATGGATATTAGTCTTATTTGGCATGTAAGAATGGGTCCAATTCAAGACGACCGCTGTAGTCTTTGTCTTAATATATTGCCCCTCACAAAGATATCTGGATATAATCTCATCAGGTTGATTTTATTAACTTTTTTTTTAGGATTTTCTTCAACGTAAGAAAAATGCAGAACATTGAGGCCACGGTTTCACAGGACTCATAACCACCATCAGTGATATTCGCAAGATTTTAAATTCAGATAGTAGACCTACTGTACATGGACAGTGACAACACAACAATCTGCCAGAATACAAGCTGCTGAAATGAAATTCCTCAGACCAGTAACAGGATATCAAAGAACAGGAAAAAAAAAAAAAAATAGAAATAAGACAACAATTAAAAGTAGAGGAATTAAACACAACAATAGTGAAATACAGAACAAACTGGAAAGAACGCTTGGCAAGGATGACTGAGAATAGAATACCAAAATCAGCATACAACTATTCACCACGAGGAAGAAGAAGTTTGGGAAGACCAAAGAAAAGATGGAAACAGCAGCAATTTGGAGCCGGAAAAGGCTAGTAAATAAGCCTAAACCGTGATGAAGAAGAAGAAGACCTACTGTATCTAAGATAGTAGAACCCGATGATAGTTCCATCAGTGACGAGTTTGCTTAAATATTTGTCTAGTAAGAGTTGAAATATCCAACCCAGAGTTACAAAACATCTCTAGGGCGAGAAGGAATGTGACTTTACGGTTTACGCAGCCCAACAACCTACAAAAATGATATGACCATTTTAGTTTAAGCGACTACAAGTTGTAATAAGTAAATATATGATGTGACGTACGATGTCATGATGAGATACGTTATTGTTTCAATCTCCAGCCGGGGCTATTTCCGTAGTATCGCGACTGGCTTATTTCACTGCATGGATTTTGCCGCGTCCTATGTCAGTACCAGTGATATTTTAATCAGTGAGGGGTCCTAATACCTACGATAAAATACATATTTAAAATAATTACGTTTTGATCCCTTTATTCAAATAATGCCCAGTTGGGTTTATGTTTTACTCTACTAATGTCCAATAAGAGTACTTTAAATAAAACGTATCAAGCAGTCAGGTAGTAATTGTTGAATAATGACTTAAATATTACTTTGTAACAGTTTGATATAATGTCTGTAACAATTATAACATGAATAGAAGATAACACATTGCTGTCTTGAAAACTTTAAAATATTCCTAAATATATTTACACAATTTTCTCAGTTATATAGACTAATGGGGATCGGAATTTTATTATCAGAATCGATTTCAGCTTCAGTCATCGTTTAATAATTTATTAAAAAATATTATTTTATCATTTGAACATTCAGCATGCATACAGACAAGAATAGAAATTTAAAACCTACTGGTGTACACCCAAAGAATTCAAATGTGCTATGATCAAAGATTTTTAAGAGCCTCACTATGGAGATAAAAAATAAACGTCGACAATAATTATTATGTTTTCATATGTGTAAATAATTGTATGAACTCTAATTAATTTTTTAAAATTATTAATTACTCGATAGGCCTAAACACATTAATACAGTTTAATTAAATACAAGGTTATTGTCTTAATGTGGACGTGATTTTATAAAATTATAAAACAAATCTTTTACGCAAATGTTATGGACTAGAATAGTAATTTTCTATTTCCCTTCCTTCCTTGCATCCCTCCTCTGTCATCTATTCATTCCTTTTCATCCTCTCTCTCTCTCTCTCTCTCTCTCTCTCTCTCTCTCTCTCTCTTTCATATTTTGGGACTTGCAATCACATAGGACTGAAAAACCAATGCTCCACACCTTTGCCTACAAAGAGGTAAAAGGAACTTCGAACCATGTTTCTAGGGAGGCATAGTGTGGTGGCCTTCCTTTGATTTGTGGTCAATAGTATGACGCGAGTCATGTTGAAGAAACTACAAGAACAACATTAGACAGAGACATTACTAAGATGGATTTAAAGCCTCCGACCTTGCTGGGAATTGAACTCGTGCAATTGGAGTGGAAGGTATGAATTTTACCGATCACGCCGCGGCGAATTGATAATAGGAATTTAGGAGATAAATATAGCAGTTTGAATACTTGTAACATTTTAAATATGTTTAAACAACCATTCCCTGAAATACACAATTGAATTAATTTCCAAGAATGCTGAGTAAAACTTAATAGAATTCAGTAACCATCTCTTGAGAATATTGTTAAGGGCGAGAGAGCGCTTTAAAAGTGGAGTAAATCCTTTTGAATGGACCGAACAGATGAATACGGACAATACACTTGGGAGTTGTTAGAAAAAAAAACACAATTGTATCGCGGACATGCGATTGGAAAAGTGTCCAAACCCACGCAAATAGTGATGCGTTCCAATGTTTATCACTTCTCTGACAAATTGTATAAAATTATTAGAATGCAATCAATATTCCCAGCTCAATAAATTAATATTGAGGTATATAGATATTGAGGTTAGGGAGAGATATTTAAGGTCCTCCAGAGGCCCATGAAATTACAAGATAATTGATGAAAATTTATTATTTTTATGGATTCTTATTGTCGTAGGTGATCATCGTTGCTCACTGTTGCGCCTACACTAGGGCCTAACTGCCATAATAATAAAATACTATAAAAACAGATGAAGCATATACACAAGAGTCTTGTTTATTATACCAGAAGATAGGGAATAAATAATCACCTTTAATATGCTGATTGAAGTCTCAATCAAAATGATAGAAGGGTTTTATAAATAAAAAACGAGGGTAAAAATTATAATAAAATATCTTAGAAATGATTTCACATCAATATATTTTTCAATCTATGAGCACACACTTACGAAATATTATATAATCACACAAACAACTTTGCTAGTTTCAACCTAATGGGACACTCTTACGAAAACTTATATAACCCAAACACATTAAGATAAGTAGAAAAAAAACATCTTATACAACGTGGCCCTGATAGAACTAGGAATATTACAAAAGATTGGGTAAGAAAATAGGGTTTCCATTAATTTTGAAAATAGAGAAAGGTAGAAATTATAATATAAAAAGGCTGGGTTTTTGACAGGAAAGGCAGAACGGTCTGGAGGACCAAGAGGTCCTCTAAGGGGAGGAGGCAGCTCTACATGGGTAAGATGCTTTTTTATCACTCTAAAAAGTTCAAGTTTTCTATAATGGCCATTTTCAGAAGCAAAATAACTTAAAATAATTTTATTAATGCATGATATTAAGAAGACCTAAGGGTCAAGCAAGATGAGTAATAACCTAATGTTGAACTTTTAAATGGTTTTTTCTATCTCTGAATATTAACAAAGTCTAATTGTTCGGCTTAAATCAACATGGCGAATTTTTACTATAACTATTATATTTTGTTTATGATGATTTTTAATATATCTCGTTATGGTTGTTTTATTTAATAAATTATGGCAATATTTGTTTGAATGTGTTTATATGTGGAATTCATCCACCAAAAACCAAGGCCAACCGCTCGGGCCAAAGACCACTTAAACCTTAGAAATCCTTTTTACGCTACGTTACGGCTGGGCTTAACTTCCAGTGTAACACTAACCTACCTCATAAACATCACTCACGACATCAAGCCATATTGCCAAGATTACCTGAATTAGTTTCGAAGACTTCGTGATGGACGAAACAGAACTTGGACAGTTTTTTCTCGTGATTTTCTCACGTTTTCCACCTACCACAATTTAATTCCACCATTTATCCGTACTCATCTTATCCATTTTGTTTCATTTCGTTCATCTGCCCAGTGATGGTGCTTCAGGCGTGGTCGACCGGCACATCGTTCACAGACCTCTGTACAGTTGGCTTCATCTCATCTCATCCCTCGATCCGACCCTGAGTTGGACATGAGTTGAGGATATTTTTATTTAGTATTGAAGACTCTGTTGATTTTTTGAAGTCCAGATGCAGATTGCATTGAGTGAGATGTAGTTACTTAACTCATAATTAAGGATGTAGTGTTTACTGCTGCATGGTGTAAAACTTCTGAATGTGGGCTAATGGCAGGAGCATAATAAGTTCAATACGGAAATTACAGGACATACATCAGAAGATAATATATTGCAGATACAGTGTTTATACAAGTAAGTGTACTATTGCCTTTTTTAACTCTTGTGTAGTGGCGACGAAAAAAATAACTATAATGTTCCTCCTTATTGTTTCTTTATTACACACTAAGCACGTACACTCTGTCAAAGGATTAGTTAAACTGGTACAGATTGTATTGCACTGTATCGCTCCACATCATTACATCCATCCATAGTAATTCTGTCCGAAGGCAGGTCCTTCACTGCAATCATAGCACTTTCATGTTATGCTTGCTAGGGAATTGTAGGTGTGGTAGCTTCCCGTTGCTTTCCACACCGGTGAAGGATGATGATGGTAATGATAAGGGTGATGATGATAACCATATGATTTCTGGGACCATTTGGACCTTAAAGTTTTCCTGACATTTGTCTTACAGGTGAGGAAAGTCCCGAGAAAAACCTTGTACCGAAATAGACATTTCGATACAGGAATTACGTCTTACTGCGCAAACTATACCTCATCCCGTCTCCATCTCGAGTGTCATCTTTATGAACAGTGCCAACTGCTTTCCTATCTGTCCCTTCCCTTTTCTAGTTCGCACCCTGTGCTATCGCGCATTCCCCCTCTCCCTGTGAACACTCATAAATAGCTGTGTTTTGGTAACATCGAAGGATCATCTACTTAGTCACCGTTGGAGTCTCGTCAGAAAAGCTCAGGAGAGCTAGTTATGTTTGTTTAGTCCAGTGAGCCAGGGTGGGGACGCCAGGACAGTATTTCCCCCAACCCGAGGCTGGACTTGAGTGATTGATCATGTATGTGTGTATGTAAGTATGTAAGTTGATTTATATGATATTTTCTTTTTGTATAGATGATCAACTATGATTTATTTTCTTTGTAAAGCGAATATTTATTTATATTTATATCATATCTGACTAAATTTTGACTCGGATTAAAAGCTTTAGTTGTTTCTTTTACTGAGGCCTATTCATTCAGTAGTTAGCATTAGTCAGATGTTTAAATCAAATTCCAAAAGCTTACTCAAGCAGGTGTTAGTTCCTTTATCCCAAAACTTCCACGATTGTATTTTATAAGCCAGAAAACATTACATATTGGGAGAATTGTGTAAAGAAAGTTGAATTCCTCTTTGCCTCTATGGGCCCGGGCAAAGATGTCACTATTTGAACAACCTATGCTTTCCAATCAAAATAGTTATCAACAATAACGGGTTGCGCCGGTGCAAATAAAGGTAGCAGAGCGTGGTTCGGTCGGGCACAACCTCACCCAGAAAAACTGCCCCGACCGGGGATCGAACCCGGGCCCCCCTGCATGACAAGGCAGCACGGTACCTTGAGACCACAGCGGTGGACACATCATTACAGTAGGAGTCATTACGTCCAGTCGAAACATTTAATAAAATGAAGATACGTTCATTGACTTGTAGTTTTTTAAGCTTTCTTCTTATCATGCAAATCCAAGTTATATATTTTTAAGCAAGTTGTTGCGTAAAAAAGAAGTTACGGTAACACTGAAGTTTAAAAATAACAATTGATGTTAATTAAAATAAGCAATTATTAGTCAGGAATAGTCGGAATAGTAATTGAGAACTAAGCAGTACTGCGTGCATATCATCAATACCATCTCTCTGTTCTAATCAGAGTTTGGTTAACTAGTACTCTATCAACTGTGCAATACGTCTACAAAATGTCAGTTTTTAATGCAACGTGACCAGCCTCATGAGCTAGTGGTCAGTGTTTCTGATGGTTGTTTATGAGGGCCTGGATTCGATTCCCGGCCAGACCATAATGATTTTTCTTTTAGAGCAATTCATCCTGTGGTTGCCAATGATCTAGAAGTTATGTTAACTTTGGGTTAAGGACTCTCCTGGCGCTTCATTATGATATTATGAGTGTAACGTAACTCCGCCTTCTAAGTTCCCAACCTACTAAATGGGTTACAATTCCGCCAATGCCACGGTAGAAAGCCAGAAATGTTATAAAATGCAATATGGTGGCCCTGGACAAAAAAAAACTAACATTATTAACATGGGATTGAGACAGAGGGAGTATGGTGGCTTGCAAACATCGCTCCTGATAATTATACAACTGATTGACAGGCCTAGCGGATTCTACACCAAAACAAACGCTACAGTGTAAGTACTACGCGGAATAACTACGCAGAGTAGTGAAAGAAGTGGGTGGTAGTATGCAGTCCTACGCAGTATTGTCAGATTACTATACAATTGTGTAATACGTTCAGGGAGTAACATTCATTTCAGTTCTGATACACGTTTTACAGACTTTGGTGGGCTTATAAAGTGTTCATTTTTTGATTGTTTTCTTTGTGCTTGCTAGTATCGACAGTTCTGTGTAGTTTTTAGTTACTTTATTGTACAATTATAATTGCCTGCTATATTAAACAATTTTCGCAGCACCTACCCGATCCCGTCTTGAAGTTGTATTTCTATTGATCCCATCCTTCGTTAGAAATTCAGTTAATAAATGTATTTGTCCGGATACCTTCAATAACTCTTTGTATTAAGTTATGGTTAGCTCCACAAATTTCGGAACATTGATCATGCAAGTGTTGTTTACATCGTTTCAACAGTCAGGTCGTCTTGAACGATTCGGTGTAGAACCTGCTAATCCTGCTTATTGCTTAAAATCGTATATCTTTAAGTACTGAGTGAATGTTAGACCTATAGCTCGCAGATTTTGGATATTCATTTAGAGACATGTTATAAACACACAAAATTGTCTGCTCCTCTAACTGCAGAAAGATATCAAAGCCCAGGAACGCAAGCTATTGAATGGTGTGTTTTTTTGGCATTTTTTTGGATTTGGCTAGCGTTCTTCCATTATGATGAAATATTGCCCTTGAAGTTATAATGTAAATATTTGAACCATTATGCATTCGATACCAACTCATATTAATCTAAATGGAATTGTCACTTACTGCTCTAAACATTTTATCATAATTGGACGGCGTTATACATCAACCGGCTATGCATCATTATGGAAGTTTCGAGAAAAATGTGTTTACATTTTTCTTATATTTTAAATTCTAGCGCCAAACTAACAATACCCAGTTACGCATTAAAAATATAAGAGCGAGATCGTGGCTCTTAGCTGCTTGATGCAAATTTTAAGTTAAGCATTTATGACGATCTACGTTCATAGCCGTTTATTGCAAAATATAGAATATGTGATAGCACTGATGACGTTTACATTTTTCTTCAATAATATGGCTATATTTAAAGATTTGACGCTAAAAGTGCGCATATGCTTACTTAATGATCCAGGAAACAGATGACATAAAAATATCATTTTTTTAAATGGCGCTTAGTCGGTTGATGCATAACCGTCCAATTGTAAGAATTATATAGTGAAAGCATCCATAATCTACGCCAAAAAATAACCTGATGGATATAATTTTTTTTTCAAATGCTCCAGGTTTGTCATTCGACATTCCTGATTTCTCTCCTGGCATGGCGTACTTGTAAACCACTTCTGATGTTGGGGCGCCTGGAAGGTGGGGTTAAGTTGCCCCGTTGATATGATGGGTGAGGATGATGATAATGGTGCGCCAGGAAGGCCCCTAATCCTAAGCTTAATCTAAGGTGAATATGAATGATGATGATTGCGATGGCCATATGATTTCGGGGACCGTTAGGACCTTAAAGTTTTCCTGATATTTTTGATTACAGGTGAGGAAAAACCCCGATAAAAACATCACCCAGAAAAGCTGTTCCGACCGGGGATCGAACCTGGGCCAGCTGCGTGACAAGGCTCCAGAATTCTTTCAAGAATGTTTTTATTAATTTTCGCTATAAAGAAAACCTTTGCTTTTCATATACAATCGATGTTTCAGAATATTTATTTTCTAGAGTTTTGCAAGTTTTGGTTCTCAAAAAGAATGTCTTCAGTAGGATCTAAATATTTCATGTGTATACTGAATTCACTTTTTTTGACGTAGTTGCAAAATTGTGCATAAAATTTAGTAATCAAGAAAAAAAATATTATAACACAAAATTGTTTATACTCTCCTATGACGTATGCAGCTCGTCTTTCATTTAAGGTAACGAGTTACATAGATATTTGATTCACCTTCAAAGCCATACCTGAGGTTTCTCTTAATAGCGGTCAAGGTTGTGTTTGAAACTTCTTGTTAGTGGTCAACCACAGGATTTTCGATGGTATTCGTCCATAGTTCAGAGAAGGGTTGAAATTGATAATGGCCTGATGCATCAAAGCCCAAGTATAAAGAGGATAGGTGGTATGGCAATTAGCCTTTAGGTGACAGTAACCAAAAGCAATGCATACCTTGATGCTTTATGCAAAGGAATATCTGGCATGCGATAAATCATGATGTAAGTTAGATAAACATTTAAACGTTTTACAAAGACATGTTTTATTACGACAAAATAGGATTATACTGAAGTTATGAGATATCTAGAATTGACAGTTTCTCCATTTAAAGATTACCTTAAATTTTTAGGAAAGTGAATAATAGCCCGGTCAAGATAGCTAAAAAATAGGGACAGGCTTACAAAAATTCGCATATAATTGAAAATTGGTACGAATGTTGGGAACACCATTATAAATAAAATGTTAAAAGTCCTCATCGATTCCATATCTGCAAAAAAAATTATTCAATGTTAAAGTTCGCAAATATGTTTTTTTTTGCATTTTTCAGCCAAATGGTAAGTTTTATCATAACAATAGGTCAGACAAATGTTGTAGATCATGCAATTATCTACAAAAATTGTTCTTATACATTTTTTCATAAGAATCACCATTATTGAGATATCACCATTTGAAACAATGAAAACAATAATATGCACGCTTTTCAACCGCAAGTTAACCTCCTATACATCATGGGATATTTAATATAAATAAAAGTATTGGTTGTATAACTTATATATACAAATTTATATTATATGATTATGAGAATGCACAAAAAATAATTCCTAATTTAAGGCCGGTATTCAGAAACTAATCTTTACGCGAAGAGCTACTCTTTTCCACTCTCTATGACGTAGAGAGTATTCATAAAACCGGTTTTATGAATACTTTCTACGTCATAGGGAAGGTCCGAGTGGTTACAGTCATATACCTGTTTTTTCTGGAAGGATTTTTAGGATAGTGCTGAACGTTCCTTTACAGTGAATACACGTGGCTATTGATACACGTGCTTGTTAATAATATTCCGTGTGCTGCTCAATGATTAGAAAAATGTCGCAATTTTGCTTTGTTTGTAGTAAACCTTTGACTGAAAATGAAACAATTATTGTTGATCGTGGAATGAAGACTTTGATTGATTCAAGTGTTGAACGACATGATGGGTTTTCTGAATACCTGAAGACAAGAAATCTGTGACAATTCACATAAAATACACTCGGAAGAGTTCTATTGCTGCAGTTAAAAGACAGCATGCGATGGTGCAAGCCAGTCCATCTGAAATCAGTCCACCTCGTATTAGAGCACGCCTAAGTGAATCCAATTTAGAAATTCAATTAATAAATTTATTTGTTGAAATTCTTTCAATAACAATTTACATAAATCTATGATTAGCTTTTTTTTTTAATATTGCTTATTTTGTGGAGATGAAGCGAATGAAGAGGTTGAGAAGAAAGAAGCCCAAAATGTTAGACGTCAAATTTATAAAGTTGCTACACTTGAATTTAAAGAATCCATTCAGAAGGTAGCTCGGATTCGTTCTGATGATGTAGCAAAAAGTGTTACTGCACGTATTGAGTACGAATATGATTTAGTTGCAGCCGAGACTAGGTACCGTAATAATTGCTATAATTCCTTCTTGAGATCCACCACTGGGGGTAAAATCGGTCGTTCTGAAGATTAATCTACTAATGTTGCGATTGAGAAAATATTTACATACATTGAAAATAGTGATGACTGTCAGTTTTCATTCGAAGAATTACAAAATAATTGCAAAAAGCCAGCTTTAGATAACAGAACAATTAAGATTCAATTGAAGTTAAAGTTTGGTAATAAATTATTATCACTGAAAAACCGGCAAGATTGACATTAATTTGTTTAATTGATGATCATCACGATATTCTTAACCAAGCTTGGTATAAGAAACAAAATGTCAAAATGAAAAGGAAGAACGATTTAGAATCCTCAAAGCTGCAGCAGCAATCATTCGAGAGGACATTCAACCTTTAATATTTGATAATACCTAGTTGAATGTTTGAAAATATCAACATCGATATTCCGGAGTCACTGACTTAATTTTTCGAACAATTAATTCATAAAAATAAACAATTTAAAATTGAACATTAGCGGCTCCAGGTTGAGGAACCAGCTGTAACGACTGGGGGACTCGACATGCTAACCACATGTCACCCCTACACTGGCTGTTGATCATCTACCTCTGTGATTGACACATGTGGATGTGAAGGGCCAGCAGCCGGCTGGTAAAAGCGCAACCGCTGAAAAGTGGAAAGACCCTCAATCGGAAACTTGAACATTTAAAACTAGTATGTACTAATATCAGCCACACTATTATGACTGCTGTTAGCCTAGATATTTCAAATCAAAATTGCAATTGAGTCAATTAATAGATAATACTTTGCAACCAATTCAAACGTTACTCCCACCTGCTCCACAAATATTCTTAACACATTTTTTTGTAATTGCAAAAAGGGTTGTAATGCAAAATATGGCTGTAAAAAGTTGGGTTTGTACCAATTGTCAAGGCCAGTCTTGCTCCAATGTTGAACAGATGAACATTTATGATTTTCAATGAGGAAACAACTGATGCATCTTTCTCAGAACAATTAACAAATATCCAGCGAGAAGAAGAAGAAGAAATTGAAGAAGTATAATTCGAAGATTATCATAAGTAATGCCACGAGTGATTTCCAAATTATCGATAAATTCACGACTCACGAAGTGAGGAGTGAATTTATCTAGAGAATTTGGAAATCAAGAGTGGCATTTGTTAGGACTATTTAACGAATAAAATAAAGCTGTTTACTCACAAATCATTATTTAACTACAGTTATTTAAAAATATTTTTATATTTAAAGTAAACGGTGATGTTTGAAAACTAATGAGAAACGATAGGTAGCCTACGCTTCTACTGCTTCTTTTGTTTATCACTGCAACCAGATCATACTATTTATTGCCAAAGGAACGCAATATTGTAAGAATGCTCTCTAGTGGAGAAAAAATGAAACACATCAATCTGTATATTAATTCATTTTTGATGTCGTATACATTTAAGAAAGTGCAAACAGTGGTTTCTTTTTTTGGTGGTATAATCAATTGCTACAAATGTTGACATGTAAGCACTATTATATACAATCTGGTAGCCGTATTTGTTATAGGCTCAGTCACTGCAAAATAACGGTCAGACCTGTTCAGAATATTAAAAAGGAGGAGCTTTGCTTAATATATGATAATCCTAACGTTGATAATTATTTCGTGAAACACGTCTCTGATTGGTTGTAATACAGAAATCATTGAAACGTGATTGGTCATTGACTCCCATTTGGGGCATGAGTTAAATAGTCAGTCAAATTAACATTAACCGGATCAATAATAATTTTTGTCGCTTAAATCATTCCCAATAGTACCATTTTTTAATTAACAGAATATTATTTAATAAAATGTAATCACAACAGATCATGGAGTATACCTATCAGGGACACCACGTTAAAAAAAATTGCGCCAAGTACACTACCTCGTAGGTGGTGGGGAAATGTGTGCATATGTAGAATACGACTTCTTCAAATTTTAGAATCGCGATATCTCAAGAATGGTGATTCTTATGAAAAAAGTATAAGAACAGTTGTTGTAGATAATTGCATGATCTACAACTTTTATCTGACCTATTGTATGATAAAAACTTACCGTTTGGCTGACAAAATGCAAAAACCCATATTTGCGAACTTTGACCAGTCCACCGCTATGGTCTCGGGGTAGCGTGCTGCCTTGTCACGCAGCGGGCCCGGGTTCGATCCCCGGTCGGGACAGTTTTTCTGGGTGAGGTTTTTATCGGGGTTCTTCCTCACCTGTAAGACAAATGTCAGGAAAACTTTAAGGCCCAAACGGTCCCCGAAATCATATGGCCATCGCAATCATCATCATTAATATTCATCTTAGGCTAAGCTTAGGATTAAGGACGCTCCTGACGCACCATTATCATCATCACCCATCATATCATCGGGGCAACGTAACCCCGCCTTCCAGGCGCCCCAACCTCAGAAGTGGGTTACAAATACGCCATGCCAGGAGAGAAACCAGGAATGTCGGAAGATAAACCTGGGGCATTTGAAAAAAAAAATTGCGAAATTTGACCTTGAATAATTTATTTTGCACCTGTGGGAACGATGGGGACTTTTCACATATCTTTTATAATGGTGTTCCCAACATTCATACCAATTTTCTGCTCTATGCCAATTTTTGTAAATTGATATGTCTATTTTGACCGGACTAAAAAAATATTTCAAGTGGACTTCATATCATTTTATTAAAATGTTATTTAAAAAAGTTATTGGTCTTTCTCAAACCTTATTTCTTAAGCTATAAATATGCAAAAAATTCAAAATACAGAAAAATATACAAAACAAATTAATGTTTTAGTCATGGGCGTTTTTTTAGCACAATGTTTATATTGTGTGAGTTAATTAAAATCATTTTGAACTTAATACTTTATTTAATAAATATTGATCAATAGTATAGAAATATTGGTACGCAGCGAGCTCTAAATATATGTATATCTATTAAGAATATTTTACAAGAAAATACGACTTCAAACAGGGGTTTGACAAAATAATATGAACATATTCGATGAAGATACAGTCTAGGTATCGGGATAAGCGCAGTAATTATTTTCTTTCTAAGCATTATATTTAATCTACGTCAATGGTAATTTTATTTCATAAAATATATTATAAATTTTTATTGAACCCGCGTAGTTTGTGGTATGTTAAAAGACTTATAAGTTGAGAGGGTAAACAGAGTTAGAGAAGAAGAAAGAAGATTCTTTAAATTTACACTGATTAAAACATATGCTGTTTTATAAAAGTTTGTATTTTTCGTGGTTTTTCCTCACTTGTAAGGAAACGTCAGGACATTTTAAGGCCCGAACGATCCCCGAACATCATCTGTCATCATAATTATCATCATATTCGCCATGTTTTGTATGAATGTTTGTGTGTAAATGGTGTGTTTTCTTCTTAATGTTGTGAGGCCCTGACATTCAGATGATTACTCATTCGGGGAGGATCTCTATGTCCTTATGTGGTCAAAAAGTAAATATATATAATCCATAGTTAAAATCCCTTCCTCGACAGTTTGTGTCACTGTAAGATCCAGGTGGCTATATGGCGAGAGGTTAAACGACACTAATGAAAATAAATTAAATTTTATAAAGTAATTATATAGTAGGCATACCATACCGGGTAAATTTTGTCACCCGAAGATTATTGCGAAGTTAGGCAGAACAGGCGTTTTCTAGCTATGCTGTAAACACTTTCCACTGCCTCGCGTATCCAGAGCCGTGATTTTAAACCCGATCTTCACCCTAACGATCCAGCATATTAACAGTTGCGCTGGTAATGCATATTAATAGATAACAACACGTAACCTTAATGGAACAGGCTGGTGAACGCGATGTGAACACTGGATTTCGCATTGTCTATAAAATGTAGGTTTTTCCAGTTATTATTCAGCAAGTTAAAAATTCTTATGGTACATAACACATCACTTTTATACTATAACCTAGTTGAACCTATAAGACTACTTATTGCATATCAAATTTTCATCTAACGACTTGGTTGAGTGGCAGGCAAGGCCTCATTGGGCTACGTTGGATCAATCATTTCTCTGTGTGTTGTTTCTTTCTGTATCCTAGTTAAATTATTATTATTGTTATAATAATTATTAAAACTATTATTATTATTATTATTATTATTATCACTTCCATGTGAAATTATAATAATAATAGTGATAATAATAATGATAGAAGAGGCGAATATAAATAACAAAACAATTAGTAGTAGTAGTAGTAGTAGTAGTAGTAGTAGTAGTTTATTAGACAAAAAGTAAGATATTTACAATATTATTTACAAATATGGGTCGCACGGGCAGTAAGCCGTACGTGCTGTTGACAGTCCGTTACAATAAAGTAATAATTGGTACTAGTGTAAAGAAAAATAAACAAAAAACAGCAATAACATTACAATTACATAAAGAAAACACAATAATATTACAATTAAGTAATAACACAATAGCATTATTATAAGATCATTATAGTCGGAGAACAAATGCTAAATCAAGATGGGAAACAGACTTTCAGAAAAATTCCAGACATTACAAGGCCTACTACAAGGATATTGCTTATCACCAACGTTGTTCAAAATATATATTGATAATTGTACAAAGAGTTGGACAAGACACTGCAAATATATGGGAATTCAAATAGAAGATAATTATTGCCTTCACAATTCACAATTCGCAGATCATCAGGTGGTAATTACTCAGGATCTAGATGATGCATCTTTCATGTTAAGGAAATTAGAGATAGAATATAAAAAATGGGAAATACACATAAATTATAATAAAACAATACATTTTGTTGGATACAAAAGATGAGCTAAAATGTAATTTAGGAAGAATACGTAATCTTATTATTTTAAATATTTAGGATCTATTTTAGATAAAAGTGAGAATTCAACTACAGAAATTGAAAGAAGAATAACTGAAGGAAGAATAATCATTGTTATGTTGAACTTAATGCGTTGGAATATAAATATAATATATAGAACGAAGAAAAATATATTTCAAGTTCTATTAGAAATCATTTTATTACATAGATCCGAAGCCTGGAAAGTAAGTAGATAAGAAGACAACAAGCTGTTAGCAGTAGAAATGGATTTTTGGAGGCGATCGAAAATAATTACAAGAAGGGATAAAATCAGAAACAGCACAAAAGGGGAAATTATGAAACTTGAAAAAAATAGAAGAAAACGTTTGAAATGGTAAGGACACTACACAAGAATGGAAGAAGATAGAATGTCCTTGATTGGAAAACTAAAGGAAAACGTGGAAGAGACAGAACTAGAGAACGTTGGATAGATGGAGTGAGGAGAAGTATGGAAGCTAGAAATTTGAGGGAATAAGATACTTTAGACAGAAACCTCTGGCGAAAAATCACTTTGGGTTTAAGGAGAAACACTGTATTGTGGAATATTCCTAATAAAAAAAATATATCATTATTAATATCGTCATGATTCTCATCTGTTTTTCCTAACTACATTGCTATACACTGAACGCGTTTTTTAACTTTGACCTATGCTCTTCTCCTATAGTTCTGCGCCACTAGTAATAATCACGGTTCGTGAATATTGGTATAATCGCATATGCAACCCCCTAAATAATACAATAAATATAGAACACTTTAGAAATTGTAACATTTGCCTTTTTTCCCTGGTTTTGTTATCATGAAATGCGCTACAATTTTCTGAAACACACACGCACACGCACACGCACACGCGCACGCGCGCGCGCACACACACACACACACGCGCGCGCGCGCACAACACACACACACACATATAACAAGAAGAGGAGCATGTTCTGTGGACCTTTGGCAAAAGAATTACGGAAGAGGCTAGTGTAGTGTTTTGTGTGGAGTGTAGCATTGTATGGGCAGATACTTGGATATTACGACGGAATGAGGAAAATCAACTGGAAGCTTTTGAGATGTGGATATGCAGAAGGATGGAACGTATAAAATGGGCAGACAAAATAAAAAATGAAGATGTGCTAGACAGAGTGGGTGATGGAAGAACAATGCTGGAACTCATAAAGAAGAGGAAAAGAAATTGGATTGGCCACTGGCTAAGAAGAAACTGCCTGCTGATGGATGCCCTAGAAGGAATGGTCAACGGAAATAAAGTTAGAGGCATAAATATACATCAGATTATAGACAATATTAAAATAATTGGTGTGCATGCGGATACAAAAAGGAAAGCTGAGTTAAGGAAAGAGTGGAGAAGCTGAATTTGCAGTGAAAGACCTGCTCTTGGGCACAACACTGTGAATGAATATATACTTTCCAAAAACTTTAACTACCACATATATGCGAGCGTATCCTTGAAGTTTGAACGCTGATTGGTGGTTTTGGAGGTGCGTGTTTCAGTGGGGATACAGCTAAAATTTCCCGTAACTTGCTTATCTTATATTGTGCGAGGGTTGACATTCCTGTAATCAGTGCCCCTAATACGTATGTAAGTTTAACTAACATAATCATAAAGACATTTTTAAAAAGTTATTTATTCATAGTAAAAACAAAAATCTGTAGCACGATAATTCTGATGAGCCATGTTTGCTGAAGAGGTTGTTTTATTTTAGTTAACAGAATACGGTATCAGTAGACACATGGTCAGTATGACGTATTTCCTTAGCCCGAGTACAGTTTTCGTATGCGGATTCTGATACTTTTCACATCAAATTTAGTTCCTGGTTTTCCTCGCGGGGCTAAGTGGAATCTGTTCCAGACCCTATATCAAAAGAAAAAAAAATGGTATAACCGTGATCGTACCCGGTATCCCTGGGATGCCTGCCAGACATGCTACACCACCGAGGAAATCACGGCAAAATTGATGGTGCACACTCGAACAGAACATGCAGAAACAGCCACTGACCAGTAAGCTTGTGAACATCTTCGTGTATTATCAACCGTTGCAGACTTTCAAAGAGGGCAAGGTATTGCTGCGCGATTAGTTTATACATCCTTAACAAGTTAGTAGCAGCATCTTTTAGCTACTGTAGCCTATCTAACTTTTATGACAACATACACATTTCGCTTCAAAACTACATCTGAAAAAGATAATAGCGGCAACAAAAATCTGAGGGAGACTGGAGGACACTAAGGATTTCTGCCTCTCGGAGAAAAACACTGCAAGCAAAGTGTTTGCAGAGTTAAATTTGGGTCTCGAGAATCAGGTCAACAAAACAGTGCATAGGAAACGTAATAAAAGATAAAGCTGCTATTGTCGAACCTCTTGCAACGCATGACAATGCATAAAAGATGACTATACTGGTGGAAGGAGCACAAAATCTTAAGTACCGAGCAATGGAAAAATGGTTTAACGAATCTGCCTTCATATTACTCCTTGCCAGTGAACATGTTTTATGTATGGCAAACACCAGTCGAATCAAGCATCCAGACATTCTGTTTTCAGTAGTATAGCACAGATAGTAAGATAGTTTGGGGGGAGGTCATATCGTGGTATTCATTTGATTATATTGTGAAACTTAAAAGGAAGGATAGCAGCCAATATGTATGAAGGAATATAATGTGACATGTTCATTCAATGGGGCAGCCATCTTCCAAAATGGCGATGGAATTGCCTGAGATTGGTTTGATGAGCACGATGACGAAATTACACATCTTACCTGAACTTGCATAATCGCCTGATTTAAATATTATGGAACCACTGTGTTCTGTTTAAGAAACCAGTGAATCTCAAGGAATTGGATGAGTTTATATTTGAAGAATGGTATGGAATCCCACTGGTATCGTCCAGCTTTTATGTGCATGCATTATCAGAGGAACTGAGGCTGATATCAACACCGAAGGCAGTCCTACACAATTCATATTATTTTGTCCAACCCCTGAAAGTTGTGTATTCATTTTGCAGAAATATTAATTTTAAATAGGGTTTTAAGCATGACATCGGACGTTTTAACTGATATAACTGTGAAGTTAATGTTCCTATGTAGGAATACATGTATTTTTTTTTCGAATTGGCAAGAGCAGTTTTCATTAAATAATTTGCAAATTGTAGAAATAATAATTTTCAACAGCATGGTACACACAATAAGTATTTGTTTTTCAATTAATCTCAAGTATCAGCTTCTTATCCCTTAGTTTTTCAATTTACAATTACAGTGATGGGTTTGTCGAACACTCTTCAATTATTCAATTTCGCTTCTATACTTATTATTATTTACTTACTGGCACTATCGAACCCGTAGGTTCATGGCCGCGCGGACATAAGTTCTCCATACATCTGTATTCTGAGCTAATGCTTTCCAATGATTCCCTGTATAATCTACTTCCCTCAAATCATAGTTAATGTTATTCTCCCACCTCATTCTTGGTCTACCTACTGGGCGTTTTCCCTCTGGTTTTCCTACAAGAAGCTTCAATGTAAGTCTTTCATTCCCCATTCGTGCCACATGTCCTACCCATCGCAGTCTACGAGACTTAACTGTTCTTATTACATCTGGCTTCCTATAAAGACCATTTAGTTCATTGTTATGTAAGTCTTCTCCATTCACCTGTCTGTTCATCTCTCTTTGGTCCAAATATTTTCCTAAGAACTTTATTCTCAAATACTCGTAATCTACTTTCCTCCCTTAAAGTAAGAGTTTCGCACCCATATAATATAACTGGCAGAATAGTAGTTTTATATATTTCGCTTCTATTAATAAATATATAAACTTCCTATAATTACACTGAATGATAAGAATGAGCGAAGAAGAAATCACTTCGCGTTTCGAAAAACTATGCTACTTAAACGTAAACTTGATTGTCATTATTTATCATTTCCGCAACTTTTGTTTACTTTCTTACAGAGAACCATGCATCTCTGTGCAAAACACGCGTTTCAGAGCTTTCAAAACAATTGTTTGCTTCGGCTAAAGAATTGATGAATTATAAAATGTTATTTTATTGGCAATTAGGGAATCATATTACAATAAATTGTATCCAATATTCATTCCAATAATTATGCTGATAATTAATGCTAATGCATTGGGGAAATTAATTAATTAAAACCGAGTACAGTATATAATTTAAATTATGTCATTCTGACTGTTCAATATAGAATAAATGTGAATATTACAGAAAAAGAAGCATTGGTGCAGTAATATGACTATTTAAATGAATTTAATTGTATATTACATTTTTGTAGGCAAGCTATACAATGCAGTAATTAGGATTGTTTGAATTTTAAAGATTTATAAGAAACATGAACTTTTTTGTCCAACAATCTCGAGTCATTCCTGGAGTGATAATTTTTTAAAAAATCCTTTCCTCAATAGAGAGAATTATGGAATTTAAATCGGGGGTAGAATATTGTCCAATTTTTTATAAACTTTTTCCCAAAATTTCGGATACATTTTCGGATTTCCAATTAATTTAATTCCAAAACAAAAATTTTCATTTAGTTAGAAACAGAATATTATTTGGAATTTTCAGATACAGGGACTTAGAGATGACTAAATTTCATAGTTTTCAACATCACGTAATAACATTTGTTCGGAAATAATAAATTCAGCTGAAATATAAATACCGTAATCAATTGTTCTTCAAATATTTATAATTTAGATTATAGCGGGTTTAATTATATTAGATTTTATTAAAATAAAGGTAAAACTATTTGTTATTAATAGTATTGTAGGAAAGCCAGAGGGAAAACGCCCAGTTGGTAGACCAAGAATGAGGTGGGAGAATAACATTAAGTATGGTTTGAGGGAAGTAGATTATACAGGGAATGATTGAAAAGCATTAGCTCAGGATAGGGATGTATGGAGAGCTTATATCCGCGCGGCCATGAACCTACGGGTTCGATAGTGCCAGTGAGTAAGTAAGTATGTCAGTGCAAATACACCGTGTTCCAAAATTATGGACGGGGCTTCAAAGTTCATATATATATAAGAACAAAACTTGCATGGGATTAAAGAGAAACTCTTCGAGTTTCCATAACATACTTTTTAAGTGTTCGATGTGAGCACCTTCCGTTACACGGCATACAACTAGCCGATAGTCGAATTTCTCCCACACCATGGTCAGCATATTTGGACTAATGGATTCAACAGCAGCAACAATCCTTCTTCTCGATTCTGGAAGGTCGACGGGAAGTGGTGGTACGTACACATGGTCCTTCATATACCGCCCCACAGAAGAAATCACAAGGTGTGAGTTCGGGAGACCATTGAGGCCATAGCGAATAAACCATGTCATCTGGACTGGCGCATCCTATTCATTATCGTTCAACCACTGTCGCACATCATTAAGAAAATTAGTTGTTTCTAACAGTCTATACCATTGTCGGATACTCTTATCTGTCGGAGGATCAATAATTCCAAATTGCCGTCGGAAAGCTCGCTGCACTGCAACAATGGAACCAGACCTCGCAAATTGCAACACATAGAATGACTTCTGTACAGGAGTCGCCATTTTCACAAATTTAGTACGGGGGTAATAACGACAAGAAACAAATTACTGCATACAGGATATGAAATTTTCGCAGTTTTTCTTTCATTACAGCAAATAATAATGCATCCAATTTCGTTTGTAAAGCTATACTAACTACTTAAAACCCCGGCCATCATTTTGGAACACGGTATGTATCCTATGATGAGGAGCTTCTGGACCAATCACGCCACGGAGTTTGTAGAAATAATGTAAAAAAAATGCCCACTGTGATATAAAAATTGAATTGAAATATTTTCGGAAAAAATGTGGAATTTACTATTGGTTATTGATTAGGAAAAATATTTAATTACTTTCGGATGGGAACCAATTATAATTATCTAGATAATATTATCTCGAAGTATCATTTATCTTAAACTTTATTCCCAACGGTCTGTGGATGAAGACTTATCATTATCCCTAAATAAAATGAATAATATTTTAATTAGACAAGGCAGATCATTTACTAGTTGAACATGATAAATCATACCGCATAAATACAATCTTTGTTTGTGATTTAACTGTAACTATGCGGTCTAAGAGTGTATTATTTTTATGATATTATATTTACATATTCACTAAATTTAATTTTCGATTACTATTGAAATGATAAAGATGGAATAATTCTTTGATTTGTTAAAAATCCAATCCGGTGATATTGTTTTCTAATGATTGGATAAGAGTACGAAAACATTCAGTCAGATTGCTCTGCTTTTATATTTATCCCGAATCCGTGAAACTCGACCGCCTGACGAAGAATCACCAGTATTATTTTCAACTTTCTATGAAAATACAATGAGACATTTAAATAAACCATTACCGGTATTCGACAAGTCAATCTCGAGACCAACTAAACAGATAAATATTTTCCTCAATTTTCTTCGGTGTTGAATGCAAATGATGGGTTGAAATTGTATTATTGGAGCTCGTTTTATCATAATCTTTATTTCATAATTAAAATTAAATCAGTCAACTTCTACAGCAAAACATGATAGGCACAATAATAGAAAATCTTATTATAGTTAGTATAATATTTAATGATGCTCTGAATAAAATATGGACGTGAAAGAGCTGACACATTTGCTCAGATAGGCCTTTATTTTATAGAAATTCTTATTATAGTTAGTATAATATTTAATGATGCTTTGAAAAAAATATGGACGTGAAAGAGCTGACAACGTTTGCTCATATAGTCCTTTGTTTTATATTTGAAGTTCTTATAAGTGCCCCAAAATCTACTGCATCGAACCCACTGCTTCATTTTTCCCTTCCGAAAGAAATCATATTAAGGAATTAACCTGTTACTGATACTTCTAAAGATTCTTTGATAGTAAAGCTTCTATAAATAAGTATAAAATTAATGAAATAAGGCACTAGGATACTCCTTGAAACAAATTTTAATACTTCAGTACTATACAAGTTAGTTAAGATGTAAGTTGATACATTGGGACAATATGCTAGATGGATTGAATAGAGATATCGATCTCCAGGGATATATTTAAATTCATTGAAGTAAATCTCTCTAGTGGGAATCCTAGCTGAGTTCCTTCCCTCGATTACAAGATCAATCCTGCATTGAATACAGAAATTGAAAGTATATGTATATACTACCACAAGCATGAATCTTTAGGGCTACATGCGATGCTATCTCTGTTTTACTCTGCTTATACTCTTAATTATTGTGTTGTATCTTTCACATCCATCGCTTCCTTACTTTGATAATCTTGTCTCAATGTATTCAGATAATGCATTAAATTATGTCAAGCAGAAATAGTGGAATGTGGACTAGCAGAATAATAGTAATTCTTTATATGTGTGGACATACCGCACTCCGGATGCCTGAATCTGCATAAAACACGAAAATAAAACTATTGCAATTTATTTCAGAAGACTATTTAACTCATGTCGCAAATGGTAGTCAATGACCAATCACGTTTCAATGAATTCTGTTTTACACCAATGACAGTCGTGTTTCACCTCGCTCTTTATCGATTTCTCTTTATCAGCTCCTGCTTTTGTGATAAAGAAAGCTCCTCCTCTTTTTTTTTTTTTTTGATATTCTGAACAGGTTAGACCATTTTTTTTCCAACAAATACATTGAATATAGCAAATAATGAATAGATTCAGTGATTTTACTGAGTTGTTTATTCAAAATATGAATTAATCATTCGTATTACCTATAATGTTGATTATAATAGTTTGATGTGTTTCATCATTCCTCCACTAGAGTGCATTCTTACAATATTGCGATCCTATTTGGCATTAATTAATATGATCGAGTTGCAGTGAATATACATAACCTCACATTTCTAATTTGTTTTCAAACATCGCCGTTTACATTAACTATAGGCCTATAAATATTTTAAAACACCGGTAATTATATTCAAATAATTATTTTTAAGTAAAGAGCTTAATTTTATTCGTTAAATAGTCCTAACAAATGCCACTCTTTATTTCCAAATTCTATCGATAATTTGGAAATCACTCGTGGTATTACTTATGATAAATTAGAACGTATATCGTTGAGAGTTGACAGCACTGTCCAACGGTTCTTTCTTTGAAAATAAGTAAATTATTAATTATACTGTAAGTGCCTTTTCTTGCTTACAGAATTTTCCATCAATCAGTTTTTTAAACATATATTACATATTTTATAATTTTTATTTGCTTGTTAGGTAAAGATAAATGGTAAATATATATATAATTTTGACTGACTTAAAAAATTGTGGTTGATGCTATATTTTGGTTATGGTAAATCTCTCTTCGTGGTCTAAAAGTGGTTGGTCAAAATACTGGGATTCTTCTTTTACATTGTATAAATCTGTTGTGAAAAGGCTACGAATTTAATTACTGACATTCTCAAGATTTTTAGGAAGAAGTCTAACGGGGAGTCCAACAAAATAAATGTAATGTTCTTTAACTTTATATATATTTACAAAATATATACATTCTTTGTAACAGTTTTATAAGCAAATTATACAAAAACTATGCTTGATGAAAAAAAATGTTTATAATTTTGAATTATGATTAAAAATTGCTTTAGTCATTTTTCAGTTCTCTTATGAAAAAAATAGAAAATAAAATATTTGTTTTTATGCTTATAAAATCGTATAGTATTGTCATTTCATCGCTAATTATGCTAATAAATATTGTTTAGATTATTAATAGTTTTTTGCGTGATTTTAACACTATGTTTACCCTACTCATTTTGACATAAGCAGGATGATTCGACGTTATTACTGTCACTCCTGCAGAATAGAATATACCATACTAGCCTCAGCTTATAAGATTCGTGAGTTCGATCTCCGTTTGTGGATTTTGAGCGTTTAAAAATCGTATTTAAGGAAAGCAAAAAACCATTGGTCTCCTATCGTAATAAGGAAAGTAAAACAGCCTATATCTAGTGATTAAGAGGCCTTTGGAAACAATTAGTCTGGCATTTTACGCTCCGATTTGAGTTGTGACCCTAATATCTGATTTATTAAATATACTTTAAGACCCGATATCTAGTTTATTATAACTTTTTTTTATTTAAAAATTATAACACTAAATTTAAATTTATTTCTTAAGTATCTAAACCAAGACATATGTTTTAGTCGATAGAAAGTGAAAGAATGTACAATAAAAAGCTAAATTTGGTTGCAGTGATATTATTGTACATACGCCGTGTCGGGTGCGGTGTTCTTGTTCCTCGCCTCTAGTCCCGGGGATCGTTGTTCAAAGTCGGCCTGGGCCGATGGACTTTTTTGTATGGAAAAAGTCAAGAGTTAAGTTATCCGCGAGGAACTTTAAACCGTGGATCTCAAGTCTGCAAATTTTCGGGCTCTTAAATTATCCTCAAGCCTAAATTAGTGCCTCTGGAAAAATTTAATTGGCCTTCCCATCCAAGTAATACGTTAGTTGTCTACTAGATTCTCATAGAGGCGATGTGTTACCACATGTCACTCGCTGAAATCTGTAGGAAAATAAGCATAACTATATTAGTTTGGTCAAGAAACTCCCGTTAGGAAGCATCCTGTTCCCACGCGGGACGTAGGTATATATACTGTACTTATTTACTAACTTACTTCTATAATTATAAAAATTATAGAACAAGTGTCAGAATTTAATTATTTATGTGTATTAATAACAAACACTAAAAATTTAATAAAAGAAGTAAAGAAAGAAGCAGATAAAGCAGCACAAATATCAGGGTATATGAAAGATTTAATTTGGCGCAACAAACATATGTCAATATAAAGCAAACCCGCATATACAAAACGATAGTTCGACCAGTTATCGTATATGGAGCAGAAACTAGGGCTGATACAACAAAAACTAAACAAATAATAAGCACATGTGAAATGAAAATCTTAAGAACTATTCAGGGGAAAACATTATTTGATAAAATACAAAACACAGAAATTAGGGACAAATGCAATATTCAAGACATAACCAAATTTATTATAGATAGATGAAAATATTGGAAGGGTCATTTTTTTTATTATTTAGAGCCCCACCACCACCCCCCGGGTTACCTCGGGCATAATGCCCTTATCCCCGGGTCTGCTCTATGTCCCTATTTATATCTTATCTTTATTGAAATACATAATACATATACAATTCGGGTATTTGAAGTGTGTAGTTGTTACATAAAATTAAAATAAAGTGTGTTTTGTTTGTTTGTGTATATGTGTTGATGTGTGTATGTGTGTGTGTGTGTGTGCTTAGTGCTTGTATGTGTATATGTGTGGAGTAGTAGTAGTAGTAGTAGACTGATGACGATTTTAACGCCTCTCTTGTCTCCGCTGGTCTTCGTCTCGTCTTAATCCCAAGACTCTTCTGTGTACTTGGTGAGGGATTTGAAGGCTTCCTTCCCGGTTCAGAATTCTAAGGCGGGCGGGCCATTGTGTTTCACGATCATGGCTGCTTCCTCCAGCTCCTGCCTGAAGACATTGTACTTGGTACATTGATAGAGCACGTGGACTACGTCGTCCTCTCCGGGGTTGAAACAATCACAGAGAGGTGAGTCGGCACGTCCTCTTTCGTGCAGTTTGGAGCGGAAGAGTCCATGACCTGAGAGGATCTGTGTGGTGAAGTGGCTGGGAGTTATCCATGTAGTCTCCATTCTTTTCTGGACTCTTGGGAAGAACTGGAATGTTTGGCGTCCATGGGGCTCCTGTTCCCATTCCAGTTGCCACTTGTCGAGGAGGTGAGAGTCGATAATTCTGCGGACGGCGTCCCTTTCATCTGGTTCGGCGTATAGGTCCGGAGTAATGATCGTTTTCTCGATGTGGACGGGAATATAGAAAAAATGGAAGAAACCGGCTTGCAAAAAGAGATAAAGAAGATAGACAAATGGACGGGAGAAGAACAAGAGGAAGACCAGCCAAGAGATGGATAGACAGTGAATGCACTTCTAATACGTCTTCCTCCGAGGAGTGATTTTAGAAATAAACAGGATGGAAATCCTACAAATTAAGTTTAAGAAGAAGTTTGAGGAGAAGTTTGAGAAGAAGTTTGAGAAGAAGTTTGAGAAGAAGTTTGAGAAGAAGTTTGAGAAGAAGTTTGAGAAGAAGTTTGAGAAGAAGTTTGAGAAGCAGTTTGAGAAGAAGTTTGAGAAGAAGTTTGAGAAGAAGTTTGAGAAGAAGTTTGAGAAGAAGTTTGAGAAGAAGTTTGAGAAGAAGTTTGAGAAGAAGTTTGAGAAGAAGTTTGAGAAGAAGTTTGAGAAGAAGTTTGAGAAGAAGTTTGAGAAGAAGTTTGAGAAGAAGTTTGAGAAGAAGTTTGAGAAGAAGTTTGAGAAGAAGTTTGAGAAGAAGTTTGAGAAGAAGTTGAGAAGAAGTTTGAGAAGAAGTTTGAGAAGAAGTTTGAGAAGAAGTTTGAGAAGAAGTTTTGAGAAGAAGTTTGAGAAGAAGTTTGAGAAGAAGTTTGAGAAGAAGTTTGAGAAGAAGTTTGAGAAGAAGTTTGAGAAGAAGTTTGAGAAGAAGTTTGAGAAGAAGTTTGAGAAGAAGTTTGAGAAGAAGTTTGAGAAGAAGTTTGAGAAGAAAGTTTGAGAAGAAGTTTGAGAAGAAGTTTGAGAAGAAGTTTGAGAAGAAGTTTGAGAAGAAGTTTGAGAAGAAGTTTGAGAAGAAGTTTGAGGAAGAAGTTTGAGAAGAGAGTTTGAGAAAGAAGTTTGAGAAGGAAGTTTGAGAAGAAGTTTGAGAAGAAGTTTGAGAAGAAGTTTGAGAAGAAGTTTGAGAAGAAGTTTGAGAAGAAGTTTGAGAAGAAGTTTGAGAGAAAGAAGTTTGAGAAGAAGTTGTGAGAAGAAGTTTGAGAAGAAGTTGAGAAGAAGTTTGAGAAGAAGTTTGAGAAGAAAGTTTGAGAAGAAGTTTGAGAAGAAGTTTGAGAAGAAGTTTGAGAGAAATGAGAAGAAGTTTGAGAAGAAGTTGAGAAGAAGTTTGAGAAGAAGTTTGAGAAAGAAGTTTGAGAAGAGGAGAAGATGTTTGAGAAGAAGTTTGAGAAGAAGTTTGAGAAGAAGTTTGAGAAGAGTTTGAGAAGAAGTTTGAGAAGAAGTTTGAGAAGAAGTTTGAGAAGAAGTTTGAGAAGAAGTTTGAGAAGAAGTTTGAGAAGAAGTTTGAGAAGAAGTTTAGAGAAGAAGTTTGAGAAGAAGTTTGAGAGAAGAAGTTTGAGAAGAAGTTTGAGAAGAAGTTTGAGAAGAAGTTTGAGAAGAAGTTTGAGAAGAGAAGTTTGAGAGAGAAGTTTGAGAAGAAGTTTGAGAAGAAGTTGAGAAGAAGTTTGAGAAGAAGTTTGAGAAAGAAGTTTGAGAAGAAGTTTGAGAAGAAGTTGAGAAGAAGAAGTTGAGAAGAAGTTTGAGAAGAAGTGTTGAGAAGAAGTTTGAGAAGAAGTTTGAGAAGAAGTTTGAGAAGAAGTTTGAGAAGAAGTTGAGAAGAAGTTTGAGAAGAAGTTTGAGAAGAAGTTTGAGAAGAAGTTTGAGAAGAAGTTTGAGAAGAAGTTTGAGAAGAAGTTTGAGAAGAAGTTTGAGAAGAAGTTTGAGAAGAAGTTTGAGAAGAAGTTTGAGAAGAAGTTTGAGAAGAAGTTTGAGAAGAGTTTGAGAAGAAGTTTGAGAAGAAGTTTGAGAAGAAGTTTGAGAAGAAGTTTGAGAAGAAGTTTGAGAAGAAGTTTGAGAAGAAGTTTGAGAAGAAGTTTGAGAAGAAGTTTGAGAAGAAGTTGAGAAGAAGTTTGAGAAGAAGTTTGAGAAGAAGTTTGAGAGAAGTTTGAGAAGAAGTTGAGAAGAAGTTTGAGAAGAAGTTGAGAAGAAGTTTGAGAAGAAGTTTGAGAAGAAGTTTGAGAAGAAGTTTGAGAAGAAGTTTGAGAAGAAGTTTGAGAAGAGTTTGAGAAGAAGTTTGAGAAGAAGTTTGAGAAGAAGTTTGAGAAGAAGTTTGAGAAGAAGTTTGAGAAGAAGTTTTGAGAAGAAGTTTGAGAAGAAGTTTGAGAAGAAGTTTGAGAAGAAGTTTGAGAAGAAGTTTGAGTGAGAAGAAGTTTGAGAAGAAGTTTGAGAAGAAGTTTGAGAAGAAGTTTGAGAAGAAGTTTGAGAAGAAGTTTGAGAAGAAGTTTGAGAAGAAGTTTGAGAAGAAGTTTGAGAAGAAGTTTGAGAAGAAGTTTGAGAAGAAGTTTGAGAAGAAGTTTGAGAAGAAGTTTGAGAAGAAGTTTGAGAAGAAGTTTGAGAAGAAGTTTGAGAAGAAGTTTGAGAAGAAGTTTGAGAAGAAGTTTGAGAAGAAGTTTGAGAAGAAGTTTGAGAAGAAGTTTGAGAAGAAGTTTGAGAAGAAGTTTAACTTACTTTTTGGTTTCACGACCCTTTGAATGTACTCTTAGCCGTTCCTTTGCAAGGGATAATTATGTTATTGCTATGTCATAAATTGGGGATAATTTATATTAATAATTTACGCGCATTCTTTGATTTGATTTAGTATATTCCGTGTTAGTTGGAGCATTTCAAGATTATTCTACTGAATATGTTCAGTTAAACTTTAAATAAACTTACTTTATTTCATAGTTCTATAGATTTATTGATACAATTTGAACCCTTAGGTAAAAAGGGGAATAATAAACTTTTTAGTTAATTGTTTTTTCTGACTGATACGAAAGTTCACAATCATTAATTTAATAAAATCATCAGATTAAAGATTAGCTATAAAAGATCGAGGTTTTATAAGTGCGCAGATTTTTAAATATGAATTCCTTGGGTGAATACAGTCAAATTTGGTCACGAATGTATGGTTTCCTTATAGAATAATTTATGTTGTTCAGGATTTTATACGCTAATTACTTAATGATCATGAACATTGACCTGATTTTCATACAGAGTCCTGCACAAGGGATGTGAAATCGAATAATATGCTCACCATCAATAACAAATCTAGACACCCATCACTCACTCACTGGCACTATCGAACCCGTAGGTTCATGACCGCGCGGACATAAGCTCTCCATACATCCCTATCCTGAGCTAATGCTTTCCAATCATTCCCTGTATAATCTACTTCCCTCAAATCATAGTTAATGTTGTTCTCCCACCTTATTCTTGGTCTACCAACTGGGCGTTTTCCCTCTGGCTTTCCTACAAGAAGCTTCCATGCAAGTCTTTCATTCCCCATACGTGCAACATGTCCTGCCCATAATCTAGACACCCATACCAACATAAAATCAGCACATTAATAGTTTAATCAACAAAATGTTAATGTTACGCCTAAACAAAATAAATTATTACAAAGAATTACAATATATTATAACCTTGGCAAAAAACAACGGTTTCAACAAACAAATCATTGATAAGCTTATAAAGAAACAAAAAAGACATAACTAATATAACACAACTTGAAAGAGAATATGATAATAATACAACACGGGTAACATTAACATAAGCAGGAAATGAAACCACAAAACTAGCAGAACTTTGAAAAATATAAATAAAACATTAGCATAGCTTATAAAACAGAAAACAAATTAAGCAACATAATATACAATGGCATAGAAGAACACAACAAATTTAGGAATCTACAAACTAACATGTAAATATTGTAATAAATGTTATATTGCCAGGATAAGCAGAAACTTTAATATAAGATATAAGGAGCACCTAAAAGATTTCGTCTCGGGTCAAAAATCAAGCTATGCCAAACATCTCATTAGCACTGGTCACCAAATGAACACAATAGAAAATACTTTCACGATAATTCACAGAGAAAACATTCCGGCAAAGATAAATATATTTGAAGACCTCGAAATTATAAAAGAAATAACACCTTACTTCTTAATGAGAAGGAACCTCATTGTACGAGATCTTAAAAAAAAGTCAGTTACTGCTACAAACACTCTACATCGTCGTAAACAACACTAGTAGCAGGTCATCCTGCTGATGATGGAAGTTAACTTCCGAAAGACCTCCAATTAATATTTTATATACATCATTTTAACAAAGTTGGGGAAGACAGAACCTGCCAAAAGGTATATTTTAATTTTTAACTTTTATCTTATGAAAAAGTTTTCCTTTGCTATGTTTCGATTAAGAACGGAATATGCGGCTGCAGTATTACGAAACCTCAGTGTGTTACATTACTAACAAATTATACTTAATTTACTGCCTTATAATTTAATTTGTGTTAAAATTGAAGAGCCTAGGATCAAAGATTTAAACCATTGAGCGTTACGTATGTACTGTTTGGAAACAAGACCAAACTAAAGATCATTATAAAATAAAGCATGAAAAAACGTCTGTAATTTTTTCTAAAAAGCCCTTCTGTGACCGAAATTCTATAAGAAATTTTGATTATCCTTAACTCAGGAATATATATATATATATATATATATATCTGGATGTTTACATTATTTCCACTGAAATGAAACTTGTCATTCTAAAATACCGTTGAGGTTAATAGTTCGAAGGTTAAAAATATTAAAATGTCATTCTGAACTAATTACATTTTCAGCTGAAATACTTGGGTTAATCGGAAAATATTTCACTATAAACTTTTCAGAAGGTATCTTGGGAAAAGATAAGCGTTTTAGTACTTCAATTTTTTTTAACCTTTGATAAAATAAACTATAACAATCATTTGATATCTCAAAATTTTTTATAGGGATATTTGTTTCCGCTAAGTTTTTTAGTTAATTGATACAATGTGAGCAGTAAATAGTTTTATCATATAATGTTTTTTTTTGTTTCAGGATGGCGGCGAAAATATTTCTGAAGATTTTCTGGTGAGTAAAATTTAACATTAAGTATGCCTGCATGGATTGAATTTAATTTATGACTTCTTACAAAAGTCTAATATGATAATATTGGCAAGTTTCAGTGACTATTTAACTCATGCCCCAAATGGGAATCAATGACCAATCACATTTCAATGATTTTTTATTTACAACCAATCACAGTCGTGTTTCGCCTAGAATTTACCAACTAAAGTCTATCATAATGAAGAAAGCACCTCCTTTTCAACAATCTGAATAGGTCATGGCATTATTTTGCAGTGACTGACTCTCCAAGAAATATGGCTACCAGATTGTATATGTAGCGTATGAATGTCAGCAGAAAGCGCATGCGAGAGATAATATAAAAACATTTGTAACAATTGATTATACCACACACAAAAAAAGAAACCATGTTTGCACTTTCTTAAACGAATTATTTTCCAGGAAATGACGTTGCACAAAAATATAATTGACATATTTACATCGTAGGACATCAGAAATTAATTAATACCTACAATGTTGGTTATACATTTTTCCACTAGGGTGCATTATTACAATATTGCGATCCTTTGGCAATAAATAATTAGATCTGGTTGCAGTGATGAACAAAAGAAGGAAATGAAGCGTACTAATCGTTTCTCATTTGTTTTCAAATATCGCCGTTTACATAAAATATATAAATATTTTAAAATGACTATGGTAAATAATGATTTGTGAGTAAACAACTTAATTTTATTCGTTAAATAGTCCAAACGAATGCCACTTTTGATTTCCAAATTCACTAGATAGTCATTCCTCACTTTGTGAGTCGTGAATTTATCGATAATTTGGAAATCACTCGTGGCATTACTTATGACTATTTAACTCATGCCCCAATTGGGAGTCTATGACCAATCACGTTTCAATGATTTTTTATTTACAACCAATCACAGTCGTGTTTCGCCTCGAATTTATCAACTAAAGTTTATCGTATTAAAGAGAGCACCTCCTTTTTAACATTCTGAATAGGTCATAGCTTTATTTTGCAGTGACTGACTCCGTAAGAAATACGGATTCCAGATTATATATAGGCTATAGTGCATGAATGTCAGCTCATAGTGCATGCGGGAGATACTATAAAAGCATTTGTAACAATAGATTATACCACAAAAAAAAAACTACTGCTTGCACTTTCTTAAACGAATTATTTTCCAGGTAATGACGTTGCAGAAAAATATAATTGACATATTTACATCATAGGACATCAGAAATTAATTAATACCTTTTTGTAGTAGTAGTAGAATTCAAATGTTCTGGAGCTCTTGATTTATCACCATTCGCTTGTTAATACCTATAATGTTGATATAAATTTCTGCATTAGGGTGCATTCTTACAATAGTGCGATCCTTTGGCAATAAATAATATGATTTGGTTGCAGTGATGAACAAAAGAAGCAAATTAAGGGTACCAATCATTTCCCATTTGTTTTCAAACATCGCCGTTTACATTAAATATATAAATATTTTAAAATAACTATAGTTAAATAATGATTTGTGAGTAAACTGCTTAATTTTATTCGTTAAATAGTCCTATCAAATGCCACTCTTGATTTCCAATAGATAAATTCATTCCTTACTTTGTGAGTCGTAAAGTTATTGATAATTTGGTAATCACTCGTGGCATTACTTATGATAAATAGCTTCTTCAAACTAAAATTAATATAATTTATGAATACTGTCATTTTTATTATAATATCGTGTTATTAATCAATTACACATTACTTATATATGTATGTACAATTACAGTAGTAGGGGTTAACGAAGAAGAAACTGATATAAATAAGGAATGGGAGGCTATAAGAGATACTATTAAATTGTCAGCATCAGAAAGCATTGGTTGTTTAAAAAAGAGGCAAAACAAGAAATGGTTTGATGAGGAATGTGCCGACATTGTAAAGAAAAGAAAGCTAGCAAAAATTAAATGGTTACACGAGCCAAATGAGGTAAATTTAGAGCAATTGGGTAGTGTTAGACGGGAAACCACCAAGTTACTAAAGAGTAAAAAGAGGGAATATTTGAGAGAGAAGATTAATGATCTTGAAATGAATGCAAAAAATAGGAACATTAGAGAATTATATCAGGGAATTAGTATAGAGAAGAAAGGGTTTCAGGCTAGAACAAACATAATTCGGAATGAAAATGGGGATATGATTGCAGATTCCAAGAGTATATTAAATAGATGGAAAAGTTATTTTAATCAGCTATTAAATGTACATACAGAACAGGACATCGAGGAGGATAAGTTACAGACAGCAGAAATGTTAGTCGCAGAGCCAAGTGCATTAGAGGTTGAAATGGCAATTGAAAAATTGAAGATGTATAAAGCATCAGGTTCAGATGAGATCCCAGCAGAACTGATAAAATCAGGGGGAGAAAAATTGATGGACAAGATACGCTGGTTGCTTACTATGATTTGGGAAAAAGAAGCTCTTCCAGATGAATGGAAGGAATCAATTATCGTACCAATTTATAAGAAAGGAGATAAAACTGATTGCAACAACTATAGGGGCATCTCATTACTTTCAACTTCGTACAAAATTCTAACAAATATATTAGTAAGCAGACTTACTCCCTATATTGATGACATTCTAGGAGATCATCAATGTGCATTTAGAAGAAACAGGTCTACAACAGATCAGATTTTTAGTATAAGACAGATTTTAGAAAAGAAATGGGAATATAATGGTACTGTACATCAACTATATACGTAGACTTCCAAAAAGCATATGATTCAATTAAGAGGGAGAAGTTATATAGTATCCTGCTGGAGTTCGGAATTCCTAAAAAGTTAGTTAGACTTATACGAATGTGTCTAAATGGCTCAACGAGTAGGGTGCGTGTAGGCAAACAGTTTTCAGACACTTTTGAAATCCAGAATGGGTTGAAGCAAGGAGATGCACTATCTCCTCTACTATTTAATTTTGTACTAGAGCATGCCATTAAATCTTTAGAGAATGAGGAAGCTTACAACTCAATGGTATTAATAAGCTGTTAGTTTATGCTGATGATGTAGTACTACTGGCCGATAGCGAGGAGATACTAAAGGCCAACACGCACACACTATTGAGTAACACTAAGAAATTAGGACTGGAAGTAAATATCAGTAAAACTAAATATATGGTCTCACGTAGAAATACATTATATAATGGAAATGGACAGCTAATGACAAATGAGGGAAATTTTGAGGAATTGGCTGAATTCAAATACCTAGGAACAATAATCACAAATAGGAATGAGATGCACAAAGAAATTAAACATAGGTTCAATTCTGGAAATGCATGCTACTATGCATTGCAGAGACTTTTGATGTCCCAACTCCTTTCAAAAAATGTTAAGCTGAAAATATATAAAACTATTATTCTACCAGTTATATTATATGGGTGCGAAACATGGACTCTTACTTTAAGGGAGGAAAGGAGATTACGAGTATTTGAGAATAAAGTTCTTAGGAAAATTTTTGGACCAAAGAGAGATGAACAGACAGGTGAATGGAGAAGACTACATAACAATGAACTACATGGTCTTTATAGGAAGCCAGATATAATAAGAACAGTTAAGTCCCGTAGACTGCGATGGGCAGGACATGTTGCGCGTATGGGGAATGAAAGACGTGCATGGAAACTTCTTGTAGGAAAGCCGGACGGAAAACGCCCAGTTGGTAGACCAAGAATGAGGTGGGAGAACAACATTAACAATGATTTGAGGGAAGTAGATTATACAGGGAATGATTGGAAAGCATTAGCTCAGGATAGGGATGTATGGAGAGCTTATGTCCGTGCGGCCATGAACCTACGGGTTCGATAGTGCCAGTGAGTAAGTAAGTAAGTAAGGGGTTTTTAACTGTTATACGGAGTATTTAAGTACATTTTTATGTTAGTATTATTAGTATTAGTTCGAGAATTAATCGTAGTGCATAAAGTAATTTTTACATAATCTATTTGACTAGTTGGGAGGATTAAGGTCGTACTCTGCAAGTTTAAATAAATCTTTATTTTTATTATTAATTATTATTATTATTATTATTATTATTATTATTATTATTATTATTATTATTATTATTATTATTATTATTATTATTATTATTATTTTCAAATGCTGTTTGCGTTCGGCCGTTTTTTGCTGTATGTTTATTGGATTTCTGGGAGTTATTAAGGTAGTGGTCCCTCTCTCTTTCTCTCGTGTAGAATTTTCTCCCTCTTCTGCTGTAAGGAGACCACCTGCTGTTGAAGCGTCCCCTGTATGTTTTGGGGACTCGCTGTCAATGACCTCTTCAAATTCATTTTCAGAGTTGTCCATATTTTGTAGTTTTTCCCTGCTCCAGATTCGTCCATTTATAATCAATTTATTAAATTGTATGATTGCATGGCAGCCCTGCCTCCTCGCCTCGAGCATGTGTCGCTTAAGAAAGTCTCTTTCGCGGCGCATCTTCTCACTAAAGTCTTCGGCAATATTGATACCGGTCCCTTTAAGATATTTACTGTCTCTAAGGATCCAACATTTTATTTTGTATGTGATAATTTGCATACAATCGGTCTCTTTCCACTATTCCAACGACCTACTCTGTGCGCTCTTTCAATATCACTGTCCACCAAATCAATCCCGATTTGCGCCACTACTCTTTTAACTATAAGTTCAGTTTCTTCCCAGCTCTCCCTGTCTTCTTCATGCACACCATATATCACAATATTATTACGGCGACTCTAGTTTTCGAGATAGTCTAATTTAGATTCCAGCCATTTCAATCTGTCCTCCATCCGATGCATGTTCGTCTCAATATCACGAATTTTTTCACCCACGTTGCACTTTTCAAACCCCTCTTTCACTTCAGTTGACAATGTTTCAATCAGCTTTCTAACTTCTTCCATAATGCTTTGTCCCCTGCACACTTCAACCACTCTAACAAAAACACGTCCGCTCTTCTCAACGGCTAGCAGGTAACTCCAAATAACACTAAATACATGGTCACACGTAGAAATTCATTAAATAATGGAAGTGGACAGATAATGGCAAATGAGGGAAATTTTGAGGAGGTAGCTGAATTCAAATACCTAGGAACAATAATCACAAGTAGGAATGAGATGCACAAAGAAATTAAACATAGGCTCAATTCTGGAAATGCGTGCTATTATGCATTGCAGAGACTCTTGATGTCCCAACTCCTTTCAAAAAACGTTAAACTGAAACTATATAAAACTATTATTCTACCAGTTATATTATATGGGTGCGAAACATGGATTCTTACTTTAAGAGAGGAAAGGAGATTACAAGTATTTGAGAATAAAGTACTTAGGAACATTTTTGGACCAAAGAGAGATGAAGAGACAGGTGAATGGAGAAGACTACATAACAATGAACTATAGGAAGCCAGATATAATAAGAATAGTTAAGTCTCGTAGACTGCAATGGACAGGACATGTTGCACGTATGGGGAATGGGAGACTTGCATGGACGCTTCTTGTAGGAAAGCCAGAGGGAAAACGCCCAGTTGGTAGACCAAGAATGAGGTGGGAGAATAATATTAACTATGATTTGAGGGAAGTAGATTATACAGGGAATGATTGGAAAGCATTAGCTCATGATAGGGATGTATGGAGAGCTTATGTCCGTGCAGCCATGAACCTACGGGTTCGATAGTGCCAGTGAGTAAGTAAGTAATTATTTTACCTATGGGAATAAAAGTAGAGAAATATACGATTTATTCGTTCCAATTTGCTGATGATCGGCTACTGAAGACGGAAGATTACAAAGATTTAGAGTGCATGACACGAAAACTGAAGAAGGTATATGAAAAATGGGATTAAAGGTTAATTTGAACAAAACGAAGAATATGCTATACTTACTTACTTACTTACTTACTCACTGACACTATCGAACCCGTAGGTTCATGGCCGCGCGGACATAAGTTCTCCATACATCCCTATCCTGAGCTAATGCTTTCCAATCATTCCCTGTATAATCTACTTCCCTCAAATCATAGTTAATGTTGTTCTCCCACCTCATCCTTGGTCTACCAACTGGGCGTTTTCCCTCTGGCTTTCCTACAAGAAGCTTCCATGCAAGTCTTTCATTCCCCATACGTGCAACATGTGCTGCCCATCGCAGTCTACGAGACTTAACTGTTCTTATTATATTCTCGCTTCCTATAAAGACCATGTAGTTCATTGTTATGAAATCTTCTCCATTCACCTGTCTGTTCATCTCTCTTTGGTCCAATAATTTTCCTAAGTACTTTATTCTCAAATACTTGTAATCTCCTTTCCTCCCTTAAAGTAAGAGTCCATGTTTCGCACCCATATAATATAACTGGTAGAATAACAGTTTTATATATTTTCAGTTTAACGTTTTTTGAAAGGAGTTGGGACATCAAAAGTCTCTGCAATGCATAATAGCACGCATTTCCAGAATTGAGCCTATGTTTAATTTCTTTGTGCATCTCATTCCTATTTGTGATTATTGTTCCTAGGTAATTGAATTCAGCCACTTCCTCAAAATTTCCCTCATTTGTCATTAGCTGTCCATTTCCATTATATACTGAATTTCTACATGTGACCATATATTTAGTTTTACTGATATTTACTTCCAGTCCCAATTTCTTAGTGTTATTCAATAGTGTGTGCGTTTGGCATTTAGTATCTCCTCGCTATCGGCCAGTAGTACTACATCATCAGCAGACTATTATTGTAATTTTTTTGTATTCATGTGTAACATATGTTTGTCCTGTTTAATATGACTATTATTGTATTTTTTGTATTCATATGTAACATATGCTTGTTCTGGTGAGTGGAAGAGAAGGCCACATGGCCTTAACTCCACCAGGCTAAATAAATCCTATTCTATTCTATTCTATTCTATTCTATTCTATTCTATTCTATTCTATTCTATTCAGTTGTAAGCTTTCCTCATTCTCTAAAGATTTAATGGCATGCTCTAGAATATGCTATATAGGAGCTAAATCAAAAGTTGGGATTTTAGAAGACGAACATGGAAAAATAAAAGCATGTGACGATGTATATTTGGGAACGAACATTAGTGCGAATGGAAGTCATGATGCTCAAATTACTGAGAGGATAAATAAGGGCAAATCTGTAATATCAATATTAAATGATATTGTATGAGATCAGAATAAACATTTTAAAACAAAAACATTTTTAATGCAAAAATAAGTAGTACAATGACATGCGGTGGAGAAACATGCAAATTAAAATCTAGAACAATAAGTAAATTAAATTCTGCAGGAATAGTTTTAGGCGTTCGGCGGTAGTTTATAGAAGGGGGAAAAATGAGAAAGAGTGTAGTTAAACAAAATATGACTGTTCAAACTTCAATTGTGCATTTCATAAAATATCAAACTATTAAAATAGTATGATCATGTAAAAATGACAGAAGACAGATTCCCAAGAAGAATACTAGAATGGACGCACTTGATAGAAGAAGAATAAGAAGAAGTGGATAGCCAGAAATAATGTGAATTGATGGTGTTTTGAGTAGCATGAGGGGAAAAAAGGTTTGGACGATGGACATTGGAATGAAGAGACATGTGGAGGAGATTAGCAGTAGAGTAATAATTGGACGCAGGAAGATGTGAAACCTGCTATATAAAATAAATACAATTATTATCATTAATTATCAAGCTAAATTAGCTTATTAAGCTAAATAGCAGAATTCTGTAAAAATCACGATACAATTTAAAACTTAACAGTTTACATGGCTTCCTTCGTTGTCTAAGTCTTGATTTTTATGATTTCCACACTTTCATTCACTTGTAATTTCATTTTATATATGTACCCTCTTACTAATAATCCATATATAACTTTTATACAAGGTTTATACACATCTCAGTTGAAAATTCTTACTAATAAACACTGTATTAGCTGTTCAGTGTAGAAGAGGTGTACAACTTTACATGGGAATCGTTATACATGCCTCCACCCTTGTTTAAGGATTCTATAACTAGACAAAATGTCGGACATCAAGATCAACTGACTGTTTTCTTATGATTTTGATGAAAGTTTCCTTAAATTTAACCCAAAATGCAACACTTTAATGACTGTTTGATGGATGCACAGGCATAAATAATATTAATAAAGCTCTGGGTAGGAAAATAAAGGCATCATAAAATGCCTTTCGTTACACTCATTCTCGATTAGGCCTAAAAATATTTTAAAATTGAACATTGAATCACAAAAGGATATGTTCTACAATAATTGCTGTAGACAAGATTTAACCTGAATGTAGTTTAAATGCTTCATAATATTATTTTAAGAAAACTTCCTTGCATCTATAATACATAACACACACACCGATATAAAAATGTATTTTAGTATAGAGGTTATTGCAAGAATCTACATGTTAACTTGGTAGTCTTGTGGTTAGAGCTTGTGACTGCCATGCGTGAGGTCGTAGGTTCGATTCCCGGTCGAACTATAGTGATTTTTTTTTTTTGCTTGAAATGATATTTTGTTGTCGGTAACATTTCCTACTATTTTGAACGTTTCCTAACGCATCTTAAAATACTGCATATAATTCATAAGTAATGGGCAAAGCTTTTATTAGTTTCCAAGAATTGGTCGAAATTCTTGACGTTAGATGGCAGCACATTATCTGTGAAACCAATTCTACGTTTTATTTGACATTGCGTAAAGGAAAATGTATATAAATTAAAACACACTTATTTTTCCCGTACCTCCTCAATTAGGGAATCTCTTTTAATTCTTATCCATATTCATTTCTTACACAATAATCACTAGTTGATGTTGTTTTATTTCTGTTACAAACTGCGAGTAATATTGTTCTGACGTCATTATGATGACGAATATGTGACGTATTGTGTATAACTGCTGTTTTGTTATATAGCTCCGGCACAACGTTTATTAGTAAGGAAATTATACGTGATCTACATAAGGCTTATATATTGTATAACTAAACAACTGATGAAAGCCTGTATTAGAGATTTTTATTAGTAAGACCGGTAGACGATAGCCTACACAGCCAATTAGAAAAGCGAGATTTTGGACAAGAATGGCGTATTGATGCCATTTACTGTATTCTTTGTGCAAAAATCTCGGTGGTTTAATATGTTTGATTAAAAATTATCGGGAGCGGACGCATATTAAAAATATATTTCTAGGATATTTTAAAAGTTTGTTTAGAACGTTCCAGAAGAGGTCAAGTGGAACACGAACATTATTTTATGTCCTCAAAATCTTGCAGATAATATTCAGTTTAACTTATAACTTATGGATTCACACTTTTTTTCAATCCAACATAGGCCTCTTCTGTAAACCATAAACCTAGAAATAATAGAATGAGCAATAGTTATTTTTTATTAGCGATGTAATGTTTCGGCTGTAATCGAAGTTTCCGCTGTGTTCAAAGCGGCATATTGTTATTGTCCACCGCTGTGGTCTCGCGGTAGCGAGCTGCCTTATCACGCAGCGGGCCCGGGTTCGATTCCCCGTTGGGACAGTTTCCTAGGTGAGGTTTTTTCAGGGGTTTTCCTCACCTGTAAGACAAATGTCAGGAAGATTAGGGCCCAACGGCCCCTGAAAAAAATCATCCGGCCATCATCATCCTTCTGTGTGTAAAGCAACGGGAAGCTGCCACACCTACAATTCCCTAGTAAGCTGCAAAGCATAGCATGAAAATGCTATGATTGCAGTGAAAGACCTGTCCTCGAGCTGAATTACTATGGATGGATGGATATTTTTTATTGCTAAACTAACAACTCACTGGCACTATCGAATTCGGAGGTTGAAAGCCTCGCGGATATAAGTTTTCTTGTCCTGAGATGTTTGCTTAGTATCCGCTGTATAATTTACTGCCATTAAATCACGGTCAGTCGGCGTCGGTGGTCTAGTGATTATTTTCCTTGTCTCCAGTCCCGAGGGTCGCGGGTACAAACCCAGCCGAGTTCGAAGGATTTTTAGAATGGAAAAATCCAAAGGAAAAGTCCTCATATAGGGATGCTTCAAGCAGTAGATCCCGAGTCTGAACATTTTCAGGCTCGTAAAATAACCTTAAGTCTGAAAAAAAGGTCTCTCAACAAAATTTACCGACCTTCAGCATCGAAGTAATACCTTGCTTAGTTGCCCGCTATATGTCTCATTGTGTCCTTTATTCTGACCACATGCCACTTATCACATCTGTAGTGAAACTAGCGTAACTAAATAAGCGTGGTCTAGAAACTCATAACAAAAAAGAGGCTATGCTAGACTCAAAGAGCCATAAAACCAATAAGTATGTTATTATTCTACCTCATTCTTGGACTCCCTACTGGGTTTTTTCCTCTGGTTTTCCTACAAAGAATTTCCATTCCTGCCACATGTCCTGTCCATTGTAGTCTACGAGACTTAACTGTTCTTATTGTATCTGGTTTCCTATAAAGATCGCGTAGCCTATTGTTATGTAATCTTCTCTATTCACATGTTTGTTCGTCTGTCTTAGGTCTAAATATTTTCATAAGAACTTTGGTCTCAAATTCTCATAATATTTACTCCTCCCTTTAAGTAAAAATCTGTTTCACATCCACTAAAAAGTAAGTTTTATATACAGTGTGATTATAAAGTCCCAGTACATTTTGTGGATAACGTAGCGCAAATAAAACAAAAATTATAAGGTAGTTTCTAGTATCAAGTTAGTGTTCAACGTAACCTCCATCAATCTCAAAACATATTTCCCAACGACGCGCTATCGCCCGGAAAACATGCACCAACATATCCTCTGTAATCATTTCACTCGCTTGGCGTATGCGTTATTTCAGCACTTGCAGATTAGGAAACTTGGTTCTGTACACGTTGCTTGATGAACCCCCAAGCAAAAAAGTCCAGGGGTGCGAGGTTTGGCGAACGAGGTACGCCCTTCGAGGAAATGCCCTTCCAATCCACCTTTTCGGAAACCTGTCATTGAGATACCCGCGTATAGCCAGAGCACAGTGTGGTGGTATTCCATCTTGTTGCAACACCACTGTATCAATGATACCATCTTGCTGTAACTGTGGCTGTAAGAAAAGTTGCAACATATCAAGATACACGTCTCCCGTGATGGTTTCCTTTGGAATCTGTCTCTAACTTCCTCGTACGACTGGCCTCTTAAACGCGCAGCAACAATCTCTATCCGCTCTTGAATGGTGAACATATATGTATATTTCAAATGGCTGTAACAGAAATATGATATATAAGCGATTTCTTTAAAATGTACTGAGACTTTATAATCACACTGTATTTTCAGGTTAATGTTTCTTGAGAGAAGTTGGGATAACAAGAGTTTCTGTAATACATAATAACATGCATTTCCAAAATTGAACCTATGTATAATTTCTTTCTGCATCTCATCACTGTTTGTAATTAAAGTTTACAGGTTGTATTCAGCCATATTAAAAAAATCCCTCATTTTTCATTAACTACCTATCCCCACTGTATAATATATTTCTATGTGTGACCATATATTTATTGGTCATTAATTCCAGCCTTAAGTTTCTAGTATTATTCAATAGAATATGCATGTTGGCTCTTAGTACCTCTTCGCCAACGCCTAATAATACATTCCACGTTCTTAGGAACATGCCCCTATGTTTATGCATTTGCCATGGTCCCATGGGACCATTTTAATTTCGGAAAATTTTATCTCGGTGGAACCATGGCCGCGTTTCTTGACGGTTGTATTTTTACGGTGAAAGATCTTCATTCTTTTGACCAAGGTACTTTTTTCGTCTGGCTTATCGCCTTCGATCTGTCCAGCAATGGGAATCCTTTCGGCAGTGATGCTACTACTGTCATACTTCTTGCAGTCACCTTCTAATGCTATCGGTATATATTTCGTAATAGGTGAATAAAAAGCTATTAAAGTTGATTGTTTATTATATTATATAATAAGAATTATTATTATATATAATTAATTTATTACAATTACTCAATATTTATGTGCACATACTTTTGCAGTAACAGGTGTCAGCCTGCCACTGTAGCGTCGTCAGTAGAGTCGCTGTTTGCTTCTCCTACGGTTGCCATATCCTGTTTCCCGTCAGGATATAGGATTTTAACCTTACAATCCACAACCAAGGTGAAGACCTTATTCTGTACCGGGGTTAGAGTGGAGCGCAATGCAAAGTACATTTAAAAATTAAAGTTTTATTGTTGAAAATATAACTTAGTTACGAAGCAATCAAAATTAAACATAATTAAACATTTTATAGAAGATAACTAAATGTATAAATAACTGGTACATTGTTTTGAAGTTAAAAGAAATGAGATACATTTGTGAAAGTATAATTCAATTTATTTATTTATTAAATAACTAGTAGCGGTACATTTAAGTCAATGTGGAGGTTACGTACATTCAGAGCGCTGGTGCGCTCACACAATCGTTGCTGTACTGACTACAGATAAGAGAAAGTGCATATCGGTTCAGTGCTGTCTTTCAAAATGTGTAACCTGTAGTAGAAATGTACTTGCGACGTAAAATGCATTTTAATTTATGTATGCAACTAAGGGGTCGAAACCTGTACACGTAGAGAGAGGCGCGCTTACATGGAGTATCTAGACGCCCTGATTAATGTAGTGTTGAAATTATAAGGAAATCAAAAACATAAATCGCTCTTTTCACATATATTTTTATATGAGGTTCATGCGAACCTTAAAGGCTAATTTTATGTAAATCCTTAGAAATAAATAATAAACCCGCCGTGAAAACGGGCTAGCAACCCACTTCGAAGTGTATCTTATACATTGCTCGCAGTTCTAAGGATCAGGCCTCGGATCGAAGACGGAACAACATATTTGCAAAAAGAGCTAAAGAAGATAGACCAATGAACGGGAGAAGAACAAGAAGAAGACCAGCCAAGATATGGATAGACAGTCGATGCATCCAATACTTCTTCCTCCGAGGAGTGATTTTGGTAATAAACAGGATGGAAATCATGCAAATTATGAATATACCTAATTATAGCAAATAACTTGGTAAAAGGAGATAATACAAGGATATATGATTGCCGGAGAAATTATTTTCAGGAAAACAAAAACAAAATTATCGATGGTGGGATTCACGCGGACCTCGTATGCATTCTAGGCTTACATTAGCACTTTGGTCTTGATGAAGAATACCCTGTATTATGCTACTGTTAGCCTTGGCATCATGTTGACCAAAGATCCACGGAGCGTGTCATTTATACCTATGCAGTAGGTTCCCTGCTTTTATAGACGACCCTCCTAGAGAATTGGCACATGCTTCATGTGGAATGTAAATTCAAGGAAAAAGGGATAAAAAAGAAGTATCAAATGTTGATTAAAAACCCTTCATTCAACCGACTTCATTAATACAAATACTTCATGAAATGCCCTATATGATGGTGGCAGTTCGTTGGTTGTGATTAAGTCCATAGATGCACTAAGTAATAATTATCATAAGTAATGCCACGAGTGATTTCCAAATTATCGATAAATTCACGACTCACGAAGTGAGGAGTGAATTTATCTAGAGAATTTGGAAATCAAGAGTGGCATTTGTTAGGACTATTTAACGAATAAAATTAAGCTGTTTACTCACAAATCATTATTTAACTATAGTTATTTTAAAATATTTATATATTTAATGTAAACGGCGATGTTTGAAAACAAATGAGAAACGATAGGTACGCTTCTACTGCTTCTTTTGTTTATCACTGCAACCAGATCATACTATTTATTGCCAAAGGAACGCAATATTGTAAGAATGCTCTCTAGTGGAGAAAAAATGAAACACATCAATCTGTATATTAATTCATTTTTGATGTCGTATGATGTAAATATGACAATTATATTTTTCTCGATTATTACCTGGGAAAAAATACATTTAAGAAAGTGCAAACAGTGGTTTCTTTTTTTGGTGGTATAATCAATTGCTACAAATGTTGACATGTAAGCACTATTATATACAATCTGGTAGCCGTTCAGAATATTAAAAACGAGGAGCTTTGTTTAATATATGGTAATTATAACACTGATAAATATTTCGTGAAACACGACTCTGATTGGTTGTAAAACAGAAATCATTGAAACGTCATTGACTCCCATTTGGGGCATGAGTTAAATAGTCTTTGTAAAGGCCGCCTGTGATGGTATGGCTTATTAAAAAGAAAGAGAGAGGCAACGAAATGCCATTTATGCGTTCCTAGTATGAGTTGAACTGCTTGAGACCAACTGCAAGTGTACTCAACAAAGGGACTGGCTTTGATATTAGCATTTTCTTTATGTCAGTAACATGGCCATGTTCACCGTGTGAAGAGCAATTATACCTTCAAACGATTCTCACTTCTTTAATCTCTGCCGTAACCATGACAACGAGGTGATCAGAATTCCAGTAACGCCACCTGCTATTGAAATTTAGTCATGAAAATTATATCTTGCATGAAGATTGTTTAGTGTAAAACTGACTCATACGTTATTCGGTGTCTAGAGGACATTGCTTGCCGGGTTTTTCATCTCCGTCTGCTATACGTATGTAAGAGCTGATCATTAAATTCTCTTCCAGGTTACCACATTCCTTTGAAGCTTTTAGCGACTATAATAGTGAAAGCAATTACCCGGCAATTATTATTATATTATTCATCATCAACAACAACAACAATGATTAAGCCCAATGACCTGTTCCGATCTCATTATAGGTCGAATTGGTTCTTCCATCTGTTCAATGGTCTTCCCAATAATCTTCTCCCTTTTGGTTTATAATTATAGGCCTAACAGCGCATACCAAGAAGAATGTACAATTATAAACCAAAAGGAAGAAGAATGTTGGGAAGACCATTGAAGAGATGGAAGGACCAATTCGACCTATAATGAGATCGGAACAGGCCATTGGGCTTAATCCTTGTTGTTGATGATGATGATTATAGGCCTACATTCTTTTTGGTATGAGCTGTTCATTCGTAATACGTGCTGAAGATAAGCATTTTGATAGTATTTTATTCTTTCATGGAGATTAAATATATTAAGTTCTGTTCTTATATCTTAGTTTTTTTTTATCGGTCCTTTGGTTCCTGCTATTGCTCTCAACATCTTCATTTCTGCAGCCTCTATTTGTTTACTATCTGCCTTTGTTAATGTCCAGGTTTCACATGCATAGATAAGAAATGAAACTATCAATACTTTGTAAAATTTTAAAATAGTTTATTTTCTAGTTTTATTCAATAAAGTACGTTTAATTGTGCCACATAGATAATTGAATCGTTGTATTTTATTATTTAGATGTTATTTTTTATATTTTAAAACTATTAAAACCACATTGTATGGTGCCAAAATATGGACATTAAGCAGGGATCAAACACAAGAACTGTTCGCGACAGAGATAGACTTTTAGAGGAGGGCTTTTAGAAATTCAAGCAGAAGCGTTAAATTAGAAATCAACTAAACACCAGGAAAGTCATGCTAAAAAACAAGTTCTACGATGGTATTGAAGAAAGAAGACATGAAATGGTTTGCAGCTACGTAAAGAGGATGTCAGATGACAAGGGTACCAAATAGCGAGCAGTGAGTTCAAGGAGTGAATAGGACGGTGTAGTGTCGAGATAGGATTAGCAGAGAGCCTGATGAAACATGAGAATGCGGATTTATGGAAGAAGAGGGATTACAATAGGTGCTTGTAGGAAAACTACTGCTATTGTAGAGAAATTGCTAATAAGAGAGGAAAATATAAACAAGAAGCCGCCCCGTACTATGACTCTTGTGCAGCGTCCTCATCTATTGATGATTTCTAGATCGGATAATATTTTCTAACCTAATCTAGCTTTCCCATAATTATCATAAGTAATGCCACGAGTGCATTGATCTAGAATGAGAGGCGAAAGCAAGCAGTGGCATTTGTTAGAAAACTATTGAACGAATTAAATAAAGCTGTTTACTCACAAATCATTATTTAACTATAGTTATTTTAAAATATTTATATATTTAATGTAAACGGCGATGTTTGAAAACAAATGAGAAACGATAGGTACGCTTCATCTGCTTCTTTTGTTTATCACTGCAACCAGATCATACTTTTATTGCCAAAGGAACGCAATATTGTAAGAATGCTCTCTAGTGGAGAAAAAATGAAACACATCAAACTGTATATTAATTCATTCCTGATGTCGTATGATGTAAATATGACAATTATATTTTTCTGGATTGTTACCTGGGAAAAAATACATTTAAGAAAGTGCAAACAGTGTTTTTTTTTGGTGGCATAATCAATTGCTACAAATGTTTTTATATTAACTCCCGCATGCGGCATGTGTTAACATTCATGCACTATATATACAATCTGGTAGCCGTATTTCTCGCAGGCTCAGTCACTAAAAAATAATGGTCAGACCTGTTTAGAATATTAAAAAGGAGGAGCTTTCTTTAATATGGTAATTATAACACTGATAAATATTTCGTGAAACACGACTCTGATTGGTTGTAAACAGAAATCATTGAAACGTGATTGGTCATTGACCCCCATTTGGGGCATGAGTTAAATAGTCCGTGCAATTATTCACATTTAACATTACAAGTACATATTAAATCTATGAAACATGATATTGGACATGCGTTAAGAGTGTTTAAAAAATATGGCGATTATAAAAAACTGTTGGATCAAGCATATTAATAATCAATTACCCTGGAATTTGTGACTTTCGCCCTCTGAATTGAGTACTGTATTTCATTACAAGCTCATGCCACAGACCAAGGCTCTCGCTGAGAGATACTAAATAATTCTTGCCACTAAACAATATGAGTTCATGTTTATATAATTACAACCTAGTATACAAGTGTACATAATATATGCAAGAGTAGAGAAAGAACTTATTATTTTGACATAATTAAGAAGTATTTTAGCATTTAAAGGACATGATACATTAAGAGCAAAAATAGTAATTGATAATAAAAATTTAGAGCAAGTGAATAGTTTTAAAAATCTGGTTTCAAAATATCATATGTGAATATATTAATGACAAAATAAATAAATTTAATCTAATGTGTGACACTATTAAAAGAACCCTTAAAACACAAGAAAAGAAACAAAAATTAAATTTTATAAAGTATTGGCTCTTCCTGTATTGATGTATGGATCAGAATGTTTGACGATCACTAAAAGGCAAGAACAAAGATTGGAAACAGCTGAGATGACATTTTTAAGAAATATAGCAGGATGTAGTCTGCTGGATAAGAAAAGAAATGAAGAAATAAGAAAGGAACTCATTTTTTTCAAACTTACAGACCGAATAATTAAATATAGGAACGACTGGAAAGAACATATTGATAGAATGCCGGAAGGAAGGTTTCCAAAATTATTGCTAAATTATAAGCCGCACGGAAGGATAATTGTTGGACGCCCACAGAGTAGATGGTCTGAACAATTTTAACAATTCTAGTTTTCATGAAAGCGGAACGAGCCAACAGGCTTAATCCCTGGATGATGATGATGATGATAAATAGGTAGTAATGTTGATCTCAGGCTTCGGAAAATAACAATATAAAATACACGATAAAATAGGGTACTAAAATGTAAAATTATTTTTTTTGTAGATAACTTTAATTTTATTCTAGGTGTGTTGGAGATGATTTTTTTGTTGACCACTTTAATTTTATCCCAAGCGTGTTGGCAATTAAAATTATTTTTCATTTTTTAGTTCGGTTTTCTAATAAAGCGTGTTGTTTTAGTTTTTTTAAACTATTATTTATTTTAGTATATTATTAAAATATAGACTATACAAAAGACAATGTGGATGTGATCTAATATTAGCTAACTTTAACTAAACATTGAATAAAGTAAAATAAAATAAGTAAATTATCTTAGAAAATATTTATTGGTATATACAAAATGTTGAATAAAGTTATTATGCAGTTGATAGTTTCATTGTGTGGAATTTCAAATACTAGTTAATTTGGATTTAAATAATGATAGTATTTGACAGTTCCTGACATGACTGGAAAGTTAGTTCGATGCTCTAGTCATATATATTGTGTATAGACCTTATTCTGTGCTGGGGTATAGACAGTAAGGAAGTAGCCTATTCCTGTGATCTTATTTCTAAATTGTGATGAGCCGATACATTTTAAAACGCGTTGATAAATAACTTCCGAATAGCAAAATATGTGAATGTAGAGTTCTTATGTCATATGTATGGAGAAAAATTGCCTATAATAAAACTTGGTCATCCTATGATTACAAATAAGGGGAGAAAAGAGACCAATAAACGCATACAATGCAGGGATAAAAAAGACACTTGGGTTTGGATGTGCTATATTGAGGAGCTTGAGCACAAAGTTAACTATGATAGCGTTCGGCATGCAGATAATATTGGACTGCACGTTCCACAAATTCTTCGATACGTCAGCTCAAGGTATTTCAAAGAGCAGACCTATTTTAACTCTCTGACAGGAACATGCATTCTCCCGCATATGTACATAAAGAAGGGTGTAAACAACTTGTTGCCTGTACAAATCTACCAAGCTTCAGGAATGTGTTACAGGCTTTTTGGACACCAATGTGCCATTCTTATGCTGCTTTGTGCGCGCTTGTGCACAATGTTATACGTAACATGTATCTTTTTCTTTATTCAATAGAAAATAAATATAAGTTAATTATATTTGAAGAGAAAAATTATACGCTCAGACCGGGACTTGAACCCGGGGCCCTTGGTTCTCTAGACCAAGTGCTCTACCAACTGAGCTACCTGAGCAAGTACCGATCTAAACGCAAATCTTTCTCTATATACATTGTGATTCCCATCCACCAAATGCTGTGAAGCCATGCTTCTATCTTGCAAATGGCGGCTCCTTTATTAAGAAGACATATTTGGGAATTATACATTACAGCCAGTACGGCTTTTTCCAAGTTTTTATTATTGATTTCGTACATCTCAATGATGGATAAATCATATTTGAAGAGAAAAATTTAAGAAGACATATTTGGGAATTATACATTACAGCCAGTACGGCTTTTTCCAAGTTTTTATTATTGATTTCGTACATCTCAATGATGGATAAATCATATTTGAAGAGAAAAATTTTCTCTTCAAATATGATTTATCCATCATTGAGATGTACGAAATCAATAATAAAAACTTGGAAAAAGCCGTACTGGCTGTAATGTATAATTCCCAAATATGTCTTCTTAATAAAGGAGCCGCCATTTGCAAGATAGAAGCATGGCTTCACAGCATTTGGTGGATGGGAATTACAATGTATATAGAGAAAGATTTGCGTTTAGATCGGTACTTGCTCAGGTAGCTCAGTTGGTAGAGCACTTGGTCTAGAGAACCAAGGGCCCCGGGTTCAAGTCCCGGTCTGAGCGTATAATTTTTCTCTTCAAATATGATTTATCCATCATTGAGATGTACGAAATCAATAATAAAAAAAAATAAGTTAATTAATTTCTTAAAATATGTCAATATGTGTCATCAGTCGCGGTTGTACATACGTTTTTGTTATAACCAAATCAATGAAGATTTTTATGCATCTAAAGAAATCAAATCACAAATGTATAACATTATAATCTTATTCTTCTTTCTCAGTTCTACAGCCCAGGGTGGGAAATCCTCCTCCACTCATATATCTTTATTAGTTTCTTTTCCATTCCCTAATTTTCATTTTATCAAAGTTTCCTCTATTTTTTGTAACCGCCTTTTCCTAGGTCTACGTATTCTTTTACTTTCTAGCATCACACTATTTAAGATATTTTGGGTACTCCATTTTGATTCATTATACGTATATACATGACCTAGACAACCGAATGTAAGCGATTTTTATAAATTTTATAATATGCTGTTCTTTAAAATACGAGTATTTTCTATTTCTAGATTATTTCATATATTTCCATATTCCACTTCCACATACTGGTCCATAGATTTTTCTAATAATTTTACTCTGAAATGCCTTAATCTAATTACATCTCCTGTGTTTATTGTCTGTTTCTTCAGCTGCATATATTGGAACTGTTCTCACCAGCGTTTTATACGTTTTCTGTTTAGTTTTTTTTTCTGGATAGAATGGATGATTCAAACAATTTTAATATTTGCATAATATGCTTTGTTTCCAGTCATAAGTCAATTTATTTTATTTTATTTTAGATTTTGCAATTTATATTCAAATATTCTCCTAAATACATGTAATAATCAACATATATAGTTGATAATTTATAGGTTTCAAAACATTGTTTATATTAGATACAGACATATTTCTATGTTTTGTTGTATTTTTATTTTATTAAACCAACCTTTGATCTTTCTGTATGAATTATCTCCAGCATTTCTTACATTGATTGTAAATTTCGAGCTATAAAGGCAACATCATCTCCATAAGTAAAAGCTTGTTTCATTTCATATGTCCTTTTAAGTATAATTTCTCTACTACATTTTGAAGAACCAATTCAAATAAAACTGCTGAAAGGGCATCACCTTGTCTTACTCCAATGGAGATTTCTGACACTTTATTGGACATGGGCTTTGTAATTTTTTTAGGTTATTTGGATGAATCTGATAAATTTGGTCGGATTCAATAAGAAACTATACTATTAAAAAGTGCATAATGTATTAATACTATTAAATGCTTGCTTTTAGTAAATTAATGAGATATGCAATTGTGTTTTATGTTCATAACATTTTTTCAACAGTTGATAAAAACATATTTTTTTAAAATTTACTTCCATTTTGTCGGATACTTTCTTATGCATATATATTAATACGCTTAAGTGAAATATAAGATAGTATTTTATAGATACATTAAGTGATGACATTCCTCTAAATCAATACAAATTTGTCACAATCTTCTTTTAAATTGGTCATACGAGACTAATATTACATTCATGAGGCATATCTTCACAATTCCATACAGTATTATTTAAATTAATATTTTTCTTAAGTTATCCGATTTTCCGATTGAGGGTCTTTCCACTTTTCAGCGGTTGCCCTTTTACCAGCCGGCTGCTGGCCCTTCACATCCACATGTGTCAATCACAGAGGTAGATGATCAACAGCCAGTGTAGGGGTGACATGTGGTTAGCATGTCGAGTCCCCCAGCCGTTATAGCTGGTTCCTCAACCTGGAGCCGCTACTTATTGTAGCTACCCAATTGGCTCACGATGCTGGGTGGGCACCGGTCCCATACTGGCCGAAATACCATGAGAAAATTTCTTCCCCCATGGAGACTCGAACCAGCGCAAGTCCCGTAGCTCTGCGCCAAGGCTTCCTACCTTAACCGCTCGGCTACGGCGCGGGACGGTTCAAATCTCGACGCAGTTAAATCAGAAGAATAGTTTTTCCTGGTTTTCATCGAACGTCGTGACAAATTCTGAGAAGGAATTTATTGCCAGATTCATTTTATTATCATTATTTCATAATTTCAATAAAATTAAAGCCATTAATTTCTACAGAAAACCTATGACAAACACAGCAAGAGAAACACACAGCATATTGGATACACCTAAAGATCATAGATGTTATTTGCCATTATATGTTAAAGCATATCTAAATGAGAACGGAATAAATATATGTTTAAGAATATCAAGCGATCAGTAAATTTATAACACCTTTGAAGAACAAGTCATAGACATTTAATTAGCCTATACTTACCTTTATTTTTATAAACGTTAGAGGATTTCTGGGGAATGAGTATCTGAGTTGAAGAATGTCTCATCTCATAAACGTTTCACCACTTACCTGGAACAAAGAATTCATTTTGTACATTAAATAGTACCCCTAAAGGCTGTTCGCTCTTAAAGTGATCCTCATCAAAACAAAGCCATGTGACCTGCTCACTTTTCACTAGTTATGGACACCGACGTACGATGTAGAAGCTATTAGTACGCGAAAAAGTAGTTTCCTTCATTAAATTGAAACTATGTCCTCTGAATATACATGTTATTTTTCGTGAATGAAAATAATCATATTTAAAACGTAGAAAATATTCTAAAATATACCTAATCAATAATTACAACTTAAAATAGTTTATTACATATGGGTGATACATTTGTGTCATGCTTCAATCGATTCTCATGAAACAAAATGACCTAAAGTTTCGAGTCTTCTGTTACTGTGTCATCTCCCTGTAAAAATTGACAGTAATTGTGGCGCGAATGGCGGAAAGATATAATGAGAGTTTGTTGATGTTCGGATCACTCTAAGAGCGGATAAGGTATATGTTAAACAGTATTATAATATATCCATTAGAAACAAAGGATGTTTCACTATAGAATTATGCATCTTTTTATTGCAAGAATTGCTGCCTATACGAAACATTGTTTCATACTCCTGTTAGTATTATGACTAATTGCGACGCGAGGGAATTAATTGTTCTGGAAATTTTGCCGTAGATATGCTTTTTATATCGTAGCGTCACAATACACAGTGACGACTGCTTTTAACTTACCTCCCGAAGGAACTCGAGAAAGATTCTATCGATCTTCGTCGGAATCAAATTCATTAACCTCGCTCCTTACGATTAACGCGCTCCCTCGTGACCACCAAGGAGAAACAGAAGAAAAATTGCAGTGCATCCATTTTAATGACAGCTGTAGAATTTTACATATTAAGGAACCAAACCACACTTAACATTGTATTCTCATGTCTGTCTGCCTGATGTGTATTGGGACCCCTCTCTCGTTAGACTAACCGGTAACAATTAAGATTGATTATAATATTAATTAATCAGTCGAGATGATGTTTACTTGATGAAAATCCATATTTTTTAATTGAATAAAAATAAAACTTAGTTTTATTTGATTTTCATATTTATTAAGATATATTCAGTGACAGCTGTTTCGGTAAACTGTACCTTCTTCAGACATGTTACGAAATTATGAATTGTGTTATTATAGTACATGTCGACTGATCTAAGCAACAATACAACAATATTTATTTAAATTTTTTAATTTAACAAAGGGGATTCATTTCCAATTTAATCATTGTTTCGATCCAAATTTTGAAATTTTAAATGTTTGTGATAAGGGTAAGAAGTTGGACCTTTTGGAGGCTGTAGAAATAAGTAAATAGAAAAATAGTAATTAAACTGTTAAATTCTCAACTTGGTTTGAATTAATCCCCTTTGTTAAATTAAAAAAATTAAATAAATATTGTTGTATTGTTCCTTAGATCACTTGATATGTACTATAATAACACAATTCATAATTTAACATGTCTGAAGAAGGTACAGTGTACCGAAACAGGTCACTGAATATACTTACTTACTTACTCACTGGCACTATCGAACCTGTAGGTTCATGGCCGCGCGGACAGTTATCTATACATCCCTATCCTGAGCTAATGCTTTCCAATCATTCCCTGCATAACCTACTTCCCTCAAATCATAGTTAATGTTATTCTCCCACCTCATTCTTGGTCTACCAACTGAGCGTTTTCCCTCTGGCTTTCCTACAAGAAGCTTCCACGCAAGTCTTTCATTCCCCATACGTGCAACATTCCCTGCCCATCACATTCTACGAGACATAACTGTTCTTATTATATCTGGCTTCCTATAAAGACCATGTAGTCCACTGTTATGTAGTCTTCTCCATTCACCTGTTTGTTCATCTCTCTTTGGTCCGAAAATTTTCCTAAGTACTTTTTTCTCAAATACTTGTAATCTCCTTTCCTCCCTTAAAGTAAGTGTCCATGTTTCGCACCCATATAATTATTGGTAGAATAATATTTTTATATATTTTCAGATTAACGTTTTTTGAAAGGAGTTGGGACATCAAGTATCTCTGCAATGCATAATAGGACGCATTTCCAGAATTGAGCCAATGTTTAATTTCTTTGTGCATCTCATTCCTATTTGTGATTATCGTTCCTAGGTATTAGAATTCAACCACTTCCTCAAAATTTCCCTCATTTGTCATTAGCTGTCCATTTCCATTATATAATGTATTTCTACGTGTAACCATATATTTAGTTTCATTGATATTTACTTCCAGTCCTAATTTCTTAGTGTTACTCAATAATGTGTGCGTGTTGTCCTTTAGTATCTCCTCGCTAACTGAATATATCTTAATAAATATGTAAATCAAATAAATCTAAGTTTTATTTTCATTTAATTAACATAAGATTAATGGTTGATCATTCAACTCTAGATTAAGAAGACATTGAACTTGCTATATTTTTAATTATTCGTTGAACTATGGATTCAGCTAATGTAATTATATTAATGGTGAATAAATAATATACAAACATGGGATCGCTTCTTCTCTAAGAATGTTGACATTTCTAAAGAACAATCTCTAAGGAGGAAAACTACTCCGATTACATTGATTATGAAAACGCGTCTATTTACAGATTTAAAAGAAAATAGTTTTTGAAAATTAATGGGAAATGTTTAATAATACACATTTACATTTTGAATAACTTCTCTGTATAATTCAATTGTTCATGTAAACACAGTGATCAATTAAATAGAATCCAAGAACGAGATTGTAGGTTTTTTTACCAAGTTGAGTTTGATATGAAAATATTGTTAATATCACGTGCGATCTTTTTCCATGTACAAATAAACTTTGAAAATATAAGGTTACAACCTTGTTCCTGAATGTTATTCAATTGGCGACACCATGTTAAACTTATAACTGTTTCGAAGTCGCTGACAATACAAGTCAAGAGATTGAGAAGAAATAGGTATGGTTTGTCACCCTTAGAAGATAAAAAAAAATGTTACGACCATGTAATAATGCAGTGATAATTATTGGTGAAAGAACAAATAAAAGAAATAGGAGGTCAGGAGCTGTGTTTTAAATTTTTATATGATCTGCGAAGTAGTTTGATTTCTATTTATTGTACCTTAAAATATATGAGTACGAAAAAAATATAACTATTGTCTATTATCTTAATCGGATTCTTTCCAATAAGCGTCCTGTCGCATCCTATTATGAGTTCAGCCAATGTAGAGTGAATTAATTTAACTGATCGAGTCCATTGGCTTACCATATTCAATCTGCCAAAAACATGGAGTAAACCGTCTGTTAACGAGGATATTGACTCAACTACAAATAAACTCATAATGATAAAATTGTGGGCGTAAAAGAGCAATGCGAGAAGATAGATACGTCTGGTGTCCATAACTGAAAGACGAAACGACTTCTTACGTGGCGCGTGGTTCGCTTGGTACAGAGATAGTTAGAATAGCATATATCGGTAAAAAATTAAACTATGGATGTTTGGAAGTTGTAGCGCGTCTCCACTTCACTGATTATAGCAGAAAGTTGAGTGAAGAATCCAGTTCTTTTTGATGAACTAGTTCCTAAGGAGTAGTGGGAATAGAGTTTAAAAACATACTTCATTGAAATGTCAGATATTGCTAATTTTGTCGCTTGAATTTGCAGAGATGTACGTGATCAAGACTGTAGACCAGCCCGCCAATTGGCGGACCGCGGTCCGGATCCGAATCCTGGGAGTTTGGTTTACGGACCGGTTAAATATCGAATTAATACAATTTTTTAAACATCGAATACAACCAGTTGTACTAAATTTCACGTCATGAAGTTATTATTGCTGGCTTGGTTGGCAATACTGTATATGGTCGGAGATTTGACTGAAGATGAACGGGATTCCGTTTGAAACTTGGTATCGTGAAAAACTCGAAATTTGTGAAATGAGATATTTGAATATTACTCTGACCATATGTTAAGTTTATCATAAACATATTATTAATTATTAGAATTAATAACATCGGCCGCGGTGAACTAGTGGTTATGCTCCTTGCCTCTGCTCCCGAGGGTCGCGGGTTCAAACCCAGCCGGTGTCGATGGATTTTTTTAGAATGGAAAATTCAAGGAGTGAGTCCTCCGACAGAGACTTTAAGCTGTGGGTCGCGAGTCTGAAGATTTTCAGGCTCGTAAAAGATCCTTAAGCCTGAATGAAAAGCCTTTAAGCAAAATTTACCGAATTTTCCCGTCCTAGTACTACCTTGGTTTCCTAGATGTCAGTATGAGGCGGAACGCTGACCACGGACCACTCAAATTACATCTATACGAAAACAAGTGTAACTAAATTAGTACGGTTCAAATTCTTTCCTGTAGGTGGAAAGCGCCTAAATTTCTGTTAAGGGAAACATGGCTTACAAGACAAGAAGAAGAATTAATAACTGTGCTGTATCCTTTTAGTATTTACCATGTGTTTTGTTTAATTTATGCAATTCATACCCATAACATAATTTAAATAATTTACTTATAATATCAGTTACTTAATAAAGTTTCGTATGTTTAATGAACAGTGGTTCCGGACCTCCATGAAATCTAATTGGTGACCCCTGCTGTAGGGGTACCATATACATTTGATCCAGATAAAATAACAAAATATTGCTGTAGGACCCACCACAATTTAATCAATAAGGACATGTTAAAAATCTCTAATATTTAATACAAACTTATAAATAAATTCATAAAATACTCGAATAAAAATACCTCTGAATTTACGGTAAACACATCGACGTCGGCTACCGCATGGATATAATACAAACACTCTTGCTATAATTCATAAAGAAAGAAATCGAACAAAAATAAACCAGATAGAGGAACTTTAAACTTGAAAGAAAGCAAACAGTTTAATTTTAAATGAGAACACGCCAAACTCTTAAACCCTCTATACGAAATTACAAAACAGTCAGTAGCTACGGACGAAGCTGGAAAGTCGCTGCTGTCAAACGCGTCATAGAGCACAAATTTTTCTGCTGATGTTGGGAGCTGATTTCCGAAAGGCCTACAATTATTAAAAATGTTAAAATATTGATTACATAGTTGAGAACGATGACACCTTCCAGGTATCTCTTTTAATATCTTACTTTGTGATCTCTGAATTTACTTCAATTTTCTGAATTTTTAGCCGTTAACGGACTTCTTGTTAGGATTTTATTCAAAACAGTGAAGTAATTCTTTTAAGTAGAACTTTTTTTAACAAATTATTTTAATTACAGTTATATTGACACTTGTAATTGATAACATTATAACATTTACACGCTCACAGATATCTGATTTAAATATGTACAATATTGCTCCTCTGGTTTGACTTGTTATTCCGCATTCTTCTATCGATCTTTACCGTACAAAAACTGACTATTTAAAATGAACAATATATTTTTTATTTTTTTATACGTCCGCCGCTGTGGTCTGGAGGTAACGTGCTGCCTTGTCACAAAGCGGGTCCTGGTTCGATCCCCGGTCGGGAGAAGTTTCCTGGGTGGGTTTTTTTCGGGGTTTTTCCTCACTTGTAAGGCATGTCAGGAAACTTTATGGCCCAAAAGGTCCCCGAACATCATATGGCCATCACAATTATCATCATTCATATTCGCCTTAGATTAAGTTTAGGATTAAGGACTCTCCTGGCGCACAACTATTATCACCACCCATCGTATCATCAGGACAGAGCAACCACACCTTCCACGCGCCCCAATCTTAGAAGTGGGTTACAATTACGCCAATGCCAGGAGAGAACACCAGAAATGTCTAAGTGACAATCTGGGCATTGAACAAAACATTTTTTTTCTTTTATACAATATTCTTTGAATCTGTGGTATTTATGATATACTAGCTAACACCCGGCGTACTCTGCTACACGTAAATGAGTTCAATGTGTTTTTATGTTTAGTTAAATAAGTACCGGCAAAAAGAAAAATAATTATAAATTTATATCGTAATTATCAGTTTACCGCTTGTTTGGTCTGGTTAGAGGTAAATTGGCAGGTTTGCGTGTAATTCGATCATTTTAGAGGTAGATTCATCGGTTTAAGGGTAATTTTATCGTTTTAGAGGTAGCTTCTCATTTTAGAGGTAGTTTAATCGGTTTTCTGATAGTTTTGATCTTTATAGAGGTAGTTTATAGAGGCAATTTCATCGATTTAGGGATAGTTTGGTCGGAACGATTGGACTTTTTAGATTATGTTTCTGGTTAGGTCAGGTCAGGACATGATTGGAGAAGTTAGGTTTGAATATGTTAGGTTAGGTTTGGTTCGGTATGGTTCGGATCGGTTAGGTCAGGGTTAGGTCCGGGTTAGGATAGTGTTATGTCCGGGTTAGGTCAGGTTTAGTTCCGGATTAGGTCCGGGTTTGGGTTCTAGTTCGGGTTCGGCTTCTGTTTGAGTTCGGGTTCAGTTTGGGTTCAGTTTGGGTTCGAGTTTAGGTTCAGTTTGGGTTTAAGTTTCGAGTTATATTTTTCTTTCAGTATTGGTTTCGGGTATTTTTTGTTTTGTTTTGGATTCGGGTTTTGTTTCGGATTTTGGTTTCAGGTTTGGGTTCGGGTTTGGATTCAGGTTAGGTTCAGGTTAGGCACGGTGGGTTAGGTTCGGTTTAGGTTCAGTTTAGGTTCGGGTTAATTTTGTGTTTGGTACAGTTTAGGGTCAATGTAGTTTCAGTGTAGGTTCAGTTTAGGTTCGGTTTAGGTTAGGTTCATATTCGGTTTAGATTCGGCTAGGAACAATTTTGGTTGAGGTTAGGATAATGTTAGTTTCAGTTTAGGTTAGTTTAGGCTCGGTTAGATTAGGTTTAGGTTCGGGTTAAATTTGTGTTAGGTTCAGTTTAGGTTCTGTGTAGGTTCGGTCTAGGTTCGCTTTAGGTTCGGTTTAGATTCGGTTAGGATCAATTTAGGTTAAGGTTAGGTTCATGTTAGATTTAGGTTATGTTCAGGTTATGTTAGGTTAGGTTCGGTTATGTTCGGTTAGGTTAGGTTAGGTAACGTTAGGTTCGGTCAGTATAAGTCATGTTCGGTCAGGTTGGTTCAGTATAGGTCATGTCAGGTCATTTAACATTTAAATTGGGAAGACACGAATATCTTGTCAGTTATTTAAATGTGGCGGACCGCAGTAAGAACGAAATCAACCATAACTGTTATTATTATATATATTGTGTTGTTTTTAAAGGTATAGGAGTTGAATATCACATCTCTCTAATAGCCTATGTTCATCCCGGGAATCTCTTGAACATTTTGCAGAAAAGCCCCATCGCAATCGGATCAACGGTATGGCAGCGGATAAAATACAAACAAACAAACATGTTTATATATTAGATAAAACAATAGAAAACAAATTAGTAGAAATTACTTACATTTACATCAAATTACATAGTAATGTACCATAAATCAAGAAGGTAATGTTCCCTGGTAATGTACAATAGTAACTTAGAGTTTTATATGATTTTGTTTTCTTTGCGGTCCGGAATATGTGAATAACTGGCAGGATGAATTATTGTTTTGTCAATTTAGGGTAAATTGCGATACTGTATCCGACATAGAAAACTATTTGAATAAGACTGTGATGATTTTGTTAGAATTTACACTTACTATCAGCAAGTCCCAAACAGTAAAATTGACATTATTTCATTAAGTGAAGAAATTATGGACTCCTGTTTAAATGGACTATATAAACATAATATTATCCAGGAAGTCATAAATGAAAGAATACATAATACTAAGAAATGTTATTTTTCAATAAATAAAGTATTTAATTTCAAAATATCTGACACGTGAAACAAAAACCAGATTGCATAAAACCCGGTGTGCGCTGCTGCGCCGAAAAAAATAAAATTAATGTGTTCTTGCGTTTAATTGAATACGTGAAGGGGGAAAAATTATAAATTTATATCGTCATTATTTATTTTTAGATATACCCCATGCTGATTACTCATCGTTGACCGGGAATCTACTTATCCCGTTATTATTGGCATAAATAAGCTGAAAGACAAAAATTAAAGTGTTTTTATGTTTAGTTGAATAAGTTTAAGGACAAATTTATATGGTAATTATTTTCAGATACCCCGTGCTGATTAATCGGCGTTGTCCTGGAATCAAATTTGTTCGATCATATTGGCATAAATGAGCTGAAAGGTGAAAATTAATGTGTTTTTATGTTTAGTTGAATAAGTGATAGGGAATATTATATCCTAATTATTTTAGATACCCCGTGCTGATTACCCAGCGTTGCCTGGGAATCTAGTTATCCGGATCTTCTTGGCATAAATGAGCTGAAAGGCGAAAAGTAAAGTGTTTTATGTATAGTTCAGTAAGTAAAAGCAACAATTTATATCGTAATTATTTTATATATCCCGTGCTGATTACCCGGAGTTGCCCGGGAACCTACTTACCCCGATCTTCTTGGCATAAATGAGCTGAAAGATGAAAATGAATGTGTTTTTATGTTTAAGTAAAAGAGAAAAAAATATATCTTAATTATTTTTAGATACCCCCTGCTGATTATCCGATGTTGCCCGGAAATCTACTTATTCCGTTCTTCATAGCATAAATGAGCTGAGAGAAAAAAATCGTTATTGTGAGTTATCAGTAAAAGAATACCCGCAGTTCGCTGCTAAGCTTGCCCAGGAATCTACATATGCCAATCTTCTTGGCATCAATGAAAGACAAAAATGGTTATTGTCAGTTTTTCGTAAAAGATAAACATTTGTTTACGCGGACTTTTTTGCAGAGTTTTTTTAGGTGTTCAATTCTGTGTACATTAAAAAAGTAAAGTAAAGTAATCCCACTACAGGCCTCAGGAGGCCCTTCGGGTAGTAGAGGTTAAGGCTCCCACTTTTTCTGGACAATCGGCACTTGATGTCAGCCGGGTTGTCAGCCCTGCGTAACGGCCGCCTTTACCCCAGAACAAGCGTCTGGTACTTATTTACGTTAGAGGCTGAGTCGACCCCAGGGCCATAGTGCCGCCAGAAGGTTTGGGTCAGTTTAAAAATCCTGACCCCACCGGGACTTGAACCCTCGACCTTCTGGCTTGTAGCGCAGTTCCTTAACCACTACGTTACGGCGTCTGTGTACATTAATTTTTATATATTTGTTTTGGTTTAGGCAGCGTAAGCCAGTTAAGCATCCAAAAAGCTACTTTTTTCACGTTATTCAATATAAAGGGTGATTTTCACTACAAGGGGTGAAGGTATCACAACTAACTTATATCCTATGTTTTTCCTGGGAATCTCCTGAACATTTTGCAAAAACCCTCATCACAATCGAATGAACGATATGGCAGCGCATAAAATACGAACAATCGAAGAAACATTCATTTTAATAAATTAAATTAATAGAGTATGGGACAGATTACTTTTTTATTTACGCAATAAAGGTTATTATTTTCCCTCTATTATACTTTTTTACCATTGTTTTGAAATTAATTGGAAATTTGTATTTCAATACTCATCGAAAAAATAGTGAAAACTGATAAACCCTGATGGTACAAAGTTTACCGTAGAATGATGAGACCATTTCATAGTCTATAAAGTCATTTCTTATTTCTCCTGAAAACGAAGTGAATGTTTATTTATGCATCTACAATAAACAATTTACACAAATTGAAACCTTAATTACAAAAAGTCAATTAAATATTCAAAATTAAAAAGAAAAACATGTGTATGATGTAACATGAGACGTTATTAGCATAAGGTAACTTATACAGATAAGGTAGAATGTATTAATTAAAGTAATTGGGAAATAGAAGAAAGTAAACAGAGCCAGTGAGTTTATTCGAATTCCTCAATCTTGATTTCAGTTTTCTTGACCGAATTTTACTACAACTCATATAAAGTAGCAGACAATCTCACACAGCCGAGAGTCAAACTCGGAACACCTGAGTACTCTGAGACATGCTTTTATACCACATTAAAGGCTAAGATCAACAGGAACATAATTTATAAAATGTTATAATAAATCATGAACCTGTGACGCATTTTAAATTACAATTCTATGACTATTGAACTCATGCTCCAAATGGGATTCAATGACCAATCACATTTCAATGACTTTTTAATTACAACCAATCATAGTCAAACAAGTTTATCATATTAAAGAAAGCTCCTCCTTTTTAACATTCTGAATAGGTCATAGCATTATTTTGAATTGACTGACCCCCCCAAGAAATGCGGTTACCAGATTGTATTTATAGTGCACGAATGTCAGCTGATAGTGCTTGCGAAAGATAATATGAAAACATTTGTAGCAATTCATTATACTACAAAAAAAAAAATAAACCACTGTTTGCACTTTCTTAAACGAATTATTTCCCAGGAAATAACGTTGCAGAAAAATATAATTGACATATTTACATCATAAGACATTAGAAATTAATTAATACCATAATGTTGGTTATACATTTCTCCACTAGGGTGCATTCTTACAATATTGCGATCCTTTGGCAATACATAATATGATCTGGTTGCAGTGATGAATAAGCGTAACAATCGTTTCTCATTTGTTTTCAAACATAGCTTCTCAATTGTTTTCAAACATCGCCGTTTACATTAAATATATACATATTTTAAAATAATTATATTTAAATAATGATTTGTGAGTAAACAGCTTACTTTTATTCGTTAAATAGTCCTAACAAATGTCACTCTTGATTTTTTCCAAATTCTCTAGATAAATTGGAAATCACTTGTGGCATTACTTATGATAATTATCTAAATTAGCAACCCTTCTTGACGTGTTCTTATCTATTTTTAACATTCCAGTTTTTTATTTTGCGTTCTGAATCTGTAACATAATTTTCAAACACCCTCTCAATACTTTAAATATCGGGGAAAACATGAAGAAACATACTGTATTTTATTGTTTCACATGTTTGGAATTGCGAGAGAGATTCTAGTGCACTGAAGAGGTGAATACTGACTGACCTCTATGTCTGATTGATTGCTTCTCATATCGTACTGCGGATATGAAAAATGCATGTCTATCCATTCCATTGTTGATATTGTATTGCATTCCTCCTGGTTCTGAGTTCGATTTTCGTCACGTGTTTCTTTAGTATTATCCAATATCAGTTGTTTACCATAAAATAGGTCATTCTACTGTTGTCAGAAAATTGCTGCTGTTATCGCTTATTACATTTTTTACACTACGTGATTACCATTTACTATCGTTTCTGTTTTCATTAAATTAATTTTCATTCAACTAATGGAATGCATTAAAAATCGTAGCAAATTAAATAGTAGTGACGATTAAATGTAAATATAATTTCACAAAATGTTTAGACAGCGTTGACAGAATATTTGGCACGAGAACGTATTGATGGAAGGTTGGAGGGAAAGCGTCCAGTATAAAAGTCAAGAATAAGGTGGGAGAATATTAACTTGATTTGAGGGAGGTAATTTTATGGAATGATGAAAACACTAATGGAAATTGTATATTAATAGACTTTAATAGGCGTAATGTTGTAGATTGATTGAAAATAGAGGAAGTCCAAATAACCTTATTATTTTTACATTTACGTTAATATACCCTAATTATTATTTTTGGGGGGAATAGGCTACAGGAGCAGGAATAAACAATATCAATATAGAACTCGTTAAATTGTACAAGTTAAACGTAAAACAGAGATTATATATATATATATATATATATATATATAATATATATATATATATATATATATATATAGGGTATTTTAAACACAGGGCACAATTTATGTTATGTATTACCATATTACCAATATGTAGACAATAAAAACAGTTCATTACAACATGTATCCGGAAATGCTTGTTTCCGAATTATGTCCTTCAAAACAACGATATTCGCCGGAACTATTTATTTTCCGCAGGTAGTTTCCCTTACAGAAGATGTTCAAAATGACAACCTTTTCCATGAATACTGACCTCACATCCAGTCTCATGGCCCTGTGGACACTATCCCAAATCCCAGGAGTATTGCGTATTTCCTCACATCCTGCCACAATTCGATTCCGAAGGGATTCGATGTCAGGCACGGAAGGCACATACGCTAATGATTTTAAATAGCCCCACAAGTAGAAATCGATAGGTTTCAAATCTATGAACGTGGAGGCTCAGCAATGGGCCACCTCTATCTGCCCATCGACCAGTTAACCTTCGTTTCAAGTACCAAGTCTGAAGCGTGCAGGAGCGACATCATGCAAAAAGTGAGCTTGTTCACTAATGCTTCGAGGAGCGTCTTCATAAACTTGAGGTATGATGTCTTCCAGAAATGTGATGTATGCCAGTATAATAATTCTCTTTTTAAGTACATGAGGTTCAACTAATCGATCACCAATAATGCCGACCACATGTTGAGGGAGAACAATGGAACAGTTGCTGTTGCATTTTCACATGGTCATATATGCTGATTTGGAAATTTGTATTGTCATAATATCGTATTAACTGTGGTTCATCTGTGATTAATACTAAAACAGGAAAGTTCGGATTTGACTACACTACTCCAAGTGTCATTGGCAGAACATAACTCGTGCAGGGGAATCTACTGTTGACAAGGCCTGAACACGCTGCAAATGATAAGAATACAACTGTTACTTTCGCACAGTCGGGTGGGGAACATCCACTTGCAACGCTATCCTTCGTGAGGAGTCCTGGCATAGCGCAATTGTAATCCACTTCTTAAGTTGGGGCTCCTGGAAGGCAGAGTTACGTTACCTCGATGATGCGACAGGTGATGCATGATAATGAAGCGCCAGAGTTCTTAAACCTAAAATTTAGTCTAAATCCAGACCACAGGCGATTAGCTATAAATCCTGTAAGAAATATTCCTGTTGTCTGATTGGGAATTGAGCCGAAAGTGCATGAATTGTAGTCGGAAACTCCGACCACTAGTCCATGAGGATGATCGCTTTTGACAAGGTTAATAGACCAATATTATGCGAAATTCTATTTAGAAAAGGAATTATTTTTCATCTAATAGAATTTATCAAAAGTGTACAAAAATGTGTTAATATACAAATTGAAGATAAAACTAAGTAAACATTTTAAAATAGGAAGTCAATATATTCGCTATCTCCTTTACCTTTTAATATTTTTATGGACCTTGCAATTGTAACATTGAAAGTAGATAATAATACTGAATTAAAATTAAAATTATTTAATGTTATCAAGCCTTTTATGTGTTGATGACCAGGCCATAATATCATGATCACGGAATAATTTAGAAAAAAAGATTATTTAATTTAGATAATACAATAAGATCTTATAACTTAGAAATTTTAGCTAACAGAACTAACTTAACTTTCTATGAGAAATGTCCAATAATTTGCAACATTCTTAGCTATACTATACTGACAGAATAGGTTCATGTATTTAATTGCTTAGAATGTCAGATAAGCTTTAATTTTAACTTGTAATCAGAAACGACAATTTAACCATTCTACGAGTAAAATATTTCTGTCACAATGTTAAGAACTTCAAAGAGAAAAATTCGCCAAGACGTGCTGCTAAAATTTTACCAAGTAATGACCATTTTACAAAGTAATGGTAATATTATAAAATTGTTCTTATGTTTTCCGAATACTTCTGACACCTTAAAAGCCTGATCTTGCTCTTAGAAAGATACAGTAATTCTCATCTTATGTAGATTAGATTTAATGTAGTTATGAGCCAAATTGAAACTTGAAAATTGACTAAAAGCACCGCCTACAAATGGAAAATGTTGATATGAAATTTCTGACAACGGTGGCAGGTTATAAACTAGCAGAAAAAAATAAGGAAAGAATTAATAGTTGTATACGAAACTAAATATAAGACCACTTAAACCGGAAACTAATAGATAACTTAGGAAAACAGTCACTGTTAATACAAAACCAAAGGACGAAGGATTAAAAAACGACCAGTGACAAGATTAATCAAAGTATAGGCCTATAGTATTTTTGGAGCCGGAACAGGCAGACATAATTGACCATCGAATTAACAGCAGTAGCAGAAGATGATGATTCGAGGGAGGCAAATTAGCACTATAAGTGAATGACTGAAATACATTAGATCAGGATAGGGATGATGGAAAGCTTATGTCCGCAAAGCGATGAACTTCCGGATTCGATTAATTATATTAGTAACTTACAATACTTATCCAGAGAAGTCAATTCTAGACAATACTATAAAATTTTCCTTAAGTTTTCCAAAGACTTCTGAACCGTAAAAACGTCTGTGCATGCTCTTAGAAAGATACAATTATTCTCTTTTTGTGTAGGTTAGATTTTTTTCACTGCCATTGCAGAAGTATAATATTTGACTTTAGAGAAGTAAGCGAATTTTACCATAATTGTTGTTGGATGCTGTAGACAACGGGAAGTAAGTTCACTTACTGCAATTCTATAGGGAACTAATTTAAATATAATTGCAATAGTTATTTAGCAACAACGCAAATTTGTATACAATAGAATAAACAAAATGCAAGTATTTATTGATATTAACTCCTACAACATTAAGATAATATGAAATTTAAGAAAGTAGAGCCTGGAACTACGAAGTAATATTATACGCAATTCCGGAGTTAAGTAGATTTGACTGCTCGTATTTTTTGACTTCCTCGACACGTTAAATAAAACTCGAACTTAATATCGTTTTCGTCTGGTAACTACTATTAATATTTTTCAACCATACACCATGTGCATGCGGCAATAGATGGGAAGCGGTTACACGATGGAATCATGGGATGAAGCCAACATATAGGCCTATACGATATTTGAACTCGTGTTGCCAACGAACCCAAAAGCTAACTAATACAATTTAAGTACTCTTACCTATGAAAGACCCACCTAAGAGCTAACCTAACGCAATTTAAATACTCCAACCTGCGAAAGGTTCACCACTGTGGTCTCGAGTGTGCTGCCTTCTCATGCAGCGGACCCGTGTTCGATTCCCGGTTGGGACAGACTCCTTGGAGAGTTTTTCAGGGTTTTTCCTCACCTGTAAGACAAATGTCTGGAAGCTTAGGGCCAAACGGTCCCCGAGAATCATCCGGCAATCATCATCATCCTTCACCGGTGTGGAAAGCAACGGGAAGCTACCACACCTATACTTCCCTAGTATAGCTGCAAAGCATAGCATGAAAATCCTATGATTGCATTGAAAGATCTGCCCTAGGGCAGAATTAATATATAATAGAACCTGTGAAAGAATGCACTCTGTTTTATTTAGTGTAAATTAATTAGTATAGACTCTATGTTGGCTGCACTGGAACACAGAATATTTGTTAAAATCAATATGGCTGCCACGTATTCATGTACTTCAATATCGTGAAAAAAATATATTCAAACATTCGTTAGAAAACATGTAAAAAAGTCATATCACATGTTGTGAAGTTTAGCCGAAACATCAATTTATTTTTTCTCCACTCCACCCCTTCTACGTACAATTAGACATTCCGACTCTACCGACTACGCCACGGCGACGGACACAGTCGTTTCCCGGGAGTTGGAGGTAGGATTTGTCATTTGTTTCTGGACGTGTAAAGTATTATGCCAATGCCATCGACCCAGCAGAGCAGCTCTTGTGCGAATGAGAGAGAGTGATTACCTGTTGCTGTTCCTTTCTAAAATCCTGTCTCAGGTTGTTGCTTTTAGACTAGGCTGTATTAAATACACGGGGTAAGCGTGTGTAGTACGTTCCAGAAACATGATCGCGTTTTCCACAATGTTTGTAGCAATTATTAGAAGACGTCCGTGAATACAAATTGCTGTAATGACATTTTAAACAAGTTGGTGCTACTGCACACACAGCAGCCACAGTAATTCCTTTGTGGAAGAATTCTGTGATAGCAGATTACTAAGCACAGGATTATGGATTCAGGTCGCACGTTTACGTTCTTTTGGATTATTCTTTATGGGTTTTACAGTAAATTAGCTGTACCTAGGCCTATATCCAACATTCGCCAACAATAGAAATAAAGAAATGTTTTTAACAAGCAATAAAAGTTTATTTTCAAAAGGATAAGCCCATGCTTAAAATGTTTTCGATAATATACTGAAATGAATTGAACCCTACATTGAAATGAATGGCAACAACCTAAAAAAAATTAAAATGCAGAATATATTTCCTTTTCAATTTAAATGAAATAACTCTACTCAATATTAGTATGGTGTAGAAAGTGCACATTTTTTAATACTAAATACGTCTTACTTACTCACTGGCACTATCAAACCCGTAGTTTATGACCGTGCGGATATAAGCTATCCATACATCCCTATCCTGAACTAATGCTTTCCAATCATTGCCTGTATAATCTACTTTCCTCAATTCATACTTAATGTTATTCTCCCACCTCATTCTTGGTCTAACAACTGGGCGTTTTCCCTCTGGCTTTTCTACAAGAAGTTTCCATGCACGTCTTTCATTCCCCATAAGTGCCACATGTCCTGCCCATCGCAGTATACATGACTTAACTGCTCTTTTTATGTCTGGCTTCCTATAAAGACCACGTAGTTTATTGTTATGTAGTCTTCTTCATTCACCTGTCTGTTCATCTCTCTTTGGTCCAAAAATTTTCCTAAGTACTTTATTCTCAAATACTCGTAATCTCCTTTCCTCCCTTAAAGTAAGAGTCCATGTTTCGCACCCATGTAATATAACTGGTAGAATAATAGTTTTATTTATTTTCAGTTTAACTTTTTTGAAAGGAGTTAGGACAAGAGTCTCTGCAATGCATAATAGCACGCATTTCCAGAGTTGAGCCTATGTTTAATTTTTTTGTGCATCTCATTCCTATTTGTTATTAATGTTCCTGGGTATTTGAATTCAGCCACTTCCTCAAAATTTCCCTCATTTGTCATTAGCTGTCCATTTCCATTATATAACACGTTTATCTGGATATTTCAATTCTTTATAAATTACTCTTATTTTTGTTAGCACTGTACTCTATTTGCATTAGATAAAACTTTGAGAAAATTTTATAAAATCATAATATGTTGTTGCAAAGTAAATGGTTGTACTACTTTTCTCCCCTTTTGTACTTAGTAATATATATGATTACATAGTGCAGTAGTAACATCAATCCCTTTTATGCAATAACGTATTTCCAGATTGCAAACCGTAAACACAAATGTATATTCCGTCTAGACTAATACATCCCCACGTAGAGCGAGTGTGCTCCCTCGAGAGAGTTATTTAACCAAGCTAATTTATTTACGCTTATTACCCTACAAACGTTACGAATGAAAAGTGGTTAGCTAATCACATATGTATATTCAGGTTGATATTAAAAATGTGACATAAATAAATTAATGACTCTGTATAATACATAACAGGCTATAATATTGTCATTTAAAGTTGCGTAACACCAACAAATGTTCATTTAATTTCGTAACTTGTAGGTTATTTCTGATAAAACCGATCATGAGATCGTCTAAAGAAAACGTCGAATTTATAACTATTATGTATTATGTTGGTCCATCGCTGTGGTCTGGAGGTAGTGTGTTGCCTTGTCACGCAGCGGGCTCGGGTTCGATTTCCGGTCGGGACAGGCTTCCTGGGTGAGGTTTATGGGGATTTGTTTCTCCCCTGTAAGACAAATGTCAGGAAGTTTAGGGCCGAACGGTCCCCGAAAATCATCCGGCCATCATCATATCATCCCATTATTTTACCGGTGTCGAAAGCAACGGAAAGTTACCACACCTATAATTCCCTAGTCAAGTTGCAAAGCATAGCGTGAAAATGCTATGATAGCTGAAGACTATAGATAGATTGTGTTAATGCCTGGTATAATTATAAAGTATTTCACGAATGTACAGACATACATTTACTTTATTTGTATTTTATTGTACCTGAATTTCTGAATGTATTTAACTCCCTTCCCTTAGGCCTATACCAATGTTCTTGCAACTGTCTTTCACACAAAATCACGGTCCAATTTACATCCGAGTACACCACGAGTGTTCATTACTGTATCATTGCACAACATTCCAGAAATAGTAGTTTTTTCTATTTAGGAAAGTAATATTTCGCTGTAACTTAAATAGAACAATAGGCCTACTTTAATTACTTACTTTACATAGTAAAATTATTTGTTTTCTTACTACATCTAGCAGCATTGAACTTCTTTCTGCAAAGAAACGTATGACAGCGTTTTCGGATTTCAAAGTATAGGCCTAACAAAAACGTGTAGCTTGGTTAATATTACAAATGTTAATGCAAATAAAATGGCAAGGCGGTTGTTACTTAAAATCTACGTACTTACGGTGTATTATTTCATATCTCTCTATATATACATATATCCATCCATTCATAGTAATTCTGCTCGAGGGCAGGTGTTTCACTGCAATCACTGCATTTTCATGCTATACTTTGCAGCTTTAGTAGGGGATTATAAGTGTTGCTTTCCACATCGGTGAAGAATGATGATAATGACAAGGTAGGTGATGATGACCGGATGATTTTCGGGGACCGTTGGTCACTAAGCTTCCTGACATTTGTCTTAGAGATGAGGAAAAACCCCGAAGAAAACCTCACCCAGGAGCCTGTCCCGACCTGGGATCGAACCCGGGCCCGCTGCGTGACAAGGCAGCACGCTACCTCGAGACCACAGCGGTGGACGTGGACTATATATAGGCCTATATATTTTTTTTTGGAACACCATTACATGTTCCCGTACGGGATATAAAATATCATAGACAACATAAATATATAAGCAAGGTAACCATCCACAGTAATTCTGCCCGAGGGCAGGTCGTTCACTGCAATCATAGTATTTTTCATGTTTATGCTTTGCAGCTTTACTAGGCAATTATAGATGTGGTAGTTTTCCCTTGCTTTCTACACCGGTAAAGGATAGTGATAAGGATAGTGATGATGGTCGGATGATTTCGGGGACCGTTGGGCCCAAAGCGTCCTCTCATTTGTCTTACCGGCGAGGAAAACATCCCAGAAAAAACTCTTTCAGAGCTGTCCCGATCGGAAATGGAACCCGGGTCCTCTACGTTGCAAGGCAGCCTCGAGACCACAGCGGTGGACAAGCAAGGTATAGTAACTAATAAAGTATTAGATTTGTTTTATACAATATAGCCATGCCACGGTTCAATTCATTTTGTGACAAGGTGAAGAAATTTCGATTTTTCTATATGGAGCAATAATAAAAGAATTCCTACGTTCTCGTGTTTCTGTGCTATCAATCAATATATCTTGCCAGTAAAGGAAGGAATGCATATCCCCAGAAAAATAAATATTCTTTTGACACTGAATTTACTTTTATTTCATATTTTATAGCATTTCAGTAAATGCATGCTGTTATGCATTGCAGAGACTTTTGATGTCCCAACTCCTTTCAAAAAACGTTAAACTGAAAATATATAAAACTATTATTCTACCAGTTATATTATATGGGTGCGAAACATGGACTCTTACTTTAAGGGAGGAAAGGAGATTACGAGTATTTGAGAATAAAGTTCTTAGGAGATTTTTTGGACCAAAGAGAGATGAACAGACAGGTGAATGGAGAAGACTACATAACAATGAACTACATGGTCTTTATAGGAAGCCAGATATAATAAGAACAATTAAGTCTCGTAGACTGCGATGGGCAGGACATGTTGCGCGTATGGGGAATGAAAGACGTGCATGGAAGCTTCTTGTAGGAAAGCCAGAGGGAAAACGCCCAGTTGGTAGACCAAGAATGAGGTGGGAGAACAACATTAACTATGATTTGAGGGAAGTATATCATACAGGGAATGATTGGAAAGCATTAGCTCAGGATAGGGATGTATGGAGATCTTATGTCCGCGCGGCCATGAACCTTCGGGTTCGATAGTGCCAGTGAGTAAGTAAGTATAGCATTTCAGTTGTTTCTGCTTGTAAAATTTGTTTTTCCGCGATAGTGCGTTTTGTCGTACTTACAGCAATGGCGACCATGATTGAAAGTTCAACATCCTACATTTCGGGATTGCCAACCTAAATAACCGTACTGTAATATTACATTTACACCCACGTGCGGGAAGTAAAACCACTGCTCTGTATGTATACTTCGTACAATGTATATACAAAAAATATCCAAAACGTAGTGTTAATAAACATTATACGAAAACAAATCACTGAATTTTAAATTAACTGAACTTTATTTGAAACAATATAAAACAATAAATACGTACTTTTTATCATTTTATCAATAATAATGGTCTCACGGCCTCCTGAACTTTCAACTAATAAACATTGCCCACACTCTTAACGTTACTCATTTGTTTATAATGAACGTTCATATTTCCAACAAAGATGTTATTATTTTACTACTATTTATTATTTTGTAAACACCATCGCACAACAAATAATGTACAACGCACATTTATGAAGTGTTTTACAGAATCTCGGAAATTAAAAACCTCGCTATCGCTCGGTTTTTAAACATTTTCCTCCATTCTGTAAATACCACTTCCCAACCTTGCATCGTAATATACTATTGGAAAATGTAGCATCAAGCACTGAATTAAAGTAGTAGACAGGTAATTCCTAACTTGTTTGATCGATTGATGTGCACAAGTAGACTTTAATGTCTATAGGAATCATTTTAATTGTACACGCCGCTTGATGCTGGATCGAATTTGAATCATGCAAGTTTGTACTAACCGCGCTGGCACAAACGTACCAAGTACGTGCCGATTTGCACAAGTAAACGGTAGTCCGAGAAGCACTTCGTCCAACTTAGATGATAGGTAAGTTTTATATAGTTTTATAAAATACAATCGCACATTTCCTTTATTTGTTTTCATTTTTAATTATTTAAACAAAACTTCAATACGAGTATACGCATTTTTTCATTTCTTTAATGAACAAAGCTATGTTACCATGGGACCTGGCTTTCTTTGGAGAAGTATTCCATGAATTAAAAATTAAAATTATAATATAAAATTGTTAGCTAATGGGGTTGTCTCCTCAACTTCGTAAACGATTGTCTGTAGCGTGTTTCAAATCCCATATCAGGTTCAAATTTATTATTTAAAAAAATACACAAATTAACCATAATAATATTAATGATGATGATAATAATAATAATAATAAAAATAATAATAATATAATCCATCCATAGTAATTCTGCCCGAAGGTAGGTCCTTCACTGCAATCATAGCATTTTCATGCTAAGCTTGCAGCTTTCTAGGGAATTGTAGGTGTTGTAGCTTCCCGTTGTTTTCTACACCGGTGAAGGATGATGATGATGATAAGGATGATGATGATGGCCATATGATTTCGGGGACCGTTTGGGCCTTAAAGTTTTCCTGACATTTGTCTTACAGGTGAGGAAAAACCCGGATAAAACCTCACCCATAAAAACTGTCCCGACCGGGGATCGAACCCAGGCCCGCCGCGTGACAAGGCAGCACGCTACCTCGAGACCACAGCGGTGGACAATATAATAATAATAATAATAATAATAATAATAATAATAATAATAATAATCAATAATACTACTGTTTATATTAATAAGCTGTGGCGTAGTTGGTTAAGGCAATATACTACCAGCGAAGGTTCGAGACCCGGTGAGATCAGGATTTTTAAACTGTCCAAATCAGGACGGCTGACATCTCGTGCCGATTGTCTAAAAAGGTGGCAGCCTTCCTCTTCCACCCCAAGAGCCTCATCTACCCATTTACTAAATGTAATTCTCCAAATGCTCTGATACGCAAATATTTTGAAACTTTATATTATCTCCTCTTCCATATTAATACAGAACTACACTCTTAACATGTCAGGTCATAAGAATCGGTTCCTATACTGAGAATAAAAGCCCGATATATTTATCTTAATGTTTATTATACCAAACTTAATGTTCTGTTATGTGCCGTGGATAACAGACGTCAATCGATTCACTTCCTTTCCGAAAGGAATCATAACCAGAGATTTTATGCCCAGAAATATTCGTTCGACTGCTGGTGTTTGAGTCCGTATGCATTGGATTCAAATGCAAGCACTAGACCACCAGGACAAACATTGTTAATATCAAAATTAAAATTATGGATCGAAAAATAAAATAATTTGAACGTTTTCTGCCATTACCTTTTTAAATATATGAAACCTTCTGTGTCTATTTCCGTAGCCATGCATAACTTATTCAAGAGGACATCCTCACTCTCAACTTCCAGATAAAGTAATTGAAAATTGTTACTTATAGTGCTACCTGCCCACACATCCTATGAGCACCTGCTGCTGCTGGAACCTCAGGTGTACGTATACTCTGATGGGTAAGTACCATGGTATATTATGATCCAGAACAATGAGCGACCATTTTATCTACTGCCGTAAAATTTTAATGACACTGTTTTCTTCTCCTTTTGCTCACTGACCTTAAAGTTCTATGGTATAAGAACTAGGTCTTCTCTAATACAATTGCCAATTTATTCCCCCTACAACTTTTATCGCTATCATTTTATATTGAACTATTTCAAATATTTTCCAACTTGGTCCAACCACTTTTGGTTTTAGCGAATTCCAATGGAATGAAACTATTGAGGTAGTTTCCATGAAAAAAATTGTGAAAAGCATTTACAGACCTTCATAGATTCTAATAGATACTAGAAATGACCATGACTGATGTATATATTATATCCATCCATCCATAGTAATTTTGCCCGAGGGCAGGTCTTTCACTGTAATCATAACATTTTCATACTATGCTTTGCAGCTTTACTAGGGAATTATAGGTGTGGTAGCTTCCCGTTGCTTTCCACAATATATGTATGTAGTATATATATATATATATATATATATATATATATATATATATATATATATATGTGTGTGTGTGTGTGTGTTGTACCGGTATAATTGGAGGGCTCTCTTGATTGTAAAAATATAGTAATATAATGTTGAGTGATTCCGGGTTATGTGGCCGTGGTCCATAGTTGGTGTTGATACCAGACGTTTCGCCCTCAACTGCGGAGGGCATCTTCAGTGGCGAGTGCTTCTATGCGTGTTTCCTGGTCGGAAGATCTACTTAGATCTACCGTGAAAGCCTGCATTCAAATATAGTAATATGTTCTAGTAAACAAGTAATTGCCGACAGCGGCGTTTTAAGTTATTTGAGTGTATCTGAAGTAATCTGAAGAACTGTTTTAAATTTATTGTCTGGTCATATGTTACGTATTTTGGAAGTCGGTAGGTATTAAATACAGTTATATTACGGTCTTAGACTTCACGCAAATCCTCAGGGTTAAAACTCAGAAGGGGAGCATCGATACGGTTAGGAGGGATGAAAGATTGGTTTATTGCTTTTAAGAAACTTCAAACGAAAAAGAAAAAAAAAATGATGTAGCCTCCAAAAACATAGCGGGCAGCTAGAGAGATTATTGACCTCGAGTAACTTGGAAATGAAGATAGTCATGTAAAAGGCCACGCCCTAAATCTAGTAGGCCTATATCGACTTGCACATGTAGCCTATAGAGGTGTGTCAAAATATTTATTTTATCCAATGAAAATTTTGTATACAAATTGTAATGGCGACGGAAAAATAAGTCAAATCCACGACTTTCTTAAATATTTAATATAAAATGTTATGAAGTTAAACATGTAAGTAAGTTTGGCGAGTGCTCCCATATAGTAAATAGTAAGTAGGACGAATGCCCTATCTGAAGAACCGATAGTCAAAGTGAGTGGAGCGAGTGTTCCCATTAGGAGAAAGTACAAAAGAAAGATCCACGATAAGCATTATTAAAATTGAGTCGTGGTTTTGACCGTTTCTTAGCCAAGTTATAAGAGAAAAGTGTATAATTTACTATTGAGTGAAAAGAAAATTAATAAAATCCTTCTATCACGTCACCTGAAATTAGTTTGATCACTATTTACCTTAAATAGTTCCTTTTCTATCACCGGTTAAAATCATAAGTTCAGCCCGACCCTGAAGAAACATAGAGGAACTCATAGCTCGCCTTATCTATCACCGTACAGTTACATTTCTGGTACTGTGTGTGTGTGTGTGTGTGTTAACGCTCTAACGGCTAAAAATGTTGTTTTATTACAACTAAACTTAGCATATAGCAATCAATAAAGAAATTAAGATCGAGATCGTTAATTAACAAAATCGGACAATCAGTAGTAGGAGTTCACCTGAAACGAAAATTTAAAAATCTCTCTGAAGGTAGATATTTTCAATTTTCCTCAACGGAATTTAGTTGTATGCTATAAAAATTAAATGAGGAGTGTAGTCCCCAAACAGCGAAATCCGACGTTTGGAATTTGGGGATTTACCTGAAGCCCGAAATAAAAAATTCATTCTAGCAGCCGCCATATTTGCTTCGACGCAATGCATTTCTATACAATATAATTAGCCCTTAAATCATCAACGTATCTTATAATATACATTGCTTTAATTTATTTGATATTTTAATAAAGTAATGAAAACAATTAACCAGCAAATATTATTTAAATTTGTGTGTCAAATTATAAAACAGTAAATAATAGCTGAGAACTTATGGTTATTGATGATTTATTTTTACTATAGCCCGACACATTTAAATAAGCTACAATAAGAAATTTAATTCCTCAAATTTAAGTGTTAACAAGAAATATATTTTCCGTATGAAATAAAATCAGACCATATATTTAACTTGTTGAGATATTAGCTTAGTTTACACAATTTGTGTGTGAGGGTCTTTTTGCTTTTCTCATTTTTTTAAATTGGTTATTTAATTGGTTTCTTCAACCCTTGATATATCCACTTCAAGCTTTTCCTTCTCCAGGTCAGGATTCTTGCATAAATTTGTAATTTCTGATTGGTTTTATTACTCCAGATATAGTGTTATTGTATTGAAACAAATATTTATTTAACGGCATTGCTGGATATTAATTATAATTAAATAATAAGTTCAGAAATATCTCAGATATGTGTAAATATTTTTCTTTCAATATCACCACGTTCTTGAAGATAGCCAACATTTGTTATTTAACGGACCGTGTGCCTTCTCATAGCCCTGGACTGTCAATCGATTGCAAACAGACAAATCAATGCACACTAGATCAGTTTATAATTCATGAACAATATGTAAAATGTATTTCGTTAGGAGATGGAATGGAATGTTAGTAGAAACTGATTAGTTTACAGCTGTTTTATTGTTTTTCTTTTCCCAGAAACTATAGAGATATTATCAAACGAATAGATTAAGGTTAGTTTTGTTCAAAATTTATTCGGTTAATTAGATTAGGTTAGGTTTGTCAAGTTTGGGTTGTTAGGTTAATTAAATATTAATTATTAATTTTCCTTAGTTACAGACCAGTTAATTGGTTAGAGTGATAAGGTGACCTAGATTTTAATTACTTAAGTTAATTAGGGATTAGTTAATTCTGTTTTTAATCCCGAATTATTATGTTATAAGATATTCCTTTGTTTATTTTTAAAGAAATCTTTGAAATCTAGGGGCTGTGCTACGCGAACGTTGAAAACTTTGCGTTGACAATGTGTAAACTACATGTTGCGTCGGAAATCGCCAGCGCAAATCGTCGTTGTAATTGCTCCCCTTGTTTTTGAATGCATGTGATTTCTCTACAACGCTGAGCGCTGGCGCGAGAATTCTACGCTGACATGATGCGAACGTGTATTTGAACTACTTGAATTCCGGACGCACTTTGCTGGCGTTTCCAAAGAGTGCAGAAGCTATTATCCGTACTTATAGATGTAATTGCTAAAAACGAATTAAGATTTTATGACAAAATGTTGGCAAAATAGAACTTATTTTCTAACTTCAGCATGTTTAACGACGAAATTTTGATTAGTTTTGTTGCAAATCATGTTCTATATGAGCATGAAGGATTACAGAGATGCACAGATAAAAGGTTTGTTGTGACTTGAACTTAGTCAAGAAATAAATAAAAGCTGTAAATATTGCACTGTATCCTAGGGGATTTTCAGGCACGAGTGCATGTACATAAATTTCGTCTTCTATTAAATTCAAAATGTGATTAAACTGCTCATGCGAAAATGCGAAGTGTTCTTATAATTTGATATTATCATCAACTAGATATTTCATTATGCCCTCAGGGGTCCTCATCTAGGGGATATGTGGATGGCGACCACAAGGTGCCCAAGCTGTGCAAAACATTTCTTCCATTTACTTGTGTTTTGCACTCTTTTAACTTTACTATCTAACCTCTCTTGGTTAACTCTTGTTTTTTCGACCCCGACGCTATTAGGGCATCCGAGGGCTAGGGAGTCCTTCCTTTCTTCCATTTCTTCTTTCCTTTATTTTCTTTTCTTCTCCAGAAAGCCTGACCAGAGGCTATAAGATGGCAGTCCCATCACTGGTCTTGCCTTCCTTTGGCCAGCAACCAATCGAAGGGACTATTATTATGCTTTCAAGTCTTATATGAGAATTTCCCATAAGGGAAAATTTTCTATAGGATCGTAACAGGCCTTAGCCTAATACTTAAAAGGAAGAAGAAGAAGAAGATATTTCATTATTTATTATTGTTATTTCTTCTTTCGGCTGAACTTTAGAATAATTTGTTCTATTATTTTCCATGCAACATTCTTATGATACTTTTGCTCTAGGTACTTTTTTCGTCTTTACTAATATTTCGTACTATTTTAAATGTTTTTCAATGGTAATTATTTTTTTAAAATTATTACATATTTATCGATGAACGCAAATTATAACATGTTCCTCTCAATGATTTTTCAAATTTCTATAGAATTGAAGTGCCCACGCGCGAACGCTTATAAAATTAAATCCACCAGATGGCAGGACATATCTGTGAATGATCAACAATCACAATTAATTCCAAAACATAATTGAGAAATACATATTCGCTCGCTTCATTTTGTTAGGTTCCGATGGATCAATTTATTGTACATCAGATTGTTTATAGTATACTAAATTATATATATATGCAATTTATTTCATTAGGTTATGCAGGCATAGGTTTGTATACATCCATTTTTATAAATACCTTTGGGAATTTTTTTACGAAAGTTGGCCATTTCGATTTCCCATATATGTGGTATTATCAGGCGACAATTCCATAAACATAAGCGATGGACGACATTCGCTCCATGTGAAACCAGTATAATAATAATAGTAATAATAATAATAATAATAATAATAATAATAATAATAATAATAATAATAATAATAATAATAATAATAATAATAATAATAATAATAATACTTTATTTATTCTGGCAGAGTTAAGGCCATAAGGCCCTCTCTTCCACTCAACCAGCACAAATACAAATAAATATTCGACAAATATAGATATACACTATACTAATTATAAACATTTAAAGATACAATAAATGTAGCAATGTAAATGTCATGTACAAACAACATTTTATAGGGTAATAACAATAATGATACGATGATAATAATAATAATAATAATAATAATAATAATAATAATAATAATATAAATATGATACATTATACGGGAAACACCAATTAATATATATATATATATTACACTGGATAATAATGAAGTCGAGTTTAGAGCAAATATAAATTTAGATTTCTTTTAAAAGATGCCAATGTCCGGCAGTATCATGCCTACCGTAAAGCGCTGTACGTCGGGCGATATACAATGTATAATAAACTAAAACTTTACACAGCAAACATAGATATAAAACCATTCATTGTTCGCTATTCATTTTAATGTTACTCTTTATAACTGGGAATAAGCATACAGAAGACTCGGACATCATTTTTTATACATAAGAGGAAAATATTTGTGGCGGCAATACGTAGTATAAATTATATCAAATATTTACACAGGATATCGATAGAAACTGCAATGAAGCTCTTCAATGCCAAAGTACTACCGAATGTCATCCACGGCTTGGAACTAATTTGAGAGCATGCAACCGTAAAACAGCAAAGTTAGAGAGAATCTCAAGGCTAGATGACTGTGTAAGTACACGGCGTCCCGATTAGTATATGTATTAGCTAGAGAAACCTTTCTGTTGGAATACATCAGACTTAAAATATTACTGCCACACACGGAATGCCTTCAAGTGGTTATAAGGGAACTAGAGGATAAGATAGAAGAAATTCCGACCTAGTTCTATACCACGGATGCAATGACATCTACCGACAGGCAACATGCGGGCTATGATCTGAGACACTATAACGAGATTTACTGTACATGGGTTCGATCACGGAATCTGTAAAAGAAAGGGATGCCACTAACCTGACCTGATTGTGTATGCGAGAGATGTGACACCTACCACGTTATGAACTGTTCGTACAGAGGCGAATCGCTTACACAATTCTGCTCTTGACTATGACATTATATGCACACTAGTGCGCAATTATTATTAATATTATAAATGTTACTCTTGATAATTCATAATGCCAATCGTTACGACGTAACAACAGATATCTATTGTTGCATGTATTCAAATGTCTTAAAATACGTATTGTTTTATTTAATATTTTTGATTTATAGATTGTATTTAAATATAAAATATTTGTATTTTTTCATCAAAATATTGCGAAAGAAGATTATAGGAAAACTGTAATGTGAAAATGGAGGAAGAAAATTTTCCTTTTTATGTATATACTGCATTAGCATTGCTAATAACAGCAACTACGTATAAAATATGTATGTAAGTTTTTTTTATTTCGTTTATATAGCCCTCGCATTAGATTATAAAATAGTTAATTTAAAATCTGTTTTATCGAAATATTTTCAAAAGAAAGTTTATAGGGGTTTTAGTCTTTTAGGCTCTATATGAAATATACCCTATATTTCTACATTTGGTATTTCTTTTTTCCCTTTACAGGTGATATATACTCGGGAATTAATTTTTACAATCTTCTTCATTCTGTGAGATTCTATAATTTCCAGAAAATCGAAAGGAACTTCTTTATTTATTTCATTGTCTATTTTGTGCATATCTGTACTGCCACGAATCTCTAGATTCGATAATGCTAGCGAGTTAGCTAATTTTCCGAATTATTGATAAATATGATAGTTATTCACCACTTTTAGGTTCGATTTGATAATTTTTTGAGATTCATCATCATTAGACCATTCCACGTATGATTGTGAATCATCTGAGAACATGGCCTTTTTCACAAAGTTCTATCCAGCGACATTTCCTCTTCCTGGATTTGTCCTCTCCTATAGAAGTCGGACACGCGTCCAAGTCTTGGAAAATGGGCAGTGCTGAAGTAGAAACTGCTTGTTAAGGTGAGGTATAACGGTGTTGTGATCCCTGATGCAGCTATGAACTCGTGACAAGTAGCAAAATGGATGACAGTGAGTCGATAGTGAATTTTAAAAGAATTGGCCAAAAGTTGTTTTTAAGATTGTTTACTCTTAAACATGAACATTAAATAGTAATTCATAAGTTATTTATGGGAAATAATATAAGGTTTTTCAATTAATGAATTAATTCTTATCTTACCTCATACTTCATGTTTTTAACACAGGACCTGCAAGTTTTCAAGAGGTGTCCCTCTCTTCTTCAGCCAAAACCATGACTACCGGATTTTCTTGTAATGACACCTCTTGATAACTGAAGTTCCCGTGTTAAAAAAAAAACATGAAGTATGAGGTAAGGTAGGAATTGATTCATTAATTTAAAGGGGGGACCTACACCTTTAGCCATTAAACATATGACATATTTTAATATTTTTTTTCTCGGCAACAATGCTGGTTAGAGAAATGAAATTTGGTATGTGAGCATGTTTGTGTACTTATACAATCTAGCTTCAGTCGTTACGGTTAATTAAATAATCAAAATGTCAGCTCAAAATGTTGCATTCTCTTGCCATTTCCCTGATAATTTTCCTAAATTTCAACATATTTAAATTATTGTTCTTTATTTCACTCATTAATGTTGTAGCTATAAAATATACTAAAATTGTTTAATTATGCAGAGTGTAAATATTTTATTTTTAATTTAAAATTGATGCATACTCATTTTAGTTAAAATTGCATTAAAATATATATTTTTAATTAAAATATAGTATGTACATTACTAATTGTAGTATATTTTGTTCGTCTCTGTACACTACATATACATACAACATTTGATCTCAATATCTTGAAAACGTTGGGAGTTATCAGGGAAACAGTACTGAAAAAATAAGATACGGAAAACAAGCGACAAACTTACTGAAGATTTAGGTATCTTCTAAAATTAAAGGACTCACTAGAGTGACAGCATTGCACATTTTTAAACATAACTCGAAAAGTAATAGAGGTATCAATGAAAATCTTTCACTAATTTAAAGATGAGGTTATAGTCTATATGAAAAAAATAAAAAAATAAAAAATTACTTTTTTTGACCCTCAAAGGTGTAGGTCCCCCCTTAATAGTAATGCCAGTTTGGAGACTTAAAATAAACGCTATGCTATTACCTAATTGTTACTAAAGTGAAGAAGGTAACTTAAATTAATGATTACGACTCTTATTTTTACATCTAGATAATTGTAATACTACTACCTACGCGATTTCGTGGTGCAAGTGGCTAGACACGCTCTCCACCTATGCGTCCCGAGTTCAAAACTAGGTCACTCCATATGCGATTCATTATGGATGAGTCGAGTCAAGGTAGGTTTTTATGGGAAATTCTCCATGTTCATGTCATCTATTTCGTTTCATTTAATTTAATGTGCCCATGTGATGGATTGATAGACATTGTCGCTCGACATTCTTGTATATAAATAAATCTTCAATAATGGACACTATATCTCATTTCATACCTTAATCTGGCATTGAGCCGGACACAAGTAGAGGATTTACTTTGTATAATGCTTCGTGATGAGACATTTTAACGGTGTAAATACTTTGGAGAGACTTCAGTAAAGAGGGCATGATATAGCTTGCCTATATGTCACAATATCACCATGATATGAGTTTTATTTTACATTTACATACATCAGTCTTGAACTTAAAAACGCTAAAAAAAATAATGCTTATCCCGACCTTATATTTGTCAATTTTGATCCATAGGGTTGCACCGAAATCACTTTCTCGGTACGTAATAACTACGTAACAACTACGTCATCGTGTCTTCCTTCTACAGTGATGTTATAGAACAGTGCCAAATTCCTGTCTTCGTTGTCCTCTCTCCTACGTACCTCCCCTTCCTTCTTTATGCGCTGCGTGTGACCGCGCATCCTCCCCTCGTTATCGAAAGCCTCAAATAAGCTGTGCAAGTTAGTATCAGTGCCATCATCAACTTTGGGATCGTCGTGATCAGGTCGACTGTAGATCGAGGGAGCTGTTTGGTTTTCATCAGTCCCACAAGCCAGGGTAGGGCAACCAGGACTGTTAACCCTAGCCCTTGGCTGGACTGGATTGTGTGTGTATGTAAGCATGATTATTATTATTATTATTATTATTATTATTATTATTATTATTGACTTTTTGAATTATTGATGACCGAGTTTGTTAATTTATATTATTTCATTTATATCTTTCTTTTCGAATGGTCAAGAAGATACATTTTTGTTATATTATTTGTATTTTAGTTATCTGACTCATGATTCTCATTAAAAGTTACCTCTTTTTTTAGTTAACGCATGTTTACTAATTGTGTTTCTGTATTGATATATATTCTAAAGGTTTCTCAAGCCAAATTAATCCCCTTTTTCCTTCTAGCTTCCACGATTATAATACTGTTTAGCATTCAGTACTATATGTTAAGTAATTTACAAAGGAAAGGTGGATTAATCTTTGCCTTCTATGGGCCCGGGCAAAGAAATGTCGATATAGTCATTCAAAGACAAGGTAGGTAGGATAGTGCGGCGCAGGATAATAGATCAATTTTTGTTATTTGAACCCCTCCCATGTGAAATTTAGTGAATGTTTTAAACACAGTTCAAATAACCATTTTAATAGATTGATTCATAATACATTTAATAAATAACGTTAGCATATTTATTAGGGTAAGTATATTAAGTGTATATATATATATATATATATATATATATAGAGAGAGAGAGAGAGAGAGAGAGATGTTAAGAAAGCGCTACAAAACATCTAGCGTATTCGGCATTTAATCGTCCCCGGGCAGGGAGGGAACGTTCGCAGTTACTCGTTGAAAGGATTTTGCGGAAGGAAGTGGATCAAAATATCAACACAATACTTTACTGAAATAAAAAACTGAATAATCTGAAATAGATACAATAGTATATTACAATGCAAGATTGGGAATGGTATTTACAGAATCGAGGAAAATGTTTAAAAACCAAGAGATAGCGAGGTTTTAATTTCCGAGATCCTCTAAAACACTTCATAAACATACGTTTACATTATTTTTTGCGCTATGGTATTTTCAAAATAATAAATAATAGTAAAATAATAACATCTTTGTTGGAAATATGTGCGTTCATTACAAAGAACTGACTAACGTTAACAGTGTGGGCAGTGGTTATTAGTTGAAAGTAAAGGAGGTCGTGAGACAATGTTAGTGATAAAATGACGGCAGGTACACATTTATTGTTTTATATTGTTTCAAATAAAGTTTAGTTCATTTAAAATACAGTGATTTGATTCGTATAATGTATATTAACACTATCATTTGGATATATTTTGTATATACATACTATGTAGAATACTTGGAGGGCAGTGGTTTTACTTCCCACACGCGGTTTGTAATATGCAATATTACAGTATAGTTATTTTATTACATTATAGTTATTAGGTTGGCAACCCCTAAATGTAGGAAGTTTAACTTGCAATCATGATCGCCATTGCTGTAAGTACGACAAAACGCACTATCGCACAAAAAATATTTTACTATATTCTTTAAGGCGCATGTTAGAAATTTTGTCCCTTCTAATTTACGCATTTCTGATACCGATTAATAAATTCTAGTAACAGTTGTCGAAGCACTTTTTGTGATATGCACTAGATTTCTTGTTTAATGGAGTATAATTATTTCAGAGAGTGTGGATTATTACGATAAATTTCAAAACATACACATTACATTACTGGACTTACCATTCTTACATTACTGGACTTTAGTAAAGCATTCGACACAGTAGACTTGGACTTATTGTTGCATAAACTTAAAAACCTCTTACTCTCTGATAGTGCCACGTAATGGTTTAATTCCTACCTTCATGAGCGCCAGCAATCTGTTGTAGAAAATCATGCATTATGTTCTTCTAGGTCGTTCTGTAAAGCTGGGTTTCCACAGGGTTCGGTGCTTGAACCTTTGCTTTTGCTTTTTTCAATCTACATAAATGACATATCTAACTCCCTAAAGCATTGCAAACATAATTTATTTGCAGACGACATGCAAATATACATCCACACAGACAAATATTCTCTAAATGACGCTGTTGCCAAAATTCTTGACTCACTAATGACTTGGACAGTTAAATATGGACTGCAATTAAATCCTAGAAAGTCACAATCAATCATTATGGGCCACCAGAGATTATTATCTATAATTAACCAAAACACAGTCTCGCATGTGTCACTAAATGGAGTTCAAATCCCTTATAGTGAGACAGTAAAAATTCTAGGACTATTTATTGACAACAACTTAAATTGGAATACACAAATAAATCATGCATGTAAAAGAGTCTTCTCAATAATACATTCATTAAATCGTCTCATTCGCTCTTAGGAAAATGTTAGTGGAAACACTTGCACTGCCCCATTTTGGTTATTGTGACACTCTTTTTACAGGCTTAAATATTATTTTCACTCAAAGACTTCAACGTGTTCATAATTCTTACGCACGTTTTATTTGTGGTATTCGCAAATTTGACCATGTTACACCGTCCCTGGAACAATTATCGTGGCTGCGTCTGAGAGATCGTAGAGCTGTCCATTCCCTATCCCTTCTCTATAAAATATTTCACACATAATCGCCTAATTATTTATCACGCCGCTTCATCAGACTATCCGACACACATAATCTTGACACTCGAGCCCATCAGCACATTGTCCTTTATATCCTTCCTCATCACACTGTATATTATTCATTATCTTTTACGGTCTCACTTATCAAAACATGAAATTCCATTCCGCCCTATGTCGGAGACTGTCAAACTATAAAATCCTTCAAAAACAAACAAAGAATTTTTTAATAACAAACTAACTTATACAACTCACTGATAGTATTCTTTTAACAATTAATAAATTAAAGTATTTATGAAAATAATATTAAGATTAACAAATATTTTCTTTTGTTTTGTTTTAAATATTGTATAACCGTAAAATTAGTTTTCTATATCTCATTATTTTTCTTTGTTATATATATATAATATTTCTTGCTTGTATACATTTTAGTATTAGTTTTATTCTTAATTTTAACTAACATTAACTGGTTGCATTATAGATTGTAATATAATAGATATCTTTTTGATCAAATTTTTATTTAGTATTTAATATTAGAGTTAATTGATATTGTAATATTCTGATGTAATATATGTTTGTCCTGGCGAGTGGAAGAGAAGACCACATGGCCTTAACTCCACCAGGCTAAATAAATCTAAATAAAAAAAATCTAAAGAAAATAGGACAAAAATGAAGTCGCATTGAATTAGCTGGGTGAAATCTATGAAGTATACGAATTTGTAGGGACTTGATACTTTTAAGTGCTCTTAACACGGATCGTTGTGATATTCTAACTTCCTGACCTAGAAGCCAACCGGATTTTTTAGGCCCTAATTCAATTCTCGCGTGAATCTAATCGTGATTTTCTGTAGTAATAACTCTCCTGGGGCACGATTTCTTCTTATTTAAATCTGAACCAGTTTTTCGGCTTTTTTAAAATAATCATACGCACTTTAGACAAAAACAATGCCCTAATGTATATTGTGTTCAACCATGGTAAGTAGATTACTGAACTCGTGGTGACTACATGCGATATAAATGCCGGGAAGAGCCGGAAACGTAGCGGCGACGCTGACTAGCGTCAGATTCTGCAAGATCCTTCAACGAGTTTCGGCGAACGGCCACTCTTGCCCGGTGACGAATGCATGCCAAGTTCACTTTTGTAGTCCCTTCTTTGCAGCTTTCTGTACATAAGCATTAATACTTCAATACCATATTAATTATAAGTATCAAATTTAAACATAATTAATAATAATATCTCAGATACGTTTTGTGACCCTGGGTTCACTATCTCAAATTGTTTCTCTACATTCCCTTTTATAAGCAGATAAATCGCTTCAGTAAATTTTGAAACACCACCATCCACACACACACCCCCCACACACACACACCACCCACCCACACACACCACCCACCCACACACACCACCCACACACACACACCACCCACACACACACACACCACCCACCCACACACACCACACACCCACACACACCACCCACCCACACACACCACACACCCACACACACCACACACCCACACACACCACACACCCACACACACCACCCACCCACACACAGCACACAACCCACACACACACCACCCACCCACACACACCACCCACCCACACACACCACCCACCCACACACACCACCCATCCACACACACCACCCACCCACCCACCCCACACCACCCCACATACACCCACCCACACACCCACACCCACACACCCACCCACACACACACCCACCCCCACACACACACACACCCACACACACACACAACACCCACCCACACACACCACCCACCCACCCACACACACACCCACCCACCCACCCCACACACCCACCCACACACACACACACACACACCACACCACACACACCCACCCACACACCACCCACACACACACCACACACACACACACACACACACACACACACCACACACACACACACCACACACACACACACACACACACACACATATATATATATATATATATATATATATACATATTTGGTGTCTCTAAAGTTACAATTAATTTCCATGAAAACTCTGTTTTTTTATCTTTTCTTTGCAGTTAGCGATCAGGTAGAGAGGCAGTAGAATATCTGTAAAACTTCACAATAATATTTTTCAATTATTGACTTCCTTCATTGAAATGGAAAGTGACTTTAGAGTCACCCTAAAATAAATATATATATATATATATATATATATATATATATATATTCGTGGATATAAGTATGATTAAGAAAGATTTCTTCGGTTTTCCGCGTCACGAATTCAAGGTTGGCCTCTGGCTACTGATTTCGACAATTCGGTATGATCCTACATGCCATTACTGTATATATATATATGCATCCACCGCTGTGGTCTCGAAGTAGCGTGCTGCCTTGTCACGCAGCGGGCCCGAATTCGATCCCCGTTCGGGGCAGTTTTTCTGGGTGAGGTTTTTATCGGGGTTTTTCCTCACCTGTAAGACAAATGTCAGGAAACCTTTAAGGCCCAAACGGTCCCCGAAAGCATATGGCCATCATCATCATGATCATCTTTCACCGGTGTGGAAAGCAACGGAAAGCTACCGCACCTACAATTCCCTAGTAAAGCTGCAAGCACAGCATGAACATACTATGATAGTAGTGAAGGACCTGCCTTCGGGCAGAATTACTATGGATGGTGATATATATATATATATATATATATATATATATACAGGGTGATTCAAAAGTCACTTGACATTTTCGTCAAAACCAATGTTTTATGCCAAACTTGTTATTACATATGGAAAGTCATGACTACTGGATGCTAAACTCAGCACAATTAAATGTAGTGGCCCTCTAAGTCACGGCACAGACTCCATCTTTCTTGTGTACAGCGAAACACTTTTGCCAGCATAGCTGGTGTGATTGCAGCTACAGCCGCAGCTATTCGGTTTCTCAATTGCTGTAAGGTGTTGATCTTCACTTCATACACTTTGGACTTAACAAAATCCCAAACAAAGAAATCTAGTGGTGTCAGATCTGGAGAGCGGTCCGCCCAAATTCTCGGTGAGCCACGATCGGTGCACCTACCAGGGAAAAATTTGTTGAGGTAGTCACGAACAATGATGACAAAATGGGGTGGTGCACCATATTGCTGGAAAACCACAGTATCTTGTACAGCCTCCTGTGCCAGCTGCTGTTCCAGGTATTGTTCTAACGTGTTGTTTCCGCAAACATGAATGGCCCGTAAAGGTTTATTTTTGTTATTCCCAGCCACACATTTACCTTTGGTGTGTCTCTCTGAAACTTTTGTATGGCGTTTGGCTGTTCGCCTGCCCAAATCCTACAATTGTGCCTATTGACATGTCCACATGTATGCAATGTTGTCTCATCACTGAACAACACATGTTCCATGAGGTCTTGATTTTCAGTGGCATTTAACAGGTCATCACACATAGCTTGTCGAGCTTCATAGTCTTGTGAATTTTTTGGATGTGATATGGACGTTTGTTTAGTTTGAAGCGCAAGGTACGCCATACAGTGCTTTGGGACATACCCAGCTCTCTGCTGAGTTTTCTGGTTGCTGCACCGGGACTTCGTGAGATGGCATCCTGTATGGTTTGCACGTCTTCTGGTGTTCTAGCCGGTCTCCCTCTACGTGCCTCATCAACAACATATCCCTTCCGTTTCATTTTCATTATCCGATCTCTAATCGATTGCCTGCCAGGATCTGGTTTTCTGACTTTTTAGTGAATTTTTCTTGGACCTGCCATTACGTCAATCCTCGTATATGAGCGAAAACGAAGCTAATCTTTCCTCTATGGTTATCATAGTTTCCAATTACTTATAACAAAAATACATAAATTAACGATATGAGGAAAATGTCAAGGGACTTTTGAATCATCCTGTATATATATAGGCCTATATATATATATATAATGTTAGAGAATCATATATATATATATATATATATATATATAATGTTAGAGAATCATATATATATATATATATATAATGTTAGAGAATCATATATATATATATATATATATATATATATATGTTAGAGAATCATATATATATATATATATATATGTGTGTTAGAGAATCATATATATATATAAGGAAGAAAAATGACTGTTTTTGTGTTGTTTGAATACCTGAGTGGACTAATTGGTGTATTGCTAACGTATGAAATTAGAAGTTTTAGGATCAAATCCCGGTTGAGACATTTATATTTCTTTTCATGTCATATATACATAGCCTAATATATATAAGTGTGCATACTTGATCTCAAAGTGAAGAATTCTTTTAACACATCTTGATAGATACGTAACATTAAATAAAGGAACTTTGCTGCAATTAATTATATTAAATCTTACCACTAAATCTACTTTACATTATTTCATTTATCGCAGAAACTTGGAACATTTACACTATCGGTAGCTATTCATAAAGTTGTTGGATAGTATATTAAATCTTATATTGTGATTTAAAATTATTTCTTAAAGCAATAATTTAAGCTTTTCAATGCCTTGCTTTAACATTTCCAATACGGAATACTATATTACTATTTCATTATTTCAGGTATGCTCTTATTTTACTACCGGCCAAGTCTTATGATGGGAAATATTATTTATTTTGTAACGCAATATTTATTGCAATTTTATGTTCTATTGGTCGAATTTTAATGGGATCATACTTCCTAATTCTTATATTAATTAATAAATTGATGAAACATGAAGTAAGTATATATAATTTGTCTATGTACTATACATCTAGGCTATATTGTTTTCAAAAGTAAATTATATAAATAATTTATTATGCAGTCAAAATATGATTATCTAGTTAATGACTTGTAACATTTTCTCGTAATAATATTACATAGGGGATAGAGACAAAATCGGCCCTAATTTATTTATATTTATAAGGGACTAGCTAATAACCGGCGCGGCGTGCGCTGCTACGCCAAAATAAATGAAAATTAATGTGTTTTTATGTTTAGTTCAATAAGCAAAAGGAAAAATAATTATAAATTTATATTTTTAGATACCCCATGCTGATTACCCGGCGTTGTCCGAGAATCTACTTATCCCGATCATCTTGACATCAATGAGCTAAAATACGAAAATTAATGTGTTTTATATGTTAAATAAGTAAGAGGAAAAATTTATACCGTATTTATTTTTAGATACCCCGTTCTGTTTACCCGGTGTTTCCCGGAAATCTACTTATCTCGATCTTTTTGGCATAAATGAACTAAACGACAAAATTCGTTATTGTGATTTATCGTAAAAGTGCTGTTATGCTTGCACAAGAATCTACTTACTTGTCTCGATCTTTTTGGCATCAATGAAAGACAAAAATGGTTATTGTGAGTTATCCGTAAGAGATAAACATATGTTGTCGCGGACTTTGTTGTAGAGCTTTTTGAGATATTCAATTCTGTGTACATTAATTTTCTGTATTTTTTATAGTTTAGGCAGCGTAAGCCATTTAAGCATCCATAGAGCTACCTTTTTTTTTACGTTTTCCACTACAAAGGGCGATTTTTAAGGGAGTAGGAGTTGAATATCACAACTCTCTTATAGTCTAATGTTCATCCAGAGACAGAACTCTTATGTCTATTATTTTACTGTTGGCAGACTTACGTATTTCTGAGACACTGATCTTGAACTTGATACAGATTTATACTTATTTGTAATGTATGTAACAATTTAAAAAATGTATTCATGATCACATTTATTAATTGAATTTAAAAGTTACATTAGCACTAGGCTATAATGTACATCATATTGCAAATACATACACATTTAGAGTCATACGGATACAAGTGCCATTGATAACAATAATATCAGGACCATACTGGTACAAGTGACGTTTAATTTAGGCTGTAATGGATAAATTACATGCGTTATGTACCATATGTTCATTATAGGAAGTATTTTATTGGTTGCACTTGAAAATAATAAAAGTTGTTTGATAAGGAAATTCAGTGAATTATTATTCTATTATAAACTTTCAAGTACTAATATTTCAAAACTTGATTTATGCTACTTAGATCACTATGGTTCTCTTACTTACTCACTCACTGACACTATCGAACCCGTAGGTTCATGGCCGCGCGGACATAAGCTCTCCATACATCCCTATCCTGAGCTAATGCTTTCCAATCATTCCCTGTATAATCGACTTCCCTCAGATCATAGTTAATTTTATTCTACCACCTCATTCTTGGTCTACCAACTGGGTGTTTTCCCTCTGGTTTTCCTACAAGAAGCTTCCATGCACGTCTTTCATTCCCCATACGTGCAACATGTCCTGCCCATCTCAGTCTACGAGACTTAACTGTTCTTATTATATCTGGCTTCCCATAAAGACCATGTAGTTCATTGTTAAGTAGTCTTCTCCATTCACCTGTCTGTTCATCTCTCTTTGATCCAAAAAATTTCCTAAGTACTTTATTCTCAAATACTTGTAATCTTCTTTCCTCTTTTAAAGTAAGAGTCCATGTTTCGCACCCATATAATATAACTGGTAGAATAATAGTTTTATATATTTTCAGTTTAACGTTTTTTTGAAAGGAGTTGGAACATCAAGAGTCTCTGCAATGCATAGTAGCACGCATTTCCAGAATTGAGCCTATGTTTAATTTCTTTGTGCATCTCATTCCTATTTGTGATTATTGTTCCTAGGTATTTGAATTCAGCCACTTCCTCAAAATTTCCCTCATTTGTCATTAGCTGTCGATTTCCATTATATAATGAAATTCTACGTGTGACCATATATTTAGTTTTATTGATATTTACTTCCAGTCCTAATTTCTTAGTGTTACTCAATAGTGTGTGCGTGTTGTCCTTTAGTATCTTCTCGCTATCGGCCAATAATACTACATCACCAGCATAAACTAACAGCTTATTAATACCATTTAGTTGTAAGCCTTCCTCATTCTCTAAAGATTTAATGGTCACTATGTTTCTAATGGCCTCAATTTTAAAAATGGATATAACAGGTAAAAAGTCCCTGTGGTGCGTTAGAAGCGGTGTAAATAAAAAAATGTTCGTCTACGATCTATATAATATGTTCCAGTATTAATCTAGAACACCTTGAATAACAACACGCACATAACTTACATGCTGGTAAAGGTTCAGTGGGCGCAAGAAACTCCTAGCACATCTATGAGGGGGTGAGAGGGAGTGACATCTAGAAAAAATTGAAGTGACGATTTCATTGTTTTCGGGATCGCTAAGCCCATTGGTGTCAGCTCCGGCGACATTTAAACCAAAAGTTGACCATTAGCACCCTTAAGAAGGGTAAAAAAAAATAATAATAATAGCTTTATTTTACCTGCAGAGTTAAGGCCTTAAGGCCTTGTCTAAAGAAAAGGAATGACAAAATAACAAAAAATAATCACGATTAGTATCAAATCAATAGTTTCTGGGGTTGCTAAGATGATTGCCGACAGTTGAGACGACATTTAAGCTCAGTGTTTTATCCATAATTCCTAAAGGAGTGAAGAAGGTGAGATGGGGCAAAAAGTAAGATATCAAAAATTGTCGATATTAGTGTTGAATCCATGACTTTCGGGGTCGCTAAGTGGATTAGTAACAATCTCGATGCAAATTAACCCTAATCGAATGAGAAACAGTGAAAAATAATATCATCGTTGGGATTAGTGTCAAAACCATGGTTTTCGGGATAAATTATCCGATTAGTTACAGTGTTAATGAAAGTTTAGCCCAAATTTGTCCACTAACCAATTCGGAGCTAAGTTTCAATTATGCTGTAAGCAAACTTGCATAAGATATTATTCCACCGACTCCGTGTACTGATGGAACCAAAGTGCTACTTTTACCCGCCATATGACTGATTTATGTACGCAACTGCCATCGACAGAACCATTGTTCTTAGGGGACATCATATGTTAGGGATAAGACTGAATACAAGAAAAGTTGGTGACAGTAATTAGGAACTTCCATTTCTTATTTATCTATATTATATATGGACCAACCTTATGAGACGTTTACGTTATTTCCATGATGTCAATAGATATCCTTTATTTAAAATTTCATTTCGAGCGGAATTTATGCTCCATACTGATTAACCTGTGAATTCTGCTGTTATTTTCACACACCCTCATTGGCTAATGTAAGATATTTCCTATAAACTGTTTGAAAACATTCAAAATAATATGTTTCTCTCCACTTTTCAAATTATTTCCTTTCCAATATTTCAGACTATAATTATACAGATGCAGTCATCTTGAGACAAATGAAGTTCAACATATTCTGAATTGCGCATGCGTAAGAAGAAAACATTGCTTATTTAATCTATTACTTTTTTTTCAAATGCCCCAGGTTTGTATTTCGACATTTCTGGTTTCTCTCCTGGCATGGCGTACTTGTAACCCACTTCTGAGGTTGGGGCGCCTGGAAGGCGGGGTCACGTTACCCCGATGATATGATGGGTGGTGATGATGATAATGGTGCACCAGGAGAGTCCCTAATCCTAAGCTTAACCTAAGATGAATATGAATGATGATGATTGCGCTGGCCATATGATTTCGTGGTCCGTTTGGGCCTTAAAGTTTTCCTGACATTTGTCTTACAGGCGAGGAAAAACCCCGATAAAAATCTCACCCAGAAAACTATCCCGACCGGGGATCGAACCCGGGCCCGCTGCGTGACAAGGCAGCACGCTACCCCGAGACCACAGCGGTGGACTTCCTTTCCAATATTTCAGACTATAATTTTACAGATGCAGCCATCTTCAGACAAATGAAGTTCAACATATTCCGAATTGCGCATGCGTAAAAATAAAACAATGCATATTTAATCTATTGAAATTGTGATTATATATTTTAAAATTCTCTATTAGAACTTATGTAGACTTGAACTAGACAATACGTATTTATATTATTTTTATTTTTAGTGTTAAAGAGGAAGCTACATTTTCTTACACGCTGAAAGATACAGCCATTATGAAACCAATAAAAATGCACTCATACTTCTACTTTGTTTACATTACAACTGGAACTTAGCTCGGAGTTAGTATAGCACCCTTATTGGGTTAAAGGGTTGAAATACAATTTTAAAAAGTGACTAAGGTCGGTATGCTGATTAATCACAGTCCCGATGATATTTAAGCTCATGTTAACCTCTGGTACCCCTAATGAGGGTGTGAGAGTGAGAAGGGATACAAAAATAACAGTAGCCGTGATTAGTGTCAAATCCATAGTTTGGGTGTCGCTACACTGATCTGTGACAGTGTAAATGTCCACTGGACTATCCAGCGATTTATTTATACTGGATCTGTCTAGGATTGTCCAAGATAAGACTGACCTCAAGCTGCAAGGTCTCCTGTTGCCGCGAAAGTAGTGGCGGGTGGTATTCGCCGAAATGCTGTCCAAAATAGTGATTGACGGCTCACAAACTGAACGTAGGCCCTATGTCCAGGCTACTCACTGAGGACCTTAGCCTTAGAGCTTACTGACGGAGTACCGGACATTACCCATCTCCACGGCTGATGAAGCAGTGTGTATTAAGATCCAGATATCTCCTCTGGCCGTAAGCTCACAATGGTCACAGAAGAATCCTCTTTACTGATGAGACAAATTTCACCGTTGTGGAGAGTATTAATCAGTAAAATGAGAGGATGTGTGCTTTAAACTCTAGGAAAGCTCATAAAATAGCTCCGAAAATGGACAAATGAAAACATGAAACTGCAGTTATGCACCTGTAGTGAGAGGCATTAAGTGTGTCCTGTTAATAAATGGAAACTGGATTTTCTAACATTATTTTGCTCCAGCCCACAAGGGAGGTTAGATACAAGTATGGCTTCAAGGTCTAGTACCTTATTTTATCTCTATGGCTGAATGACCTCCAAGCACCGAAACCTAAACTTTCTGGACTACGAAGTTTGGTTAGTGCTAAAGGGCACCCTATAATTGGTCATTTTAAGCATACCTTGATGTCTGCTTTGGCGGTATTCTCAATTGAGACAATACAATAAAAAATGACCATATAGAATTATTCTGTGTTCTTGCTAGAGAGTGAAGTTTTGAAAAAAGTTTGGAGCTAAGAGTGTGAAATGAATGTAACCTACTAAGATTATATTTAAAAACCTAAAAACATTTTTTAGTTTTTCTTTAATACTTTTATCAGCATTTATGTTCAGACAAGGTACAATGCATTAAATGTTTCGTCCTCAAATACTGAAAATGAAATAACTATAGGTTTAAATATGTAAATAATATAAAATTAACAAATAATTTCCATTTTAAAATTGTCATATAAAAAATATATTAAGTTAACCCATTTTGACATGAAAGTAAATTTTATTACAATGTCAAAATGCATACGGATATTAGGCACTCTTTTCATTTTCAGTCTTTGCTTTTACTGTTTGTAAGTTTTCAAATTATTTCAGTTTTGTCTTATGTAGTCTGTTTTTAAACTGAGAGATGAAATGTTTCAGCGTTTAAAGACAACTAAAGAAGCCAGAGGACACTTGCAGATGTTAACAGCTGGTAATATCAAAGTTGGAGGCAAAGTTCGTGTTTTGATGTTTATATTTACAGCAATTTTTGAAACATTATCAAACATGTTTTATTTAATAGGATTTATGCTATCAAATCTAGGCACACTTTCAGCCATTGACGGTAAATGTCTTACCAATAAGGTCTTTTTGTAGGGTTGTTAGTTTCCTTAATATTTTATTTTAGGAAGTTATATTTTGAGGTTATTTTAATTATATTATTTTTAGTCTGATCATTTTACCTCGATATTAATGTTCAAGAACAAATCAAATTAATATTGAGATAAGATGATCAGACTAAAAATAATATAATTGTTAGTTCCCATTTACATTTTGCGTAGTACATGATGTAATAACCTATAAGAATAAATTTGATTATTGTTAAATTTAAGTTCGGGTGAGGAAATGAAACTGCATTTTTGGTTATTTTGTGTTTCAAAATCAAGATTAGGCTTGTCTAAAAGAAAAGAAAAACCATAATCAGAATTATGCAAAATTATAAGAAAAATAAAGACACTATTCTGTATACCACTTGAAAAACTACTTAAATGGCTACATGTAATTAAAAACTATTATCCAAATAATTTAATTGGTCTGTTGTGTCTCTGTACGATAATTGTAGCCTAAAGATTGTTACAGAGAACAAGTCCTTAAGGAGTTTAAGGTTAGCGTGAATTGTTTTCTTAAGTTTTTACATTTAGGACTAAATACTTAAATTTGAATATTTAGAATAACGAGATAGTCATTATAGAAACTATGTAGCAATATAATAAAAAATTAAGTAAGAATAGTTCAGTAATTTCAATTTATTATTCACAACAATCATAATAACAAATATAAAATTTTAATATACAGTAAAATTGAAGTTTTAATTACTGAAATGAGAATACCGGCTTTTGTTCAATTACATATAATACACCATTTCCTCAGTTTTCTTAGACAAGTTTAATCTTAATTTTGAAAATGCAAGCAGCCATTTTATACGCACGATCCTTTCATACCCTTAGTTTAGCTGCCTGTAAAATTTCTTTAAGGCATTCATGGTGTTGTTGATATGAGAAAACGAGATCAAGTTTGTTAAAAATAATTAATTTAACAATAACCAAAGTTAATAAATTTTTAGAGATTTTGGTTGAATGTTTAATATGCTAGTCAAAAATTACATTTTTGCCGTACTTATTTTACAGTTTCGATTTAATGTTTTAGCAGTGTAAAATAAATTAATGACGTCATGTAGCTTATTAAAGTGCGGACCTCTAAACAAAATGTATTTCTACACTTTTAAAGATAAGCAGAAGGGTTATAATCCGTAAGCCACGCCGGATAAGCAGATTTAATATATTTGTTAGTGCATAAAATGCTTATTTCACAGGAAAATGTGTTTCATATTTTGTTTTGTGATTTTTAATTTAAACAAATTTACTAAAAACTGTATTTTTTAAATTGCGTATTTCTTTCTTAGTCATTTATCAATGATTTCCTTCTTTATCGGCTAATAAAAATTTAACTTTAGTCGATTGAGTAAAAAAGTTGTTATCAAATGCTGGACCTTGGAAATGAAGCCATTAGCGTTCTTGCCCTCCAATAGTTCTCTATAGTGGATCCAACAGGTAATATTTCACAGGTTTGTAGATGTTCTTAATTCATTTCTTCATCTTTGTTGCATAGAGGACAATTTGGATTCGTGTAAACTCCTATTTTATATAAGTGTTTGGCCAAATAATGATGTTCTTTAAGCAGTCTGAATTTTGCTACTGCAGTTTAACGTGGAATTTCTGGAATAAAATCTGGCTTCTTTACAAAAAAGCAATACTAGGATATGAATATCAAAGGGAGGAGTACAGGACGTTCGAAAAAAATCCTAGTTATAGTTAGGAAAGAATATATCTCATGCCAGTAGGATATCCCGGCGCGGCCCTTCTGCGATTTAGCAGGTCAGTCGGTTATCGCGTTATCATATGGATGAAAGGTGTATCTCCGAGTTCTAAGCTCTAGTGTATTATTTGTGGAACACGCATTAGTATAGTAAAGTGTGTGTGATTTATGATTGTTGTCATTAAGGAATGTCACCCGCAAAAACTTTTAATCGGCATTTTTACGAAAATGCGTAAAGGAGTTTAGAAGAAAAATGTTCACTGAGGAAGTCGATGACTTCTTTTGTTTCGTGTGTGAAAAGTGTGTTTCTGGGATGGAAAAGCGACTTTGTGCAGCATATTAATATATAACCCGGCATAAGGAAAGGTTTAAGAATAATATTTTAACGTGAGTTAAACCAGCAACTGATTAAAACCAATTCGTGTGCACAATTGAAATCTAGGCTTGTGAGGCATTTTGCAGACTTACGTTGTACCGATATTAGGTCTAGGCATTGTTTCCTAGTATCTAATAATGAAAAGGTATTTTATTCAAACGTAATATTAGGCCTAAATACAAAAAGTGTAATAACAATCCAAATTATACCGAGTTTAGATTCAAAATAATCAGGGAACAATTTTTAGTATAATAGAAATAGAAATAAATTGATAACTAGAACAATAGACGATTTTGATATATAGCTTAATAAATTAAGCTATATCATAAAGTTATTACTCAGGAAAAGCATGTATAATTCAGGGGTTTTCCAGTGGCAGCGTGTCGAATACAATGGGGAAAAGAATCTGAACTGTCCCTTTGTAACAAAAGACCCGGCCAGGTAAGTACCTGTCAAACTCGACATAAATTCCCAAGCTAACAGGTGACATTTCACACAATAAGATATTGACATGACAGGTGACGTCTTTATCGGAGACGTGTCATTAGCACGACGTTATACGAAAATAAATATAATTATTCTACCAACATAAGAAAAATATACGGAAGATTCGAACATCCCAGTAATGAGAATGGGCGTAAACCAGCCACAAAACTTGTAAAATGGGTAAATTTGTAAGGAGGTCCAAAGCACGTGTGGGCGGGATCGCCAAATACCTAATACCCAAATAAATTAGTCGCGAGGAGAATCGCACATCAGTTAGTTGCTGGCCCTCAGCCTAACACATCAGTTAGTTGCTGGCCCTCAGCCTAATAGATCAGTTAGTTGCTGGCCCTCAGCCTAACACATCAGTTAGTTGTTGGCCTTACTTCAAACAGTGCACACATCAGTTAGTGGTTAGCCTTACTTCAAACAGGGCACATTGCTAGATCATCTCCTACATTGTGCTTTGGGGCTCTAGAAAGCAGTCGGAGGGCCGACCAGTGTATATACCTAGGAAAATAAAGTAGTCAACTGTGTTAACTCCACGGCAGCCTCCAGTGATTTCATATTAACGTATCACGTTAATCTTCCTTGCGTTATTCCCTGAGATAAGTTTCCTGATTGCTCACCGAACCCTACCTGACTAGACCGCGAGCATAAAATTCTCACATTCTGAGGATTCCTTATAATAAACCCTTGGATTAAACCATCCCGGACTAATCCTGTCCCAACGTTTAGCATTAGTGTGTTCCGACATTCCTTTGTGGGCATTGAATAAGGTGCAGCTTCTTGAATTTCTAGAAAACAATACACAAACAAACGCGTACCGGATGATTCTAAATTGCGCAAATACCATATTTCACAGTGTTTTCAAGAATTAATTTGTAATATTCGGGAAGAATTGAAACACGAAAACATACGTATATCAACTGATAAAGCCACGAGATGCCTCGGGAATGAGTGTAGAGTGCTGAATTTGGTGCTGTTAGAGCATGCAGCAGATTAATTTATTCTTAAAATTTACTAAAATTCTACTTAGTAAATCATTTCACTGTTGCAAAATTGATCAACCATTCTTTAGTTTTCTTGTGCGTACCACTTCACGCCGGCCATCGCATTGAGGCAGATGCACATGTGTGATCAGCTGGCACCAGATGTATACCCCACAGGAACGGACATACATGGACAATGCACTAGCCTCGATCTTGAGTTCTGTGTTGCTCCTAGAGCTCTCTTCAGATATCTAGCTTTCACCCGCTCTAGTTCTTCCATCTGTTTGTATATGAGACATATGCATATAAGAGTGCGGTGAATTGTCTTTTCTACGTGACACCAGCATTCCTATTATGATGTTTTTATTATTAATTTAACATTTCTCAATGAAAGATAAATTAAATTTGAAGAGAAAAATTTTCGCCTAGACCGGGACTCGAACCCGGGACCCTTGGCTTTCCGGGCCAAGTGCTCTACCAACTGAGCTACCGAGGCGAGTTACGATCTAGACGCAAATTTTTCTCTTATATACGTTGTAATTCCCTATCGCCAAATGCTTTTGAAACCATTGTTTCTATTTTTGCAAATGGCGGCTTCTTAGTTAAGAAGACATTTATTGGAAATTTAACATTACTTATAAAGCCAGTAAGGCCTCTAATGATGTTTTTATTATTAATTTAACATTTCTCAATGAAAGATAAATTAAATTAATAATAAAAACATCATTAGAGGCCTTACTGGCTTTATAAGTAATGTTAAATTTCCAATAAATGTCTTCTTAACTAAGAAGCCGCCATTTGCAAAGATAGAAACAATGGTTTCAAAAGCATTTGGCGATAGGGAATTACAACGTATATAAGAGAAAAATTTGCGTCTAGATCGTAACTCGCCTCGGTAGCTCAGTTGGTAGAGCACTTGGCCCGGAAAGCCAAGGGTCCCGGGTTCGAGTCCCGGTCTAGGCGAAAATTTTTCTCTTCAAATTTAATTTATCTTTCATTGAGAAATGTTAAATTAATAATAAAAACATCATTAGAGGCCTTACTGGCTTTATAAGTAATGTTAAATTTCCAATAAATGTCTTCTTAACTAAGAAGCCGCCATTTGCAAAGATAGAAACAATGGTTTCAAAAGCATTTGGCGATAGGGAATTACAACGTATATAAGAGAAAAATTTGCGTCTAGATCGTAACTCGCCTCGGTAGCTCAGTTGGTAGAGCACTTGGCCCGGAAAGCCAAGGGTCCCGGGTTCGAGTCCCGGTCTAGGCGAAAATTTTTCTCTTCAAATTTAATTCCTATTATAATTATTTTTTGACATTTTGAAATTATATTTATCCTCGTATTCCTACAATGTATCAGTTCTATTGGCAATTTACGGCCTCATCTGTATTTTAATTTGTTTTCCTAGATATATGTTTCCTCCTGGATGATAATTTATAATCTTACAGGGGATGCGGATTCGAAACAAGCATGCAACGTAATGATGCCAATATATTCATGTATATAGATAGATGTTTTATGACAAAACATATTTTAAGTGATATACTATAAATATTTGACTAGTGTCAGCGACAATGAACATCCTTGACACACTCCTCCGTTTATGTTGCTTTTGAAAAATAATTTATAATTGTATTTTATCTTTACTTAATTATCACTGTAGGTCTATATGTCTATAACTGCAAAGTAATAATAACTATAAATCTCTAAAATTTAATGGAAAGGTTTTGTTGGTGGTTGTGATGTGATGAAAGCTGAAGGTAGACCAATCGGCTCTCTTCTCAGGGAAGACTTAGGGAAATCTTTTAGGACCCCAGGTGAATAACCCACACTTTCTTTAAGTTTCAAATAGCTCGCAGAACTTTTTAGTCACCAGTATGTTTATAAACACTTCACTTTTAATTAAACTTGATCAGTCGCGTAATTTTAAATATTAACTACCCACGTGACCGTTACATTTCTAGTGTATATGTTTAAGAACTCAACATTTTATTAATTTAAACATACTTAAGGCCTCATCCTATCCTAGGGGGCGTAATTATATCACTCAGCTTCAACCTTCGCTTTTCAATTAATAATTATTGACTGCAAATTGAATCTGTACAAGAACGACCTTTTCTAAATCCATGATGAGTTTCGGTTATAAATTTCCTTGAATGTGTTTGAAATGACGTATACTGGAATATATTTATCACCAACTGTTTAAAATGATGAATCCTCGATATATATATATGTACACACATATATATTATCTTCTATATCCCTTTTATAAAGCGGTATTAAAATGGCGTAGTGTATTATTTTTAAATAAGAGTTTTAACACATGTAAACATTTCTAAACAATTGGAGAAATATTTTAATACCATAAATTAAAAGTTTTATTTTTCACTTCGGTATTTAGTTAATATATTTTCCCTTCAAGTGTTTCATGTTGTAAAGATAATAGGATATATATATCGACAGCGAAAATAAAATTAAGTACTCTCTTGAACCTTCGCGTCCGGAGGTTGGATATACTGGAGTTTCGGAAATCAGGTTCTTTACATTTGCGTCATATTCATACCTTTTAGGTAAATGTACATACCTTTTTTTTCACCCTGCAAGGGCATGAAGGGTTTTCCGGATTAGTATACAGCTCATAACGCGTCATTTCCGAGACAACTTTAACTTATACTAAAGAATATGAACATGATAGGGTAATTATGATGGGCAGATTGTTTTCGGGGACTATTTGGATCTTAAAGTTTTCTGAATCTTTTGTTACAAATAAAGAAACCCCGGAAAACCTCACTCAGAAAAGTTGTCCCAGCTGGGGTTAAATCCATGCCCGCTTTATTGTTATCTCTAGACCAAAGCGGTGGTCTGGTAATTATTGTTCGTGAACGAACGATGCTGAATTCCTAATTATTTTGTTGATGGTTCCCGCCTGCATCTGGATTCCTACTCTGAAGAAAATAGCGATCTAGTTCAAGGAATTTTCTAGTATGTAGGGTTTGTTATATAGTTACCTAGTGAGCTGCATGAGACTTCAAGAAGACAAAATGACCCTACATTCAGAATTATCTACATCGAACAGGTCTGTAATATGGTACCAGAACACATGGATTTCTTATATCAGAACACATTCAGCCAAATCTCTGAAAATGTGAAGTGGGAAACATTATAGCTACATATATTTTCTAATACATTTGTACTTTTTATCCAAATTATTGCTTCATTCAGGCCTATTTTATAAGGTACGAGGTAATATTAATTTATAATTTATTTTAATCTTAGATAGAAAATATCAACCTTAATTGTAGAAAAGCTGGAATTTATTTGATTGAATTAATAATGTCACTTTGAATATAACACGATCTAACGTGATCTAACACAGTAGGGCTATGTGTGTTTTTCAGTATCATCCACCACACGTTTCGTGGTTTGTGGATAGTTGACTTTTATATGCTGTATTTTAAATTTACCTACCACGTTAACAGACCGTATTACGTAGTTGATGTGCACTTGTATTGTGTTCAGAGAAGACTGTAATGGGTATGTTTTAGTATTCACGTAGTATATGGGACGCCGTTCCCGTCAAATCACCTGTTCTAAGGCCCCTACTCTACTTCTTCTAACTCTGGTAATTTCAAAACAATTCGGTTGAGTTGGTTTAAGCTAATAGTACGTCAGGATGCTCACCCTTAATGACCATACAATTGGTCCACGAGTCCATCGGACTTAGCCGGCAGGACTGCTAGGCATTAGAATGCGAAGCAGATCCATTGATCTTCCCCCTGCCCACCAACCGGAGACCCGACATGACACCTGTAATGGGACCGGCGAGAGACCTGCAAGCAGTATAGGCCCCGCAGTGCGAGTCTCCAGTTTTACAAGATTATCAACCCTAGGCGACCTCACAGGTGGTCCACGAGTCCATAAACTGAGCCGGGAGTCAGCGCAGCCACCCCAAACTACGCTACTCTCGTCCGTACTGCGCGGACGAATTCTGCCGCTACGCTGCTCTGACACATAATGGAAATATACGAGCTCCAACAGAGAGCACGTAGTACGTCACGGCGCTCATCTTCTGCCGACCCCACTAATGGTTCACAAATCCATCGGACTTCGCCCGAAGAACTGATTAGCAGATCTACCGATCATATCATCTGTCCACACTCTGAGACTTGTACTGCCGCTGTTGTGGGTTCAACTTGGAGTCAGGATCCACAATATGAGCGTTTTGATACAATAGGTTGCTCAACTCCTGGCGGCCCAACAGGTGGTCCACGAATCATCAGGCTTTGCCAGAGTTGTAAACGCCACAAATGCTGATCTCTATCGGCCGTTTTCGCCAGCCGGAAATGAGTCCTTCCGCTGCTGTGAGACCAGCACGGAGCGACAACGAACTCAAACACCCCAGATAATAAAACAGGATGCTCATCCCCACTAATGGTCCACGAATCCATCGGTTTTAGCCGGAAGGACTGCCTAGCAAATCCAGCGAGCATACCATCTGTCCTGCCGCTGTTGTGGGTCCAGTATGGAGCCAAAGTCCACAGTATGAGCATTTTAGTACACTAGGGCGCTAAACCCCCGTCCACCCCATAGATGGTCCAATGATCCTCAGGCCTAGCCAGAAGTCGCGTAGACCACCAAACAGCGGATCTCCATCGGCCGTGCCCTGCTCCGCCAGCGGGGTATGCGTCCTGCCGCTGCTCTGAGACCAGCACGAAGCGACACCAAACTCCAACACGCCACATAGTACGACAAGGTGCTCATCTCCTGCCAACCCTATTAATGGTCTGCCAACCGGGGACATGTTCTGTCGCTGTTGTGGATCCAGCGCCGATCATTGGTCCACAGTAGTTGGAGCTATTAGTACACCAGGTCGCTCACATCCTGATAACCCCACAAATGGTCCACGGATACAGGTAGACCGACAAGCTGATATACCGACCGTACCCCCTGTCTGCCAATCGGAACGTGTCCTGCTGCTGAAGTTGGTCCAGCGCGGTGTATTGCTCCACAAAAGTTTGAGTTGTTAATACGCCAAGTCGCTTGCCTCCTGACGGTCCCATGAGTCGTCTTAGCCAGGAGACAGACATTTTCGCCGACCATCCCCCTATTCACCACCCGGGGACCCGCCCAGCCTCAGCTGTAGAACAACAAGACGCCCCATCAGGGTGTAGTATAAGGGATAGAGATGAAGTGATGGGATAAGATGAAACCAGTGCTAGTTAGCATATCCTTTGGAAAACACAAAGGAGACTACCAGACTTATCGTCGACAACTGGCGGATGAATAGCTATCAACAGTACTCTCTAAATATATGGGTGAATTTGGAATTTAAACCAGGCATTCCGTGCATAATATATTCATTAGAACGTACATACCACCACCACCACCACCACCACCACCACCACCACCACCACCACCACCACCACCACCACTTCCTCCTCCTTCTAGTCTCGAGATAAAAAAATACAGTTAAATTTTCTAATGATGCCATTTGAGCTAACGAGGGGGACTATGCTAATGTGGGAATATATAAATTTGGGATTCTATTTTCAGCGTTTAGTGTTATTTCGATTCCTGTACTGTCAAGAATTTTATTTCGTCGTAAATATCCGGACACTGTGTGGCCAGGTGTTATACTTATTTATATCGGTTTTGTGCTGATTGGTGTCGGAGAAAGATTGACATTGGAAGATATAAGAGAAGGCACCAATGTGACAAAAATTAAGAATTCATCTGCTGAAGCTCTGATACACTTTAGAGAACACACAGAAACAGGATTACTTATAGGTAAGTTTGTAACGAAATTACATTTAAAATGACGCCTCTTACAACAGGCTTTATTTAAATTTATGTTTCATCCAAAATTAGTTATTAATTATAATTCGAACAATTAATTAATGAGAGTATAACAGTCATATTTGGTAGGTATGCTCATGAAACAAGCAGTTTACGAAACAAAATTAATTACAATTTTGAATTGACTTCCTCTTGCGTATTTATTTATAGTGATTTAAAAAGTGAGTACATTTTATTATTTAAATTAAACTATGATACATTAGTTCGAAGATCATCCACAAGCGAAGAAGGCTCATGTTCCGCTGTGTCGGATAATACCTGGATCTAACAATATTGCACTGTATCTTGACAAGAACAAATTAGAAGTAAGCCTTTACAGAAAATTTTTAATATATAAGGAATGCACTATCACGAACAAGAATTTCAGATATCCTTACAAAAAAAAAACAGTATTTTGTACACTTTAGTAAAGAGGATGTTAAAATAACCATGATATACTCAATATAATTAACTCGAAAAAATCTGATAACAACAAAATAGCTCGAAGATACTTACCTAAACGAAAAAAAACACAAAATTAGCTAACGTGCTATAAAAAATATTTATAAAATTATAAACATTGCATATACAGTGATCAGTATAGTAATGGACGGCAGACGCGGGATTTGTGTTGTGCAATAACGAAGGCTTACACGTGCAGGCATGGGACTTGAAATGTGCGCTGACTCAGCAGTTTACGAGTACATCCCACGCATCCACAGTCAGATAGTGTACCTCGAGTAGATAAGGTGCTTGATTGCTTTTTGCTTGTGAACTGAATGAGGTGTGAATAATGTAAACTGAATAACGTGTGTATAAGTTATTTCAATTTAAAAAGTTGTATCTTATAAAATATAAGTGTAGAGTGAGTCACGTGAGTATGAGTGTAAATTGTATAATGGCTAATAATTTTTCTACTAAACAACGTGTATTTATTTATGAACAATATTAATTAACTCAGTCTGCCAGCCAAGTACGAAGACGTTTTGAAACATGATTCCCGGGTGTAAACATCCCGTCACGTTCAATAGTCCATAATATGTACAACAAATTTTATAAAAAGGTGTCACAAATGTATGGACAACGGTGGCGAACAGTTCCAACACCTTCTTCAATAAAGTTGGCAAGTACGACAATTTGTAATATAGTTACGAAAATATGTGTGGTTGTATCACCGCGATCCTACGCTGTCCGTCCCCGCCACGAGTACGTCAGCAGTGTATAATGAAATCCCCGCATCTGCTGCCCAGTGCTATAATGATCGCACTGTAGGAACAACATAACAAACAACATCTTCGAAGAAAACAATTTTAATAAAATAGTACATAGACCTAAATTAACGTGTAAAAATTGCAATAAATTTTACACAGGAAATACCGGCAAAATTTTAATATTAGATGTGAAGAACATTTTAAATGTGGAAAAAGTAAAATCAACTTATGAAAAACATACAATTCAGTTAGGACGTCATATGGAAGATATAGACTACACCCTCACAATACTTGACAGAGAATAGAATCCAGCAGAGATAAACATAAGAGGAGCTAGAGATTTTAAACGATAACGCACCCAGTGCACACAATTATATCTGCAAGATCATCACAAATCAGAAGTAAAAAAAATCTGCTGAAGATGGAGCTGGTCCCGAAAAGCCTACAATGTTTTAAATCTTTCACTAATTGAGGAGACTGCATTACATGATACAGTATTAAATTTTATATATATTTTTATATTATGACTAATATTTGGAACAAAGGGTTTTAATGCAGTTCCTTATTTTAAGGTTTCATTATACACTGCTGACGCACTTGCGGCGGGGATGGACAGCGTAGGATCGAGGTGATACAACCACACACATTTTCGTAACTATCTAAAAAAGGGATTATGTTGAGCGCCGTGATAATGTAGGACTTCCTATCTCGAGGAATTAGGGTTTGCTTCGTATTCACATAATGGTAAGGCTTGAGGTTCTTTCTAAGGGATAAGCAAGTGAATTTGGAGGGTACACTACTGCACGAGATGAATTCATGTAGCACTTGTTTATTTTCGAATGATGCACATGGAAAATTATGATACCCGTTACATTTAATTAAACACTAACATCGGTATTGATCTCAAGATCGATGGTGATTATGTTATGGTTAATTGTTGACGCAACTACCTTTAACTCATTCTTAAGTTCCGAGTCGAAATTTGTAAGTAAGTTATAAATAAAGGCGACATTGCTAGAAATGTAAAGTCCAAAATTCAACAAGGTACTTGTGTTCCCTGAATATAAGTATAATTTCATGTCGGCGAATTGCAGCGAACTGCTAGTAATTGTGAGTCATGATGAACTGTCGATATCGGAGAATTACTAGGTACTGTTAGTAATTGCGAGTTGCAGCGAACTGCTAGTAATTGTGAGTCATGATGAACTGTCGATATCGGAGAATTACTAGGAACTGTTAGTAATTGCGAGTTGCAGCGAACTGCTAGTAATTGTGAGTCATAATGAACTGTCGATATCGGAGAATTACTAGGAACTGTTAGTAATTGCGAGTTGCAGCGAACTGCTAGTAATTGTGAGTCATGATGAACTGTCGATATCGGAGAATTACTAGGTACTGTTAGTAATTGCGAGTTGCAGCGAACTGCTAGTAATTGTGAGTCATTATGAACTGTCGATATCGGAGAATTACTAGGAACTGTTAGTAATTGCGAGTTGCAGCGAACTGCTAGTAATAGTGAGTCATGATGAACTGTCGATATCGGAGAATTACTAGGAACTGTTAGTAATTGCGAGTTGCAGCGAACTGCTAGTAATTGTGAGTCATGATGAACTGTCGATATCGGAGAATTACTAGGAACTGTTAGTAATTGCGAGTTGCAGCGAACTGCTAGTAATTGTGAGTCATGATGAACTGTCGATATCGGAGAATTACTAGGAACTGTTAGTAATTGCGAGTTGCAGCGAACTGCTAGTAATTGTGAGTCATGATTAAAGTTGTATTTGATTTATGCCCCTCGTTGTGGAGACATTTAAAGTTGGGTTTCTCGGTGAGATATCCGAAGTTGAAGATTTGTGATATAATTTAAACCACTTTAAATCTGCCACGGCACTAATAACTCTCTTCAGGGGAATGAGGAAATGTTTCTTACACAAATAACAACACTTTATTAACAGTTGAACTATAAGTTAGTTTATTTAAAACTCTCACTTTGGTCAAGATGAATCTTGTAATTTAAAAGTTCCAAAAGATTCCGGCTTCGGTTGATATTTTTTACTTCTAGAAGATTACCATTTTATGTATTTAATGGATGACGAATGCTAACGGTCAATCCAGTCATTATTATTCATTATTTTCACTTAGAAACTGTTTTTCACCAAGATGGATGACTATTATATCACTATATAATCTTTCATACTTTTAACACTATTTCTTTCAACCAACATCAATAAAATAAACAATTATTTCCTTATTCTTTAAGGAGCAGTCGCTGAACATGACCGACCATCTTCAAGTATTGTAGCCATCTTTTTTATTTCAGTTATAACCTCTATGGTCTGATTGGTCCACCAGAAAAGGAAGGAGTATTTTCAAGTCAACTTCTATCCAATTCCACCAATCCCATTTATTTCTTTATAAAAATTATCAATGAGCAAGGAGAGATATCCATTGTTAGCCAGAAATTATCAAGCAAGAGGAAGGCGTGATGTTGGAAGACCTAGAAGACGTTGGGCTGATGCAATATGAAGTCGGAACGGGCAATTGCCTAATCCCTGGAGTGATGATGATGATGATGATGAAATTATCAATTTGAATATTTGAAGTATTTTACATACTGCATCAGTTATAAAAACATCCAACTGTATTAACAGTTTATATTGACCAGTTATTTTTTTTTTATACTTATAAAAAAATATGAATTCTATACATCAATATTATGACCATTCTTCATATAAATAAATATAATTATAAACAAAACAAAAACCCTTATTATTATATGGGGATAAATATCCGGTTTTAAATTGCCCCTGATTTATTTTAATCTTAGCTACAACTAAGTGAGAGGCTAAATTAAAATAAATCACTTTCCCCAAATATCAAGTTTCTTTCTATACAAGATTCATCTGTATTAGAATCAATACAATGTAATACATCACAATTATAATAAATACATGTTACATAAAGAAATAGAAGTATTAATTTTACAAAATTTACATACAATATTTTAAATACACTTTGAACTATTTGAAGTCACCAGCTACAACTAATTAATAGGAGTCTGAAATGGTTTCAACAGTTCTTTGGAATATTTTCCATTTCTTCTCTAGTGTCTATTTCTCTTAGCTCATATGTGGTATCATTAAAATTTTTAAATATTTCATAGGGACCTTTATACAATAGGTTCATCCTATGATATTGTTTCTTTAAAGCATTGGATAGTGAAATATCCCTTATGAGAACTTTGTCTCCAACTTTGGGATTCCACTTCCTTTTATGTCTTTTAACCTTATTGTTGCGCTTTTCTGCGCGACATTCTAACCTTTCAATAACTCTTTTACATATTTCCTCGGATGTCTCCGGGATTTGATTTTTATCAATGATAGGTAATGGTAAATTAGCAATTAACCTGTCAGGTTGTTTACCTGTCATTAGGAATATGGGTGCTTCCCCAGTATTGACATTAATTGAATGATTCATAACATTCTCTATGATGCTGATATGTTTAAACCAGTCAGAATGTTTATGATGGGTCAAAACTCTTAAACTTGTAGTAATTTCCCTATTAACTCTCTCACAGGGATTACTTTTTGGGTGATATTTACTACAATGGTACAATTTAATTCCTATCGCAGTAAGTTTATCTTTAAACTTAGGATTTGAGAACACTGAAGCATTATCACTAAGTAGTGCATCAATAGGTCCATAATTAGGTAAATAATCTCTCACAATTTTACCTAGGCAAGCTCTGCTATTTACACTTCTTAATGGATATATTTTTACAAATTTGGAGAATACATCAGATAATACAAGAATATGCTTGAAACCAAATTGTGTAGTAGGCATTTCTCCATGAGTATCCATTACTACTAAGCTATTTACTTTGTTCCTTAATATGTTTTGTGGAACTATATCATATTTTACGTTCATACATTTGGCTTTTTGACAAGTTATGCATGAAGAAGTAAACTTTCTCAACTTTTATTCTAAATGTTTAACATAAAAAAATTCACTTATGTTGAGAGCTAATTTTCACAACCTGCATGATTTAAGCCGACATGAAAAGTTCTAAATAGTGGAACTTCCATATTATTAGGAATTATAACTTTCCATTTTTTCACATTTCTCCCATGTAATTTGTAAAGAATGTCATCCTTTATACCGATTTTCTTATTACAATCAATTCCATTTTTGTCATCATTATTTATATCTCTCGCACTATACTTCAATCGTTGTAACTCTATATCAGATTTTTGATGCTCAACAATGTTTTTCATCAACAATGAAAATCCTTTGTCTCTATACAGTTTTACATTAAACATTACTACTTCGTGTTTAGGAGTATGTACAGTTTCAGGTATTTTCCCAACACTTTTCAATCTAGACAGGAGGTCAGCAAACACATTCTGTTCTCCTTCTATGTGTTTTATTTCAATATCATAGGAAATTATTTCCATGATCATCCTACTCAGTTTATTATTGGATAATCTACATTTACTTATAAAACTTAGTGAAATGTGGTCACTATGAACAATAACTTTGTTTTTATAAACATAAATTCTAAATTTATTTAGAGCATAAAATATTGCTGTAAGCTCCAACTCTGAAACAGTGTAATTTCCTTCAATGATGGTAGTCGAGCGCGAAGCTGTCGACACAACATACTGTTGCCCATCATCGTCAAATTGAGTTAAAACAGCACCGAGGCCAGTTTTACTCGCGTCTGTGTATAAATGGAATTCTCTGTCCATTTTTGGTCTCTGTAGTGAAAATACTATTTGCAAATAACTTCTTAACATATTCAAAAGTAGATTGATGGTCCTCTGTCCATCTCCATTTACTATCTTTCTTCAGTAGCCCTCTCAGCTTACTAACCGCTGAGGCATAGTTGATGACAAACTTCGAATAGTAATTTAAGATTCCTAAAAATCTACGAAGTTGTTTTATGTTCTTTGGTGAAGGAATTTCTAAGATTCCTTGAACCTTGTCTGGGTCAGGAGTAATCCCTTTATTAGAGATCCTATATCCTAGGAATTGAACCTCCGACCTAACAAACACAGACTTTTCTAGGCTGACTGTCATTCCACTATTCTTTAATTGAGACAACATTAAATCAATATGAGATATATGATTCTCAAAAACATTATCAATAATAATTGCATCGTCAACGTATATAGTACAATGTCTTTTAACATCATCAGATAGTACAATATCTAGGGCTCTAAGAAGCGCACTTCCGCTATTTCTTAGACCGAATGCACACCTGGTAAATTCATATACTTTTCCATTATGTATAAAAGCTGTATAGGGCCGAACTTTGGGGTCTAGTTCTATCTGCCAAAATGAAGAAGTTAAATCAATAGAACTAATAAATCTACCTGTTTTTCATATTTGCTATAGATGCTTCAATTGTCTCGGGCCTATAATTATCCCGGACAGTGAAAGAATTAGTCCTACGACTGTCTAAACACAGGCGAATTTTGCCATTAGGTTTTAGCACCCAGCAAATATGGTTGGCGTAAGGAGAATCAGATTTCTGTATTATTCCTTGCATTAACACTGTCATCTATCATTTGATCTGCCTGCTCTCTGATGGCAATAGGGATGGGTCTACTTTTAATATTTATAGGTGGATGTTCCATCACTTTAAAGGAATATTTAAAACAGTTGCACAATCCTGGCTTCGAAGAAAAAGAACTCTTATTTTTCATTAAGATGTCATACAACATGCCTTTCTGTTCATTGTTTATGCCATGAGTGTCTTTAACTTTTTCCTTTATCATTTCACAGATGTATTTTTCAAGTTCGTCACTCACACAATATAATAGAGGAATTTCATCATACTCAGTATTGCAAGAGACACATTCTAAATCACAACATTTACATGCGACATAATCGTCAGCACAACCATTTTCATTATTAAGGCTTTCTTCGCCCTCGACACTTTTGTCGGAAGTACAATTAACTGCAATATTATCTTGCATTTGGCATCCACGGCCATTCACCAATTCCCTCTCCTCATGAACAACAATATTCTCTATAAAAATGTGTTCTTCAGCAATGTCACTCTCCTTCTTACTTAGATTCTTATTCTCCTCATATTCATTATCAAATGGGATGACGACTCTCACATTATCTTCATTATACAAGGAAATATTCTTACACTCAAAATTTATTATGGCATTATATTGCTCCAACAGGTCGCAGCCTATTAACATATCACAAGACAAGTATGGAGAAATTAAACATATCGCACTGAAGTAATATCCTCCGATATATAAATCTAGAAGGCACTGAAGCTTAATTGGCAGTTTCTTCTTGCCTATCGCAAGAGTACAATACACTCCACATATTCTTACAGTCATTATCTTATTCCCTTTGTTGACTAAGAAATTATAAATTTCTGATCTATTGTTGTGTTTGAGCAGCCACTATCCGCTATGCAAGTAACATCATTGTTAAAAATATTTACTTTAATTTTGGGTGGTCTTCCTATGACATTTAATTCTTTATTAGTAACAGGCATAGCATCCTGATTCTTATAAATATTCAAATGATTATTCAATATTATGCTATCTCGCTGTCTTGAGGTACATAACTTACTATCTCCTCTCATATTTGCTGGTACAATTTCTAAATTTTGAAACCTATCAAAGCATCTATTTTGGACCCCTAAGTTCATAACGATTGAGGTACATTGCGGAGTCTTTAATGTACCTTCTATGCGTTTAAAGCACGAGGTATCCTGTGATTTACTTCGAGGTCATTTTCATTACTAGGTATATCTTGACTTTGGTTGTGAATAGTTACAGAGTCTATTCTATTTTGCTCTGTCCTATCACTAGTCTCATTAATTTGACAATTTTGTTGTCGTTGGAAATACCCTTTACTTTCATTTCCATAGGCATTCCTTCTTCTTTTACCTCTACAGGGAGAAGTCCAATACCTATTTCTATTTTCTCCTACTCTGTTAACATCCATATAATTAATTTGTCTGTCATTCCTATTTTCATTACGTTTGAACCATCCATTCTGGCTATTGTTACTATAATTATTAGTCATCCTATTTTTATTTGGGCTGTTTCTATTTTGAACAAACCTATTATTATTGTTGCCCTGTTTGAAACTTCTTTCTCTATTCTCATTATGATATTCATCATTTCTTTTAGTTACAAAATTACCTTTCTTATTATAGGGCTCTGCCCCTTCCCCAAATAAATTTCTTTTACTACATTTATCTACTTCTCTTTTATTCTCTAGTAGAGCTAACAACTCTAACATTTCAGATACATTTTGTGGTCTGGCTACTATCAAATGATATCTAATCTCATCTGGGAAGTGATGCGATAACATAGAAATTAAAGTTCTCTCATCTATTGGAGGCTGTAACAATGATGCCATTCTTGCCTTCTCCAAGAAATAATTAAGATAACCTTGTTTACCGTTGTTGGAGAATTTTCCACTAGTTAGGTCTAACCTTAGTTTGTTTTGTCTTTCTGGTCCCCAGTAGTAACCTAAGAAAGCATTTTTAAATGTTTGATAAGTCATTGAATCATGGCAAGCTATCTTAAACCAAGACTCTGCATTGTCTTTTAAACTTTTTCTTATGAAGAACATTCTGAACTTGTCTTCTATTCCTTTGATTTCGAAGTATTCTTCAATTTCCCTAATGAAATCAGTAGGGCTTTGGCCTTCAGTATCACCAAAATTAGGTAAGTTAATTTCCCCTAAAAGATTAGCAGGAATTTTAAATACATTGTTACTACTACTACTACTAGAAGGAGGATCATTATTAACATTACTAGAATGTCCTGACATAACCTCAATCTCCTTTTCACTAGTTTTTGACACATATTTGTTTTCAAGTTCTACAATCTTAGTTATCCATCCTTCAACTTGTTCTTTTATAATAATTACTTCATTTGATATCTTTGATTGAAGTTCTTCATTACCTAAGATAACACTTTCTTCGGAAATTTTTAGTCTATCTTCGACTTTAGTTCCTAATTCTTCGATTTTATCTTGGCAACTTTGCCTTACCTCAATCAAAGATGTTTCTATTTGATTATGAGTTTCATCAATCTTTTCATTACATTTTTCTATCTCATTTTTACAATCTTTGGCTATATTTACTATTCTCTTTTCCAGTTTAGAATTGTTTTGTTTGCATTCTAACCTAATGCTTTCTAATTTTTCATCTAGTTTTAAGTTATTTTCTTTAATTTCTTTACTAAGATTGGAAATATTTGTATCAATTTTATTGCTGAGATTCGAATTGTCATTCCTAATTTCTTTTAATTCTGCACTATTCTTTTCCAGTTTATTATTAATATCAGAAATGTTATTTATTAATAATGCTACCCAAGAAGGTGTATCATTAGTTTGATTATTTTCATTGTTACACAAAATTAAATTTTCTTGGCCTTCACTAATTTCTTCATCAATATTAACAGTTTTACAAGTTATATTTTCGTTATTGGCCATTGTTGGGTATTTTAATATTTTCTTATTTCTTAAAAGCATTAATTGTTATTATCACTAATTCACTTTTCACATATAAATTTTAACTGTACTCACTTTTGAAGATTTTTATTACTTTCCTCATTCTCGTGGTCCTTGGTTCGATTCAGGTTTACAGGTCCCTGGTTCGATTTCCATTCGAGCCCCACGTTGGGCGCCATTTAAAGTTGTATTTGATTTATGCCCCTCGTTGTGGAGACATTTAAAGTTGGGTTTCTCGGTGAGATATCCGAAGTTGAAGATTTGTGATATAATTTAAACCACTTTAAATCTGCCACGGCACTAATAACTCTCTTCAGGGGAATGAGGAAATGTTTCTTACACAAATAACAACACTTTATTAACAGTTGAACTATAAGTTAGTTTATTTAAAACTCTCACTTTGGTCAAGATGAATCTTGTAATTTAAAAGTTCCAAAAGATTCCGGCTTCGGTTGATATTTTTTACTTCTAGAAGATTACCATTTTATGTATTTAATGGATGACGAATGCTAACGGTCAATCCAGTCATTATTATTCATTATTTTCACTTAGAAACTGTTTTTCACCAAGATGGATGACTATTATATCACTATATAATCTTTCATACTTTTAACACTATTTCTTTCAACCAACATCAATAAAATAAACAATTATTTCCTTATTCTTTAAGGAGCAGTCGCTGAACATGACCGACCATCTTCAAGTATTGTAGCCATCTTTTTTATTTCAGTTATATCCTCTATGGTCTGATTGGTCCACCAGAAAAGGAAGGAGTATTTTCAAGTCAACTTCTATCCAATTCCACCAATCCCATTTATTTCTTTATAAAAATTATCAATTTGGATATTTGAAGTATTTTACATACTGCATCAGTTATAAAAACATCCAACTGTATTAACAGTTTATATTGACCAGTTATTTTTTTTTTATACTTATAAAAAAATATGAATTCTATACATCAATATTATGACCATTCTTCATATAAATAAATATAATTATAAACAAAACAAAAACCCTTATTATTATTATATGGGGATAAATATCCGGTTTTATGATCAACTGTCGATATCGGAGAATTACTAGGAACTGTTAGTAATTGCGAGTTGCAGCGAACTGCTAGTAATTGTGAGTCATGATGAACTGTCGATATCGGAGAATTACTAGGAACTGTTAGTAATTGCGAGTTGCAGCGAACTGCTAGTAATAGTGAGTCATGATGAACTGTCGATATCGGAGAATTACTAGGAACTGTTAGTAATTGCGAATTGCAGCGAACTGCTAGTAATTGTGAGTCATGATGAACTGTCGATATCGGAGAATTACTAGGAACTGTTAGTAATTGCGAGTTGCAGCGAACTGCTAGTAATTGTGAGTCATGATGAACTATCGATATCGGAGAATTACTAGGAACTGTTAGTAATTGCGAGTTGCAGCGAACTGCTAGTAATGGTGAGTCATGATGAACTGTCGATATCGGAGAATTACTAGGAACTGTTAGTAATTGCGAGTTGCAGCGAACTGCTAGTAATTGTGAGTCATGATGGACTGTCGATATCGGAGAATTACTAGGAACTGTTAGTAATTGCGAGTTGCAGCGAACTGCTAGTAATTGTGAGTCATGATGAACTGTCGATATCGGAGAATTACTAGGAACTGTTAGTAATTGCGAGTTGCAGCGAACTGCTAGTAATTGTGAGTCATGATGAACTGTCGATATCGGAGAATTACTAGGAACTGTTAGTAATTGCGAGTTGCAGCGAACTGCTAGTAATTGAGAGTCATGATGAACTGTCGATATCGGAGAATTACTAGGAACTGTTAGTAATTGCGAGTTGCAGCGAACTGATTTGTGTTCGTGTTTCCTTCTCTGAGGTACAGAAGGAAAAGGGGTTCTTGACAGATATATTGGGTTTAATGGTGATGACGGGATGTAGTGGGCGCCAGGAAATAGAAAGGATTCCTCTTTTAGTCGAGGACCTCGGGTAGCTCAGTGGGTCCTGGTAGGCTTAAGATTCTTTCCCAGGATTCACAAGGATTGTGCGGACACGATTTATGTTTCGTTGAGAAAAGACAAGATTGTAGATTTAGTTTAACTTTAATGACTTGTAAACACCTATCTGGTACACATACAATTTTAAATGACGTTACAGCAAGCGGTAATTATCATTTGGTCCCGTTCAATAGTATGGGGACTTTGATTTACTGCCAATTAATAGATAATTTCGTTTCCTATCCTCGTGGGAGACTTCACTCGAGGTTTGTTATTCGAACTTCATAACAATCACTTACATGAATCGTTTCACACGCGTCTAAGTCCAGTAACAAGGACTATCCTAAAATTTACAAATCCCTACTTTTAGTCACTAAGTATAATAGGTTATGTTGGTGCTAGATAGCACAATACGAAGTGCTTGTGCCCGTATCGGCACCACGAGAGATATTATTTTTTGTTTCGCTTTCCTAGCCATGAAGTGAGCTCGCGTTCTCCCCTTCCATACTTGAGACCACATGATACACCCCCTTGAAATGTAAAATTACAGATCATTGGTCTATTTGTTCATAATTTAGGGATGGAAAGGCTTTAAAGGCATGTTATTGGCTGTGATGTCAACGATTGTCTTACCACCTTCCTTCTTTTGAGATTTATATATAGTTGGAACATAAGTTTATGCGACAAGCCCGGGAATCCCGACGAATTTGGTAAAAGGCTTGGCTTCCAATATTGATTCTAGAACTTTCTGGCGGCTTCTTTCGCCTCTAATTAGTTTGCATCATCCTTTGTAAAAACGCCCGTTTACTGAGTTTCCAAAATTCCCAGCAATGTATTTCTTCTTCTTCTTCTTCTTCTTCTTCTTCTTCTTCTTCCGAATGCAGTATTGGGTGATGATGCCCGTTCTGCGACTACAAAAACTGATCTTTCCATGGGTTGAAGGGTCTTCCGAGGTCTCTTTTGCCTTTAGGGTTGAGGTGGTAAATCATCTTTGGTAAACGGGAATTTGACATTCTCTGGACGTGTTGGAACCATTTAATCTGATAATTTTGTATATGTTCAACCATTTCCCTACTATTCCACTGCATCAATGTGTTTCCTATTGTATTCAACTGACCAGTGTACAAGTCATAGGCATTGTCAGTTCTAACTGGCTGAATAAAATGCATCTAATCTTCTGGACTGAAAATAATTCTTAGATCCTTAACTTATTGTACGTATGTCTCGAGCCCATCAAAATACAATACAGTGCGTTACAGTCATCAGCCTTTTCCCTACATTATTCATAACTTAACGTTCTCATTTCATCATATTAATGTCACGTGATCATTTACTTTATGATTAATAATTATGTAATTGTATTCTAGATATTTTTCTGATTTGTTTGAATATAAATAAGGTGTATGTCCGATTATTTCTTCAGTTATTGAATTAATTAGTTATTTATAAATTTATTTTCTTTCTCTCCATTATTAATTATTGGGCTGCTCAATTAGGTAGGAGACTGAGTGAGTGACTGGCCTCAGAGGAAACTTCGCTTCCCCCATTACTTCGACTACGAAGTCTTGAGATCGTTACCTTGTCATTTAATACAATCATTTTAATTGGAGAAAGACCTATTCCTTGATTTGGAGAAGGGCTTTCTGTTTTCTCAAAGGGTGGGACGTCACAAAGCTTTATCTGCTTCCACTCTCTCTGTCGCGGGTACAGCGAAATCATAGGTTTACGAAGCACGAATCTGGGAATTCCTATCTAAGCCAAGCTGCGTTATTTAGGATATATTCTGGTGTGCTGACCCCTGTTTCGCGCCTAATCGCATCCTTCCCGTACTAACGTCTATGTCTACTCTCTTTTAAAAGCGTGTTTACGTGAAGCTGAGTTTTCCTGGCCATATATCAGGCATTATACTCGAACTGTCTAAAAGTGCGGTTTAAGTATGGTTGCATTTCTAGCTCAAAAGAAATGCTTAATAAGCTGTAGGGACAATACAGTTTCCCGAATTCAAACTCTATTGAACTCCTTCATGTATGTCATTCGACAATAGCGAAGATGTGTACCTAGCTAAATGTCTTTTGCATTTGATAACTGATCATTTATTCCTCATCCTATCAACTTCTCACTGTCGCATTATTCTCGATTGATCATGCCCTTACCGATCTACATTTGATTTCCCGATTAAAATGAATATTTGTGAGCCATAGGTCCGGCAATTATTTCCTCTAACAGTTTAAGTTATTCGTGATTTTAATTCCCATCACCGTTCATCAATTATTCGGTGTATATCTCCATGGAATTTTACCATGGAATTCAGTAGTATTCATTCATTAAACGTTACATATTTGTGGATATTTGATTACCAAGTATTGTTACCGACTGAAAGGGGAGAACATAGTCTTAACTCGCTCTGTAAAAAGTAAAGTTTTATTATTGTTATTAAAATATATATTCTCCAAGATAGAAACAAACTCTGCTGTTTACAAATTTGTATGTTACCGACTCATAACACGAGACAAAATTATCCATTAATGAAAGGTAAGGTATTAGTTTATCAGTTAAAATAATACTTGCTAAGCGATCATTATTTTAGTGTAACAAATTTCATCCAATGTAATGAATTCTCGTTGAAATCAGAATTTGCGAACTAACTGGGTTAAGATACATTTTATTTTATTAAAAGAAGTAGAGATATTAAGTAAGAAAAAAAAACGTGGAAACATTTATCTCAGATGGATCAATGTTTGTAAAATTATTAAAAAACAGTTTATAATCGCCGTCCAGTTTTCTTCTTCCATAGTTTTTTGCTGTGCAATCTCCTTACAGAGCTAAAAATATTCTTCATCTTGATGTAACGGAGACATGTCGATTTTCTTAGTGAAAAATCGTTTTTATGACCACTGATTTGACATGCCGTTTCCATGTTAGTTGTTTCTTTTGTATACATATACACCGTGATTCAAAATTGACTTTACAACTTTACAAGCTTATAGAAATTTATTTAGAAGACCTACAGAATTGGTTTTAATGTCATATGATAGCACAACTCATCAAGTTTTCACCGACATCGTTGTATAGTACCTAGTTCTCTCACCGCGTGCGCTGACGTAGTTAATATCAAAATGGCTGCTCTCACAGGTGCCGAGCGTGCTCGTTGTGTGTTTTTGTTCGAAGAAACTAAATCTGCGACAATTGTTCAGCGTAGATTTCGTACCCAGTAAGGTAAGGATCCTCCTAGCAGGCCAACAATTTATTCTTGGCACCAAACATTTGTTAGGACTGGCTGTTCTGTTAGTCATTCCAAGCATACTGGCCGTCCACATACGGTTGAAGCTGTGGTTGAACAAGTGAGGGATAGCTTTGCTCGGAGCCCTAGGAAATCAACGCGGCGTGCGTCACGTGAGACTGGCATTTCACAACCGACCATTTGGCGCATACTACGGAGACGTTTGCACTTGAAACCATACCGATTTTCGATGGTGCAACACATTACTGATAATGATAAGATGGTTCGACGTGATTTCTGTGCAGAAATGCTTGGTCGGATTGAGGAAGATGAAACGTATTTGAATCTTCAGCGACGAGTCTACATTCCACGTCAGTGGCAAAGTAAATACCCATAACTGCAGGATCTGGGGCTCTGAACCTCCACATCTCCATCTGCAACACGTACGTGACAGCCGGAAAGTGAATGTATTTTGTGCCCTAAGTAAAACTAAAGTGTACGGCCCCTTCTTTTTCCAAGAAAAAAACTATCAACGGTACGATTTATCTGGATATGCTAGGAGGATCCTTACCAGTATGGTACGAAATCTACGCTGAACAATTGTCGCAGATTTGGTTTCTTCGAACAAAAACACACAACGAGCACGCTCGGCACCTGTGAAAGCACCCATTTTGATATGAACTACGTTAGCGCACGCGGTGAGAGAACTAGGTACTATAAAACTATGTCGGTGAAAACTTGATGAGTTGTGCTATCATATGACATTAATACCAATTCTGTAGGTCTTCTAAATAAATTTCTATAAGCTTGTAAAGTCAATTTTGAATCACCCTGTATAACTTTTATATTATCGAATCTGATAAACGTAATCGCATACTTTAAATGTGTCTTTCTCATTGAAGTATTACTTTTTCAGGAACTTTCACGATTATATTTTGTGTGATCTTCGATACTATATATTCTATAATCATTGAATATTACTTAAAAAAGTTTGATATTCCACCATTGTATGCAAATTTCTGGATTGGTAAGTAAATATTACTATTGGAGAGTTAATACCATTCCAAATGCGCCTATTGGACAAAATATATATGCATTTAATCGTATGTTATTCCGCAAGTACGCATGTGTAAAATGTTAGAGTATATGTATATATATATATATATATATATATATATATTTATTGCAAATGCCCCAGATTGTCTTTCGATATTCCTGGTGTTCTCTCCTGGCATGGCGTACTTGTAACCCACTTCTGGGCTTGGCGCGTCTGGAAGGCGAGATTACGTTGCCCCGATGATATGATAGATGATGATGATGGTGCGCCAGGAGAGTCCCTAATCCTAAGATTAATCTAAGATGAATATGAATATGATTTCCGGGACCGTTTGGACCATAAAGTTTTCCTGACATTTGTCTTACAGGTGAGGAAAAGCCCCGAAAAGACCTCACCCAGAAAAACTGTCCCGATGAACTTCCGGTGTCCACCGTGAGATGGTGCTGGTAGCGTTCGAGTTGTCAATGCGTTGAGTGGTTGCATGCAGCTAGGTTTTCTAGCTCTTTATTTTTGCCATAGAGCTCACTTTTCAGGAAGAAGAATGATTTCCGTAATATGCTTACTGCATTAAAAAATCTTGTTTCAAATCTGTGCTTATATATTTGTTTATATCTGTTACATTCATTAACATTTAAAAAGCCTTTTCACTTATGGTTTCATTGTTTACCGTAGTTACCAAAATTATATTGCATATTAAAATTATTAGTTTTTAGCAAAATTGTACTTATTGTTCCAATTTTTACTTGAATCAATCAATAATATCATTAAAGAACATGAAACTCCAATTTGAAGAAAAAGGCATAAACAGTAATTTACAAAATTAGAGCAGACAACTTTCACAAAATTATTCATAACTAAGTGTGCGTGAACGGTAGGTCTGTGTCATTATTAATGTATATAGGCATATATATTATATATATTTTTTCTATTGTAATTCTGCCGGAGGGCAGGTCTTTCATTGCAATTGTAGCATTTTTCATGCTTGCTTTGCAGCGTTACTAAGGAATTATAGGTGTAGTAGCTTCCCGTTGCTTTTCACACCAGTGATGGATGATGATGATGATCATAAAGATAAGGATGATGACGACCGGATGATTTTCGGGGACCGTTGGGCCCTAAGCTGTCTGACACGTGTCTTACAGGTGAAGAAAAAAAAACACACACATCCACCACTGTGGTCAAGGTAGCGTGCTGCCTTGTCAGGCAGCGGACCAGGGGTTCGATCCGCGGTCGGGATAAGTTTCCTGGGTGAGGTTTCTTCAGGGTTTTTTCCCTCACCTTTAAGATAAATTTCAGGACAACTTAAGGCCCAAACGGTCCCCGAACACCATCTGACAATCATTAATCATTAAAATCATATTCACTTAATTAGATTAAGTTTAGATTAAGGCCTCTTCTGTCGCATTATCACCATCATCAACTGTCATATCATCGGGATAGCGTAACCCTGCCTTCCAGGCGCACCAGTCTGAGAAGTAGGTTACAAAACAAGTACGCCATGCCAGGAGAACAACAGAAATGTCGAAATGACAACCTGGTGCATTGAAAAAAAATATATCTATATTATATGTATGTTAATGATAACTTTGTAAAATTTAGGCGATATAGGTAAAATAAACTAGGCTATTCAATGCTGCTGAGCCACCAGTGAATATTCGATCGGTGAACCAGTGACCTTCAGCGTCGTGTTGACCAATGTAATAACATATGTTCCCGCTAGAGCCAATTGCCAATTTACTTATAAGAGGATTCCATCCCAAGAGTCCACCTATATTAGTGGGCAAGTTTGGGTGAGAAACCGGGCAAGTTATTGTTATGTGGATAAGTTAGTGTTATTTTGGGCAAATTAGAATGAGGAAATGACCGAGTTAGTACTCCAGATTAGTTTAGCGTTCACTTGTTTGTTTCGGGTTTTTGTGATAAGTTGGCGCACTGTCTGATCAATTACTTTTACAGTGCAAATATTCTGATAAAAGGTTGCTTTGATCTCAATTTCCCACATATTTAAATGCACTTTTCACATCTTATTTAAAATAATTATTCACATGTTGAAACAATAGATTGTGTAAATAAGTTGTCTGCCTTTATCTTACCTCATATTTCTTTGTTTCATATAAGACATGTTTGAAAGCATAATCTTTACTCCATCGCAAATTGATAATCGTCAAGTTGTCGACCGTGGATCTCGACTCCTGCTCCTTCTTTTTGTGGTCCATATAACTGGCTTATTAAGTTTCTCTCCCCGGGAATTTCATGATTGTCTCTTTGCTCTGCTGCATGTAGATTTTTTCCCATACGGTAAGTTCATTTGTGTTTTGAAACTGTTTTAATAATTATGTATTTAAATCTATCTATGCTCATATTTGGTCAGAAGAACATAAGATAGATGTAAATACAAGAGTATTAAAACAGTTAGAAAACACATGTTAACTTGGTATATGTGAAAAAATCTACATACAGAAGAACAAGGAGAGAATCATGATTTTTTTAATTCCCGGGGAGAGAAACTTAATAAGCAAGTTCTTTGGACCACAAAAAGATGGAGCAGGCGTCGAGATCCAGGGCAGACAACATGAGAATTATCAGTCTGTACCAATTTGCGATGGAACAGAGATGATGCTTTGATACCTATCTTACAAGGAACAACGGAATATGAGGTAAGATGAAGCCAGGCAAAACTTATTTATGACGTAGACCCTCATAATGTTACTTCCTTTTGTAATTGGACAATAAATTGTGTTTTTTCGGTTTTTTATTTGAATTCATGCTGGTGGCGTAGAATCATCATAAACTTGAATTTAGAATGTATCCATGATATGACAGTTATTGCTTGAAAATTTTATTAAATTTTACTTACTTCGATGGGGATTATTTTCCATATGATTTGAAATTTAAAAACTACCGTTTTTTATTGAAAACGAAAATCTGGCCTGTTAAATGGGGTGAAATTGGCATGAATAGGGATGATAAAATTAAATGTTTCCTACTTCCTCATATAAATCTTCTAAATAGATCGCGATTTCGAGATCGTAACGGTCTCAGCTTCAGTACAATCTTGACTAATGATGTTATGTCGATCGGAAGAAACACTTTTTCTTCCCTCTGTGGTGGACCTATGAACCTCTGGATCAGGTCAGGATTTGTGGGAATTTCGAAGTTCATAAATTTTCCTTTGTTTTTCTGTTCCTTTTGTTTATCTATTTGTTTAATTAGACTGGCTTTTGATTGAATTAACTGTTTTTCGGACCAAGCATGAGCAGCTACTACTGACTTTTCCACTTCTCCATTTTTGACATTTCTAAGGTGTTCTTTCACCCTTGTTTTCAAATTTCTTTTTGTTTTTCCAATATAAATTTTGTCACAATCCCAGAATTTGATCTGATAAATTCCTGATTTGTTTTCTTCTTCAGTTTTTTCATTTTTATTGGTTTTAATCATCCAGAAATTCATCGGTGCACTAACAGAGGGAGGAAGTAATTTTCGTCCGATCGACATAACATCAGTCGCCAAGATTGTACTGAAGATGAGACCGTTATGGTCTCTAAATCGCAAACTACTTAGAAGATGTATATGAGGAGAAGTAGAAAATATTTGATTTTATCATAAATAAACTCATAGTGATTAATTCCTATAAAAGTTAGATAAACGAATAGGGATATTTGCGCATGGGATGTAAAACAAATTTCCGAGTATCACGAGATTTGGTTAGTTTTATTTTATTTAGAGGCAAATGTATAACAATAAAAAAAGATGAATCATACCAACTTTTTATAAATTATATATATGATAGTTCACCGCTGTGGTCTCGAGGTAGCGTGCTGCCTTGTCACGCAGCGGGCCCGGGTTTGATCCCCGGTGGGGGCAGTTTTTCTGGGTGAGGTTTTTATCGGGGTTTTTCCTCACCTGTAAGACAAATGTCAGGGAAACTTTAAGGCCCAAATGATCCCCGAAATCATATGGCCATCATCATCACCATCCTTATCATCATCATCATCATCCTTCACCGGTGTGGAAAGCAACGGGAAGCTACCACACTTAGAATTCCCTAGTAAAGCTGCAAGCGTAGCATGAAAATGCTATGACTGCAGTGAAGGACCTGCTTTCGGGCAGAATTACTATGGATGGATGGATATATATGATATAATAATTATAATACATATATTAAAAACATTTAACACTTTTAAGTTTGCATATTGTTGCTATTGTCTGGTTTTGAAATTAGTCATATTACGAAATCTACAGTATAATTCGATATAGTGAGTAGTTTATGCAACATTAGTGCACAGTGAATTTTAAAATCTTGGATTACATGTCTTCTTAGCTTTACAATTACTGGATTCAACTCAATAACGATTAGGAAAGTGAATTCATTACCGATATGAGAGTATAAGATATCAATGATATATGATCAAATTTGATATATCTTCAATCACGTATCGAGTTCATAAAAAATATATTACGTTCGATTATGGTAAGCAATGAACTTCCGGTAAGTTTAATGAACCGATGTCTCAACCATTAATAAATTCAAGAGTGAATTTTAAATATTACATTTATTACAGGAGTATTTGGAGTAAGTTTTGCACTATTGATGTTGATACCTGCATATTATATAAAAATTGAGAATTTTAACATCAATCCTGGTAACAAGTTAGAAGATCTTGGAAGCGTTTACGCGAAAATGAATAACAATAAAAAATCTATAGCTTTGTTGATAGGTAACTATATCAGTTTACTATGTAATTATGAGCAAACTTCTATCTTAGGTGAACATTTCGGTTAAATGGATAATCTAACGAACAAGTTTATGGACTAAAGTTAAATTTTCCTTATCAGATATCTCTTCCCCCTCTTCCTACCTTCTATTATTTATCTAATCTCAAAGTAAAGTGTTAGAAAACAGGGTGAGTCAGGTGGAAAGGTACATGCTTTAAAGGGTCATAGTACTGGTAATTCTGAACAAAAAATGTCTAATATACATATGGCCTTTTCTTAACCGTTTCAGGGTAATTTAATGAAAACAATGAAAAGAATGAAAAGTACAGGTGACAGTAAATCAAGATACTGTTATCTTAAGTTTTGCTTAATTGTGTATGTTTCCTCAGAAAAGATGTTCAAACATTCCACCGCCAACTTCAATGTATTTTACTGCTCTTGTAGTCAGCTGAGATACAATAGAATAATTGCTTGACAATCGAGGTCACCCGATCTAACCCAATTCGATTAATGTTTGTACACAATTAAACAAAACTTAAGATAACAGTATCTTAATTTACTGTCATCTGCACTTTTCCGGTTCCTCGATGTTTTCATTAAATTAACCTGAATCGGTTAAGAATAGGTCATATGTATATAAGAAGTTTTTTGTTCAGAATCACCAGTACTATCACTCCTCAAAGCACGTACCTTTGCTCCTGACTCATCATGTATATACCTGGAAGATGCTGTCTCCTGAACTAGATAAATGTTTTCCAATTTTTAAAAAACTGTAGGCCTTTCGGAAACCGGCTTCCATCACCAGCAGATGAAATGTGTGCTATTGACTTTTGTTGATGTTAAATGACGCATTATCCCGCGTACATGGAATCTTTAAAGTTTCAACATATGATACAAAGAACACTTGCAATGTTTCATGTTCGCAGGAGGAAAATCTAGCTACTCTAAAACACTTCATCAACGCCGGCCACCGTATAGACACAACTGAAAACATTCTTGCGATAGTTCACAAAGAAAGTAATCCAGCGAAGATAAACCTACTAGAGGAACTTCAAATTTTATAATAAGTAAACATCGATTTAAATTTAAATGAGAACACACACAATTCTTACAACCCTCTATATGAAATTGCTACCGACGACGCTGGAAGGTCGCTGATGTCAAAAGTGTCATATAACAACATAAGTTAGTAGCACATATTTCTTCTGCTGATGATTTAAGCCGGATTCCGAAAAGCTTACAGTTCTTAAAAAGTAAAAAAAAAAAAAAAAAAAGAAAAGAAAAAAAAACTATTTGAGGACGACGGCACATGCCAGGTATATTTTAGAATTTTAAATTGTTACTATTTTCTTCAACGAAATTTAATATGTATTTTATCAGTATTTATCTACTCTATTCTCTAAATAACCTTTACCGCCGTTATTTTACTGCTATATTGTAGTTTTATACAGCTGCAATTAAGTCGTTGTTTATGTCTTCATCGCAATATAGAGAATATATTCACTGACATTTACAGAGATAAACGAATGTTCCCTTAAAATAGTCTTCCAATGTCGGTACAGCTGGTGAAAAAAAAGTTTCTGAAAAGCATTAGTAGCTACATCTCTTACGGCTTCTCGTGTAAAATTGATGATCTCCAAGGGCTACTGAAATCTACGCCCGTGCAGATTTTGTTTTAAGTAGAAAAATATAAAGAAATCAAATGTAACGAGATCAGGTGAACATGGAGGTTTTGGCAAGTCGGCAATATGTTGCCTTGCCATCTGCTTTTGGACAAACACATACCAATATATAAATTACAGTTTTTGATGCGCTAAAAATATTGAATAACATAGATGGCCAAAGAACTCCTTGTATCTGTGTTGATTTATAGTTGCTACCGGTGATTGAATAATTATCTTATATAATTCTCAACGAGTGGAAAACTAAGGCAGTTAAATCATTACCATTCTTTCGACCTGTTCAATCATAGCTTTCTGCATCATTAGAGAAACTTCGAGTAATTGCGACCACTATTTTGAATTTGTTGTTTTCCTTCTTTTAATTAAGGGTTTTGAATTTTCTTTAATTACAATGATTATCATTAGTGTTTGTGGAACCATAAAAAGAACCTTAGGTCGGAAAACAAGGAAAGATACGAAACTTAAATTATATAAAACAATGGCTGTTCCTTTGTTGTTGTATGGAAGTGAAAATTGGATAATGAAATCAAGGGATAGAAGCAGGATACAGACTGCGGAAATGCTGTTTTTACGTAATGTGAAAGGATGCACAAGGGCGGATAGAATAAGGAATGAAACTATACGAGAAGAATTAAATATATATAAAATTGAAGATAAAATCAGCGAAAATAATAAGAAATGGACAGAACACTTAATGAGAATGAACAACGAAAGAATACCAAAAAGAACCTTCCTGTATAATCCCGGAGGAACAAGAGATGTTGGCCGACCACATAGAAGATGGACTCCACTTTTAACTTCGCCGGAACAGGCTGCATAGCCTAAACCTTGTAGTAGAAGCAGAAGAAGATCATTGGTGTTATAACTATGAAATAGCATTGTTATTTTATTCAAATATGGAAACATCTTCATAATTTAGTACCTTGTAATTGTTTTACATTATAAGAAAGGTCCACTTTAACCTCCATATTCCAGTAAAATGACCCCAGAGTCCACCCTAGCCTTTACACTGTTTTAAATTTATTTACTCTATTAATTTATACAGACAAGCACAAGTTAATCGGAAAGTAATTAAAAAGCGTTGATATTTATTTAATGTTTTAAAAAATTGTTGATTATAACATTCACACGTCAGTCGTCTGCAGACAGCGATGGTATTGGGTTTAGGTAAAATTACAAGGATATTAAATAAAATTAAGTGTATGACTTTTACATGTAGCACTCTTGTTGATAAAATATACGTATTCGTGTAAAGTGGACCCAAGCCCACTTTAAACCGCCTCGAATTCCTTTGTTATCTTTAATTATTTTATACAGCAGCCATGTCACATAATATCAAACCAAACCCGTCAGTATATTAAAACAGCATCTACATAATATAATATATTTAGGAGTTTCTTCAACATTTGTAATATTCAATAGCAGAAATTAAAAATTAATTCTTAGCTTGAAAAACTTTTAAATGGTCGTTTTGATAAATAACACAAATAAACCCTTCTTCGCACAAAGAAAGAAAGAAACTGGCCTTGAATACATCAAAGTTGATGAGGGGAAGAAATTAAAATATTTTCTGTTCTAGGGCAGCACCAATTAAGAAAGATATTAACAGGGTTCACTCTAACTGAAGGGTCCACATTACCCGAAGTTCCTCTACTATAGTGGCGATTTCTAGGTAGCCGATTGTCGTCTTAACTGAGGGTCGCTGTTTTCTCCACTGTTATATTCAGCTGAGAATGTATCTTTCTCATCATAACTACTGTTAAGTTCACTACAAATAGTTACTGGATCGTTCAAAATAACCGAGATTAGTGACAAATATAAAGTGTTGAGGGTTACCTAAGCTGATTTGCGACAATCATTTAAGTAAAAATTTCCCCCCAGTACTCCTAGGGGGTGACATGTACAAATCATTGAAAAGACTGATATTAGTGCCAAACTAACCATTTTCAGGATTACTCAGACGAATGGCTCACATCCGACGCCAGTGTTATGTTCAATTTTAGCTCCCTTCGGTATTGGGAGGGGAGGAGAAGTAACAACTAAAATGTCCAAAATGACCGAAATTCGTGACGAATCCATAGTTTACGATGTTTTAAGGCGATTAGTTACAAGATAGGGATCAATGTTACTGGAAAAAGAAATCAGTGTTTTTTTCTTAGCAGGTTTATAATCTATTTGTAGAGATTTAGTCATAATTTTGAATTTAATTTGAAACATATCTTTATTATAATCAATGATCTGAATAGCGTTTATCTATAAAGCTTTGTTTTTGATACAAATTTCAATAATAAAATTTAGAGATTTTACATTAAAAGACTACATAAATTGTAAGAAAACCACATCAAATTGAAATTGAAGTACAAATGTGAGTGGAATTTAGCATTATTTTATGGATATCATAGAGACATAATAAGCTAATTTTGTTAATAAAATATAAATATAATTAAATTTATTTATTTAAATAAAATTGTATTTTATTGTTTACAAGTAGGCCTATATAAAGGTGATTTATAAAAATAATGTAATGAATTAAATGTTTGTATCCATATAATAATTATTATAGTAATAATAGTAATTTATTTAAAAAGGCAGGCCATAAGACCTTCTCTTCCACACAAGCAGCGAAAAATATTAAGTACAGGAAATGTTTACATAAAATCATAACATATACTTTTACAAGTAAACATTTATACAAATTAATTTAAATTAAAGTGAATCACATCAACATAATATTAGAGTAGCAAAAATTAGAAAATAACATTTAATCCGTGGAAAGACCAATTGAATGGTTTATTTAAGAAACAACGTAAGTGTGACAGTTTTAGGAATGATTACTTTCATATTTGAAATGTAGTGATATAGCTATAATGAAGGCTCTGATTCTATAACTTCATATTGACTATTTAACTCATGTCGCAAATGATAATCAATGACCAATCACGTTTCAATGAATTCTGTTTTACACCAATGACAGTCGTGTTTCACCTCGCTCTTTATCGATTTCTCTTTATCAGTTCCTGCTTTTGTGATAAAGAAAGCTCCTCCTTTTTAATATTCTGAACAGGTTAGACCGTTATTTTTCTCCAACAATTACATTGAATATAGCAAATAATGAATAGATTCAGTGACTTTACTGAGTCGTTTATTCAAAATATAAACGATTAACCTATAATGTTGATTATAATAGTTTAATGTGTTTCATTATTTCTGCACTAGAGTGCATTCTTACAATATTTCGATCCTATTTGGCAATAAATAATATGATCGAGTTGCAGTGAATATACATAACCTCACATTTCTAATTTGTTTTCAAACATCGGCGTTTACATTAACTATATAAATATTTTAAAACACCGGTAACTATCCCTATTAGGTTCGTCTTCCGGGCATATAGGCCGTGGTCCAGTCGTTCTTCTACTCGACGTTTCGTCTACTGCTGCGGTAGACATCTTCAGGAGATACTGCGTGCTCTCTGTGAACTCCTCAACAGTCGGCTGCAGACTGGCTGGTCGTTGGAAACTCCCTCCCTATTTATAGGCACGCCCCTGGTGGAGAGGCGGTTTTCTGCGCGGTCCGTGTTGCGTGCTGTTTTGTCCAGGCTGTCGCTAGCAGAAGTCATAGGCTTCGTTGTCGTATTGTGCAGTGCCGGGATCCAGATTTTGTTTATCTTCATGGTTTCTTCTTTTTTGTTAAAGGAATTTTTGTGTTTATATATTTCAATGGCTTCTCTGTACAGTCTGGTGTAATAATGTGATGTTTGGGACAATACCTGTGTTTCTTCGAATCTTATTATATGTTCTTGGTTGTTCATCCAGTGTTCCGCTACGGCTGATTTTTCCTTTTGTTTTAGTCTGCAATGCCTCTTGTGTTCTTGCAATCTTGTGGCAACCATTCTTTTTGTTGTGCCGATATAAACCTGTCCACAACTGCAAGGGATGCGATATATACCGGCAGTACTTAACGGATCTCTTGTATCTTTGGCTGGGCGCAGTATATTGCTGATTTTTTGTGTTGGCTTGTAGGTTGTAGATATGTTATATTTATTTAATATTCGACCAATTCTCTCCGTTATTGTCTTGATATATGGTAGGTACACCTTACCCTTTGCCTCCTCCTTGTTCCCGTTTTCGGTTTTGTATTTATTGGGATTTATGGCTCGGCGAAAATCTGTTTTGCTGTATCCATTGGATTGAAAAGCTGCTTGGAGATGAGTAATTTATCACGAAAAGAAAAAGTAGCTTTACATAATCTAAACGAAGACAAAGACATCATCGTTCTTCCTGCAGATAAAGGAAATGCCACCGTCATCATGGAAACAGAACAATACAACCAGAAAATGCAACAGCTTTTAGATCCAGAGACATACAAGATTCTTAAAACTGATCCTACAGCAAGAGTTCTACGTAAATCCAATAAACTTATCAAGATCTCCACACTTGATGAAGACACTAAACGAGGATTGTACAAATCAGAAGCACTGCCACCAAGATTGTATGGATTACCAAAGATACACAAGGAAGGAACACCACTCAGACCTATGTTGTTTCGGCCATTGGATCACCTACATATGAACTCGCCAAGTTTCTCGCCTCACTATTGAAACCGTATATTGGAAAAACTGACACGTTTGTAAAAGACTCCACGCACTTCATAGAAAAAATAGACGCTCTGAAACTCAAACCAAACGATAAAATAATAAGCTTCGATGTGGTTTCTTTATTTACTAAGATACCTATCCCAGACACTATGACATACTTGCAAGAACTCTTTCCCCCAGACATAGTAGCGCTGTATAACATATGCCTCACAGAAACGTATTTCCAATGGGGAGGAATATTCTACGAGCAAATAGATGGCGTGGCCATGGGAAGTCCATTAAGCCCCGTAATAGCCAATTTTTACATGGAACAATTTGAAAAACAGGCCTTGGAGAATGTTACATTAAGACCTTCAGTTTGGCTGAGATATGTGGACGACACATTCGTCATTTGGGAGCATGGTGAAGAAGAACTTGATAACTTCAGGCAACATTTAAATGGTATTTGTCCCAGCATCCAATTCACCCTGGAAAGAGAAGAGAACAACAGTCTACCGTTCTTGGATGTTTTAGTAATTCGAAACCAAGACATGACACTTGGACACAAGGTATACAGGAAAAAGACTCACACAGACAGATACCTACATAAGCGGTCCAACCATCATCCCAGACAAAAACGCGGAATAATTAAAACCCTGGTGGAACGAGCCAAAAGGATTTCGGAACCACAGTATCTACAAGAAGAAATTAATCATCTCCAAGCAGCTTTTCAATCCAATGGATACAGCAAAACAGATTTTCGCCGAGCCATAAATCCCAATAAATACAAAACCGAAAACGGGAACAAGGAGGAGGCAAAGGGTAAGGTGTACCTACCATATATCAAGACAATAACGGAGAGAATTGGTCGAATATTAAATAAATATAACATATCTACAACCTACAAGCCAACACAAAAAATCAGCAATATACTGCGCCCAGCCAAAGATACAAGAGATCCGTTAAGTACTGCCGGTATATATCGCATCCCTTGCAGTTGTGGACAGGTTTATATCGGCACACAACAAAAAGAATGGTTGCCACAAGATTGCAAGAACACAAGAGGCATTGCAGACTAAAACAAAAGGAAAAATCAGCCGTAGCGGAACACTGGATGAACAACCAAGAACATATAATAAGATTCGAAGAAACACAGGTATTGTCCCAAACATCACATTATTACACCAGACTGTACAGAGAAGCCATTGAAATATATAAACACAAAAATTCCTTTAACAAAAAAGAAGAAACCATGAAGATAAACAAAATCTGGATCCCGGCACTGCACAATACGACAACGAAGCCTATGACTTCTGCTAGCGACAGCCTGGACAAAACAGCACGCAACACGGACCGCGCAGAAAACCGCCTCTCCACCAGGGGCGTGCCTATAAATAGGGAGGGAGTTTCCAACGACCAGCCAGTCTGCAGCCGACTGTTGAGGAGTTCACAGAGAGCACGCAGTATCTCCTGAAGATGTCTACCGCAGCAGTAGACGAAACGTCGAGTAGAAGAACGACTGGACCACGGCCTATATGCCCGGAAGACGAACCTAAAAGGGATCAAGACGCCGGCCGTGAAAGCCTACAGTTATACACCGGTAACTATATTTAAATAATTATTTTTAGTAAAGAGTTTAATTTTATTCGTTAAATAGTCTTAACAAATGCCACTCTTGATTTCCAAATGCTCTAGATTAATTCACTCGTGGCATTACTTATGACTATTTAACTCATGCCCCAAATGGGAGTCAATGACCAATCACGTTTCAATGATTTCTGTTTTACAACCAATCAGAGTCGTGTTTCACCAAATATTTATCAGTGTTATAATTGCCATATTAAAGAAAGCTCCTCCTTACAATATTGCGTTCCTTTGGCAATAAATAGTATGATCTGGTTGCAGTGATAAACAAAAGAAGCAGTATTTAGTACACAATTGATCTTCTTGGTGATACAATATTAAAATATATATACAGTCAATATGCCCATTTCAAGCAGTAGAAGCGTACCTATCGTTTCTCATTTGTTTTCAAACATCGCCGTTTACATTAAATATATAAATATTTTAAAATAACTATAGTTAAATAATGATTTGTGAGTAAACAGCTTAATTTTATTCGTTAAATAGTCCTAACAAATGCCACTCTTGATTTCCAAATTCTCTAGATAAATTCACTCCTCACTTCGTGAGTCGTGAATTTATCGATAATTTGGAAATCACTCGTGGCATTACTTATGATAAATTTTGTATGTTTTAAATTGAAATATGTGTAACTATTATATAATATATTTCGGTTTATATGGATGTGATTTTTGTCTGTAAAGTTTAATTGTAGAACAATATCTGATAGGAGCGTGTTTTAGTTTTTATTTTCAGTTGGGGAATTTATACTTGTGGATATTTCATATTAACAAGAGGCGTGACTGCAAGTGCCGCAGAAACACTTTCGTTTTTTGCAGGAGCATTATTTGTCATCATAGGCATTGTTTTTCACAGAGAAGGCAAATCTGTTAATTTATTTCAGGTGAGTTTAATATATATGTGGCAATATTTAAACAAATCGGACACCGCCATTACTAACATATGAATCATGAGAAAATTAATAATTTTACATGTAAGACAGATAAAGAATTATATGCTCAAATGATCCTTACTTACTTACTGGCGCTGTCGAACCTGTAGGTTTATGGCCGCGCGGACATAAGCTCTCCATACATTCCTATCCAGAGCTAATGCTTTCCAATCATTCCCTGTATAATCTACTTCCTTCAAATCATGGTTAATGTTATTCTCCCACCTCATTCTTGGTCTACCAACTGGGCGTTTTCCCTTTGGCTTTCCTACAAGAAGCTTCCATGCAAGTCTTTCATTCCCCATACGTGCAACATGTCCTGCCCATCGCAGCCTGCGAGACTTAACTGTTCTTATTATATCTAGCTTCCTATAAAGACCATGTAGTTCATTGTTATGTAGTCTTCTCCATTCACCCGTCTGTTCATCTCTCTTTGATCCAAAAATTTTCCTAAGAACTTTATTCTCTAATACTTGTAATCTCCTTTCCTCCCTTAAAGTAAGAGTCCATGTTTCGCACCCGTATAATATAACTGGTAGAATAATAGTTTTATATATTTTCAGTTTAACGTTTTTTGAAAGGAGTTGGGACATCAAGGGTTTCTGCAATGCATAATAGCACGCATTTCCAGAATTCAGCCTATGTTTTATTTCTTTGTGCATCTCATTCCTATTTGTGATTATTGTTCCTAGGTATTCGAATTCAGCCACTTCCTCAAAATTTCCCTCATTTGTCCTTAGCTGTCCATTTCCATTATATAATGTATTTCTACGTGTGACCATATATTTAGTTTTATTGATATTTACTTCCAGTCCTAATTTCTTAGTGTTACTCAATAGTGTGTGCATGTTGTCCTTTAGTATCTCCTCGCTATCGGCCAACAATACTACAAATGATCCTTACTTAGTTTTAAATTACTTTATAGTTAACAAAGTACAGAGTGGTACTGGGTTCGAGCCCCGGTTGAGACAAGTTTCCTGAGAAATAATTATTTTCTGGGTTTTCCTCAACTGTCAGACAAATGTCAAGAAACGTTAAGGCCCAAATTGTCCCAGAACATCATCTGGCCATCATTATCATATTCGCTATGTTTAGTATGAATGTGTGTGTGAATGGCGTATTTCGCCTTAATGTTATGTTTTCTCAAAGGAGGCCCTGACAATGAGCTGACCTCTCATTCGCTGAGGGTATGCATGCCCTTGTATGTACGTATACGTGATCCATAGTTTAAAATTCATCTCCCGACAGGTCATACCACTGTAAGTCCCGGAAAGCGTGTGGGATGTAAATAGTACGTATAATGTGAAAGTTTAAGTTAATTTAAAGGAATGCAGTAATAGTAAACAAGATAAAATAATTAAAATAATTTGTATATATTAATTTTTTACATTTTATTGCAACTTATTTCATTATATTTCAAATCTAGTACAATTCAGGCTGTTTTTAAGGTGTGGCCCGCAATATGCATTATTATTATTATTATTATTATTATTATTATTATTATTATTATTATTATTATTATTATTATTATTATTATCATCATCATTATTATCATCATTATTACTATTATTTAAAATATATGACATGATACCTTAAGAGCAAAAATAGTAATTGATAACATTTTAGAGCAAGTTAACATTTTTAAATATCTAGGTTTCATTTTACCATATGTTAAAATTGAAGATATTAATGACAAAGTAAGTAAATGTAATCTGATGTGTGGCACTATTAAAAGTACCCTTAAAATGCAAGAAAAGGAACAAAAATTAAATTTTATGTGTTGATGTATGGATCAGAATGTTGGACGATCGCTAGAAGACAAGAACAGAGATTGGAAGCAGCTGAGATACGATATTTTAAGAAATATAGCAAGATATACTCTGCTGGATAAGTAAAGAAATGAAGATATAAGAAAGGAACTAAATATTTTCAAACTTACAGACCGAATGATTAAATATAGGAACGACTGGAAAGAATATTGATAGAATGCCAGAAGGAAGATTTCCAAAATTATTGCTAAATTATATACCGCACGGATGTTGGACGCCCACACAGAAGATGGTCTGAATAATTTTAACAATTCTAGCTTTCATGAAACCGAAACGAGCCAACAGGGTTAATCCCTGGATGATGATGATGATGGACTATATTATCAGCCTAACTAAATTAAATGCATTTTAACATTTTATAATACAACATTAGACGATAGCAAAATAAATTTAAAATAATTTTTAGTTCCATACCATGTTTGTATTTATTGAACAATTAACATTGTACGTCATACAACTCGAGGAATATTTCTTCGTTCTATTTTAAGAGTCGTATCCTGCGACTATTTCATTTTTAGAATTTCAACAAAATTTTACGCACTAGGATCTTTCTTCTTCCAACTCGTCATAACCCAGGATGAGCATCAGCGTCCTTCTATTGTACTCTCAAACATCTCGTCCCATCACTATGTAATATTCGCCTTCTTCCACGGATTTAAACCACCTGTTATGTATTGTTTTTCGATTCGGTGAAACCTTGCAAAATTCGTTACTAGAAAAATTCATCGTTCCGATGGATTCTGTACGGTTTCAAAACAAATGTTTATTTTTAGGGTATGAGGTGATTAATCTCACGCCCAATCTTCAGGATCAGGACATCATTTTTGGTCTGGATCATCTTTGAGTTGTCTGGATGGTGAATCCCTACCAGTAATTAAGCTACCGCCGGCATACTTAGAAGAATTATATTGACCACACAGGCCCCTCGACTAAATCAAAGTAGAGGTACCTTTGGGGATCTGGGTCCTTTAGAGCTACTTAAGAATTTACCTTGGACTACTCGTATTTAACTCATGCCCCAAATGGGAGTCAATAACAATCACGTTTCAATTAATTATGTTTTAAAACCAATGACAGTCGTGTTTCACCCCGCTCTTGATCGATTTCTCTTTATCAAGCTCCTGCTTTTGTTATAAAGAAAGCTTATGAAGTTTGTTGAGATGAAAGTAGAATTTAATTGCGCGTCACCTCCATTGTAGCCGAAGGCGGTACTCAACATGTGTCGCTTTACATATCACTCACAGACAGAAACCGGGAGGAGCGACCTTCAAACTTGTTCCTCGTGTATATGACGCATTACGCTAACAAATATCGAGAAACCAAATTGTTGCGTGTTAAATTATGACTGTAAAAATAATGATTGTTTATTGAAAAACCCTCGCGTAAGTATCATTAATTTTTTTCTCAAATTCCACCAGTTGTCTTTATGACATTTGTGGTATTCTCTCTTGGAATAGAGGAATTAAGTTGGGACATTCTGGAATGCAGAGTTACGTTACACCGATGATCTGATAGGTGATGAATGATGATAAAGGGCCAAGGGAGTCATTAAACCTAAACTTAACACAATTCCAGACCATGGGTGATAAAAATAATTCCTTCAAGAAAAAAGTACTATGGCCTGACCGGGAATCGAAATTGTTATCCCTTAACTGTAATCAGAAGCTCTGATCACTAACACATGATGCTGTCTATCAGTAAAATGTAAAATTGAAACTACAGAACTATACATTTCATCAAATCTAAAAATGTGCTAAAATGACTTGTTCATTAACTTGCTCTATAGACTACCATCCACTGTTTTCCATTAATAGAATTCCAGATACTCTTTTTTGTTACATTTTTCTACTTGCTTGCATTAATTTTTCCATCGCTTCATTGTATTCTTATGAGTTATGGTATTTGTTTTGATAGTTCAAATATTCATATAGTTCAACTATCCATTATTAATACCGGGCTTACAACAACTCTTCCACGGGAAGGCTCGATAATGAGAGTTGCACACCTACGGTGTGTTTATTCTAATTATGCAAGTGTTATGTTTATTAGTTTATTAAAATAAATATAGTAGGAAATAAAATGATCTGCTCTACGAGTGTTTTACTAATTATTTTCGAAATTTTCCCGTAACCATCTCAATTCATCCACAAAACCTCACTTTAAATTCTTGCGGTTGAATGAAGTCGGCGGAAACATATTTCTATCTGTTAAATACTGTTGTTAAGGTTTCTCACGAGTATTGGGCGTGCAATATTAGTTCCTGGTGGAATAGTGATTAGAATGCTCTCTTTTGGTTGTCGATGGCTTCCTTCAGAAGGAAAATAAAGTCGTAGGCTCCGCATAACAGATCCAAGATTAACGGTACCTAAAAGAAAACAAAGCTTGAAAAGAGGTCTCTGACAAAAAAAAGTAAACTCTTTCTCGCCCAGACTTGAATTGAGGCGCTAATAATCTAAACTGTTAATGTCATTGAATAAAAGACCACCTACCTACATACAGTATGTAGGGCTCTACACAGACAGCCCAAATAAAATTTATTGAAATTGCATGATACTAGTAAAAATGTTTCAGAAAGAATTGGTCCAAGCCATTAGTATGCGAGATAGAAAGATGGTTACGATCGTCAGTAGATAATTTGTACACATAAAACGCATCGTGTGTTTTTTACTTAATACATAAGATTTCATGCTCTTCTTTGGTAACAGATAAAACTCAGTAAGAAAATCTGAACTAGCTGATTCAGATGATTTTTGAGACCGAAGCAAGGACCTTCATTGTTAAAATCGCTGTAACAGAAGTACGTTCAGTGTGTTTGTATAGCGGTGCAAATATCAATACACAATTAAACTTCAGTATGATAGAATTTCAAACTTTTTGGATATTTGCCCTCATTTATATAATCGATTTAGTACATTTTATTATTGCTAAAAATTCTGTTATATATTTTTATACAACATTAACACTTAGACGGAAGAGAGATAATTTAAACAGATGTAATAATTGTTAATAGTGATAACATACACTTTCAAAGTTACATGAATTTAAGACATTTAATTAAAATTTTATATATAATGTAAAGGTTTTCATTGCACTTGAATCACTGTATCATTGCTAGGATATATATTTGTATTTTATTTCAATGTCTCTTTTTTTTAACTTCCTGTTTATATATGTAATTGTTTTTTTATAAAAAACTAAAGCGGGTTCATAAAACCTTATGAATCGTTCAAGATCTTACACCGCTCAAAAACAAGTGCACTCTAATACTTCTCTCTCTATCGAATACACATCCAACTGTCATTTGTATTAATTTGATTAAAATGTTTTGGAACACGCTGTGTAAGTAGCATTAGAGAGGATGCGAGCAAGCCCCGATCTCTAGGTACCTACAGGGACTAGGACGGAATTCATGAAAGCATCTTTACGCAAAGAGTGACTCTTTCCCCCTCTCTATGACATAGAGATTAGATTATTCATAAAACCGGTTTTATGAATACTCTGTACGTCATGGAGAGGGGGAAAGAATCGCTCTTTGCGTAAAGATGGTTTCATGAATTCCGCCCTAAAAGTGAGGTTTTATGATTGAGTTCAGATATTTAAGGCCGTTTCGTAGTAATCGAGAGACAATGCACCTTCTCATCACGAAATATTCAGAATATTCTTTTCGATAAACTTGTTGAAAAAGACACTTCTCATCACGAAATATTCAGAATATTCTTTTCGATAAACTTGTTGAAAAAGACACTGTGAACATGATGGTCTTGAAGAAGATTTTCGGGCTATAGGCCGTGGTCGTGAGGCTTGTAGTTCCCGGACGTTTCGCCAGAGACTGCGTCTAGCATCCTCAAGGGTTGTCTCGAGGATGCCAGACGCAGTCTCTGGCGAAACGTCGGGGAACTACAAGCCTTACTACCACGGTCTTACAGCCCGAAAATCTTCTTCAAGATCATCATAGCAACTCCGGCCGTGAAAGTCTACGTCAGTACACTGTGAACACTTGGTATTTTTCCACTCCCGTTTGAGATGTGGCTACGTGAATGGTAAGTATGGAGTAACCAAACGTAAATTAGGTTCTCTGCTAAAGCAACTAGCAGTTTTCAATATACTTTAATCATAAAGAGTGTAGGACGTGATGCTACAATGTGAGACCTATTACAATGTATATCTTTGTTTGCAGATTTTGGGATGTACATTTGTAATTATTGCGACTTTAACGTACTTTGAAGTTTTAAGAAAGGGAGTTACTTGCTTGGTACGTAAAATTCGAGGTCCACTTAATGAAGGCTCGGATGAAATTATCGATATTCCTGATTTTCCAGTGACTGTGGATCCTCTGGAGTCAGTGCACGTGAGAAATTTTAACGACGATGAGTATTCAGAAAGAGATCCACATAAACTGTATCTTCGCAATTTCATAATAGACTTGAAAACTAAAGTGGATGATGACGGTGCCCAGGGATAAGTCTAAATACACATCATTCCCGCAAATCTAGACATCGTGATCCCAAAAGGGAAACAAGAACGAGAAATCGAAGATAGAAAAGTGCTTTAAGGAGGGAATTCTCAGTTACGAAATTTCTAATAGTTTATTAGAGAGGAGCCAAAACATTTGAATGTGTAAGGTTAAACATTTTGGAATATTTTTCTTAATGATGGATATTTCAGTGCGTTCAAGAAAAAAGTATTATTTCTATTTATATTAACAAAACTCTTAGTTTCAGGTATAATCCTGTTAAAAGAAAATAAAAAAGAGAATAATGTTCTTATAATAAATTAAAAATCAGCATAAGTTATAGTGACTAATAGTGAAATATTGAAGAGTACAGGGAAAGAACCAGGTAAGACAATTTTCGTCGAAATAGTTCTTGAGATGTCATTAGATTCTACAAGGAAATCACTATCATTTAGAAGTGCGAAACAGTAGAAGATACAATAAAGTCATGGGTTTGTACCTCCAGATTTTGTATGTTGCACAAATAAAAATACGTTTATTAATTAAGTAAAAATAAAACTTAGTTTTATTTGATTTTCATATTTATTAAGATATAATTCAGCGACAGCTGTTTCGGTACACTGTACTTTCCTCAGACATGTTAACAAATTACGAATTGTGTTATTATAGTACATATCAACTGATCTAAGCAACAATACAACAATATTTATTTAAATTTTTAAATTTAACAAAGGGGATTCATTAATTGTTAAATTAAAAAAAATACTGTTTTATTGTTGCGTAGATCAGTTGGTATGTACTATAATAACACAATCCATAATTTAACATGTCTGAAGAAGGTACAGTGTACCGAAACAGCTGTCACTGAATTGTATCTTAATAAATATGAAAATCAAATAAAAATAAGTTTTATTTTTATTTAATTAATAAATATGGATTTTCATCAAGTAAACACCAACTCAATTGATTAAAAATACGTTTCAAGAAAAAACTTACTTATCTGGTTTGTTCTTGTACCCTTCATATACTGATTCACACAGGCAAGAAGAGATGGTTCCACCCAAGGAAGAGACAATTTATTTTCAATAAACGAGTAATTAGAAATGAAACAAATAACTAATTATAAATGAAAATACAGTAGGAAGCAACGTTATGAGACTGTACTTAATAAATAAGTTGGGTCTGAAAAGTAGAAAATGGGAAGTAGCTGCTCGGGTTTGATCAGAAAAACATAAAATATATGTATATACATAATTATTAAAACAGTTATAAAACACAAATGAACTCACAATAAGGGAAAACATTTACATACAGAAGAACAAGAAATCACGAATTTTAAAATTCCCGGGTAGAGAAACTTAATAAGCAAGTTGTTTGCACCACAAAAAGAGGGAACAGGAGTCAAGATCCACAGCCGACTACTTTATGATCATCAGTCTGTACCAACTGAAGATTAAGCAGAGATACTTTGAAACATGTCTTACAAGAAACAATTAAATATGAGGTAAGATGATGACAGACCCAACTTATTTATTACTTAATTATAAATTTGAAAAAAGTAATATCAAAGAAAAAAATGCTATAAATATTAGAACTACGTTGCATAAAGCGATTAACGGATCGAAACCCTTAATTCGAGGCAATTCCACTACAAGGAGAAACGAATTGCCCTACGCAAGATGCGGATCTTCTGATAAAAGAAGTAATTTCTACAGAGATCACAGAATAATTAGCATTTTCTATTTAAATTAAATATTAAAAGATGTATAGATTCGACCGAGACAGAATCCATTATTATACTTCCTAAAAAGTATTGTATTGTATTGTATTGTAAGCCTAAGTTTTCCCTTTACAGAGATTTAGGCGCTCTCCCCCTACAGGGAAGAATTTGAACCATACTAATTTAGTTACACTTGTTTTCGTATACATGTCATATTGAGTGGTCCGTGGTCAGCGTTCCGCCTCATACTGACATCTAGAAAACCAAGGTAGTGCTAGGACGGGAAAATTCAGTAAATTTTGCTTAGAGGCCTTTTCATTCAGGCTTAAGGATTTTTTACGAGCCTGAATATCTTCAGACTCGGGATCCACGGCTTGAAGTCCCTTCCGGAGGACTTGCTCTTTGGATTTTTCCGTCCTAAAAAATCCATCGACCCCGGCCGAGTTTGAACCCGCTACCCCCTCGGGACCAGACGCAAGGAGCATAACCACTAGTCCACCGCGGCCGACTTGCTAAAAAGTACCCAGTAAAATGTAGGCCTGTATAGGAACAATAAGAATAAGATAAAAATTGAATAAACAGAAAAGAAAGAAGAGAAAATAATATGCCTTCTTGTAAAGGCAAAAGCCGCAATGCTCTATTTATCTATTTTATCTGTTCTTAGGTTTACTGTATTTTAATTAAAAAAACATACCTTTTTGTAAATAATAATGTAATTGTAATAAAGAAGTGTGCGGTACATCCATAGCAAATTAGCGCTTGTCTCCTGATCATAAGACTGCAAGTTAGGCTAATGAATGAATGACGTTGCAGAAATTGGGTAAATGAGGGAAATATTCATTAACCTTTGATACCGCGAGTATTAATTTAGGTATTACGATTTTATGTATTTAAGTTGCTTATGAGTGTTAAAAATATTAATATTGAGGTAAGATGTTCAGACTAAAAATAATATAATTAAAATGACCTCAAGAAGAAGACATGGATCCAACTTTTGAATGAGAATCTATGAGACCGGAACAAGCCACATGGGCTTAATGCGTGATTGTTGATGATGTTGATGAAATAACCTCAAAATATAACTTCCTAAAATTAAATATTAATTACAACTTCTTAAGTTACAAGGAAGAAACAAAACCAGAAATTGTGTTTGTGTTATAAATAACGAAAAACAAGATGGCGTCCTCAAAACTCAACTTTAGTAACTATTTTTTGAAAACTAAATATGAAGTCAAAAAGTTTCTAAAATTAAGAGAGAAGACATTTAAAAGATTAGCGGACATTAAATTCATCGACCAATGTTTAAAATTAGAATTGGTTCCCATGTTCATCAGGAAAACCGTCAAGGATAACAATAATAACAAACAACAAATTTTGTAAAACAAATGACTAAAACTAAAAAAAAAATATATATTGAGGTAAGGTGTTCAGACTAAAAATAATATAATTAAAATAACCTCAAAATATAACTTCCTAAAATTAAATATTGCTTATGAGTGGTTGGAAAGTTGGATTATGTCATATTCAGCTTTGCTGTTTCCCCACTTACGCATATGGTTGCGAATTGGAATGTGGGAGTGAGATCGGTGTGAAAAATGAGAGATCAAGAGAAGAGAAGAAAATATTTTTTTATTGTGGTTTTTGGTTGGTTCTGTTGTAATTTGTGACAAGTATTTTAAGTTGTGAAGTACTGTGTGGGAACTGTGTCATGTTTACAAATGGCAGCAACATTAGAATGATAAAAATGACATTTACTTCCTATTGGAAAACGTTTACGACTTCTACCTCAGACATGAAGCTTGAGTTGTATTGGGTGATTTGAATCCTCAAATTGATAATGGAATATAATATTTATTGGATGCAGATATATTAATGAGAGGTTCCACAGTTTATAAATCAACACAATTTTTGGCTAAAGCTGGTGATACAGATATCATGGTGATAATTGACATAGATATACGACGAGTTTTCAAAATTTTGAAGGAAGCGCCGTTACTTATGGGTTTAAGAATCAATTGTATGAAGACACAATATATTATGGCAGGCAGTAAAAAAAGACAGAAAACAATGGAAACACGTATTAAAATTTAAGGAATGAAATTTGAAAGAGTTTATAGTTTGAAATACCTGGGAATAATATATTATACAGGGAATGATTGTAAAATTTTAGCTCAGGATAGGGATGTATGAAGGGCTTATGTCCGCGCGGTCATGAACCTACGGATTCGATAGTGCCAGTGAGTTAGTTAGTTAGGAACAATATGAATGCCACCTATTATTAAATCGAAGAGTAAAGAATGTAAATATATGTTATTTTGGCCTAGAAAGGCATTTCAAATCCAAATATCTAACTTGAAATACTAAACGCTATTAAACCCGTTTTGATTTCCGCAGAGAAACCTGGAAATTGTCAAAATTGGATATAATGAACCTTGTAACTTTTGAAAGATAGGTATACCACAATCAGGATAGCACTGATATGTACCAACTTAATAAATCAGCAGATATTGTGCCCTCAATGAAAACAAGCAGATTGAGTTGGGCCGCACAGGTGTATAGAATAGATTTAAACAAGGTACCTAAAGGGATGATACAATCAAATCCAAATGATAAGGAACCTGCTGGAAGATCGATGACTGCATGGGGTTGTTGAGGATCTGAAGAAACTCGGAATTTTCAACCTATGGAAGATCACTCATGATAGAAATAAGGATCTATCTTGAGAGAAGGCGAGGCACAACTTTGGTTGTTGTTTTGATAATAATGTTTAAAGGGTGCAGAAAAATGTGCTTTAACACACTTTGCAGGGTACATTGTTACAGATACAACACAGGTACATCCGGTATAACAAAAATGTGGCGAACAGAGGACGGTCGCATACGTAAAAACCAACAAATGACATTAAGTATCAGCATGTATGATAAACCAAGCATGAATCTGTATTTGTACAGAATATTTACCTACCTGCTACAATTATGATATGGCCAGTATATTTTATAGATTAAAAGAGTAATAAGGTTTTCATTATCATTACGTAGTCTCTTGCTGCCGTGAACGAACGTTGACAATCAACATCCGGAAAAATACACATTTCTCCCCTCTTTGATAACACTGAGCAACAAAAAAAGAAACTTTTTTGTCTCAGAAAGAAAAAATTGTGATTCTGATAGCATTTTGTCTCATGAATTCAAATATGATATCGGTTTTTCTCCATCACTGAAGGTTCTCGAGAGACAGGCATTTATTATAATTCCAAACATTTTAATATTTTCTACATTCGTAACTACACAATATTCGAATATTCGGACTCATCTAGAAAATAAGAAATGACGATTTCCTGCTATATTTCGCCTGTGGAGCATCCCTCTTGATGGTTCAACAATAATCGGCCAGCATATTAGGATTCCATTTGCCTTGATATCTCTTTTCCATAGCTAAAATCTCCTGATGAAAGTGTTCCCCGTGCTAATCGCTCACTGAGCCAAGATTTTCCGGGAAGAAATCTAGGTTTATTAAAAAAATAATTATTTAAATATATTAATTGAAATTGAAATAAAAAAACTCTGATGCAAAATTCCGAATACATTTTGAAAACACGATAAAAAACTGCATTAAGTATAACTGTTGCTACTCATGAGACAAAAATCATGTTGACCAGTGTAATCATGATAAAAATTCTGACTGGCGATGAAAGGATATAAAGTCTGGTACAGTATTAGATTTGTGGGACGTAAAAGAAACTCAAGCCTGAGAAAAAGGCCTCTGGGCAAAATTCGTCGATTCTTCCACCCTAATTTTGAATTGAAACACAAATGAGTGAGGTGTTAAATAATAATAATAATAATAATAATAATAATAATAATAATAATAATAATAATAATAATAATAGGTATTATTGAAGCCAATGGCCACGTAGAAACAACTGAGGTGCTAAATAGTGTCGTTAATAAAATACTATCTATTGCACTGCCTATCTCAATTCATTCAAGAATATTTTGGTCGTCCTGCTATTTATCAGCTTTTATGTACGTATTCTTTGTAGAATTGAAAGCAATTTACTTTACCTCCGACTAGTTGCTAGCATGAAGGTAGTCCGGTGTTGGGGCTACCATCGTGAAGCCTCTGGACGATCTCTTTAGAAAAATGTAGAGAAGAAAATGTGAGATGAACCTCTAGGCCTCGAATACTCTAATACCGTCGGGGCCGAAGAAAACAAGAGTTCAGCCAAGAGAGACTGGAGAGGATAGTTTAAAGAGGGAAACTAGTATGAGAAAGGAAGAAATTCTATAATCAATAATAAACTCACCAAGCTGGCCATGCTGTTGTAAAATTCTTAAATAATACATATTTCTTCTATTGTTGTACCGGTATATATATATATATATATATATATATATATATATATATATAATTATCTTTAATTTGCTTACTTGTTATAGTCAGCTACTAAATGGCCCAAAGAGTAGGGTGCGTGTAGGCAAACAGTTTTCAGACACTTTTGAAATCCAGAATGGGTTGAAGCAAGGAGATGCACTATCTCCTCTACTATTTAATTTTGTACTAGAGCATGCCATTAAATCTTTAGAGAATGAGGAAGGCTTACAACTCAATGGTATTAATAAGCTGTTAGTTTATGCTGATGATGTAGTACTACTGGCCGATAGCGAGGAGATACTTAAGGCCAACACGCACACACTATTGAGTAACACTAAGAAATTGGGACTGGAAGTAAATATCAGTAAAACTAAATATATGGTCACACGTAGAAATTCAGTATATAATGGAAATGGACAGCTAATGACAAATGAGGGAAATTTTGAGGAAGTGGCTGAATTCAAATACCTAGGAACAATAATCACAAATAGGAATGAGATGCACAAAGAAATTAAACATAGGCTCAATTCTGGAAATGCATGCTATTATGCATTGCAGAGACTTTTGATGTCCCAACTCCTTTCAAAAAACGTTAAGCTGAAAATATATAAAACTATTATTCTACCAGTTATATTATATGGGTGCGAAACATGGACTCTTACTTTAAGGGAGGAAAGGAGATTACGAGTATTTGAGAATAAGTTCTTAGGAAAATTTTTGGACCAAAGAGAGATGAACAGACAGGTGAATGGGGAAGACTACATAACAATGAACTACATGGTCTTTATAGGAAGCCAGATATAATAAGAACAGTTAAGTCTCGTAGACTGCGATGGGCAGGACATGTTGCACGTATGGGGAATGAAAGACGTGCATGGAAGCTTCTTGTAGGAAAGCCAGAGGGAAAACGCCCAGTTGGTAGGCCAAGAATGAGGTGGGAGAACAACATTAAGTATGATTTGAGGGAAGTAGATTATACAGGGAATGATTGGAAAGCATTAGCTCAGGATAGGGATGTATGGAGAGCTTATGTCCGCGCGGCCATGAACCTTCGGGTTCGATAGTGCCAGTGAGTAAGTAAGTAAGTAAGTACTAAATGGCAGTGAAGGCAGAGTTCTCGCGACATCAGTAATAATGGAGAATATAATACATATATAAGAAAAATGAGTGTTTTAATTGGATTCGCCTGGTGGTGTAATGGATAACATGCTGAGGTACAGACTCAGAGTTCCGGGTTCGAATCCCGTCCAGGCATTTATTTTTCTTATCATACCATAATTATAAAAGTTTAGAAAAAATGCATTATTGAAAAATAAATAATTTGAATTTAATTTCAACAATTAGTTTCAATGATATCCAAGATAAATAAATATATTAAAAATGCTTGGTTTTAAATATCTAATTGTAGAAAACTTTAATCAGAAAACTATCAATGTCACACACTCGCAAATATATTCAAAGGATTTTAAAATATAACTTTACATCAAAGCTCAAATAAAAACCAAAATATTTATAAATTATAGAAATGGATTTTTGCAGGCGATCGACAAGAATTTCAAGAAGGGATAAGGCCAGAAAACAGCACAATAAGGGACATTATGCAAGTTGAAAAAAAATTGGAAAAAAGTAGAAGAAAAACATTCAAAATGGTATGGACACCTCATAAGAATGGAAGAAGAGAGAATACCAAAGAAGATCTTTAATTGGAAAGCTAATGGAAGAAGTGGAAGAGACAGACCTAGAGAACATTGGATGGACGGAGTGAGGATAAGTATGGAAGCTAGAGATCTGAGGGAAGAAGATGGCCAAGGCAGGAACCTCTGGCGACAAATCACTTTGGGTTGAAGGAGAAACACTGTATTATGGAATATTCCTAATTTAAGAAAATATATAAATTATAAAGCAGAAGATATTCACCATTAATTTAAGCAGGGTAATTTTGAACTACCAACCACAGGAATAAATATCGATTGGACGTCCGCCAAAAAAGATGGAAGAATAATTTTTATTGACGTAACAGTTTTTAGAGAACTATAACATGTCAGTGCGATGATAATGATATATATATGTTCGTATTGTGACGCATTGCGATAACAGCGTTTAGGGGTCCTCATCTTGGGGATATGTGGATGGCGACCACAAGGTGCCCAAGCTATGCAAAACATTTCTTCCACTTACTTGTGTTTTGCACTCTTTTAACTTTACTATCTAACCTCTCTTGGTTAACTCTTGTTTTTTCGACCCTGACGCTATTAGGGCATCCGAGGGCTAGGGAGTCCTTCCTTTCTTCCATTTCTTCTTTCCTTTATTTTCTTCTCTTCTCCAGAAAGCCTGACCAGAGGCTATAAGATGGCAGCCCCATCACTGGTATTGCCTTCTTTTGGCCAGCAACCAATCGAAGGGACTATTATTATGCTTTCAAGTCTTATATGAGAATTTACCATAAGGGAAAATTTTCTATAGGATCGTAACAGGCCTTGGCCTAATACTTGAAAGGAAGAAGAAGAAGAAGAATTTAGAGTGTGGCGGCGAGAGTACTGATCTCACATTGGTGGAAACATATTCGTGTTGACTCGCGAGTTAAAAGACTCGCGCAGCTAATCGATGCTTCTAGACTTCCATTCCGGAAGGTTCTGTACGCACTCATCCCTCCTTTCCAGAGGCTCCAATCCAAGACATTTCCTTCCTCGGCCTATAAAATCTGTTGCCAGGGTGAGAGAGAAGGCAGCTAAACAGAGCACTGTTACTGAATAAACTTTGGCAATTGAAAACCTTACAGACTAGAAATAATTGTGTGGTAGATACATTTTAGACCAAGTTTAATTATTGCAGCAATATGTGAGTCAAATGTCACTGACAATTTTTAGAATCGAATAAAGTTATTGTGAAAGTTTTACATGAACAAGTCTTGTGTTTATTACGAGAAAACAAGTTAAGAATCACCTCCCGGTAGCGCGGCATAGCATGTATGTATATATCTCATACATCACTCATGGACATATGAATGCTCTCCTAGCTGGAATTTCTTGACCAAGCTTCTGTACTTACGATTACTATTTCGCTACATATATCAGAGAGTAATGTGTGGACAGCACATCCCCTGAATGAGACAACTGATAGGCAACGATAGTATTATTTGGATGGGGAAGGACATTAAATTTACTCATTTTAAGCTTGAGTTTCTTTCACGAGCACGAAACATTTCAGACTTAGGATCCACGTCTAAAGTTCCTCCAGGAGGGCTTATCCCTTAGATGTTATCATCCTAAAAGTCCATCGACTCCGGCCGGGTTTGAAGCCGCGACTCTCGGGACTAGAAGCGAGGAATATAACCACCAGACCATCGAGGCCGTTATTAACTTTTAAAATTGCTCTAATTATGCTTAGTCGTCTGCGAATGAAGATTGGAACAGATACATCAAAATATTTTCATCAAATATCACAAGACGTTACATTTTAACGAAGGTTAAGTATCCATTTGATTCTACCTTATCATTAAGATGTACCAGTATATTTAATTTATTAAATAATAATAATAATAATAATAATAATAATAATAATAATCTCTCTACCTTAGTTTAACTTTCCCATTTATTGATGTTTCTACATCCCATGACACCTGGGCCGTGCAGGGACATGACCTGTAGGGAGAGGATTTTCAACTCTGGATCGAATGTGTAATTTTTTGACCGAACAAAGAAGTGGAGAGTCTCCCTGAATGAGTGATCAGCTCAATGCCAGACTACCTCCGACGTTCGATCAATATTTAAGACAAGGTATACAGGGATCCCAGCAGAACTAATAAAATCAGGGGGAGAAAAATTGATGGACAAGATACATCGGTTGCTTAGTATGATTTGGGAAAAAAGAAATTCTTCCAGATTAATGGAAAGAATTGATTACTTTACAATCTCTAAGAAAAGAGATAAAACTGATTGCAACAACCACAGGAACATCTCATAATTTTAACTTCGTACAAAATTGTAACAAATATATTAGTAAGCAGACTTACTACCTATATTGACAATATTCTAGGATATCATCAATGTGGATTTAGAAGAAACAAGTCTACAATAGATTAGAGTTTTAGTGTAAGACAGATTTTAGAAAATAAATGGGAATATAATGGTACTGTATATCAACTATATAAGATATAGACTTCAAAAAGGCATGCTATTCAATTATGAAGAAGTTATATAGTATCCGGCTGGAGTTCGGAATTCCTGAAAAGTTTGTTAGAATTATTCGAATGTATCTAAATTGCACAAAAGATGAGTGCGTGAAGGCAAGCAGTTATCGGATAGTTTTGAAATTCACAATGTATTAAAGCAAGGATATACACTATCCCCTTTACTACTCAATTTTGTACTAGAGCATGCCATCAAATATTTAGAGGATGAAGAAGGCCTTACAAATCAATAAATTATATTAATAAGCTGTTAGTTTATGTTGATGATGTAGTACTATTGGGCAATAGCGAGGAGATACTAAGGGCATACACACACACTGTATTGAGTAACACTAAGAAATTGGGACTGGAAGTAAACATAAATAAAACTAAATCTGTGGTCACACATAGAAATACATTACGGGTATTTAATAGAAATGGATAGCTAATGAGTTGACAAATGAAGGACATGTTGAAGAAGTGGCAGAATTCAAATACCTAGGAACAACAATCACAAATAGGAATAGATGAAAAAAATAAACATAAGCTCTATTGTGGAAATGCATGCTATTATGCATTACAGGGACTCTTGTCGTCCCAACTCCTTTAAAAAAGCATTAAACTGAAAATGTATAAACCTGTTATTCTAACAGTTATATTGTAGGCCAATAGATGCTAAACATGAACTCTTACTAGAAGTATTTTAAGAGTATTTGAGAATAAAGTTCTTAGGACAATTTTTTGGATCTAAGAGAGATGAACAGACAGGTGAATCGAGAAGACTAATTTCAGTGAGCATATATAGCAAATAAGACGTATTATGGACTTCTTACAATCCTAAAATCCAAAATTATCTTTAGGACAGTTAAAGGAAGACTATATGAAACCTGCATACGTCTAATATTGATGTATGGAAGTGAAACCTGGACTATGACAAAGAGCTCCGAGAATTTAATTAACACTTTTGAAAGAGAGATTTTGAGAATAATATATGGAGAAGTAAAAGGGTATAGAAGATGGAGAATGAGGTATAATAAGGAAATCTATGACCTTTTTAAGGAATTTCATTTATCAACTATTGTGAAATTAAAAAAAAATACAATGGGCTTGACACGTTCAAAGAACACATACCTATGAAAGTGATGACGGAGGAAATGTTTGGGAAGCGGCCAGTTGGAAAACCTAAGAAAAGATAGGTTGATTCAGTGAAAGAAGATTGTAATCAAATCCTGAACTGTAAGAACTGGCATCAAAGAGCATTGGAGATCAAGAGAGCCCGGGTCCGCTATGGGCTGTAGCGCCATTTTAAGAACAATAACAATGAACTACATGGTCTTTATGGGAAGAGAGATATAATAAGAACAGTTACGTCTTATAGATACGATGGGCAGGACATGTAATATGAATGAGTAAGCCGGAAGGTCGAGGGTTCGAGTCCCGGTGGGGGTCAGGATTTTTAAACTGACCCAAACCTTCTGACGGCACTATGGCCCGGGATCGACTCAGCCTCTTGTTCTGGGGGTAAAGACGGCCGTCACGCAGGGCTGAAAAACTGGCTGACATGAAGTGCCGATTGTCCAGAAAAGTGGGAGCCTTAACCTCCTACTACCACAAGGGCCTCCCGAGGCCCTTTAATGCAAGAGTTGCATGGAAGCTTCTTGTAGGAAATCCAGAGGGAAAACGTTCAGTTGGTAGACAAGGAATGAGATGGGAGAGTAATATTAGCCATGATTCCAGATAAGTAGATTATACAGGGAATGACTTGAAAACATTAGCTTAGGATAGGGTTGTATGGAGAGCTTGTGTCCTATAGTGCGTTAGTTTGATATACCATTAATTAATTTATTTATAGTAAACAAAGCGAATATGATATTTATGTTTACGGTGGCCAGACTATATTCGAGGATCATTTGGACCGTAAAGTTTCCGGATATTTGTCTTGCAGGTGAGAAGAAACACCGAAGAAACCTTACCTAGGAATCATGTTCCTTCCTGGCTTCGAACCCCTACGAGGCAACGACATTACTCTATATAAGAATAATAATAAGTTAATAACAATATTTTCAAATGCAGGATAACCTGAAGAACTCTCAAATTACAACATACAGGATTTAGAAGAGTATGAGACTTTTTTTTTAAATTCTCTTTAACTTCCCTTCACTTCTAGATCCTAAATCTCTATGAAAAAGCCAGTGTTGTGGGTGGGTCACTAGGGGTATATGTGGAACTCGAATTTAAAATAATCAAAGTTTTAATTACATAAATAATATTAATTAAAATACAAATAAATATTCAAATTTTTCCTGACTTTTATAAAATGCGAAACACTTTTTTTTTATTTTCGAATTTATAACAAACTGTATGAATTTTCAGTATATATAGACTGGAAATTTCTTAATTATTAAATTGAAGAACCAAGAACAACTTTAAATAAGAAGGGCAGATCAAATCATACAGCATTTTTGGGACCGGAAAAAGCAGAAAAGCCTTATGTCTGCAGGAGAAGAAGAAGAAGTCGGTCTACATAATGGGATAATCAATCCATAGTAATTCTGCCCGAAGGCAGGTCCTTCACTGGAATCATAGCATTTTCATGCTATGCTTGCAGTTTTACTAGGAATTGTAGGTGTGGTAGCGTCCCGTTGCTTTTCATACCGGTGAAGGATGGTGGTGATGATAAGGATGATGGCCATATGATTTCGGGAACCGTTTGGGCCTTAAAGTTTTCCTGACATTTGTCTTACAGGTGAGGAAAACCTCACCCAGAAAAACTGCCCCGACCGGGGATCGAACCCGGGCCCGCTGAGTGATAAGACAGCACGCTTCCTCGAGACCACAGCGGTGGACCAATGGGATAATAACTAAATAAAATTAATATACCCAAATCTCTTTTTGATAAGTTTTATACTGAAGGTAATGTTTAAGTTTGAAGTTAGTTTACGCCTTAAATTTAAGATTATTTATTTTCTATCCAAATAGTTTTGTCCTATAAGAGTTTATCATAAAGTATCACAAAACAGAAAGGCGCATGTTAAAATATTTGTACTTTAAAATGTGGAGAAAATGGATGTACTAATTAACTTGTATTTAATTTTCGAAACCCCATAAAACAGAGACTTTCGAAAAAAGTAAATTATGACTTTGGTAGTTTAATGGTTTATTTAAGAATTATATCGATATCACTGCTACTAAGATAATAATAATGACAATAATAAAAGCTATATTCATTTTTATGAGTTTCGTACATCAATTATTATTTTAGTTATTTTGTGTTTGATACTTTATTCATTTAATAAGTGAAAAATTAAGAAGTAAGTTTTTCTTATTACTTTCGAGTGAAATTCTCAGTAAATGGAGGATTGGAGCACTTTCCAGATATACACTCTTCTTGTGCTTTTTGTTGCTTCAGCTTGCACCAGAATCATATAGTAAGCAAAATGTTTTCATTATTTATTTTGGTCGAAAGGATACATTTGATAACTGAACAAAATCTTTTTAACAGAAACAGAATTCACAAAGAGGATCTTCATCTCTTACACATTTGCACAAATAAAATTAGCTTTTGAGTTAGGGTTTAGATTTAATTTTAAAAATATAACTTAATTAAAAAATCTAACCTTAATTTTTATCAGTAAATTCTAAAACTTACGAAGGCCTAACATGTTATATCACGTGTGCAGAAGGTTCGATAATTGTGGACGCATCGGCTTAGATGAAAAGAGTTTATTTATTAGAAAAAACGGGACTGGTGTCATTTACAGAAGTATAATTATTCTAAGAATAAAATCGAATTACATATTACTTTATTTATTTACATCATAACATATTTAAGAGATGCATGGATCTTTACCGTTATATTAAAGTGCATAAAAGTAGGTAAGTAGGAAATATAAAAACATAAATATTGCCGAATTCAATTAGACGAATTCACTTCTGAGATAATATCACAGGACCCAATATAAACATCCATAATTTGGCAAGATTCACTACTTCAGTGGAGAAATTGTTGCAATGTACACGTCTTAAAAAAATCCTTTCTAATAATCTGTAGGTGAAACTCCAAAATAGGGAGCATAATGTACATAAATAGTTTTAAAAGATTTTTTGAACGACCGCACAGTGGAGAAGATGCGCATAATAGGCCCCTAAGAGGCCGATATCCTAAATATGAAAATGGCTGGGGCTAACATCTTGGATGGCGCTAAACTTTACAGGACTGGAGCAACATAATCTAACGCCTAGCTTCGCTATGGCTTCATCCTCTCCATTCCAGAGCTTTTAGTTCATGTAACTGCTACTAGACTATTTACGGCGCTTACTAGTGGCATTTCTTAGCATTTCAGTTGGACTTGAATAGATAAAACATCTAGCTATGGAATCTACAACTTCAGGTATATACTGATACTTTAGGAGTGAAAAGAAATATTTAACCTATTGAGAACATATAAACATGCTACAAAAAATAAAAATGAAAAAAAAATCTATATAGGCCTATGTGCTATTTTTTTAAAAACTTGGATACTTTTAATTTTGTCCAAATGAGTCCACGATTCCGTTATTGCTTTTTCCTATTCTTTAGTAAGTCAAAATTATAAGGCGGCCTATTATTATTTTTTTACAATCTCTATTATACATTTAAAAGGGGCGATTCATTCAAATCCAGTTGGGAATTTTACAGCTTATTACCACTTTTCAATTATTTTTATTTATCTCTACAACTTCAAAAAGGTCCAACTTCTTTCCTTTATCACAAACATGTACAATTTTAAAATTTGAATCAAAACAATGATAATATTGGAGTATTATTATTATTGATTATTATTGATTATTTACGCAGAAGTGCCCGAAAGTCTAAATTAGAACATGTCACAAATAAGGAAATTAGAAACATAATGGAAGCAGAAGAAGCATAATTGAAAGAATTGAGAAGAAGGAATTGAAGTGGTTAGGACATGTTTTAAGAATGGAAGATGAGCGATGGCCGAAGCAACTATATGAATTGCATCCGAACAGAAAGAAGAAAAGAGGGAGACCAAGGTTAACATGGAAGGAAAACATGAAGACAGTAATGCAAACTAGAGGGCTAAGCATCGAAGATGCCCAAGACCGTAGGCTTTGGAGGTTTGGCACAAGAAGACGGCAGCAGCTGTAAAAACCCGAAGATAGATAATTATTGTTATTATTGTTATTATTGTTATTATTATTGTTATTATTATTATTCTTATTATTATTATTATTATTGTTAGTTGTTACGCTAGATCGGAATTTTATAAATATGTTAATGGAGAATAAAAGATCAAAACAACTTGTACGTCTTCAATATTTTTTTTTATTATAAGCTCAATTCTATTTTTGTCAAGAGAAGAGAAGTTCATACAATGAGATGATCTAAAAGTCAAGGTAACGACGAGAAATGTAATATCTTAATCGAAGAACTCGGGAAACGAACCAAAATCAGTATAGAAAAATGACTTGAAACGTAACGTCTCGTTCTAAGCCACAGTATAAACCTTAGTGATCGTTTGCAGGCAGGATACATTTTTAAAAATTGATTAAAGATTGGCGAGATACTTGTATTAAATTAAATTGCCCAATAGACCCACAGAAAATAATATGGTCACCCGCAGATTCATCTGAATCGAGTTCTGAGATAGATAAAAAAAAATACAGAAAACAGAAGACTCGGGAGATTTTACATTTACTTCCGTTTTAACAATGAGCATAAGATCCGAAGTTTAGTCGGAGTCTTCCAGACTTCTGAAGGAATACGACACTGGCCCCGAAACATGCTCAGAAATACAGAAGAGCTTACAATAAGTAATTGGAACCAACACAAACTACGTCTGCTGAATATGTTCTGGATGCTCTATTGGAAATTACATTTTCTAGACAACAATATAAGAGGAAGTGAGCCTGAAAATGTTCCCTCGTACAATACTGTTAAAGCTGCAAACATTATTTGTTATCCCAAATACATACAATTATCCAAAAACTATACTCTTGTTCCATTGCTAGCTTTGCTTGGCCATATGGTGGAGCGCTTATTTCTTACAAAGCAACTTGTTATCGAGTCTCTTCTGACTGAAGACAGCGACCAACTGTTTAACGAAATGGAGATTTGATGGTTCCCCAGACCTTTTGTACAACCAGGCATTTTATGGTTCTGAACAGATGATTCGTATTATAACAAGTGTTGTCTCTTGCATTTATTAATAGAAAGAAGAAGGAAATAGACATGGATTTCTATACCAAAACTGCCATGCTGGACGACAGATGGACCAGAGAGTGTAACCCCCAGAGACACGTCACAACACGACTCGCAGTACATGGGTTTCATAATAAAATATGTCTAAACAAGAAATTCCACGAGCCGACCGAAGAATGCAAGTGTGTGTTATGTGAACAAAGATGTAGGAAATACCACATCATAAAATGTGTGAAAAGAACAAAAACTATCACAGACTACAGTAAAACTAAACCACCACTAATGCTCAACCTGAGTGCACATTTCCTATTATTATAATTATTATTATTATATTATTATATTATTTACATGGGAAAAATATGTATTAGAGCTATATGAGACAAGAAATCGTCCGGCTAACTTGGATATAGAAAATGAAGACGTATCAGAAGATGAAAAAGGATTTTCAATTCTGAAGGAAGAAGTTGAACTAGCAATTAAGGAAATGAAAAATGGTAAAGCAATAGGGGTAGATGGAATCCCCATTGAATTAGTTAAATGCTTGGGTGAAGGAAAGAAGGAAATTTTTCGTTTATGCAACAAGATATATAAACAAGGTGAATGGCCCGAAGAATTGACTGAGACAGTGTTAATACCAATACCGAAGAAAAACAATGCAAGGAAATGTAAGGAGTTCAGGACTATCAGCTTGATATCACACTCTGCAAAGATTCTCCTGCGAACACTAAATCGACGTTTGCGTTCTACGATGGAAAGCGAATTGGAAGAAGAATAGTTTGGCTTCAGGAAGGAAAAGGGTACAAGAGATGCAATTGGATTGATACGAACAATAGGAGAAATATATATAGAAAAAGATAAAGACGTGTATGCAGTATTTGTTGACCTGGAAAAGGCCTTTGACAGAGTAAATTGGAATAAACTTCTGAAGATCTTGAAGAAAATTGGCATGAACTGGAAGGAGAGGAGGCTCATAAGTAGTCTTTATATGAAACAGCGAATAAAAGTGAAGATAGGAGAAGAAATGTCAGAGGGAAGAGAAATTGGAAGAGGGGTGAGGCAAGGATGTTCTCTATCACCTACCCTTTTCAACATCTACCTGGAAGACCTAATGAAGAACTGCTTCAGTAATACGGGAGGCGTAAACATGGGAGGAAGAAGAATAAAGTGCATAAGATTTGCTGATGATATGGCTTTGCTAGCAGAAGATGCAATGACACTGAGGAACATGCTGATGGAGCTAAATGATAAGTGCGAGGATTATGGGATGAAGATAAATATAAATAAGACAAAGGCCATGATTATAGGAAAGAAACCAAGGAAGATAAACATGAGGATTAAAGATGAGGCCATTGAGCAAGTGGAGAGCTTCAAATACTTGGGTTGTACTATCAGTAGTAACATGAACTGCGGTCAAGAAGTAAAGCAGAGGATAGCAATGGCAAAACAAGCTTTCAACAAGAAGAGAAGCATTTTCTGCGGACCTTTGGCAAAAGAATTAAGGAAGAGGCTAGTGAAGTGCTTTGTGTGGAGTGTAGCATTGTATGGTGCAGAGACTTGGACATTACGACGGAATGAGGAAAAGCGACTGGAAGCTTTTGAGATGTGGATATGGAGAAGAATGGAACGTATAAAATGGACAGACAAAGTAAGAAATGAAGATGTGCTAGACAGAGTGGGTGAAAGAAGAACAATGCTGGAACTCATAAAGAAGAGGAAAAGAAATTGGATTGGCCACTGGCTAAGAAGAAACTGCCTGCTGAAGGATGCTCTAGAAGGAATAGTCAACGGAAAGAAAGTTAGAGGCAGAAAAAGACATCAGATGATAGACAATATTAAAATAAATGGTTTGTATGCAGATACAAAAAGGAAAGCTGAGTCAAGGAAAGAGTGGAGAATGCTGAGTTTGCAGTGAAAGACCTGCTCTTGAGTAGAACACTATGAATGAATATTATTATTATTATATTATTATTGTATTATTATTGTATTATTTTTATATTATTATTATATTATTATTATTATATTATTATTATATTATTACTTACTTACTTACTCACTGGCACTATCGAACCCGTAGGTTCATGGCCGCACGGACATAAGCTCTCCATACATCCCTATCCTGAGCTAATGCTTTCCAATCATTCCCTGTATAATCTACTTCCCTCAAATCATAGTTAATGTTGTTCTCCCACCTCATTCTTGGTCTACCAACTGGGCGTTTTCCCTCTGGCTTTCCTACAAGAAGCTTCCATGCACATCTTTCATTCCCCATACGCGCAACATGTCCTGCCCATCGCAGTCTACGAGACTTAACTGTTCTTATTATATCTGGCTTCCTATAAAGACCAAGTAGTTCATTGTTATGTAGTCTTCTCCATTCACCTGTCTGTTCATCTCTCTTTGGTCCAAAAATTTTCCTAAGAACTTTATTCTCAAATACTCGTAATATCCTTTCCTCCCTTAAAGTAAGAGTCCATGTTTCGCACCCATATAATATAACTGGTAGAATAATAGTTTTATATATTTTCAGCTTAACGTTTTTTGAAAGGAGTTGGGACATCAAAAGTCTCTGCAATGCATAATAGCACGCATTTCCAGAATTGAGCCTATGTTTAATTTCTTTGTGCATCTCATTCCTATTTGTGATTATTGTTCCTAGGTATTTGAATTCAGCCACGTCCTCAAAATTTCCCTCATTTATCATTAGCTGTCCATTTCCATTATATACTGAATTTCTACATGTGGCCATATATTTAGTTTTACTGATATTTACTTCCAGTCCTAATTTCTTAGTGTTACTCAATAGTGTGTGCGTATTGGCCTTTAGTATCTCCTCGCTATCGGCCAGTAGTACTACATCATCAGCATAAACTAACAGCTTATTAATACCATTCAGTTGTAAGCCTTCCTCATTCTCTAAAGATTTAATGGCATGCTCTAGTACAAAATTATATTATTATTATTATTATTATTATTATTATTATTATTATTATTATTATTATTATATTATTAATTTACCTGTCAGTCTCCTCCAAATCAGAATATATATACAAATGGGAATTATAGTTTTTTCAGCATTAAATTACTATTAAATTTACGTATTGCACTGCCTATAAGTGAAAGCGCCTTGATCTACTATGCACCATTGAGATCATTATATAATATTGCGCCTGAGTTCTTAATCATCCTTAACTATGTAGAAATGTGCAATGAGTAAAAACTAAAATAAAATCTAGATAAGATTAACACATATTAGTGCAAATTAAAATACTAACAAAAATATCTCAACTGAACCTCACATTCATCTGTATCTAAGATTATTATTTAGACCACATTTCGGTTAGGATTTCCTTCGCCCTGTTCTCGAGTTTAGCAAAATGCAGTAACATAGTTTCCTTCACTGATTCCTGAGTCGCTGTTAAGGCTATAATCTCGTCTAATTATCCCAAACCACTAGAATACATAACATTCGTAAAACAATTACATAGTTATAGAATCTAAAGAAATCTATAGTTTCCAGTAGATCCCAGCTCTGTGCGGATTAACTAAAATAACAGATATTCTAGCAAAACCAGTTGTACCAAAATTATGCAAACACCATTAGTTGCAATTTTTCATATGAATTAACAAAAAAAATAAAATAAAAAATCGATAACCAAATATGACAGATTCATAATTAACTAACTAACTCAGTGGCATTATCGAACCTATAGATTCACGGCCGCACGAACATAACTCTCTATCATGAGCTCATGTTTTTCAGTCATCCCTGTATAATCTGCTTCCCTAAAATCATGATTAATATTATTATCCCACGTCAATCGTGGCCCTTTGGTTTTCCTATGAGGAGTTTCCATGCCCCTCTTTCATTCCCCATTCGTGTGACATGTCCTGCCCATAGCAGTCCCCATAATGTAATGAAAACCTTCCTGGCTACCTTTTCCTCTTTTTTATCTTCCTGTATAGCGACTATACCTAAGGGTGATATATCTAATTCACGCGTTAATATTTCTAGCGTCCCACTATTATACAATGGCCTAAAAATTGCATGTTCCTAGGAACATGTCCCTGTCTTTCAGCCTTTGACATGTATTCTCTGAAGTAGTCCCCGATCGGAGAACCAATGGGGGACTATTTTATCTCCGCAAAATTTCACTTCAGTGGTACCCATGTCCGCGTTTCTTGATGGTTGTATTTTTACGGTGAGAGATTATCACTCTTTCGACCAAGGTACATTTTCGTCCTGCATATCGCCTTTGAAAATCCAACATTTGAACGCTTTCGGCAGCAATGCTACCGCCGTCATAGCTCTCGGCTCATTTTAGCACCCAAGACGCTCCACCACTACAAGATAAAGATACCACGGAAAGAGATACACAATTATTTTTGAAAAAGGAGAATAACTTTGTTGTTAACTCCAGAACATTGGCTATATACATTATTTTTTTAAAAAATAACTGAAATTATTTCCAGATGAGACTGAAGTGAATTCAAGATTTTCAGAGAAAAACATACTATGTTGCTAAGTTTAGACTTATCACAGCCTTGGATTACCTGAGTATATATCCTTCTAAATGTTATTGATAAAGTATCCCAAATACTTACTTTACTTCAAAGATTATGAAGAGGACATTGTTCATGTAGCAATATGTGAAATTCTTAATATTCGTGAAAATCTGGTTTCAAAATATTGGGAACCAACAAAATGTTAATATTCAGTTCTAATTGATAGACACACACACACACAACACACACACACACACACACACACACACACACACACACACACACACACACACACACTATTGCACTACTTATAACTGATTTTATTTGTAGACTCGTCATAATCGAAACATGGTAAATAACCTGCGGCCCGATTATGAAAGCTGGTTTAGCACTAAATACACAGTTCCAACCCCAGGATAGGTATTTGATATGTGTTTTTATTGCTTTGTATTTTTACTATTATTTGAATGGCATTATGCATAAACCGACCATGCGCCATTATGTAAGATTCGAGAAAAAATACGTTTAAAGTTTAAGTCAATCTTTACTATTTATTCCAGCGCCAAACTAACAATACTGGGTATTGGAAGTTATTTTCCTTGTTTGACAGTTATGCATCAACAATCTTAACCCTTAAATTGGCAAAACACTGACTGACTGTTTTGTGGCAATGACTAGCATTGCCCAGTGTGCCGCTTTTTGGGAACCAGTTGAGGTCCCTTGGCGGCCAAACACCATTGTGTTTATTCAGTAGGGGTTTTGTTCCTTAGCCTTGCTGTCTCGCGGCTTATGTGTTCATTACCGTAGCAGGTATACAAATTTCTTCTGTTAGTTATTTAAATGTGGCGGACCGCAGTGAAAACGGAAACTTGCATAACTGCTATTGTTAGGTATATTGTATAATTAGACACACATGTAAGTGGTTTATTTTTGTTCGGTTTCTTCTGATTTATTTGAAACATTAAATTAATTTAACCAACTGATGTATCCATAAAGATACATTACGAATTTAAGGGTTAAGTGTGGGAACATTTGGCGCTTGGCTGTATGATGCAAAATTTTTATTAACATTTATGCAGATATGGTTTCATACTCGTTTGATGCAAAACATAGAATTTCTGATAGGACTGATGACGTTTACATCTTTTTAATAATAAAGCTATATTTAAAGATTTTGGCCCTAAAAGCGCGCTTATACTTATTTCATTAAGCAGTTTAACAGATGGCATCAAAATATAACTTTTATAATGGCGCTTAGACGGTTGATGCATAAAATAGTCCATTTGTAACAATTCCAATATAATTGAATGTTTAAAATTAAGCTATTCTTTTAACAATGTAGATAAAAAATATATTTATCTCATATTAGTCAGATATTTCTGTTTGATGTTCTGGACGCAAGATGACAAATATTTGGATTGCATTGTTTCAGTTGGCACATCGTACATGAAGTATCAATGTCATACGATGGGAAGTACTACAAGTTTGATAATGCGTTATTTTTACTTTTTTTTGCTTTCCTTATCCAGATATTATCAGCCTGTTATTTCGCGTCTTGTTTAATGTGTATGCGCATGAAGAACCAGCAAGTAAGTTATATTACATCACATTAATGATTGCTTTTACTTTAGTATATCTTTTTTTTATGCCTGCTGTATATACCCAAACAAAACATTTTAGCACGATAATGCGTTTGGTAGTAGTACTTACAGCAATGGCGACCATGATTGAAAGTTCAAGTTCCTAAATTTCGGGGTTCATAAAGAATACTAATACTTCTAATATACCGACTGGATCCGTGAATAAATAAATTTTTACCCGCGAATACAGGAACTGTGTCGTAATTTTTTAACCCGCGGATAAGGAGCTTTTACTGTATATAATTGTTAAAACTAGACGATCTGTTAATGAAAACAACTGTAGAGATGAGTTTATTTAAAATTGGATCTACATTATCTACTTCAATGCGTTAAGCAGTGGGAACTGTGGACACAATGATATGTATATTAGTGTGGGAAAGAGTATAAAGGTCCGTCACGCAGAAACAGTGTAAACGGAGCTAATTCCTTAGCAAAGTCTGAGAAGTACATGATATTAAGGGTAAATATGCAATTATGTGGAAATACTATATATATATATATATATATATATATATATATATATATAAAGTACTATAAAATATAATGTATAAAATAATTGCGCTATAATCTACATAAATTAAAATGTATCATAAGTAATGCCACGAGTGATTTCCAAATTATCGATAAATTCACGACCCAAGAAGTGAGGAGGGAATTTATGTAGAGAATTTGGAAATCAAGAGTGGCATTTGTTAAGACTATTTAACGAATAAAATTAAGCTGTTTACTCACAAATCATTATTTAACTATAGTTATTTTAAAATATTTATATATTTAATGTAAACGGCGATGTTTGAAAACAAATGAGAAACGATTGGTACGCTTCATCTGCTTCTTTTGTATATCACTGCAACCAGTTCACTATTGACAAAGGAACGCGATATTGTAAGAATGCTCTCTAGTGGAGAAAAAATGAAACGCATCAAACTGTATATCAATTCATTTCTGATGTCGTATGATGTAAATATGACAATTATATTTTTCTGGATTATTACCTGGGAAAAAATACATTTAAAAAAGTGCAAACAGTGGTTTCTTTTTTTGGTGGTATAATCAATTGCTATAAATGTTTATATATTAACTCCTGCAAGCGCTATGTGTTGACATCCATGCACTATATATACAATCTGGTAGCCGTATTACTTACAGAGTCAGTCACTGCAAAATAATGGCCAGACCTGTTCAAAATATTAAAAAGGAGGAGCTTTTTTTAATAGTGTAAATATAATATAGATAAATATTTGGTGAAACACGACTGTGATTGGTTGTAAAACAGAAATCATTGAAACGTGATTGGTCATTGACTCCCATTTGGGGCATGAGTTAAATAGTCTATGTAAGAACTTCATTCCCATCATCTCTGGTAGCTTCCTCTTAACATGTCTAGTAAGGCATTGGAACATAAATCAGAATGTCTTGCAGGTCACGTAGTTTCTCTGTTTTCAGTTTCAGCGCCTTAGATACTTGGAAGATGTTAGAGTGTATAGAAAACCAGATTGAGGAAGTGATCATTATATGCTTTTGGGAAAATTCATATTAACAAGTAGGAAAAAACAAAATATTGAAGTAACTGAAGACAGAATAAATACAACCCGTTTGAATGAACAAAGATACAAAGTAAGCTTACTCTATGATGAGAGTATAAAATATCTTTCTCAATCAAGATTAAAACAAAAACTTAATTTAAATTTAAATAAATCTGCAGTGGAAATGTATGATCAACTAAAATAAAGTATACTTTCGGCAGCTTTAGAAGCACTTGGGACAGAAAATCGAGAACCAAAAGAAACAATGAATGGTTTAATCACGATATTAAAAAATTAGTAGAAGGAAAAAAGAAAGCAAGGATGAAATGGTTATCAGATCACTCAACATCTCGAAATTAATATATCACTTTAAAACATAAAACAAAGGTGGAAGTGAGAAGAACAAAAAATGAGTACTGGGATAATATATGCTCGAATATAGATCATTCGATTGGATATGCTAGATCCAAAGAAGCTTGGAAAACATTACAAAATATCAGGAAATCAGAAAGAAAGAAGATAAATATTCAGTTGATAAGACCATCAGAATGGATGCAACATTATAACGGTTTACTTCAAGAATATAGAATTGAGATTCAACTTCAAGATACGGATGTAGAATATAAATTTGACACTCCAGAGATAAAGAAGATGAAGTAAAAAGAGCTTTGAAAGAGGTAAAAAATGGGAGAGCACCAGGTCTAGGAAATATTCAGACGTAACTCCTGAAACAAGGACGAGTTATTTTAGTTACATTTTTTACGAAACGTTTTAATGAAATTGAAATTGGAGAAGATATCCCAGAAGACTGGAATTTATCATATATTACTCCTATTTTTAAAATAAGTGATAAACTGTGTTCCAATAATAGAGGTATAAGTGTTTTACCTTCAACAGCTAGGCGTTTAAGTAAAATTATAAATTTTAAACTTAAGGAGATAAAAGATAACTTAAGAGAAAAACAATGTGGATTCCGGAGTGGAATATCATGCATTGATAATATTTTCTATATTAGACAATTACAAGAGAAAATCCTAGCAAAAAATAAAGAACTACATATGACCTTTATTGATTTAGAGATGACATATTGTACCTCGGCAATTGTTATGGAGGCAATGAGAAATATGAATATCTGTGATAAATGGATTAATATTGTTAGGATGATCTATAGGAAAGTCGTCCAAACTACGGTCTGCGGGCCACATCCGGCCCGAATGGCTTTTCGAATGGCCCGCGTAAGTACTCAAATGAACAAATTAATTTTATATTTTAAATTTTAAAATGCAACATCTAGTTTGGACATCACAACTCTCTGGAATGTGGGGTTGAGGTGTCGCCACTCCTCTTGAGAGAGAAGTAGAGGTGATTCATCCCTTATTTACCGTTTTCTCCCCCATTCCAAACAATTAACATTACTTGTTTCGCTTGTTTTGCCAATCAAATAGTAGCATGTGCACGGAATAGTTGTAAAAATAGTGTTAAAGTGAGGAAATGCTTTCTAAAAAAACGCAAAGTTGATTTCGAGAGTATGAAGTTTAACGAATCCTGGACCAGTAATTACTTTGTGAAGGAGCATAGAAACAAATTTATTTGTTATTTGTAACGATGTTATTGCAGTTGTGAAAGAATATAACTTTAAAAGACATTACCAAACAAAGCATAGCCATTTTGATAAATTTAATGGAGATGAGCGTAATGTGAAAGCGAACGAGCTCCTTTCATAAGTTACGGCACAACAGCAGTTATTAATTCAGGGTGGTAATGTAAGACAAAGAAATGTTACCGAAGCGAGTAATGAAGTTTCAAAACTAATTGCTAAAAACGGAAAACCGTTTTCTGATGATGAATTTCTGAAAAAGTGTCTGATTGCTGTTGTTAAGAAGTTGTGTCCCGATAAAATTGATTTATTCGATTCAATGCTGCTATCAAGAAACAATGCAAGTAGGCGTGTAGAAGAACAGCACCCAGTGTTCATCAGCTTGTAGAAAAAGGAAAACAATTTGAACATTTCTCCATTGCATGTGACGAAAGTACGGACATAACTGATTCTGTTTAGTTGGTATTTGTAGGAGGCATAGATACTGATTTCAAAATTACGGAAGAACTTATAGGGGTAAGAAGTATACATGATACGACGAAAGGTACTGACTTGTTCGACGAAGTTGTGAAAGCTGTCGACAATATTGAATAGACTGGATGAAATTATGTAGTATAAAGACTGATGGTGCACCATGTATGTTGGGAGCCAACACCGGAATGGCGGAACTAATAAAGAAAAAGTTGAAGTTTTGGGGCACAGTGCATAAATTGCACTGCATTGTACATCAAGAGGCTCTTTGCGTTAAAGCGGCAAATCTCGTTGGAGTTGTGCAGACTATTACTAAGATACTGTAATTAATTTCATTCGTAGCAGAACCTTGAATCACCGCACTGGGTACATTTTCCAAGTGTAAATGCTGTGCAAAATGAATATCTCGAATTGTATTTCAGAAGTGATTCTTTTGTGGAAGTTATTGAAAGAATTAAAGAAGAGTTCACTAATAGATTTGTTGATTTCAATAAAATGGAACCAGACATTTATCTGTTTTCGTCTTCATTTTCCTTCGATATTGACAAAGCACCAGCAATGTTGCAATTTGAACTAATTGATTTGCAATATAATGATGCAATGAAAGGAGTTTTTGACCTTATAGATCTCATTAAGTTCTACAAGTTACTACCTGAAAAATATTTAGAGTCGAAGGAACACGCTCGAGGTTTAATCTCCACGTTTTCCTCGACATAGCCTACTTGTGTTAACAAACATTTTCTAAAATGAAAATTCAAAAAACACGATTTAGGTCAAGCTTGAGTGACGAACATCTCCAAGACGTCTTATTTATCAATACTACCCAGCAGACACCTGACAGCGATCGTTTATCTTTAAGAAGCCAGCTCCAGTCTTCTCATTAGGTAGGGGCTAAATATATTCACATTTGTACCAATTTTTTTACAATTTTAATTGCAGCATGGCGTTGGAAATATTGAATTTTTCTTCTGTGTGATCATGTAATTTTACTTTAGTAATAATAATAATAATAATAATAATAATAATAATAATAATAATAATAATAATAATAATAATAATAGCAGTAGTAGAAGTAGAAGCAATAATAGTAACGATATTTAAGTTCCGGCCCACGATCAATTGCAGAACCAGTTATTGGCCCGGCCCATTAAAAAGTTTGGGCGGCCCTGATCTACAGTAATACAAAAGCTAAAGTAAAAATACATAATAATTCAATAGAGGAATTCACAGTGAATAAAGACCTTAAACAGGGATGCAGTTTGTCACCAATTCTTTTTAACATTTATTTAGACCAGGCTCTTAACTTGTGGTATAAAAAATGTTCTGAAATGGGTTTTCCTATAGGAGGAAGGAAAGTACGGCATTCATTGTTGTTTGCAGATGATAAAATAATTTTTGCAGGGGAAAAAGATGATATGAAATATATGATATATAAACACATGGAAGAATATAAAAATTGGGGACTGAATATAAATTTACAGAAAACAGAATATATGTGTTTGGGACATTTTGTGGTTGACATACTCGAAACAGGGAAAATAAAAAAAAAAGTGATTTTTTCAAATATCTTGGGTCAATAATTTCAGATCGCTTTCTCCTTTCTATGGTTCCATGATCTCTATAAAACACTTGTCTACGGCTAACTTTCTTTTCGCCATTTACCAAGACTAAATATTCGATTGAACAAAGTATTCTGTTTGATCTGTCCTTAATTCTTGAATGATTTCAATCATCCCAACTCAGAAGCTAAGATAAATAACATTTTTGCATGTTGCAGAACCGAATATCCCAAAAATTTCAAAACAATGCGATTTCCACCCCCAATATCGTAAAACAGTTCAATTTACATGTGCAAGGGTCACCTATTGTACAAGCAGGAACCTCCTTTATACACTGCTCAAAACAATTAGAGGAATACTTATAATAAATTGAAAAAGTAATTGTTTTTTAAAGCTGTGATGCTGAAAGTTGGACAATATGTAAATTGAATTATTAATTTTATCATTGGATACAAATTTTAAAGATCCATGGCCTAAATACAGAGAAATTACCTCAAATATCAAATATAGAGAATTTTTTTATTTTGGAAGGCACTGGCCACTTCTAACTGGTAAGCTTCCTGATGTTGCTATAGTGACGAATGTTGATTATTGTCTTGTTTATTGAAGTCTCTGACAAAATGAGGCATTTAAATGAGTTTGAAGTGTATCATGCTCTACATCTTTTTACGACAAGGTCAATCTCTGCGACAAGTGGCTAGAGAGGTTGGGGTTTCCCCTTCCGTGGTGTCCAGGTTACGCAACAGGCACAGAGAGACAGGTCAGTATTGTAGAAGACGTGGCCAGAGCCGTAAATTTAAAACAAGCCCCCAGGATGACAGATACGTTGATCTTCCTGCTCTTCGACAGCGTACAAAAACTGCAAAAGACCTTCAGAATGACCTTCATATGGCTTCCGAAATCCGGGTTTCAGACAAAACCATAAGGAACAGATTAAGGAAAGAGAATATTCGTCCAAAATGGCCCGTTAAAACCACGCTTAACAAATGGCATTAAGGCAGCAAGACGTACGTATGCTGAAAACCATAGTGATTGGAACCTGAACCAGTGGGAGTCTGTGCTCTTCTCGGACGAATCCAGGTATCGTCTTACACGTTGTGATGGTCGATTGAGGGTGTGGGGACGGCCAGGAGAGAGATTTTCTGCAGGGGCTGTATAGAAAATTGATAGAATCGGAGGAGGTTCCATAATGGTGTGGGCCGGAGTTATGTACAACAATCGTACGGACCTTGTACTTGTTCTCCAGCGACTGAATGCTGTCCGGTATATCGAGCACGTTCTGGAAGAGCATATAGTACCTGCTGCCATTGGAGTAGGCCCTGGCTTTCTGTTTATGCAGGATAATGCCAGGGCACATTCTGCGGCTGTCACCAGGGATTTACTGAGGAGGAATGAAATTGAGGTAATGGAGTGGCCAGCGGTCAGCCCAGACCTCAACCCTATTGAACACTTGTGGGATCTTCTAGACAGGAAGGTCAGGAACCGACATCAAGCTCCACAAACTCTGCAGCAACTTGGAGATGCTCTGAAGGAGGAATGGGATAATATCCCGCAAGAGGAAATCCAGAATCTTATTGGGAGCATGCCACGAAGGTGCCAAAATGTCATCGAATGTCGTGGAGGTCATACGCGATACTAACTCTATATAACGAGTGTTTAACTATGAAAAATAAGCACAAGATTCAATTGCTTACATAGCGGAATTATTTGAAAAGTTAATTGTCAGCGTTATTCATTTGTTTTTACTGACATGAGCAATAAATAAATAAATAAATAAATAACCACAAATAATGTACTTTATTAATTTCATGTTTGTACCTTTATGCAATGAAAAAAATATTTGCATATTTCATAGTGTTCCTCTAATTGTTTTGAGCAGTGTAGTTTTTCTTGAAAATACTTCTTACCACTATTTTTTCTACATACACTCGTTCACAATCCACTCCTTTTCCTTGATTTGCCATTATCATCCATTATATTTTATCAGTACCGCACTGACCTTCACATAAATAAGAAAGAAATGTACCACAATTCACAAATAAAATGCTAATACGATGAAATAATAGCTACCAATGAATGTGAACAAAGGAGAATGACATTCATATTAGGATATGAACAAACTTGTCTCTACTCAGAGGAGCTCCTTATCTCCGTGAAATGAAAATTGCTTAGCAAAATGTTGTATCCGCCGCCCAAGTGTTGTGTTTAACCCAGAAATAAAGTTATTTTGTTTACAAAAAATCACGCCAATATTAAATAAACTAATACAAATACGAATTTAATTCCTAATTAATTCAGTAAATAAAAATGCTAGTGGGCGATGTTCTCTCAATAGCCGCCCCTGACTATTATCACTATTACTGTTAAAAACACCACCACACCTTGAGCTATTGCTGGCACTATGCAATTAATTTTATATATTCTCTTGATTTCCAGTATCGGCTTATGTCATGGTTTATTTGACAGCCGTCAAACATGTATGGAATATTCTAATACATTTATACGTATTGGCTGGATAAATTAAAATTATAAAAAAAGTAAAACTAATTTCCTACACCATCACCTTTAGGTCTAACGCATCCTGCTCATTGCAGAGGTATGCGATGCTCGCTTACTCGGGTCCCATGTTTGAAGAAACTTTATCTTATAACTTTGGTCAGGGTTAATTTATATTTCATGTGTTATATGTTTTTAGAATAACCCACGATCATACCAATAATCAAAATTTTAATGTGGACTATTCTCACCCAGCATTATGAGAAATTTGGGTATCTGTGATAGGTAGTGGTTCTACGTTGAGAAAATCAGTACAAGCGCTGAGGAGCATTGTGACGAACACATGCCACTGCCATATGACTAGATGATCGTCCATCTCTGTGATGACACATGGATGTGACTCACCACCCAGTTCATAAGTCAAGGGATTCAAGGGCTGTTACACAATGCAGAAGTACAGTAAATATTTTATATGGATTACTACAAATATTTAAATGATACGCGTATATGGAAACTGCGCACATCTTTATATGTCTCACTTCAACAGTATCCAGTTATATATATATATATATATATATATATATATATATATATATATTAATGGCCCAGGTTGTCCTTTAGGACATTTCTGGTGTTCTGTCCTGGCATTGGCGTAATTGTAACCCGCTTCTGAATTTGGGGCACCTGGAAGGCGGGGTTACGCTGCTCCGATGATATGATGGATGGTGGTGGTGGTGATGATAGTGGTGCGCCAGGAGATTCCTTAATCATAAGCTTAATCTAAGATGAATATGAATGATGATGATTGCGATAGCCATATGATGTTCGGGGACCATTTGGGCCTTAAAGTTTCCTGACATTTGTCTTATAGGTGAGGAAAAACCCTGATAAAAACCTCACCCAGGAAACTGTCCTGGCCGGGGATCGAATCAGGGCCCGCTGCGTGACAAGGTAGCGCGCTACCTCGAGACCACAGCGCACAGTGGGACAGAATCCCAAAAAGCTGGCCTAAACCTCAAAGCGTTGTATAACGGCTTTGAAATTTTCTACTCGGTGGTTTTCGGGGTCTCTGATAACGAATCCAATATCAGTTTTTGCAAAAAGAAAATGGCGGATCCAATATGGCGACCGAGCATATTATAAAATTCCTATTTTTCGGCGAAATTTTGTATCTGGGGGGTTTACATTGCGCTAATTACGAATAAGATGATTGTTTTTGACTAAACAAAATAATTCAATCGTAATTGCATCGACAATGTACAAGAATCAGAAAGATTCCGGTGGGGAACTCGGTACACAAGAATTGAACATGAAAATTAGATAAGAAAAAATATTTAAAAATAAATTTGAATACTATATTTACATAATCTAGTAACATTCACTATCATTAGATTCACTATCGGTATGTACAGTGGGCACGTGGTGTCGTTTTCAGTGTCCGTGTCGTCGGGTACAGTTAACTGTAGAGCTTCAAGCGACATTTGTTTTTTTCTTCTTTGGTACACTTGAAATATATGGATCGGAGCTAATTAACAGACGGCACAATACATCTTGCATAGTCAAAGAACGGCTGGTTTTACGCGAGAAATCCTGGCGAATTTTTAAAATATTTTTGTGGCACGTTTACTGTGCTTCCTCAGACATCTGACCGATTGGCAGTAAAGCCGAAGCAATGATTTGCGGACCATCAATAAGCAGTTTATGGATTGAAGGTGGCATGTAGAACCATGAGTACAATCCAACAAATAATTTCGCAGTTTCCCAACCATGATTTAATCATTGTTCTTTCTCTAACGGTGTTCGAAGACTACAGGTAAGACGATGCTTTGTAACATTCTTCAATACCTGCGCAGCGTGAACCTTGCCGCTTGCACGGAGGCTTATCTGCGTAGCAAAGACGAGTTCCTTTGAACTATATTCTTCGCGCTGTTTTTCCGTTTTTCCGTTTTTCGGCGTTTTGATCTGCCACTACTATCCGATAAACTTGTAGAAGGTCGACCACCGAAGTATTTAGAGAAGATCCGTCCTCAGATAATATGAATTGAATGTTTAACCATTGCGCATTCTTCTCGAATACTGTCTCTTCCTTCCGGGAGGCCTTTTTCCACATATCATGCAGTTTGAGGAATATATGAGATTTTTTTTTTCCACTTCTTCAGTCATAAAGAAAGCATGGCCCAATTGGCACGAGACGTGCGCTTCAAGAATGAGAGCTGCACGGCTTCAGACAAAAAATCATATCTCCGTTCACGCAAAAGTGCGCAAGTTCGTCGACCACGCTTTTTTTTTCGTTAGGATATAAGCAATTCAATAAAAAATATTCCAAAGAACGAGCGAGGATACCCTCAATTCAAACCCGAATTACCTTTTACTTAATAACAATTTTTCAATTATGTAAATTGATTCCATTTTACATACATTTACGAAGAGAATCCATTTTACACTTTTCCAATTGCACTATTTTTCACGATTGCATAGAGGTTTTTCTGTAGCGTATTGAGCGCGTCAAATTCGGTAGTTAGATGAGATTCGTTTAACGGTCAGATTCAAACTGATCCTGCAGGGACAAGAAATATACCTGCGCCTAAAGAACGGTTGTTTGGAGACCCTCGGAACCCCTACTTCACATTCCGCAACAAAAGAAACCTGAAATGAAACCTTGGTTTTTGAGGTTTTGGCCAGCTTTTTGGGATTCTGTCCCACTGTACAGCGGTGGATAGTTTTATAAAATTAAAATTTAATTTTTGCAGAGACTGGATTCCAGCGAAAAGGCAGATGGTTTCTTGCAGAGAGTTACATGTGGAAACATGAAATTCAACGTATACATATTTATATTACCATCTTTCATACTGTTCTTTGCACATGTATTTATATTAGTCGATTCATCAATGTTACATCGTGGTATAGCACACATTATAGAGTGTGAGTATTTCAATACTACATATTTTCTATATAGTATTTATATTAAAATTATATTAGAATATAAAAACTCTTTTCATGTTAAAGTGCTAAATAAAATGGTAGATTGTAAATATAATAGTGTCAACAATGACAATGGAAACATTTTAACCAAATCACAAACAAAGTTATTTTCACACATAAAACAAAACAATTCCTCGTTTTTGAACACACGTAAATATGTATATAAATACAGGGTCGTTATTACATGTTTAAAGAAACCGTAATCAAACAAATTAAAAATAAAAACTTCGACCATTTTCAACAACTAAGCTCCTATTGTCGACATTGTGTGATCACACAGTCTTGAAATGGTAACTTAGCTGTTGAAACGCGTCGAAGTTTTTATTTTTAATTTAATCTTAGGCGACAGGGTTTTTTTTATTGGTGATACGTTTTTACATTATTCATCACAAAGAAGATCCTACATATTAATATATCATCATTAGTTCATACATGTATAAGGAAATAACTATTACCACAAAAATGCCAAAATTTGCCTGATTGAAACTAAATTTTATATAAGGAGAGAAAATATATATATTTTTTCTATTTCCTTATTTATTTCCTCATATCTCTCTCCCATACAACATATTTTCCTTCGTCCATGGCTCTACAACAGCATTTGGAGAGCTTTGCCTTCCTTCACAATATGTCTTCTGTCATGCTATTCGTTTACAACTTGTAATAATTCTCATTGTACTCAAGTCCTCAACAATTTGCTACCTTCTTTTCCTCGGCCTTTCATTACTTGGCTAACGTATTGTTACTAGCCGTTTTCCCGGCGTGCTCAATACTTATTTATCCGAAACCGTTTAGCTTAGTGACTTCGAAAACTATGGATTCAACACTCTTCTCGCTCAATTTGACATCCTCTTATATAGATAAGGTCAGAAATTGAAGTTACAATGCAACGTCGGTTTAGGGTGTGTGGATGCTCTCTCTTCGTACAGAACCTATCTTCAATTTTCAAACTAAATTGTAACATACAAGTCATCAAGCAGAGTCTGTAGCTGGACCCAAAATACAGACTAAATCAATCTTTCTTGTAAACGACCTCTGGTGTATTAATCAACATAGATATCTCAAGAGGATGCTAATCATAATTTACTTTACTATTAATATAATTTACGCTTGTCACGAGAGGAATGGGTTTTGCTCTGAAGCGCACAAAACTTAGGTTCAAGTTCAGATTGACACAGTTAACCAAGCTACCAGAAAAATACATGAAAGCTTAACTAAAATCAATATAGTTAATTATGACAAAAAGTAAAGTATACAATTAGCTGCTTCAAATGGTAAACATAATACATAATGAAAATAACAAGAACAGTCGTCGGCTTTAAATAACAATGGTAATACACACATCCATATTAGAGTTCTCAATCACGCAGATATAAACAATCTTCTTCTTAACAGTTTTTCTTCTAGTAAATACAAATGAATAGTCCTTGGCAAGGGATCGCTCATTCGACCCCCTCCGAACTTAATGGAATGAAACGTTGATTCCGAATGTTGGCTGGAACAGGCTTTTGGTCGCGGACGTCGGTCATCGCGCATCCCATGTCGCGTCGGTGACGTCAGGAAAGGTAAATTAGGAGGGGGTTAATTAGGAAGGGATAGAACACATATTCACTATCATAGTCTACTATGAAACGTCACGGCAGTAAAATTACGTCATCAGTCATCACCATACAACACGCATCGGAAGTGTCTTTTCTTTTCAGTAAGTCCGAGAAGTATTGATTCAACACTAATGTCGGAACTTTATGATTATTTCTACATGTCGTCTTCTTTCAGCCCGCTTGTGATTCTAAGATCAAACTTGGCTTAGACACTGCTCAAAACAATTAGAGGAACACTATGAAATATGCAAATATTTTTTCATTGGATAAAGGTACAAACATGAAATTAATAAAGTACATTATTTGTGGTTATTTATTTATTTATTTACTGCTCATGTCAGTAAAAACAAATGAATAACGCTGACAATTAACTTTTCAAATAATTCCGCTATGTAAGCAATTGAATCTTGTGCTTATTTTTCGAAGTTAAACACTCGTTATATAGAGTTAGTATCGTGTATGGCCTCCATGACATTCGATGACATTTTGACACCTTCGTGGCATGCTCCCAATAAGATTCTGGATTTCCTCTTGCGGGATATTCTCCCATTCCTCCTGCAGAGCATCTCCAAGTTGCTGCAGAGTTTGTGGAGCTTGATGTCGGTTCCTAACCTTCCTGTCAAGAAGATCCCACAAGTGTTCAATAGGGTTGAGGTCTGGGCTGACCGCTGGCCACTCCATTACCTCAATTTCATTCGTCCTCAGGAAATCCCCGGTGACAGCCGCAGAATGTGCCCTGACATTATCCTGCATAAACAGAAATCCAGGGCCTACTCCAATGGCAGCAGGTACTACATGCTCTTCCAGAACGTGCTCGATATACCGGACAGCATTCAGTCGCTGGGGAACAAGTACAAGGTCCATACGATTGTTGTACATAACTCCGGCCCACACCATTATGGAACCTCCTCCGAATCTATCAATTTCCTGTACAGCCTCTGCAGAAAATCTTTCTCCTGGCCGTCCCCACACCCTCAATCGACCATCACAACGTGTAAGACGATACCTGGATTCGTCCGAGAAGAGCACAGACTCCCACTGGTTCAGGTTCCAATCACCATGGTTTTCAGCATACGTACGTCTTGCTGCTATGCCCATTTGTTAAGCGTGGTTTTTTAACGGGCCTTTTTGGACGAATATTCTCTTTCCTTAATCTGTTCCTTATGGTTTTGTCTGAAACTCGGATTCCGGAAGCCATATGAAGGTCATTCTGAAGGTCTTTTGCAGTTTTTGTACGCTGTCGAAGAGCAGAAAGAACAACGTATCTGTAATCCTGGGGCTTGTTTTAAATTTACGGCCCTGGCCACGTCTTCTACAATACTGACCTGTCTCTCTGTGCCTGTTGCGTAACCTGGACACCATGGAAGGAGAAACCCCAAGCTCTCTAGCCACTTGTCGCAGAGATTGACCTTGACGTAAAAGATGTAGAGCATGATACACTTCAAACTCATTTAAATGCCTCATTTTGTCAGAGACTTCAATAAACAAGGCAATAATCAACATTCGTCACTATATCAACATCAGGAAGCTTACCAATTAGAAGTGGTCAGTGCCTTTCAAAATAAAAAAATCTCTATATTTGTTATTTGAGGTAATTTCTCTGTATTTAGGCCAATGATCTTTAAAATTTGTATCTAATGATAAAATTAATAATTCTATTTACATATTGTCCAACTTTCGGCATCACAGCTTTAAAAAACAAGTACTTATTCAATTTATTACAAGTGTTCCTCTAATTGTTTTGAGCAGTGTATATCAGGACTGAGTTCAATGAGCTTTTAGCGATCCAGAAAAATATGAGTTAGACCCTAATTATAACAGTAATTTAAGACATTGTTTGATACTCTCATTCCCATTTGGGCTTGCATGACATCTGAAGTTCATCAGTGAGCACAGCGAATCCGAAAACTGTCGATCAAACACTAATATCAGTCATTTTGGACGTTATTTTTCATCCCCTTCTCACCCCCTAAGTGTGCTAGGTGGTCAAACTTAGGCTTATGTCTCATCTATGCGGTTGCCAATCAGATTAAATACAAAACTATGAATTAGACACCAATCTCAGCCAGTGTTGCCTTTTATGCTTCACATCTTCTCACCCATTGGACAGACTTGTGCGTATGTGTCATCTGAACTGTCACCAATAAAATTAGCGACAGCTAAAACTATGCATTCTGTACTAATCTCGGTAAATGTTATATTTTAATTTTTCTCATCTTCTCACCCCCTTCTGGTTGCTATATATATATATTCCACCGCTGTAGCCTCGAGATAGCATACTGCCTTGTCACGCAGCGGGCCCGGGTTGGATTCCCGGTCGGGACAGGCTCCTGGGTGAGTTTTTTTTTCGGGTTTTTCCTCACCTGTAAGACAAAGTCAAGAAGCTTAGGGCCCAACGGTCCCCGAAAATTATCCGGTCATCATCATCATAATCCCTATCATCATCATCATCATCATCATCATCCTTCATCAGTGTGGAAAGCAACGGGAAGCTACCACACCTATAATTCCTCAGTAAAACTGCAAAGCATAGCATGAAAATGCTATGATTGTAGTGAAAGACCTGCCCTCGGGAAGAATTACTATGGATGGATATATATAAATAACATGCCTAATTTACATCTTCTCAACATAGTCCAACCAAATATTTCATAATGATTTAACATACCTTACCGTCTCCCCCATCTAAAATTTAATCTTCATTTCCTAGAACCAGATTAATACACAAGATCATACAATTATAATTATTAATACACAAGATCATATAATTATAATTAATACACAAGATTGTATAATTATAATTAATACACAAGATCATATAATTATAATTAATACACAAGATCATATAAATATAATTAATACACAAGATCATATAATTATAATTAGTACACAAGATCATATAATTATAATTAATACACAAGATTGTATAATTATAATCAATACACAAGATCATATAATTATAATTAATACACAAGATCATATAATTATAACTAATACACAAGATTGTATAATTATAATTAATACACAAGATCATATAATTATAATTAAAACACAAGATCATTTAATTATAATTAATACACAAGATAATATAATTATATGATCTTGTGTATTAATCTGGCTCTATACCAATAATTAATGGTCTAATAAAAGATTTCATACAAATATTCTCAAAAAATTTCATCTTCCATTTAATGCCCAAAATTCTACTAGTTCTTACTTGTTATATGAACCCTAGGGCCTATTCAGCTTCCATTTAAATGTTTAACATTACGTCTGATGTATCTTTATCCGGATAAATTTATTTTGTTTTAAAACGTAATTTGATAAATAAGTTGTATTTTTCAGCATTTACCGTAATTACAGTCCTTGTTTTGTCAAAATTATCGTCTCGTATGAAATATTCAGACAACGTTTGGAGAGGAACTATCTTAGTATGTATAGGACATCTGTTCATTGGAATGGGACACAAATTTAACGTCGCTGATGAACATCAAATTGGAATACAAAGTAAAGTGAGACCGATTGCTGAGTTAAAAAACAGCACTAATGGGACTCATACAGAGCCATATTCATTTGTGTTGGAATATGGGGGAATTTTTGCAGGTAATTATTCTATGATATTATAAGACTTCCATATATGACGAACATCCTACTCCAGTAATATTATATTATAAATAATTATGCAATCGCTTGAATTTCTAATGTCTAAATCCAATAATATATTTTTATTAGAAATGATTACTGATATTTTATATTTTGTGTTACTTTCTTTTAAGCGTTTCATACTATGGTCTTCACCAGTACTTTACGGTCCTATAAAACGGTCGAAAAATGGAACATTTCACTACTCTCTACTGTAATATTCATATAAGTGACGCAAGTTTTACTAACATATGAATAAATCAATGCTAACGAGACTACTAACATTATATGCAATCCAGCAATGGTCCCCAATAGAAACTACTAGGACATTTATTTATTTATTTTATCTGATGGATTTAAGACCGTAAGATCCTCTCTTCCACTTCACCAGGGTTAAATTATACATATATTAACAATTATAAATTATTTGCATGATTAAATATACATGATATATATAGACAGGCTACACAATATGAAGTTGACAATCGAAAGAAATAAAATGCTATAGCAGGCTAAATAGGGGTGAGCATCCCCCACGCGCATTCGTTCCAAATGTTGGCCAAAAGTTGCGTCTGATGGGTTATAAACTCACCCCAAAGTTCAACCTTGTAGCTGCACTAAGAACAAATATAAAAATACAACTATAATTTTTGGTGAAGATTTTTTCGCAGGATCTACTAGACGGATTTTTCTGAAATAAATATATGTTGTAGATATATTAAAAGCGATTCACATAAAAAATCAAAAACCCAATCTCACAAACGTAACTACCCGAAAACATTTAATTTTCGTGATTTTTTCGGTCACTCGCTCACGAGATACAATTACCAGTTTTTCTTATTAGACAATCGGACCATTTTCTGCAACATATAATTTTTCCAAGTTAATTGAAGAGGTAAAGCATAGTTTAAAATAATAAAATTATTTTTTTTGCACATTTTATCTAAATTTTATTAAGAGTTTTTACAATATAATTATACTTTCGATCAATTTTTGGTGCTCTGTCATTTACGTTACTGGCCGATGAAGATTTTCACTGCCTCCCTTAATTATTGTCGCTATCATCATTGATGATGGCAGTTGTATTCTTCTTTGCGAATAATGTACTCAGAATCGCAGCTGGTCGTAAAATCTTGGACAAATATCTTCCATGTGCCAGGTAATATATGATTGCAGCTACATGAGACCAGCAACCGACAGTCCTCCTCCCTTCGGCGCATTCACAATAATGTCTTATGATTCCTTTTGTGCCAATACTGTGAGGGGTATATTCAACGAAGTAGCGATAAACCTTCCTGTATATGTGGCGAGACTGATCTTGAAGCTTCAAAACGTTTGATTTATTTTTGACGAATTGTATATTTACGTTCCCAGCTTCATCAATCATTTCTGCAAGATATGATATGGCTTTTGAAAACTGGTATGACCCGGTAAATATAATTTTTACCTCTCTCACAGTCACTTCCGGAAAATCTAGTAGATCCTCCAATGAAATACTTTGAAAAGGTATTTTCTTACGAAGCCATCCTTTCTCTTCGACCTCAATCGCTAACATATTTTCGGTACTGTTCTGAATTCTTATTCTTTCTAAGACTTCATTTGCACATTCTGCGTCGGATGTTAAACGCTTTCCAAACTTATTGTGCAGAAATGATGCGATTCTAAATAACTACCCACTTTTGGAAGCATTTTATTATCTAACTTTTTTATCTAGGAGTTTATATTTTTGTTTCATTATACCATGAACAGATTCAACTGGCCAACAATTTTTTGTCACGAAGCGCGACTCATTCTATTCTTGAACTGATAACTCAGAACGCCTTCCTTTAAGTGATGGCATCAGTACTCGAAAACCTTTCAATTCTAAGTGAGATTTCACATCACGAAAGCCACGATGCAGAACGAAAGTGTCCCCTTCTTTCAACATTGGATTCATCTATCACACTTCTCAGTATCCCCGCATCATTCTAATTCGCTAAGTAAGGTTCCAGCATATCGACTACATATCCATCAGTTGTGCAAATCGTGATAGGCTTACACTGTGGAACTTTCTTCTGGCCCGAGAAAGATTTTCATTGGTACTCGTTATTGGAACTGCATTGATGACGTGCACAAGTTCCATTGCAAATGAGCATCAGGTTATCATGACTATCATACAGTCTGTTTGTAATGTCCGTTGAGCGATTCTCTATAAGATCATCTCTTTGCAAGCGGATATTCCGAAGTAATGAAGAACATCATGTTCGAAGGATTTTATTACCGATGCTGAAAAGTCTGACACCGACTGTTCTCGTTCTAGTTGTGATTATTTTGTTAGGACAGAAGTGATTATTTTGTTAGAATTCCCTGTCCGGAGTTTGAATAAAAATATAACGAGTGCTTGCGTCACTGTACGTTTGGAATTGCTTCGCATTAAAGATAACATGTCCCGTATTTTCATTATGATTTCTGAGCTGAAGCCAGTGAATATGCGCAGTTGTTCTTCCGACCACCTGAAATCTCAAATTTTGTCGAATACTGTAGAGTCACATTCGACTGTTAAAGACTGCATCATTTGTTTCAGTTCTGAAGCTTGAATTTTTGTGAAGTTTGCGTGCACTTTTGAGATCCAATTCTTGTTCATAAAAACGATTTTTAATCAAGTGACTTCGGCAGCATAGATTTTTGTCTGGAATATATATCCTCTTTATTTACGTACGATTGCATGCGAACTTCATGGAAGATCACAACCAAGCACTTCTCAGCTTGACAAATACATCAGTACTTGTGTGTCGCAACAGCTCTCTGCATTTCGATTTCAATATATTGGACTGGTAATTCGTCGGTGTCAGGCTTTATTATTATTTCAAGCGATTGATGATTTGAAATAGATGGTGATGATGAATCCTTCGAAGTTCCAACTGAAGCACCGGACAATTGTTGGCAACTGTTCTCAAAACTAGCAGCCTCCACATCGGTGTCCTCCACTGACTCTTTTCATCATCTAGCTCATATTTCGGTCGTTTATAAGGTAAAAGGCGACATTTTCCACAAAGTACATGATTGATAATAATCGTTTGTTGAAAACCTCTGGAAAAGCTTCTTGGGTCTTCGGCAGATTGTATTTTTTTATATCTTTAACTTTATGTACGAGTTTGTAACACACGACGCACTTGGGATGTTTTGTATCACTGGATTACATTTTATCAAACGTAGTATGTACCAACAGAAGACGGATATATCGATAATTACGAGCCCGTGACCCAGGATATTTGTTTTTTCTTCACTTCAGTGGTAAACAAACAATTTTAAAATCACTGTGAACGATGTATTTATTGCTGAACTAACCCCAGTTACACTGGCTGAGTGACTGGAACAATCGGACGGACCGTATACTTCAATGTTTGGCACGGCGGAAAATAAGGTTGAGTTCAATGCAGCGTTTGAATATTTGTTGTGACGTGAACCGCTTGGTAACAACACGTTCCCTATTAAATGCAGCGCGTCGCATCTTGCGATTGCTGGACGCTGCCAAGTAGCCGAAAACGGGGATAAACTGTCATAGAAAAGCTTTGCGTAAAGCTTTATACTTTGCTGGTAAAGTTTTCGATAAAACTCACAAGGAAACTCTACTGCGCTCGATAATAACTGTATGGAGAATTTTTTGTAGTTATTATGACATCCAAAACAAAAATAATGTGCAAAAAAATGTATTTCAATTTTTTTAACTATGCTCCACCTCTTTGTTTGACTTGAAAAAAATACATGCTGTAGAAATAAAAACTGGTAATTGTATCTCATGAGCATCTAGGCCCAGCCGTCCACCCCTTGGGATACCTCGGTCGTCCTGACCATACTCCCAAGTCCTAGTTCTAGTCCTCCCTATCCTATGTTCGCGTCCATGTTCAAGTTCACGGTCCTTACACCAACACCCCAGGGAGAGAGTGTTGGAGTTTGCAGTTCTGGGAATTGCTGAGCTACATAGTACATCAGGTCGCTCAATCCTGACGACCCCACAGTTGGTCCACGGGCTCCATGAGCCTAGCCGGGAGGACTGCTGTCGCAGATCCACCGGCCATTCCCCTGTTCTGCCTCCAGGGACGTGTCCTGCAGCAGTTGTGAGATCGGCTAGGGCTACAAGCCCAACAGTGTGAGACTTTTAGTACATCCAGGTGCTCATCTCCTGGCGACCCCACAGTTTGTCGACGGGCCCGTAGGCCAAGCCAGGAACCAGTACAGTAGCTCCCCGCTGGACTGGTCCGAGCCGAGCCCTGGTGTGCCCCCAGGGACGCCTTCTGCAGCTGTTGTGGGCCAGTACGGAGCTCGCAAGCTCCAACAGATGAGCAACTAGTACGAAAAGGCGCTCAACTCTTGCCTACCCCACTAATGGTTCACGAGTCCCTTGGATTTAACCGGGAGGACTGTCTAGCAGATCCACCGATCTTTCCCCCAGTTCACCAGCTGGGGACGTGTTTGGTTGCTGAAGTGGGTCCAGCCTGAGCATTAGTACGCCAGGTCGCTCAACTCCTGACGACCTCACAGATTGTCCTTGGGTCACTCGGTTCCAGAGTCGGCGCTAAGTCTCACAGACCAAAAGACCGCGCTTCCTCCTTTCCCGAGCTTACTGACCTGGTGGTAATTCCCAGCATTACGCCCGGTATTGTCCCATCCAGCCCGTTCGCAAGACTAGGCCAAGTCGTGTAGCTGCTGTGAGGCAGCCCACTGAGCAATGTAGGCATCCAGGGAGCTCATCTCCCATGGTGCCCCCACAGATGGTCTCAGGTTCAATGAACCAGGAGATAGTGGGGCACGAACCCCTAGTCTCCCACCGCCACGCCAACAGCGGCACATGCCCCCGCCGTGGGCCGGGATAGTTCAAGGTTTGACAGCAGGCCCCTATGCCATATGTTTTTCCTGCTGACCCCACTCATGGTCCGCGAGTCCATCGGACTTGGAAGGGAGGACTGACTAGCAGATCCACCGACCTTTTCCCCACTACGCCACCGAGGGGACGCGTTTTGCTGCTGGAGTGGGCGCAGCACGAGCTATATAGTACGTCAGGTCGCTCGAGTCCTGACGACCCCACAAATGGCCCGCGGGTCCGGTCTGGACCTAGCCGGGAGGAATGCAAGCAAACCACCGACCGTCCCCCTATCCGCCACCCGGGGACGCGCCCTGTTGCTGTCATGAGCAAGTGACCGAAGAAAATCACGAAAACAAACATTTTTTTCGGACAGTTACGTTTGTTGGATTGGGTTCTTGATTATTTCTGTGAACCGCCGTGAATATATTCACAACAATATTTTTTCATAAAAACCGGACCAGTAGATCTTGAGAAAAAAATCTTTACCAAAAATAATAGTTGTATTTTTATCATTTGTTCCTAATGCAGCTACAAGGTTGTAATTTGGGGTGAGTTTGTAACCCCTCAGACGCAACTTTTGGCCAAAATTTGGAATGAATGCTCGTGGGAGCCGGTCACACCTACTTAGCCGGCTATAGCCTTTGTAATTATTCTGTAGTAATAATGGTAACAATAGAGAAATATTGGAGAGCAAGAAAGCTAATGGCTTCATTGTCAAGGCCCAGCATTTGATAACAACAACATAATAGTAACAATAAGAATAACCTACAATTTAATTAAGTAATTGGTAAAAGAAGTTTAAAATGTGAAGAAATAATAAAAGTATACATGGAGCACGGTTATATATTATATTGTCTAAGGAAATATGAAGTGAGTTTTTTGTTGAACTGTTTTTGAGTCGGGTAGTATACGAGGGGAGGGAATTCCACCGTCGAGTGGCTGAAATCCGGCATAATCAAAGTTGAGACAAGCATTTTTTTTCAATAATTCGATAAGTTATGGCAACACTTTATAACATCACAAAACATTAGGTTACGTTTGACAATATGAACTTCATTTTCGGTCTCTTGTCAAGTAAATTATATGTTACAAATCCTTTGAATATGGTGAACTCCATCTGCTTCACCATTTCTTAATATCTCTTTCATCTAGTCGATCTACAGCTTTCTGAATATCAACTCTTGACTGTAATCGAATTTCTTGTAGAGGATCTTTGATATTTGTAAATAAGTCTGGTGAATTTGGTGGATGTTCGAGTACTTCCCAATTCCATCTTCTAAACAAATTCCACTGAATATCTTTTTACGATATTATTACTTAATACTTATGAGAAACAGTGAATATATTCTCAAAATATTGGTTTTTTCGAGACTTTCAATATTACAGATTTATACAACAAAGACTGCTCAACAATATACTACAAGATTACATTCGTCACCACTAGGATCGCTGATTTACAATAGTGCTGCCATTACTAATCGAATGCTCCGTTGTTTAGAAACATTGAGTTCATATTGCCATTAGTTGAGGTGACGTTATGCCAGTTAGAACCTCTTCCAATAACTACAACGCTAGTTTCATAAACATTTTCAATCTTCCTTTATTTGTTGCACAATAATCTTTTCTTTACAATCACATAAAAGTATACTATTGTTACATAAGTCCTTGACGATTCACATCATTACTTAAGTTCCTTTCTTCCGACCTCAGATGCACTGAACTCTAAACCGTCACTTATCAACCACAATTGACCTCATAAACTGATTTTCTACTCAGTACTGACTTACAGCGGCCTCCAATCTTGTGTTATATAAGCGGACGAAGACGCCACAAACAGTTGAGATAGGGCAAGCAGCACGCCACAGGCCGCGACTTGAATAGTCGAGAAGGCGAACCATCCAGAAAGCAGTTTCTAGACAAATTTGGAAGGCTCGCCGCGCGCGCACACGACTCCGTTTTTCCCATATAAGACAAGACTTGGAGCAACGGAAGTTTCACTGCACCCCGCGAGAATTCAGAAGGTGGCTCCTCGATAAACAGACAATGCGAAGCATTTGTTGAAACTCGAAACACAATACCATCAGTTATTACTTCATTACAATATAGCTAACTACAAATAAATTATTTTATGTTGAAATGCTTACGGCCGAATCCTAACAAGGGAACTGGCAAACATTTCATCCGAAACCTACCTTGATTTTTTTCCCCAGAGAAGCGTTGTGATGTAGCAAGGCCGTATCCAAACATATCTACCGTTTTTAACTGCAAACACAAACGAAAATCCAGTGCCAATCTCTCATTTAAACTATAAGGAAGTAATACAACTCCCGATTTGGAAAATTGGATAACCCTCACTATCTACCGTCCGCTCCGCGTTCCGTCTCACTCCACTCTGCTCTTACTCAATCTGTTTTATGCAGTGGGTTGCAATTGCTGGATTCTGGCTTCAATTTCCGTGCCTTGCGGTTAAAATTCAAGGTAGGTATCGGCATTCAATGGCTAACAGTTCCCTTGTTAGTTGTGGCTTGAATTTCGAAAATATTTCATAAAGAAAATAATTACATTATTCAATTTTTATTAAAATCTATGTTGAATTTCATTATTTCAATAGATGTGTATGGGACAATCCATATCAAATCGGACAGCAAAAAATCTTGCAATTTATTTTTTTAATTTTATGTATCCCTAAATATAGTGAATGCATTTATAAACGTATCAATACAGAAATTTAATTTTTATCATTTATAGGTTCGTAGTTATGATGATCTAAAATTATCGTAAATATGATAAACTAAAACGTTTACTAACTGGTATTTCTGAAACAGTAAACAGCAAAAATTTGTTTCAAACATATTTATATAGGTGATATCATGTGGTTTAAGGGTGTTATTTTTTTAATTAGGCTATTTTTATTTTCGGTGTCAATATTCTGTTTTATGGCTGTTTACTGCAGTACATATCAAAAACTGAAAACGGAAAAAATACAGGATACTACTCACGTAATAAGGATTAATTTCCAGCAATTACCTTTTTGGAGAGTTGAATAGTTCAGACAATATAAATGTTTTTTATTCTATTTTCGTAAAAAAAACTCGCGGGTTCACGGCGCAGTAGATTCATTTCATGACCAAGGTCGCGCGCGTACTTTATTGAAAGAGCTTCATCAGTGACTTTTTCAATTGTCATTAAATTGAATAGATTGTTATATGTTTGCTTAATGGAACAGTACCGTAAGTTTATAAAAGTGGGGATATTTTAATTCTTACCCAGTAGATATTTATCAAATTTTATTGCTGAAGTGAGAAGTAAAGAGCTCTGTTACTTACGTTTACTGTGAATTATTAAACACATTATTTATAACTAGCTCACTCACTGGCTCTGTGGAACTTGCAGGTTCATGGCAGCGCGGATATAAGCTCTCCATACATCCCATCCCGAGCTAACGTTTTCCAATTATCCCCTGTATAATCTACTTCCCTCAAATCATGTATAATGTTATTCTCCCATCTCATTCTTAGTCTTCCAACTGGGCGTTTTCCCTCCGGTTTTCCTACCAGAAATTTCCAAGCACCTCTTTTATCCTCCATATGTGCCACATTTCCCGCCCATCGCAGCCTACGAGACTTAACTGTTTTTATTATATCTGGCTTCCTATACAGGTCATGTAGCTCACTATTATGTAGTTTTCTCCATTCACCTGTCTGTTCATCTGTTTTTTATCCAAAAATTTTCCTAAGAACTTTATTCTCAAATACTCGTAATCTTCTGTCCTTTTTTAAAACAAATTATTTATTTTGTTACAAATTTTTCATTACAGTTTAAATGTAATATTATATAATAACTATTTCATCATTAATTGAATAAACTGGTATAATTTTTATTATGTTATAATTAACAATTTCAGTCTTATAATAACTTTTTATTCGGTGTATTGTATTGTACCCTGAAAACTTTGACGAAATAGCATTGTTATAAGATATCACTTCCAAATAAAACCGAATGTTTTAATACTCGTACCACTTCCTAACAAACAATAATAATGCAGTGTCTGCAAGTCTTCCTTAAACATCTGTTTTATATCAACAATTCTCAAGTTCAGATTACATACTAGACAGTTGATAATACACCACTGTGTATGTTTAGTGCATCTCGTCATTTTAAGTGTCAGTCAAATTAAAAATAATATCTTATTATTCTTAACTCACAAGTTTGCAGATCTACAAAGACTGAATGGTGAGTTAGAAGTTAAATATAATTTTAATTATGCATATATTAGTATACAATAGTTATTAACGATATTATGTAAAAAGGTAAAGTGATCCCACTACAGGCCTCAGGAGGCCCTTGGGGTAGTAGGAGGTTAAGGCTCCCACTTTTTCTTGACAATCGGCACTTGATGTCAGCCGGGTTGTCAGCCCTGCGTGACGGCCGCCTTTACCCCAGAACAAGCGTCTGGTACTCATTTCAGTTAGAGGCTGAGTCGACCCCAGGGCCATAGTGCCGCCAGAAGGTTTGGGTCAGTTTAAAAATCCTGATCCCACCGGGACTCGAACCCTCGACCTTCCGGCTTGTAGCGCAGTGCCTTAACCACTACGCTACGACGTGCCCCAACAATATTATGTGTTAATATATAATTTTACAAAGTTTCTGGAATGAGAGAATAATCGTAGAGATGTACATTTTGTGTTATAAAAGGAGAATAATGGGAAGTTTAGACATTAAATTAAAATAATTTAGCTTATAATAAAAGTAAATATTATCGTGCATTTTAATATCATCTTAGATATGTCATGAGTAGGGAATGCAAGATCAGAAAGTGATACCTAGTCAATAAAATATATTTATACCTCTTAAATATTACTTGTAACAGCATGAAAATTGTTATAAATTATTATCGATAGCTTAACATTACTTACAATATTCAACATCAGACATTGGTGTAGGGTACAAGTACAAAATATTACAACACATTACAAAACTACTCTCTAGAAAATATTTTAATAGGCCTACCAACTTGAATTCGTAGTGCTTACTTACTTACTCACTGGCACTATCGAACCCGTAGGTTCATGGCCGCGCGGACATAAGCTCTCCATACATCCCTACCCTGAGCTAATGTTTTCCAATCATTCCCTGTATAATCTACTTCCCTCAAATCATTAATGTTATTCTCCCACCTCATTCTTGGTCTACCAACTGGGCGTTTTCCCTCTGGCTTTCCTACAAGAAGCTTCTATGCAAGTCTTTCATTCCCCATACGTGCAACATGGCCTGCCCAACGCAGTCTACGAGACTTAACTGTTCTTATTATATCTGGCTTCCTATAAAGACCATGTACTTCATTGTTTTGTAGTCTTCTCCATTCACCTGTCTGTTCATCTCTCTTTGGTCCAAAAATTTTCCTAAGAACTTTATTCTCAAATACTCGTAATCTCATTTCCTCCCTTAAAGTAAGAGTCCATGTTTCGCACCCATATAATGAAACTGGTAGAATAATAGTTTTATATATTTTCAGCTTAACGTTTTTTGAAAGGAGTTGGGACATCAAGAGTCTCTGCAATGCATAATAACACGCATTTCCAGAATTGAGCCTATGTTTAATTTCTTTGTGCATCTCATTCCTATTTGTGATCATTGTTCCTAGGTATTTGAATTCAGCCACTTCCTCAAAATTTCTCTCATTTGTCATTAGCTGTCCATTTCCATTATATAATGTATTTCTACGTGTGATCATATATTTAGTTTTATTGATATTTACTTCCAGTCCTAAGTTCTTAGTGTTACTCAATAGTGTGTGCGTATTGTCCTTTAGTATCTCCTCGCTATCGGCCAACAATACTACATCATCAGCATAAACTAACAGTTTATTAATACCATTCAGTTGTAAGCCTTCCTCATTCTCTAAAGATTTAATGGCATGCTCTAGTACAAAATTAAATAGTAGAGGAGATAGTGCATCTCCTTGCTTCAACCCATTCTGGATTTCAAAAGTATCCGAAAACTGTTTGCCTACACGCACCCTACTCTTTGTGCCATTTAGACACATTTGTATAAGTCTAACTAACTTTTTAGGAATTCCGAACTCCAGCAGGATACTATATAACTTCTCCCTCTTAATTGAATCATATGCTTTTTTGAAGTCTACATATAGTTGATGTACATTACCATTATATTCCCATTTCTTTTCTAAAATCTGTCTTATACTGAAAATCTGATCTGTTGTAGACCTGTTTCTTCTAAATGCACATTGATGATCTCCTAGAATGTCATCAATATAGGGAGTAAGTCTGCTTACTAATATATTTGTTAGAATTTTGTACGAAGTTGAAAGTAATGAGATGCCCCTGTAGTTGTTGCAATCAGTTTTATCTCCTTGCTTATAAATTGGTACGATAATTGATTCTTTCCATTCATCTGGAAGAGCTTCTTTTTCCCAAATCATACTAAGCAACCAGCGTATCTTGTCCATCAGTTTTTCTCCCCCTGATTTTACCAGTTCTGCTGGGATCTCATCTGAACCTGATGCTTTATACATCTTCAATTTTTCAATTGCCATTTCAACCTCTAATGCACTTGGCTCTGCGACTAGCGTTTCTGCTGTCTGTAAATTATCCTCCTCAATGTCCTGTTCTGTATGTACATTTAATAGCTTTTCCATCTATTTAATATACTTCTGGAATCTGCAATCATATCCCCATTTTCATTCCGAATTATGTTTGTTCTAGCCTGAACCCCTTTCTTTTCTATACTAATTCCCTGATATAATTCTCTAATGTTCCTATTTTTTGCGTTCAATTCAAGATCATTAATCTTCTCTCTCAAATATTCCCTCTTTTTACTCTTTAGTAACTTGGTGGTTTCCCGTCTAATACTACCCAATTGGTCTAAATTTACCTCATTTGGCTCGTGTAACCATTTCATTTTTGCTAACTTTCTTTTCTTTACAATGTCGGCACATTCCTCATCAAACCATCTCTTGTTTTGCCTCTTTTTTAAACAACCAATGCTTTCTGATGCTGACAATTTAATAGTATCTCTTATAGCCTCCCATTCTTTATTCATATCAGTTTCTTCTTCGTTTGCCACATTGTCATATGAAGATTCTAGTACTTCAAATCTATTAGCAAATTTGATTTGGTATTCTTGCCGCGTTTCATCATTTTTCAAGTTTTTAAATTCATATTTTACAGAATCATCTTTAACGTTTGTTCCTCTCATAAGCGATAGCCGTTGTCTGATTTTTACTCTGACCAGATGATGATCCGAATTGCAGTCTGTCCCTCTAACTGATCTAACATCAATGATGCTACTGTGCCAGCGTTTATCCACTAATACATGATCTATCTGGTTCCGAGTTCCTCCATCTGGGGACGTCCAGGTGTATTTATGAATATTCTTATGCTGAAATGTTGTGCTCTTAACAATGAGATTCTTTGATGTGGCAAATGTGACTAATCTAACCCCGTTGTCGTTACTATCTTCATGAAGACTGAATTTGCCTATTGTTGGTTTGAATATATCTTCCCGCCCAACTTTTGCATTAAAATCTCCTAAGATAATTTTCATGTGATATCGTGAAAGGCTATCAAATAAGCAATCTAATTCTTCATAGAACTCATCCTTGATCTTGTCATCTTTATCTTCTGTGGGGGCATGTACATTTACAATTATAAAATCATTTCGTTTACCCTTTAGAATTATGTATGATACCCTATCACTAACAAACTTAATATCTCGGATAGCGGATAGGATCCTCCTTCTGACTAAAAAGCCCATTCAAAATGCAGGTCTTTCTGCACCCCCATAGTATAATGCAAAACTTCCTGATTCCTGACTACCTTCTCCCGGCCACCTAACTTCCTGTAAAGCGACTATATCCAAGGGCGATTTATCTAGTTCCCGCGTTAATATCTCTAGTGCACCGCTATTGTATAAAGTCCTAACATTCCATGTTCCTAGGAACATGTCCCTGTGTTTGAGCCTTTGACATGGGTTCCCTGAAGTAGTCCCCGCCCGGAGAACCGAATGGGGGACTATTTGACTTCCGGAAAATTTTACCCCAGTTGAACCCATGTCCGCATTTCTTGACGGTTGTATTTTTACGGTGAAAGATCGTCACTCTTTCACCCAAGGTACTTTTTTCGTCTGGCTTATCACCTTCGACCAGTCCGGCATGGGTAACCCTATCGGCAGCAATACTACCGCCGGCATAGCTCTCAGGATCATTTAAGCATGCAAGCCACTCCACCACGACAAGGTAAAGATACCATGGAGGGATTCGTAGGTGCTTAGTAATTTAAATTAAACTATACATTAGCCAAAATCAGCACAAAATTAACCGCCTACTGAATATATCAATAAAGATGGTTATATTTAATGACGTTTATTATGTAGCAATTTATTTCAAGCGCGAAGTTCTCCTATGTACCATAAATTTACGACACGGGACTCACGGATTTCCTTCCTTCTGGAGAAAGCTACATTCAGAATTGTTACGCCTTTAAAATGCCATTGATTCCTATCGAGTTTGAACCCGCGAACCTCGGAATCGGAGGCGTGCAGAGTGACCACTTGTCCACGATGATGATGATAATGTAATAATTGTAGTAATGATAATAAAAATAATGTAATGATGATGATAACAATAAAAATATTTGTAAGTGCGCTAAGAACAATTACCAAGTAGCTCCGTCATTGTTTGTACGAGCGAGCGATCTCCACTCACGCGAAAGGTATTGCGGGCAGTCTACACATAGGAGATTTTAGGAAAAATAATTATTTTGGGTAGTTTCCTTTCAAGACTCCACTTTAATACTAATTACAAAAAATTAACTGGTGTTCAGGTAATAATGTGGCACTTTTTGATTTTATAAAATTTTTGGTGAGGAAGGTCAATTGCATATTAATTGCATTTACGCCCTTCAGAAAAACGTAAATATTAACATACTAATTTTCAAGCGATAGAGCATAAAATCATCTATAATGTGACTATTTTTCCAAGTTGAGGGAATAGCCATACTTCGAGAAATGTATTTTATAAAAGAGACTATTTACAATACGATAAATTGACAGCTCTATTACTCTTTAATTACACCAAGCGAAGACTTGAAATACGGTTCAGATATTCAGTATATCATAAAGTTTCACTGTAAAAAAAATGGTAAACTTTTAAAGATGTGAGTTCAATTTTCACAATTTTTTTGCCGATTTCGTATGGAATGTCCCTTATATGATACAGACCTAAAAAAATGCTCCTTTTATTATTATATTCTAAATGTATTCTAAAAATAAAATCTTATAAATTCAATTACTTTTGTTATAGTTCAATATGTCACATGCTTCTTATAATCATTTTGATGCAGATTACTGGGGGCAATTGTTAAAAACTGACCCCTATTGTACCAACTTTTAAAATATTATAAAATACTTTCTAAGTAAATAAAGGGAATTAATAGTGAGTGGAGAACATATTTTTAACGACGCACCTCATACATTTTCAAATTTCTTTGATACCCACGATATCAGACAACATCTTATCCCTCTTCAGTCATGACTTGCACTGATGACATTCTCTGGTTGTTGATTTCTCTATGGACATCACCTCTTGTGCTGCCATCTTTGGTTGGGATTATAAATTTTGAAATTAAATTTTTATCCACCGGAATATCGAAGTTCCTAAATAAGAGTAATATTTTCTTCATAGTTTGTATAGTTTAATAATTGTATAACAGTACCTGATATCTCAGTCGTCTTCAATAATTTGCAGTGTTGTTTTATAGGAGACCTTTCGATAACTTATGTATCATCTTCTGCTTTCATTGGTACTGACTGTTTTGGTAATTATTTCATACAGATGGTTTATTTTGCTGGGTAAGTTCTCATTCAGCAGGCGTTTATTTGTGGTTTGTTTGATAATTTAAAACTCTTCGAGAACGTTGATTTTCGATGTGTCATTTTCTCTATGCAGGGAATACATTCACTGTTTCTCACATTAGTAAAGTTGGTTGGTTGGTATCTAATGTCGAGCACTTGATAATGAAATCATTCGCTCTCTTGCACTCCAATATTTAGCAGAAAGGCTGGTCTCTTGTACAAAAGCTGGACAACTGAGGAGGTGGTTTCTTTCCATATCTTCATTTAAATTACAAAAAGGGCATTTAGGTGAATCTGTTATGCCGAGTCTGTGTAGGTGTTTATTCAGGCAGTCATGTCCCGTTAGCAGTCTGAATGTTGCTACTGCAGATTTTCTTTGTAATGTAGTAATGTCATAAGCTTGTAGATTTTCCCATTTCTTTCATTAGTAAAGTAACACCGGCCTAAAAAATTATGTTCAGTATAATTTGTTTAGAAGGTGACATTGGGAAGTATTCAATCACTAACCAAATTCCCCAAACAGTAGACTTTGTGATTATAACTTATTCTCAAAGATCAGAGAACCTCTACGAGTCATTCGATTACAATCACGAGTTGATATCCAGAGCGATAAAATATATATCCAGAAATGGTACTGTAGATGGAGAGCATGCTCTTCCAAGGATTTGGAAATATATAATTGACTTGACAAGAGACTATAAATGATGTTTATAATGTCAAAAGTAACCTAAATATATTTTTGCGATATTATAGCAGTTTTATCATTACTTATCGAAAGCCCTAACATAATTATATTCAGAAACCATCAACTAATTCATGCATATTATGTTAATAAGTGTCAAAGTTATTTAAGTAGAAATTAAAGTAACTATACATTTAAATTTCTTCGATATATGTTCAGATTAATACTCCATTTCTCTTTTGTAACTTACTAATAGAGTGAAATATATTATTTTAATTTATTTTAATTTCAGGAGTGTGTATAATTGCAATAGGAGTTTTCGCAAAATCAGCTTTTAAAGTTATGGTGGAAGTGTTTACTAAGAATAATGATATACCACCATTAATTGCAAACTTTTGGATAGGTAAAAATTTTATATTTGACAATAATTAATTGATATAAAATATTATTCTGACGTAGACATACATTTACTATATCGTCATACTATTTACATAGTACCAGTGACCATTCAGGCAGCATTGAACATAGAGAAACACTGATGTGAACTGTATTTTAATTATTGTATCACAACAAATACAATTAACTTAGAATTTTAATTGTGACTATTTAATTCATGCCCCAAATGGCAGTCAATGACCAATCACATTTCAATGAATTTTAATTTGCAACCAATCACAGTCGTGTTTCACATCGATTTTAACAGTTTAATTTTATCATATTAAAATCAAGCTTCTCCTTTTTAACATTCTGAACAAGTCAGAGCATTATTTTGCATTGGCCGACTGTAAGAAATACGGTTACCAGATTGTATACATACTACACAAATGTAATCAGATACTGCTTTCGGGATACAATAGAAAAACATTCGTAGGAATTGATTATACCACAATAAAAAGAAACTACTGTTTGAACTTTTTTAAACGTATTATTTGCCAGGAATTTATGTCCCAGAAAAATATAATTTACACCATAGGACATCAGAAATGATTTAATAACCTATAATTTTGGTTATAAACAGTTTGATGTTTCATTGTTTCTCCACTAGGTTACATTCTTACAATATTTTGATCCTTTGGCAATAAATAATACGATCTGGTTGCAGTGATGGATAAATGAAGCATTACAAACGTTTCTCATTTGTTTTCAAACATCGCCGTTTACATTAAATATATAAATATTTTAATTGTCATTAAATAATGATTTGTGAATAAACAGCTTAATTTTATTCGTTAAATAGTCGTAACAAATGCTACTCATGATTTTCAAATTCTCTAGATAAAATCACTCCTCACTTCGTGAGTCGTGAAGTTATCAATAATTTGGAAATCACTCGTGGCATTACTTATGATAAAACTGTAGTAATTTCTTATTGCTCGTATTTTTTGTGTGTGACGTTTTAGCTAATATATTACGTTGGCGCTCTTATGGCAGTAATTTCATGTTACATTAAATTTTAGGCTCTTCTATACCACCATGGCACCAGTGATTATTCTATCGGAGAATAAGTGACTTTTATCGTCGTGTTGGCCAATGTTGTAATACGTGTTCCCACTAGAGCCAATTGCCAACATGTTTGCTCACTGATAGGGAGATTCTTTCTCAAGAGTCCACTTCATTATTGGGTAAGTTAGGGTGAGCAAATGGGCAAGTTAGTGTTAGTTTGGGCAAATTAGGGTGAGAAAATGGGCGAGTTGGTACACCAGGTTAGTATAGCGTTCACTTGTTTGTTAGAGGATTTTTGTCACACCGGCTTAGCAATGACTAATACACATTTTACATTGCAAATATGCTGATTTTAAGCTACTTTGAGCTCAACTTCTCTCTTTATTTTAAGACTTTTGGATTTTTTTGGAAAAATATCAATATATATATATACATACATATATATATTATTATTATTATTATTATTATTATTATTATTATTATTATTATTATTATTATTATTAAGGCCACATGGCCTAAAACGAATTTGTTCATGATGATGATTATTATTATTATTATTCTGAGGTTATTATTCACATACTGCAACAATAAACTGCCTGTTTGCCGTTTTTTATTTGAATTTATGTTGGCTTGATGGTATAGAATCTCGAAAACGTATTTTTATTACATTCTACATTTCGATCAATTAAGATTTATTATGTGATATTTTGTTATGAGCGACTGCGCGCTCATCAGCCTCATGTGGTTCAGTAGGATCTTAGAGGAAAGCATAACTAATCGCATTGCACAGTATGACTTCTTGCCTTGTACAATGGTTCAGCCCCGGTGGACTAGTGGTTACGATGCTTTCTGCTGGTTCCGAAGTTCGCGGGATCAAATCCGGCGGGGTCATTGTATTTTCTCATGACTTAAAAATCCTAAGTATGGCTTCTTTCGGAGGGAAAGTGGAGCTGTGGGTATCTTGTCGCAGTTGTGATTCGCATAAGAACTTAACAATATATAGGCCCTTTCACGTCCAGCTTTGAATTGCAACGCTAAAAACTTTGCTTCTAAAGTATCGTTAAATAAAAGCACTACATACCTTGTCCTAACGTATGATGAGGGTTTTACTGATTATCGAAGATATTCAAAATAATGAGCGATTATGTTCATTGTTAATGTCCATACGTGCAAATTCAGGATAGAACAGAACCTACTTACGGATTGTTCGGGTTGTTGTTGAGTATTTTGATATAAGTAACTAATCGTCTCCGGTGGCATATTACTAGGATCCGGGTGTTCAGCCAAAGATTCTTCAAGTAGATAGAACACTGTCTGAGTTAGCCAACAATTGCACATGTTGTAGGCATAAGTCAAGCTGCATTATATATAGTAATCAGGGGGGCAATACGCTATAAATGAAATCAAAAGATATTCTGTGTATATTTTTAGGTAAAAAGTGCAATTTATTCTCGGGTGCTGTGACCATAATTTCACTAGGTTGCTATTGTATATCTGGCTTAACATGGCATAGAGAGAGACGGAGATATAAGGGTAGATCCTTGACCGCTTACGGCCAGTTACAAAAGAAAAAAGCCACCGTGTTGACACTTTTCGTCTTCCCCCTTGCCCCTATTAACATCTGGTGAAGAAATTCCGACAACACTGGTGCGAGTGAGATAAATTTCTTGCAAAGTTAAACCAGACGAACAATAGGTTCTCCTTCATCTTGGATGTATACGAGACAGAAAGGAAGTCAAACTCCTCATATGTTGTACATACAGATGATCCAGTCCTATAACCCGTCATCATAAACCTGTTGAAATGTTTTTTTTTCTAAACCCCCGCGCCCTTAGGGGACGTTCTAGTGTAGTTGGATAAGGAAATACACTACAAGCCGGATGATTGGGGGTTCGAAACCTGATACGATCACGGTTTTTAAACTTTAAAATTTCTGGCGGTACATGGATCTGGGGTCGACTAAGCCTCTAACTTAAATGAGTTACTGGCTCTTGTTCTGGGGTAAATACGGCCGTCACGAACGGATGACAAATCGTTCCTATTGTCTAAAACGGTTGGACCTTAATCTCCTACTACCCCAACTGGAACAACCGCGAAGAGGACACTGTCACTTACGTGCTATATCATTGCACTAAGTACGGTGTTTTCAGAAGGGACCTCGAGTTTGCAGCCATGGAGGGAGGAGTCCATTGGCCGTCGCCCCTGGAGTACTGGACAAGGAAGCAACCGTACAAAGCAATCACACGCTACATCGGTAGAGTTCTACGATTAAGAACTGAATAAGATGACAGAAGAAAAATGATCCGCCATTAATATTCCCATCTTCACAATTACACACACACACACACACACACACACACACACACACACACACACACACACACACACACACACACACACACACACACACACACATACACACACACACACACACACACACACATACACACACACACATACACACATACACACACACACACACACACACACACACATTAACATTCTTCGAATGTAGTTAAATATCACAGAAAAATATATTGAACTAATCGTTAAAAATGTAAAAATCATTGTAAATTGTGGGAAATAATTTGACAAATGGAAGCCTAAGAATAAAATTTGACAGGCGTTTATGAAGTAATTAAATTCGCGTTACATGTTGTAAAAAATAGCCAGAATATTAATTATTTTTGCTTGGGTTGAAGAAAACCATATATTTTTAACTCCTTTTTAATATCTAGCCGACATAACATATATTCTTAATATCCTATGGAATATAATATTTAGAACATTATATATTTTGTATCTTAGGGATTAATTAACAACAAGAAAAAACTAAATCGTAAAATAAGTACTAACTGGCCGTGAGAATATACACCATGTCCATCAAATATAGTACCATACTTTAAACTACTACTACGTCGCTTTGGATAATTGTATCTAAATGAAATTGGTGACAATCAAAATAGAAACTCTAAAAGTTTTGTGCATGTTAACAATGCAGAATAATGGACAAAAATACAGGAACTAAACTAAATTTAATCATATTTTTGTGGTCGATACAGGTTCATTGTTGGATATTTAGCAGACAGGTTAAATGTGAATATCTGCAGCGTCACTCGTGGGGGCCACATTCAATGTCTATGAGATATAGCAAAAACTTTTTGAGTTTCTCTTTTGATTGTCACCAATTTCATTTAGATACGATTATCCAAAGCCACGTAGTAGTAGTTTAAAGTATGATACTATATTTGTGGACACGTTATATATATATATATTTTTTTTTTATTTTAGGTTTGTTTGGTACTATAATTGCTGGATTAATGTTTATTCCTGCATATTTCATTCAGGATAAGGAACTTTATTCCAATCCCGACGGTCATTATGAAGACATTAGAAGTGTTTACGCAAAAGTTATAAATAACCGAAACATAGCATTTTTACTCTTAGGTAAGTATATGCATGGAAGCTGTCAACTAAACCGTCGTATTTTTGGCGATGTGTTTTAAATAACGAAGCAAGCATGTGAATTGTTGTATACCAGTTACGTTAACAAAAACATAAAATTTACGTCTGATCATTATTTATAGCAGCGGAAATTTAGATACTTGGATTGTGATATTATTAATAATTATTTTAGCTACGCTATCATGCTGTTGAGAACAAAATTTATTGGAAATTTTGCCCAGCTTAGGCCTATAACTCCAACACACATTACCTCATAAATGTTACAGACCGATATTAAATAACACTATCTGATACTGTCTCTGATAATGACAATGAAACAGTAAAAATATTGTTTTATTATTATTATTATTATTATTATACTTAATACTGGCTTTTCACTTTACAGCAGTTCTTCTTTAATTCATGTTTTCCAGAAATTCCTATCTTCCCATTGTCCTTCTTCCATGCCCTCTTCATCATAGCATCATATATTCCCTCATACCTTGTTCTTCTACTTCTCCCCCTCTTCCTTCTGCCTGGTACCATCCAATCTAACACCTGTTTAGGCCTATGCTCATCTGACATCCGTACACGTCCATACCACCGTAAAGGTCTCTTTGTTATTATATCGTTAACAGTTTCTTGTGCATCCATTCTTGTCTGAGATATATGTATATATATATATATATATTTCTAATATGTTGTGGTCTGGATATTCTCATACTTCTCCGTAATTCATCCATTACTGTTGCCAAGATTCTTTTCTGTATCCTTTCATTTATTGTTCAGCATTATTATTATTATTATTATTATTATTATTATTATTATTATTATTATTATTATTATTATTAGTAGTAGTAGTAGTAGTAGTAGTAGTAGTAGTAACCATGCTTGCATCTAGTTATGAAGTTTGCAGACTTACAAGTAATTTTACTAATCGATTTCTACTTGAGTCAGTTAATTGAAGTTGCATGAACATTTTTTTAAGGAAAGGTGCACTCAGTTGAGCATTAATGGGGGACAGGACACACACCCAGATCCAAGGTAGAGATTTAAAATCCCTTACCCCGCCGGGAATCGAACCCGGGTCGCCGGAGTGGAAGGTAGGGACTCTACCGAGTACGCCACGCGTTAACAATTGTACCTGTTATTATCATTATCATATTCATATTTATTGCAATTCCTTCACCACGAATGCTTTACATAATAGATGAAATTAATAGACTAGCACTTACATTAAAAACTATTGGTTCAAATTCGGTCGAGATCCATGATTTATTCAGTAAGCATGAATTTCTTCGGATATGAAGTAAAGTGATGGGACACGTGTTACAGGTTACGGAACATGAAATATACTCATGTTTGAAATAAGAGACTTCTTCGTAAAATGTGTGGACCCATGTTTGAATTGCGACTTCAATGATTTTAAATGTTAAAGAGGGGCATGGAAGCTTCTTATAGGAAAACTATAAGGAAAACACCCAGTTGGTAAACCAAGAATAACGGTGAGATAATAAAGTAACATTAACCCGTCAATTGAGGAGAATTAATGATTAATTATATACATGGGGTGTTTAGAAAATATTAGCTCAGGATAGGGATGAGTGGAGAGCTTATGTCCGCGCGGCCATTAACTTATGGGTTCGATAGTGCCAGTGAGTTAGTTAATTCATTCATACATCACATCTCTACGGGTTTTTCAACTATTATTTAATTTGAAAGTGATGTCTTCGATGGATACACCACTTTTCGATACGTAGACGATTTCAATATACTAATAATTAACTAGCAATAACCGCACCTCAGATAAACTTCATTGGTTACGATATTGCCAATGTGCAACCAACAATTTTTATTAATTTTACATAACCTAATTAATGTGCACCGTGTCCCATTCAAACCTCCCACATTTTAATTAATCATAACTCTCAAAGTATGCGGAATTATGAAATGAGGTTGGTATTAAAATAAAGAGAAACTCGAAGAATTTTTGTTTTCATTGTTGCAGTTAATTCATCTGTCGCATGTTGGACAATAGTGACATAAAAACATGTTCGCCAGACATCACTCCACTGGACTTCTTCCTCTGGGGGTATGTGAAAGCCCGTATTTGCGACTCCAGTATAAGATCTTCACGATTTACGAACCCGTATCCTTGACACAATAGCAAAAGTACCAATAGACATGTTGAACAGACCGTGGCACGAAATCGAATACAGACTTGATATTGTTCATGCTATTAATTGTGCACATATAGAGGTATTTTAGTGTGTGGCAATGAAAATTCTTTGAGTTTCTGTTTCGTACCGGCCTCATTTCATAATTCCGCATACTTTAATAATTAAAACATTTGGTTTGTTCATTCATACCTCTTAGAGTTGTTTTTGTCGAACATATGTAATAGCTGACGATGGTGCTAAGAAGCTCTGAAACATATGTTCGGCAAAAACAACTCTAAGAGGTAAGAATAAACCGAACAAATGTTTTAATTATTAAACAAACCTTTTAATGTTACTTCCTATTGTATTTTAAAATATATCAGCAATCTTTGTTAGTTATGGTTTATTAAAATGTGAGACGTTTGAATGGGACATTCTGTATAATTTAATTGTATTATAATTTAATTGTATTATTATCTAATTGTAATATTATTGTGTTTTCTTTTCTATTTTACGTTATATTATTACCAAACATTATTGTATTGTAACGGACTGTCAACAGCACGTACGGCTTACTGCTCGTGCGACCCATACTTGTAAATAACATTGCATGTATCTTACTTTCAGTCTAATAAAGTCCTACCCTACTACTAATAATCAAATTGTGGAATTCAGAAAATCCGTTATCTTCTAATATATAAAAATGAATGTTTGTTTGGTTGTTCGTACATATGCGCGGTCATACCGTTAATCCGATTGTGATGGGGATTTTTGAAAAATGTTCAGGAGATTCCCTGGATGAACATAGGCTATAAAAGAGTTGTGATACTCAACTCCTACACCATTAAAAAACGCCCTTTGTAGTGGAAAACGTGAATAGAAAGTAGCTCTTTGGTCGCTTAAATGGTATCCGCTGCCTAAACCATAAAAAATACACAAAATTAATGTACACAGAATTGAATATCTCAAAAAGCTCTACAAAAACGTCCGTGACAGCATTAGTTTATCTCTTACGGATAACTCACATTAACCAATTTTGTCTTTCATTGATGCTGGATGATCGAGACAAGTACGTATATTACTGTGCAAGCATAGCAACACATGGCGGGTATCCTTTTACGGATAACTCACCATAACGAATTTTGTCTTTTAGCTCATTTATGCCAAGAAGATCGAGATAAGTAGATTCCCGGGCAGTACCGGGTAATCAGCACGGGGATTCTTAAAATAATTACGATATACATTTATAATTATTTTTCATTTTACTTATTCAACTAATCATAATAAGTACATTATTTTTTTTTTCTTTCAGCTCATTTATGTCAAGAAGATCGGGATGAGTAGATTCCCGGACAACGCTGGGTAAACAGCACGGGGTATCTAAAAATAATTACGATATAAATTGTTCCTCTCACTTATTTAACTAAACATAAAACACATTAATTTTCGTATTTCAGCTCATTTATGTCAAGAAGATCGGGATAAGTAAATTCCCGGACAACGCCGGGCAATCTAAAAAAATATAAATTTACAATTATTTATATTATTTTTAGTCTGGACATCTTACATCAATATTAATAAAAAATTAATATTCAGGTAAGATGTCCAGACTAAAAATAATATATTTAAAATAACCTCAAAATATAACTTCCTAAAATTAAATATTAATTAGAATTATTTTTCCATTCACTTATTCAACTAAACATAAAAGCATATTAATTTTCATTTATTTAGGGGAAGAAGCGCACTCCGGGTATTAGCTAGTTTACTATAAAATTAATTGAATACACTACAGCTGTGTGCCAGGTCAGCGCCAAGGGTAGCATAAACAATATGCCTATTCAAAGTATTTTATCCTGCGGATAGTAAATTCTAGTTCACCGGAATGGAATGTAAGAGCTCTGCACGTGTTTTTGGTCTTCGATTTATAATATGATCTACATAATGAGTAGGTATTTTGTAAGGACAAATCGGGGAAATGATTAAATGCAGAAATGAATAGTTCTCTGCTATCAAAACCACTTTAACTTAGTCCAAAGTGTTGTTTTCTTTTGCGGTTTGCGAGACTGGTAAACAAGTGGTGCACTATTCAATTGTCACTGTTACAATGTTGTAGTTAACATCAGGTATGTTGAGAAGAGGACTTGAAAGTTCAGTTGTCCCGCGACCACTGCAAATATTCTCTGAAACTTATTCAATATCCCCATAATGAGAGTGGTAGCTCTTCCAAAGTTTCCTCTTTCGTTGTTAGTACATTTTATCTTCTAATATCAAGTTGTTAGTTCTAGTGGTTTGATGTCTACTATAAGTTCGTCTCAACCTGACTGGGATGTTTATATATATTTTTAAAATTATTTTTATCCCTTCACCATTTGTAGAAATTGTACCCATGGGACTTATAAACCAATGATAAGGACAGATCGCATGAAGACAGAGAGTAGGAACTCTGCCCTATGCATCAATAATAATTATTATATAAGCAAACTCGGTTAATTTCGTGATACTAACTATTATACCTTAATATTATGAAAAATTCTGGTTAGAGTCTTAGGAATATTAAATTTAAGAATATTGAAATGAAATTTATATATAGGCCTACATGCTGAGTTGTCGAATATTTCATTTTAACCAGTATGACACAAATTACATATATTTTTCTGGAGTTTTGAAGAACTCGCGCAATTTCGTTTAACTATTAGAGTAAATTCGTGACATTATTTTAATCACTATCCATATTACATCCAATGCCTTAGAAATCCCACTTATAAAGAGTCAACCCTTGACACTTTTCATGGAACCACAGATCATGTTTTCGACATTGTATCCGTTCACCTTTAGTGTCGAGGAATATCTACTCAAAAATGTTCTTCAAACACAGACAAGTATTAAATCTAACAACTGCCAACATGGATTAAAACATTTCCTCTACAAGTTAACATAAAATACATCCAAGGAACGCTACCATAAATATTAAATCACAGCAAGAAAGTAGACTTTCAGCCACCCACGAGACAGAAATAGAATTTATTTTTTATGCTAGTACAAAAACGAAAGAAAAAAATATAATGAAATTATCCGTGTCACGAAATTAGCCGAGTTTATTATAATAATAATTTTATTATATTATTTTTTTAACCCGACAAAGACCGTGCTGGCAACAACACAATAGCGGGTCTCCCTTCGTCCGTAGTTATCATACCAAGGCTACTATCTAAGACAGTACAGGACAACACAAATCAAGTGGTATATTCAAGATAGCAATTTAAAATCTTCTATGCGTCAAATAATCTAAACCGGAACGTTGGGGTTCTAACAACCATGTCGCGGCGATGGAGCATGAAAGTTTTCGGGACGTATAATTATTTCTTTTGGAAGGAATGTAAAGCCGTGGAAAAGTTATTTGAGTAAGGTTGTCGAAATCTCACGCTGCTTTCACTCTTGGGCTTATAAGCAGGGAAGTAAGGAGATGCTCATTACCAGCCGTTTGCAGTAAATCTTTCATTTCTTACGAGGGAACATCAATAGATGTTTCCAAAATATGTATGGTAAGCACCATTCAAAAGAGCGTCGTGAAATATGGCTAAATTTCGAATGGTACATCATGTGATCCACATATGTGCGAGGTACGGTTGTGAGGATATAAACAGACCGATCGGAGCGCTTCGCTGTGTTTACTGGAGCGTTAGGCCCGTGCGCAAGTCATTGAAATTGTATGTATTTCCTTTCTTTCGAAAAAGTCAATAAATTCCCACCACAATAACGACTACCAATGTATATGAATTAGTGACACGTAGTGTTACGTTCGCTAAGTGAAGGGCAACCAGACAAGTTTACGCAACACACAAGTTTCTTACTTATTTATATAAAATCATAAAAATACTAACTATGATATTTCTGCCACTTATTAACTTTCACAAAATAAATTCTACTGTGAATGACGTATTTAATTTCATACATATTCATTACAACGTGTTTAAAATTATCTTCCCATCTCCCGCTGATCATTCACTCACTAGTTTAAAATATAATTGTAAACAATCAACATTAGAAGTTTTATTCATAGTTAAATATGGGAAATAACATTATGAGGTTATTAATTCAATGAATGAATGAGTCCCTTCTTAATAGCGACTGAAGATAAGACGAACTCTTCTTGAAAACTGGAGTTCTCGTGTTTAAAAGACATAAAATATGAGGTAAGATAAGAAGTTATTCATTCATTAAATTAGCAGTTTTAATGGAAGCGGAAGTGAAGAGGGGTAAAATGTAGGCTGATTCGTGATTTAAAAATAACATCTCTGTTTCTAATCACCTTACATTATTACATTTTTTGTGTTAATGTTACATTTACGTTTGAAAATATGTAGGGATTTTATATATCTCAAAGTATTGGGTCTTGATTTCAGAATTGATTATTCATTCATGAACAGGTTTATAATGTATCATCACATCTTCCTGTGACCGATGTTCTACACGCTTAATATTTTCCCCCAAATCTCTCTATTTTCCCAGTCCCGGTCTTGTAATCCTTTTTTAATTATTACTTTATTTATGTCCTGCAGCAAAGTTTTTTTAGTATATATTCTTCCCGCTGGAATCTAATCCAAATCTCTTCTTGATAACCTTACATCATCCATTCATTTTACATGTCAATACCATTGCAATTGTTTGTATTTTACAAAATCTGTAATTGAATTTTCTTTACTCATATGTTAACTAATCACTTCAGTTTTTATTCTGACCAGTTTAGAATGTCTGACTAAATGTCATAAGAAATATAGCCTATAGTTGAATGCAGGCTGCACCCACCACTAATACAACGTCCACAACGTCCGCAGCGCTCACTCTAAGTAGATCTTCCGACCAGGAAACACGCCTAGAAGCACTCGCCACTGAAGATGCCCTCCGCAGTTGAGGGCGAAACGTCTGGTATCAACACCAACTATGGACCACGGCCACATAACCCGGAATCACTCAACATTATAAATATAGCCTATGTTCAGTACAAATAATTTTGACCACAAATGTTAACTTAGCTTTCAGGTGTCCGCTCCTTATGTAGCCAAACTTTGAACTACAGACTGATATATATATATATATCATATTTAAAGAGAAAAAATATACGCTCAGACCGGGACTTGAACCCGGGACCCATGGTTTTCTAGTCCTAATGCTCTACCATTTGAGCTACCTGAGCAAGTACCGATCTAAACGCAAATCCTTCTCTATATACGTTGTAATTCCCGCTCACCACTTTAAATATGATTTATCCATCATTGAGATGTATGAAATTAATAATAAAAACATCGAAAATAGTCGTACTGGCATTTATAATGTAATGTATAATTCCCAAATATGTCTTCTTAATATAGGAGCCGCCATTTGCAAAGATAGAAGCAAATGCTTCAAAGCATTTGGTGGGCGGGAATTACAACGTATATAGAGAAGGATTTGCGTTTAGATCGGTACTTGCTCAGGTAGCTCAAATGGTAGAGCACTTGGACTAGAAAACCAAGGGTCCCGGGTTCAAGTCCCGGTCTGAGCGTATAATTTTTCTCTTTAAATATGATTTATCCATCATTGAGATGTATGAAATTCTCTCTATCTATCTTCGGGTTTTTACAGCTGCTGCCGTCTTCCCGTGCCAAACCTCCAAAGCCTACGGTCTTGGGCATCTTCGATGCTTAGCCCTCTAGCTTGCATTACTGTCTTCATGTATGAAATTAATAATAAAAATATATAGGCCTATATATATATATATATATATATATATACATATATATATATATTCATTTTAATTTATTTAAAATGTTCTTATTACATAATCGGCCGCGGTGGACTAGTGGTTATGCTCCTTGCCTCTGGTCCTGAGGATTACGGGTTCAAACCCGACCGGGGTAGATGGATTTTTTTTTAGGATCGAAAAATCCAAGGAGCAAGTCCTCCGGGGGAACTTTAAGCCGTGGGTCCCGAGTCTGAAGATTTTCAGGCTCGTAAAAGATACTTAAGCCTGAATGAAAGGCCACTAAGCAAAATTTACCGAATTTTCCCGTCCTAGCACTACCTTGGTTTCCTAGATGTCAGTATGAGGCGGAATGCTGACCACGGACCACTCAAATTACATCTATACGAAAACAAGTGTAACTAAATTAGTGTGGTTCAAATTCTTCCCTGTAGGGGGAGAGCGCCTAAATCTCTGTTAGGAAAAACATGGTCGTACGAGATACAAGAAGATACATAATATTACATTTAGCAATAGCTACTGCTGCCGATTTTCCTTTTTTTACTCTATGTTTAATATCATTTGTTTACAGTTTTCAATAATTTTGACGTCAATATATTCAAATGTATTGCTCCTTTCAATAAATAAAAAGTAAAAAATCTTATTCTTCTAAAAGTACAAACCAATAATAATAATAAAATAATAATTATAGATCTAAAAAGATTACCAAAATAATTTCTTTTCTATCTCGAAAAATTAAATATATTGTGTTTTCTAAATGATTTCCGTAAATGATCCTGTTCGTACATTTTTCTCGAGAATTCCTTGAAATATGGCTATGATATTTTCTGGACATTTTACTCGTTATACGGAATATATGGAAATCTTCTGTGCAAGATTCAATAAAACACTCCTTCAAAACGTTATTTTCATTAGTAGTATATTAGTTCAGTCATTTGGTTCTTCAAAAAGAGGTTACCTGGAAAGTTTTCCGGGAGTTTTGAAAATTTGTAATTTTATGGACTTCGATGTGCTCTTTCCGAATTTCAACTTTGCCACCTCGTATCTTTGCCGCTCGCGCCGCCATATTGAAAAAATAGCGCCTAAAAACAGTTTTTTTTAACAATATCTCCTTTGCGACTCATTTCACGATAAAAATATAAAATTAAACTAAAGACAATTTCCTACAATTCATGTAATAACCTTTGTTTTTTGTAAAATCAATAATAAGAGAGCGGCAAAGTGTAGTTCAACATGCGTTTAGGCTAAAAAAAAAACTCGTTTCCACAGCACCTTGAGGTGGTATCGTGGTATCCCCAGTAGACCTAATCCACATGCAATTCACTATTACAAAATTTAGCGCATTCTCCTTCGCTTCGCTGTTCTTGATGGACCAGATGTTGCGAGTTCATTTTCTTTAGTACCGATCGAAACGTCACATATCGAACTTTCTTCCACTGCATCCGCGATGGGATTATCAGTTTCATCGCAATCCTCTTCGTTCTCGATTTCATCACACGTTTGTTCGAAAATATTCTTCGTTTCTTCCTCTTCATCGCTATCTTGTGATGGAACTTGCGAGCTATCACAGGTATCATTACAATTCGTGAATATAGCTGAGCTCTTTAACCCAGTCTTTCTGCATCCACAGGCTTTCTGACATATCTTTTTGCATTTGCAAGAAATAAGTTTTAACAAGCTTTCCGGAGATGGGGGTTCGAGAGTGGTGACAGGAATTAGCTCGTTCTTGTTTATTTTCCATCCCCATTGCTCTGTATTTTGTTCATTCTCGAACCACTGCTGAACCTGCTGATAGGTTGTAGTGCTGTTGCTTCTGTTGGTCGTAGCGACGCAATACTAAATTTACTTTTATATGCTAATGTTATAAAACATGCATATCTATAGTTGTTTAAAGACATACGTTTCACATTACTGAAACTGTATAATTCGAGAAGGAAGCGTTATTCACCTCTAGCAATGATCTATGGATCAGCATTTGTATTTTTGAATAGCCGGATAACCTCGTTTAAATCTGGATTTTTTCGGAGTACATTAACAAATTTCATTTTTCCTTGATTAAACAATGCTGATGTATCACAGCCACTGAAGGCATGCAATAATAAAATATGATCTTAGGCTGTTTTATCTATGATACTTTTTTATGAATATATTAGTTGCGAAATATTTCCTTTTCCTGGTTTGAGAATATGCATGTTTGAACGCGTAGAAAGAACCGTCAAAAGAATGAGAAGATCTACATCTTTGCCAACAATTATTACGAATTCAAATGCCGATGAAACGCTTATTGAGGTATTGATTATTAGTGTATCCGCATCTTCCGTGACTTGTCTGACCATGAAGTTCTCAGCTTCAAATTTTGTCTTCAACATTCCAATGAGGCGGTTCATGTTTACAACATTGCCCAGGAATTTATTTTGTTATACAGTTGGGATCATTGTCCCGTCAGAAAGTATGTCTACTGAAGCAGTTTTTCGTGATAGTCGGGATTGCTCCTTATATTTGGTACTATGGTTTGCTACATCTTCCGGATATCCGTCAAATGCAATAATGTCATTGGATGTATAGTTCGATCGAACATTGGTAACATAATTATTGCACATGGATGAAAACGATTCACCAATGCCTAATGACTCGGCGTAATAAGTATCCTCCGTCGGTGAAGTAGATCAACTTATTCTTTTGACGGCTTTTATCTACGCGTTCAAACATATATATATTCTCAAACCAGGAAAAGGGAATATTTCGCAACAAATATATTCAATAAAAAGTACCATAGATAAAACAGCCGCATATCATTTTTAACTATTGCACGCCTTCAGTGGCTGTGATACAACATCGCATTATTTAATCAAGAAAATATGAAATTTGTTAATGTACTCCGAAAAAAATTCAGATTTAAACGAGGTTATCCGGCTATTCAAAAATACAAATGCTGATCCAGAGATCATTGCTAGAGGTGAAGAACGCTTCCTTCTTGAATTATACAGTTTCAGTAATGTGAAACGTATGTCTTTAAACAACTATAGATATGATGCATGTTTTATAACATTAGCATATAAAAGTAAATTTAGTATTGCGTCGCTACGACTAACAGAAGCAGCAGCACTACAACCTATCAGCAGTGGTTCGAGAATCAACAAAATACAAAGCAATGGGGATGGAAAATAAACAAGAACGGGCTAATTCCTGTCACCACTCTCGAACCCCCATCTCCGGAAAGCTTGTTAAAACATATTTCTTACAAATACAAAAAAAGATATGTCAGAAAGCCTGTGGATGTAGAAAGACTGGGTTAAAGTGCTCAGCTATATTCACGAATTGTAATGATACCTGTGATAGCTCGCAAGTTCCATCACAAGATAGCGATGAAGAGGAAGAAACGAAGACTATTTTCGAGCAAACGTGTGATGAAATCGAGAACGAAGAGGATTGCGATGAAACTGATAATCCCATCGCGGATGCAGTGGAAGAAAGTTCGGTCTGTGACGTTTCGATCAGTACTAAAGAAAATGAACTCTCAACAACTGGTCCATCAAGAACAGCGAAGCGAAGGAGAATGCGCTAAATTTTGTAATAGTGAATTGCATGTGGATTAGGCTTACTGGGGATACCACGATAAAAATACGCGCCGCTTACTCTACCTCAAGGTGGTGTGAAAATGAGTATTGTTAGCCTAAACGCGTATTAAACTACGCTTTGACGCGCTCGTACGCCGAAACTATTGATTTTACAAAAACAAAGGTTATTAGGGCCTACATGAATAGTAGGAACTTTTCTCTAGCTCAATTTTATATATGAATGTTTTTATCGTGAAAACAGCCGCAAAGGAGATATTGTAAACAAAAACAGCTTTTAGGCGACCTTTTTCCAATATGTCGGCGCGAACGGCAAAAATACGAGGTGGCAAAGTTGAAATTCGAAATACATAAAATTATAAATTTTCAAAACTCCCGGAAGACTAGCTAGGCAAAACTACCAAATGACTGTACCATGTATAAAATAATTATTTTAAGTTACTATCCAGCCATATCCTATATTGAAAATATTGCAGGTACTACAATAAAACTGCTAGGTCGGATTTTCATATATGACCACTTGTATTTAAAATTACATTTCCTTACTTATTACATATATTGAGAGAACTGTACATCTATATATGTATCCGATGGCTAAACTTCAATTATTTAAAAATTAATTCAGAATGAATTATTTAAATTCATAGCTATTTTGAAGGAAAATATAATCTTAATTAACACAAGAAATTGTAAGAGTCTCTGTTAATTACAATCAAAGATATACTTTTTTTTTATTAGAAGTTATTTTTATTTTCACAACCGCTTCCACTTTATACGATCCATAATTTTGTAGGATACCTAAATTTGGCCTACAATGTTTTTAACTTTCCTTTAACATAGGCATAGAGCTATGGTACTCTGTTGTTTTTCAAACATATAACATCTTGTGACTGTTAAAAGAAATGCATCTCTGCGCTTCTTTGATTGATTCATTCTCCGCGACTTCCTCACGTCTCACGTCTGGCTGGTTGCCCGCCAACGAAGTTTGTGGGGCTAACCATACATTTATACCAATTGTTATTGAGATAATTTAAACAAATAAATCAGACATATTAGTCTCCCATTGGATGGCGGATATCCTCGCTCTCACTTCCTCAAATCTCTCTAGATCGCTCATATGTGGATCGCAGGATGCAATATTCTAGTTTTAGTCTTATTTCAGGATGCTATTTCGAATGTTGAATACATTATTTGAAAGTTTTCGGGACATCGAGTGGTGTTCCCTTTTTAGATTCTGATGTTTTCCTAATTATCTATCTATCTATCTATCTTCGGGTTTTTACAGCTGCTGCCGTCTTCCCGTGCCAAACCTCCAAAGCCTACGGTCTTGGGCATCTTCGATGCTTAGCCCTCTAGTTTGCATTACTGTCTTCATGTTTTCCTTCCATGTTAACTTTGGCCTCCTTCTTTTCTTCTTTCTGTTCGGATGCCATTCATATAGTTGTTTCGGCCATCGCTCATCTTCCATTCTTGAAACATGTCCTAACCACTATAATTCCTTCTCCACAATTCTTTCAATTATACTTTCTTCTGCTTCCATTATGTTTCTAATTTCCTTATTTGTTTTTCCTAATTATGTTTATTTTATTGTAGTTTATGGTTTGTGGATCAAATATTATCTATATTAATCTAACATGTAAGACCATATCTCTATTTCAGGTTCAGTTTTGGCATGGGGACTGTTCAGCATATGCTTCATAACAGTTTCAAAAGATGAAGATGCAATCACAGCTGAAGTTGTATATTTTTCAGGGTGCTTATTACAGTTTTTTCTACAAATTGCCGAAAAACGTTACAGAGATATGTTGCATTGGATTGAGGTTAGTTCTGCTTAGTGGAAACGAATTACACCGAGGATATTTACCTGGTTGTGGTTGCAGAAAGGCAACTCGGGGAACTCATAAAAAAATATTAATTATAAAAATATGTACATATGATACTTCAATGAATCGATCAATCAAATTAGCATTACAGTTCATTAAGGGTCTTAGTTCCTTTAGGATTTTCCGCCAATTTGATCTTTCTTTAGCCACGTCCTACCAGTTCTTGATGTTCAGTTTCCTAACATCCTCCAATACTTCATCAATCCATCTGCTATTGTGCCCTCCAACTCTTCGTATCCACTCTAGTTTGTTATCAGTTTTTGTTTAAAACAATGTTTTCAGTATATTAAATTAATGTTGGGAAGTAAACATTATGAGATATAATCATTAAAATTCATTTTGTTTAAACAACTCACCCCATAGGATTCATGCTTTCATGATACGCGGTTTAAAATACAGTCGTGTTCATCCTCAGCCATAACTGCGACTGACGAATTCTTCGGCCGTCAATTGTTCTATTGTCGCTATCTTCAGTGCTGCCATCTATGATTGAATTTATGAACTTCGAAATCAAAGTAATTTCGTTAGGAATATCAAAATTCATTGATCTATCTTTAGTTTTGTGAATGTATATTTTCTCCCAAACTGTCAATTCCAAAGGCTTCTCTACTTGTTTTGAAAGTTTAGCTTCTCTTCCAATTTTAAGATGTTCTAATAAACTAGGCCTATGTGCAGCAATTGTAGATTTTTCAATTTCACAATTTTTAATATTTCTGAAATGTTCTTTTGTCCGAATTTCTAAATTCATTTTTGTTTTTCCTATATAAACTGTATTGCAATCTTCAAAACTTATTTGATAAATTCCAGATTTCTTACTGTCTGGGACATTGACTTTTTTATTGGTACTTAGAAGATTACCTAGACTAAATTTATTTATTGGTGCCAAAGAATTGTAGTATTTGTCAAAACGTTTTCGAAATTTTCTATGCATTTCAGGATGGTAAGTAATTTTCTTGTATTTTTTTTTCTTTCCAATTTTGTAGAGTAGTATATTCATTAAGTCTTTTTTTTGTGTTTGAATTTCTTCAACTTATTTATTAATTGGAATTGACAGTGTGGGAGAAAATATACATTCACAAAAATAAAGATAGATCAATGAATTTTGATATCCCTAACGAAATTACTTTGATTTAAAAGTTCATTAATTCAACCATAGATGGCAGCACTGAAGATGGCGACAATAGAACAGTTGACGGCCGAAGAATTTCGTCAGTCGGAGTTATGAATCCTATGAGGTGAGTTGTTTAAACAAAATGTTCTCCGATGAATTTTACACCGAGAATATTTACCTGGTTGGAGTTGCAGAAAGGCAACTCGAGGAACTCATAAAAACATCAGTTATACAAATATCTACATATGCTATTTCAATAAATTAAATCAGCATTACAGTTCATTAAGGGCCGTTCCTTTAGGATTTTCCGCCAGGTTGATCTTTCTTTAGCCACGTTCCACCAGTTCTTAATGTTTAGTTTCCTAACGTCCTCCAATACTTCATCAATCCATCTGCTATTGTGTCCTCCAACTCTTCGTATCTCTTCTAGTCTGTCATCAGTATGTGTTTAAAACAATGTTTTCAGTTTTCATTCTCTGCAGGTGTTCCTACCCATCTAGGTATTTTAATAGAAGTAACTCTGTCAGATGAGTTATATAGTTCATAGACTTCCTTGTTGTATATTATTCTTCGGGTACCATATTAATTAACTGGTCCATGTATCCTCTTCAGAATTTTTCTTTTAAAACTGTTTAATTTATTTTCATGGGGTGTAGTTCATACCCACGTTTCACTTCTGTACATCAAGATAGATTTTACAGAAAATTGACACAGCCCGATTTTAATACCGTAAATAATATATTTAAATTTAAAATTGTTTAGAAGTCAATAACATGTTTATATTCTGAATTAGCTTTATTCATTTATTCACGTATTTAATTAGATATTTATATAATCCACTAATAAAATGTATAATAGTGGCTCACGATGGAGTTGAGTGGATTCAGACTTTAATTAGGGTTTGGATGAAAATCCATATATTAATAGAAATAAAGCATATCAAAATAATAAAGATTTAAATGATATTAATTTATCTGCAGTGTTATGGTTACTATCATATACATATTTTAAATATATGATTGATTAATTCTATATTAGAACTTAATTTTGAAAACATAATTGATTACATCTTGACTGTTGGGTTTCGTCCCATTCGTGCTTCACTATCAAGTCTTCTGATTTCATTCTATGCTCCAATTTCATTTTAATAGTGGATTATGAGCAGGTCAAGGATTTCTATGTGCTAAAAGTTAAGATTTCAAAATAATACAACGAGAAGTAAAACTTCTAATTGTATTTTATTTAGTTTCACACACAAATAGTTAAATAATAATTACTTATGTGTTACAATTTTGCCTGTTAGTACATAAATAAACCTATATTATCTTGCTATGGCAAGATCATAAAATAAACGTAAAACATTATCAGAACTTAAAGTTGAAAAAATGTAAAATTACAGAAGCAAATGCAGACTGCAGGTTGGAACAATGGCTAGAGAAAGACTGCACAATTTAATACCATTAGCATATATCACTAATCAAAGTTGACAATTTACAAGAGTACTGGTTGGATAATGAAACCGGAGCAGGGCACTAGGCCTTTAACTTTGACTGCTTGATGATGATAGGGCTATATTCAGGGGTTTTAGAGCTGAAGGAGCATTCCTGACCGCAATCTTCAACCTTCTCGTTTAAGGACTTATTATTCTTGAAATATCTTCCTAGAAATTACTTTTTTTAATGTTTTGGTACCATAATCTTCTAAGTCTTCCCTGAATACCTTCTACGGCTGATGAGTATTGAAAATGTTTGTAGGTCATATTTGTTGTTTTATCCTGATTCGGTGTCCAAACCACTTTAAATCTCTCTTTTCAATTCTTTGTAACACATTCTCTTCTGATTTCATCCGTCTTGTAATTTGTTTACTCCGGATTCTTTGCAATATTGATACCTCTTAAGGTATCATCAAATAAACCATTTCAACTGCTAAAAGCTTTGTTTTATATGTTTCATTTACAACTCATACTTCACAGTTGCATAGTTTTCGAGAGAAGGATATCTCTCATTTTCAACCGACATTATGACTACCGGATTTTCGTTGGAATCTCCATCAATAAATAAATTAATGAGTCATTTTTTAACACCTTACCTCATATTTTATGTTTCTTCAAACACGAGAACTAGTTTTCGAGAGAAGGATCTCTCTCATTTTCAACCGACATTATGACTACCGGATTTTCGTTGGAATCGTTGGAATCCGGTAGTAATAATGTCGGTTGAAAATGAGAGAGATCCTTCTCTCGAAAACTAGTTCTCGTGTTTGAAGAAACATAAAATATGAGGTAAGGTGTTAAAAAATGACTCATCAATATACGAAAGAATCTAATATTGTTTCTGCTCACCTACTGCATTGACTTGCATTAACATCTGCTGCTCTCCATCAACGTAACTGGAAGGCAAGAGGAAACATTATGTCTGAACCGCACTATTATTTTTTATTTTACTTTATTTTGAGTCTTTTAGTGTTTTTATAATTCATGTTAATTAATAAGATTAGTTGGAAAAAACGCTCAGTGATGAGGAACATTCTCAAAGTGAATGAATGAGTGTTTTCGTAATTTATTCTAATATACTTGTTAATATTATCTTTATATTTTACAGTGTTTCTGATATTGTTTTTATTATACTTAATAAGATCTGCCATTTGGGTTGTTGAACTCTGTTTAAGTGCCCTACAATAAATAAATGATGTTAGCAAAGTGCATGAAGTTATGAGAAGTACTAGTACTTTATTAATATATGAAGTATTAAGGTATTTTAATTGTATTTTTACAGTGTGTTGGATACGTTATAATATTCATCGGAACGTTAGTATATTTTAATCTCGTTTTCGGTCCTTGTATGTCTCGCATCATGAAAATTATGCAACCCTCAAGTATAGGCCTACAGTCTGAAGAAACGCGTAGCGAAGATACTTCCGTGAGCAGTTTTGATGAAATGCCTATTACCAAAATCAAGAGAAAAGATAAAGACAAAGACGTACAAGTGCTTTATCTCCGTAATCTTACGTTAGAATATTGAAATTATACATACACTGTTCAATTAAAACCCTGTTAATGTAAGATAGTTATTCTAGTTGTGCAATAGCATAATCGAAAAAAATAAACTCTGTAATTCATTTCTGATTTTGTAATTCTAATATTTTATGACTACAATATATAGAAAAATTAAAATAATATATTCGGTGAACTATTGGGAGCTCATAACGTTAAAAAAGTCACATAGTTACAGATTCCTTAAAATATGTTTCAATTTCCTTAACCGATTTCTCTGCTTTTCTTATCAAATAGTTACTCACTTTGATCGCGAGATTGGATGGATTCGTTTTAGACCCTGTATAGAAAAAGAGTATGGCGCAGTGAGGAATAGAATCTGGTTCTCTGGGATGCCAATTAGATGCACTAACTCAGAGGGATTTTTAAATTTCAAAAGGCTTTGAAAAGTGTCGTATATTTATGGATTTTGTATACACGCTAGGAATAAAAATAAATAAATGAAACCACACCTTCCTGTTTCCTTAAGACGTTATCACCAGAGAACGGAAGTACATGCCCTAAAAACATGAAGAATATGTATGCATTTATGCCGTAAAAAATAGCTAAATATGCTTTAAAAATAGCTAAATATGATACAAAATATGCATAATCAATATGAGATTATTTTAACAGAATAATACGTTATAGGTTTATAGGTAACTTACGTTTAGTCTCTGGATTTTGAAGTGCTTGCCTCATTGCTGAATGCTCCATTACTACTGTTGCAGTTCACAACTAACCAGTGACGTATGTTTTCTGCTGTAAATCTTCGCCTGTTGTCTCTCAGCATAGCTTTGTAGTGCGATAAACTTCGTTCTACGTCACAAGAAGTAAGAGGGGCTTGCAAACAAACTGTGAGCTGTTCTATAGATAACTTTGTTGGTTTGTTTGGTGTTTTTCCTTCGAGAATATCTCTAATTTCTGCAAGTTTATAATAGCCAGGGTTTTTGGAAATAATATTTTCTGTTTTTTCTTTCACTATATCTCCTACATTTCGCGCAACTGATATTAAACTGGAGATCGTTCTATCGAAATCTGCTAAAGACTGCAGTAAAGGAATACCAACTGCTTCCAATGACCTAATTGCTTTAGGAATAAAATGAAAATGAGATGATATGAATACAAGGTTGCTTTTTAATTCATTGTCCGATACAGTTTTCTGTGCTAAATCGATAGATGCTGCTTCACTTGAATAAAAAATATTTACAATTTCTTTAATTTTACAAAAATGTTCTGAATAGTATAGAGCAGCTTCCAGCCATGTGCCCCAACGGGTTAAAATTGACTGTGGTGGGAGGGGATCGTCAGGCGCTATTGTTCTGAACTTTTGAACTCTCGACGGAGCTTTCTTAAATACTTTCTTAACAGATGACACTAGCTTGTCCACTAAAGGATAACATGTTCGAATAGTCTCTGATGCACGATGAAGGTCGTGTGCAAGACATGTTATGTGAACCATATGAGCGAAAATACCTTTCAGTGTTGTACCTGATTTTATCATATAACTAGCAGAGTCCGTTATCAAGAGGAGCACATTATCGTACTTAATGTCATCAGGCCACAATAGTTTCAGCGAATCAATAACAAACTGAGTAATTTTTGCATTGTAAGTAACTTCTAACACTGCAACATTCAGAAGATACGGAGTTGTGGGATTTTCTTTACAAAGGGCTCCAACTATAAAATTCGCTAGTTACAACCTTCACAATCCGTCGTTTCATCAACACTAATCCATGCAAATTGATTCCTAAGAGTATTCTGAATATTACACTGTTGTAACACTGGCTTACATATGTTTTTCGTAAAGTACTTTCATCTGGTACATGTTAGTTGGTGTATTTCTGAAGAAAATTTCTTAGCGTTGGATTATTGAGTTTAAAGAGAGGAATATCGCATGCTGTAAAAACCTCGCACAAGTCTGAAGAAAACTGAGTTAACCTACTACCTAAACACTCCGCAAGTTGATTTTGCTTTGGATTATTTTCCGTTTCACGTTTTTTAAATTACTAATTCCTTATGTTTGGATGTGTTTATATGCTGCAACACTTGAAACCGTTTCTCACTGCCTACTATTTTCTCACATGCTTTACAAAATAAAATTCTATTATCCGTGGAAATAAACTCGTTACGAAATTCATTTACAAATGATTGAAGTCTACCTGAATTACTTCATTTAACTTTGGGCATGATTTAATAGCGGTATAGAAAGCCCACTTTACAGTTTACATCCACTTCACCACACACAAAAGCTAGACACTTGTTCAATGAACGAAGAAACAACAACTGCTCGTGCGTCCGATGTGTAAACGCGTTACTGTTGACCTTCGCTGCACGTGGAATACATACGGGGATTCACCAACGGACCGTGTGAAAAATTGATGCCACCTAACGAAAACTTGAGGGGCTCCCAATGGGTGTGCCATTCATCGGTGGTGGTGGTGGTGACGGCGGCGGCGGCGGCGGCGACGACGACAGGCTTATGTGATCGTTAATTGGGTCCGCGATAGGTAAACTGAATCATGAGTTCAGTAGAATTCTCTCTCTCTCTCTCTCTCTCTCTCTCTCTCTCTCTCTCTCTCTCTATATATATATATATATATATATATATACACTTGTGTCCAAAAGTTAAGGATAATTAGTTCATTTGCCGACTTATTATAAAACATTTGTCAGAATAATACAAAATTTGGTAAGGGTAGGCCTATGTCACAGATAATTAGAAACATGGCACGAAAGAAACAATGGCATGAATACGTCATTCACTTGTCATTTTCACAACAAACGAAAACTGCATTTAAGAATTCGAACATAAAAGTTGAACAACAATGGTTCAAATGATTAGTATGGGGTGTGATTACCTCTGACAGCTACACAAGACTCACATCGACGTGGCATGCTAGTGATGAGGTTGTTCAGGAGTTCGATGCTCAGCAAATTCCACTCCTCATGAAGAGCAATGTGAAGGTCTTGAAGTGTCCTCGGAGGAGGCTGACGAGATCCAATTTGTCTCCCTAAGGCATCCCATGCATGCTCTATAGGATTCATATCCGGAGACCTCGCTGGCCACTCCATACGCTGGATATCTTCCTCCTGAAGAAACTCATCCACCAGTTGTGACCTGTGAGGTCGGGAATTGTCATCCATGAATATGAATTCTGGACCCACAGCTCCCCTGAAAAGTCTTACATGAGGTTCCAGGATCTCTTCTCTATACCGCTGAGCATTAACAGTGCCACCTGCGAAGATGTGAAGCTCTGTGCGTGCATTCATCATTATACCTCCCCATACCAGGAGACCACCGCCACCAAATGGATGTCTTTCCATGATGTTCATGGGGTTGTAACGAGTTCCTTGTTCCCTCCAGATAGTCACGCGATGCGAATCACAGTTCAAGCTGAATCTGGACTCGTCTGTAAATAGCACGCTGCTCCACTGATTTAGAGTCCAGTCGCGATGTTCCTGACTTCACCGTAAACGTGCTCTCTTGTTATCAAGGGTGAGTGGGACGCACACTACAGGCCGTCTAGCATACAGACCAGCAGCTCTGAGTCATCTATAGACAGTTTGTCTGGATACTCTGATACCTGAGGCGGCCGCAAGTTCTGAACTCAGTTGTCTGGCAGACATTGTTAGGTTTCTTCTTGCAGTTAACGCAAGATATCGATCCTGCTGAGGATTTGTAACTCTTGGACGACCTCCCACTGGTCTTCGCCTAACGTCTCCGGTCTCTTGGAACCGTCGCCATAACCTAGATATAACATTTTGTGGCACATTAAGTGCTATGGAGACCTCAGTTTGTGTCTGTCCTGTTTCTAGCCGCCCAATAATTCTACCCCGAAGCAGAGGGTCCAGATGTTGTCTTTGTGCCATTTTACTGCAATCTGTTCTTACACTACATCTGATTATATCATAACTCTCTTTAAAAATGAAGATTTATGGAACAGGGCTTAATTGCAACAATGCAATTTTCATTTATAATTGCTATTAATTTTTTCATTGTTGAAGAGAGATAATTTAGTATGTAAACTAAACTAAATGTACTGAGAAACGTTTTGATAAATAATTTTTACTCCTTGCTCCTCTTTAAGCATTTTGATTTTCCGTTTTACAAGTTATCCTAAAATTTTGGACACCAGTGTATATATATATATATTTTTTTTTTCCTGTATTGGTTATTATTTTTTGTACAATAATATTTTGTTCTCCATCGCTGTGGTTAAGGGGTAGCTTCGATTCCCGGTCTGTGCAAGTTTTCTGGGTGAGATATTTCCTCACCTGTATAACAAATGTCAGGAATCTTTAAGGGTCAAAGAACGGTCCCCTAACATCACTTGACTCTTAAAATTATTATCATATCACCATGTTTATTATGAATGTGTTGAATTATATGTTAATCATAATATTGTGTTGTCTCGGAGGAGGCCCTGATATTGAGCTTATCACTCATTCGGGGAGGCCCTCCATGTCTTTATGTGATCAAAAGAAGTTTGTATGTGATTCATAGTTAAAATATTTCTCCCAACAGGTCGTGGCCCGTGTGGCCCGTGACTCGTAAAAGTACCTCAAGCACCTAAAAATCAGAGAGATTAAACTTCGTTAACGGAATGGAATATTAATTTGTTCCAAATAGAAATGCGTTAATATTTGAAAAAAAAATAAAAATTAATGATGTGAGAACAAAATTAAGCAATTATGCATACATGAGGAATCGGATGCTGTGTAAAATTCAAAATAATAGCCTTTCAGTTTAATGCGATAGAGGTTTTATTAACTTCACGGCTCTTCTTCTAAAACCATTTGCAAAACAATTTGAATTACGTTGCAGCGTATGGAAAGATTTCCAACTCGAAGTTTACATTTTACATAGAAATTCAGCAAAGCTGGTTAAGAAACGAAAGGGCAAGGGACAATTTACTGCTGAACGATGGCAAGTGTTGACAACGGGACAAATCAGTAAGTATATTCAAATTTGTAAAATATACTTATTTTAATTCTTGTTATCAGGCTAACAATTATTTTATGCCTCATTATTTAACATCTTAAATGTTTTGGGGATGATCCAGCCAACCATCACGCGATCATGTCTCAGAAATACTAATAGGGTGAGACCCAATTTACCTATTACTATCCTTTTGACCTGGGACGCAATTTACCTACTATCCATTTTTCAAACCCAGAAACCCAAATTACAGAATTTTCTAAAAGGCCGGGACCCAGTTTACAGGCGCCTTGTCACGCAGCGGGCCCGGGTTCGATCCCCCGTCGGGACAGTTTTTCTGGGTGAGGTTTTTATCGGTGTTTTTCCTCACCTGTAAGACAAATGTCAGGAAAACTTTAAGGCCCAAACGGTCTCCGAAATCATATGGCCATCGCAATCATCATCATCATTCATATTCATCTTAGGTTAAGCTTAGGATTAGGGACACTCCTGGCGCACGATTATCATCATCATCATCACTCATCATATCATCGGGGCAACGTAACCCTGCCTTCCAGGCGCCCCAACTTCAGAAGTGGGTTACAAGTACGCCATGTCAGGAGAGAAACCAGGAATGTCGAAAGACAAACCTGGGGCATTTGAAAAAAAAATAGTATATTTTATTTAACTGTTTGTATGAAACCAAGATAAAAGACGGTCATAGGTCTAACTTCTCATTATACAATGTTGGAATCCCCATCAGTACATAAAAATCCTGACTTTATCTATAATACATATACCCCACATTAATGATTACATAGTAAGCCTACAATCATAAATGTCAAATATAAATTAATATTTATGTTGGAAAAATCAGTAAAATATTTTGAGAAGAGATAGGCATTAGGAAGACATATTAAAAATGAAATAAACATCAAACTAATATTATGGAAGCAACTGTATATTGTCAGTCGAGCGCATAATGTCTTGGTGCGGAGCTTGTGTGAGTCCACGTGGATGAAGAAATTTTTCTCGTGGAATATCGTCAATATGTAACCAGTGTCCACCACCATCGCATCGTGAGAAATTTATCTATAGCAATTATAAGTATCAATTAAGGGTTTCAGAAAACTAGCTGTAATGGCTGGAATACCCGAATGCCAACTGCATGTCTGTCACTCCTATACTGGCAAGATGATCTTTGAACTCTGCAGAATAGCACATGTGGATGTGATGCAAGCAGCCAGAAAGTAGGCAAAGGACTTACTAGGTCTGTTGCGGAATGGAGTATTAACTACGTACTATTATGAATATTCGTAACCTTGATAACTTTACCAACAATAATCAATTCACAATATATTAAAAATTGAAAAAAGAAAATAAACATTTTTTTACACAATGGTAAAAATAACCATGTTTAACCACCTAGTATAACGTCCATCTTGATATTAGATAATAAAATAATGAATTACACAGCGAGAATATATTTATCATTTCATTCTCATTATGGACGCTTTAACATCTAAAGCGGCCCCTATAGGATCAGTATTTACGTCAATATATTGCACAATAATTTACATTGTACAATACTATTGAGCGTCTGTAGTTCACATTGAAAGATTGCGAAATATATTGAGTCAATAGAAAAGTTTTATTTTTATTGTGCAATCTAGTAAATATTGCGTCGTCTGTTGGCAATATTGCACAATACTAATTCAGTCCTGTGTTAAGTGTTGGAATAAACATGTTTGACTGCACAAGTATCACCCGCCAACTAATTTATTTAGCAATAATATTGCACCGTGTGGGTTGGCCAAGCAATACTATTGTACAAAATATTGTGCAATATATTGACGTAAATATTGATCGTGTAGGGGCCACTTAAGATGATATCGCGTCTAAGGTCATTAGATGTATTGCCTGTAAGTACATGTTAGCATACCTAAATCCATCATGGAGAAGACTATGTACTGTTATTATTGTCAAGTTTCTATAAAGAATTTCACTGAATAATCATAGCTAACGTAAATAAATATTTCCGAAGATTATATGGAGAACACGTGATAAAAAATTTGGATGAGAGGACAGTCACTGACTGGTAGGCGAAGGGCTTTCTGGGCCTGTTGTGCTATGGAGAAATAAAGTGTAGAGAAAGTCAAACGAAAGGAAAAGGTGAATACCAATCCTCAGTGAGATAAATATATCTGCAATAAAATAAGAATACAATAGGAGGACTGAATGAAGATAATAAAGGCTATGAAGATTTAACTATTGTCTAGGCGGCGCTCTGTAATTTCTTAGAACAAAACAGGAGATCTTATTGTAATCTATCCATGCAGAAAGTTGGAGCTTGCGTAAGCTTGGTTTTCGAAGCTACTGTCGATATGCTTTTCAGTTTATGAATTTTAAAACTGCTTACCTAATGTTTTAAAGAGCTGTTCGAAGCTACTTTTAAGTTGAAGTTCACGGAAAGGAAAGCAGTAGAAAGCGCTTTTAATTAATGGCGCTACATCAGTTAACGTCTGGTTTATTGGATACAGGGATGATAGAGCAATATATTTCCTTATTACTTTTTCACCATCGTAATTTAAATTTCGCCTTATAGGTACATTTAAATGCCCTACATCACCTTGCCCCTACACTGGCACGACTGTCGGGAGAGGGATTTTAAACCTTGGATCACACACATACATTTTTGACCACACAAGGATATGAAGGGCCTCCACCTCCCAAAAAAAAATGTCAGCTCAATCCCGGGACTCTTTCGAGGCAACACGAATTTTTAAAACAAAACATACTATTAACTCATAAATTCATACTTAATTGCGAATATGATTATTATGATAGTTGATGTTCGACGACCATTTGAGCCTTAATTTTTCCTGACTTTGCTGTACAGGTGAGTTAACACCTTCTCAAAAAAATATATACCCAGGAAACTTTTCCCGACTGGGAATCGTACCTAGGCTCGCTGCGTATGAGACAGTGACGCTACATCGAGACGACAGCAATGGACGTATTTCCTTAAAGTAGACCTATATATTTTTAAGTCCACCGCTGTGGTCTCGAGGTGGAGCGCGCTGCTTTTTCGCGCAGCGGGCCGGTTTCGATTCCCGGTCGGGACAGGCTCCTGGGTGAGGTTTCTCCTCACCTGTAAGATAAATGTCTGGAAGCTTAAGGCCCAACGGTCCCTGAAAATCATCCTTATCATCATCATCATCATCATCATCCTTCACCGGTGTGGAAACAACGGGAAGCTATCACACCTATAATTCTTTAGTAAAGCTTCAAAGCATAGCATGAACATTATATGATTGCAGTGAAAGACCTGCGCTCGGGTAGAATTATTATGAATGGATATATTATTATACGATTAATTCACAAATATAAGATAAATTTAATGATGCTAGTATTAAAAAAATCACTAACTTTTGCTTTAATTTAACCTTTTCTCTAGACTTTACATGCCGCAGGCCACCCAGGCCTTACAGGGATATGATCTGTCAGAAACGATTTGTTACTCACACACATACTTTTTGATCACACGTCGACATGTTGGTTCTCCCAAAATGAGGGGTGAGCTCAATTCGGGATTACCTTCGAAATAACATGAACACTTAAACAATATATTTCATTCACTCCCCCACACATTCATACTTGAACAACAAGAATATGATAGGCCTAGGATAATTATGATAGCAACTGATCTTCTGGAAGAATTTGGGCCATAAATTTTCCCAACGTTTGGCTTAATTTGATGAAAAAAACCGAAAAAAAAACTGTATCCCAGGAAACTTGTCTTGACAGAGGATCGAACCCGCCCATGGGTATTACCGATACAACAGCGGTGAACTGTATTTAATAATAATAACAATAATAATATAATGTTAATATTGATGATGATAGATGATACAATTACAAGAATTTTCACCTTCCTAGATTTATTTTGAATTAATCAACAACCATATTTATTTTTTGACTTTACAACAACACAATTTATTTTTCCATATTGTAAGTTCTGATTGTAGAAGAACACACAGTTAAAAGTATAATAATAATAATAATAATATTATTAATAATAATATATAATAATAATATAATAATAATAATAATAATAATATTAATAATAGTAATAATAATAATAATAGTAGTAATAGTAATACATAATAAAATAATAATAATAGTAGTTAAGAATAATAATAATAACAATAATAGTAATAATAGTAATAGTAATAATAGTAATAGTAATAATAAATAATAAATCATAGTATACTAATAATAATAGTACTAATAATAATAATAGTAATAATAATAATAATAGTACCTAATAATACGACATAGTAATAATAATAATAGTACTAATAATAATAGGAATAATAATAATAGTAATAATAGTAGTTAGTAATAATAGTAGTAATAATAATAATGTAATAATAATAATAGTATAATAATAATAGTAATAATAATAATAGTAATAATAATAATAGTAATAATAGAGAATCATAATAATAGTAATAATAATAATAGTAAATAATAATAAAGTCATAATATAATAGAATAATTAATAATAGTATAATAATAATAGTAATATAATAATAGTAAGAATAATAATAGTAATAAAATAATAGGAATAATAATTAATAGTATAATAATAATTGAATAATAATACTAGTAATAATAGTAGTAGTAGTA